>OX465490.1:17742800-20242800 GCA_950022335.1 Eurois occulta | reverse complement strand
TTGATATGGCCATTAGTCAACAGGTTCGTCGTTTAAAGGGATTTGTTGACATGTTGGATAGACTATAAGTGACTCTGTACCACATACATGGCTCATGAGGGTTCTAGACTTGTATAAAGTTGATGCAACTCTGCGCGCCTTCCTGATTTCATGTATGGGGAAAAGGAGGACAGTCCTTCGCTATCCAGGATGTCGGCAAATCCAGAGGAATAGCGAGCCGATAAGGATAGAGCGAGGTATATTTCAGGGCGATAGTTTGAGTCCACTTTGGTTCTGCTTAGCCTTGAATCCTCTTAGTACGCTGCTGGAGGATTCAGGTCTTGGCTATCGTTTGAGGAGAGGTGGTCAAGTTATATCTCACCTCATTTACATGGATGACCTGAAACTCTTTGCCCCCAACAATTTGCAACTGATGGAGTTACTGAAACTTTCAGTGGTAACTGAAACTTTCAGTAGCGCCATCAGTATGGAATTTGGTGTGGACAAAATGTGCGGTCATGCATATAAAGCGAGGGGAGATTGTGGAATCTGTGGAAACCCAGCTCTCGCATTCCATAAATCTTAGATCCCTCTCAGCAACCGAAACCTATAAGTATTTGGGTCGGAAGCGCTAGGCATCAATGTTGCTGACATGAAGCATTCGTTCCCCCCTCCCCAAATCTTAACTGATCCACCATGGAAACTAACGGTTCGCCTGTTAGAGATTGGCCGAAACCTCTCTCCATGCCTTCTCTACACACGTTCGCGGCCATCTGGTCTCAGTCAGTCCATCAGTCCACAGAACTTTACTCCAATACTCATGAGTCTAATTTGCGTTTTCGCGAGCAAACCGAAGTTGATCTACGCGATGGTGCCGGAGCAGTTCAGGTCTTCAAGCACGCAGGTCCTGTTCCTCCGTTCTCCTTCTTATTGTTCGCTTACTTACGTTGATCCCTCTTGCTGTCTGTAGCCGCATTTCGACCGTAGTAAGGAACCAATTCCTCAAAATTGCGAGAGCGATAAATTGGTCATTTTGCCACTTCCACTCCCACTTCCACTTCCACTTTCTGGTCTCATTGTGTAGAGGCCGGTCTGATCAAACCTTATTAAGGCGTACCTGAGAGTTGTACGCGTGACATTTAAAGTTACAGCAATGTCAGTTAATTCAATTGAATGTATTTGTTTGACGTAGCTTAGTAGTAGTAACTTAGCTAGTATTTATAATCTTGTATATGCGTGACGTGAATTCTTGAAAAATTTTCAGAAATTTCTAATGAATTCAATAAAACTGGGAAGACTAGCACTCACAGCAGTTACCGTCGTCGATGCTCACCGTATATAGAGATTCTAGCTCTATCGGCCACAACAATTCAGTACAACATAGATAACAGCATCATTTTCAAAAATTTAAGAAAATACAAATTAACATAAAATAACATCACGCCTGTAATTCCCTAAGGGAGACACAGAGGTGTCAACGTCAAACCGTTTATTGTACCTAATAAATTATAGTACACCCACTTTCGACTAGTTATAAATAAAAATGAATTAATTCATAAATTATCCTAGGCTAATAAAATTTTCGATTTTCCTAAATCATGTAAATATTAGTATTAATGTCGGTTTCCCCCGAAGGGGAAAAGGTCGCGCCCCGACATCAGCGCGACCCTGTAAGGTTCGTCACCGACTGGTCGCCTTCCCTTCGACTAAGAGAATTGAATTCCTTAACATAAAGAAGTCCAATGCCTCGTATCATTATTAGAACAAGGAAACGATTGTAAGATATAGTAAACCAGATTAGGGAATTCATATTTAATGAAATATATTGAAAGTGGTTTCAAAAGGATAACACATAACTGGGAGATGCAAAGTATATTTATATGGCAATAGTTTTTGTAAATAACCCTTACGCTAGCGTAATAGGTAATTGATCAGTCGTGACTCACACAATACTTCACACCTGGAGCACTCAGAGAAACACTTCCATAAGTGACGTAAGCGGCTTTTCAGCAGCAGAACATCGATCATCATGCTAATAGTAGACATGGTCCCTAACAGTCCTTAGACTGGTTATAAAATAGATGTGGTATCAAACCATTCCAATCCCACCCCATGGATCATGTGCTCGTTTTGTACCGTTACCGCATCTGCAAGACCCGTGTTTGTGTCCGCCTGACCGAATCATCTGTCAGAGATAAGAACATAATTATTATTCTAGAATCACTTTATGGTTGGTCTTAATAGGATTGAGAATCAAAACTCAAAAGGCAAATTGGCTGAATTGATGGTTAGAGCTAATGAATACATAATTCAAGAATTACCAGATGAGTTAACAATCGTACCTCAAGAACCATTTTGCAATAGAGTTGGAAATCAACTCTATTGAAACCCTATAGACAGCCCCAAAAGCGCCCTCCCAGTGTTGAAGCTGGGGAGAAGAAGTGGCGCAAAAAACTCACCGGCAACACGTTTCTGTCTGTATAGTTTTAAGAAATTTAATCACAACATAAAGGACTCACCCAGTCGCTAACCAACAAACACACACACATACTAGATTAGTCTAAACAGGGCGTTTAACCCAACGATATTTAACTTATTCAATCATTATTGCACTCTTACGACAACCCACTTGGACATAGACTCTCGATATTCACCAAGTCTCCTAACTTAACAACCAAATAGCTTATATCGTCCGGACCCTATTGTGGTCTAAAACCGACTGCCTCGTACCATCTCCAGTCTCCAACCTCTCTCAAAAAAACCACGCTTGGCTCGTCCTCCCATACTTTCACAGTATTGGTTTATTGTCGTTTTATTGCGCAAACGTCTCAATTGTTTTAAGGGTCTCTTTGGGTGCTTAAGACCGGACTATATTGCAACCAGATGTGGCGCTCGTATTCAAAAATGCGTTTAGAAATCGTATATTTTTATCTTTTCTTAAGAATTTGTTTAATTTTTACCTTTGGCCTGTTAGTTAGCTTTTATCCCTAGTGGATTTCCCATTGTGTAAAGAATTTATGAATTTCAAAGTGATGATATATTTTTTTCATTTTATACTTTTTAGTTTTTTAGGATTCATTGATTTTATATATTTTTTTACAAATTTTACTTGCCACGTAGACCCCTTTTTTTTCGGATGGGAAATCATCAAATGACTCCGAGCTCTGGGCGGAGCGGAAGGGAGTGTCAGACTTTTACTGACTAAAAACCATCCATGTTCCTTCTTTTGCTCTTTATGTTCCAGGGCCGCGGTATCTCTTTCGAACAGTCCTGCAGCCGTGGCAGGCATCGGCCCTTGCGAGCCCCTCATGTGCCACGTAGACCCCTGCTGTGCTATTATAGTTAAACTATTACTATCTGATATGATTTTCAGCCGGGATTTAAAGACTTAGGTACCTCCCGTACTAAATCGCACCACGTGTCGTTCACTAGTTCCTGCTAACCCCTACGGGAATAAAGCCCGATGTATCCTCAAAAATTATACCTGTGAAGTGCAAAAAAATCTGACACAATCTGGTATAATCAACATAATCAACAATGGTGATCATTCCTTGTGGTCCTCACTGCCGAGGAGTGTATCGGCGAGAGTGTACAGCCACTTATAAGATGAAACCGAAGCGTTGCTAAAGTGATGAAAGTTCTTTTCGTTTCAAATTCAAGAACGTCAGTGTAGTGATGCAGCAAGCAGGCGGGCCGGGTGCGGTATGAGGGGGGGGGGGGGGTTGATTGCGTCCGCCGCGTCACAATACGCTATTGTTGGGAAACAGAAATAAATACAAGCACAAAAGACGACGTTTTCTTGCTATAATGAGGCGCACCCGCCGCCGGGAGCCTGGTGCCCGGCGGCCGGCGGAAGCAGATAGTTTACTGAGGCGCTGCGCTTGTCGTCGTGTAGCATGTAGGATCAGAGCCGCGGGCGTCACACCTCGCGCTCGTCACGTGTGCTTGTCGTGCTCGTGTGCGACAGATGTAGTTGGGATAAGTGTAGGCAGAAGATGACCTACCTTGTCGAGACATTAATATGATATTTGCTATAGTTTGACCGAAACCGCTGTACCGCACCTTAGGGAGGGAGGTCGAGGGCGGGAAGAAAAGAGACTGATATTCGTTCACGACACAGTTCGTTGTTCGGTTTTCCAACACTTTTTTTGTTGTTTGTTCACACACTGCTTAAGTATTGATAATTTTGTTGTTTAAGTTTCAACACTTGTACTGTAACGTATTGTTTGATATAAAGTAAATTCACACTAGTTCACTTTTTGAAATTATAGAATTAATTAACACGACACGCTCGACCGCTAGGAGCGCTAGCAGCTAATGGCAGTAGCTGTTAGCGGTCGTGCGCGAGACTGAAACTCTCGACTTTTTCTGGTTTTGTCGTTCTAGGTGTCCGTTTCATGGTTTTGGTGGTCACTGGTAACGAACAGAGACGCATCGTGTGCCATCAACTCAGGTGACAGGTACGGCGAGGGGAGCGCGGGGCGCGCGGTGCGGCGCGTGGTGGCACTGTATACAGTAATCAGTGAGGCACTCTTGCACCGCACACCGACTCACTGTGCGTGCAGCTGCACACAGACAGACACACACGCACCGCGCCAGCCTCTGCTTGCTCGTCGGGACTGTCGGTTAGTGCGAGCGCATTGACAACACCTGAGAGACATGTAGCTACTGTTTATTTATTTGGGTTGAGGTCAAGTGAGTTGATACACTCATCCTTCTCAACATCGTTGCGATTATTACATGAAGTCATATCTCAGACTCAGTATGATTGTTTGTCACGGGATTCAAGTCAGTGTATCGTTAATGAATAATCTATTTTGATATTGTGTACGTATCACAATGTCAAACAACACAAGTAGTTAGGTATGAGTAGGTACGCACCGGTTAAACTGTGTCACGTGTTCACAATACCACCGCGACTTGTAGAGCTTCACATTTCGTAGGGAGCCTACGTCGCTACGTGGCTACGGAGGTGCTACGCATTGCTACGACAAGTCAAAGGCGCTACGATCAAAGCTTTCTGTTTCAAAGTAAATTTCACGTTGTGCTCATTGTGTTGTGTGTACTTAAAACCCATGATTGTGTCGAGCCAAGATGAAGTTAGTCGAGAGAGAATAAAAAATAATGTATAAATCAATGTTTACTAAAGAAACTAATCGAATATTGTAGGTTTATGTGTACAACAAAATTAGCGGTTAATTTCAACAGTTACACCTACATCATGTCGAAAACATATTTTGTGATATGGTTTAGTGGTGGTGCTAGCGATCACAACACTTGGCACTAGGTACGTACTTACATTATCGCGTTGAAGAATAAAACAGCAACATTTGTGTGCGAACAGATAGTGTGGGTGGAAGAGTATCAGAGAGTGGCAGGCGGTGCGATGAGCCTGCGCCACTCACCGCGTCCTGCACACGACAACATGGAGGTTCACCACTACTACACAACTCACTGCACACTAAACGTGAGGATTCCTATTACAAAGTTGGCAATAGGTAAACAATTGACGACACGGTTGGCGCAGTGGTCAAGCAATTGACTGCTGCGCTGCATGTCGCGGGTCCGATTCCCGTACGGAACAAATATTTGTATGACCTACAAGTAGTTGTTCCGGGTCTGGGTGTTTTTCTATCTATAATATGTATGTATTTACAAAAAAAAAAAATGTATATATGTAGTTTATCAGCCATCTAGTTACCATAACACAAGCATTAGGTTGCTTAGCTTGGGACTAGATGGTGCTGTGTGAAATGTCCAGGGATATTTATTTATTTATATTTATTTAATTAAGTACATAAATAAATAATAATAACTAGTATGCTGCTATTTTCAGCTACAAGCTACTTTTTCTTTGTGTGTCGATGATCTCAAATAATACCCGACCATGTATAATTATACAATTATACATAGCTACCTGCACAGCTCTTTCGTTGGCTTCGTTTAAATCCTGGAAGTTGCAGGTGGCTATGCAAGATGGGCAAGAAAGGAGGTGGAGCATATCCTGCAGAGGGGCTCCACACTGACATTGTATTTGGGATGGGTCGATGATACCCCATTTGGACATACTATTATTTCCATATGCCATATTTTTATATATTATTATTCCTACAGCGGCCAACCTAGGCCCGCAAATGGTTAAGAGATTTCTAGATTTGCCACTGCGGTTCCTGTCCAGGAAGAAGATGTTCTGCTGGATTGATGAAGTGAGGAGGGGTGGGATGTCTGTTCCTCCACAATTCAAATCTTTCATCTGCCGCACTGTCTTCTGAGGAAATCGTATGTCTTACGAAGCTTTTACCGCTTTTTAAGCGTGGAGGTGGTACTTGATGCCCGTACAGGGGGTGACGCTAATCTCGTTCAAGTTTGCCCTTCTCGGTGTGACTAGCTATACGTCTGGTACAGCAATACCTGCCAACGGATACAACTTCGCAAGAGAGGTGGGTTTTAAGCACCCCGTTACAATGTGACAGTGTCGTTCAGCGCACGCAGTAGCGTAGCCACGGTAACAGTATCTCCGACCTCTATGCGGGCGTCGCCGCGGATAAAAGCTAGTTAAATACAGTGCGATTATATTTAAGTAGAACTGCGGAACAATACGGGAACATCCATATTATTTCACTTATAATAATCATACTGCAACAAAGCAAAACAAAAGATACACACACATTGTAACTTTCGTTTTGTGTGAGATTTGCCAAAGCAAGGCGTCATGAGGCGAACGTGTACGCAGCGGAGGTAAGAGTTGTCGATGTTTCGCAGTTCATTCATATTATTTCCGCAAATCAGTTTATCTTTCAACTTGTAATGGGATGAGCACTTAATGTTGAATGTTAATAAATGATAATGTTTAAAAGGTATTGTGACTGTCTGTCACGTACTCCTAATTGTTAAGCAAATATCTTAGTCTTGATCGTTATTTCCAATCCTCGTTTGCTTGTAACCCAAGCCATCGGTTAATATATGAAAGGATGCATATTTGCAAGTTAATTTTTAGTATTCTCCATTCCTTTTCTATTCCATCCGGAATAGTATCATCCAATTCGATTTTGTACTTCCAGATCTGTTGGAATAAAATTTTTACCTTGATTGTTATAGCAACCTCAAAGGATCAAAACTTGTTGATATGTCGCTTAAGATTTGCCGTTTTGACGAATTTTTGTTAAAGCCAATGTTGTTTTTTTATGTGGGTTTGTTTTTAATAACCCCTCTAACAATATTTCGGAATATACATCGACTCCCAATATTAAATCTATATCCTGAGATATGATAAATTCAGGAGTTGTCAATGTTGTATACGTGCAAAACCTTTATTTACTGTCTTACTTGGCAGTTTGTTTGTTATTTTCTTCATAATAAGTGCATTAATGTTAATGTTGGAGTCATCGTATATCGCTTGGCCATTAAGATGGAGCACTCCTTGACACTTGGTGGTGGCTGAAGCACCAACACCTGGCACCACCGCACTCATCTTGTTTCGTTTAAACTTAGACATACATGTAGGTTGTTAGCGACAGGCTTCAGGTGACATAGTTGAAAATTCTCTGCAGATATAGAGCCCGTGTTGATTTTACATATGACATTTAGGAAAAGATATAATGGATTTATGAAATGTTTGCTTGTTATGGAATGTTCTCAGCATGTTCTTAGTTCTACCTTGAATGGTCTGTCACCTTACGCTTGCTGTATGTTGCATTATGAATGGTTTTCCGCTAAATGTTTGGCTGTTGACTGTTAAAGTTTCGTGGGCGGATAAGATAAGATAAGATAAGATAATTTATTTGTCCAAAATACGAGTATAAAAAATTACATAAAATTATATAACATTGTCATTGTCATGTTTTGCTTGGACGGCGTACAAATATAATTAAAGTAATTACTAATTAAATTATCATGTTTTAGACAAGTCAAATTAATTTATCGGTTAGAAATTCGTCAGTGCTTTTTAATTTATTTCTTAATTTTTCTGTTGTATATTCCCGCCAATGTTTTGGCGGGAATATACAACCAGCGACAGATAACCTTAGATAAATAGACTTTACTTATTTAGGGGGCAGTAACTAGAAGAAGTGATAACCGTCGACAGATAGATGGAATAATATGAGGCAGTACAGAGACAAACAATACGTGGAGTGATCACTGCTTGTAGATTCTCAACCGTTTCGTAGTCCAGCGACTTTAGCAGATAGAAGATAACTTCCTTAACTTTGTTGTTGCTTTACGGACAGAATGAATTTTGTTGCAGTTATTGTAAACGTATGGTGCGATGAAGTTAATATGCTTTTTTTATGTAGGTACCTAAAGTTCGCCAAAGATGAATGTGCTAGCCAGTTGAGAGCACATGAAAGAGCAGGACACCAAAGCTCTTGATAACCACCCTGGAAAGCTATCGATGCTGTAGCTCAGGCCGAAATCGGGTAGATGGCATCCTCATCATGTGCCTATAACCTAAAGTAAACAGTGTGCCAATTATTATTCAGGCGCGAATATATAATTTTTTTGGTCTGCGGCGTATGTGTTTGCTTGTAACGTCCGTGGGTACCTACTCCATCTAGTTCTGCCGCGACACCGACTGGACATCTGTTTGATACGTGGCGAGCTGTTTGTCAACGGACACCGAACAACAACTAAAGTCGGAGGATCGTGATTGTATTTAGGTAGTTGAAGAATGTGGATACAGTGGTTTTTCCTTTATTATTAGAGGAAAGTGGATCTCTTGTATGTTTCGTCTTGTCGCGACAGTTGCGGTGCCTCGCATCGATAGCGGATAGACCTTTGTACACATCCTATTAAATGACTGCTTTCATTTACATACACGGTTACAATATTTGTGACGGGCGAGGAATATCCCAGTCCGTGAAGCAGGTGGAGGAGATGGAGGTGGAATGGCTCTATTACTATTATTTGTTAAATTATAAAAAAAACTGGCCAAATTCGAGTTGGACTCGCGCACCTAGGGTTCCTTATAAACTTGTATACATTTTGTTATTAAACTACATATTTACGGTTTTCAGATTTTCCCCTTCACTTGTGCTATAAGACAATGCTTCTTGCCAAATTTCATGATTCTAGGTCAATGGAAACTACCATATAGTTTTTCGACCCAAAACCTATAGGGTACTTCCGGTTGATCTAGAATTGTCAATTTTGGTTAAAAGCAAAGTCTTAGAGCACAAGTAAAGGGAATATTACGAAAAATAAAAAGGTGAAATTTAAGGTAAATTTTGGTACTTAAAATTAAATTTGCCCATATCTTTTTATCGTGTTGACTCGGGACTTTGATTTTTATACACCTAATAGAGATTATAGACCGCAGTATCTGGTATAAATTTCAACTTAGCAAGTTAGGTCTAACCGTTCCTGAGAAAATCGGTGGTGACACACGGACAGACGGACAAGAGAGTGATCTTATAAGGGTTCCTTTTTTACCGTTTGAGGTACGGAGCCCTAAAAACCAAACCAACGTAAGTACCCATTATAGCCAATTTTAGCGTGAAACAAGAGATTAATTTAGTGATGTGCTTCACACGCTGATTAGGCACGGTTTCTGTGATAAGGCAGTTTATTTGATTTCGTACAACGTAAATCATTGAATTTTTAGTCAATCTCGTGAAGTCGCGCGTGACGCAACGCGTGACGGATCGCGCGATAAGCGTGTTCATGGCGTGTTCCCACAAACGAGCTGTAGTTCACACCTGATAAGCAGGTCTTGATAAGGGGCAAGCTGTAACATAAGACTATATCTGTAGGTACCCTTAAACACTCGCGTCATGCGTCAACGTGCGCGGGGCTTTTGGCATGCTACGATTTTTTAGTAATATTTGTCTGACTTCCCAATTTTTAGGTGATAGTATATATATCGAAGTTCCGTTTCCGGCGTTCGTAACGTAAACACGTACATAAAAGATCTCCGCGACATATATTAAACAAAAGTGTCAAAAAGTGCTAATTAAGTTCATCTCATCAGAAAAACAGCAAAACAATTAAATAAGAAAGAAGCTCAGATAATAAAAACAGTGTGATACATCACTTTGGCAAGTATAAAGTGAAATTTATCATCCAAAATATAACCTAAAAGTGCAACTCACTACTATATTCATAGACTATAGAGTTTGACAGCACAATACCAACATTACCAACCTAACACAAATGTCAAGTGACTGTCAGTTCTCACAATAACGTTTCGTTCCACGCAAACTATCAACACGCAGAATGGATAACCTCCAACAGTTATTTGATCAAATGAAATTTGAGATGGCAAACCAAACTAAAGTAATTATTGCACAATTGGACGAGAAACTTGTACCCTTTACACAGGAAATACAAGAATTGAGGTCTGAAAATAATATACTGAAGGAAAAAATCTATTATCTTGAAAAACATAAAAGAATAAACAACATTATTTTATACGGAATAAATGAAAGCGAAAATTCGTCCTCTAGTCTTATAGAAATTATAAAAAAGAAAATTAAAGATGATTTGAATATTTTTATTGAAAACAGAGATATAAATAGCATGTATAGAATTGGCAAAAGCGATACAAAAAATAGTAAGGAAAGACCTGTGCACATATCATTTGTTAACAACTGGAAGAAGAATGAGATCATGAAGAATAAAAAGAAATTGAAAAACGCATATGTGTCTGAAGACTATCCGAAAGAAATCCTTGATAAAAGGAGGGAGCTACTACCAAAACTCAAAGAAGAAAGGGAGAAAGGGAAATATGCATACATAGATTATGACAAACTAGTCATCAAAGAGGGGAAATTCGATAGCGGGAAGCGTAAAAGAAACCCTTCAGCGTCACCTAACACAATCGAACAGCCTCGTAAACAACAATTAATAGCAAAAACAAATAGGCTTAATGCATTTGATATAATGAGGAATAGAAGCAACTCCCTGCCTACTGAAGCCCAACCATCTGAACAAAAAGCATAGGATACAATCATCAGCCACCGGAACAAAGCAACAAATAAGCAACAACCGAATAACATTAAAAACAAAACATTTCCCAAGCCGACTGGTCATCGTGGGGAATCAGACCACTACCCTCCATCTAATAATAATAAGAATGAAACTCTGAAAGTATGCACTTTCAATGTAAGGTCACTAGCATCCACTGAAAGGTATCTCGAACTAAATTATGCCCTAAAAAACATCAACTGCGATATTCTGGGGCTTTCAGAAGTAAGAAGATTGGGCTGTAATATTGAAGAACACCAGGACTACATTTTCTGCTATATAGGTCAAACCAAGGGCCTACACGGGGTGGGATTCCTGATAAAAAGAAAATACAAAAACAACATCAACAACTTTACAGGAATCTCAGAAAGAGTGGCACTTCTGCAGCTGAAGTTTGAACGTTCCTCTATGTCAATAATACAAGTTTATGCACCCACAGAAAAATCACCTAAAGTTGAAATCGATCAATTTTATAAGGACCTTGAAGCTGCTCACGCATTAGCTGATGAGAAAGTGCTAGTAATAGGTGACTTCAATGCAAAAATAGGACATTCTAAGGCAGACCTCTATCCAGTCATGGGCAAATATGGGTTTGGAGAACGTAATGGAAGTGGTGATCGACTTATAAACTACGCCTACCAAAACAAGCTGTCTATAATGAACACATTTTTTAAGAAAAAGGGAAACCGCAAGTGGACATGGATATCACCAGATCTGAAAACGAAGAATGAAATCGATTTTATAATGACAAATAACCCGAAAATAATCACAAATGTCGAAATACTTAACAACATACAATTTCCTTCTGACCATAGACCACTGCGAGCAACAATACTCCTAAGTCACCCAATAAAGAGTAGAAAAAACTTTGTAACACCACTTAATATTCCGAAAACAGAAGTCGAAATGAAAACCTACATCGAAAAATTACAAATACATATGGAAAGCAACGAAGCTGACTCAAGCGACATCCAAACCTATTATAACTCTTTGGAAAAGGGCATAACGGACAGTCTGAAGTCAAAAACCAGAACTCAAATAGAGCGGCATAAAATATTTAGTAAAAGCACGGACCAACTAATAAAAAGGCGTACTGAACTAATACGCACAAAGAACAAAACAAAAGACATGAAAAATGAACTTAGCAGAATATATAAAGAAACCAATAAATCAATCAAAAGAGATTACAGAAATCACAGACAAGAAATCCTCACAAGGAACATCAAAAACTTTAGAAGTACCAAAAGAGCTTACAAAGAATTAATCACACACAAAACCTGGATACAAAAACTAGAACAGACGACAATAGAAACGAAATCAAGGAAAGACATAATACACGTTGCAACAAATTTTTACAAGAACCTATACCGGAAAAGAAATAACCTTGAAATTGAAACACAAACAGGAATCGAAGATGTAACTGTTCAGGACCAAGTTAAACCAATTGAACATCTAGAAATCTACAAACACATAAAGCGGTTAAAAGATGAGAAGAGCCCAGGCTCAGACGGGCTATGTAATGAAGTTCTTAAAATAGGAGCACCCATTTTGATTCGCTACCTACTACATTTATTTAATATGGTGTTGGACAAAGAAACGGTACCTGAACAGTGGTGTAAATCAGACATAATTTTGCTTTATAAAAAAGGAAACCCCTTAGACATAGGGAACTATAGACCCATAAGCCTACTAGCAAGCATTTATAAACTATTTTCATCTCTACTTCTGGAAAGATTAACACAAGATATTGATCGTCAGCAGCCAAGAGAGCAAGCAGGCTTCCGGTCGGGCTTTAGCACAATAGGCCATATACAGACACTCGAACAAATTATAGAAAAATACCGAGAATTTAACAGACCTCTGTATCTGGCCTTCATCGATTATAGCAAAGCCTTTGACAGCATCAGCCACTGTTCAATATGGGAGGCACTGCAATGTTCACACATTAACCAAAAATATATTAACATCCTAAAATATATATATGCAAACAGTACGAGTAAAGTAAAACTAGAAAACAGGGGAGAAGAGATAAGCATAGAAAGAGGAGTCAGACAGGGAGACCCTCTGTCACCGAAGCTTTTCATCGCTGTGCTCGAAAATATATTTCAAAAATTAGACTGGTCAAACAAAGGTGTGCTAATAAATGGATGCTATCTAAATCACCTAAGGTTTGCTGACGACATAGTCATACTTGCTGAAACCTCTAAAGACCTAGTAGAAATGATGAGATCACTTGATGATGAAAGCTCTAGAATTGGCTTAGAAATGAATACAAACAAAACAAGGATAATGACTAACAGTCATAAAAGACACATTGAAATAAAAGGAAACAACATAGAATATGTCAACGATTATATATATTTGGGAAAACAATTATCATTCAACAAATTCAATAATGAAGAAGAAATTACAAGAAGAATCAACATAACTTGGAAGAAATTTTGGTCACTAAAAGAAGTCTTAAAAGGAAACTACAGCCAACATTTGAAAAAAGTGGTTTTCGACACATGTCTTTTACCATGTTTACTATATGGTTGCCAAACCTGGATATTAACAAACAAAGTAAAACAACAAATTAAATGCACTCAAACAGCAATGGAAAGGAGCATGTTGAACATTAGAAAAATTCAAAAAGTAAAGAATATGACAATCAGACAAAAAACTAAAATCACAGATGCTCTAATCCATGCACTCACACTTAAATGGAAATGGGCTGGACACATATCCCGATATACCGATAAAAGATGGACTATTGAAACCACAAGATGGAAAGGCCCAATAGGAAAAAGACAGGTTGGCAGGCCAATGAGACGGTGGGCTGATGACATTATTCAAGTAGCAGGAATTGAATGGATAAATTCTGGTAGGGATAGGGAATTATGGAAGAAGATGGAGGAGGCCTTTACCCTAACAGGGGTCCATATTTCAATTAAAGATACTAATCCTACTAACATAATTTAAACAAACTTACTAACAAAATACTAATAACATTTGAAATGTAACTTAGAAATATGGAATAAATGGCTTATTTATTATTTATTTATTATTATTATTATATATATCGAAGTTAAAAGGGAAATTATCACAGCTAAGTAGGCTTTACAAGTTTCCGAGTAATAGTCGACCATCTTATAGAATGTACTTGGATTATATATTTTCCTAAACATAATGTATGGGAGCACAGGTTTTTCAACGGCAAATGTTAATTTGTTTTTTATTATTACAATAAAAATCATCGTTCGGAAGCAAATCGGACCGTAGGAAATGTCCGCATATTTTGATGGGCAACTACGGAACCCTAGACTGTGCGTGTGCATGTGCCCGACACGCACTTGGCGAGTTTTTGTTACTAAAGTTATTGTTACTATGTAGCGACCATAAGATGATAACGGAGCTATAAACATGTAATTGCTCCTTGACGCGTATTTTCATCTTCCGTAACCGTAAAGTCAAATAAATAGCGACGTAAATCAAGTGATCTGTGATCCAAATTGATGGACGAACCGCGAGTGGTAGCGCTCCATGAAGACGCGCGTACGTGCGTGAAGACGCGGCGCGACGCAGGAAAGAGGCAGCGCGGCCGGGTCGACGTCGACGGAGCGACGCAACATCGATACAGTTTTACGACGCTCGTCTTTGCTCCGCTCCTCGCGGCGGCAATTCGTCCGTAATGTCTCTTGGCGGTTTATTCGCACTAAACATTTCAATAGCGCCATGAAAATATAAAAATTGTACCGCGGATATCTACATTATACAATTATGGCTCAGCTTGTGCACTCACATAAAGTAATCTCGTCGACAGCTTGCGCCGCTTGTTGCGAACACGAGTACTCGTGGTGCGGGAGGGCCGGGAGGGGATACAGTAACGTGGCGGCACTCGTTCACTTCTTGTACAACAGGTACGTTTTATGGCGCGCTCCGAGTGTTGCCGATGGCTCATTAATCAGAGCTCGTCTCAGGTCCAGTCATGACTCACGGACGGTTCACAAGCGTCCTTAATGTGAACGTGATCAGTATTCCGGCGATGTCGTCGGTTCCATTCCGTATCGGTTCCAAATGAAAACTACAAAGAATACAATTTGGTTATAGCTGCACCGCCCGGGTCCGTGTGCACTACGGAGGCGGAGGGGGGTTGGGGGGAGGTTTAATGTTATTACTTCATCATGAGGGTGTGGCCGGGCTGTGATTGCAAGCTGGAACAACGACAATTTGTAACTTTGCACTTGTTTGTTCGTGGATCCGCCACCTACAGCTCGTTTATTTGTTAGACTTTCATTTTAGGAGCACGACAAAAATGGAGTCTTTTTTGTTTGCGACCGTTTAGTAATGGTTTAATATTGTGAATTTGGATTTTCTAAGAGCGTTACGAAAATAAAGGTGAAAGGTACCAGTGTACCTTTCACCTTTATTTTCGTAATGTATTGAAAAATAGCTAATAATAATAATAAAAAATATAAAAACGTTTATTTATCTCCACAAATTACATAGTTATGTTAGAAATATTATAGGTTGACAGGTAGTAAGGCAGAAAGTTGTAATTTGTGGGAGATCTGGAGTCTAAACTAAGCCTAAGCCTGTATTTCAGAACTCCAGGCCCCCCATTACAGCATCACAGTTATTGTCAACGTAGCAATAGTGCGAAATTTGTGACAATGTGTATGTGTGTGTGTGTGAGAGTGTGCGTGTATATATAAGTATGTATACATTTATTGACCAAAAAATAAGCCCGCCCTCTGGTCACGTCAAGTCAACCAACCGCTTGGCGATTTCCCGAAAACCTGTGTGTTATAGTGAATAATATGGAAGCGTTACTACATAAATAATTATATTTTGAAGGTGTTGGTATGTGAAGTAATTGTAAATACAAAGCAAATATAAGGTACATTTTATACGGAGACATATTAAACATTTTCATGCAAAGTTGCGTAACAAAACACAGCAAGTGTGTTTTAGAACAGGCTTTACCGTAGTATTCAAAAAAAAAGATCATAAAACATATCACGAACAAAAGAAAATGGAGGGTATAATGAAAAAAATAGTCGTTGTGATTTCAATTTAGTGAAGTCATCTTCACGTGAAATGCAGTATTTTCAGATTTTGTTTGACGAAGTTGAGATAAGATTTCATCATATTATTTATCTGACCTGTACTGGATAGATTCCGTAATTTCATTTTGCTTAACCAATCGCTGCATCTCTTCATCAAATTTCAACGCCTGGGTTTTTTGTTGAAGCTGAACATCAGCCAGCATATCTCTTAGTTCAGCCAGCGCAGAGTCATCATATTTACGTTTGTAACGTCACGTAATATTTTGCTGACCAACACAGTCAGTTTCCGAACCCATACAATCCGAGGCTGTATCAGATTCCTGTGCCAAAACAGTTGGTTTCAATAATGTTTGGATAGACTTTTCGGGTGGAGTTTTCTGAGAAGAAGCCATAACAAAATAATAATAAGCTAGTGCCTTTTATACAACGAAAAGCAAAAACAAAAAGTATGTGGAAAAGCGGGGCTCGAACTCGGGACCGGTGACGCTCGGTAGTACCGAGAGCGTTATACCACTGAGTTAACTGGACCGTAGTTTTGATTGTGAAATTAGCGAGCTTTTTATGGTATTCTCGCCGAGCGACGCGACGATGTCTATGTTAGTTGAATGAGTTCAAAGTCCAAGTGTTCGCACGTTTAAAAATTATAGTTTGTTTTGATTATAATTTATAACTGTTCTCGGTGATGGTTAGAGATTATTGGTACACTTGATTTTTTGCACACAGCTATCACTTGCACTTGTACATCAGTTACAGTAGTAGAAGTAGTCACTGTTTACACGGTTAGTCTGGTCACTGCTGTGATTTAAAACTGTTCTCATGAGTGAGGTATAAGGTTCTGGTTCATTGAAATTTTTACACACTAACAGTCACTTGCACCTTAACGACAGTTCTGTGGAGTTTTATTAAAAAGTATGCAATATTTACATGGTTTAGTAATTTTAAACACGGAGTTGCGCGTAAGTACATTGTGTTCGCAATGGCGTCGCGAACGGGGGTGATCATAATATAGTATATTATAAGATCTGACGTGGAATATCAATTAAAAAAATAATCACAACACGTAACCTAAACTTTATTGTACCTCAGATTTTACAAGCGATTAATACGATTTAGAAAACAACAGAATCAAAACTCATATGCTAGTTCACAATTCACAACACATGTAAATAAATGCGACAATTAGGTAATTAAGCGAAACAGTCTCACGATACAGATGACACCTGACGTCGAATAGGTCCGCGCGCTGTGGTGGTCGCCGATGGAATAGGGGCGAGTCTATGCGGGCGCGCGCTTTTATAGTCTCGGGACTGACTATTTCAGTTCATCTTCTACAATATTATCACAAACACGTAAGGCCAGTTAGCTGTTTGACGAGGTCAGGGCGCGAGCACACTGGCATCAATTACTGATCTGTCTTTACCAATAATGGGACGCTCAAAGACACACACTCAATCTTTGATGATCCCTTGAAATAAAAACATTATGTGACATAAACTACTCTCTGAGAACAGATGAGAGCGGTCCTTCGCTACTATGTATTTGTCCATGTTTGCTTCCATTAGGCGTCGTCTCCGTCACCTCACAATGGCGAGACAAAACACGAACAATTACGAACGCCCCGAGAGCGCGCGGTAACATGTGGCCGCGTATTGTTCGTGCGGACTGCGGAGACAGATCGCGCGAGTGCTCCAGTCGCTGCAGCCCGCGCGGCCAGGGGGCAGGAGGTGGACGCCCCGTGGCGACCGCTCGGTACAACAAATCGGTGTCCGCAACCGAACGTTTGATAATATTGTAAGACTTGACGTAACACTCTGTATGTCCGCACTTGATGATGAGTTAAGCTTGTTGTATTTCAGTGTAAGTCTTGAAAAATCAAATTATTTATTGAACCCAACTTAAGTGACCCGCATGCCACAGCGTGACCTATATTATACCTGTCACAATAATTGCTTTAAGCAGCATGTCAATGTTATATGAGTTTCCCAATTAGTGCCCCAACATGCTTTACTAATTAGGTATCATGAGCAAGATATTAGCTATGTAAAATAAAAAATAAATAAAAAAAATCGTTTACTTCAGACTAATAAAATGTCCATAGGTTGTTAGTTAAAACAAAACAAGACTTATACAACATGCAGCCTGATAAGCCTACCTACAACTGCAGATTCAGGTCTCTCTGCAATCATCCTTAGGATTCCGTTGCCACTACCTCGAATTCGGCGAATTAGTGAGGCTGACTTTTTGCGCATTTTATAGCGTAAAAGTCATCCACCCTCGCGTCGGCAAACATGCCCGAGGCGCTGCAAAACCGAGGCAGTCGCACCAGAATCCTAAAGGCGTTGTTGTACTGCACTCTAAGAGCATTGTAGGCCCGCTGCGTATAGTTGGTCCATAGGGCGCTGGTGTAAAAGCTTTGACAGTATGTATGAGTGCTAATGTGTGCCATTTGGATGGTTTGAAGACGTCGGCCATCGCTTGTCGAGCAGGTCAAGCGAGTGCCGGGGAGGGCAGTGCATGGAGTGTCGGGCGGCCCTGCGGTTTGTTTCCGCGCATGCCAGAAAAAAGTTCGCCATGCTGAAGATCGGACATCTACCTGCAATTTTATGACGAACTCTGAAAAGGTGGTGCTTACTAACAATTTAAACGATCCAATTGAAATAAAAGGCTTGATGGTTAAATGTTAACAGGAGTTGTTACAGTTATTGATTAGTGTATTTAGATTTAAATAAGGTTCAGTAAAGGTTGTTATGTTCATTCAACACTTCTCATTGTCTCGGAGGACGTACTATTGAACTATCACATAGTTCAGTTCCAGGCTGCTAGATGTGGGGGCTAAGTCGGTGTTGTATAATCACATGAGCACTGCAAATGTAAGTTTATGTATGCATCCCTAAGCCGCTCCCGCGTCGTCCTCGGATGGACAATCGTACTGAATAACTACTAACTTGCTCATAGATCACACTATTTTGTCTAGTTTTGATACTCACTGCAGCATGTTGCTAGGAGATCCTATTTTCAGAACTCTCAGCTGTGTTCTTATGAAAAAAATATCATGTTCCCTCTGTGCGAGAGGGAGCAGGATAAGTTCCCTTCCCCTAAGTACCTGCAGGATAAGTGCTGGTTGGGAGATGTCATACTAGTGAAGTTTGCGCGGCTATAATCGTAATACTAGTAACACTAAACTCAGGGCGGGTGAGGGTCGTAGAGAGGAATAAAACTAAAACAATAAACCCTTGCAGCTCAAAAGTGTTATTAATTGAGGAACGTAAACTCAAGCTCAAACTCAAAGCATTTATTTCAATTAGACCATTACAGGCACTTTTGAATGTCCAAGGCCCCTCGTTCACCGGCAGGTAGTCACTGCTCGCCGGTACACGTGCACAACGAGATAGGAGATGCAGGAAGGTCTACATGGTGTGACATTGAAAACAATGTGATGCGTTGCGAAAGTAGTTAGTCCTCTAAGCTGCCTCTACGCGAGGCGACCCGAGCACGAATTTGTGTAGTGTAGACTGACTTCGGAGCGAGCATGCTTCGAGGGAGTTTGTCACGACGTGTCCAACACAGGAAGGCATATGGCCATCGACGAGCCGCCCCTTCGAGCGCTTGCAGTCGAAAGCGCCCTGTTCCATACACAAACGAAATTAAAAAAAAAACAACGGATTGCACTCCGGGAGTGCCGGCAGAAGTGAAAACTTGAATATTAACGTTGTGCATTTTTGATATTTTGAAATGGTTAGGGAATAATTTTGCACGAATTGCTTTAATTATCAATATAAAAGTACTATCATTTATGTGGTAAAATACAATATTCATTTATTGCGCTATCGGACACAAACATGACAATTTATATTACATTAAAAATTTAACACTTCAGAACTCCCTCCGTCTTACGCTTTTTCGATCAGGTCACGTGTCCTGACGCGAGTTTAAGATTTTATACCCATTACAGAAAAAGTGCTCAACGCCGCTAAAGAAGTTTTCACTTCAAAAAAATTGAAGTAACCAAACCCATTACACCAAAATTAGTCATTACTTTAGTTATAAGGCCCACACCGCTGCACGCTGCACGCTGCACCGGCAGTGGATCAAACCGCTCCACGGCGCACAAAGCGCGATATAGAAAAACTCTCGCGAACAAAGAATCGAAAATTGCGTGATCAGTATTCAGCGTACCGTGTGCCCCCCCCCCTCCCCCGCGCCTTACTACACAATTTTCACTAGTTTATTAAAAGGTTTTCTTTTATAACTTTTTATGTCGTTTCACTTTGACTCGAGGAACGTAATCAGAGCTTTCATTGGGACTTTAACACAACAATGGCGCGACGCAGGGAATTTGAACTTGACGGCGCGCGCAGTGGCTGAGCGATTGCCTGCTGCGCTGCGTCTCGCGGGTTTGATTCCCGCACGGAACAAATATTTTATGGCCTACAGGTAGTTGTTCCGGGTCTGGTTGTTTGTGCATGTGAGTTTAAATGTTGGTAAACGCACACACACCCCACACCCACGGTACTGGAGAAATTCCTAGTGTGGGGAAAGTTAAAAAAAAAAAAAATGAAAATTGCGGCCCTAACAAATCGAGTTTAAACTCATAAGTACAGACTTTTATTTAGTTGAAAAGTATAAGTGTAATGTGAATGTGGAGGTTTGTCTGTTTGAGCAGTTTTGACAAACGTCAAAAATGGCGCTTATAGCAGTTCAAATACGACGATGCCAATGGATGGATATTCAAAGAAATATCACAAAGGAGCTCATCGTGACTATCCCGAATAACATTGTGTGTGATAAACTGATACCTAATAACCATTTGTAACGCCCTAAACAATGTTGTGTAAATTGTACTGTTACTATAGATTACCTATAACTTGTGTTGCTGGAGAATCAACAAACTTTTACTATTATACCGGTGTTATTGTTTGTGTGTGTTAATAACTAATTAAACCATTGGGACGTCCTTCACAATAATGTGTTTGTGTATTGTAATGTTGCTACTGGAGAATCGATATAGTTTTACAATTTAGGGCATCCGCTAAAACTCGCACGAGTGCATGGAGCGGGTGCTCGCTGTCAAAATATCCTTAGAAAACCGGCCGCATGAGCCCACGCGTTTGGCGCTGCTCATACTATTTTACAATACTGACCAGGGACGGTTACCGATACCACAAAAATACCGGTAAAATTATCAAAAAAATAACGTTATGCTACGTTAATTATACCCAAAATAACGTTAATTCTGTAATTAATTTAATTAAATTATATCGCTAATTAAATGATTTACCGTTATTTAAATAGCGTTAATAACGACGTCAACGAAAACCGAACGCCAAACCGAACGCGCGCCGCGCGTCCTTACGTTTGGCTCTTCTAATCGGAGCGGCAACAGCTAGCATTTTACGACGATCGGACAGATACCTACGAAAACACGACGATTCGAGCGTTTACATTCTATAGAACCAGATCACCAGACGTCACACAAACATCGCGTACGCCAAATACATCTATCTATTTGTTTTGTTGTTCTAATTATTAGTTGTTTGTATAAAAAATATTATAATGGGCCGAAAGAAGTGCAACAAAGTATAATCAGTATTTAAACTATTTAAAGAAAAAATAAATCCACTTGTGATTTGCCCAGCCACAAAAATGACTGTATATTATTGTTTTTAGCGTAAATGCATCAGGTTATTCTTTATTGTAATAAAGATCAACCTAGAGAATATCGACTCATTGTAATGACTTAATTATCAATAATCTGTTTTACTCAAACAAAAAACATAAAGAACATGAGATCTTCCATGAAATAAAAGTGTAAAAACCTAAAAATAAGATAAAACTATTTTTTTATGGAAATAAACACAAAACAGCTTTGACAGAAAACACACACACCAGCTGTGTGACGGGGTGTAACTTACCCCACAGACGTATACGCGCGTATATCCCGAGCGTTGGCTGACCCAACACTGCGATCATGCCACTATCCTTCCACGTACAGTCGCCGTCAGATATATTGTAGCAGACAAGGTGACCAAATACTTCTGAACAATTTAAAATGTCAATAAGTTCCATACACTACAAGTTACCATTAATATCTGAACATTCATTACTTCATTAATATCTGAGCAGATGCTTGTCAATAATTTCTATATACCTAAACAACTTACCAAAAATATCTGAACACTTACAACGTCTAGTATATCTACGCAGACAAACACTGAGCTTACCTAATTCGTTACTGCGTGATATAAAGGACAAACCAAAAACGACTATCGACTTGACTATGGTGGTTAGTCCAGTCATTTGGTAGTTTTACCTGGAAAGTTTTTAAACTGGTGATTTTATTGAAGTCGACGAGCTCTCTTCGAATTTTCACATTGTCCCCAGAGTTCTACCGCAAAGGCATAAATGACTATTGATTTTACCAAAAAATTGTATGGCGGTGCGAGCGGCCAAGATAAAACAATGAGCGACAAAGTGAAAATTCGAAGAGAACACGTCGAACTCATTAAAATAACCAATTTTCAAAACTCCCGGAAAAAAATCCAGGTAACTCCCTTTTTGAACACCAAATGACTGTTCTAGGTATAAATACGATGGAAAGGGAATAAAAATTGTACAGAAAATCATTAGCTACAAAATGTTATAAACTGCCAGGGTCGTCATAGTATATAAATTAGCAAAAGAGTTCCTATAAATATTGTATTTATAGTAAAGTTGGAAGCACTTCCTACTGCAATTTTTCCTCAACTGCTCTGATATCTAAGACTACTCCATCTGCGTACATACACTTGACGTTGTAAGTGTTCAGATATTTTTGGTTAGTTGTGTGTATAGAAATTATTGACAAGCATCTGCTCAGATATTAATGAACTAATGAACGTTCAGATACTAATGGTAACTTGTAGTGTAAGGAACATAATGACATTTTAAATTGTTCAGAAGTATTTGGTCACCTTGTCTGCTACAATATATCTGACGGCGACTGTACTACCTTAGCTCCAGTTACGCGAAGCCGCAAAGATGTCGCTTTGACAAATAAAAAAATATCTCATCAAAAACAGCGGGTGGGATATATCACAACCCACCACACTCCTGCAGGATTAATAACCCCCAGCCACGTAATTGTCAACATATAGGTAATAATATATTATGAAAAAATTCAAATTTTATTATCCATCCAAAAATGTATATACGAGGCATGCCTTTTATTAAGTTTTGTCGTTTGAAGAAAAAAACACAACTAGAACCTTATAGCACTTTTTATTGTTTTTCAAAGTATTCACCACGTAGCTTAATACACTTTTCCATTCGCTCAAACCAGTTATTAGAACATTTATTCCACTCTAAAGTGGGGGTGATCAAAATGGCTGACTTGAAAGCGTCGACTGCTTCTTCACCGGACTGGGACCTTTGACCACGAAGACTTTTCTTAAATTTAAGAAATGTAAAGAAATTGTTAGGGCTTAGGTCAGAACTGTATGGAGGATAGTCAAGAATTTCTACTTTTTCCTGCTTCAAATACTCAATCGTTTGACTCTGCGTTAACCGTTCTACGATCTTTAAGTGCAATAGTCGCAACATGGCTGGTTTTTGCAACGAACGTGGCCACCATCTTTTTTAAAGTGCTTCGAGAACGAACAACTTCAGTCGGCTTTGGCTCGACTTGAAAGACCCAGATTGTAGATTGTTGTTTGGAATCAGGATCGTAGGCATAGATTCAAGATTCGTCACCACTGATGATGTCGTAGACGTGATTTGACTCTCCTCGGTTGAACCTTTTCAGAGTTTTCTTACACCATCTGACGCGGGCCGCCTTGTGATCGTCAGAAAGCAGATGCGGTATCCTACGGCAAACTAGCTTTCTCACACCAAGCGCTTCATGCAAGATCTTCTGAATGGTTGTCCCTGAGATGCCTAATAGAGCCTCTATCTCTCGATACATCACATGACGATCTTCGATCATTAGTTGTCTCACAGCAATGATGTTATCTTCAGTGAAGGTGGATTTTGGGCGTCCTTCGCGAGATTTGTCACTAACACTAGTATGTCTACGCTGGAATTCTAAATACCATCGTTCGACAGTCCACAGACATGGGGCTTCATCACAGAACACAGATGATAGCTCTTCAAAACACTGAAGCTATGTCAGGCCTCTTATAAAGTTGTAGAAAATTATTGCACGAACATTTTCCTTAGAAAGATTCAGTTTTGTACGTAACCTGACAGATTCCAATCGACGCTGTGACTAAACAATAGCATTAATCCTAATAATTTCAATTGTTTTGAGAGTCAAAATTTAAACACATTCGAGTATAGCCGGGAAATATGGAAACGACAGAACTTAAAAGGCATGCCTAGTATATATAATCAGGCTTGTCAATTGTAGGTGCCGATCCTGCCGCTAGCATGTTAGTTGAGGCAAGGTCTCCTATTTATGAATGGCAATAATAATAAGGTGTAGTGGACGTAGCCATGTCGCTGCGCGGGGTTCCTATTTTATACTACCTACCTACTACTTACCTACCATGTACCTAACACATACCTACCCACTACCTACCCGCTACCTACCTGCTACCTACCTGCTACCTACTTGCTACCTACCTGCTACCTACCTGCTACCTATCTGCCACCTACCTGCTACCTACCTGCTACCTACCTGCTACCTACCTGCTACCTACCTGCTACCTAAGGCAACTAGACAATACCTATTACGTCGAAGCTAGTTGTACTAACAAAGTAAAATGCTTGACTCCCACCGACATCGTTAGAAAGAGACAGGCGAATAAATTACCGGTATAAGTATTGTTACTTTTACCGATACCAATATTAGTTACTAGATAACGTTAACGGACTCACGGGTATCGTTATTAATATAGCTACTTTTATATCGTTAGCATAGCGGTAATTCGTAACGTTATAAAAAAAAAAATAGTAATTCGGTCCCTGTCTCATGCGAGCATGCTAACCAGGCTTGTTTTAGCGGACGCACGCCCGGACATCGTTTGAATTGTCTTACTGAAATCATCAACAACTTCTTACACAGTCATCACTGCCTAATTGCAAATGCATTTTGTATAGAATATTATCCATTTGATGTGTCAGAGAACTATGTGTCAGGCGTGTATCGTGCCTGGTGGCCCACCATCATGTCTTATGGCAGTATTATTTTAATCATAATCCAGTGTGGAAAAGAGATGGCGCTAGACATCCTATATACCTCTGTCTCTTTCCCACACTGCAATGACATTAAAACAATACTACTTCATGACGTCATGGTAACCCCACTAGCCTCTACAGCGTGTTGAGTATAAATTGAGTTGTCAGATAAATACTCAGAACAGTGTGAGATGTGCCAGTTAATTATATACCGCAATCCATTCGGGCACATGGTGCTGTAAGTACGCGGCACGTCACAGCACGGTTCCGTACAGTTCGGAATACGCGCCGGCCATTTATCTTCTGTCTGCGGATTGATTTACATGTTCCGCGCGCCACATATATTACGTCGAAAAAAAGATTTCTTCCCTCGTCAAAAAATAATGAACGTTTCACCGTGATGCATGTCCTAGATTAGCGGAGGAGACAAACAGACGCACAGAAAAAATTACTCACATAAATTGCCGAGATTAGGACCGGTACGCACCGGTGCGGCTGCCGCGTGCCGTGCGGTGCCGTGCGGTGCCGTGCGGGTGACGCGTGCCGTGCGAGCGCTGCGCGACCATTCACGACACGCAGCTATGAGTTCTTGTATAGCACGTGTGATGAATATACAATTCTAGGATATAATATTCGACTTAGCTATTAGCTAGCTCAAACAAACGGATCAGTTGCGTGGTTGTTGTGCGCAATTCTCAGCGAATCTTAAATGCAGCGTTTATTGTTCCACGCAGAATGGCAACAACTTTGCTGGAAACAGGAAACATTGTAAGTAAGTGTTGCAGTAGGTGCTGGAGCAAAGTGAGCGACGAGAGCGAGCGGAGCGTAGAGCACTTGCGACTGTCGCACGAGCGGCGCTCATCACACGACATCACTCAGGGAGGTAATATATGTTATTATGTCACAACAAGCTACTCATTACAGTTAAACTGACATTTTCCGTGGGGTTTTATCGAAGTCATTCAATTTCACAGCATATTTGACACGATGTTGTTATTGTAGCTGGGAATAACTTTTTACTTATTACCTGAGTCAACGTCAGTCGGGATTGTTATTCTTATATCATCGGTAGACATCCCTACTGTGTGTATAAAACAGAATCATATAAAAAGGCCTGTCTGTGATAGAGATCAGATAGAAATCCCAAAAATACAGTAATTCTAGTTAAAATTTCGCTGACATTTGAAACTTCAATGGAACAGTGAACGAGTTCAGGCGTCCTTCGTCTGAACTCACCATAAAACATTCGAATTACAGTTATCTGGCAGACGAGACATATTCGATTACCGAGCCGCACCCGCGCCCATCGCTTGAATTTCATTTAAATTTATTAAACGAGTTATAAATCTAGTTCAGATAGTAAGACGTTTGAAAGAGCCTCGCAGCGGAAAATGAAAAGTAATTCGCGTCGGGATGAAAATAGTAAATATGTTGTGGGCGAGACACGGGACGGGTCCGGACGGCGGGATGGGGCGGCGGAACAAACGCGCGGGCCGCGGTATCGCATTAAGAGCTCTAAACGGATTTAAGTGCGACGAGTCCGATTTTAATTTCGTCTCGGCGTCGTCGTCACGTCGGCGTCACGGTATATTAAAGTTGTACCGCTCCAGTACATTGCTACGTTGTGGTATAATCGCCGTCTGCTCCTGATTCCGGTATAAAGAGTCGCTCTGCTGTTTGGGATTACTTACATTATGCTGGAAGATTCAGCAAAACGTCTTCAGATTTCGTTGCTTTAATGAAATCTTGAGAACTGAATGTTGTTGAGCGGAGCAGATACTTGGAAAAGCTTATTTCTTTTAAAGTTCTGAATAAATGTAAACTGTTCTGAAATCACAGCGTACATACAACATTTAAACGAAACCTAACCTTATGAAACGAAGATGAGCACATAGGAAGGATTTTGGAAAATTCATAATAATATTCTGTACTCAAAAGAGATTAAATGTTTTTTTTTCCAATGAGTAGGTAATGTCATGGGCACAAGGCTTATAGATAGTTCTGTACAAATATTGCGCTGGGATCGTGAAGTGTTCCAGTCTCAGTCGGTAACCGTGCGAGGGAGACGCGTGTTTCACAATCTAAACATTTTTTTTGTGTTATTAGTTAAGGAGGTCAGGAACAAAAGTGATATTTACGCATCCGGCTTGAATTTTATCAATTTCTGAACAGATTTGATTCAATTAGAGACTTATTTCACGAGAAAATGTCATTTAAAACGAATATTCTGTACAAAAGGTAACATACAATAGTTGCTTTGGCTTTGGGAACAAAACGTGTCATTTTTGTAGATAAAAAGTCGAATGTCATCTAATTTGAATTAGATACGGTTGTTTATTTTTTTATATTGATTTTTTAATCGATAAAGGACTTACATTTTATTGATAGTCAGTAAGTTACAATAGGTGACATTTTATCACCAGATTGAATCAAATAGTGACATTTACTTTGTGTAGGATTAAAAGGTAACATTTGAAAAATATTTCATTAAAATAATATTTCCTACATTTATCAATAAAATTTAATATAACTTTAGGAGGATATTGAGATGTATTTATCTAGCAATGCAAAGTTGCCTAAACAGTGTGCATTAGCTAAGATGATGAAGGCTTATGGGATAGTTGATATTACCAAAGTAAAATACATTAACGCGTTCAAGATTCGTGTCGAAGTTTGCAGTGAGTTGAGTGTTGATAAGAACGAAAAATGTTCGGAATTCATAGAAAAAGGTTGGAAGATCTACAGGGCCATGGAAAGGACTTCATCTTATGGCGTAGGTAATAGAAGTTGTTGATCTTGATTTATCTGACGAGGACATTTTGAGAAATATAATGTGTGATAACCCTGCGGAAATAATATCTGTATACCGGCTTAAACGTCGACACAGAGAGGGAGAAGGTTGGCAGCCAAGTGAAGCGGTACAGGTGTGTTTTAAAGGTTCGTTTATTCCACAGTAAGTACATAATTATTTGTTCATGAATTACGTGTAAAAGTCACTCCTTACGTATTTTCCGTATCGCAATGCTCGAAATGCTGTAAATATGGTCACCCTACAAAGAAATGCCCTTCCAGTAAAAAAGTCTGTCCAAAATGCGGTGACAACCATGAGAACTGTGAAACACAGAGCTTCAGATGTGTTTACTGTGGTGGAAACCATTTGGCCTTGCATAAAGCTTCATGTCCAGCCTTTTTAAAGGAGAAGAAGAGGTTGAGAGAGATCATGGTAGAATTTAATTGTACTTATAGAAAAGCATTAACATTATATGTACCACCCTCGACTTCCTTGCCCGAAAAAAGTAGTTTTCGAGAACATTCTGGGAACCCTCCTACCAACATAAAATCACATTTGCAGAGATAGTAAAAGCTTTCATCACAGTGCATAAAGAGAATGATGAAAGAAACACTTCTGCCAATACTTCAACGAGATTTTGACGTACTCGTAGTAAGTAGGAACAAGGCTTCTTGTAACTTAGCTCCCGATAAACTCATCAACAATGGATGTGGGTAGTGATTCAGCAGTCCCTGTTTATGCTGCTGCTGGTGAAGAGAAAAGGGATTATAGTGTTCGTTTGGACGAGCTATTAGTGATACTAAAAGAAATTATATTTTTAAGGCAATTGACGAAGGAAGCTAAGGTGCAGGGGGTGATGAACTGTTGTTTAGGGTGGTTAATATTATTGAGTGTACAATTTGTATCAAAGTGGCCTTTGTTTAAGATTATGGTGGACTATTTTGCCCCCAATGTCTCGTAGTCAGAAACCTTTTAGATTAAATATTGCACAATGGAATAGTCAAAGCATTCGACCAAAATATAAAATCCTTGGAGCATTCTCTGAGTCAACTGAAAATTCACATTGAAATTGAAAATTCAATCACTCAGCGAAACGTGGTTAGAACGGAATAGTCGGCTGAAGGACGGTAATGGTGGGGTAGCGTAGCGGTATTAGCCCACAGGTCACTCAAATCAAGTTATGTGTCTTTCGAAAGCCTTAACCCGAGATTAAGATAGTTTGTGTCAAGATTAGCAACTGTGAGTATGTTCAGTAAATATTATCCTTAGATTGTGCCCAATCAGTTCACACGAGCCAGTGATTAGGAACAATTTTTTTTCTCGTTTTCACAGTAAGGTAGTGATTCTTCGCGGCCCTGTGGACGGTGAGTAATGGGCTAGCTTGCCGTCCGTCCGTCTTATGACGACTGGCCGTGTCGACGGCGCGTTCGTGTTCCACGCGCACCTCAAAGAGATCAAACCTTCGAATCAAACTCAGCAAAACGGAAGGGGTCCGCATGGGCCGATGCCTGCCGGGGCTGCGAGACTGCTCGGAACTTCGGAAGAGATACTACGGCCCTGGATCACAAAGGGCTAAGGAGGAACATGACATGCACGTTTTTCTCAATTTGTAGGTTAATATAAAAAATAAAGAGTGGTTGTGTGAGTGGGCAGTGCTGTCGCCACAGAACGAGTGGGTCAGTAAAATAAACAAACAATAAATTGACATTGTCGTCGGCGATTCAAAAGTATACACATCCATAGACACTGTGATGGCTAATGACGATAGTACTGTCTACCCCAATGGTTACAATTTCCCTTAAAATTGGTTTTTACAATGACGATCAACAGCTCCCAAGGCCATAAAAGTGACAGGCATTCAATTGTGCACTCCATGCTTTTCAGACGGCCAATTATATGTGTTGGTTGTTCAGTGCCCAAAACTTGCACGTGCTTGCGGAAAATAATAAGTCATTAATGTCAGTAATGTGTTTTATGTCAGTAATGTTGTATACAAAACGGTATTAGAATAGATAGTGCCCAACAAGGCGTGTGATGGTTCACTTTAAAAATAAAGTTGTATAGCGCTAAAATAAACAGTTTTTAAGCCATAAGTATTGTCGCCATTTAATTTTGTTTGGGACTTCTTTTTGTAGTCATCACCCACATTATCACATTTTGATCAGCTAGTCAATTCTCACACATCACGCCATGTAATCCTCAGAGGTTAAGGCAGAACTGTACCGAATCGTACACCCACATTTCGCCAGTTATGTTGAACTCCCATGTGATAGGGGCCGAGCCTATTTCCACCAACTGGGTACAAATCCAGATTCCGTGGCTACTATTGAGAAATTCCTGATGGAATAACCCAATAACACTATTATTTATAGTATTTTTATCAATTGCATACATTGTTTAATGTTAAGTGGAAGAGTGGAGTCACACAAGCATCGCCTTGCTCAAAAGGTGATCTCTAAATCATGTGCGCTATAGCTTTATGTCATTAAAATAAACATTTTTTTTAACACTGCCCGACCCGGGCATCGATCCCAGGACCTCATGCTTAGTAGTCGCACTTGCGACCACTCGACCAACGAAGCAGTCTCTCACATACATACAAAAATTTCCACGCGAACGAAGTCACGAGCAACAGCTAGTGTATTAATTAAAAGAGTAGGATGGTATATTGAATACTAGCTTATGCCCGCGGCTTCGCCCGCGTGGAGTTGGATAATTGTTCCACGGGATCATACTACTGAGATAAAAAAGTCAATATAAATGTAAATTCTATGTGTTAATCCAAGTTATTCACTATCTGTGAGATAAATTCCATTCAAACCCGTTCAGTAGTTTTTGCGTGAAAGAGTAACAAATATTCAAACATCCATATTTCCTCACAAACTTTTGTATTTATAATATTAGCAAGATTTGTTGTCAAAGTGGCAACAGAAATACACATTCTGTGAAAGTTTCAACTGTCTATCTGCTAAGGATCATGAGATACAGCCCGCTGACAGACAGACGGACGGACGCACAGCAGAGGCTTAGCAATAGGGTCCCGTTAGTCACGGAACCTTAAAAAGTAATAGATGATTTTCATAATTTTAATTTAAGAGCATGTATAGGTACCAATTTTGGAGTCAATCGACCCAGAGAAAGAGAAAAAAAAAACACGGGAAAACCCTCCAAATTTCATCTCTAGAACCAGCGGTTTAGGGTGTACATTGATATTATCAGTCAGTCAGTCAGGACTTTTCTTTTTATTTATATAATAACATGTTATCGGCCGATACTATTGGTTTTCGCAAAGGGCGCTCCATTTTAGATAATTTGTCTATCTTAGTGTCCAGAGGCTAACTAGGATTTTCTAAAAAACAATCAACGATCGCTTGCTTTGTTAACATTGAGAATGCATACAACAATGTAAAATAACGCTTATTATATATTTTAGATATTACTACGGAATATTTTAAAAGAGAGAAACTTAAGTATTGAGACAGAGAATAACTCAGTCATAATTATGAGATGTTGTTCCCGTTTCGCTCAAGGCGGTCCCTTTTCCCCGCTTTTATTTAATATCTTAACAATGGAGATTTGCAAGTCAATAAATAATGTTTTTATATCACAGTACGCAGATGACTTCGTGCTTTATGTAACCTGTATTGATATAGAAGAAGGAAGACACCAAATTACAATTAGCTTTAAATCTATTTGTTAATATTTTTTCTCTTGGGTTAGAAATTTCAGAAATCAAAAGTAAAATTTGTTTTTCCAAAATAAATTTGTACGGGACCCTGTGTCTCTAGTTGTTTGTGGTATTTCGTTAGAAGCAGTTGATTGTGTAAAATATTTAGTTATTTGATTAGACAGGTAGTTACGATGGTCTAAATAAATAAATTAAGAGAAAAATCCTCAAAAGTGCTTAATGTTTTTAAATTTTTAGCGGGGACAGGTTGGGGCATTCACCCAACTAAAATATAAGGCGTTTAATATACATATCGTGTTTTCGTAGCAGACTAGATTATGCAAGTTTTCTTTATGGTGGTAGTGTAAGACACATACAAACAAGCTAGATAAAATACAGAATCAGTCTATGCGGATAACAGATGGGTTTAATAGAACGACATCTATACACGTCATGGAGTGCGCACTACACCTACCGCTTGCCGGAAAGTATTAGTTAAAAGCGAAATCCTTTTCTAACCATAGAATTATTCAAATTTTGGACGATTTAATTCCTTTTAGTCAAAACTCTTAGTGGAGGTGTAAAGAAAAGCCCATTTTAAGAAGAGGCAGACTATCTCGCTAGGCAAGTCTTATCTGATGGTATCCCTATGGTTTGTTTGCCGTATTATATCGACGTTTTTTATATGATCATGATTAAATGTAGCTAAACATGACGACATGATGTGGAAAGAATATTTTGATGAGCTTTCTCTAGTAAAAGGCAGGAATGTGTTCGGAACGTAGCAGAGAGGATATCTTTTCGGCTTGCTTACGGCATTAGCTTACACGACACCGCTGTTTGTAATAGCATTCTTGCTATTCCCTTATCAGCGGAAGCGAGATTCCTATGTAACATGGTTGATTGTTCTTTAAAGCGCAGAAAAGATTAATAAGAAAGATGTGAATATTTAGGTCACAGGTCTGTAACTATGGGGATGCCATGATCATACATGATCAAATTCTCTTTTTTTTTCAATAAAGATTAAAAAAAAATAGGTACTGCTCTCGATGCAACAATATGCGGATGTGCGGCGGGGCGCGGCGCGAGGCACTAAAGGTTTTGTTTGGTTTCACAACTTTCATGAACGGATTTTGTCCGACGTGTTGTTTCTTTATTTAACGAGAAAATCCTACCTACTATCGTCCAGGCGCAGTCCTCTACCTATGAATAAAATAACCATAAACATTTCAGTTGACCCGCATCCATTGAGTGACTGCTTAACAAGAGTTGTTCAATATTACTTCGGTAAACTTGTGCAAAAACAGTACAACAGTAGATTAGCCATGTCGATGTCGAAATGATTGATCAAGTGCTGGAACTTTGAAATTTATGAACGGCGTCGTCTGAAAGGATTACTGCGGAAGACTTACCATTCGCCTTTAATCATCGGAAACGACGAGCGGCGGGTGGCGGGTGGCGGCTCCAGGAGGCATTGAGAGAAACGACGAGAGAGGAGATCGACGACACATCTGTTAGCCACAGATAACTTACCGCCGATGGCTGGTGCTGTCGTCGGGGAGACGGGTGGACGTGCAGCTCTGTCACTTATTGCAGCCGAACATTACCATCATCAATATGCTGCAATTGATCTGAGCGCTCATAGTGGTGCACCCTCTTATTTGGAACTTTAGAACATTCATATAAACTGACTACATGTGGGTGTAACCGCTTTACCTAAGCCTAAGTAGTGAATATCACCGTGAGTTCATAAACTCGTTGATTAGTTTAAACAAAGTTTTCGTGTTTAAAAATAAACGAATTGATTTGTTTCGAACATAAACTGGCTACGACGACTACTTACTGGCTGGATTAGAAACTAGAATAATTTAGAAAGCGTAATTACGTCCTACAGCTGGGTTCCTTCAATTTCAGTTATAAATGTGCGAGCAATCTTGTAAAAAGTTCTGCTAAATCTGTCCACTTTGTACCTGGAGTGAACCATTCATTACGTTTATTGAATATCCAAGTTTTGAATTGAATCGCACTTTTCCAATCAAAGCCAATGAATATTTAAATTTAGAGATGGAGACATGAAACTGGTTACTTACAAGTTGTGCTGGACGAGCGGGTTCCGGGACGAAAACGACCATAAGTTCGTAGCAAAGACAAGCAATAGTTGTAATTACTTTCAAGTCAGTTTGTGAATAATGGTAAACTGGGTGTCTAGATGACTTCCACAAAACAGCTGGCATCGCATCGGATCAGAACGCATTTTACAATCTTGAAACTATATTCAATCGTGTATACAGTATTTCAAGTCTTTATTACCAAGCCGCGCACAGCAGCTTGACCGCGGGCGTCTCACGCGACCCACGAACATAGCCGAAAGTGTGCTGCGACGCGCGATCGGTCCCGTTCGCTTGTCGTCGCATCCGATCGGATCCTCAACACGTCAACACGGTAGGAATGAAACTATTTTACTAGGCGCAGAAACGGATATGTTCGCAAGCGACGGTACGGAGCCGATCGTATGCATCGACCTCCTGCCGGACGTGATCGACTGTCGCCGCATCCGTTCGTATACTTTTCGAACCGATGCGATGCGAGTTGCTGTTTGGTGGAAATCATCCTTTATGTAAGAAGAGAATTATTCTAATTGTTGATGGATGTAGCTACGAATACTTTACTTTTGCATAAAACACTCAAGTTGAAAAGATACATGATATAGGAACGGAACCTTAACCCTATGCAGCATCGTAAACAGTGCTCGTAAACAGCCATGACCAGTTGAGCAGTCGAGCGGCGACGGACAATGGCTGATAAACTGGCAAACAAGCAAAACGGCGTAGACCGACGCAAAATATTGCCATCTCATGTTATTCTGACCACGAAGCAAACAGCAAGCTGTGGATACAACCGCTAATAAGTTCGCTTGGTTCACCATTTCTCATTCTTGATCGTATTTCGTATCTATGTTCTATTCCGTGAGCAGTGACCGAGTTTGCGATTCCGCAAAGAGACGATGGTGGGACAAATAAAAAAAAACGTCGATTCCGCGCCATCGGAACGTAGTCGCACAGAAGAGGTCGCGACTGGTGGGACGACGCGCGATAGTGAGCCGGCGTGAGCGATACACCCGGGAAACATAGTATATGTAGACAACATAGGTTTACCCTTGTACCTAGTTACAGTTGTATGTATGATCTCTTGGTGTGATTACAAATTTGATTCGGTTTGTGGGAAGTGTACTGACACTACTGGAATAATAGCGTTCGCTCAGTCCGCAGGTATCCGCCGTGCATGCGTAAACATGCACAGCTCGACCGCGCGGCTAAACCGTTGTAAATTGATCGCACGCGAGTCAATTTGACGAAGAGCGACCGCAGGTTCCGGCCGGGGAGTTAGTGAGGCAAACAGACGCACCGCGATACGCCTGCAGTAACTTCGCATCGCAGGTAGACGCTGGTGAGTGGGTCCTGCCGCATACTGAATACTGACGCAACTGTGACACCGCGCTCTGTTACTATTGAAGGCGGTATCTCTGTCTGTCTGAAACACCCGGCGTAATATCTGACAAACTATATCACAGCCCACAATCATTTAAGCTAATTAATAGGATCCTCTTTATTTTACCGATAACGTTACTCACACGAGCTCTCTCCATGATCTGTACTGAAGGAGTTCACGCAAGCTAATTGAATCAATGGCAGGTCGCCTCATGATGATAGTGTTAATTATTCGAAGCGCATCGCTCGGGGCCCTGGAGAACGGTCCTTCGACATGTCATGATATCAGGAAGGTACGCAGAGTTGCATCAACTTTATGCAACTCCAGCACCCTCATGAGCCATGTATGAGGTACAGAATCATAGGTCTTCTTATAATCTATCCAACACGAATACAGATCCCTTCGGGAGCGGTGAACCTGTTGGCTAATGGCCATTATCAATGATTATTATTATTGACTTTGACGAGCTAGAGAATACTTTGACCGTGGCGAGGTTGTCGAGGTGGCAGTTCGCACGGCTGCCGGTCGTATGCGGCCGCATCACTGCATCGCTTTTAGGCAAGCAGGGCGGGCGTCTGTATATATATGATGATGAATGAGCAATTATTGCTTCACGAGCAAGAATTGTTGTAAGGGGTATTTAACCCATTCTTACAACAATGTTTTCTTAACAGTGCAATGAACATGATGTCCAAGCTATTAAGACTTCGGGATCTCCATCCAGTATGGATTTAAATAGGCAGAATCGATTTGAATGACTCTGAACTGATTAAAATTCCCGTCAGTATACTTTACGGAAATATTGGAGGTAGGCCGGTGTTCATCCGTAGTCACAAGTTATATAAATTGCAGAGCTACCCGCGACGTGCGGTAACGTGCGGGTACACGTGGAGACGTGTGGCGGAGCAGGTGGAGAATTAAAAGATAAAGTGGAACGTCTGGAGCCAACTCGAATCTACGCACGCCAACTTTTGCTAAAGTTGACACAAGTTATGTTGCGGCAGAATACATATATCGGGGCCTGCGAGGGAGCGGGGCGTTGGAGGGATCACACAGAGAGTTCTTTGATCTGCACCGCCCCCGCACGGTCATGTGCACACTCGGTTGGTGCGATTACCTGAGGGGTTACTAAATCACTTGCAAGTTGTGCACCGGTGCACTGGATGTAGTCGATCTTAAACATCGTAAAGCTTTGTGGCAAGCTTGTCAAAATCTGTTCCATTGCGCTGGGTCACATGGATCACATTCTATAACTTACCGAAATCGTATTGGTATGGAAAGCTATTTTTCTACTATGAAATATGTACCTATACTTGTTATATTTATGTTATTGTAGTAACCCCAAACATTTGTATCTGTCTGTATCTCTATATGTTTCAGTTCGTTTTATACTTGCAACAAAGGTTTAACAATTATCGATACTACAGACTAAGTACTGAACAATACACAAGCACTGTTTGCAACAGAGCCCTGAGCCCTGTGCTACCCCCGCGACTTAACGTACAGTTGATGAGATTCGTTCTGATTTCATGAAGGAACGCTTACTCCCGCTGAGCTTTGCTTGTCTTCGTCGCTTACTGTAGAGTGCACACTGAGAGCTAGTTTTCCATTACTTTTCATAGTGCCAGAGGAACACTCGAGGTTACTCTGCAGTGATTGCATGGTTTCTTGCATAGATCAGTAAAAAAATAAAAATAATGGTAGTTCCACAAAATAAATATTTTTTAAATATTTTTTTACAGGGGATGTGCTGGCTGTTATAATTATTTAAGTTACATTATTGAATTTGAGTTTCAATCCTCTTTTACTTGAGATAAAGGAATATTTAAGCTATAATCTCATCATCTGCGTAGCTTTTTCCCAACAATGTTGGGGTCGACTTCCAGTCTAACCGGATGCAGATGAATACCAGTATTTTAAATGAAGCGACTGCCTGTCAGACCTCCACAGCCCAGTTATTACCTACTAGGTTATACGATACCACTTGGTAAAACTGGTTGTCAGACTGTCGGGCCACTGACTAGCCGGGACCAACGGCTTAACGGGCTTTCCGAGGCAGGGAGGAAACTGGGCAAGTAATGAGTAGTCAGCCATCTGCGGACCAACCCAGGCAAGCGCGGCTTAACCTGATGATTGATCCGAGCGGCTACTATTATTTAGCCACGAACTCCTCCATAGCTCTTCCACCTTGCATAGATCTTAAGGTCGTAAACTAATACCATTTATTTTTTTTCCTTTCAAAGGGTTTGGCAAATTTCGCTACTAGCAATGACGGAGAGGTCTATACACATTTTGAGCAACAACGTTTCAAGAAGTGAGTTTGGTGATTTCACAGCTACGTTTAAAAGAACTAGCTGTATACAGCATCCATCAGTTCTCTCCTCTCTGTCGGCGCCACGTACAAGGAGGTACGAGTAGGTACGGTACGCGTGTAACAGTTACAGTAACCGTGATTAACGGAGACAGAGCGCCCTCATTTATTTATTATTTATTTGGCGCTTTTTCACAAGTATGTGTGTACTGCAAGACAAAGGACGTAATGTTATCTATTATGTATGGCGGCGCTACCTACATATCACGTGTGTTGTTCTCAAAACGTAACGTTGTCTCGCGGGAGCCGTCACCGGCCGTGAGTTGTTGTGAACTGCGTCAGGTGGATGGACAGACTGCATGAAATACCTGTAGTTATTATTATACTTAGTACCTACCTCTACCATAAGTAGTGTGCTAAAAATACTTAGTGTGTAATTATTACGAAAGCATAGATCCATATAATATATCATTTACATAGGGTACCAATAAGATTAATATGGTATGTGATTATTTAACCAATTGTGTTATGATGTGCTACCTTCAATCGCCTGAAACACAGCATTACCTATTTCTGGCAATAATCGTGGGTGAATTTGATGTAGATTTATAAATAAAACTGTAAACGTTCTATTTTTAAAATAAATTTTATTGATTTTATTTTATATTTGAAAGTGTGTTCACAACCGACCCTCGTTAGAGCCAATCACTACACGGATGGTGCAGACACCGGATTTTGACCGATATTTCAGTATCAGTGGGCTTATGATCCGGGATATTGCGAACAGCAAATTTGGTGGATAACTTCTGAGTGTACTACCTGATCTGTAGCGCCTTCTGCAGTGAAACGTTTGCAAAGAATACATAAATGTGTAAGTATGCGTGTCCGGGCAGTGGGGCGGCACAATCGGACAGTTCCGGACAAAGGTGGCGATATCACGTCCGTCTCGAGAACAAAGCGCCGACACGTGAGACAGCCAGCGAGGCGGAAACTAGTCTGTGGCCTCAGTGGGTCAACCGAGAACAATCCCGGCATAGTAAGTATTCTGTGATTGAGGCATTCATCGTTACAATACATAATTATAATTAATTATATACATTTTCCTGTCCTGGGTTCAATGTCCAAGTCGGCTAAGTGTTACTGGGTTTGTATTATCAGGAATGTGTGCCCGGTCGATGGCTCTCGTCCTATTGCTTGAGACTTAAACTTACAGGCGTGATGTTTTTTTTAGGTTGCAGGTGCAGTGGGCGGCACTACCGGCACTACCGGCACTACCGGCACTACCGGCACTACCGGCACTACCGGCACTACCGGCACTACCGGCACTACCGGCACTACCGGCACTACCGGCACTACCGGCACTACCGGCACTACCGGCACTACCGGCACTACCGACACTACCAGGCCGAGGCGGAAGTCGCGTTAGATCCCGCTGCCCCCGACGCACGTGTCTGTGTCTGGTGAGAAGGAACTCCGGTGTGGTATAAGTCAGTACGAGTCTGGTACCCTCCACTGCTCTCCCCAGGACATCCTTTGATTGGATTTCCACATCGAGAAAAAAAAAGAGATAGTTAAGGGTCCCCATATACAGCATCCAACTTTCAACGATTGATTTTATTTCATCGCATGTTTTTCCATCCAAAATTACAAGTGAATTACTGATTGATATTGTTCTTTTAACATTTTATCGAAGAACCGAAACACATTTGGCAGAAATGGGCGCCAAATGCAAACTAACGTCAAAATCAGTCAAAAATTCAACATGGTGTAGTGTGAAAGGAGGCTTCTGAGGATGTCAACTTCACTTAGCAGCGCCACCTATCTTCAAACACGGGTACTAATTTTGATAGTGTTAGTAAAATTGATAGTCCCAGCTATTTTTGATACCAGCTTTCTCCGAAACTTCAATCTGATGTAATATTCGTGGCGCTTGCTCGTTGTTTCGGGATACAAGGTGGAAACAACGCGCTACCAGCACGGCAATCTGTCACAGCTGCACTTCTCGTAAGAACAATGCCGAGTATTTTAAAACTTTTATTATGATTGATTTTATTTATTTGTCACTTAGACAAATCGAACTTTTCATACGTGCTAGTGCGATTAACCTTGGGGTGATAAAGCTATTACGAGGTCGACTATATGCGAACTGAGACGCGATGGGTCGTGGCCGTGACGACGCGCTACAAGGACACAACACCGCTCACCCCTCGCGTCGGATACAATCAGGTAATTTACTTGATAAACCTCCGGTCGATTGTTTGCGATTGTGTTACAGAACTTTTCCTTGTTTTTTTTTTAACTTTGGTCGTCGCCACTCATGTACAGCTATAGGTCCACTAAAAAAGGATTTTGCGAAAGACTGTGGTTATTCGCTAAACGAAAACTGTGCGTAGTGCACCATGCAACAACCAGCTTTGTTCCACGACCATAATCTTCAGTCGTACATATATATTGTGGATATTATATTATAATAGCACTTTACGAGACGGGCACTGCCAGCGCCCTAGACGAGTAGGTAGATATAAAACTACTGTCGATCGTATTTTCGCTTCCCACTTACACATACTCGTATTTACTGAATCAACGCTATATTTTACCTAGATATAAATACTGTGTAGGTACAACGGTTATACAAACACAGTCGTCTCCTCAATTGATTGTGATGAAAATATTTTCTCTTGCGCTGCGCAAACAAGAAAGTGTTCCGTATCTTGGACTGATGTTTATCTTTCGACTTGTCGAAAAACTCCTGTGTTTGTATGTTTATGGAAACCATCCGAGGCTCACGGCGGTGAGTGACTCGAGATGTCGTGCCTTTTTGTAGCAAAACAAGTCATTCCTGGGGAGCGACACGACAGATTTTAGAAGACGGCTACATAGTTTGTTAACTCTTCAAATGAGGTAGCGTATACCATTAGAGAAAGGTTCGGAGTTACGTTCTTTTGGCGTTGGAATGTTGCCGCAATATGATGACGACCGATCCCTTTTCTGTGTGCTTGTCACTGCCCAGATGCCCCACGACGACTTGTTTGCATCTTGCATTAGGGACTTGTTCGTGTCAGTTTCCGAACTAGTGTGCACCATATTCGGTTGGCGCGTGTTTGCGACAAGCGCCTTGTTCACGACCGTGCTTCACTAGTTATTTCTGCGTGAGCACAGCGCTGTGGCGCGTCGCGTCGCGGACATTGTGGCAAGTTGTCTTATCAGTTCAGTTGCACCACGCCTGTCGCTGGAGCGTGCACCTCGAGGCGCGCGGTGGGGCCGTAGTCACCGTTTCTTACCGGAGACTGAGCGGCGGAGCGTGTCTGGGAAGATCACTGTATGTATAGGTACATTGTTTTAACCGTGTAGAATTATTTAGTACTGTAGTCTCGACTAACCGCGTATCGACTATCTTTCGAGTTAAGTTGTTTAAGATGTGAAACACGCGTTTTGAAAGTAGTTAGGTATGTGGCATATTATTATGTTCTACACGCGAAGCCTTCATAATGGCCGAGCAAAAACCTTAGTGCAAACTAGTTTCAACAAACATTCAAATAGTTCAGAACAAACAAATTGAATGTACTTTTCGCATTACCGTAGCTCGAGACGTAAAGACGCTCCCGACTAGATAATATCCAAGTTTGTAATACTGTTCGCAGATAAACTGCATTGCCGTAAGAGGCACGTACGAGTTCAAACTGCACTCTATTTACTAACATCGTCTTAAACCAAACAACATACTCCGACCACTTCGCCGAGGAAAAATCTGCTCGCAGGTAAATGTTGCCAACTTCTGGCAGTGGTCCTCCGGTCCGCGCACCTCCCGCGCCTGCTTTCCTCTCGCCCCCACGCCCCAGCCGGCCGCCGTGAGTTACTTACCAAACAATTCGCGCATACACCACACCACTTTGAAAACTTTCTCCTCTTTGAGAGCGTCTGTAGTACCGTAGCGGCGTAGCGCCGTAGCAACGTAGCACCGTAGCAACTCGTAGCCGCTTTGCTCTCGATTTTAGTGAAACGAAAAAACTACACAACGGATATAAGTAAAGTTTCCCTTGTAAGACACATGTACCAGAACGCGCCTGTGTGTGGTAAACACACAGTTCTCACAATGTTCCCGCACATTTTGCAATGAGTTCACTCGCAGTCCGAGCTACAATAACAGAGAGTTTCGTTTCAGTTTAAAAGCACAATTGAAACTAAATGACATGATATAGTTAAGAGTAAGTCGTAGTGAAGTTAATGATTTTGTTCATTAAAGAGAATTCGGCGCGGGATGCCCCGAGGAGCGGTTTAACGAGGTTCTTCCTGAGTGTCCGCGCGGGCGAGGTGGAGGCCCCGCGAGGCCTCCAGCAGCCCGGGGGCTTCCAAGCGCGCCAATTAAGAGGACACAAAGAGGCTCGCTGCGAGACCTCCCAGATAATTATGTGAGCCGATGACTCGTGCCCGTGCGAAGTGTTATCTTTAGTGTGTTTAATTATTACGTGTTCCATAATTTGGGCGCCGCCATTAGCGAGGACGTTAGCGGTGGCTTTCAATGAGCAGTCCTATTGTACGCTGTGTGAAGTGGAACAGTTAAGAAAACGTTTCGTATCGTGTGTGTTATACACCGGTCAATTGTCACAGCAACCGAGTGAGAGCTCCACGGAGCGTTGCGGCGGCGGCGCGGCAAGATCCCGCCGCATTAGTGGGCACACGAACGGTGCGGCGTCGCGGCGTTGACACCTTAGTTAGACAAACAGAAGTTTTGGCACATAAACAACGGAGCGGTGCCGCTTCGGCGTCGCAACGCATACACACCTCCCTGCCTCGTCTCGCGGGCAGCATGACCAGAGTGCGTGCGGAGCGCGTCGTGCGGCGTCGTGTGACATACCATGGATTTTTATGTGGTTGCACCGGCGCGGCGCCGCGTCGTGTAGTGTTAGTGGTAACGTCCGTCCCGGTGACGGCTGTGCGGCTGACGAGTTCGACATTTGATGTATTGTGATATCTACACAATACATCATGCGGCTTCATGTACGGGAGGTTTTTTAATTTATCACGAAACAGATAGCGTTTGTACAACAAACTTGATGGATGTACAACTGTAGAGCTTTTGTATCGAAAAATAGCAAATACGGAGATTCAAGAGGCACAAAATATTTCGATGTTTCATATTCGTATCCGACATTTTTCACGATATACAAACGTACGGACCAATTCAGTTTGAAAAATTTCACCTTTCGCTGCCCGAAACTATCGCCCTGTCTATGTAATAGTCGAGGCGTCGTCCAGCGTCGGTACAACGTGCATAGTGTTGCAAAAAGAGAAGCATTCCTCTGTTACCGCGTTTATATTGCAATAGAGAGCTGCGACACTGTGCCTTGTGTGTAAACTGTACGGCGGGGGAACAGGGGGCGGGGGCACAGGGGGCGGGAGGGGAGATTTCCTGAGAGCGAATATTGAATAACAAACGGCGATCACGCTGGCCACCAAGCCGTGCCGCGTGCCGAGCCGGTGCGGCCCCAAATAAAAAAACGTTATTTTATTGCATTTGTCTTTTTTATTACATCCTTCAAAAAAAATATGATTATACTATTCTAAAAATTACTGTAACTAGGATTCGGACAAACTTATGCTTTAAGTGATTCGCAACATAATGCAACACAGACTATGTGTGTCTGTTTCCTTTTCATTGCCTTATACAAACAAATGCGTGCGTGGCATGCGTACCTCTGTGTTGTAGCTGGGTTCGGACGCACTACTACAACTGTCAGCTATTCACAAGTAATGCAGTTCAGACTATGGGTGTCTGTGTTGCTGCCGCCTTTGTATGTACGTGGGCCCAGTCCGAGCCAGCGCACGTACGCCGACCGCAACTTGCGCCTGTGTGTAGCGTCCGGTCAGAAGCATTTATTTTGTCAAAAGTACGAGTCGACCAGTTATGGCGTATTTCCAAACAAGTGATGTGAGAAAAAGACGTCCTTTATAAATTCAAGTTAATTTAATTTAATAACATTTAGCTGTTAGGTGCTGATTCCAGTTCAGCCTTTGTGATACAAGTTCAACACTGAACCGTTCAGTAACCACAGGTCAAGTCTAGTTACCTCTCACCTACATCGCTACAATTAATTCAACTACGACTGTATTCCCGGCGCGTCTCGCTGCTCCTCCTCGCCCCGCGCCTCACTGTGCCCCCCGCCTCCCGCTCCATGTGCCATCGGAATTATAATCTGTAATTTATTGTCTGAGAGAAAGTTAGCTCGTCCGCCTCCGTGGTTACCGGCTTACCAAACTTATGGCCAATTGTTGGCGCTCGCACAACTCAATAGTCGAAGGAACTCGCTTCTTGTAATAAATTACATTTGCAAGAATAATCTTTTTAGCTTCAAAATTTCTAAATATAATGTTTCCGGATTTGTTTAAGTTTAACATTAAATGAGGATTTCCTTAAGGGTTGTCTATGTCCGTTCATGTTTTGTAGATAGACAGATCTATGGAATATCCAAAAAGTAAATTGGCATAAAAAACAACAAACTAATATGGGCGGAAAAATAAAAGCATTTTCAGATTCCAATCTGAAAATCGTTTGAAAAGCAAACTAAAACATGACTTCGCACATAGCGAACAAACATTTTAGTTCTGGAACAATAATTATCATATAGCAAATCGGCACGTTTGTGCAACACTTCGCAACTCTAACGACTTTTGTTTGCAACTCGAAAGAAAACTCGATTACTCGCTGATGTAGTTCAGGATAGTGTTGCACAGCTTAAGTCGATATAAGACGCTTCACTCAACTGAACCACAACTCCGACAATTTTACATCGAATTCAAGTTCAGCTGCTCCTTTCATTTAATTTTTCGAAGGTAGGCGAGTGAAAGAAGAAGTTATATTATTTAATTATTTAAGCATACACATTTTAATATACAGAGGCAGACTTAATAACTTGTCGTAAGATCGGTTCACAAAAATATCATTCTTCACTTTGATTGAATTCTGTGTTCAGACGATTCCCTTCGACTGAAGGATGCCGAACGAAAAAAAAAGTGATGCGTCTGATATCGGCTTAATCAAGCGGAGTGAAGTTCTCGCGGTTGTTTCACTCGGGACTATTAACGTACTGCGGCTATGTTCACGTTACAACGTATTCATAACGTTCGCAATGAATCTGTTTGCTAACAGATTGGAACTTTTATTTCAATTTCGTATGTTTATGTTTATTGAGGTTAATGAAAAAAACATAAAACGGTTTGTATAGCGCACACATTTGGTATCGCTTTGATTAAAATTGTTTTTTCTTCACAACAATATTCCATGGTTTCAATACTAAAGTGCTCGCGTTATGGTGATCACGTATACCTAGTAGAAGCATATGCGACGGTTTTTCGCTTAGGTTACGAGCGGAAAAACTCCTCTCTTTGCGTTTTCTACTCCCTGTTTATCATGGCAGCATTCAAACTAAATCCACATTAACTGGTGTTAGACTGGACTGTTTTATTTTCAATTCTATTAGAGTCTGCCTGTGTGCGGACTGCAGGTTGAAACTTTTAATTGACTCCGTTTGTACTGTTCTGTACGAATAAAATAATGAAATAAACTGTTCGGTCCAACACGAACCGCGGCGCCGAGACCGGACATGTATTAATTTATATTACCTTCCGACATATTTGTTTCATAGAGTTAAACTGTCGTTGTGACTGCGCTGTTCCTTGCAATCACAACACAAAGGAAAGGTTGTACGTCTATTGCACGTGTCCTGGAAATAATATTCGATTCTAGCAATAAAAAACATATTTTCGTCGACAATCGCAATCCAAAGTTATTTCCAGAAGCAAATGATATTACCTTCACAAGATATTTGGCGAAGTTTGACACGTGACCTCAACCAAAAGCTTCTACCTTTTTTTACGTGATCTTTTATTGCACAGAAATCGGCGTTATTGTGTCGATGTGATTGGATCACAACATTCTCAACCAGGCTCGTAAATACTGCGTTATCACAAAACTGTGGGGGCACTCTGGTGCGTGGAGCACTACCTGTATATACCCGGTGCTTACTGTCACAAAGCGTGAGGGTTCAACTACGTACAACCTCAAAGAGTTACTTGAAATGTTTTGTTTCTAGCTTGTGAGTGTAGCAGATAACAGTTCCCAAAACCTGTCAATCAATGTTCATCGATTTCCGTATCAACGTGCGCGTCTACACTCCTTTCGAGCAGAAAAGTTCGATTATAGAAAATAATTATGACACTTTCCCGCAATTATAGTATTAGTAGTTTAACAACTGTTTGATCGCGAGTTTCCCCATTTCGCCTAATAGATGGCGTTGTACTGATGACGCGCAATCCTGAATCACGGTGTTAAGATTCTTCGCGCGTATGGTTTAAGGATTCGAGAATTAAAATTTTTTGTACTTGCTTGGAACAAATTGTTTTATTTATATCACAGTTTCCTCGGGCAGTTGACAAGTGCCGAACAACAACCTTTTATGTAAAACAACTTAGTGTCTCATCTAGTTTTACTACTGATAGTTTAATCGAGTAGTAGTTAGTTTAAACAAACTCGCGGACAGATAGTTGTCGATTGAAAAGTAGTTTTAATTAACCACTAAATAGTGATGGCTGCAAAGTTCTCTATGAACGAGTTAATCGTAGACGGTCGTAGGACGATAATATGGATCTTAATTATTTGTTTATTAAGACTTTTAGTCAAACAATTATTCGCACAAATTAATTTTTTTTTTTTTTGACAACACCTTGTTTCGTATTTTCTTTGTTCTATTAATAAACAAGAGACTGTATATTTTCGTTTAACTGAAGTAAACATTCGCTTAAGAAAACTTACAAAGTATGTTGTAGTATTTCGACGACTCGCTCTTGCAATCACTTCATCGCGAGGGTTTAATTATTAGTCTTCATTATTTCAATTACAATGCGGATCATTAGTACAATTTGAACGTGTGATGTTAAAATACACAGCACAGATCCAACAATATTGTGTACCAAGCGGACGACGGTACGTTCATTGTTCACCTTTGTGTGTTGTGACGCAAAGGGTTGTTGTTCTCATTGAGAAGCGACTGTTGCCCTCCGCGCCAGATGTCACCATCCACCAATAGAATACACCATCTATCAGCTGCTTGGGATTTGTAACAACGACAATTATTAAAATCAGTAACTATTCATTTAAATCCCTGATTATAAAACCTATTTAACGCGATTTGATAAGCCTCCAAGTAAAAGCTACTTACTTTTACTTGGAGGCTTATCTTATACTTGTATATTATTAGGCGAGTGTGTCATGTTTTCATTAAAACTGCAGCGAGCGCCGCCCGCGCCCAGCGGTACACATGTAACGGCGTTATTAAAGCTAATTCGTGTTCCTAACTACCCCCGAACACAGTTATTAGTTTAACATGTTACTATGTCGTCGGCTCCCCGCTGCCTGTGCTACGCTGTAGCCTGCTGCGAGTTATGCCCTCTTGTGTTGTGGTACGCTGACGCTGCTCTCTCGTCCTGGGGATTCGCACTTTGTTCTAAGATAGTTTATTTTATTTCCACATCACCGATTACAGTTGTAACAGGTTACTAATTATAGCGTACGTTCGTAGCGTGTTTTACGAAAAAGTGTCATATTAGGTATATGTATATCAGAATTTTCGAAAATATGTTGAATGTTTAGTGATTTTAGCTCTCAAAATGACTGTAAGACCTCTATAGACTTGCCAGAAGACACGTAATTGTCTATAATTATTAGGCAATACTCATAATTATAATACAAATTAGGCGCATCAATTAACTCAACTGCTTCCCTTTTGTGAAGAAATCATCTGAAGCTAATCCTACAATCTGTTTATTCTAACGAAGGCACGAACCTGCCTTTCATTTGTCATTCAAAGACAGGAAACAGAATACGGAATACTTTGAAAGGTAAAATTTTCCTTTAATTTCAAAGAAGTTGAACAAGAAAACAAGTTGCGTGAAGTTTTCCTGGCATTTATTTTATTATCCAATTACTGGCGGTGCGTTGACAAGCGGCGCGTTAATATTCGGGGCAGCGCCGCGCCGTGTGGCCGCCGCCTGACTGCCGCACCGCGCCGCGCCGTGTGTTTACCGCCTAAGGCCCTGTTCACGGTCTTTGGCGTTGTTACTTGCGATGCGACTGCGACTCGCGTCAAGCAACACGGATGTGTGTCGCTTGGTCCCTTCGCGTGAGTACAATCGTGTTATGTTGCGTAACTCTAAGCAATTTATTGTGTTATTCGTGTCGAGTCATTTGAGCGTTTCGCTCGAGGCCCAGCGGTAGAGCGCGGCACGCCGCGACCGGTTTGCCGCTGCCTTAGGTATCGCCGTGAGTTTGGAAGTGTGTTTTTATAGCGACTGAATAATGTATGCAGTGAGAGTGTCATGACGTACCGATATCTGCCAGGTACATGAGGTACACGACTGATACAGCACTACAACTAGCTCAAAACCGGTACGCGTAAACAAATGAACAGTTTAAGGCTCATTAAGCATCTTGGGTTTTCTTCCAAGTAGCACATCCAGCAGAAAGACTAAATGAAACAAATATTGGATTCTAACATGATTGTTGGTGTCAACAGAAGAAATTGTTATATGCATGGAACTAATATGTATGTACTACGTGTAACTGCTACAAGAATCTTTAAAGTGATCAATTTACGTTGTCTAAGGGACATATTATAAATAATTGTGTTTTTAGGGTTCCGTAGCCGAATGGCAAAAAACGGAACCCTTATAGATTCGTCATGTCTGTCTATCTGTCTGTCTGTCCGTATGTCACAGCCACTTTATTCCGAAACTATTAGGACTACACAGTTGCAACTTGGTAGGTAGAAAAGTTAAGGGATATAATGATGAAACCATCAAAAAATTCATCAAACCTATACGTTCGCGTGCGGGGTGTCTATAGATAGGTCTTTAAAAATGACATTGAGGTTCCTAAACCATTTTTTCTTAAAGTCAATCGTTTGAAAAATAAGACACTTCCAAAGTGGTAAAATGTGACCCCCCCTCTAATTTCTAAAGTAAGAGACGGAAAATTCTGAAAAAACGTAGGATTGTAGAACGTAAAAAAAACTTTAAACAAAATTGGTTTGAGTAAGATTTTTGATGTTTAATTTTTGAGAAATTGGACTTTTTCATTAAACTGCAGCAGTTACTTTGTTTCTCATTAATAAACATCTGATCTATGAAAAAGAAATTTAATTTTGCTGTTGAATGTAATACAATACAACATGTGAATGAGCCACATAAGTTTTTAAACACACATGACACACAGCATGACATGTACACATGTCATGTGTGGATATGGTAAATATCCCGTTTCTAGTGTTAATGATTATGAATGAGCCATCAAAATATTATTGTTATAATATTATTGTTTGGTGCTGCTGAACCCTGTGTGCGTAGAGTACGAATCGCAATTGGCCGGTTTTTGTTTTTGTGAAATCTATTGAAAAAGCGTTGTTTTCTGGCTACACGCGAAAGTATACTTTTAAAGCTATCTTTACAAAACAATTACATAATGTTTTACCACCTCTTGGCCACACTACCAGACTGTGTTAAAAATGATAAGTAAATCTCAGCACAACGCCATCGCTCATCTCAACAAACAATACCTAAGCCAAGTTTCACGACCCCCAGCGGCAAGAAGCAGTTATCTATTCATCGCAGAACCGCGGAGTTGACTTCAAAGGAGGAAGTCGCCGAATAAATTATAAGAAGAAGTGTCTAAACAGTGCGAAGCGAGTACGTGTGGTGCATGACGATCAGCTCGGCAGCGAACAGGGAACAGCGAGCAGGGAGCAGGCTGACAGACGGACAGCTTGTGAGAGAGCGAGGTAACAAGTTGCGGCGGCTTTGCATGTCATTACCGTCGGCTTATGACCGCCTTGTCGGACGTAACGGCCGAGGGCGAGAGTACAGCCACTGGTATATTTTAAAAACACGTTACGATTATGATTGGTGCTTTGGTCCAGAGATTGCAAACATTACAGCTATACATGTACTACGACAGAACGTTCCATCGTTCTGTCTTTCTAGTTTCATGTTGTGTATCTTCTTCTTCTTTTGTATCGATGGTCTTATCAAGTAACTTGGGCCTATTATGTGGTATTTAAGTCGTAAAGAACACCTGCATGTTTTGTATCTAAGCAACACGTAGTGGTATATCGTTAAAATCCGATCAAAGTTAATTTCATTGATTTTATCTTTTGGCAATTAAATGAAACTTCAATGACGTCAATATTGTTACTACTAGGAAGTCCATTTAATTTTAACTTCAGAAAATTTATTAGTTTGAACATTTCGTTCGCTCGTCGGAACAATTAGAAACAAATCATACTGTGTCTGTGAAGTTACACTAACTAACTAGGTACTATTACAAGTTTGCCGACACACACACACACACACACCTATCTCTGAATGAATGCACATTGCTTAATCAAATTTTGAGGTTTCAAGTTTTTGTACGTGTTTATGATTGAATTTCTAAATCGAAGTTTGTTTAAGAACTTTATAAAACCCATAGCCGTAGATAAACTAATGAAAAGGTTTTAGCTCGTCAGGAAAAATTAAACCCGGTTTTCTTTTTCTCCTCAAGCAATAACAAAAGAAAGACCATTTCATCGCGACATAAATACCGCAACAAAAAGACAGCTTTCAATATAAAAGTGTCATTAAAGTCTCATTAGTGCGTGTAATCAGGCGCTCACTTTGTTGACTTCATTCGCTTAAGTTCCCACTTCTGCAACTTATACTAAGCTGCTTCTACTCCCATGAAAACATAAAACATGATCAGTTTATTGTGTTCCCACGGCTGAGCGGAGTTCCGTAGTGAGCAGTGACCGCAATCTACTACTCGAGCCCGGTGCGTGTTGACGGACGTCACATGTCTTAGAATTATCGGTTCTAGGACATCCCGGTTTCCTCGAGAAGTTTTCCTTCACCGGTCATGCAAACAACAATAAAATATTCAAAACGTCTCAGAGTCAAAGTCAAAGTAAATATTAGTGTGATTTTTGGTGATACAGTAGGTCTTATAGTTACTGTGGTTGTGGTAACTCAAAAAACTACCCATTATGGCATACACTATTTAAAGTTATAAGAATTTAAAATCAATTTTGCATACAAATTAACAAAATTTAAATATTTAGAATACAGTAAATTATTATAATAAATAATCAACATACAATTAATTACTCAACTCTTTGAATTTTCAAACATAAATGCGCTATAAATCAGCTTGGTCTATTACATTTTGTCAAGAAGGAATTCGTCAATGGTATAGTAGCATTTTTCAATTAAAAAATATAGTCTCCGTTTAAATTGTGTCAAGTTTAGATCTTTAATGTCATTTGGTATTTTATTGATAATTTTCGGAGCCATGCAGAGAATGCTTTTGTGCATTTGGGCGGCCTTTGAGGCTCTTAGACATAATTCGTGTCGATATTCTTGTCTTGTCGACCTCTAGCGTTGTTCTGAAGCTTTTTTAAACAGCTCACTATTTATTTTGACAAACAATTCGTCTGGTATGTGTTAAGACAAGGTAATGTTAATATTTTAAGAGATTTAAAATGCAGTTTCTAGCTTTCCGTTGGTTTCAGACTACTTACATATCGATCTATTGCACGTTTTCTGCGCTTTAAAAATGTTATTTTTCCCGCAGGAATTTGCTCAAAAAATTACTCCGTAGCGTAATATGGAATATACAAAGCCATAATACGCAGCTAAAACAGCTGCCTGATAAACTATTTTCTTAAGTTTATATAAAGCAAACGCGAACCTACTTCATTTTGTTATAAGACTTGATGTGTGTTCTTTCCAAGTCAGTTTCGAGTCAATTGTCAAGCCAAAGAAATTTTATATAAATATGTTCTACTTTTTCAATTCTGTTAGCGTCAACGATATATTTACGTTAGGAGTGGTCCCTCTTTGTCGAAACTGTATAATTTTAGTTTTAATTAAATTAAATTTTAACTTACTTCGTTCAAGCCAATTAATCGATTGTTGCAATACGTCTTTGATGTCACATTCATAGGTTCTATTTTTATTATGTCTAAAAATTATCGTGCTGTCATCAGCAAAATGAACCATAGAAAAAGCGAAATACTAAAAAAAGATGCGAAGCAGAAAAAAGCAGAAACACTATCACAACACCAACACAATTAAATTGTACTAGCAGTTGTAAAGTAAACTGTACCCGTGGAGTTTGAGACAGAACAAATAACAATACGCCAGGTGTGCGAGCGAGACCAAAACTAGTTGTTTGTGCGACGCAATACAACTGCGACTAACTGACGGACTAGTTGCGCGCGCTAGGTTTATTGCGCGTCCGGCTCGACGAGCGCTAGATGTTACTGTCCTATAAACTAGTTGTTGGTGCGACGTTATACAACATATACAACTACAACTAATGGACGGACAAGTTGCACGCGCTTGGATTATTTTATACTACGGTCAAAACAAGACCGTCTAAACCTTAATAAATTACCCCATTTCGAGTTATTGTTTAGCTACATAATATTATTTATCTTCCACAAGATTAAAGCAACACACTCTATATGATCAGATAACTACACTCTATATCAAACTAAAATAGAGTTTACACGAACAAACCAGCGTATTGCAATTTACAATCTATATTAGTTTCATACACAGTTTACGAGATTACTTGAGTAATGGCAGTAATACATTCGTGCGATAGTTGCATTCCCAATCCTGGATACTCGGAACAACACTGTCGGTCGTCTCATCTATCTCGTGTCGCGCTGCAGTGCTGTTCGTATTTATATCTAGTAGTTGGCGCGAGGATAATTTTGTAATATCCGCGACTTGTCCGTGGCGATGGCGGCTTTAATCTGTTCCTGCTCAACACTCAGCACTCCCAGCTGTCTAGCTTTTATAATATCACAACATTACTTTAGGTACTGATGGTTAGTTTTATTTAATTTTTAAATTATTTTAAGAACTCCAGATTTCTGATAATTATATTGTGTTCGAACTCTATTGAACCATTGCTAGAATGATAAATGGTACAACTTATCATAAGTGTTGACCAACACTGCACCTTGTAGAATACAACGATGTGTCAAAAGTCTACATGTATTGTCGCATTTTCTTAAAAACTCTGTTTGTCATGCATTTTATTCCTTAAATAATGTGCTATCACCAAACAATCCCAATATTTGTTCCAACGTCAGTCACAACCAATACATGTGTGCGTGTGATTCAGTTCGTCGGAGTGGCTTCAATATTTGCGCAATGTTTGCGCGAGCTCACTGGAGGAGTGTTTGTTCAGCGTTATGTTGGCCCATTGCCTTTGATAAGGGGCTTGGCTTTATCTTTGGGGAGGAGGAAAGTATCCGCGACTGATTAGCTGACGATCTCGGTTAATCGTGTGTACTGCTCGATTGTATACGTACGTGAGAGTACTGTCGCGTGTTTGAGGGGTTTATGGCTTGTTGATAAGAGTGATTCTAATATATGTATAAGTCAATGGTTCCTCCTCAATAATGCCTCTAAGCAAACAACTCTGTTTGTGTAAATGTGAGTGCCATGTAGACTTTCTATTATGGTTAGTAGGGCTTATCCCAATCTTTAAAGTTTTAATTGTGTTTGGTTAATTATTGTGAAAGCTGCAGAAGATTGTAAAAATATCCTTGCATTGTATAGATTCGTACTATTATATAATTGCATAGTCCTTAAGTGAGTACTATGTACTGTAAAGCTACCATTTACATTTAGTTATCTTTCATTAACTTGGATGTGTCCTGGTGGCTGAGAGAATGTCATGCTCACTCAAATGTCTCACTGATGGTGGCGGGTGTGTCGGGTCATATAGTTCCCTTCAATATGGTTGAGTTGAATGGTGCTGATCCATGCGTCATGTTCGTGAACGGGCGCTGTCAGTTGGACTGGTCATCTCTTAGCTGCCACGGTTTATTTTAATTACTTTATTTTTGAATTGTTGATTTGATCTTTTACTCTGGACGATCTTAATGTACACGTCTTTCTTCATCGTTCTCACATATGTGTTTAATCTCAAAATGAATGGTGAAACCAAAATTTTGTAACAATATCTTGATTTAAAAGAGTGTCCATGGAGTTTCTTGTCCATTCTTCTCCATAGAGATCTACGCTTTGAAATGTGCAACTACAGTACTTTCTGAAGTTATTATGCCTTGTGACTGGGACTGTAGCGTCGCTTATTTTTGTTTTTTTAACATTCAAAACTGCCTGTAATGAATGTAATAAATGCTTTGAATTGAGTTGAAACTACGAGCGGCTTCAATTTAGAAAACCTCGCGAGTAATTCACTTTATAGAATAACGACATTTTCTTGATTTTTTTTATTAAATTTAATCGTATTTATAGCGCTTATTGACTGAGTGGTGATTGAGACGATACTCAGTATATTACACAAATAGAAAACATTATTACATTACTTTGATGTACTTAAAAGTGTTTTTTTATTAGTTTTATTTTTTTTCTAAACTTTTTTGGTCTTTGTGCGTTTAACGATGTTAAGAGTAGTGAATGTACGAGTGAACGTGTTCTCTGAAAGACGTCGGTCGATCGCGGCGACCTTCAATGGCGAATGAAAGCGAATAGATATATTAGGAGTCTGCAAAACGGCTTTAGAATTGGTTTTTAATAAATTATATACATTACTATGTCTACTCGCTTAGTGGGAGAAATGACAAGTGACCTGACTCAATCTGACGCAATATTCTCGATGAGTACACAACATCGAATTCTTTTATCTTATGAGAGGGGAACAACAATCAGCTACATACAATAATACTGTCACTTACGGGATATGTTCCGTAATTGTTCATTATTTTGAGCTCCCGATATTTCGAGGCTGTTGCAAGCGCCTTGATTGAGGGATGACTGGAGAATACGGGTGGATGGAAAATAAATTGTAAGAGCAGACAAATCTGTCTACCCTCTATCTTTGTCTTTTGCTACGCGCACTACTGGAACTGGACACTAAGTCACGGCAAAACACACACACAATATCACCAGGTTTTGTGGAGTCCTTATTACGATGCCGATTGCTAGTTTTGAGTATACACAAAACTGAATTCCACGCACTTAACAATTTGAAACCCTCCTCTCGATTAAAATTTTTATGTTTTCTTATGTCAATTGCTTCTCTTGTCAGCCTTGATAAGTAATGTTTTTCCGTTGACAAAATACGTGACTTGTGAAATTGGATCCAATGAATCAGCTGCCTACGTACATTGTACATTCTGTAATATCACAAACAGAAAAACCTAGATGTTAATGTGAGTTATTTCTAAGTTTGTTTATATCGCGATAAAATTCATAACACACCATTTTAATGGCATTTACTCACAAATTAATAAAAAGTGTTCATTTATGTATATAAAAAGCAACAAAAACATTGAATAAATTTAACAATTTAAGTAACTAACACAAAATAAAAAGTTATCTCCCCGTGGACTGGCATAAGAAACGCTCATTAAAAGTCGCCTTTTTACTTCAGTTGCGACATCCCACACTTCAGCCAAACACCGCGCGATGAAGTACACTCATAATTATTGTCAACTAAATAAACAGTGCCTAGTGAGGGGCGCACGGCGGGGGCGCGGTGGGCGGGGGCGAGGGGGGGGCGCGTGCGGGACTGCGATTAGCTCTGCTAATTAACGTTATTCAATATTTGTTTGCAGCGAAAAGGTTCATTACCCCCTCCCCTCGCCTCTCTGCAGCCTCCCCCCTCTTTCGGCGTCTCGGCGTCGTCCTAAGCAAATAGAGGAATTACGCGCGCGCCACACAAACAAGCGAACAAACAGACAGACAGGATACAGATGAGTTTTTCTTATCGCGCGGCGCCGGGAGGGGAGCGGGGGGGTTTGACTAACTGCTCGGATTTATGATTAATTGTTCAACATTGACATTCTGATTATTGTTATTTGCAATACAGCTTGCTTTGAGTTGCGACGTTATTTTTGAGAAATCCATGTGACAAGACATTTATAATAATTATCTCTTTGTTCAAATTTTACCGATGAAACTGAACGCAACCCGCATATCTAAACTACGTTCAAGAGCTGTCAGTTGCAATTTTCTTAGATATGGTGACGCTTCTGGGGTCGCATTGGTGAAATCTCTTTGCTAAACTACAGGTTATTTAAGTAATTAATGTTTCTGCTTTTAATTTAATGACACAATTCCTTACAAAATAAGGTATTCTGTACAAAAGAACCCACGCAAGTGCGTAGGTACTCTAGGTACACATGCCACAGTACTTACACGCTTGAACGACGCAACACGAGTACTTTCCGAGTGAATAGACTAGTTATCGAATTTCCGAGAAATGATTCATGAGACTTATAACTGTATTTGTGTTCAGTTTCTATTACAAGCAAATGTTTTTTGGATATCATAGTTACTTACAAATATTACTTAATTTCATAAACCTGACCTTTTAGGCGTTTGTGATATTGATTAATTCAGAAGATATTACTTCTGGATAAGCACGCACTTAGGGGTTAACACAAGATACAAACTGCTTAGATTTATCGATAATTATAAAGTTAGGATTTTAGATATAAACATCTAAGTAACGACTATCATCTCTTATAACATATATTTTTCATCGTTTAAACGTCTCTTGACTGTAATCACAGGTTATGTATAGTATAATTATGAGAGGTGCAAGCAGAGCCAGTCTTGTCATGTCACGTCAGTCGATGCCACCGATTATAGTCGAGCATTCGGATTCTCCATATCAATACATCATGACGTAGTTCCGCCACAGACACAACTAATTGGTCAACCGATCGCTTCCGAAGCCCATTACCTATTATACACAATTGAGCTCGATATATCGTAGCGCTCGTAGCTCGTAGCACTTTGCTACGCCGTAGATCATCGCAAAGTTCTTTCACCTTTGTGCACGGTGCATGTTGCGCTCACATAGTTGCAGGCACTGGGGAACTAAGCACAGCACATAAAAACAGTACAATTGGAACAAGTCCAAGTCATAAATAGTAATAACAACGGTCGGCGCATGACTTATAAAATACTCTAAAATATACGACTGCAGTTACTATAATTACTTGGGAAACTATTTGGACTAAAAATAACGAAAGAGTGCGGTGGACTGCATTTTGTATTGCAGATTGAATTACTGTAACTAGGCTATACGTATTTTTGTGTGAATGAATCAAATTGATTTAAATAATTGTTTTACGTAGCATTGTATCCTTCATCATTGCACGCAATTCCTGAGGTTATGAAGGGCTGTACACGGTTCAGTATGCGAGACAGAGTGACGGATATCACCAATCAGGTGTTCGCACGAAGGGGCAGTTGCGTCTCACTGCACGCATACACACACACCCACACGTAAGTCTCAGCTGTATCTGTACAGACAAACACAATGCGTGTTTGTGTGTCAATGTTATCACGTTTCAAAGCTGGCCTTTGAAACGTGACAACATTGACGCACATGTTGTGTCATATTCATGCAAACTGTAATGAGCTCAAAATAAGTTTTAAACATTGCAATCCTTACTTTAATATTATAAATTCGAAAGTAACACAAGAAACAAACTGTCTGTGTGTTACGCAATCACGCCTAAACTACTAAACCGATTTAAATAAAATTTGGCACAAAAAGGGGGTGAAGGTATGCAACTATGTTTGGTACCGTAACCTGGATTAACCTATAGGTTACTTTTAAATCCGGGTAGTACGTTCCCGTCGTATATTTTTCGACATCCACGCGGGCGAAGCCGCGGGCAAAAGCTAGTACTTTATAAATAAATTATTCTTATTCTTATTGTCGGATCGACAGCATTTATAACTATGCATTTTGGCACACTTAGTATTTTCCTATTTGCCACAATTATTACATACCGCCGTTTGTGTCGTCACCGTATATCCGTTTGCTTGGTCACAGTGTCCGTTCAACAGTGTGTCCTTCAGGGCTGTACTCTGTCCGCTACACTGCACTACTCACTTACTATAAGAAACTTTTTATTTTTTGGTTGATTGCGACGTATACATGATAATTATATAAATATTTGAAACACTCACCGATGTCATTAATACAAAGTAAAAATAATAACGGCCCTGACAAGGGACCCTGTGGTAAACCAGAGGGGACGGTTGATCAGGGGGACGTAAAGCCATTTTGGACCACTGCTTGTGTCCTATTTTGTAGGTAAGACGAGAACCATCTGTGTAGGTTTCCCTAATGCCCAAGTCGAAAAGCTTCCTTAGCAGAATGTCAAGATCCGCATGATGACGATCGCCTTGCTTTGATCGGTGTAGATTGCGTCAACTTGGTCCATTACGCATATGTTACGTATTGGCTACTCATTGATGTTTTGACTTTGTAAATTAATACTTTTGAATACCGACGTGAACGACAGGCTTTTTTTATTTCCAATGTTCAGTACCTAAACTATTGAGTGTTGCAGATACCCTCGCATCCGTGAGCTACATATCCTAACGTTCAGTAGCTGTAGTCCGGGCAGGTGGTTACTGTGAACAAACCGCCGCCATTCCAAATACTTGCCAGAGAGCGTCCTTTGACGCAGACACATTCAGAACGTCGAGGCCGCGTGCTTTAAAGACGATACTACTTATATGACTATGATTTCGATCCCCCCGAGTCGACAAACAGTTTATGATAAGACGATGTGGATAGAAAAATGAGCGTGTGGCAGCGCTCCGAAATCTATTGAGTCGTGATTCCCCTAAATTCCTGATATTAATAAGATTGATATGTATTTTGTTACTACAAAATAAATATTTACTGTAGTATTTACACGGGTGTTTGAAGTAAATTAAGAATTAAAATATAAAATGTGCTGGGACTGGCAGCCGAGAAAAATGGATGTTTTTTACTCTTTCACACAAAAGCAACGAGACGATAGTTCATAACCTGCATTAACACACACGACACCTTTTATCCCGGTAATATGATCCCGTGCGATGATGACCGAGCTCCACGCGGGTGAAGCCGTGGGCATACGCTAGTGTTAAGATAAATACATATAAACACAGACTTATTCTTGCTATTTATTTTAGCGTCAAAACAATTCATTCTCATTAATAATTGAGAATAACTAAATTGTGTACCCATAACCATCACAAGTGAAAGATTGCTTAGGATTACGACTCTTTGTGTCACACGTGAACATACAGAATGTCAGTTGATTATGTTAAAATGTTATGTTTCATAAATTTTAATGTTTTATTGATAAAAATCTTCCTCATTAAATGTATTTGAACCAATTGAAAATCTATTGTGTAGGTAAGATAATCCAAGCGGTCACGCAGACAGACACGAAATGTGACTTTGTTTTATATTTAAGAAGTATTAACTATAAGGCAGGAACATTATTGGCATTATTCTCTCCACGAAGGTAGCTATTTGCGCAAGACGTCGCCGTATTTATACGATATTATAGCGAGCGCTGAACGAATGCGTGTTCGGTTTCACCCATTGTGTTTAATGCTCAGATTTGAGCAGGTTTAAAAGCACAGCGGCGATAAAGCGAACAATGAGCGCACTCAACATCACATGTATTTCAGACAAAATGTACGGATAAAATTACTAAAAGTCTTTGTTATTTCTCTTTATTTGATTCGGTAAAAACCTTAAATTAAAACTATATAGTCAAAAGCTTTGTCGGGTTTTCTTGTAGTGTGTGCATTAATGTAGACTCAAATTTCGCATAAACAGCTAAAATAAGAAGAACTAAACATTAGAGTTTAGTAACCATCTTATGTTCTCAGGCTACCTGTAGCCGTGAAGCACCTATTCATCGTTACTCTTTGTTTTACCTCAGCTCACAAGATAGATGCAACTGCAGCGCCCCGCGGATTGCGCAGTTGCAGTGCCTCAGCAGCTTTGCAGCTTACCCCTGACGAAGAGTAATGCGCGGCGCGACACTTCTGCAAGAGAGCATCGAGCAGGCGACGCTAAGTACCGCCGAGAGACAGGTTGGCGAAGAATTGTACAAGATGTGCCACGTGGGACCAAATGTATGCATTAGAAGAAGCTACACCTCTAAGATGTTTGCACTCCTTACAGCCAGTAAGTAATAATAATCTAAAATAGTTATAATGTATTTATAAATACAATTTAAATCTTAGAAATAATGTTGGTATAACAAAGTTCGATGCCTGGACTGGGTATCACAGGCGGCGTGTTTCTACTAAAACACTATTTGAACAATAGATTTCTTAACAATATAGTGAAATGCATAATAGTGAAATAAGTTAGCATGAGTTAATATTATTATATTAGAATATAATAAAATTTTAATATAGGCATGATAATGATTATAAGATACACGCTATAATATACAAAAATAATTAAGGTCAAAGATGTAGATAAAATCTAACGAAAACAATTTGTAGCACATATTTGCTAAAACTAATACACATGATTATGATTGTTGGCAGTATTAAATAAATAAACATTGTGAAACAACACCGTGAAGGCATTTTTGTTGCGGCCGACAGTTTGCTTAGACAGCTAACAATCAGTGACAATCTGATTCTAGTTATTTATACCATAAAAAACTGCCGTAACCGTAAATGTCTTAACGTCTTTGTCTAACCTTTAAGAATAAATACAAACAAACAATGTGACATCTGTGTGTTGCGAGTACTGTGCGTGCACGTTGTCCGCAACCCGCACCGATCGTAAAGCGCGCCATAAACGCAGCGTCTGAACAAGCACGCGTCTCTGGGGAGCGCACGATGAATGCCAAGATTTAACGTTATTTAAGAGTTCTTCCGAGTTTACTACATCTCAAGTGTTCCCCAGTTTTATCCGAATTTATGTGTGAAAAACGATTGTGCAGTCAATAGATAACAACTAATGTCACGATAGATGCTATCTATCTTTGTAAAAATCAAATCGCGGTAAAGTCGGAAAATATAGTTTAAAATCAAGAGGAAAAAATATCTTCGTGTGAAAACTTGATCAAAATTTTAATTTTGAAACTGATTATTTTTAAATGTACCTGTTTGACTGACGCGTGTTTTGCGCCTGCACACGCAAAGATAAGACATTGTTTCATTAAAAGTAAAACAGTAATTATCAAAATAAAGCAGTGCATTACTTGGAACTTTAGTATTAGTAATTTTCGTATCCTTAGTTGCAACACAGTAATTGTTTAATAAATACATCATTATTATTGTTTAACCGGTGTCCCCCACACGACCATTCCGACCGACACATCGCCATCACCCCCGCGCGGCACACGCTAGGCTAACGAACCTATCTACTTTCAAATTGAACCAATAATTAAATCTCTATAATAAGCGGAGGTAATACCTTATAAATTACAGTGGAAACCTGCAGATGAATGGTCACGCTTATTTTCTGATCAAATGGCTTTAAACCCCTCAATGGGCCGACAACGACCCGATAGGCACCCCAGCGACCCGTGCAGTAATTAATCATTCGCCATTAATGCAATAAAAAACTCATTTCAACCCTAAACTGCAAGGGTTTAATTCGAAACAGATGGGAGAAAGGAAGGCCGCGGCCGCAATCCCGGGGGGATGCCGAGACGATCCCGGGTCGCGGGATTACTGCGGGAGCGCGTTATTTATGGATCCTTGTAGCGCACATCGACAATACTGTAGTATCAGTGAGTGCTTAACTGAACATTATTATAAGCACCGACAACAGATGGCTGGATAAAGTAATTGTCCTCTAAGAAACGCTTGATGTTATCATTTTTGAGAATATTTCTCAACAAATTAATATCACAATCCTCTCCGCTCAAGTGTCTACTTGATCGGATTTGATATTAAGTATTTATTAGATGACAATATTTGAACATTTTACTAATGTTAGAATATAAAATTGGTCAAATACAATAACACAAGAGATTTCACGTTTCAACCGAAAACCGAACCGTAGTAAGCCGGTAGGTATCGAAGAGACCCGCATCGTGACTCGTGACAGGCACCTTCCCGTGTTCTAATCTGCGACGCACTTAGCTGTGAAACAAAACGAGGGTTACGAGCTCACTAACTTGCACCGTTAATGAAACAAAACTAAAACACGGCCCTAATACGAAGCAACCTAGTATAGGGTGCGGGGAGTCTAGGGTGCGACGGGGGCTTGGGGGTGAATGTGGAAAATCACTGAAACTGCATCTGTACGCGGTGCAATACAGATTTTTCACGCGAATACAGCGGATTATTCACTCCGCGATATATAGAAGACATTCGAAAGAATCTCAAAAACGGACTAAAACAACGATAAAATCAATCAAATTGAGACCCTATGTTGATAAGCATAAAGTGCAAAATTGGTATACTCGCAAGGTGTCTTGAGAAGAAAAGTATGAAAACAAAGCTTAGATCGGGCTCGAGGGCACTTAAACGCTGCTAGTTCGGCGAGTGAATTATTCGCGTTGGCAAATGCTTTGTTCGCTTAATGCCTGCTGCTCGCACCTCCTGAACTCAATAATACATGCAGCAGCCGCGAGCCGTGCTGCTGTCACGTATACATCTGACATCTGTCATATCTGTGAGGCCCTTCACGCGCGATTACGGCTCGTCTTTTTAAAACGTTTTTTCTCTTAAGTTGGGATAGGTGGCTCTCTACAAGTTTATGTCGTTGGAATCGTTATTAAATTATTTAACAGATTATATAATATATGGATTAGTATAGTTAAACAAACAAAAAACAAAACAAAAATAAAAAGCGTAACAATAATAATAAAATAAATAAAATAAATAAAATATGACAGACGTTTGCCACCCAGATGATGCCGCTACGAGTTCTTTCTGGCGCAGCATCTGGTCAGTGCCCGTCTGCCATACTGAGGCTGACTGGATGCGTGATGTCGAGCGAGTGTGTGAACCTATCCCAGAAATGGAGCCAGTTTCAATAACACCAATAGATGTAGCCAGAGCAGTTCGTCCGTTACCAAATTGGAAGTCACCAGGACCGGACGGACTGCACAACTTCTGGCTCAAATGGCTTAGTAGTTCACACACTTGCCTGGCATCCCAATTCCAGTCATCCTTAGAGTCTAGGTCGCTACCGCAGTTTTTAACTACAGGCGTAACCCACCTGCTCCATAAGTCAGGTAGTCCCGCGGAGCCCAAGAATTATAGACCGATCACATGTTTGTCGACGGTCTATAAGCTTCTTACATCCATTTTGAGAGTGAAAATTAATACACACATTGACAAAAACTCCATTATGTCTGCCTCTCAAAATGGATGTAAGAACGGGTCCCGCGGTACTAAGGAGCTACTCCTCATCGACATGGCCATTAGCCAACAGGTTCGTCGATCCCGCAAGGATCTTTCGACATGTTGGATAGATTATAAGAAGGCCTACGACTCGGTGGCACATACATGGCTCATGAGGGTGCTAGAGTTGTACAAGATAGATGCAACTCTACGCGCCTTCCTTGAGTCGTGTATGGGGCAATGGAGGACGGTTCTTCGATATCCAGGATGTCGACAGATCCAGGGGAACGATGAGCCTGTATGGATTAAACGGGGAATATTCCAGGGCGACAGTCTGAGTCCACTTTGGTTCTGTCTAGCCCTGAATCATCTAAGCACATTGTTAGAGGATTCAGGTCTAGGTTACCGGTTGAGGAGAGGTGGTCAGGTCATATCTTACCTTCTTTACATGGATGATCTGAAACTCTTTGCCCCCAACAAATTGCAACTGATGGAGCTACTGAAAGTAACTGAAACTTTTAGTAGCGCCATCAGGATGGAATTTGGTGTGGACAAATGTGCAGTCATGCATGTAAAGCGAGGGGAGATTATGGAATCCGAGAGAATTCAGCTCTCGGATTCCATACACCTCAGATCCCTCTCCTCATCCGAAAGTTATAAGTATTTGGGTATGTCGGAAGCGTTAGGCATTAACGTAACTGACATGAAGCAATCGTTGAGGGAGCGCTTCTTTGGACGCCTGAAAAAGGTATTAAATAGCCTTCTTTCAGGCGGAAACAAGGTGCGTGCCTTCAACGGTTGGGTCATGCCGGTTTTAATGTACTCTTTCGGCATACTCAAATGGACTCAGACCGAACTCGATGCCCTGGATAGGAGAGTTCGTACACTGCTGACCGCAAACCGGATGCATCACCCACGATCATCGGTGATGAGGCTGTACATCTCGCGGAAGTGTGGGGGTCGTGGCTTTTTAAACGCGAAGACCCTCCACAACCGCGAGGTGTGCAGTCTCAGAGAATATTTTTTAAAAGCCGAAGTGGATATGCACCGAGATGTGGTCGCAGTGGACAAGGGACTCTAGCAACCAAATTAAGGAGCATATTCTAGCCACTAATGAGTTAGTAGACAAAGTGGACTTGCTGACTCTCAGCAACACTCATTGTACTTGTAGGAGTGAACCCAGTCTTGATGCCCTCCAGCCTGAGGCAACGGAGGACCCGTCCCAAGCTATGAGCGCTCAGGACTGCACCATCAACCCAGATGCAATCCCTGTCATTACATTTCATGAGTCACAAGTAGTACAGCCTAAGATTAGTCATTTTGTATCACCTGATAGTAAAAATTGTTATCATTCAGTTATGTTCTCTGATGGTATAGGTAGAGGGCTAGGTAAATTAATCAGTAATAACCTTTGTTATTGTACCCAAAATTATTGCACGCCCGGGTCAACCTACAAACAGGTCATGGCTTCGGTAATAAATAATGTTTGTAATCCTAATACCACCATTACCATATGTGTTAAAAATAGTTCAAATATTAAAAAGGAAGACATCACCGACTATGTATCAGAGTTGTTAAAGTTAAGCTGTAGTAAGATCATATTGTGTGCTTTTCCATATTTTAAAAATTTAAGTAGTAGAAAAAACAATTATATACATATGTTAAATAAGCATGTACATTTCTTAGTAGGTCACTATTGTGACAGACTTATATATCTGGATATCAACACTATTGTTGATAAACTTAAGTCGACACGGGGTAAGGTGTATCTACCTATTAGATGTAGACACAAAATAGCTAGGCTATTAGCTTATAATATTCACACAGACATAAATAGTATGTCTAAGTTTAGTTATATTATTAACACCGCGACTATTAGTAATCATACTAATAAAAATTTTTATAATAACTGTAAATCGGAGGATCCATGCGTAATTATAGATGATTCTCAAGTAGAATCCACTGGTAGTGGAGTCTCGGGGCTCACTCCAGATATTAATATTAATTTAAACTAGGTAGTGAGACAAAAGAAGGTACCTTTAACAATATTGTTAAACCTATCAACAACAAGGTATCTTCTTGCACTCAATTAGTTAGTAAAAAAGGGCCTCAGCAGAACACCTTAAAATTATTCCACCAAAATATCCAAGGCATTTCTTCCAAATTATTAGAAATTGAATTGTTTTTAGAAAAAAATATGTTTGACATTATTTGTTTTACCGAACATTGGCTAAAAGATTACCAAATGCTGATTAATTATGAGAACTATACGGTTGGTAGCTGCTTTAACCGTAAATTTATGCTGCGTGGAGGTTCCCTAATACTTTAGAAAAATTGTGTTAAATATAAACAACGTATTGACATAGTAGGTCTCTCGGTTGAACATTGCGTCGAACTGTCCTGTGTTGAGCTAGATAAGCATGTAATTGTGTGTGTGTACAGACCCCCAAACTATCAAAACTTTTCCTTATTTGAATCAATAATGGAAGATGTCCTGGCAAAACTTGCAGCCAGTAATAAATCTACAATTATTTGTGGTGATTTCAATATCAATATTTTAGAAGACAATTCAAATAGCAGTCGGTTATTAAATCTTTTTAAGTCATTTGACTTGACCAACATTTTTATAGAACCTACTAGAGTCACTCCATCTTCTGCTACTTGTATAGATAATGTTTTCTGCGATTGCGATTACTTAGATAAAGCCATAGTAAATTGCCTGCCGTCTGACCACAGCGGACAAACTGTAACTTTTAGGTGTAACACACCATTGCAAAATGTTCAGATTAAATTTAGACCTATAACTACTAGCAAATTAAATAGGTATAATATTTCCCTGCAGAACAAGTTAAGTGTTATGAGCCATCATATGGACGATATTAATATAAATCAATTGTATGATCATTTCTTTTCAATAGTTCACACTGAATACAACAAAACTTTTGAAAAGAAGACAAAAAGTATTTGCCCTAAATGACATGGCCGGAATTTGTATAGAGCTGTGCCCTTACAAAAAATATTCATGTACATTGACATACAGTACGTCAAATTAAAGCTTACAGGTGTGTAATCATAATAGTTTAAGTTTTATGATCAGAGAAGAAGCGAGAGATACTATAAATAGGATACAAAAAATGTGCCTAAACATTTTGAATAGCAATGATCATAAATTCCGAAACGAAACAATACGAGAAATGCTATTACCAATGGATTTAAAGGCCGTTTCTTCACTATCCGACACGACATTTCAAATCGAAGAAGAGCGAGTACTAGTCGTCTACAGATATTTCTGGATATTATGACTTCCAAGCGACCCAAGCGACTAGCAAAAAATATACAATTGGATAGGCAATAAAACACTAAAATGGTATTTGAATTTTTATTTAAGAATATCTAATTAGGTAGGTAGTATATATACCTACATTTGCAAAAGTATAAAATATAATTATCTACTTCTACTTCTTTTACAGACGTTTTAAGAAAAACATCATTGCAATTACTCAGACAAGACACATTCATTGTTTTCAACCACTTTTAAGCCTATTCATCTTCAAAAATCAACAAAATATTATCAAGGAATGAAGCTGGTGCCGTTATATTTGCTTGATGCCTGGCCCAGCCTAAATACCATAACAACGTCATGACATGGCAACAACATCCAACTGTCCGTTTACCAACTAGGCAACTACAACAATAGCCTAAAATGGCATCCAAGGGGTTGGGGCTAAATGGCTCCCTGTCATACAATAACGAAAAGACAACACAGTATTACGTGATAAGATCATCGCAAGACTGCACAGATAGTTTTGAGCTCTTTGGTTTTGAGCGTAGAAACGTCAAAATAACTCTAGGATATTTGGATACACACTCTTGAAAATAAATATTTGAATATATTCATCAAGACGCGCGGCAGGTCGAAAAGTGGTGTCTGCGATAATCGTGAAACCGTTAACTTTTTAAGGTACCCTACAAATACAATTTGACAGTCACAGCTGTTTTACATACATTTTAGTCTGACCTTCAGGCGTAATTCAGATAGATACAGTGTTTGTCTCATGCGTGTATCCAAACGTAGATGCATTTTGTATTGCATTCAATGAAACAAAGCCACAAAAAAACTATTAACACACTTATTATTTTGAGATTTTTTGTCGCCTGTTCTAGAGATATGTAACTGTTGCGATTAATTTTTATTTATTTTAGAAGTAACTTTAATATAATAATAATTAGTGTACATTACGAATTATAAATTGATTTTGAGGGCAGGATTCGGCCATGTCCTTTATATTTAGTGATTGGGCAACTAGAGGTATCAGAAAAAGTAGGGAAAGACTATTTGAGCTTTATGACCTTAAATCTTATATAAACACTGAAACTTTTAATAAGTATGTTGCTAAGTATTCAAACATTTTTAGAAATACATGCAAGGTTGCCAAAGCCCTGCACATTAGCAACAAGATCAAAACAGCAGAAAATAAAATAAAGACAGTTTGGAAAGTCATAAATAACGAGACTAACAGGAAGAAAATACGTAACACTAGCTACACCTTAGATACAGCATGTGGTCCTAAAAGCTCTAATCAGGAAGTAGCTCAAGAATTTGTGAATTTTTTTACCGATATACCGTTAAAAACTACGGAGTCTCTTAATTCCTCTCCTGAAGTAGCAATTGATTTATTAAAGGCGAATGTGTCTGGCTGCCCGGCTGAATTTAAATTTAAACACATAAACCCTATGATAGTTATTAAAGCTTTTCGGCAAATAAAAGTCAAACTGACCGAAGATCTTTGGGGAATGTCTATCAAAGTTTGTACATCCATAGTTGAGACTGTAGCACCATACTTAGCTTTAATTTTTAATTTGTGTGTAGACCAAGGAGTTTTCCCTGATTTAATGAAATACAGTAAAGTCATACCTCTTTTCAAATCCGGGGATAGTAAAGATACTAATAATTATAGACCTGTATCCGTGTTGCCAGTTTTTAGCAAGGTGTTTGAAAAAGTAATGCTTAATCAAATGCTCAATCATTTTAACACCAACAGAATCTTACACGACCAACAGTTTGGTTTCACTAAGGGACGTTGTACAACTGACGCCGGTGTAACCTTATTAAAGCACATATTTTCTGCGTGGGAAGCATCCCAAGACGCAATAGGAATATTTTGTGACCTCTCCAAAGCATTTGATTGCGTAAATCACGACACATTGCTTTTGAAACTTGAGCATTACGGACTAGGTAAACTTGCACTTAGTTTGGTAAAATCTTATTTAAGTGATAGACAACAATATGTTCAAATAAATGGTGTTAATTCACAGGGTTTAAAAGTAAAAATGGGGGTTCCGCAAGGCTCAATATTGGGTCCTTTCCTCTTTCTAGTATATATAAACGATCTACCCTATTTATTAAAAAACCAACCTCAAAATATGGTGTTATTTGCTGATGACATTTCTCTAATTTTTAAGATAAATAGACGGGCCCAAAATCTAGATGACGTAAATAATGCCCTACTTCAGGTCCATAATTGGTTCACAGCAAACAATTTAGTATTAAATGAAAAAAAAAACAAAATGCATAAGATTTGCTTTACCAAATGTTAAAAGTAACGAGTGTGATATAGTATTGAATAAAGAGAAACTTGAATTCGTAGATAAAACCGTTTTCCTGGGGCTTACGCTTGATTCAAGGCTACAATGGGGTTCTCATTTGAAATCTCTTGCGGGGCGCCTAAGTTCAGCAGCATATGCTGTTAGAAAACTCCGTCAATTTTCTGATGTAGATACCGCTAGACTGGTCTATTTTAGTTACTTTCATAGTATAATGTCTTATGGCATTCTGTTATGGGGACGGGCTGCAGACATTGAGTCTATATTTATTCTGCAAAAAAGAGCCATCAGAGCCATATATAATCTTCGTAGGCGCGATTCTCTAAGGGAACTGTTTAAGGAAATCAAAATCATGACGGTACATTGTCAATACATCTACGAAAACATAATGTACGTTAGAAAAAATCTACATCTTTTTAATAAAAGAGGTGACAGACACAATTACAGTACGAGAACTAGAGACCAATTAGTTCAGCCGGGCTTCAGACTCGCTAAAGTAGACTCATCTTTCATGGGGTACTGTTTAAGATGCTATAATAAAATTCCACAAAGTATTCTTGAACTGAATGAGACGAAATTTAAATCATGCATTAAACGCACACTATGTAAGCCAGCATATTACAAGTTGGACGATTATATCTCTGATAAAAATGCTTGGCTCAATGCCGGTCCTGCTCCACATGGACAGGGGCGCATAAACTGATTAATGGATAGCATTAAATAGTATTGTTGGAGCTGCTGAAGATTGTATTTTTGCATTGTATAGATTCAATTTCTTTTGGTATTATATAACCGCATAGCCCATATTATGTGAGTACTATGTAATAGAAAGCTATCCTTCGTTGGAAACCTACGTCATTTTTTTTTTTTTTTGACTTGAATTTGCCCTGGCGGTTAAGTGTATGTCATGCTCACTCAAATGTCTCGCTGATGGTGGCGCGTGTGTCGGATCAGTTAGTTCCCTTCAAAATGGTTGAGTTGAATGGTGCTGATACATGCGTCATGTTCGTGAACGGGCGCTGTCAGTTGTGACTGGTCACCTCTTGGTTGCCACGGCTTATTTGAATTAATTATTTTATTTTTTGAATTGTTCTTTTCCTTGTTTTTACTATGGACACTTTTAACGTGCACATCTTGCTACATCGCTCTCACATAATGTACCATCTAAACATGAATGATGTAACCAAGGTTTTGTAAAAATATTCTGATTTAAAAGAGTGTCCATGGAGTTTCTTGCCCGTTCTTCTCCATAGAGATCTACGTTAGGGAATGGGCAACTACAGTACTTTCACAGTTTTTATGCCTTGTGACTGGGACTGTAGCTAAATTTCATTGTTGTCTTTGTTTCGACAGTTCAAAAGTGCCTGTAACGGGCCTACTTGAAATAAATGCTTTGATTTTGATTTTGACTCACCCCGCTGTCCATGGCTAAAGAGAACTGGCGCAAACCTGTGGTACTTACTAATGATGACCGCAAGGAAGTATGGCAAGGCAAGGAGCTTCACGGGCGCTTCTACCGGGCTCTTCATGGGCCGGATGTAGATTTCCCAGCGTCCGTGTCCTGGCTACGTTTCGGCGACCTCTTTGGGGAAACTGAGGGTTTTGTCTGTGCGATTATGGATGAAGTTATGTTAACGAACAACTACCGGAAACATATTATGAAGGACGGCACGGTTGACGTGTGTCGGGCATGCCACCGTCCGGGTGAGTCCATCAGACATATTATTTCTGGTTGTTCTCGTCTAGCTAACGGCGAGTACTTGCACAGGCACAACCAAGTAGCCAGGATTATTCACCAGCAACTTGCCTTGAAATATAAACTTGTGGAATCTGAGGTACCGTACTACAAGTATGTGCCCGACCCAGTTCTCGAGAAAGATCATGTCACGCTGTACTGGGATCAGTCTATCATTACTGACAGGACTATTGTGGCCAATAAGCCTGACATTGTGGTGATAGACCGATCAGCGCGCCGCGTAATGATAGTCGATGTTACCATCCCGCATGACGAGAACCTCGTGAAAGCTGAGAAAGAGAAACAAATAAAATATCTCGACTTGGCACACGAGGTTGTCGACATGTGGAATGTGAACTCGGCTATCATTGTGCCGATTGTCGTGACGGCCAATGGCCTTATGGCCAAGAGCCTCGATGACCATCTTTCGAGGCTCTCCTTAGGCGGTTGGATCAAGGGCCTGATTCAGAAGGCAGTACTCCTCGATACGGCTCGCATTGTGAGGAGGTTCCTGTCTCTGGAGCCCTAACCACCGGTAGCTTGCACCCTGCTCCCGACACCGGCGGACTACTATTTTTTATATTTTTATATGTTTTTTATATAATTTTTGTTAATAAAAATATTTAAAAATGTAATTAGTATGTAAGGAAAATAAATAAAGGAAATAAATAAATAAATAAAATAAATATCCCTGGACATTTCACACAGCACCATCTAGTCCCAAGCTAAGCAACCTAATGCTTGTGTTATGGTAACTAGATGGCTGATAAACTACATATATACATTTTTTTTTTTGTAAATACATACATATTATAGATAGAAAAACACCCAGACCCGGAACAACTACTTGTAGGTCATACAAATATTTGTTCCGTACGGGAATCGAACCCGCGACATGCAGCGCGGCAGTCAATCGCTTGACCACTGCGCCAACCGTGTCGTCAAAACATGTGTGTGTTAATGACGTTACATAACGTAAAATGACACGGACCGCGTTCCGTATAAACTAATGTGTATGTTTACACGAAAGCTTAGACCTTGAAATTGTAACTTTATAATAATGTTTAGTCTACATACTTATCACAAACAGAGTCTCAGCTGTTAGAAGTGTTTAGTTTAAGAGTATCGGCTAACCAAACCAACAATTGAAAACGGGTGCAAAAAACGCCCACTCTAACCGGTTTTGTTCGGTTCATTACGCGTCATCCGTTCATTTCAAATTACTTGGACAGAGGCAATATATCTCTCTTGTTCTTTCTCCTAGACTCTGTGCAAGTTTGAGCAAGACAGATACAGTGTTTTTAAGCAAATTTACGTCAAAACCTATGACAATGACAAACGGGCCTTAGCGACCCGATCAACATTTTCTCAACATTGCAAGAGGAGACAAAACGATGCGATGACGATACAGGTCTACAAACAAGAACAACTAACTACTACAACTATAAACAAGAATCAATGCGTACGATCATGCTTACAGACTGACGCTGATACAGACTTCTTAAAAACATATTTAATAGTAAATATTAGCATCATTGCCATCAAACTCAAACACGATCTTTGATAAATCATCGGAGATTCGCGCTCGAGGTTTGCCAATTGCCCATGGAACGGAGTATACCATAACTAAAATAACTGCTACGATTGAATGGAATTAGGCCAAATTTACTGCATGTCAGAAGACCAACGGACCAAGCTCACGACTCAATATGTCCCCCTAGTTGGAATCGACAACGTGGTAGCGGGACCTCTGGACTCCCTCAATAGAAGGTGGTCTTAGGCAGGTCTGGACAGAGAAAGGAGGAAGGACACTATGAAGGCATTTCGCTGGCTCGACACTTGGACAAAATCGGGCTAGTATTCAAGGAAATACCCTTTTGCATTCATCATGAATTTAATTAATACACAACAACGCTTTAATAACTCTGATCTTATTGATTTCCTATGTCACCAAACAAAATTAATATAGCTTGATGACAGCTCGGTTTTCAATAGAAACATGAAACATGAATTTTGTATTGCACACATTGCGTTTACATAATAACTGTTATATTAACAACCGACCCAAATTGTTTAGTGTGTTATGTCATACTTGTCAACTAAACACGGTAAATAATAGTGAAATGTTATCCCAAAAGAGTCATGTTATCCGCTTTGGCCATGTTAGTAACACAATCCGAGGGCTCAAGAAGTGGTACTTGCTTTCAATGCGTTCCGGATTTGTAATATGACTTTCAACAGCTTTTGTAGGATCTGCAGAAGCGTTGGGGTGGTTGACGTCTCTATCATAGTACTTGCTGATACATGTGATGTCCTGTGCGTACGAGCCTTACATACTCACTGCGTCCCATCCATGTTCTCACGCAGCACGCGCACGCCACAAGTTAGTTCATGTGACACATTGTCCCACTCCTGGGCAAAGGCCTCCCCCCATTCCTTCCACTTCTCTCAATGGAAAATTAACAGCATTATTAAATTAATAAAAGCTTTATTACAAACCACATTGGAAAACAGAAATCCCAACCGCCCACAAAAAGTCTAAAGTGAAAAGCTCCACAATACGAAACAATTACTCGGTATCGGCATGCAAAGACTTCGCCCTCCCCTCTCCCCCCACCCTGCCTCCAATATCTCCATCTGATTTCCAATCAAAGGCAGGTACATATCTCTCCTCCGCAACAATTATAAAACAATTAATTTCTTAATAGCCTCTTGGGAACAAACGTAATCCCCTTTTTTTAAGAGCATTCCACAACGAGGAACAAAGGTACCGGCCGCCGCCGGCCGCGAATCAATTAATTCTTTGATTACCCGCGTTTTTCCAATCTTTCGTCCTCCCCCCGCGGCCGTCGCCTCTCCCACAGATCTGTTTTACATCACAATGAACATTTTAATCGGCCCATTAAAACGAATGGTAGTAGGTAGGATGGTATCTCAACAAAAACTGGCGTTCGCCGTAACCGATAGTTACCTGGTTACGATCCGTATCAGGCGAGCAGCAGGGGTTGTGCTACTATCTGTTACTTGGGACGATCAGAAGGACGTGGGAGGGGTAATGACTTTCTTGTAGTCCCTCGTCTACAAGTCCGTGACCGCTTGATTGCAATCATGTTCTCTGACTAATTGGCGATGTTATACGGAACCCTAGCGAGGACCGCGCGTTACTTAGTTATCTAACAAAAATGGGAAGTAGAACCCTTCACTTCCTTTAGTGTTGGTAATGTATCGTGAGGGCGTTGACCCCGGCGACATGACGAGTCCTTTGTTCTATTAACGTGCGAGCTGACATTACTTCCTATTACTTACGTAATAGTAAATCAACGATTCCGGCCAGAATGTACTTACACGATGAAGTAGCTAGTAATGGAACAGACATTGCAAATCTTTTTGCCTCTCATTTTTCTTCAATTTATACCACCCCAAATGGTAATGTAACAACAGATATCAATGAATCCGATGGAGTGTTAAGTAGTATCAAATTTACGTCAGAAGAGGTTCTAGTAAAAATTAAAAAATTAGATACCACTAAGGGTGCCGGTCCCGATTTAATTCCACCTGTTTTTGTGAAGTCGTGTGGTAAGGCACTTGCAAATCCGCTGTGCCTGTTATTTAATCGATCTTTGGAGTCGGGAGTATTTCCCGATGAATGGAAAAAGGCCCGTATTGTACCTGTGCTCAAAAAAGGCGACTCGAGCGACATCAAAAACTACAGGCCGATTTCCATATTATCATGTTTCTCGAAGCTTTTTGAATGTCTCGTTTGTCCCATTCTAACCAATTACTTAGATGCTGGGCTTTCTGACAGTCAACACGGATTTCGAGCTGGGCGATCTACCGAAACTAATCTAGTCAGATATTTGTCTGATATTTCTGAAGCGCTTGATAGCAGACATGAAGTCGACGCAATATACACGGACTTTAGCAGCGCGTTCGACAAGGTGAGCCATACACTTATGGTAACGAAACTCGAGCTCAGTGGTGTCCACGGGTCGCTGTTGAGGTGGTTCGCATCCTATCTCGTAAATCGCTCTCAGTTCGTTGCCGTCAATGGCTATATCTCTTATGAATTCCACACACGGTCTGGAGTCCCACAAGGCTCCCATCTTGGCCCAGTTCTGTTTCTGTTATTTGTAGACGACATCACAAGTCAAATTAAACATTGTGAAGCTTTGCTGTTCGCTGATGACTTAAAAATTTACAGAAAAATCACGGAACCGGCTGACAGCAGGCTTGTTCAAAGTGACTTAAAAAACATTGAAAAATGGTGCTTATCAAACAATATGGCCCTAAATACCAAAAAATGCTTTTTCATCCGTTTTTCCAGAAAAAAGTCATCTTTCCCCACTTCTTACATACTGCACAATTCTACATTGTCAAAGGTACGTCAAATACGTGACCTCGGGGTTCTAGTCGACGATGAGCTGAGTTTTAAACCACACATCAGCGACGTGGTCAAGAAGTCAGCACAGATGCTGGGTTTCGTTAAACGCAATACTCGGGGCTTTCAATTTCCAAAGACCAGAATAGTTTTGTTCAACACTCTTGTGCGTAGTCGATTAGAATATGCTAGCGTTGCATGGAATCCATTCTATGCTGTTCATTCGCAAAGAGTTGAGAGAATTCAACGAGCTTTTACAAAGCATCTCGCCTTTTTATCTAGAAAAATAAGCCATCGCTGTCCGTACGAACAACGCCTACATTTTTTCAACATAAAGACACTGCGAGACCGTCGCCGTTCGCGTGATCTTATTTTTCTGTACAAAATTGTCAACGGAATCGTAAAATGCAGCGATTTAGTTGAACGTATTCCTTATTCAGTCCCTTCAAAACCTCCCAGATATCCCATCACCAGACTGTTCCATACTCCTTTCCGAAAATCAAACCTTGGTCTCAACGCTCCCTTGCTACGAATATGTAGAAGCTACAATAGCTCCTGCACATCACCGGAAACCGATTTATTCGGTGTTTCCCTCAACAAGTTCAGAAGATACGTTTTTGAGGTACGGAAGTGCACCAATTTACCTTTATACAATTAATTTCTGTCAATTCAATACTTTCAATATTTGCAGCTAGTTAACAAAAATGTAAATAAAAATTCAGATATCAGACTCATAACATATATATCTTCATAATTCATTTCATCTCATTTAGTCGTAAATAAATTTTATAAACAATATCCATATTGTATTACTTCCATCATTATTTTTTATTATTGTATTACTTTATAATTAAGATTTGATACATTATGTTGTTGTCCTATGGTGAATGCTGTGTATACCTATAATAGGCATACATACCAGCACTTTTCTGTTATTTTTATTGTTTCACATTAATTCTAAGTATGTACTGCTGTTGGTGTACCAAATAAATAAATAAATAAATAAATACTCACTGTCTCCAGGCGTACTCACTACATATTTTCATATTTTTCGGTATCAAAACCCGGACCATTGGACACGAATATTCTTGGAGGATATTCTCAAGGGATATTATTTTTGAAAATTTGTCACAAATACAAGACTGAACAGGCTACGATGAAAAACTTCTTGTAAAGCTATAAACACTAATAATAGTTTTTCATTGCAACAGCTAATACAAGATATCACAAACCATGCCTGAAATAAGAAAGCAGCGCATAGTCAGTGAAGGTCATTGCCCCAGTCATCACTGCGCCACGTGACTAGTGCCATGCGGAAATTGCTCCGCACACAGAGTAGTCATAACACCAGCTATGCACTGAGCAATGCGTACAAACAGTATTTATGAATGATACCAGCTACGTAAGCACGGAAAAATGTCCACGAGGAGTATGAATAAGACCAGCTATGTGGGATGCAGCGTCCGCAGAATGTATAGTTGTCATGTGGAAATATGAATAAATCATTCCACGTAAAGTGCTTTCTGTGGAGACAGAAGACTGTACAACCAAAATAATATTATATAGCTGCGCATAAAAATGACCTCTACAACGATCGTCCAAGAAGACATACCTAATCACTATAACAGAGATTGATTTCAGTGATCGTACTAAGCCTCTTTATTCGAGCGTCAGGTGCTAACGATGTTAACGTTAGATGTAAGCAAACAAACAGAACTACTTTAAATCAAAGCCCAGTACCCAACATTGTGTGGTAATCTCATTACCCAGTGTTTGTGTTCAGCTGTTGTGTTATGATTCAGTTTTATACCGCGCTCGTAAACCAGCCGCCGACGTTCTCGCCATCCGACAACTACCCAGGATGGAACCCTTTTCTGCCCCGTCCTACCCTTCCCAAACTGAACTCGTAAAGTCTGCTGCTGTAGGTAAGATTCCCATATTTATAACCTTCATAAGCTTAGAACATAATATACGTATGTACGTACAAATGTACAGCGATATATTTTTTACTATTCCGTTTGACTGTTTCTATGTTGGAGTATAAAACGTGTAGGTACTGTGTCTACTGTTTCGGAAACATTCGTGCAAATAGAAGCCGAGGCAGAAAAATTTTGAATTTGTTTTGTGTGCGGCAGAATGCTGCGCTACCAACGTTAGACCACCTGATATCTTTATGACCTCGTAGTCACTGTCAAAAATACCAAATTAGCCTGGCTCTTTCCACATTTTTGAAAGTGTTAAACATGCTTTCCTAAAAATATAAGTAAAAGAATGCATTGTCCTAACAATTTGGCTCTATCAATATAGTACGATGAATTACGTATCTGTTACGAAACTGTTAAACCTACCTATCCCTATGCTTCTCTAAATACGATCACATTTAGTATTACGTTACACAAGTATGTCACACTCGCACACTCGCACCGTCCGTTCGGACGCGAGTTCCGCGATCCTTACAAAATACGCAAAAATTCGCCATAAACCGTTTTACGACGGTATGTTCGGTAAAACACGCATCGTGCGCACTTCGCACGAGTTTCTACACGAGTTATCGTGGACAACATGTGGAGCTATCCATAAATATAGAAATCAATTAGAATGAGCCACGTGACGTAAGTGCCGATAGCACGCGCCTCTCGGCGGCTTGTCTTGCAATCACGTTGTTATGTAAGACGGTAACGGCGGCATCGATTCATGTTTAGTGCGGTAGCTTTTAATAATATAAAAGTAGCGTAGTGTTAGAGCTAAGGCTTTCTGAATCCTACACGTGTACTTATAAAGATTTGAGATGATCTATAATTTTCAGAATATTACTCTTATGTTTAGATTAATTTAAGTATTTTGAATAGTAACTTATTACACTAGGCTCACAACTTTGTCACAAAAATTGCATTTCCTTAATAGAAGTTTAACTTAGCTTGGAAGTCAGAAGTTTCACAAACATGTACCATTGTAATATGCCTAATACTTTTTTGAATTATTACCGCGTTATCACCTTTATCAATTAATTTAATCTAAATAATAGAAGCAGGTAACAACCCATCGTGATATCATTATTAACTTTACTAAAAACCAATAAATTACGAAAATAATTTAAGTAGTGCTCGTGATGGCCGTCTACCAATTTTACCTTTAATATTTCAGCGCAGGCACTTTGATTAAATTTACCAAGAGGGAAATAATTTGGGGGATATAAAGGATAGTCGTTGAAGCAGGTACTGGTATGTCCCTGCACCTGTGGGGTGACAGGTGTCGAGCCGTAGCTAGCCTTTGTGTGAGCGCTGCAGGTGTTGTGGCGGAAACAGTTTTTGAAAACGTGCAAAATATAATCACAAAGAAAATTTTACTAAAGGTATACCCTAAAAGAGGTACGACTTGAGTAACAATTACAACAAACTAGAAAAAAAACTAAATGAAAACAAACTGTTACGAGTAGCTTCCCGTATAACATAACACTCATCTGTTTTAAGTAACACATCGTTTTGACATCAAATAGTTTTCTTAATTATCACGTTTTAAAAAACTATCACGAAGTTATTCAAGACATCCAACAATGTTTCCAGAATAATGAATTAATCCAAAACTAGACAATGAAAACCTCTAAAAGTAATTATGTCCTAGTAATAATTTATTGCGATGGTATTTTCTAATTATCTGACCAACTTTCAGTTACATTACAATTCTATACAAACTGTTTGATTTAAAATATAATTATATAATTAAAGTTAGTAAATTACTTTGCCATCTAAAATTAAATATCAGCTAAATAAATTAAGCTTTGAAATGAATCGATTGTATCATTGTTTCTAATAAATAATTTAATTCATGTTAAACATCGACAGTTTTACTACTACTAGTCGGACCCCGCGAGAGCGAGCGAACTACTGAACTATCTCCGCTGATAATAATTGCTTCAATTACTTAAATACTATGTTAAGCCATACATATCGGTAGTCGTTTTGTTTTCGCTTGTAAATAGGAACACAATCTAATATTACTAACGTAAAACACTTTGCATCAGTATTAGAGTTACATGATAAGAAATTTAGCTCTTTCATTTATGTACAGGTGGACGAACTGGAACATAAAGTGATAAAACTAACATTTTATTTGTAAATAGCGTGGAGAAGAGTGCATCGCAACAAGTTAGCGCGCGTCGGACAAGTTGCTAAACGACAAAATACCGGCTATTTTAACATTTAAATTGAGAAGCAAACAAGTTACGAGTTGTTTGCGACGCTCCAAGCGTTTCATCTTGTTATGCTCTAATGTCGACGCCGTTCGGCGCATTTTTACACAAACTGCCGCGAGACAAGTTGGTGCGCGTGAACCATTTGTGCTCCACAATAAGGAAACACCTGCATATTATTATGTACTAAAAATAAATAACTGAAACTCACCGTTATAACTTTAACGTTCTTAAAGTTGTGTGTGTGTGTCTTTTATTTTTGCTGAATAAGTATTTTCATGGCTTTATTCACGCAACAACCCAGCGTTAAATAAAAACGTAAAGTACCTATCTGGAATCCACTGACACATAGCATCACGGAATAACCGCATTACCGTATCTTTATTTTGTAAATCTCGTATGCATTCCATACTTAACATTCAGTAGTGATTTACTTGCGTAATATATGCGAGGTGGTCCCTCCCTGCCAATACTTCATACATAAAAAGCTTAATACCGTCGTAAAATGTCCATATCAGGTATATTGGTCCTCCGTATCAATACCCTTGATACATGGAGCCCGCTCGGCTGGCTCGACAGGTACGCTCAGCCGCATATAATATGAGCCGAGTTATATGACGTCTCATTATTTTTTCGACAAAGGAGATCGGCCGGTCGGCTCTTTTCATAAAATTAAAATAAATATATCCTCTATAGAATCTACTGACTGCCACAATCGTCTGCCCGTATTGAGTACCTTCTTTTACATTGTAATAAGGCTTATAAAATGTACTGTTTGTTTAGGTATCATTAACTTTTGATTCGTATTCATAAAATAATATGAGAAATTAGAATGAGCTCCTACATAAAAGCATTCCTCACCATTCCTGTGCGACATATTTTGTCTGTATATGTCGAGTGTGCTCACAATAATTACACTAAGTATGTCCCTGAGGTGTTGGCGAAGTCTTGAACTTGACAAGAGAAATGTATCGAGTGTAGTCGCTCTAGCTCTATTGTCTTTTAATGTAATATTTTATTGTGTTCTGTTGTGCTTCGACTAATTAGTCTTGCCTAAATTAAGTAGTAGTAAGTAGCTATTTAGTAATCCATTTTGTTTGTGCCGACGATTTGATTGCTAGCGAATGATCGCTCCCGGCTCGGTTCGCGCATAATTGGGAGATGAGAAGGGAGCCAAATCTCACATGTCTGAGTACGGTCTGTGTCGACGTGATGTAGGTACAGCGGAGACAGGTTCGACGGGCTGATTGTTACACGTGTATACGAGTATGTACGTAAATAATTAGCATGTTATTTAATTACTCTAATGGATGTGTAGTTCCAGAGAGTGGTTTGCAGTCTTGTCAGTCAGACATAAAGCATTTCTTATTCAATGGTGTATCTTAGCAATTGGATGAATTGAATTTTATCATTTGTAGCGATGCATTGGAATTTGTTTCAATGTTGTAAGTTAGTTACAAATCTTTGCTCGGGACGATGAAACCGTCATTATTTTAGTAACATTTGGTTCGTACTTCTCTTGGGAATACATATGAAAATACCTGAGTATTTGATAGAGTTCCGTTCGGATGAGCAATCAAACGGTGAACTCGTGTATATTACACATCACTTGTTCTGAGAATCATACAAAACGTTGATACGTTCCATTATGTTACAAAGATACGAAATTGACTAAAATGAATACATTTATACGAATACGATGATATTTGCTGGTTTTTTTGTGGAACTAATATTCACAACTCTTTATAGAAACACTGCGTACACCTCTCGATAACAAACATTAAACTGTACATACGTTAGTCTGTCAAGTAACCGTAGCACTAAAAATATCTATTCGAAATAAATGTTGATAAGGACAGGAGGATGACGACAACAGGGGCTGGGGTGAAATTGTAACGGTAGAGGTGTTGTTGGTTACCTGCCGATGGATCCTGACCCACACCTCACCGAGAGGCGGTCCGGTGAAGGTATTGGCCGATTTAAAAAAACGTGTTTTAAAGTTCGCTAATCTTTCGCAATCACGCGCCTTAACACCAACTTTCTACGCACCTGTCAGACGCCCAAGCACTGTGCATGTGTGCAGGTGTCCGCTAGATGGCGCTGACACCCCCCGCGGCGCTGAGTTATCGCTCAATTACTTCACTGCCAGTTCCCTGCCCACCCCGCCGGCACAGCGAGCGTGAACACGCGAGGGTTTGCGATAAATCTGATGGAAACCTTTTATAAAACGTAATCTATTACAATGTCTTACAGGAGGGAGGCACGCACTGCGTTACAGGTCAATAGTACACACAATAAAAGACGCACACACAATAGTTTACTTAGTGTGGAATCTAAACGATTCTGAAAGTCTGCTCATAAACTTCACCTCACTGTCATTATTACATTACTTTTTAGGGTTCCGTACCCAAAGGGTAAAACGGGACCCTATTACTAAGACTCCGCTGTCTGTCTGTCTGTCTGTCTGTCTGTCTCCAGGCTGTATCTCATAAACCGTGATAGCTAGAAAGCTGAAATTTTCACAAATGATGTATTACTATTGCCGCTATAACAACAAAAACTAAAAAATTAAAAAAAGAATATTAAGGGGGCTCCCATACAACAGATATGATTTTTTTGCCGTTTTTATATATAATGGTACGGAACCCTTCGTGCGCGAGTCCGACTCGCACTTGGCCGGTTTTCAAATTCTTCTGGTGAATGTCTGTACTAAGGTCCGGTGACACCGATACTTGCCAGTACCGGATTCAACCGGACACTGACAGATACAGTACTGAAGTATCCGAAACCATTCTGAAATTAGTCCATACCGTGTTAAGTTACCGATTCTTTTCGATGGTTAGTTTTATGGGTCACTTTAATCCCACAGAATTACTTATGTAGTTATATAAAGTACATTCCCAGTGTTCTCAAGCGGTGCTGCATAAGCCAGGAGCCAGGAGCGTGCAGCGCCAATTATTCACAGATTACCGCCAGCTCTTTAACTAGTTATACTCGCACTAGTTCATACCCGCGGCGGTGCTTGCGTCTGTGAGGTAGTGCCGGCACTACGTTCTGTTTAAGTAGTTAACTATAATATTCAAACACGTTTTCCTCACAAAGACTTTTTCTATATATATTTGTTATGTTTCTGGATTATGTGAAGGAAACCTATACAAAGGCCATTCAGAAGGCCGCCAGAGGACATTGAAACTGTTTTTCTCCTTATGGACTCTGCAGCAGTCGGGTAAAAAGGTAATACTTTTTCAGGACAAGCGCGTCCGTTGTGAGCGCTACACAAGCGAGTAGATTTGAATTTTATCTCATTTGATTAATAGCTAGATTAAAAAATACTATTTCAATACGATTACAGTAGACCTTGTTGATTGACTAGCCCCATGAGGCTTTAATCAGCACTGAATAGGTTATCTGATAGTGTGTAATAATATCTCTGAAACAAATATTCCTCAAGCAAGTACGGTACATCGCTACGCTACGTTTACGCTCATCAGTGTTGGGTCAATCAACTAATTTTTTCAATCAATTGATTAGTCATGACTAATTTAGTCACAACTAATTTAGTCATGATTGATTTAATCATGACTAAAATAGTTAATCATAATCATAACTAAATAAATTAGTCATTAGTCATTCAATCATTATTTTTGGTTGATGACTAAACTAAAAATGCTAAGCTGGCTAACTCCATTTTCTGTTTCATTAGAGAAATCTATCACGCTATTTAAATTATTCATCACTCATAATTTGATTGATAGCATTTTCCATTTTCGTATTTGTACATGATTTTTTTTTTATTTTAACTGCTTCTACTGTAAAAAGTTGAAAGTAGATAAAAGGCAAAAAAGGGTAATGGAGATTCTTGCACTTTGATCACATGACACACGCCGCAACAGGTAGCGTCGTAGACCCATGCTCCCACCACTCGTGCGCCGCACACATTTCTGAGTGTTAACTTGGCAACGACGGTGTAATTTTAGATATTAAATTAGTCATGAGAAATTTATTCATGACTAAATAAATAACACTAATCTTATTTAATCTTAGTTATCAATCATCAATCAAACTAAATTTTGCCCAACACTGACGCTCATACGCGAGAAACAACATAAACACATGACGTCATCACCGTGACGTCACCCTAATCGTGTCACCAACGATCCGTTGAACGAAACAGATTATAATAAACGAAATAATTTAAATCCAAGGGCAGGCAGAGCCAGCGCTAGTTTTAATATAAAGCGGCTTAGGACTTTGCCGCATGAATATTTAACAAATGTGACCCTTTGCCCTTGCTCTAATGAAAACATGCTCCCATAATAGATATTTTAGTATTATTTTATTTTCATAGTTCGAGGCGTGTCCGGCGCTTAAATAAACTAACGGGACGGTTAGTAGCTGTGTAATGTGTGTGTAGTTGATGAGAGTAGGGTGTGTTTACACTTGTTTCAAACCCATTCATTATAAATGGCACACAGATAAAGATAAAAACAGTTACAATAGAATAGTTACGTAGTGGCTTTGCTACGGCGTAGCAAGCGTAGCGATGTTACCAGCTACGCCGTAGCAAAACGCTACGCTACATGACCGCTTAGTTTTGTAAGCAAAAGTAAACTTTTAGAGATAATTGTTGGGCCTGCCTGTACCCGGGTACCTGTTGTCCAAATGTTTTGTTTATGACTTGGCTCCGTGTGTGACCCGGCAAAGTTTGACCACAAGTTTAATGTTAGGAGAGGGTTTTGTGAAGCAATGAACTCTGTGACTTCTCATCCGTTCAAAATTATGTCTTTAGGGTTTTGTAAAAGGCCAATAAACTAAATATAGTGATCGGATACTTTTTCTTAAAACATTTTTTTTTACTCAAACTCAAGACCTTTGTGTGAACTTGTCAGTTCAGTTACTTTTTCTAAATGCCATACGCACCAACAGCTTAATAAACCACTATTTCATACGTCTTCAAAGCGCACCTAAATAGAAAGAGGTCATAAAGTACCGGAGCGCCACAGCTACACCCGAGTGTCACTACTACAAGACTACACTTCGAGCTTTCGCAAAAAGTCCAGCGAGAAGTAAGGCTGCCCTCACACGGCAGTGACGTGTATATAAAGTCAACTGTCCACTGATAAGCAGGATTCGTAGAGGTATGCGAAGTTACCTACGGGCTCTGTTAGTTTGTATGTGGACGATCCCTTCAATATTTTCATATAAAGCGAAGCCATGTTCACTTGACTTAATTTCTTTTGTCGTGGATGGGGCAGACGACGTTTACCCTTCAAAGTAGTCCGTGAAAGGCCTTGAGCTTTACACTACATAGCACACCATTCCGATGCGGCTGCATTCTGCCATCACGGTGCAGCGGTGCGACGCCACGGTTGTTGCAAAGGCCACGTTTCCTATTCCCTTAAGAATTCCAATCCATCTGGCTATGCACGCGCGTGTAAGCTAACAGTGGAATGCTGTGGATCTGAACCTTAAAACCGGACTCGCGCGGTTCGCCTACAAATTTGCGCTTGCGGCCGATAAATCGTTCGCTCACCTAAAGGCATTCCACTTAGATTGCAGGCGCCGGAATGTCGCCTAATTGTTGTCCTCTCCCTGTTCCACTCCCCACCCTGCCTCTCCCGAGGCGGCGCATCGCCTCACCCCTCGGCGCCCGGTGCATAGTGGTGTTGGAGAGGTCGAAGTGTTACTGCGAATAACGCAGCCGTCTAATAAATCAACTGTTTGAAATCACAATAAACACTACACACATCTTTTTCTAAAAGAAAACTTTTTTATTTATTGTTAACTTTATAATACACACAAAGGATCTTGGTGTTATCAAGTTTCAAACAGATCATAAGTTTCTCAAAATAATCTCACAAACATCTGAAACAAAAATACAAAACAAAATAAATGATCCATAAGATAAAAAACAAGAGAATGTGATACAAAATATCTTAGTGGATGGCGGAGGCTGGCATCAGCTCGCTGCTTAATAACTCTAATTTGTCGGCACTAATCTGCGCCGGCATTAATCACTGACTCTCACTGAGTCTCACTGAAAAGCTCATTGCAAGCAATATATCGGCAGAGCAAACGTATACTATTAAACACAAATGTATTCTAAAAAGGTTTCTGGACAAAAAAGGGGTAGCATGCTACTTCCAACTACGCGTGTTACCGTGAGACAGTCTATCAGTTCACTTTTTGTCCAACCTAGTATCACTTGGCTACCTACAATATCTTGGTTTGGCAGGAAATTTTGCTAGAACTCCTGGCCTTAGCTAACGTTACTATTGAAAATATGCTACGATCGGCTTTAAAGGCACGTTATCGTTAAACAATCTATTTAAGTTATGCAATTCTGAAAGAACTTAACTGACGGCAACAAGATCCAAATATGACATATATGTACAATACATAAACCCAGTAGTCTGTCAAAGTAGTCCGATCGGTGTCCACCGCGAGGTGGCACCACTGTCAGTATGCTCAACTGCTCACACTGGAACGCAGCCGCTCCGTGACTTCCTTGCTCAACGTGCGCTACTCTGCGAGCTCTTATATATGAGGCGAGTGTTATCTATCACCAATGGCGGAGAAAAAGGTAACTATATAATATTGACTCTTTACTTAGCAATTCACTTTAAAACTAGAGTATAATATAATTTCATTGGACTCTCCCAATTATATTACATTATACTCTAGTTTTAAAGATTCCGAAGCAATCCTTATTCGCCTATAAAGAAGGCAGAAGCACTCCTGAGTCCTAACAAGTAGGTGTTTCAACTCAACTAATTAAACAAACGAATTTGTGCAGGTTTTATAATCTGTTACAGAACCCTGAAACAACTGCGAGACCATCGGTTTCGAGTTCAGTCGTTTTAATGTATCCACTGCAATTGAGATTTTCAGTAAAAATATCTTTTTAAAACCAAAATTGGAACAATTTTTGTAATTTTTTATGGAAAAGCAATGCACGAATAAAACATAGATTACGTATAAAGCGTATTTTCACTAGCATAGATTCAACCTTAAAACGAAACCAATCATATTATTATCCTAAGTAACTGATATGATTAACAATTCAGCGAATTTGTATGAAATTTGGCATACAGATAGTCCATAACCAGGGTTAGTACATACAAGTGCGTTTTATGGCGTTTTAAGTATGTTAATTTTCGACTTCACACAATAAAAGCAAGAACATAAAACAAATATTTTCCTCACACACACACACTCTCTCGCTAACGTTATCGAGAAACTGAACATCGATACATCTCGTTGTGATCGCGCGCGTCACACGCGCCATGTTATTAATTTTAATTACAAATTACACGTAATCGCTCCGCTCAACGAGATTCGTGTTAATCACATTCCAGTAATTATCCACGTCTATGTAACAGATATGTGTGTTGATTTGTGTTACCTGAGGGCCCAAACAAAATGGCAGTCTATCAGCGATATCGAGAATGAAAAAGTTGACAATGCATTAAATTTTTCATAAGCTTCCGAAAAGTTTATGACAATTTGACGGCACGGTTGGCGCTGTGGTCAAGCGATTGACTGCTGCGCTGCATGTCGGGGGTTCGATTCCCATACGGAACAGATATTTGTATGACCTACAAGTAGTTGTTCCGGGTCTGGGTGTTTTTCTATCTATAATATGTTTGTATTTACAAAAAAAAAAATGTATATATGTAGTTTATCAGCCATCTAGCTACCATAACACAAGCATTAGGTTGCTTAGCTTGGGACTAGATGGTGCTGTGTGAAATGTCCAGGAATATTTATTTATTATTATTTCCTTTATTTATTTTTAGACATATTAAGTACATTTTTAAATATTAGAATATAAAGTAATATAAAAAAACATTTAAAAATATAAAAAATAGTAGCTTGCGCCAGTTCTCGTTAGCCAGGGAGAGCGGGGTAAGGCCCTTATCCACTGAGACCACATCTCGGTGCATACCCACGTCGGCTTCTAGGAAGTATTCCCTGAGACTGCATACCTCACGGTTGTGCAGGGTCTTAGCATTTAAGAAGCCACGACCCCCGCACTTCCGCGGGATATACAGTCTCATCACCGACGACCGTGGGTGATGCATCCGATTTGCGGTCAGCAGTGAGCGGACCATCCTATCCAGGGCATCAGGTTCCGTCTGAGTCCATTTGAGTATGCCGAAAGAATACATCAAAACCGGCATGACCCAACCGTTGAAGGCGCGCACCTTGTTTCCGCCTGACAGAAGACTGCCAAGAACCTTATTCAGGCGGCCAAAGAAGCGTTCCCTCAACGATTGTTTCATGTCGGCAGTATTGATACCTAATGCTTCCGACATACCCAAATACTTGTAGGTTTCTGTTGAGGAGAGGGATCTAAGGTGTATGGAATCCGAGAGTTGAGTTCCCACGGATTCCATAATCTCCCCTCGCTTGACATGCATGACTGCACATTTGTCCACACCAAATTCCATCCTGATGGCGCTACTGAAAGTTTCTGTTACCTTCAGTAGCTTCATCAGTTCCAAATTGTTGGGGGCAATGAGTTTCAGATCATCCATGTAAAGAAGGTGAGATATGACCTGACCACCTCTCCTCAACCGATAGCCTAGACCTGAACCTTCCAACAGCGTGCTGAGAGGGTTCAAGGCTAGACAAAACCACAATGGACTTAGACTATCACCCTGGAATATACCGCGCTCTATCCTTATCGGTTCGCTGTTCCCCTGGATCTGTCGACATCCTGGATAGCGAAGAACCGTTCTCCAATGCCCCATACATGACATCAGGAAGGTACGTAGAGTTGCATCAACTTATTATTATTATTATTTCCTTTATTTATTTTTAGACATATTAAGTACATTTTTAAATATTATAATATAAAATAATATAAAAACATTTAAAAATATAAAAAATAGTAGCCCACCGGCATCGGGAACAGGGTCCGAGCTACCGGTGGTCAGGGCTCTTGAGAGAGGAACCTCCTAACAATACGCGCCGTGTCCAGAAGAACTACCTTCTGAATCAAGCGCTTGATCCAGCTGCCCAGCGAGAGCCTCCTCAGGTGTTGGTCGAGGCTATTGGCTATTAAGCCATTGGCTGACACGACTAACGGCACAATGACTGCTGTAGTCACGTCCCACATGTCGACAACCTCGCGAGCCAGATCGAGATATTTGAATTGTTTATCTTTTTCTGCTTTCACGAGGTTCTCGTCATGCGGGACCGTTATATCAACAATCATTGCGCGACGCTCCAATCGATCTATCACCACAATGTCAGGCTTATTGGAAACAATAGTCCTGCCAGTGATGATAGGTCGATCCCAGTACAACGTGATATTACCATCATCGAGAACTGGGTCGGGCGCATACTTATAGTATGGCACTTCTGATTCCACAAGGTTGTACTTCAAAGCAAGTTGCTGGTGGATAATCCTGGCAACGAGGTTGTGTTTATGCAAGTACTCTCCGTTAGCTAGGCGAGAACACGCAGAAATAATGTGTCGAATTGATTCTCCTGGACGGTGGCATGCCCGACATATGTCAACCGTGCCATCCTTCACAATGTATTTCCGGTAGTTATTCGTCATCATAACTTCGTCCATTATTGCACAGACAAAACCTTCGGTTTCCCCGAAGAGGTCACCGAAACGCAGCCAAGATACGGACGCTAAGAAGTCTACATCGGGCCCATGTAGGGCCCGGTAAAAGCGCCCGTGCAGCTCCTTGCTCTGCCATACCTCCATGCGGTCATTAGTGTCTAATACTCTAGGCTTGCGCCAGTTCTCGTTAGCCAGGGAGAGCGGGGTAAGGCCCTTATCCACTGAGACCACATCTCGGTGCATACCCACGTCGGCTTCTAGGAAGTATTCCCTGAGACTGCATACCTCACGGTTGTGCAGGGTCTTAGCATTTAAGAAGCCACGACCCCCGCACTTCCGCGGGATATACAGTCTCATCACCGACGACCGTGGGTGATGCATCCGATTTGCGGTCAGCAGTGAGCGGACCCTCCTATCCAGGGCATCAAGTTCCGTCTGAGTCCATTTGAGTATGCCGAAAGAATACATCAAAACCGGCATGACCCAACCGTTGAAGGCGCGCACCTTGTTTCCGCCTGACAGAAGACTGCCAAGAACCTTATTCAGGCGGCCAAAGAAGCGTTCCCTCAACGATTGTTTCATGTCGGCAGTATTGATACCTAATGCTTCCGACATACCCAAATACTTGTAGGTTTCTGTTGAGGAGAGGGATCTAAGGTGTATGGAATTCGAGAGTTGAGTTCCCACGGATTCCATAATCTCCCCTCGCTTGACATGCATGACTGCACATTTGTCCACACCAAATTCCATCCTGATGGCGCTACTGAAAGTTTCTGTTACCTTCAGTAGCTTCATCAGTTGCAAATTGTTGGGGGCAATGAGTTTCAGATCATCCATGTAAAGAAGGTGAGATATGACCTGACCACCTCTCCTCAACCGATAGCCTAGACCCGAACCTTCCAGCAGCGTGCTGAGAGGGTTCAAGGCTAGACAAAACCACAATGGACTTAGGCTATCACCCTGGAATATACCGCGCTCTATCCTTATCGGTTCGCTGTTCCCCTGGATCTGTCGACATCCTGGATAGCGAAGGACCGTTCTCCAATGCCGCATACATGACATCAGGAAGGTACGTAGAGTTGCATCAACTTTATACAACTCCAGCACCCTCATGAGCCATGTATGAGGCACAGAATCATAGGCCTTCTTATAATCTATCCAACATGTAGACAGATCCCTTCGGGAGCGGCGAACCTGTTGGCTAATGGCCATATCTATGAGGAGCAGCTCCTTAGTACCGCGGGACCCGTTCCTACATCCATTCTGAGAGGCAGACATGATACAATTACTTTCAATATGTTGATTGATTTTAGCTCTCAAAATGGATGTAAGAACTTTATAGACTGTTGGTAGACAAGTGATTGGTCTATAATTTTTGGGTTCCGCAGTACTACCTGATTTATGGAGCAGGTGGGTAATTCCAGTCGTCAAGAACTGGGGCAGCGACCCTGACTCTAAGGCTGATTGAAGCTGGGACGCCAAGCGAGCGTGCGATCTCTGAAACCATTTGATCCAGAAGTTGTGCAGTCCATCCGGCCCTGGGGATTTCCAGTTAGGCAAAGGACGGACTGCACGAGCTACGTCTTGGGGGCTGATGATAATTGCCCCCATTTCTGGTATTGGATCACACGCTTGTTCAACCTCCCGGATCCAATCGCCCTCAGTATGACTGACAGGCACCGACCAAATGCTGCGCCAAAATGAACACATGGCGTCATCATCCGGCAGGCGCGTGTCAGTCACACCTTGGTCCGGTCGTTCCCAAGCCCTATATACCCACCTTTCATCGCTTTGGAATGTGCGATTCTGAGTGTATCGTTCCACTCGCCGCTTGTACCGACGAATACGGCTTGCCCATGCACAGATCTTCTGCTTCAGGAAGTCGATACGCTCCGTGACGCGGGCCAAGTAGTCCCGAAAACTAATATCAGTTCCCGAGAACGCCCGCCTCACAAAGCGCATCACTCTAGGGCGAGTATTGCCCTCCCTGAAGCAGATTAACTTGCCGATGAGTGCTCTAGCCTCACCGATACGCCGCTCAATCCTGCACTGCCAAGCTGGAACAGCTAATTTTGCTCGTGTAGCTCTGTCATTGTTAGGAAATTTGACGTGAGCTACACGACATGCCGCTACAGCTCCACAGTACAATATTGAGTGAGTATCGGCGAGGTCTTTGCTGCTGTCAAAGCAGTTCGACAGCTGCGAATCTAGAGCACACACCAGCGCCTTGTTTTTCTTGTGCATAGGCAAACGAGGTAGTCGTGGTCTAAGTTCAGGCGGTGTGGAACGGTACTCCCGGAATGCACCCTCCAAAGCACTCCTCAATTGTGCGTTGCACTGGGTACTCACGGATATAACTTCATCATCATCCTCTTCACCACCGCGGTCGGATCGCGGCGAAGCACTGGTAACATTCTGCAGCTGTACCGCGATCATAGGCGTAACTAGGTTAGTCCGTGATTCGGAGCGAAGTCGATCAAGTACGGTGTCATCCAACATATGATTACGCTGGATGACCCGCACCTGATCCGACAGTCGTTGCGCCGACACGCTGACACCTGGCTCAAGCACCTGAAACAGAGAGAGCATCCGACCACGGTACGCAGTCAAGTTGCTTCCCCCCTCAGTAGCCCCATAATTAATAATAAGTATTATTATTAATTACGTCGTTGTAAAAATACGAAACACTTTAACAACAATTGCCACTTGTGAAAGCCCTCGGAATTCACTTTGTATGTAACATAACAAGAACAATCAGCCTCTACTGTTCCCACTGCTGGGACAAAGGCCTCCTGTTTGTGAGGGGAAATCCTCTACGCGGGGCCAGTTGATATCGATTTTTTGGGTCTATGACATTCGGGTTGCCTCACGATGTTTACCTTCACCGTTTTGAGAGCAGCAGTGATGAACTTTGCACGTCATATATTCGAGATTTATGATTTTTAAAAGTCTACGTGAGACGTAACGAAAAGTCACTTTTACTATGTTTTAAATAAGTTTTAAAGATGAGAAAATCCATGACACAAAGTCGACCACTTAATATTCGAGTAACTTTGTCAAAATGCAGATGCTGCTAACAGTACAACTAACTGCTTACCATCAACTTGGTCGTCAGTACGAATTCACTAACTTTCTCATTCATAAACATTATTATAGTTAGGATTATTTCAAAGCGGATTAGTCTCGGAAAGCATAATACCTACAAGAGAACAAAATTCTGGAAACTTTCGAAGCAGTCTTTAAAGAAATGATCCACCGTTTTAAAGTCCAGAGAAGTTTTATTATCCGACACCCCCACTCGTCGGCGAAGAGTTTCGAATTCACTGTATTATGAAGAGCTAGGAGGTGCTGCAGTGGTGTGGAGATGTGGCGGTTTGGTGCTGTGGTGCTGTGGGGCTGTGGCTATTCATAGCTATTTATCAAGTAGTTCCGATAGCTCGAACTACGCGAACTGCCCAACTGCGGTAAATTGCCAGAAGTTCCGCGCCGTGTATCAGCCGATGGCATGTTATTGCACTTAAATTGTGTTGTGAAGTAGAAACACTATCTACTACTATGTACAACTATGTCGAATAATTTGTTCTGTGACGAAACGTACCCGAATTTATGTAATTTACATAGAACAGGTGTGCACTGAATATATAGCCAAGTGACATATCGCTCTTTTCTATCTATGCATACTTATGTCAACCTATTTCAACTGGAAGTAACTCAATTTTTTTACCAAAACGCTCAAAATTATAGAATCATCTGTAAATCAACGGCCTTCGGTATTTGGTTAGAAAATACATTAATTTGATACCATCAAAGATGTCGGTGCAATTGAACCGGTGATAAAGTTTTTTTTTAAACAATCATCATAGTTCTGTGTTGAAAACCGACTTTACTCACAGGGGCACGACTATTACTAGTTACCTTTAGAACAAATAGTTCAGTATTTTGCATTAAAGATCAGCCACCACACTCGTGTTTAACTTGTGCTCGATACAAGCTGTGAGCACGAGTCGAGTCGACTTTGATCACTCCGTCGTATTAGTCTGCGGTTAGACACACCTCGCGTTCTAGCAGTGTACAGTGTTGCCAGCTATGGCAAACTTTGCTAATTAACTATCTAAGCCCGGTTTTTCTTAGGTACTACTTAAAAAAACTGGCCAGGTTGGACTTGCGCACCGAGGGTTCCGTATAAACTTGTTGGGATTTTGTTATTAAAATACATATTAAACGGTTTTAAGATTTTTTCATTTACATGTGCCAAATTTTATGATTCCCTTAAGAGTGTCGAAATATACGTTTTTTGCGGCATAACCGGCCGTATCTTTTTTTTACGTTAACTTAGAAGTTTGATTTTTTCACAGCTTCAAGGAACTGTAGATTTGAGTATATGGTTTTAATTTCAATTTGATACCTCCACGCGTTCCCGAGATAAAGGGTCTTGACAGCCAGATGGGCAACAAAGTGATCCTACAAGGGTTCCGTTTTTTCCTTTTGAGGTACGGAGCCCTAAAAATGAAATGTTGTTTTGTTGGGTTTTTCTCTCTAGATTTTCTCCGAAGCAGCACGAAGTCTAGACTTATGCCCGAGTAACAGGTAACAGGTCCCTGTCATATGGGTGTCAAACATAACTGGCGAAATGCGTATGTAGGTACTGGGACAACTCTGCATAACCCTTCGGGAATAACTGTCATCATGGTACATTGATTATAATATATACGGAGAAAATAAGTTAAAAAAAATATATCAGTAAATAATGGACTCGTTTAAAATGTTTTAATATTGAAATATAAGAAAAGTTGTAAATTTTATATTTTCATCTTTTTTATTTCCAGATGTAAGCTGATCAAGGCATTATAAGATTTCGTTCGACCTCCGGAGCCAGATTAATGACGTCATAAAAGTTGACGTGACGCGACCCCGGCGGCTACTCGCCTATCATGGAAGTTTTTTATTATGCCGCGGTACGATTTTAAATATCTTTATGAATACTTATTTTAATATAAATCTCATTAAGTTTCGGCTATCATAACATAAAAACCTACAACAAAATATTGTTTAAAGGAATAAAACAGAAATTAAAGTAACAAGCGCTAAGCAGCGCTTAGCACCCTTCGCTGCTTTCTAGAAGATGGCGGCTAAATCTTACAATCAGTTTAACATCAGATAAAAGATAATCTGCCCCAGGCTCGTCCGGTACACAAACTGCCGTCAAAGGCCGAGGCCGAGGCCGGACAAAGAGCCTGAGAACGAGTAAAGAGTGCAGCCGAGAACGAAGCAGTACAGTCAGAGGACTGAGGACCACTTCGTGCACAACTCGGAACTGCCCCGTACTCGACACTGTAATTACCTGCGGTGATCACACCGGCATTTCATTAATCGGTTAGTCAGGGTTGCCACATTATGACATATTTCGGTTTGTTCCCGTTCAGTTACACCATGTTGTGTTACACTGTTACTCATTGGGAGAAAATATCCCGACAAGTAACACTGTGACTCAATGCCACGTTTTTATTCCCATTAATTAACACTGTACCCTAATAATAATACTGTACCCTAATATCGCGATGTGGTCGTTTTTAAAAGAGCCACAACGCTACCCTTAATGATCGTTTTAAAATTGCCACATCGCGATGTGATCGGTTTTTTCGCTCAATGAGTGTTTTCGGCCTTTGAGCCTAATATATACATCAAGTACGGGTGTTTAGAGATTGCGGTGGGATAATCTTTGTATTAAGTCTAGGTCTTTGCATTAAGTCTAACAATAATTTTACTCAAAAAGGTGTTACTTACGGAATACAGCGTTTTGTTGAGTTACAGTGTTAATTAATGGGAATAAAAACGTGGCATTGAGTTACAGTGTTACTTGTCGGGATATTTTCTCCCAATGAGTAACAGTGTAACACAACATGGTGTAACTGAACGGGAACAAACCCATATTTCTACGAATAAGTAAAACAACTTTATAAAAGTTATTGTTGAATGTCAAAATAAGGCGATCGTAAAATATAAATATTAGATGGCAGAGTTTAGTACAGCTAGTAAAAAATGAAGGAGCATCAAATATGAACAGGCTGCGCTCCCGGAGGAAAATAAACAAAATCGTTTTATTCATGCTTTGCTAATAATTTTCACGGTACCTAAGCCGAAAATCCTGAAATCTCCTCCCAGGGGACGAGCGGAAGCGATCTTCTGAATTATTCAGACATCACACCTACTGGAACTACGGGAAGGTTTCACATACACTTAGTCCTCATTATCGTCGACACTTGTTACTTGCTTAGCTAAATAATTCATTCATATTGAAGTACGTTATGAATACAGCGCAATTATAACAAGATCTTGATCCAGCGACCTCTCCTCATTACGGCGTCAATCCCGGTCCTCCCACTACTAGCTACAAGGCTATTCAGTCGCGTCCCTAACGAGCCAGTAATTAATAGATCCACACTAAGTGGCAGTGGATCGCGGCGCGGTGCGTGACTGATGCCTACTATCGGCGCTAAGGAAGAGGGACTGAGGGGCGGAGGGATGGATGGCAGGCGACGGATGAGCGCCATCACTCAGGGGATAACGCCGCCAGCCAGCAAGGTGCGCGGACAGGAAACATTTACATGAAATATTCACTGACACATCGATTCTTTGTACCTTTCTAATAGTACTACGCAGTCGTAGCTACGCCGTAGTCTACTACGCCGTAGTCTGCTACGACGTAGCCAGTGCTACGCGGAGTCTTGTCGCTTGTGTTCGCACTGCACAGAAATAGGTACTCGCTACAGATTTAATGTAAACATTTCGTAGTCTTAACCCGTTCAAGTTTGAGCAGGATTTTGTTAGTAAAGCACCGATCCTATCCTCTAGCACAATTACTTTGTACAAGAAAAGTATGAACTTTGCTACGAACTCGTAAGCTCCGAGGAATATGGCTGTAGATAATGTGTAGATAAGGTCCTATCGTAAGGAGAAAACGTGAAAAGACGTTTCAGATTATTAGTTTCTTAATCGGAATACTCTCCTTGTAATTAACTAAATGGTGAAAGTAGAAAACTTAATTTTCACATACTCGCAGCATCAAAAGTTTGCTAGTTGCATTACATTTGAGTCCTCTCAGCGCTTCGCAACTAACTGCTAATATATAGTTGCTTAGGGCTGAATACACAAGAACCATATTTTGCCTACTTGAAAAATAAGTGTCACTAAATTTAGTCGCTTATAAATAATAATGTGGTATTTATAAAGGCGGTCGGTGACGCGCGACAAGTCACCGCGACACGCGCGCGCTCGCATATTCATCGCGCATAATCTGTCGCTAAGTGATAGCATGAATATTTAAAGTTATGCACTCGCGCTCAACTGGTGCGGCCGTGACGAGGACGAGGCGACGAGGCGACGAGGCGACAGCGCGACGGTGACGTAAGAGGCGACAAGTGACACTGCGCCCACAAATGGCAGACAATAGCCACGTTACTGTCGATGGTACTTCGTTGTTATGTTGTGTGTTTACCTGATCGCGTACACGTGTTCTGATGTCACGTCTATAAACAGTGTAACTACTATACAATATGTTAAAAAAACCCAGTTCGATCCTTGCGGGTATTATTAGGTATCTAATACGACAAGGAAAAACAATACACTGATACCCAAATAAATTAATGTGCTAAAATTAGGAAACTTATATGGCAACAAAGTGGCGCGGCCAGTGAGACTCCAATCGCATTTCGGGTGACGTCATAAACAAACAATTGACGATCAAACATACTAATGCCCCGAAGATGGTATAATTGATAGCACTCACGAATAATGTAGCTTTCTGCCAAAGTGAAAGAATTTTTAGAATTGGATAATTAGTTTCGAAGATTGCTTTAATCTACATACAAACTTATAAACAATTATCTCTGTATAATATTGGTATGGACTAATGTTAAAAATCAGTCATGGACCAGTAGCTATCTATAGCCGTTTGCATCAAAATCACAACAATATTTAATGTTCCTCTGTATAACTTATTGCACATTGGACCATTTTCCAGACACTACGCGAGTGTAAAGCAATGATCGCCGCGGACCTATCCGACTACACCTCCCTCCCTCCCCCCTCACCCCTCCGCCGGTGCCCGCGCTGATAACGTTCACAGCTTTTTATGCAGTTTTTCCGAGAACTTTCATTTAAAGAATAGATGGAATTGTGCTGTCACAAATTTTATATTCCGAGCTTAGAGTAAAAGAGGTTATAAGTGATTTAAAATGTTTATACATTGAAAACACACTATAAACATATTTCGTAATGCAAATACTCTATACGGCAAAGTTCTGAACATCACGGAACAAAGCTAATAACGAGCTAATAAGTACTTCAGTTAGTTGACGCTTCCAAGCAGACTATACAGAATAACGACGAGAAGGCCTGAAGTACCTACGACCGGAAATATATTTTAAATTAAGCTTTTTATTTACAATAAAAAACAACTTTAGCGCCTATTATAAAGTCGGTACACAGGCAACCACCCGACAACAGGCGACACAGAACAACACAGACACACTACACACAGGCCGCTTTCAGCCAAATAACAAATATCGACAATAATGGCAACAATTATGTGTCCCGACAACACAAGATAATAACGCCAGTAGGCTCACTCGATGAGTCAACCAATCAACCAGCATTCTTCTGAATTTTATCAGGGTTAACGAAAAAATACTGCTAGTCCGTCTATTAAAATATTTATGTACAGTCCGTAAGTTAAAATGGTTAAATGTACATAGTTGCACCTATAATATACTACACTAGGTTTTTTTATATTAAATGAGCCTACTCTTGACCTCAATCTAGTCCTGAGGACAGAGATGAGGTCGACGATGGAACAAGCTAACCCAAAAGAAGCCTATTAACTTGCGACTTAAATAGATTGGGGTCATATGAACCTGTGAATACCGACGAAGACAGATAAAGTTTGTAAGTTTGAATGTAGGAGATAATCTCCGAAACTAAGCATATTATTTTTTTAAAAATCTTTAAGTGATGTTAAGCTACACTATTTAAATTACCGAGTGCCATAAGGTATGTTTCTTCGACGCGAACGAAATCACGGGCGGAAGCTGGTCCAAGGACTTATGTCCCACCACCCACCTCCAAATAAGGTCTTGTCAACTCATCTGCCAGATAATTTCACACATAATTATAAAGTGAATCTTCTGTTTGTCATCGGCCCCGGGCTCCACGGGCTCCACACTCAACAAACAAGGGACGCTTTCAATTTTATAGCTTCATATCTGCGATACATTCGCGATCGTTGGCATACATTAACCGGATTTAAGGCCGTAAGCTGCCGAATGGACCGAATATCGTCTGTCGAATGCCGAATATTGTCGTCGGGAACACGATGTTGGTCTTCAGTCTTCAGACTGTGGTTTCACTGGGCTATGGGCTGGGTTCAACTGTCATAGCAGTAGGTACCTATATACTGGCTATCATGATAATATTCACAAGTTTACGTAATCTTATGTTATCTATATATAGTAAGTGTGGTATCTTGTTCGTTGAGTGCAATAGTGTCGCGTCAAGTCGGGTCTGTCTGTTGTCAGTCGAGTGTCGCATGAACGCGTGAGTTTTACGATATGTCAGACGTAATGCCCACCAATATACTGCGTGATGCCGGGGCCGATTTAAATGGTCGCCATCATTCGCTGAAGCACACTTTTATTTCGAGGTTCTGGTATACGTTTATTGCAGCCGATAATATGCACATAAAATATTGTGCAATTTATGATTCGTGAGCTTTATACTCGGCTTTAAATAAAGCTTCAATTAAACTCGTAAAGTTGTGGAGTTCAAGCGCTTGTGAAGTTACGAGCTTCATTTCAGAGCAAGTTTTTGACATCAAAAGTGTTGTATAACTATCAAAGCTTTGGATAAAGTTATCTTTAAGACAGTGCAGTTGATGGTAGTTGTTAATACTAGTTCACAAACTGGTTTGGTCTTTGGGACAGTCGTAGTTGAAATCTGTCAAAATGAATTAATTGAATATTTGGGTGTCACTCATAATTTGCTCACATCAATCATAAGTAGTGCCAACGAAACATCAGTGTCTTCAAAGCACGGTATTTAAATGTATATAAAACGTTACAGATGCACACAAATTGTTAGAACCAAAGTGTAGCGAATGACGCCCCCGGGATACTTCGGATTATATCTCGGAGAAGGCGAATCTAGAAAATAAACAGAGCACAGTTTTAAGAAAACTTAAAGTTGGCTGTTGTTTGAATTTTCTATTTCATATATTTTTTGTACATTGAGATCTTTCATGCATTACTGCCTTCAAATAAACTCTAAAACTTCATCATTATAATTTAAATTCGCACATACAACCACCTGCGAGAGTTAAGAGTCGGTAATGTAATGCAAAATGTAATGTAAAATCATGCAACGAAATGTATGTAATGTAACGCATGCAAATATCGTCATTTGTTCTGTTCCAGCAAACTCATTATCAATGCTACTCGATGTAACGCAATCGGCACTGGACATCGCAATGTAATGCCACAGTATAATAATATGTCAGCCGTATTTCCAATAGCACTGGTATTGGATGATCATTGGACAAATATTTGTGTTGTCGCGCTGTCATTATCTCGCATTGTGCTTCGCCTACTGTACAATAAAATAGATTGTGGCTGGAGCAGGGCTGCTGCTATCTGACTGAAGGATAATTGAAGAGAGATTATTGCCCAACACTGCAACTGCACTGCCGAGTCTGATAAGCTCGTCTCAATGAACAAACTCTTTACCTCATAGCCACGCGCTACACGCTCAGATGACACGCGTCTTGTGATAGCGACTACGGATAAACAAATTGAATTAATTGTTTTGAAAATTCACGAGTGTGCCTTTATAAAATCAATACCTACATTCTAATCATTGTCTACATGAACGAGCTGTTAATTAACCATTGCAATCAAGTTCATAAAGACACTACGCCATTGTGTTTAAGTCATAAGAGGCAGTCATAGTTTTAATTTGAGAGAATTTTTACTCAGGTACCATGAATGTCATCATTTAGATTATATTTGTCATCTAAATGAGGCCATCGATTTCGTGATGCGATTGATGTTCGAAACTATATTGGAGGCTCCACAACCCTTTTTCTTTTTTTTTTTTTTTTTTTGGGGGGTGAGAAATCATCAAATGACTCCTCCCGCTCTGGGCGGAGCGGAAGGGAGTGTCAGACTCTTACTGACTAAAAAACACCCATGTTCCTTCATTGGCCCTTTATGTTCCAGGGCCGCGGTATCTCTTTCGAACAGTCCCGCAGCCACAACCCTAAGCTTAACAACGTTATACTTATTAATATTAATGGCGACTGATTGTGCTGCTCGTTGAGCGTTGATTGCAGCAAAAGAAATACACCAGCGCGGCGTTGTGTCGTGACGAGGAAACGCAACCGGTTGTTGTGTTCTGTTCTATCTATAATTTTTTATCAATCGTGCGCATAGATCAATCTAGAAGCTCAAACCTGCAAAGAAGAATTTCTTGAATAAATTTCTGAATTTCAAATTCAGAAATTTATTCAAGAAACGAGAGTTTCTTTACTAGAATGACTAAACATTAGATTTCTTCAATTGCAGGTAGCCGATAACGGAATGCAAATCTCACCACACAAATATCTAAACCCTCAGCAGAGTTTTAATCGCTAACAGGAATTGAAACCCCAAACAATCCCTCTCAACCAAATCGCTAACCCACTGCGTCAGTGGAACCTCTCACACTAAACTAACGAACTGTCTGCTCCTCCTTAACGTCGATACCTCACAAACTAGAACCAATCACTGATAATGTGATCGATCATAGAACAATGTTGTAGTGATCAACAGTCGGGCACAGGTCCCGCCGTCCGCGGCGGCCAGAAGCTTTCGACTACTTACACGATCATGAAACATAAGAAATATTGCAGGTGCCGTGTCAGTAAAAGAAATACATACGTAATCAATGATCGCTGCTTGTTCACACCGCCGCCGCCGCGCACCGATGAGTACTCAGTCAAAGTTAATCACCTGGCTAGCCTTTTCTCATCTTTGTTTCCAGACAACCCGGATGCAGCTGAATATCAGTATTTTACATGGAGCGACTGCCAATCTAACCCAGTTTCATGAATTACATAACAAACGCTACCCCTTCGAAAGAAAGACTGGTTCTCAGTCATTTCGGCCACTGACTACCTGTAATGACTGTCAAAGATGTACAAATGACAGCCGGGACCAACGGCTTAGACCAAGTTCTTGTTGCTAGCTATACTCGCTTGTCGCTTGTCGCCAGCGGCGGGACAGCTGCCTCGAAGAGTCAAGGTGATCCATCCACGCGCGCGAGTGAATCAACCACTAAGATGTAACAATAGATGCACAGCCACACATAAAGCCGCCATTACCGACACAATGACGCGTGTAATCGCAGATCAGATGAGAGCAGATACACACGTAATTAACTTATTGCCGACGTTCATGTGTTGAGGATTACATGTGCTCATGGGTGTTAATGAGCCGCAACAGAGTGGCTTAAGTTGACGATCACATGAAAGAATCAACCTAGTACAAGTCGAATGTGATTTTACAGTATTCCGTACTGTTATTAGTTAAACATCTAGTATTTTTAATTTTGCAACGAAAATCTTGTACGTCTCTTCCCATATATAAAGGTACTAGAGTGCGTATCTTAAACCCAGATAACTCGGTCTTATCTTCTAAATCATAATCAGTGTGAAGTAATGGCTGCGTGTAGGAATACAGTGGGTCCTAAATTCTATGCGGGTTCATAGTTGAGAGGTCCTCCTCCCTTTGAGGGTCTGCGTCACGTTTTAGAATCGAAACACGAACTTTATTAACCAAATTAAAAGGTTTGTCTGAGGTTCCACAGAAATTAAAAGCGACAAGAAAATATAATTTCTGTCTATATATATAAAAAAAAGTGGGGTTAGTTACACCATCTACCGATTTTAGTGATTTCAGATTTTTTGGATTCGTCAAACCCCCCCCCCCTTTGACAAATTTTTAGTTTATAACCAACGTTTCATATACTATTTAAATCACAAACAACTTATCCCGCAAAATGTTTTATTTTATAAACACTCACTTTACAAACATTGATCTGGCAAATGCTTCTCATTACGAATGCTTCACAAGATATTTAATTATTTTTCGTTTAATGCTGTAATTATTTTTTCAAAATTACGTTTAATATTAATATCATTTTATAATAATATATCTTCTAACCTAGTCACAAAGTAATCATGAGTAATCGTAAATATCTAAAACTAAAAGTTATCATACCGGACGCCTGACTTCCCTAATGGTTCTTTATTTCTGCTATTTCTGTTTGCAGGGTGTAAAGTAACCTAACACGAAGGGGATGGCGGGATCTTAGTTCACTCGCTTCACTCGGTCTAGTCGTCTAGTCGTCCCCCTCAAGCCTAACATGTCTGAGTCCAAATCCATCCATCCAGGGGTGCTCCAAATCTGAGCTCGCTTCGCTCGCTCTTAAATTCTACGTTTATTTTTGTTTTATTAATTAAAGGAGATGGCCAGTTTTGGGCCAAAGTATGTACAGAAACGATATGTATATTAAAAAAGACTAGATTTTTTACTGATTAAAAATAACATGTAACAATAATAACTTTCTACCGGAATGAGCTAAAAATTATAATTTGAAATGTGGTTTTAAATTGAATGTAGTTCTAAAACTAGCTCCGTAAACAAGCTGTCAGGTCACTACGAGTTCGTTCTAAAACTAGTAGTTCTAAAGAAGTTACTAAAAAAACGACATCTGTTTTGTTTTAGCATTGGTCATGAACATTATAATCATTTATAAAAGAAAAAAGGACATTTGATTAAATTATTATTGTTTTAGTAATAGTTATTTATTTATTTAACAATAACATCGTTCAAAATCGTGTATCGGTTGACTGTTTCAAAACGAAAAAATATTGATGTTTGTCAAAATGTCAATGTCACGTCACTCTCGTCAAGTCACGTCATTCGTTTTCGTACTCGTGCGGATGTGCTTATTCGATTTCTACTATTTATCTGACGACTTTGGATTGATTTTACGGACTTGGACACCGATTCCTTATCGACTGGATAATGGTGAATGGTGAGTTGTGGTATCGCTACTGATCGTAGCAACGCTACTGGAAGTGTGCCTTTACATGATGAAGCAGTTCTTTCCGTAATAAGGGCAAGGACTGTCGTCAAACAGTGGCAAGGTACCAAAATACCATCACACCTCCTGCACCATTCCTGTATGATATATTAATTGAGTATGAAAATGAAGATGAATAAAATATTGAAAAAATAACTTGTTTTTATTTTACCTACCTAATTCCTTTTTTGTGCTATGCAATAATATGCTAATAATAACATACAAATATGTTTTCAAACAATTAAATCAATGTGTTTATTTGATTATGGTATTTACAATACATTTTGGCGTTATATAGGTACAATTCTTACCATCTGCCGCATAACCTAACCTAGTGACCCAAAAACTTATTTTCTTCCTAATTCCCATAGAATTTAAAAAAAAATCTTTCTGATATGAATTTGTTTGTGTTTTATCTATTAAATAATACATAAATGATTACTGTTCATATTTGGCCCAACGATGTATGGATTTCTGGCGATCTCCTTTACCCTTGAGTGACTTTAATTTTTAGAAACTGGCGTATTATTGCAAAACAAAAGTTTATCTTGTGATCATTTTTGGAACAAGGTTCCTTATGGCGCGTTGCGAAAGGAGGCTAGACGGAAAAAATTCAGACGAAAAGTGTGTACGACCCTTTTACCCGACTGCGCGACGCAATGGAGGGTAATGTGTTTTTGCTATAGTAAGCTATAATTGTAAGCCGTGCGGCGTGCGCATGTTATAGAAAGCAAGCCAGATATTTTCGTTTCGTCTTTGGTCTGTGGATGGGTGATCAAGATTAAGCAACGACTGCCCAGGTCTGCCTGTGGATGGGTGATCCAAGTTAAGCAACGGTTGCCGAGGTCTGTCTGTGGATGGGTGATCAAGGTTAAGCAACGACTGGCAAGGTCTGTCTGTGGATGGGTGATCCAAGTTAAGCAACGGTTGCCGAGGTCTGTGGATGGGTGATCAAGGTGGTGGTGGTGGTTTTTTTTGTGCCAATTTTTTTTTACCATTCCTTCACTACTTAATCGAAAGGAACTTCGTTCCATCCGGGTGTCCCTTGACACCTCTCTAGTTTTTTTTTTAAATATTTGCCAAAGTAGTTGTTGTAAAATAATGATTTTTATTTTATTTATTCGGAAGAACCAATAATTACACATTGTTTATTACAAAAAATAGAATATAAATAGCTATACAAATGTGCTACCAACAAAACTCTCCACAGATACACTGATATCACCAATCATGTTTTTGCCAATTATTGGTTGTTAAATGAAGATTAATTGTAAAATAATTTTCGGTAAAATGACAGGATACCGATATTATTATACAATACGCGAATCTCTGCCTAATTCTTCGTTGAAAATATGTGTAATGTTATGTTATGTGTAGGTATGTGGATTTAAGAGACTGTGGTAAAATCTGGTTACTTCCTCACTAATTCATTATTAATACAAGACTTTATGATGAATCTATTTTCTGAAGACAAGCTCAATTACAAAGGCAAATGACTTTCAAACTCGGCGTACTCACGCGCGCTAATGAAATCATCGTTGTTCGCGATAATCGCGCGGAACCAGCCCCGCTGTGACGTCACGATTCGCGACTCATCGGCATACCGATAGCAGAGAATAGATTGGTTCAGAAAGTTGACTCCATGCAAACAGCGGAAACACCGACATGCACAAACACACGTTTGAGTGCTAAATTTTATTCTTGTAATCTATGACCTGTTCTAGACTTCAGGCAATGCGATTTGCGACACGCATGTGTTGCACTTATTTCTCGTGTCCGACCGAAGGTTGAGCGCTGCCCCCCGCGCGTCACTTTTTCCCATCGCGCATTCGTAACAGTTTCTTCGGTTTTTCCGGTTGTACGCAACTCGTCGTTGCAAACCCTGGTTTGCACTTTCCAGTGGAGGAAGATTATAGGTATAATTAATGAAAATATCTGAGCCATATACATATTTTTAAAAACAATGTGAACTCCTTGGTTCTGGCTGTATACGTCGAAGATCTAGTAATTTTGCTAAACTATACAAATGAAATTGAGCTTGACAATTTCAAATGTAAATTATTTGTACAAACATTTTCACCAAAGGCTCTTGGACAAATTAATTTATTTACCGGAATAAATAAAATATTCACTATAATAATTATAGAATGCAGCTATCTCAGAGTACATTATAATATATGTATAAGGTCCCATTAAACTAGATGGACAAATTTTAACACGGCGTTCAGTACGTCTAACAAAAGATATAAAAGCAAACAAAACACTGATTAAAGTGATTTTGTTTAGTCTGACAATTGGGTGTCTAATGTTTTTGGCTGTAAATACCAGATTAAATACTACACCGTGAGTTACTTGAGTCGACTTAACTCTTGATCAGTCATATTGGAATTTTGTTAAACCATGTCTACGTTATCTGAAAGCGACAAAAGATAGTGGTATTACATAAAGGAAAGAAAAAGGTGACAACAACAAAGGGGTTCTGGTTTTTTAGATGCAGCCTGGACAAATTGTCCAACTGATAGATGATCCCACACGGGGCTCTATTATAAACTTGCAAGCGGCCCTATTTTGTAAGAAGCTAAAAAACAGTCCACAGGGGCTTTGTCGTTCGCTAAAACTGAATATATGGCATTGGCTACAGCAGTAAAGGATGCGTGCTTCTTAAAAGGAATGTTATCCGATATAACAGGTAAGTTGCATAACATGGTTTTGTAATACGAATAGTCAGAGTATACAAAATTAACCATTAATCCGTTTCACCACAATAGGACAAAACATATAATAGATTAAAAGTTCCGTTTGTCCGAGATAAAGTGAACGATAAAACCGTAGAACTTAGATTTTATGCCCACCGACTGGTTACCTGCAAATGTTTTGACGAAACTTTTGTGTCCAACAAAGCATCGCAGTTCGTAATGTTTTCCTTTACTGGTTTTTATGCCTCTGTGGTATGAGTGCAATGCAATTCACATTTTGATTCTTCATATTATCCAGTACTTACTGGATTGTGGAGGTCAAATAGGCAGTCGCTCCATGTGACATACTGGTATTCAGCTGCATCCGCTTAGACTGGAAGCTGAGCCCAACATAGTTGGGGAAAGGCTAAGCATATGATGATGATGATGATGATGATGATGATGTATATTCATACTTATTAGCTGTGTACCTATATGTATACAAAAAGTTATGGTTTGTTTTTTTGTCTATTAAAAGCTGTTCTGATAAATGAAATTCAATACTTCTAACATTATACTTTTAATAAGATTATTTTTTCAACAGTGTGAAACTTAGCGTTTCATTCTTGACATGAAGCCGGCCTTCTGTATCTGCCTGTGTTGTGGTGGTGGTGTGATTAACTCGTCCGGGATACGTTGGTATGCTGTAAAGTGACTCAATACGGCGGTTGTTTTGTAAACACGTCGCGAACGTTTTATTACACCTACTAATATTGATATCGTCTATACATGTCTACTTAGATATAAGTGGTTCTCAGAATAGTGTGTACTATCTATTTACCTTTGATATTATATACGATTTCGCAGAAAGTCCGATGCTAATGTATTAGTCAGTAGTTTGTTAAGAATCTATGCATGCAGACGAAGATTGACTAGTAACAGGATCCCAAGTCCCCTCTCTACCAAATGTTATTTTCCAAACTGGGTATCTAAGCATTATTAATGAACCGATGAATAAATTATTTTTTTACATTACTATTAAAAGAATTCCATTTCAATATTCTATCTAAATACCTTTTGATAGGTTCCAAAAATAACATTTCAACCTCATTGTGGTGTCTTGGTGCCCACGAAAATAAAATAAATACTTTTTGATGTTCTTATCATGTACCTAAGTGAGTACCCAGTCCCACCTACGTAGTCTGCGCATCATTCAATCATTCAGGCCCACGTTATCAATGAACCTGTCATTGATAACGTAGGCCTGAATGAATTAATGGAATCAGCTTAATTAGTTCTGAGCCAGTTATTCCACAAAGAACTAAGAGTTTTTAAAAATAACATATTATGATATGTATCTAAATAATTATGTTTGATACAACCAGAAGTTAGTAGAAGTTTCTAACATACCAGTAATTTCGTTTCTTGTTATTTTGAACTCTAATATTTTGCTATTTATTTCGTGTCGCCAAAACTTCTTTACAACTTTTTCTTCTGAATAATAAGTATTATGTCTTGATATAATGCGTTTCATTTATATAAATCGGAACGTCAATCACCTCTATCCATGAACTGTTCCTTGAAATGTACGGTTTGCAATAAAATTATACTATACGCAAATAATTTTTTAATAATAATTATGATCGTTATTGTCTTCTTAACGTTATCTTATATGTCATCATCATCATCATCATCAGCCTATAGCAGTCCACTGCTGGACATAGACCTCCTCAATCGTACGCCATCCAACTCGATTCTCAGCAACTCTCATCCAGTTGCTACCAGCCACCCTGCGCAGATCGTCACTCCACCGAGCCTGAGGGCGGCTCACCTTACGTTTGCCAATTCGCGGTCTCCACTTAAAAACACGTCTACCCCAACGGTCATCGGTCCTAGGGCTAATATGACCGGCCTATTGCCACTTCAGTTTACTTAGTCTGTGGACTATGTCGACAACTCTGGTTCTCTGTTGGATCACCTCGTTCCGGATGCGATCCCTCAGAGAGACTCCATGCATAGCCCGTTCCATAGTTCGCTTAGCGACCTTAAATTTATGGACCAGCCGTACCGTGAGTGTCCACGCTTCGGCTCCGTAAGTCATAACAGGCAGGACGCACTGATTGAAGACCTTAGTCTTTAGGCTCTGTGGAATACGCGACAAGAAGACCCGGCGATGCTTCTTATTTTATGTGATATGTATATCGTTTTAATGACTTAATCCGTGCTTTTCAAGTGACATTAGTTATCTGCTATCTTCGTTTCTAAGAAACTGAAACTCCAGTGAACTGGGGAGTAGAAGAGTGACGTAACTCACGCCACTCACTATGTAGGTAGGTACTTAACAAGACGTCATCTCTGTCAAATTTTGGTTAAAAATGTAGATTACTGTGTTAATTATTAAGTACACGTCAAAATTGACATGAAAAAATAATAACAACAAACAATCACATCAATAAAAATTTGTTATTTAGATATTTGACATTTTCGACATATTTTTAGAAGCATTGTTAATAAAAGATATTCTCAACCAATAATGAGGATGAAGTCTTTCACTCAGACTGTCTCGCATCAGTCAAGGTACAAAGCCAGTCTGTTCTATAAGTTTGCAGTGTTTGAATATTTCTAGACGGATGAAGTCCGTCTGATATAACTGGGAGCCTACAGAGCTGTACTACATTTTATCATGATAGCGTCGAAAGTATGCATCCTTAAAATAATTCTTCTTTTGCACGGCGTTAATTAATTTAAAAATGTTTTGATCATTTATTTAGTACCGTTTTATTTCTTTATTTACGTTTAAATTTCCTTTTTTTTAATATTTCTTTAAAAAACATGGTATCAAAATCATTTAAAAATGATTGAAAAAAGTAGCAGCATTTTATTAATTATTAGAATTGGTTCAACATAATTTGACGAGCCACAGACACGTATTGAAGCGAAATAAAATATAATTTATCAAAGCAAACCACTTAAGAATGAAAATAGATCCACAATGACCTTGACCACTTTCTTTAAATCTCCAAGCGTTTCGAAATCTTCGTAAACTGTTGAATCATACCGTCCGAAAATATAGCTCGTTCTGTAATTGAAATCGTTTATTTATTAGCAGGGCCGCGCGGGGCCCGGAGCCCAGGGGCCCGGGGGCCCGGTCGGCATTAGGCGCGCCCTACAGGCGGCAGGCGGCTCAGTCGCCCCACAGATTTATGTAGACCTTGCCTTTATTCTAAATTGCTCTTTAATTTATAATGACTTTTAAATAACCAGTGAAAAGTTTTAAAATGATAAGCCTGCTAGCGATTAAGATTTAAAATGAAGACTGTGTGAGGTTTGTTTCGCACGAGAATTTTCAGAACTGAAAAGTGGTGCAGTAATTAATTATCCCCTGGAAAAAAATCATTTTCTTCTATCATACTATTACATTTGATAGCAACGTATCAAACCTCGTAAAACCTTCTTAAAAACAAAGACGGGCTGAACATTAACTCAAACGCAACCATTACTTCCGAATTCTCCATTTCATGTGATCCCCACATGTGTCTGTATGATTGCCGGTTATTATCTGCCGTATTAACAAAGAGTTCCGTGCACGATACGCACTTGGCATGGCATCCATCCATCATGGCTGACACGCGCACAACGCGCGTATTACCGATAAATACGCCATAACCGGGAGATTCCCGCGCGGCTGCGGAGCTCCGTCTGAAGCCATACGTTTGATGTATTTACAGCCCTTCGGGTAACGAGGGCTATGGGGATATACTGTGCGGTTGTTTTGATGTGCACTTCAAGATTACTTTGTGAGTACATGAAGGTTTTATTATAAGAAAGTAAGACACAGCTTCAGTTGTTGTACTTTCATAAGTCATAACTGATGCTGGCTTAGGTTTAAAGATATAGGCGGGAAACGTATGATTATGGTGCAGTTAACTGTCGTGGTTCGTGGGAACCAGGTGTATTAGATCTTATGATAGCCTATTTTGACAACTACTATGTAAGTTTTATTATAAGATACTGACTGTCCATTAATAAAAAGTCTGAGTTTCAACAGCTTAAGGGAAGAGTGAAGTACAGTGTTACATTCTTTTACAGAACAAACAAGCAAGATTCATCAGTTCAAGGACCTTATTCTACTTACATTTAAAGTAAGGGAAGTCATCCCTCGATACTAGTCAGATCTAACTTGTACCCTAGGAACCAATAGTAGTACCTAAGATAATGTCAATAATAGAGCTTACTTGCACAAAATTGTACTAAGTACAGATATTAGCTAATATCCCGAACCACCCCGTATTTTATGATCGTACAACCGTGTGAGTCGGCTCTCGGGTCCTATTCGATGTTACATCGCGAGGAAAGTGAATACAAATTCGTTTATAGAATTTTATGGGTTTCAATGGAAGAATACTCGAGATGTTGGCCCGCGAGTGCTGTGTTTGTATTAAAAATGTATGTTGCTACAGGCAAAAGAAATGTGAATTTGGTAACATTCGTATCCGAAAAACCATAAACATTTTAAGGCCTTTGAGTACTTATAGAAAGTGTTTTTAGAAAGATGTTTGATTCAGTAGCGGCTCGGGCTCTGACTTGTGCCCGCTTGATGGCAACAGGTTCGCTCGCTAAGACCAAAATGAAACTGTTGAAATGTGGGTGTGTTACAGGTAATGCACTGACGTTTCACTTACTCTACGTAACTCTTCGGAGCTTACAGGCGTGATCTTATTTTCTCAATTTTACTGCAAAAAGGTGCCATTTCCTACAGTTAGATGCCTATGTAGTATAGTTGTGTCTTTACTACTTGAGCTTCGTCAGTAAATTAAAACTTAACTGTTCATTAAAACTAACTGAGCGCACTGAGCTCTCAACAGCAGACGAAAGCTAAAAATTTCAAGTCTGTTAAACCATTTAAAAACTAATTCATTCAGAGTAGTTTGAAAGTTGAAAGAATAATAGTGTCTTGCTATAACCTCCCTTCTGCCACCACGTAGGGGAAGGAACAGAAGAACCTCTACAGAATTCAAGAACATGCTTGAAAAAGGGAATCAAATATGTAAGTTTCAACAACAATTACTATTGAATGAAACCAAGATTATATAGGTAATCAGATCCTTGTATAGATTTCGTAGCAAGATACCTACTTTCGCACTATGTCTACTTTTTTAGACTTTCAAATAATCGGTAGCACGATCAAATGTATGTTCGATAAAATGTGTGTTAATACGTGTCTACGATGCGTCGGAGAAGCGCCCGTGCGCCAGCGTGGAACAGCCGGGGCACGCGCGCCTCTCGGCGCATCACAGTTCTAGGAACAATGTAACACAGGTTATTATTCATATCAGGACAATTGAATCTGTTATTACATAGACCATGCAGTATGGTAATTTTGACTTAATGTATCTGTAGTGAACAACACGTCAAATTTTTTTTTGAACCATTTCAATTCTTTTTACATAAACATCAAAAATGGGACTACAAATCGGTACTGCAAATTCCAACTGAGAGCGGACCAAAATTTTGTATAGAAGTAGACAGTCTTTTAAAGTCGTTAGAAGATCACATGACAAAACCAAACATACGATACTTAACAATGTTCAAATCAAATCAAATCAATTATTTATTTGCCAGAAACATGGTATGTTTACAAGGTGTTCATAATATGACATAGTGCTACATGTCTCACCGTTTTAACGGCATGCAAAAATCAATTTATAATTACAGTAAATTACAATTCACATCAGTTACATTCCATTAATTCATATTATCAATATGAAGATTAAAGTGCAATTTCGAGTCCATTATAACCCCAAGATCTCGAATGTGGTCAACTCTTTGCAAACGGATACCATGTAGACTATAATCAAATGTTATAATGTTTTTATATATAGTGAAACTGATTTTATTGCCCTTAGGTAAGCTAAGGTGAACTTTGTTGGATAAACAATATCGAGAAAGTCTATCAAGGTCGTCCTGTAGAAGTAGGCAGTCTTGTGTGCTTTTGTGCACGACTTATAAATCTTGATGTCGTCGGCATACATTAGAAATTGGGAATGAATGTAGCGTTTGTAAATGTAATTTATAAACAGAGTAAAGAGTACCCATAATATTGAGCCCTGGGGCACCCCAGAGGTGACAATAATTGAGCTTGATTTAAAACCATTAATAACTATTTTTTGCGACCTGATAAATATATTAGCCATGAACCAACGTAACAAACTGCTACGAATGTCATTGTATTTAATTTCGTCTAGAAGAAGTTTGTGATCCACCTTATCAAAAGCCTTCCGAAAATCTGCGTACATAGCGTCAACTTGAACTTGTTCATCCATGTTTTTGAATAGAAGGTCCGTGAACAGCATGAGATTAGTATTCGTCGAACGCCGTTTGACAAATCGTTCCAAAAATGAGGTTGTGAATGTGAGAGTACACATTTCTGTGTACAAGAGTCTCGAAAAGCATCGACAAAGTGGACAGTATAGAGAATTGGCGATAATTTTGTATGTTGTGTATGTCACCCCTCATAAACACTGCTGTGATATGTGCCCGTTTCCAAATATCGGGAAAAATGCCTTCTATTAAACATTTATTAAATATGTCGGATATCCGGTTGATTTTTGATTAAAAGTTGTTAGTTTGAATTGAAACGGTGGTTGGTGAAGCACGTGGTTAGATCACGTGGACAGAGTCATAGTGAGCGGGACGCCATTTCGGACGGGCAGGCTTAGACGAACCGTCGAAGTGAGAGCACCACTCTGAAACTGTCTCTTGACCTACTTCCGCCTTAACGTATTTTGTACACTTGTGATTTAATCAACGCAATACAATATTGATTGGGTGTGTGTGGTTTTCTTGCTCGAGCACCTACGCCATGTCAGAGCCTGAAACGGGCAACCTCCCTGATGCTGGTTCTGTCGCGGAACCTAGGCGCGTTCCGACAAATATAATATGAAGTGGTATAACAATATTCTCTGCGGTTTTCTTTATAAAGACTATGAAAATTTGTTCTACTTAGGGTGTTTCGTAAATATAAGTATGTGTCGTGGTAAAATTAAATGGGAGGGTACAAACAAATCTATACATCTATTTTTCCATACAAATAAATAAAATTGAGGTGTGTGTTTGTAATATCAAAATAACAGATTTTTATTGAATGCATGGAAATAATTATATACAATAATTAGGCACTTATAACAAAAACACATTTTTTATTTATTTTTGTCTGTCGGTCTGTCTTTCTGTTTGTTTGTTCCGGCAATTCTCAGAAACTGTGTAACCGATTGTGATGGGACTTTATTAGCAAATAGCTGATGTCTTAAGGAGAAACTAAGGCAACTTTTATTTTGGAATAAGAATTAGGGTTCCGTGCAAAACAAAATTCGATTCGAAAACGGAAATCATATTTTTTACCAATCGGTCATTTTACTAGTACTAACGTATGTATCCACTGGTCCACTCCACGAATGTACGAGAAAAGCCACAGTATGGGAGGACCCCTGATGTGACGACCACGACCACTCTGCCAAGAGTGTGACGACGAACAAGAACGTATTGTCTATGCCGGTAACGTCAAATGTAGCACCCATTTACGTCACTTTAGGTGGAAAAACTAATTGGCAAGAAATATTTTTCGTTACGACTGTACTAAAATTAATAGACATAATGCTATTGTCAGATAAACATTTTCATATAGTTGGCAAACTGAGATGTAACTGGTAGATAAATTAATAAGTAGGCATCGTGCGATCTAATGTATGGTGGTTTCAAAATATTGGTATCGTGCTGCCGATTACTTGAAAGTACAAAAAAGTAGTCATAGTGTGAAAGTCGTGTTACTATATCCTTGTATGTATCGACGAATAAAATTATTGATAACAGTTTTTACATTTGTCGATGATACCTTCGTTTTGACCTATACGCCATAGTGAAAGGGTGGACAAACTGAGTCTGTGCACTCAAAACTGTGAAAAGTAGGAATAAAGTAGACCTTTTGCACAATCTTCATCGTCACCGAGCTGTGCCACCCCTAAGCCCCCAGTGTCTCGCAACCATTAATTACTGCAGGCGCCCGTCCGGCACATCGCGTCGAGACGCATCGACTCGCAGGACCCCGAGACCCCAGCAGTACCTCGAGACTCTCGGGCAACTCGCAGTCGGCAGGAGTCCGCCAGCTACCGGCCGCCGGGGACCGCTGAGACACCAACTCGCAGGTCTTAGCGAAGCTATATTTATAATGCAACTTGCGTTTTTATGTTAGTTTCAGACTTTACAGAGAACCGCTTTTAAATCTTTTTGTCTGCAACTTAGTGATTTATAGGGAAAGGAACAAATTCCTTAGCATATACGTTGCAGTTTTACGATATCAGTAACCTTAGAGTGTGGTATTAGATCTGCCGTAAATATGCACTCGTCGTAAAGTGTGATATTATTTTTAAGCAAAGCACGACTGATCCTTGAGAAAAAATCATCTACTCAGCTGATGTTGGTTGTCTCTGTCTCAGTAACTGACACATTTAATTCTAAATTGTACAGATTGATTGCACGCTCGTGTAGAGAATCTGTCCTACTTACAACAAAAATATTAACAGCCTTGTGACAAAACATCATCACTCTCGATGTTGTGCAAAATTGTCGTGAGCAGCAACAAAAGGTAAAGTGAGTTCGGAACAGTAGCTAATTGAAACCGATGGCGAGTTCCGGCGATGTGAAGCGATATGATGGCGAGTGGTGTACATTAGCGACACATCCGTCACGCGATACGATCGGCGGCAACACCCGGCGGCCGCCTGCAGCCCTCGTCCGAACACGACGCGCGGCGCTAACGTGTGATATGATAACCCACCACTACTACTGATGACAGATTCAGGCCAGATTGTAGTTTTGCATCCCTTATAGATTATTATAACTTGATCAATTTCTTTTAAGTCGTGAGAAACGGCCTAGATGAACATACATAATGTACACTCAGGTTGTTGGTGACGTTCTTCAGAAACGCCTTGTTGCGTAGTGTTCCCAACCGTCATGCGTGCATGACCAGATAATTATATGAACTCGGCCAAAGCCATGTGTGTAATTTTCTTTATTAAGCTAAGCTTTTGCCCGCAGTTTCACTCGCGTTTTGTTCGGAAATTATTCCACGGGGTCGCTATTAATTTATAAAAGCCTATGACACTCCGGGGTAATGTAGCTTCAAAGAATACCCGTTACTTCTAAACTTAAAAACTTTACCCCTTATATTATCTTTGTAGATCAACATAACCTCGGGTTCACACAGCGGAGGTTTTTGTTGAGTTCGATACTCTACAAATTCAGAGTGTAAAAGGACCCATCACAAATCTGTCAACTAAGCATTCTGTACATCAATCTGTGTTCACTGCGCAAAAAATATTGAAAGGAATAACTTTCTTTTTGTTATGAAAATTCTCGGTTTACGGTAGCGCTCAATGTAACGCATTCGGTAACTAGAAGGTTCGGGAAGTTACGGTCCGGAACAAAAAAAAACTGATCGCAACGACGGAAAGAACAAGTGCCTTTCGGGTTCGTCAAGGGTGTTTTTACACCCGTTCTTAGATCCCGTGCTTAACGTAGACTAGAAAATAATTATATGCAAATCTATATCTATACAAATAAATAAAATTGAAGTGTCTGTTTGTAATTTCAAAATTCAGCTTTTTACTGAATCCATATGAAAGTATAATTATACGGTACTTATGACAAACCGATTTTACTGGCAGATAGCTGATGTTATAAGGAGTAACTTAGGCATCTTTTATTTAAACAAAAAGATTAGGGTTCCATGCAAATAAAATTAAAACCCTTGAAATTGTTAACCAAATCAGATTGAAATAGGGAAGTAATATTTCTATAATAATAATTTCAGGCTGACGAAGGCCTCGAATAATATAAATCTTTAATGAGTGCCAAATTAAAGATTATTAGCGATATTAGCAGCGTAGTACTTATCTTAGAACATGTCTCTAGTCGCAGCATATCAGAAACTAAAGCATTTCCACTGCGACACAAACACGTGCATACACGTCTTTACAGCAGGTACGCAAATATTCCCCGAATAGGAATTTTTCGTCGCAAAAATACGCGTCCATATATTTTTCTATTTATAAAGAATTTTCATTAAAACTCCGCTGTTTGTGTGAGGCGGAATAAACAGATTTATTTCGGATGGACGCCTGTTCTCCTATTATTATGAAAATATGACGCTTGGTGCGAAATTACTGGAGTTTGGCGAAATAAATAATTACGATATATTTATCGTGTTTAAGGCCCGGACTCCACCAAAGCGGAGACGAGCGGAGATGTGGGAAGCGGAGAAGATGCGTAAATCTAGGGTGTATGCACCGGAGATGTGCGGAGATGTGCGAAGCGGAGAGGAGAAGAGATCTGCAAAGCGGCACGCCGCTCACAGAACACCGCTCGCCTCACGCCGCACACAAGACACAGCTCAACGCACACCGGCCACAGCACACCGCTCATCGTTCGCAGCACACAGCAACCCGCTAACCGTACGCCGCTCACCTCATCTTCCCTCCTCTCTGCTCAACCGCTAAAGCTAATCGGAGACGAGAAGTGTAAATATCGAAATTCTATTGGTGATTTACAACACATCTCCTCTCCTGTCGTCTCTCCGCTTCGGTGGAGTCGGGCCTTAAGAGGGGTGCGCATTTCCTTTAACAATTTTGCCACCTGTGATGGTTGTACAGAGCCGAGTTTTTTTATGCAGTGCTGTCAATAATTTGCTGGCACGTACGGCCCTACATAATTATGTCAAGCACTAAGTATAACTTTAATGAACAGATAAATGGCGGCGCTTATTTCCAAAAAGAGGCGCAAGTTAGGCAGGACCGATTGTCAGGGCGATAAAGTTTCACCACCATCCTACAATCATTAGTAAACAATTGCTATCCCCTGTTCAATTTTGATAATGACTGCCTGCCTAGATTTTAGCTATTTTCATCCCACAATATTGTTATCCTCTACCTTAAGGAAGCACAGCATCAATTTAACAAAACCTTTACAACTGTAAATCCCGGCGAGCAGCGATTAACCCGAGTCAATTATCCGCTTAGTTAAAATGTATTGTGTAATTTAGAACAAGACTCCCTGCCTCTCTGCCGGGATGCTAACGGATTGTGCGCGAAGCTACAGCCACGCGCCGCGCGCCGGCCGACGGATAAACCACTTTCTGTAATAGATTATGATTTACGAGCTGTCGTACTTTATACCAACGGCTTTGGACAATAGAAGACAGAAGAACCACTTTTAGTTAACATATCTTGATAAACATGAGATGCGTCGGTGTAATACCTTGATTACACATCTTTCTACAGTGACAAGTCACTGCTAAGACAGAAAACTCAGACAAGATCTTGCTAACGGCCGACTATCTCGTCACAGTACTCGATACGTCGTGTCAAGCCATTAGTAAAACTGCTGTCATATTCTCATTATGTAAATAATTATGTAGTAGGTATACTATATTCTGCACAAACACAAACACAGCCAACATAGAGAAAGTAGAACTCTTTTCTATGAAGTCGTAGAAATCGCGTTGTATCATTTTTTTTAGTTTTTCGTGCACATTAGAGTTATCCTTCTATTTTGTATGTTATTTTCTATAGTCCTAGATTTGTGGTAAGCCTGATACGCAAAACTGTTTAGAGATCTTCTAAATTAGTATAGTTAGTAGTAGTTAGTTAGTTGTAGTTGGTAGTTATTGTTGGTCGGTATCATACCTATATGTCAGGGTGGAAACAGTGATCGGAATACCTTATCAATCTTCATGCCTAATCTATATTATTATTATACATATAATAAATCTGTAGACGTGACAATTCTGTACATTGAAAATATTAAAAAAAAAATAGTAGGGGTGTTAAAGGATCACACACAGAACCCATTTCTACCATTTTTAGAATTTTTGTCTGTTTGTCGGTTTGTCTGTTCGTTTGTGCGCGCATCACGTAAAAACCCCTTATTGTATTCAAAATCGAAATATTGAAACATAAGAAGCATTGTTCCGAGTAACATATAGAGTTTATTTCATCAAAATCGAATAACAGACGCGCGAAAGATATTAATTTACGGTTAGTTAGTAACCTCATACGCGATTTCTATGATAAATTTAATTATTTACGTAAATAGGTTTTAGTTGAAGTGTAGTCGGAATGGCTGAAAATGAATTGGGTTTTATTTTTCCTTTTGTGTTTACTCTTTGCATGGAAGCAATAAATATCACTTACAACCCATTACGAAATCTCTAAAAAGTTAAAAAATCAAAACAAAATTAAAATTTGATAAAATTAAACGACGTTGTAAATTTGTTCCGTGCGGTAATCGAACCCGCTACACGCAGCGCCGCAACCAATTGCTCAGCCACTGCGCCAACCTTGCGGCATATACCTGTGGTTATGGATTTCTCAGGCATTGCTGCAACTTTGCTTAAGGGTGGCCGGACTGTACATTCCATTTTCAAATTGCCGCTGAATCTTGCAAGCGAAGACACTCCAACATGAAACATCACCAAAAACGGGGGAGTCCTTTTGCAGCAGTGGAAGCTAATAGTATGTCGCAGAAGCATGCATTAGAGGCGTTGAACCGCAGCTTGTAGGACATCCGCGGCAACCAGGTGCTGATGGGTGGCGTCGTTCGGCGACTTTAGACCCTGTGGACTGTGAGTAATGGGCTAGCTCGCCGTCCGACCGTCTTATGACGACAGGCCGTGTCGACAGCGCGTTCGTGTTCCACGTGCGCCTCAAAGAGATCAAACTCAGCAAACTGGAAGCGGTCCGTCAGGGCCGATGCCTGCCGGGGCTGTGGTACTGTTCGAAAGAGATACGATGGCCCTGGAACACAAAGGGCTAAGAAGGAATACGACATGTACGTTTTTCTCAATTTGGAGGTTAATATAAAAAATAAAGAGTGGTTGTGTGAGTGGGCAGTGCTGTCGCCAAAGAACGAGTGGGTAAGTAAAATCAAAAGTATACACATCCATAGACACTGTGATGGCTAATGACGATAGTACTACCGACTCCATTGAATTTCTCAACTCAACTGCTGTCACATCAGCTGGAGCTTAAAGTTGGCGTTCCAGTTCTGGTGATGCGAAACCTTGATGCAACCAGACTGTTCAACGGCACCATGCTTCGTATCACAGAGCTGGGCAGTAACATTATAAAAACGGAGCTGCTAAAGGAGAGAGCGTTTTAATTCCCCGCATGCCCACTATTTCAAATAACTTGCCATTTCAATTTAAGAGGTTACAATTTCCGTTAAAATTGGATTTTACAATGACGATCAACAGATACCAGGGCCAAACCATAGAAGTGACAGGCATTCAATTGTGCACTCCATGCTTTTCACACAGTCAATTATATGTTGGTTGTTCAGTGCCCAAAAGTTATACATGCTTGCGGAAAATAATAAGTCATTTAATGTTGTATACAGAACGGTATTGGAATAAATAATGCCCAACAAGGCGTGTGATGGTTCACTTTGAAAAGAAAGTTGGATAGCGCCAAAATAAATGGATTTTAAGTCATATCGTCGCTATTCAATTTTGTTTGGACTTCTTTTTGTAGTCATCACCCATATTTTCACATTTTGATCAGCCAGTCAGTTCTAACACATTACGCCATGTAATCCCCGAAGGTTCAGGCAGAAGTGTACCTAATCGTACACCCACATTTCGCCAGTTATGTTGAAGTCCATGTGATAGGGGGCGAGCCTATTTCCACCAAGTGTTATTGAGAAATTCCTGATGGAATAACCCAATAACACTATTATTTATAGTATTTTTTTCAATTGCATATATTGTTTAATGTTAAGTGGAAGAGCGGAGTCACACAATCTCCTTGCTTAATAGGTGATCTCTAAATCATGTGCGTTATAAAATTATGAAATTAAAATAAACATTTTTTTAACACTGCCCGACCTCCGCATCGATCCCAGGACCTCATGCTTAGTAGTCGCACTTGCGACCACTCGACCAACGAGGCAGGCTCTCACATACACACAAAAATTTCCACGCGAACGAAGTCGCGGGCAACAGCTAGTATTATAAATACGAGTATGAATGTAACTCTTTGTTTCGGATACTTTTTCAAGAGTTAACGGCTGAACGGTTTTCGATGAAACAAGAATGGTCTCTCGGTAGTACATTCCAGTGGGACCATTTCCAACTTAAATGCGAGCAAAGCCACAGGAAAAGGTTAGTTGACTACAAAAAAATACGTTTACTACATTTACCTACAGAAGAAGCAAAAAACTCATGTTTTTATCAATATTTTCCTTATTCCTAACAATGTTAGCAGTATATGAACAGATTTTCTTCTGTGAATGTTTCCGGGTTAATAATGATAATGACATTCCCTTTGTTTCTCCATAGCAACGTTATGTAGGAATAGGTTTCGCAGAACTATTCCTTTGTCCGCCTTACGGGAACTTTAGGCAGGTGGTGAGGTGTTGATCCCGCGAACTGTTTGCACAACAATATGTATAAGCTCAAGCAAGCTCTACCAGCTACCAGATCTGTTTACAGCCAAATGTTTCGCAAGTAAAATTGCACAGATTTATACCTAATAACGCCTTGTTTACGACCTCGGGTGATGCGATTGACGACGTTGATTTGCGTCAAGGGGATGTAACTTGTTTCTTGCTTATCATCGCAAGGCACGTCAAGATGAGTCTAATCAACATCTTTCATTTGTTTCCTCCGTCGCTTGAGCACGTTGTTCGTGGCCAACCTGTTAGTTTTGTTTACTGCGAACAAAACGTACAGAAATGAATTATGTGGCGCTCTGTGACCACTGGTGCGGTGTTCAATGTGAAACTAATTATTTTGTGGCACTCTGTGACCACTAAGGGCGGTGTACAATGTGAAACTAATTATTTTGTGGCGCTCTGTGACCACTGGTGCGGTGTTCAATGTGAAACTAATTATTTTGTGGCGCTCTGTGACCACTAAGGGCGGTGTACAATGTGAAACTAATTATTTTGTGGCGCTCTGTGACCACTGGTGCGGTGTTCAATGTGAAACTAATTATTTTGTGGCGCTCTGTGACCACTGGTGCGGTGTTCAATGTGAAACTAATTATTTTGTGGCGCTCTGTGACCACTAGTGCGGTGTTCAATGTGAAACTAATTATTTTGTGGCGCTCTGTGACCACTAGTGCGGTGTTCAATGTGAAACTAATTATTTTGTGGCGCTCTGTGACCACTGGTGCGGTGTTCAATGTGAAACTAATTATTTTGTGGCGCTCTGTGACCACTAGTGCGGTGTTCAATGTGAAACTAATTATTTTGTGGCGCTCTGTGACCACTGGTGCGGTGTTCAATGTGAAACTAATTATTTTGTGGCGCTCTGTGACCACTGGTGCGGTGTTCAATGTGAAACTAATTATTTTGTGGCGCTCTGTGACCACTGGTGCGGTGTTCAATGTGAAACTAATTATTTTGTGGCGCTCTGTGACCACTAGTGCGGTGTTCAATGTGAAACTAATTATTTTGTGGCGCTCTGTGACCACTGGTGCGGTGTTCAATGTGAAACTAATTATTTTGTGGCGCTCTGTGACCACTAGTGCGGTGTTCAATGTGAAACTAATTATTTTGTGGCGCTCTGTGACCACTGGTGCGGTGTTCAATGTGAAACTAATTATTTTGTGGCGCTCTGTGACCACTGGTGCGGTGTTCAATGTGAAACTAATTATTTTGTGGCGCTCTGTGACCACTGGTGCGGTGTTCAATGTGAAACTAATTATTTTGTGGCGCTCTGTGACCACTAGTGCGGTGTTCAATGTGAAACTAATTATTTTGTGGCGCTCTGTGACCACTGGTGCGGTGTTCAATGTGAAACTAATTATTTTGTGGCGCTCTGTGACCACTAAGTGCGGTGTACAATGTGAAACTAATTAGTTTGTGGCGCTCTGTGACCACTAGTGCGGTGTTCAATGTGAATCAACACTAAATAATAATTAGTTATTTAGTGTTGATTCACAACGAGTTATCTCGCGTTACTTTCCAAATTGTGTCCATGCTGGTGGAACAATATAGTTATGTTGCGAATACCATGTTTAATTTATTAGGTATTCGACTGTTGTGTAGTTAGACTATGCACTATTTAGAAAGTATTGGGGAGAGTATACCTGAACTTGAGTATGGTAATAGTTGGCTGCTGCTGAAATTCGGCGTCAGGTGGCACTAACTAGTGCAGCCGTATGACATTATGATTATGCTGGGACGCCGTTTTGGCATAAGCATTTTAAAAGTAAGTAATGTAAACTAAATATGACTTTAAATTAAATTAATTTAAAAATAAATTATCCCATTCCAACATTACATTTTTAGTTTTATGAAGTACAACCATAGAGAATATAACCACTAGAGAGCTTATAGGCCGATTTCTTCTAAGAACACGACTCACCATCGCGGGCCGGGGGACGGGGAAGAATGCGCGGCTGCAATTGGTCAATTTGCGTAGGTATGCATATCGTTAGGGCTGCTCTACTTGATATGGAGAAAATAGTCGATATCGATAAAATGGATTTTAACATAATGAAAACTACTCAAATTAAAATTGTAATATTTAATCAAAATCAATCAATACTTATTCTTTATTGCACACAAAATAACAAAAAATTAATCAATAAAAAGGTCCAACAATTTAAAATAAAGTAATTAAAATAAACAGTGGCAACTAAGAGATGACCAGTCCCAACTGACAGCGCCCGTTCACGAACATGACGCATGGATCAGCGCCATTCAACTCAACCATATTGAAGGGAACTAAATGACCCGACACACCCGCCACCATCAGTGAGACATTTGAGTGAGCATGACATTCTCTCAGCTACCAGAACACATTCAAGTCAATGAAAGATAACAAAATATAAATGGTAGTGTTGAGGATGAGGTCTGTTCCCGTGTTTTATTTAAATGAAGCGCCCGTTATGGTTTTACATCTATATTGAAATATTGCTAAGTACAGAGTTTTGGGTCACACCGCCATGGCCCGGCATGGCGTCTATATTGGATGATAGGTGAAGGGAAAAAAGGGCTGAGTCTATATAAAACAATGCTTTTATAGCTGGTTGAGAATGAACTTATGATGAACGAGTGAATGGAGATCCGCCAATCAGAGCGTGGCGGCCGGTGGACGAATCAGGAACGCGCCGATCTCTGCCACTGGTCGGTAGGTGGCGCTGGCGGTGGGCGTGAACATACCGCCCGCCTTGGAACCACACGGTTCCAAAAGTGGTTCCCGGCACTGAGTCAGGCGTCGTCATTCACCGGTTGTGGAGGCAGCGGGCAGATCTTGGAGAAGGCACGTCTGATCGTCCCAGCAGCTGTGTGGATGTCAGCTACTCGAGCTACGCCGTCTCCCCCTGGAAATATACGTAAAACACGACCGAGCCGCCACCTTAATGGTGGTAACTGGTCGTCCTTGATTAGGACAAGGCTGCCCAAGGCGATGTCATCCTGCCTGGTCTTCCATTTAGTTCGCAGTTGTAGCTCCGAGATGTATTCTGTGGACCAGCGCCGCCAGAAGTGCTGCCGCAGCTGCTCGATGCGTTCGTAGCGTGTCAGACTCGAACATGGCTGGTCTGGAACATTCCTTGAAGGTGGCGACGTTAACGGTCGGCCAATGAGGAAGTGTGAGGGAGTGAGGGGAGTAAGGTCAGAAGGGTCTGAGGAAAGAGGTGAAATTGGACGGGAATTTAAGACAGCTTCGATCTGTGTCAAAGCCGTGGAAAATTCCTCGTAAGTTAGTCGCGCGTTACCTACTATGCGTCTCAGGTGATACTTGCATGACCTCACTCCGCCCTCCCATAGACCGCCAAAATGTGGGGAATAAGGAGGAATAAATCGGAATTCAATGCTATTATTGGAAGCGTAGTTAATGATGGCTTCCGATTCCCTTTCTAAGAATGAAGGAAACTCCTTTTCCGCGCCCACGAAATTTCTACCGTTATCAGAAAATATAGTGCGAGGCGTACCTCGCCTACTAATAAAACGTTTTAATGCTAAAATATAGTCGTTTGTGGATAAACTAGTGACGAGTTCCAAATGCATGGCCCTAGTCGTAAAACAAACAAAAAGACAAATGTATGCCTTAGTGAGTTTAGCACCTCTGCCTTTTCTGGATAATATGAAAACTGGCCCCGCATAATCCACACCGGTTCGCATAAACGGGTAGCCAGGTTCTAAGCGCTCAGGCGGTAAATTTCCCATAATAGGCGCCAATGTTTTACCACGATTACGTGTGCATGTCACACATTCGTGTACTGTTTTTCTAGCGAGATTTCTGGCATTTAATGGCCACCAACATTCACGCATGGTAGCTAACAGAAGTTGAGGCCCGGCATGTAATAATCGTACATGCTCGTGTTTAAACAAACAAATTGTAAAAGGATGTTTACTACATAGTAGGATCGGATGTTTCTTATCGTAGGTAAAATCAGAAGAATTACATAATCGTCCGCCTCCCCGAATTATTTTATGTTCGTCAATAAAAACATTTAGACTTGAAATCCTATTATATTGTTTACAACTTCGCTTGATAGGTACTTGAGCGACCAAGTTGTTTAAAACATCCGGAAAGGAATTCCTTTGTGCGAGCACAATTAACATTCTTTTCGCGGAATTCAACTCGTCAACTGATAAGAAACCGGTTTGTCGACCGACTCTAATATAATAATAATCTAAGTACGTACGTAACTATCTATTCGCACAAGTCTATTGAATGACGCGTACTCTTTTCGCGTAGCGGAGGTAGTTGGCACATAGTATCGCAACTGAGATTTCTAGGAGTACCCACAAACTTAATTATTTTTTATACTACTAATGTAAAAGTAATGATATCAGTAAATACGTCTGATAAACTGCGAATCCGAATGTCGAATATTGGGTAAGCAGGTTTGTTTGTGCTTAAATTTGTTCTCATGATATTTTTTTTTTTTTTTTTCTTTTAATTTATGAAATGTATATAACGGATCTGAAGGGTTATCCCGCCACAATATTAATTGCAGTGACCTTTGGTCAGGCTGGAGAAGAACTTGACGAAACATTTTCTCCACGTCTGCACAAGCTACGTATTTATATTGTCTGAATCGTAACAAAATCGAGATAATATTGTTTTGTAACGCGGGTCCCGGATACTGAATATCATTTAATGATTTATTTGAGCTAGTGATGGCACTAGCATCGAAGATAACGCTTAGTTTTGTAGTTGAACTAGATTCCCTAACAACACCGTGATGTGGGAGGTAATAATTTGGTTTACTACAAGTCTCTAACTTGGACATGTGACCTAAATCATTATATTCACGCATAAAGGACAATGCTCATGGAAGTATGGAATCCCGTACCATGCTGCATCAAAATCAAACCTTGTTTTTTATAGACTACACTGATCGTATTAACTCCTACAAAAAATATTTTTGAAAAAAAAACCCGCGTTTCAGAGTTATTTTATAAAATCGAAACTAACCTAAAAAGTAGGTCTATTTTTTCGACGCTACCAACGACGTATTTTAACACACATACATTACATTATTGCTCTAAAAACAGCGTAATACACTAATATTAGTAAGAATTACGAGTTAAAGTAACATCCACAGTATGCTTCACTGAAACTCGATTTTATTTTAGACCTTTACATTGCCAATAGTCAGTCAGTACAGTACAAATGTCAGATGCCACAGATAAGATAACTATAAACCATAGAGTATAGTAAGTGCTATAAACTAGTCGGGATTTAGGGATGTAATCGATAAATCAAAATCTTTAGGCTGAGAAAATCTATTTTGTTGCAAATAGCAATAAACCAAACTAAATCGATTTGGTGTACTGATCTTACTTAATTGTAATTAATTTTAGAGTCCGCTCGACAGACAAGGGTTTGTTCAATTGAAACGGAACGTCATTTATATTCAGTTGAAACGGAACGTCATATAAAGGGAGTAAAACAATATTCATACTTTTAAACTCGAAAAGTATATTTCCAGTTCAAAAATCAAATCCCCGACGCGTAATGCCGTAAAAAAATATGAAACTAATTACTATAATATTTTGGTTTTGAGGCGCGAGACTTTTTGGTACCAACTTTGGTCATTCTCTTTTAGAGTACAAAAGTTTAAGTTCTGGTGAACGATTAAGTTTACGCTCTAAGGTCAGAAAACGTTTCGTTGCTGACGTATAAGAATCCCCCAACGCATCTGGTGTTTCTTTCAACGGTATACGAACCGAAAATCTACCGTTTTCAACGCGTTTTGTTGTATTATTGAATATTTCTTCGCATGTGCGTTCATCATCTGTTAGGGGTACGCAAGATGATGAAGGAATGTTTTCGAGTTCCCAAGACAGCCGGAGTTGTTTGTCTATTTCCTGACTGAAGTGGCAATGAACGTGAGCAGGCTTTGGGTTCCTCGCGAACACTGGACCGGACAATAACCATCCTAATTTCGAATTTTGTAGGAATGGACCACTCGCCAGACGTATCTTGTCCGTTTCTAGAAGATCCCAAAATCTATCCGCGCCAATCAACAAGTCGATATCTGAACTAACGTTAAACGTCGGATCTCCTAATTGTAAGAACTCAGGTATACGTATATTACCGGCTTCGATGTTCATTGTAGGCAAACTAGATGTTATACATGGCAGGATTAAACATCGAAGCTTGGTATAAAAATCGCTTAATTTTGCTCGTATTGTGACGTCACAAGAATGCTGTGATTGCGATACCGATTGTCCTACCCCCGAGATCTGAATAGTGGACTGTATATATAACGCATTTATCTTCTTTGCTAATTTTTCGGTTATGAAGCAGTTCTGACTTCCGTTGTCTAGTAGCGCGCGAGCTGTATGATAAACGTTATTATTGTCAGCCACCTCAATTAAAGCCGTAGATAGCAAAACCGTATTTATTAATTTGAACTCGACGGTATTCGACCCACACACAACAGTTTCACTTGGTTCGCTGGAATGCAACGTTGATGTCGCTAAGCTGTGTGCGTGTTCAACCGATTGCACACCAGCGCCGTTACCTTTCTCGTCTAAATGTAACAGACTGTTGTGTTTGTTCGAGCACTGTTTACACGACCCGAATCTGCATTGATTCAACGCGTGACCGGTTCGCAGGCAATTTGCACACATCTTGTTATCGTTAATTAATTTAATTCTATCTCTCACGGACATGTTAAGGAAGGCTAAACATGAGTACAATGAGTGTTCTCTATTGCATAATAGACACTTGGGTAAAACCCATTTGTTACTTCTATTACTACGTTTGTGATTATAGTGTGTTGGTTTAATAGAAGTATTATAGCTGTGTCCTTGTTGCGAATTACGTTTCTTTGTATGACCACAGTTATAGCGCGTTGGTTTAATAGAAGTGTAGCTATGTACGCGGTGCGAATTACGTTTTTCACTTGTGGTTTGATGCCTGGAATCGTTATTATGAGGCGTTTTATCCTTAGCGTGGTTCGCGCCGATCATCTCCAACGTGTCCGCTCGGCTTCGGAGAAATGATAACAAGTCGCCAAGTTTTATTTTTTCGCGTGAACCTAGACACATGGCTCCGATGTGGCTTTCCCATTCGCGTTCCGTAGACGAATCCAGCTTATTTACCACCTGGTAAATTATTAATGTGTCCCAATTGTCAGTGGGTTCATTTAGTGATCTTAAAGCGCGCAGATTACGTAAAATGGTATCAATTAATTTCCTTATTTGCGATGGCGATTCCTGTTTTAATGACGGAATATTATGCAATGCTTTTAAATGATTGTTAATTAATAACCTCTCGTTGTGATAACGGCTTTCCAATAATTCCCATGCGTGAACGTAGTTGACAGGGCTAAACTCCAAAGCTGCTATAACTTGTAGCGCGCTGCCACCCAGGGCTGACCGCAAATAGTGGAATTTTTGAATTTCGTCTAGATCGGAACGATTGTGGATCATGGTTAAGTACGAATGCTTAAATTCCAGCCAGTTATCATAGGCTCCATCAAAGGCAGGTAACTTTATGTCTGGTAATTTTATGTTGACACGTGGCTCTGATGCAACCGGAAGTCGACTTTTAGTCTCCGCGTTTTTAAGTAAACAATTCGCACTTGCTATTGCCGTAAAATATATTGCTTCTAATGTGTCTATATATTGTAGATTCGCGTCTATTTCTGATTCAGGTAGGAGCACTTCGATCTCGTTTTCGACATTGTCGAATTTATCGAACAATTCGGTGGCGGCTTGTACACGCAAAGTTAGCTCGGCTGATTGTAAGGCTGTTAATTGAGCGCCCGCGAATGATTCTACGTGATTTTTAAATTGGGTTAATCGACCCTTAATGTTACCCCGTCGTTTCTTTAACTCGGAAAGAACTTCGTCTACTGCTTTGACCGACATTTTGACGGAATATGGATGAGTGTTTTGTGGTGTGGTGTGGTGTGGTTACTCACATGCAAATATCACCTGGACCACGTGGCTGCCGCACTCGCGAACTGAAAAGAAGCACAGCTTTAACACAAATCGAAATCTAATGAATGGGACGGGGAACGGACGGGACGGGAACAGAGACCTGACCGTTACGTTATCTTACGCCTTTTCCTCTTCTATTGATGCTGGGTCACTGGACTAGCTGTGATGATCGCTGCACTCGGTCGATCGCTGATTGCTGATCGCTGCACTCGGTCGATCTGTCTTCACTGCCAGCTATTGTCTTCAGCGCCCGGCTCCAGTCCGAGTTTCCGCAAACTTGCCACGTGGTCGTGACAACGTGGATGTGGAGTCCTCTTCCGGCTGGTGTTTTCTACTGATTATTCGGCTCGAATGACCAAAATGTTGAGGATGAGGTCTGTTCCCGTGTTTTATTTAAATGAAGCGCCCGTTATGGTTTTACATCTATATTGAAATATTGCTAAGTACAGAGTTTTGGGTCACACCGCCATGGCCCGGCATGGCGTCTGTACTGGTTGATAGGTGAAGGGAAAAAAGGGCTGAGTCTATATAAAACAATGCTTTTATAGCTGGTTGAGAATGAACTTATGATGAACGAGTGAATGGAGATCCGCCAATCAGAGCGTGGCGGCCGGTGGACGAATCAGGAACGCGCCGATCTCTGCCACTGGTCGGTAGGTGGCGCTGGCGGTGGGCGTGAACAGGTAGCTTTACAGTACATAGTACTCACAAACCAATCATACCTACCAAAATAGGCAAAAACATCGTTGGAATCGCTGAACTAAATAAACGGCGGCGTTGTTTCAAATATTTAAAACAATCGGGGGTGAAGTGCCTTGAACAAACAGCGCTGTTTTCTGTTGGAAACCAATTTTCCCTATTAACCTTATTTATCCACTTTTCTTTTAGTTCCGGAATCTTCGGAAATCTAAAATGAAACAACATGTACCTATGTCAAGCACACAGATGAAAAAGAACTTTTTTACATCAAAGACCCTCAAAACTATAAAGTGAAAAATAGCTAGGTACACAAAACAAGAAATAGAACATTATCAAATTCAAGTCGGTTACAAGTTGATAGGTATTTTATTGCAGTATTTGAATTAAATAAATATTATTTTAATTTTACTATTTTCGATATCGACTTCAGCTATTAAAGGTAACAGCACTAATTTTCACGATAAACATACAAAGGGAAAGAAAGGGATAGACGTATTAGAATTGCCTGATGAAAGAAGAAGACAGTTACAAAAGACATCAACGAGATACTCAAATTTTGTGCTCTTTCACCTAGCCACCATTTTAACTAGACCCCTGCGGTGGCTCATAATCTGATTAAATCAAACATAATTTTCTTTACTGTTTACTGACCGATGAAAAGTTATACCATCCTTTTGGTAATTCGATGTCCTTGAAGTTTTCCCACACCACTTCACCGCGCATGAAGGCATTTTGATGCGTTAAAATTGCGTAAGAAGTTATACCTATTTTTAAAAATTTTGCGTGTGCACAGGTCTAACAATTGGACACAACTAAAATGGTTACTAATACCGTAGCCTATACATAGGTGCAAATGCACAAATAGTTTTCGAGCGCGGGGGCACTGTATGCGCAGTCAAGTGGTTATATAGTCTTTGAGTACAACGCTATGCTAAAATAATCAAAAACAACTGTAAAATTAAAAAAAAATTAGTCTATTTGTATTTAAATGCTGTCTCTATAAAATAAATATTAAATCAGAAGCTTGCGGACTAAAAGTAAAAGTCAAACTTTAAGTATTTGCACTAAGCAAGTACTTAAACTTTGACTGTTCATTGTACTCAGAGAACTTAAATGGGCATAAATGTAACTCTTATCTAAGTTCTAAACTAAAATGTTTCTTGACAAGGAGGTAATTCTAGAAATAGCTATAGAATTTGGCGTCCATTGTCAGATTAACGTAAAAGAGATCGCTCTGGCCGAAGGAAACTTTCTTGATATCTTACTACTATTATAAATGTGAAAGTTTGGATGGATCTTTGCCCGACCCGGGAATCGAACGCAAGACCTTATGCTTATTAGTCGCGCTTGCGACCACTCGACCAAGGAGGCAGTCTCACAAATACACATCAAAATTTCCACGCGAACGAAGTCGCCGGCAACAGCTAGTTAGATTATAAACATTTCCTAAGGCATGCCTATTTTTACCACTTAAAATCTCAAGCAAGTCATCCATCCATCATTAGTATAATTAGGCTCAGCACTTCGTACTTAAATGTAAATCTTTCTACATAATTTTCTTATTTCTTAAGAAAAATACATTTAAAGAATTATTTATTATTTTTAAACTTATTTTTAGAAAATTATCTAAGTAGTTAATGTATGACAATGATAGAAACAGACAACTGGTATCCATTCTACAATGTAAGGACCACCTCAGGGGGCCAATTGCCAATGTAAACTGAGAGCCTAGTGGGAGTTCTAAACTTTGAATTGTTCTGTAACTGAACTAGTGCCGTCTGGTGACAAACATGGAAAACACAATTATTCAATACAAATACATAAGTTCTATGATCATTGACAGAAACTCGCAGTAAGCCCACTGCTGTCCATGTACACAGATCTCTTATAAACGAAAGCTTACCTATGACGTACCTACCTCTGAACACGCAATGCTCACATTAGATAAGTATCTATATTATTATTATCCACCGTAAGTCTCGTCAGAATACCGGTCATTATCTACGCAATATTACTTGTACATAACTAGCGACTAGCCTCTACCCGCTGCGGTTTTTAGGACTTGACAAAACATCGAGATTTAAGTTGAATGGTACGTATTATACACACATACCTTAAGAGCAACGTGCTTCCATATGCACTAAAAATGCTTTGATTTTACAGCTGCTCGGCTCGGTTAAGCCGCGCTTGCCTCAGTTGGTCCGTGGATGGGTGACCACTCATTACATACCGAGTTTCTTCCATGCTTCGGAAAGCTCGTTAAGCCGTTGACAGTCTTTACAGGTAGTCAGTGACCCGAAAGTCTGACAACCAGTCTAACCATGGGGTGGTTGCGGAAGTCAGATAGGCAGTCACTCCATGTAAAATAGGTACTACTATTCAGCTGCGTCCAGTTAAGGCGAAGGCTAGGCAGATGATAAAATTCATGTATAGAATCAGACGAGGGCAAATTAAAACATTTTACTTACGAAATTTTAATTCGCTGAAAATGTTATTAGTTTTCGAGGTGTACTTAAGTTAAAATATTGAAAAGAGGTTCTATTAAAGAATTGCTTTTTACAGCGTTGAGAATCACCTTTTTATTTATGATAAAATAATTGTAGTACTTGTCAATATTAGCTCGCTCAGTAAATATAACAGCTGAATATTTTCGTAGATAAAATGAGCCAGAGAAATAATCCTCAATCAAGTAGAAAAGGGATCGTTTTTCTTTGTATGACGGAATATAATAACTTATTGAGTGTTTCCTATTAAGTACCAAGGTATAATAATTATTAACATGATGTTTCAAAACGATTTGATAAGAGAACATGTCCATGATTGTGTACTGATACAAATGATAATTTGTTATATGAAAGCAGGTTTGCATGAACACGTTGGTTACGTAAGTACGCACTGTTAAGTGGCTTGCTTAGCGCTTAGAGCCTAGCGCGTCGCCTAGAATGTTCTAAAGTTTTCGCATCTGGCGGCTCTGCTGCGTGCCTCTTCGATACACGCAAGGCGATTAGCGAAGCAAGCGAAGGCGCTAAATGCGTAGTGCGGAACGTTTCGATGATTCTAGAACGTTCTTCAATATTCACACTCGTTACGTTAGGGTTTCACCCGTTTCACTTGTTCAGTTTACGCATTTGTCAGTAATCGTGTACTTCAACGATACTGCTTAACTTACGTAACTTATTTAAAAACACTTTTGTTAGTACTTAATCAAAATAGTTTCTCTACTGCTATTAAAAAATCTTCAATTATGACAAAAGTAAACAGAGCAAGTCAATGTACAACAATCTGGTTCTCTCGACCCCTGAACATCCTCATTCACTCGAGCTAATATTAAAAATCATCAGCAAATGTTTAAGTTTAGTGGACGTCGAGCCGACTGCTTCAGGAGAAAGTTAACTTCTTACTTGAAACGAAGCCTCTTCGCTCTATAGATGAGGCAGGGCTCGAATATAATGCTGAATATGTCTAGTACATTATACTCATAATCTCAACTAGTGGGTTACGCGCAATTAATCATAATAGGGTTTCAGTTTATGTGGATAATTATTTATCAATAAATCTTCTCGTGTAGGTACAATTGGATCACTCTCCGTCAAAGTCAATCACATGTCTCACTTGAACAAGATATAATAATGAGAAGATATCTCGAGATAAACACAATGCTTGAACATCTAAACGATGTAGTCGTGTAAATGATTCACCATTTTGTTCAGAAAATGCTGGAAAATTCGCCTGAAATTCCGAAAAACATATCTGTCCATTCTTTTCGCTTTACATCCGCGGCGGACAATGTACAAAGCGCTTGAAGTCGGTCCATCTCATCAGGACTAGTGCTTGCTCAGCGCTGCAGCGCCCTCCAAGTCTGCCTGCACTTGTTACCGTATGTACGCAGAGAGCGCTGTAGCGCTGTGAGCTGGGCGGGACCAAAGCGCTCTTTTACTATTCAAACTAGCGGAAATTTCATTATTTTAAAATATTACTTACAAACAATAAGTTGTCGGACACCAGCTGTACTGCTGTAGCGCTGTTCAATGGCAAGCGCTCGCGAGACAGCCGCTACAAAATGAAGAGTTTGTTTTGATGTCAAACAAAGCAACAGATGAAATTGTTTTAAATTTAACTTACCGACCGAGTCTGTCTTACATTTATAATTTACGTCAGAAAGTTCATTTTTGTTTCAATTCATTTCATTAAGGAAATTCTATGTAGGACGCGTTACTCCCGTCAACTATTTTCTTTGAATAAGCTTCACGTTTTTCCATACGAAGTAACGTGCTCTTAGCAATTCCGATACGCGGGGGAAGCGCGTTGCATTACAAAGTAAGACATTCCTCCTGTATGTATTTATGTACAGAAATAATTATGCATGAGCTTTTAAACCTGTTTTTATTTATTAAAAAAACTCAAAACACAAAACATTTATTTCAATTAGACCATTACAGCACTTTTGCATGTCAAAAAAAAAACTAAAAGAAGCGAAGCTACAGTCCCAGTCAATAGGCATTATAAATTGAGAAAATACTGCAGATGCACATTCCAAAGCTCAATGGATTTATCCAAGTAGTCGCAGCAACAAAAAACATTATCAATACATGTAGCAGTATTTGTAGTAATTCGGGTTGGTTCCGAAAACACGTTTAACAAATTAAATTATTTAAAAAGATGTAATAATCTACTGCTATTTGAATTTTGATCTAAAATATTAACATTAAAGTTACCATAGATTACCAATGATTTAATACTAGTTGCAAGCTTTGCTAAAGCATCTTCCATTACCGATTCAAAATTAGAGTAGTTTTGATAATTTGGGGGTCTGTAAACGCACACTATGACATGCTTATCCAGCTCAATACAAGACAGCTCAATATTATGTTCAACCGATAGATCAACAATATCACGAGTCTTGAATTTAATACATTTTTTAACTAAGATTAATGAACCCCCACGAATCTTAGCTTTCCGGTTAAAGCAACTGCCCACACTGTAATTTGCATAATTAATTAGCATTTCATGGTCTTTTAACCAATGTTCAGTGAAACAAACAATTTCAAACTTTGTTTTTTCTAAAAACAATTCAATTTCTAGTTGCTTTGAAGAGAAACCTTGAATTTTTTGATGAATTCTGCTTAGCCCCTTTTTTATATTTAGCTATTTGAGGACAAGAAGGTACATTGTTGTTGATTGGTGTAACATTAATGTTACTGGTATCTTCTGTTGTCTTACTAACTAGTTTAAATGAGTATCCGGAGTGAGCCCCAAGACTCCCATGCCATCACAAGGCAATGAGATCCTACTACTAGTGGACCCCACTCCAGGATCTTATAGAACGCTACGTACATTAAGTAAAGTATGCAATCATTATAATTATTATTTTCAATCTCGCCGCGTTACCAAAACTTTCCTAGAATCGTTAAAATATTTCATCCCTGCGAAACAATACGCGTTGAAAGAGATAATTAAAATAACACGCAAAATTGTTTGTTTGGCTGGGTCGCCGCGCGCCCGTCGACTGCAGCGGTCAGTTTTACGGCGCTAGGTTTTAATGGGTGCAAGTTGTGTATGCCTGGCTGGTGGGGTATTGTGCTGCCATGCTCCCGCTCCCGGTGGGCGCCAAACTACGCGCATTAGTCATACCGCCGCAGCCGCAGCGGACATGCGCGCCAAGTTGTGCGCCGGCCAGTTTGTAAGACATTGTGTGTGCGGCGTTAAGTGTTCGCGCTAATGGGGGTAGGGGGGCGGGACAATGCACTCACGTTATTTGCATTGTGTATGCTGCAAACAGTGCTATTAAAATGTGGAGACAGATAGAGAAATGTCAAGCCATTACCCTGATCATTTCCTACATAAAATATTCGTTTCGCTTTTAAAACTACATGTCTATTATCAAAACTCGTCTAAATGTTAAACACAGACCTACTATAGTGGGCTGCGGGACTGTTCGAAAGAGATACCGCGGCCCTGAAACACAAAGGGCAAAAAAAAGGAACATGGATGGGTTTTAGTCAGTAAAAGTCTGACACTCCCTTCCGTTCCGCCCAGAGCGGGAGGAGTCATTTGATGATGGGTGGTCAAGCGATTGACTGCTGCGCTGCATGTCGCGGTTTCGATTCCCGTACGAAACAAATATTTGTATGACCTACAAGTAGTTGTTCCGGGTCTGAGTGTTTTTCTATCTATAATATGTATGTATTTACAAAAAAAAAATGTATATATGTAGTTTATCAGCCATCTAGCTACCATAACACAAGCATTAGGTTGCTTAGCTTGGGACTAGATGGTGCTGTGTGAAATGTCCAGGGATATTTATTTTTTTATTTCCCATCCCAAAAAAAAAGACCTACTATACTATATTACACTACTATAGTATAAACGACTATACTATACTACTACTAAGTAACAGTTTAGTAAAACAGAGGTGTCTGTTCTACTTCACAATAATGCATTTGTTTGTTTTTTTATGTTTTACCGAGTGTCAAGCTCTCGTCTGCATGGTCCTTGTATCCGCTTGCAAACAAAGCTCAACCAAGCAATCCAGTGTTCGACTCCATCCGTGGCAAAGGGTCGCGAGCGTACGCAAGAGGTCGCCGGCACACGCAAGTGCGCCGAGAGCGGTCGAGGGCTGCCTTTGCACTGCCATGATGTACCGCCTCAAAGGAAATCACAATTGAAGCGGAGTACGCAATTAGGTGGATTAAGTACGCGGAAAAATTTGAATGATCTACTCTTATTCAGGTCACTGAGCAATTTTAATCACGTGTGCTAGTCAGTACGTCGAGAGCAGCTAAATAGAATTATTTTATCATTAGTCGGTCTTTATTATATTGCAAAGCTCGTCTAAGTCTAGAGTAATAAATCTAAATTTCGTGTCGATCTATTACGATTTGCAGTTTTGGCAAAAGCGAGCCTATCATGTGAACCAGCATCATAATTGAAATACGCGTTGTCGTTTTAATTCTGGTCCTCACTCGATCGCACCAATTCGCCCTCACACAGGATACAACGCACATAGTAGGCCCGTAGGCACACTTCCCTCCCACACCGTAGCGGACACATTTGCGGGGACATTAAGCCTGACTTGCAACTAGCGTTAAATCGCCAACAATCGCAGCGAGTCGCAGGTGTGCGCAGTCGTACGCAATCTGGTCGGATGCTCCGCCATTCATAAAGGCTCGTTTTGCAGACGAGACAAATGAGCGTGGATTAGTTTGCGCTATCGAGTTTGCTTGTTCGATAGAAAAGCAAAGTTCACTTTGGTACACGATATATTCATAACAGTAGCTAGGAACCGCTGTTTGATTCAATTCCCAGTAATGAGCTACTTGACGATTGTAGACGGGTATATTTCTAGTCTTTTATTTGTAGAGTTTATTTATTTCATTACTAAATAGGCTTGCGTCTGGCTGCAACTCTCCTGATATGAAGAGATGATGCGGCCTAGGGTGGAGCACGGGCGCCTAGAATAAACCGATTCACTAGTATTTAATTAATCATGTAAAAAGCTTATCGAACTGATCGAAATCCACTTGCTGTTAAACAACTGGCAAGTAACGAAGCTGCACTGGGCCTAATGGATTATTGGTCACTCCTTACAGAGAGGAGGCTGTCGTAGCAGTGGGAGCGTGATAGGCTGCTAATGTAAACCTCTTCGTCAGTGACTGACGCGTCGGCCTGTACATGGTTCCGAGGCAGCAGCGCCGGCTGTTAACAGAGTGCATGGAGCACTGAGACCTGCGTAGCTTGAAGTAGAGCTGTAGGGCCGGCTCATAGTGTGCACGACTCATGCACATTTTCACCTGAACGGTTGCCTAAATACAAACGTATTTTCATAATTACAATTCGTGACACTGCTCTTTTATTTAGACATCGATTAAGATGTTATCTTGTCTTTGTTTAAACGGGCATAAGTAAGAGGGAGGACTAGGTAGTTAAGTGTGCTATAGTATGTTTATCAGTTGTCTGGTTGCCATAGTACAGGCTCTGCCTAGTTTGGGATCAGATGGCGGTGTGTTGGTTGCCCCAAGATATTATATTATTTTATATTAATATGTTAACCAGTAGGTATCCGGCGAGTAGACATATGTACTTATTCTAAATTGTTTTCAAATAAAGTTGGAAGTGTTCCACGATAAGTTAGAAAGTAACAGTCTGTTAGTGGCCCATAATAAAATTCTAAGTAATAAAAATAATGTTTTAGAGCGCACTTGACGTCGTTACGCAGTATTCCACAACTTTGTTGTGTTACGATTACAGTGCTGGTACTGGGTACTGATTATTGCGGTAAATGTGAAGAACTACAATGTTTTTTCATTACAAAAAAACAAAAAAGTCTCACTTTTTTGTAATGAAAAAAGTGAGAATTTTTTGTTTACGAAGATATTTTATGAATTTTATTCGTGACCTACCTGCCCCTCTTCCACTTTCCTTTTTTTAAGTGACTGACTGTACCTTAAACAACTTTTATATTTCGGTAGTCATAGTATATCTATCGTAGAATACTTTCGACGCAACGGTAATTAAAACCGTTACTTTCCGTTGTGGCAGCCCTACCCCGGGCGTGCAGAAAACCCGTGATTTTCCTCTGAGCGACGTGTTTTTATTGATTTGAATGTAACATGTAATGTAACGTTACGGTGGCGGCTCGAGTGAGATATTGAAGCTATCGGCGTCTCGTAGGTTTTCCTGTTTTCATGCCACACCTAGAGGTGGGATCACTTCCACTTGATATAATTAATATTATATTCTGTTTCCTCTAGAAATTACGAAATACGAGAGGAACGTATCGATGTCCCGATATCGGCATCTCAATAGTAATTCCATCTATTAATCAGCCTCACAATGTTCACATTACGCATGAAATGCTGGAATTTCTCACTTTGTAATGAGAGACTGTAACGTGCCATTCTGAGATAGAAATGTATAGATAGATAAATGAGGTCTAGTGCGCAACACAGAACAAACACCATACATACATTCCCAATTTAATGATGCGCACTCAGTTGTACATGAAATAAAGTGACACTATGACATAGATAACATAACATCACGCCTGTAATCCCCGAAGGGTTAGGTAGAGGTGTACCTAAAAGTACACCCACGTTGCGCCAGTTATGTTTAAGTCCCATGTAATAGGGGGTGAACCTATTGCCATCAACCGATCACAAATTTAGCCCACGTGGCTCCTACTGAGAAATTCATGGTGGAAAAACCTAATAAAACTTTGCCCGACCTGGGAATCGAACGCTCTAATGACTACTAGACCAATGAGGCATAGACATAAATGCACCTCAGTAAAAAAAAAAACAAATAAAGGTACTTAGGTATAATTGGTAATATTATATATATAACATTGTTTAAACGAATGCCAAGAACTCTCGATATTCACCGTAGGTACATCGTTACTCTCGTCTCGGGCAATAACCGTAGAGAGTCCCGAACGACCAAAACCAGCTTTTATGCGTAAGGCGTAAAAACATCTATTATACTTGAGTCAACGATCACTTCACTCATAAACTGTCCGCATCTTACGATTCGGAACACCATGGACAATTTTATTTCCGCTACAAAGTGCTGAGCTATAAATCTGCCGGGCTATTTCCCGGGCAAGGGTGGGCAAAGTGGCTGTATCGAGGTATTAGTTACAGCTGGGCATCGGGAGCTGTGCGAGGTGAAAGATGAAGAGAATATAATGGATGTCATGTTTCGGGAAGCTCCAACATGTGAGTGATGCTGAGTGAGTGCCGTGTGTGCTGACAGATGATCTTCTAGTGTTGTCATATACTCGTATTATGGTTGTCGTTCTAAATGAATATTGTGATTTTAACACAAACTTTTACAGATTTTAGAAACTTGTTTTAAAGTTAGTTGAAAGACCCTGGGCAGTGTCACCTTTCACGTCCTTAAAAATATATGAAGGAATACTGTTGAAGTGTAAAGTTCTCTTGGTCGTACAGTCCAATTGATGGCAACAGACTCTCCCTCTATTAGATGGGACAAATATAACTGGCGAAATGTGGTGTAAAAGTAGGTACTCGACTGTCTACCCTTTGGGTATTACAAGCTCGATATTATGTACCTTTGTATGTCGATTTCTCATTATTATCTTTTATTAGGGCGAAATTACACTTCTTCGGAATCGGAAATCACTGTGGTAACTTCCTATGGACGAACATATTCAAATAATAAAAGGCTATACAGAGTAAGAGGCGCGCGAGGCCCCGCGCGTGCAGACGACAAGTCGATAGCGGACCACCGACCTGCCCGCCCCGCCAGCGGAGTGGCCGCACTCGGCGGCTTCTATTACTTTATGCTAATCGTGCGACAGAGCACAGCGCCACAGATAATATAATACTACGTACAGATACCCAATCCCATACAAAGAAATGACACCTCCCTAACTCTGGCAATTGAACTGGCTATTTTTTTTTCCAAAATTTTTCGACAGATGGCAGCACCAACGTCTCACTAATTCCCATAGGCAGCAGTTTTACAATGCCATCTAGGTGTCGGCCTAGATACTAGGTGGCGACGATACTAAGTGGCATCGATAGTATTAGATGGCGCTGCTTTCATATAGATTCTCTAAATCGCATCGTGCCGTGCGTTCAAGGACGTCTTAGTAGGTAATAACAATACAACAAAAAATATCTCGAGTTGGCGCAAGTTTCATTTTATGAGTGAGCTAACAAATATCTCGCTACGGCGAATTCCTCTTCATGTGTTTTTGAGTATTCCAGGGTAGCCCGATTTTTTTTTACATTTTGCAATGTGCAGTGCCAGCCTGTATGTTAAACAAAATATGATTTGATTTGATTGTATTTACACTATTTACAGAATTATAATAATTTAAATCGTCAATACCTACTATTCCATTGAATAACTATTTCATGAAAAAGTCATTCAATGTTGTGTTTACAATTCTCTTTAGGTCATTTAACCAAATGACCTAAAGAGGGTTGTATTGATGATTGCAATGATTACAATTCTGTAACTACGTGCATGATAAGGCTGCGAATCATATTTTAATCAACATACGACCTGACTGCCACCTGTGAATTGCAAAAAAACGTAAGAAAAATTACTATGCGCTATTTGCGCAGCTTTACATTAGATGTTCCGAGCCGCCATAATGTTTGCAGACCGTCGCTTACTCTTCTATTACTAGTATTACTCAAATCTATAAAATTGCTTTTAAGTTAATGTAGTTAGGTACTGCGGCAAGGAAATGAATTAAAATAGGTAAGGACTAGGAATAGGAGAATGAATGATGGAGTGAAGAGTATGGAGTGAGGAGAATGAGTACTTATGTAGAGACCTACCTACATAAATAAATAAAACCGGCCAAGTGCGAGTCGGACTCGCGCACGAAGGGTTCCGTACCATTATCTATAAAAACGGCAAAAAAATCATATATCTGTTGTATGGGAGCCCCCCTTAATATATATTTTTTTAATTTTTAGTATTTGTTTTATAGCGGCAATAGTAATACATCATTTGTGAAAATTTCAGCTTTCTAGCTATCACGGTTTATGAGATACAGCCTGGAGACAGACAGACAGACAGACAGCGGACTCTTAGTAATAGGGTCCCGTTTTACCCTTTGGGTACGGAACCCTAAAAAACGAACGGAACGGATTATGTTTATAAAAACATTATATTTCAATCAAAGAACCTACTTAAGAAAAGTAATAAAAAGCAAAGTCAAATCAGGTACAAAAACAGCTGAATCTAAACGCGCCATATCGCACCGTGAGCGTTGAGAGCGGTTGCACACGATGCGTTGCCGCGCCGCACCGCAAAGATTTCACCGTATCAGCCCGCTGCTAGCTTAGCCCGCTGCCCGCTGATACGGTGAAATCTTTGCGGTGCGGCGCCGCAACGCATCGTGTGCTCCCGCTCTGAGGCCTGTAATCGGTCAGCGTCGCGCGACCTTGCGCCCGCGTTTGTACGAGTATCAGCTGCTTTTGTAGTTTTATTTTTTTCATTTTAACTTACATTTTTCTAACCATATCAGAACAGTCGTTTAGTTGCCTTAATTTACGTGTCAGAAAATTGTTTTGTTTTTGTTTCATTTATGTTTTCGGTATCGGTTCGGAACACGTGGTAAAATTTAGCTAGCTAATTTAATTTGACCCTGTATACATAGACAGAATGAGTTTATAAGATGGCCTTCTTTATGAAATAGAGAAAAGTCGTCGAAGGAGTTCAGTCCTTGATTTTGACAAATTTAGTCTTTGTCGTGTAGCTGCATCATTAGAATTTTCAAAAAATCCAGATCCCGGAGTCGCACTGGTTGATTATCCAAAAAAATGGTTTAAGCTTAAGAATTCTACAAAATAAATAATTTAATGGCCTGACCATTAAATTATTTATTTTGTAGAATTCTTATTTTTGATTTTGGTTCAATCGATTTCTTTCTTGATTTACAATAATCATATATTTTCACTTCAAATAATTTTCTAATTAAAAAATCAATGTGATTAAAATCATGGTAATCACTGGGAAGATTTATTTGAAATTTTTTCACTAAATCAGACAACAAATTGATTTGGTGAATTACGCTAATGCTATCATTAAATAAATCAAGTAATTTTTTTACTAAATCATATAAAAAATCACTTGGAGATTTAAGACTTGGTGTGGTCAAATTAGAATAAGTTTTGTTAATCAACAAGAATTGTTTCTTATCAGTTAAATCAACTTCAGTGTAGGTACTTTATAAAATCAAAATCCGAAGTTTTCGTTCACTACAACACAATAATAGATTTAAAAATGTTTGGATTTACTTAAAATGAAACAACAAAACCTAAATTAGTAACGATTGTGGTTACATTGTATATAAAAAAGTCAGTAAAACGCCATCTATTGCAAAGAGCTCTAAACAAAATGGATTACAGATAACTACTTTTAACTACTTTATCATTTTAAGGGTTCGAATGGAAGTAAAAGTCTTCAGTTATCTTTTTTGTCGAAATTACGTGATTTATGAGTGTAAAGAGATAAATTAGCATTAAACAAGGATGTTTTGATTTTTACTAATCTTCCTTCAGCCAAAATCTGCCGTTTAACGCATTTTAGTGGTTGTTAATTTCATAACTGTTACCTATGCTGCCATCTATGATTTTTTTTCAAGACTAATTATAATTTGTTCGAGTTGAGACCCCATGACAGCGCCTAAAGAATCTCGCGGACGAGCGACCATGGCACCACTTTCATACTTTTTCCTTTCAACTTGAGCTGTTCAAGATATTATTCTCGCAATAAGCTTTGATAACCTCTGCTTTCATTTAATGAAAAGAGTTTCTTTTTTAGTTTGTCCTTAGAATAAAATTAATACATAGTCAACCACTTTCTACAACAATACTTAAAAATGTAACTTTGTTTAGGTTTTAAATAGTTACTGTGACACAGACAAATGAACCTTGTTGTTTTTTGTCCTGCTTACGACATTCATGCTTTGAATGTCGTAATCACGAAGTCGACTATGACGTGTTTGTAGTACCTCGCGATATAAATGAAAACAAAGCAAAGTAATGAAGTCTTTTTATGCGAAAAGTAAGAGTACATTTACCTATTAAAATTCTTTTTATTAACCGTCTTCGATTTATTGGCCATCCAACTGATGTAATATGACAATATTTTTATCGTTTACCTTCGCTTATAGACGTAATAGAGCCATAAATACTAAAATTGGAATTGGGAAAGTACAATATTTTACTTACGTACAAGGATTTTATACTTTATGCGCAAAAAAAATGTCTGGGACAGACAGATTGCCTCAGAGATTTTCTATTTCAGATAGTTGTAGGGACACACATACATACACGCACACTTACACAGACAATATACGTACGTACGTACAATATACGTAACGTGAACTTAGTGAAATAAACCAGTTGGCATCTAACTCTTCAGCCTTCCATTTTCTGTTCCCGGTAGGCAGCCCTAAGCAAGGTACAGCCCTCTACATAGTTATTACGAAATCTTAAACCAGTTTTGAAATCTGTGTTGATCTGTGGACAATGTTCTCATATAGCACAATGAAAAGTAAGACATGATAAACAGGACAACTATGCAAGCATTGAACTCTGCAACAGTGATAAGCATGTAGTCTGTGTCTCAGTAAACTCATGCGGGGATTACCTCCACTGCTTACACCAGGCGTGTCCCTTGAGAGCTAATATGACGTGTGATTACCGATCTGCTGCCAAGCGTGAGATTACGGAGGATCGCCTGAGAGGCTGAGCCCTCTGTGGTCGCTAATAGACGGTTATATGTCCTACTAATGTGATAATGAACATTGACAGTTGTTTCCATTGTTTTCAGCAGATAAGAAGAGACAGTGCTGACCTGACAATACCATGGTTTTCTCCCCTATAGGGGAGAAAACAGATGGCTTCTGTGACACAACACAAAAAGTTGTTGCAGACCATCCAGGTCTGTAGGCCTTTTCACTCGTAATATAATAAATACAAACTGTTAAGTACGTCAAGTAGAAATGACATTATGTAGGATGAATGTCTTCCAAAAAGAATCGCCCCCGGGTGGGCTCGAACCACCAACCTTTCGGTTAACAGCCGAACGCGCTAACCATTGCGCCACGGAGGCTATGACTTTATTGTTGAAATTGTATGCCTCACTACTGGATAGGGTGGGAGTCCGAGAGTCGTAAACTAAATTTGGCTTTCTGTAAGGCCCTTCGCACATGGAGCTACTCAAAAATGACTGAACCAATCAGTAATTACGATTACAAACCAGTAAGAAATTGTATCTCGCACACGTCGCTACTCAAGTTGTAAGGTTTCAGTCACTTCTGTTATTTCTGTTTACAAAAGCACACGGTTAACAAGTGGTAAACATGTCAACTGGATCGAGCGAGGACGACGACGATATTGTATTATACTATTATCATAATAGACGTCGAAGGAATATTCGCAAGTTTTGGGTTCATCCGTATATCCAAGCTTTCTGTTATATCCTTTCGTGGATATTCAATTATTTTATAATTATATAAGCATGGGTATTTTTCCACCTCCTTCACAAATTGAATATTTAATGTTTGCTCGTTCATTTTTATAACAAAAAATAAAGAAACTCGGGAAACCAGTAGCGTGGTGACCGGTACGACGCGTCGCGCGTGATCGGTTGCTAACGCGTTACTGACCAGTTAGTAACTAGTCGCGTCGTGTGCGAACCTCCATTGAACATGTATGGGCTGTGACGCTCAGGCAACTCGTTAGTAATTTAAGTTTGTGACTAGTTCTTATTAAGTAGCTCCATGTGCGAAGGGCCTAAGTCTAGCGCGACTAATCGCAAGCTTGTGGCGCGCCTTACTATCGAGTGCTCTGCCGCAGCTGTGCATGCGAGTGGACACAAATCCCCAGTGTCGCGAGACGTGTCACGAGTGTCCCAAGTGTCGGCAGTGTCACAATACCGCATTTTTTATGGATAATACGCCGTGACGTGCTCTGCAGCCGATTGGTTCATGGCGACAACCTCGGACATACTTGTCTACAGAGCATGCATGTTACCTCCGAATGTATTCAGAATCAAAGTTAGAATTAAAAAAAATATTTTGAAGAGCCTTCGTTATCACGACTCGAATGACTTTAATATTCTAGCTCAGAGAATTCTCATTTTTCATCGTATATTCGAAATAACGTAAAAATATCAAATAAAATATTTATTTCGCAAAACGGGCTGTTTCAAAGACTAAGATTGATGAGAGTTACTACAAAATAATTTTAAAACAGCTTCGCATTGAATCTTTTATACAAGGTGTTTTCATTTTAGTCTGACATGATGGAATTAAGCGTTCCTGAAATATATTCTGGGGATGAAAATATGCGTAATGTATACGTACCTCGTGGTTCGCGTTGTGTAAATTAAGTAGTTAGGGAACCGTGTGATAAATAAAGAAAACTTATTTTGTAATCAGTCCTCGACGTCTTTGTGGGGTCTAACTAGAGGACCGCCTGATGCATGCTGATTTACAACGGACCAGATTCATTATAAAAACACGTGGAAAAAATTGATGAATTATAACAAAGCTCGATCCAAAATAACACACGAGGAAAAACTAGGTATTTTCTCTTAGCCCCGCCATATTGAATAGATAGCCGAAAATAATAAGCAATAACATTAAATTTATGAATGCGCACTACTCAGGTAATCGAGTGACCCTGATCATCATACACGTCTCGGTAACCGTTATTGGGGCAGTTAGTGAATACTAGTGAATTCGGTAACGGCTTGTGTTTACACAATAACCGCGCCGACCGCGGCGGCACATAATTGCTATGATAGGGTTCGGATCTATGCCCGCTTCTGATAAAACAGTATAACGCCGTAGCGCAATTTGGCTGGGTTCTTAATTGACTATACCAGATTGAATAAATGAATGCAGAAATCATCTGACTAAACAACGCTCGATGTATGTCAAGTTTGTGACTATCGTTTTATAGGTGAAAAGGGGAGTCTGTCATACTGGAAGTACTTTATTCCAAGTTATGTTACTGTACATGTATTGACTATGGTAGCAGTGTGTGAATTATTAAGATCAGCTATACTAGAGTGAGCCTGAGCTACATTATGTTACAGCAAGCCTGGCCTATTCAACACAAGTGTAGCGCTCACATATGTCCCACAGATACCTAGAAATGGTCCACCGCTGCCGTAATTGATACAGCTAATAGGAAATCCAATTTTTCTTGGAATCTACTCTACCATGAAACTACAATATTCATCTCTCTGAACATCAGAGACACAATGAATGAGTAAATTACTCGATAAGAATATTATTAGAAGAGAACTAGCGCCGCCTTCTTGTTCGGTATGTTTATTATAGACGGATAGAAACGATACTAAATTTGGAGAAATAATGCACCAAAGGCGGAGGGTATTTTTAGACATCCGGTTAGTCTGAAATCCAGGTCCAACATAGTTGGAAAAAGACTAGACAGATGATTATTTACAGCAGCCAAAATATGTATGTTAACGTTTTATAATATTGTATACTGCATTGTTTATCATATCTATGGCTGCAGCTATCACAGAAGTTGCACTAAAAAGCCTACTTAACGAAACCTGCCTCAAATAAAAATAAATTGTCTACCACGTTCTGGCCATCATTGAACTTTCCTGTAACTCCAGTTCAGCCAAATATTGTAATGCTTCCATCAGCAGTACACAAGTAACCCCGCCCACTTCACCTGCCCTGTGCTAACACAATTATATTATATAGTTGACAGCGACGAGCTTCGTCTTAATGCACTTAGACGCGATCTGCTACTTCTCATTTACATAGAAACACAGTGAAACACTGAACAATTGCATTTTACTTTATCACGAGTCAACAAACTAATAATAACATTGTTCTTTATTAATAAAGATCATATTTTTTTGTACGAGACTGTCGAAACACTTTTTTACAATAAAGTGTTGTTGCATTGTTTCTGCCTAACCTAATTGAATGTCACCAATGTGACACACAATAGGCAAAGGTCAATAAGAAAAGAATCACAACTATACTAACATTGATAAACTAAAACTAGATGTAGACTATGCATTACGTATTTAAACTCAACTGTCAAGTGTTTTTGCTTTAGAAAATATAATTTATTCCTCTATAAAAGACCATCCAAACATTTCCAGAGCGACCATTCAAGTTGGAAATCTATAATTTAGCCTAAGCCGTAGTCGATACGTGCGGCTTAAGCGTAACTGTCGCTTGGCCGCAACGTGTCGCTTAGCCGATATTAATTTACGAGCGCGATAAGCGACGTTCGCCGTTGTGAACTCCCCCCTATATTAATCATGTTCGGATGACTTCGACTGTGCCACTCGACTGGGGAGCTTGCTTTTTGCTTAAGAACCCAATTTATTGAAGTTTGTGGTGGACATATTGGCAAGAGTGGGTGTTGCGTAGGTAATAGTGTTACTTCTGAGAAATATAGATTCTATCATAACAATAATATCTCGTCTTTATTCGTCGAAGAAAGCCTAGGTGTTTAGTACTCCCACATTCAAATAGACTTATATCTGTACTTTGATGTAAAGCGATATTACAGAACCAGGTCATACATAGTCATTCGTAAACAAGTATCTAATACATTCTTTTGACAGCTATTTCTGAAATTGGATCTCAATTTTCTTCACAGTTTTATTTGAGTCTAGACTGTGTAAACTAATCTACCTACGTCTGCTTCAATCTGTACCACAATGGGATCAAAGTGTACGGACTGGAACATTACCTAACCCATACAATTTATATCAGACGGAGTCATTTCATTAGCGGAGCGGGGCTTGGTCGGACGGCGTGGCGGTGAGACGGTCCGGTTTGCCGTGCGGCGTGCAGCCGGGAAATAAGCCGTTTGTACGCATTTGAGCGTGGTCCGACACGGCGGTCGCACTTTATTGTTACTATGGTGCCAGCGGGAATACTCCACATATTTGCGCCGTCTGCACACTCGCGCAGATTTGTGACGCGCTTTGCATAAACGAACAGAGATTTGGATTTAATTTTGCGGGTACCAAGTGATGTTCGTGGTTCAACAGTAATACCTCCACTTGTCGCTATTCATCACTAAGCCAGTGACTATTAGGAAGGTAGACCGAGGTAGAATTAATATTAACCAACTGCCCCTTAACCTGACCCTTTCATGTGGCCTTAAACCGGAACATTACTGGGGCCTTCCTTAATTACGTGAAATACTCATGGACCGAAGTGAGTACATCTTCGTAGCGTCAACACTGAGTAAGCACTAATTATCGTAAACATACAGCGAAGGGCCTGGCGTGGGCCGGACGATGGTCAGCGCGGGCCACTATCGCCCACGGACACTGTTGATTTAGGCTTGTTTGTACCGCACCTGATATATCGCTCCTAAACACATCAATTGTGTCCGCAACTTAATGAGGCCCTCTGTCGGTACCATTGCGATACAACGCTGACATGTTCCGACACACTGATTGTTCTGAACAAACACACCCCTAATATTTTATACATTTGCCGATTGATATTTTTTGTTAAAGGCTTTGAATAGCCTGGCATGTAATAACGCCTTGAAAACCGCTAACTTAAAAGGCTGTGTTTGTGTTTTAGAAGCGAGTTAAGAAAATTCAGAACCCACAGTCAGAGAAAATGGCGCACTGATATAACTGTGCTCGTCTCAAATTATAAGCAAACACGGAGTGGGACAGCCGCCAGCCATCACGCAGTCCCGCAGTCCCGCCGTCCCACAGCTCATACACGAAGGGTTCACAATTAAAACGTCAGATGAAGTGCGCGTGTGTGACGGACATAATGAGGGCTGCCCCGTCCGTGTTGTTTTATAATTTATAGAGAGCGCCGCCGCGCCTCGCGTCGCCGTGGTTCGCGGCAGCCCTGCCAGATGCCGGCGATAAAAGCCTTCCCTTTGTGAAATGCAAAATTTGCATAATAGAACATTACTTTAGAACTCCTAGTTCGAAAGTGGGAGATGCATACTCCTTTTGGTCTCGGACAGAGGCCAGTAACGCGATCGCCGAGCAAATCAAGTGGCAGAGCACACGAACTTATCCAATGCGATCCATCCTGAGAGGAGCTCCTTCACAAAAGAGTCATTCTAACTCGATGAGAATTGGCTTTAAAGAGCAATTGCTTGCGCTCATAGACACGCACGAGTCGCGCTCCCGCTGTAGTGTGTCACATCAGTTACTAAAGAATAATAAAACACTTTAAAGGTGAAACTTTCGTCGGCTAACGAGTTTCCGTCCGCCATTACCGCGCTCCTGCCCGCCCAGGTACACTTTTTACAAAATAAATTGTGGAAGTACTCATCAACTCTTTGCTTTGTTATTTTTATATGGTGTAATAAAGCCTCTCTCGGGGAAATTATTTAATAATGTTTATTATACCCTTTAACCGGTAGACCAGAGGTTCGGTAGTGAGAATTTGTAAAAAACTTTAACCTCTTAATTTTCATGAAAACAGCTAGTTGGAGTATTTACATGAAAAATAATTCGGTAAACATCCCGCACCTGAGATAATTCACATCCACGTACATCGAGGGTCAATCACGCGCACTGATTACACGGAGCTGTATAAAAGAGTTGAGAGAAAGCGGAACATTTGGCATGCAAATGTATTCCGTTGTACATCGCGAGTTAATCCTTGACGAATGCTAAATACGTTAACTCACGCCCGTGTTCAGGAGCCGGGAGAAAAAACGTGCGGGCACCGGACGGCGGCGCGGCGGCGGCGGCGGGCGCGCGGGCGTGCCTCGCGGCAGTCGCGCGGCGCCCGCCGCACTGTCTGTACGTCGCCGCGCCGCAGCTCCGGATCTCGCCGCTCCGCTCGAGCTCGTCGATCGTTCAGCCGCGCTCGGTACACCTGTGACGTGAAAGTGTTATGGTGGAAGTTTTCGGAATGCTAGTGTGGTGTGAATAAAAGATCTGGGCTACCTCCGAGAGCAGGCACCGCTCGAGGTGGGTCACATGTATTATTTAGGAGATCGCTCTGCTGTCGCCGTTCAGCGAGTTATTAAGACAGGCTGCGACGAGCCGCCTGAATGTTTAATGTGTTAAGTTTATCAGCGAGCGGACCCGGGCGGCAGGCCTGTGTCTCGGAGCCAGCGATGCGAACTGGCCGCGACAGATAAGCGGCTGGTTATTCGTCCCCTTACGTCCATTACAGACTCGGAACAGTTGGGACTACTCGTTACCGTTATTTTGAGAAGCCTCCTTTGTACAGACTATATTTAGACTTTACTACAACGAGAAAAGATTTTCTACTGAAATACATCGGACTGAAACTTAATTTTTTATTAAAACGGCACGTTGTTTTCATTTTTTTTTAGAAACATGTTCATGTTCTACTTTCATAAGGTAATGTGAGCTCGCTCACTTATTTGTAGAACGGGTAAGCCACATATTAAATACTAGTACAAATGTTTTAGTAATGCAAGAACTCTCTATTTAAAGTTGAGCTTGAGTTGCGTCGAGCGTACGTAAATAAGATCTTTAAAGCTCGAATTACATTATATAAAACATACATGTCGCGTCGTATTACGTTGACCCAAGAGACACGCCAACCTTTTCAAATATTATTAAAGTCTTTTGTAAAACTTTACATGTTCACAAGAATTTTACGAAAATAATATTTTCACTGACAAAAGGCTTGGTTTATTTTCCACGAAATTTTTTTGCTTCATACACAGTCTTGCAAATATTTGGCGTACGCCCAGAATGACGGTAGTTGCGTTTTTGCTAACTAAGCGTTACAACGCCTCTACGTCTTACGTAAACGGTAATAGAGGATACGTCTCGTTTGATACGACGGACTCGGTTCACGAGAGCAGGAGGTAATCTAGCTGACAATAACACACATGCTCTTACAAATGGTCTGCCTACCCGCTTGCAATTAACGTTGGGATTAATGGAATGGAGAATCAGGGCAAGTAATTAATGCCAAGAGCATGTTAATTGTTATTAATTATTGTTCCACTGTATTGTTCATAGTTAGTATCGGATAATAGTTTGTTGTGTAATATTAACGTCATCGCCAGCAACCACTAATGGTTTCTCGAACTAAGGTTTGAGATAGCTGTGTATGTATGTACTGAGATATGACATGAGAATACAGAGAAGGTTTACTTGAAACTAAGCGCAACCATTTAATTAGGAATGAAAAAGTGCTGCATAGTAGCCATAGCCGGGAACTAATTGGCGACGAAGCCAACGACCCGTTTAAAGACTCATTAAGGCTCAGTCTGGGTATTTCAGAAAATCCAGCTTCAATTAGTGAGCTTACAAGATCTAGCTTTAATCCCTGAACTTTGGAGAAAAGCCTACACAATGCATTTAAATAAAATACATAAAGCTTGAGTACAGTACACAGCTTTAAGTTTTCAGGAAGAAAAAAGATGACCGTTTCACGACTTATTTAATTCCAATTCTCATCGACATTTTACGTCTTTCTAGATTGAGTGATTGCAATATAAAGCTCAATTACGGACAGTCCCTGGATGTTATCAGCGTGACGTTCATCCAACACAGCTATACCTGGGGCGGGAGTCTGAGCTACAGGGGCAGAGGCTCGATGGCAGGCGTGATAAGCGCCAATAAACTTGCTTTATGTCCCCAATAAAACTGTGGGAGCGGCGCACTGGCTGGCTGTGCCCGCACTTGCCAAGACGCTGTTACAGATTTTAACTTACTTAGCTGCCACAATATTGTTGTAATTCAAAGAGAGGGAAAATGAGTGCATAATTAAAATCAACTTAAGGGGTGAAATTCTTTGCTATCTTCTTTGTCGTAAACCTTATGTTTCTTGGAAAAAAAAGCGAAAATAAGTGGATGTAGTAAACGGTTTCTATCAAGTAAAACAGCAGGCTACCTTACGTCGTCGGTTCGTATGGTTATCAATAAATTTAAACTGGTGATAGGTATTTTCTATAAGAACATCAATCACATTAAACTTATAAAAGCCACAAGTTATAGTATAGTATAGACTAACCTAACCGAACGTCATGATGTTTAACAACCAAAGTGATTTACCCCGATGATAATTATGGTGATTTATTGTTCATACAAAACGATGTTTCGATATCGCTCTGTCCGTTCAAGTAAAAAACTGTTTGCTGGTGGTTGCGAAGTGCGCTGCGATGGACATGCAATTTGTCGCATCATTGCACCGCAGTCCTGCACACATGAAGTACTCGCTACATGCACCACACACCAGCCACTCGCTAGGAGTCACGTACCGCAATTTCGCATCGGATTTAAAGATTGCCACAAACGTGATGGCTCGTATGTCGCACACAAACAACATATTGCACAAGCTTAAATCTAACTTCGTTCAGTGTTAGTTTAAATTGTGCCAAAACTTTAGTGCCGAAAACATTATTATAATCGGGATTCTTTTCCAAAAAACACTGAGAGTGAGTGGCTATGTTATCAACTTATCATTGTTTTTACGCCTTTACGCCTTTTTATGAAGAAAGTTAATATATTAGCAGCTCCTAAGCTTTACACAATATCACCCGACAACAACGTTTGTTTAAAAAAAATAGTCCGAACTTAGAACATTGTCCGTGTGTAGATCATTTTGTAGAGACATTTTTGCTACCACTTCTGAATTGGGAGTGATTAAACTTCTATGCGCTATTGTTTTAAACTGTCAGGAAAATATTCCTTTCACGTAACGTTCCCTAAAACTTGCCAGTAATAATTAAGCTATAAACGAGGCCACGCCACGTACTGACGTACCCTAGTATGCCTGGCAAACCCTACATGGTCCCGCTCAGCGTTGCTCCGTTGCCGGCTGTTTGCGTATGATAAACTTGGACATAACATTAATGCCACGAGTGTGTACCAGCATAATATTATCACATAATTACAGGCATATGCTTCTGTAACTACGTAACCTGGTTTTCTTTTAGGACTCTTAGGTGATAGCGAAACTAATGGAGCAGTAATTTGTCAACCCAGATGGAAGTCACATTATAGTAAAACACATTATGCTGAAAGCAAATTCTTATTTTGTACACAAAGATTTTTGGTGGGTTTTTACCAGGACAATAGGAGATGCTAACACAATGTTGCTAAGTCGTGTTTTACGATACGTTGGGAAAAGTACGGTATGATGGGCTAGCAACTTAGTGCGCTGCTGCTGTTAGACAGAAGTTACTCACATCTGTGTATGTTGGATCAATATTATTTCGCTTAATATTCCGAAAATGTTAGGAATATCTTAGGTCTGAAAAAATAGTAATTTAACGTAGTTTTATCTGCTCAGTGGTCATGTTATTAAACTAGCATAATATTTACAAAGACGTAAAACGATTAATTGGACACGGCTCCCGGCTCTACGATATTAAAACGTATTTCAAACGAAAAGCCAGACGTATTCATTACGGCCGCGCTACGGCTCCACTTGCGCGCTTTTGTCACTGCGCAGTACCCTGACTCCATTCACTTCTTTTTAATTCAATTTAAAAGCAATAACTTTTCATGAAAAACTGATAAACAACTTAAATAAAGAGGATTTTATGACATTTTATACGTTTTTGTTTTGGTACGCACTTATTATATTTTGAAGATTCTTACATATTTGTTTTTTTTTTTCATTTGAATTGATAAATCTGACAGGTTAATTAAAATTGAAAATAATGTGAATATTAATCAAACTAACAAAAGTTTCGTAAACTTTATGAGAATTTTGAAAGGTAGCTTGACATTATAATTACTATCTTAACTTTTGAAAGTAGACAGGTACGATAATATTTACTTAAGAATTTTCATGAAAAGTAATTAGGATGTCAGCCATTAAAACTCGAAAAATGTTTTAAATAGTTATCTTTGAATGGGTAGGCAGAGATAGCAATTAATCATGTTTCAACTTTGACAGTATCGCAATAAATTGTTGTTTAAAATATTGATTGTTTTTGTATTTAGAGGTATTTTGGAATTAATTTGAATGGCGAGTGACTCGCAATACTATCACATAACAAAAGAAACACCTGTCCAGTTTATCCTGGGTACCACCTGTGTATCCTGGGTTCAGTTCCACTAACTCAATTAGCGCAGCTGACAAAGCCGCGGGGGTCGCTAGCGCGCGAGTTGCGACGAACAAACGCGCCGTTTGCAGCATTCCTTATTCATCAATCTGATTGATTTGCGCGAGCCTCACATCCTGAAATATTCAGCACAAACTATGCACGCGATTTGAAACCTGCATTACTTCGTTTGGTGTGTTTTTGAAACAGCTAAAATGGTAGATAAAATAGCAACAAAAGAATGGATAGGCTGAATTTATTTTAAAAGCAATGTGAATACGGCCGTGGGTCGTGGGTACAATGTAACGGGTAGGTAGCTCACTTATTTATTGAATAGGTTATTAACTGTACAGAAGTTTTACTTTACAGATATAACCGAACTAAACCGTCATAAGATATAGATCTGTAGGGCGAGTTGTCATAAAATGTACTCTAAAACCATATTTCAAAACGATTTATAAAACGTTCAAAAGTAAGTAAAATGAACGATTTGGAGATTTACGAGTGATTTTATGTGAAAACTTTGTATTACCGCCAGGACTAGTGGCCGTAAGGAAATTGCACTAAAGATTTATTTGACGCCAAAGTGCTGAAATAAATAGCTCCAGATAAAGGCTATCTTGCGGATAAGTGCTCAATTAAGGACGGAGACAGACGAAATGGATTAAGTATGAACGTAAAATATAATAGTGCGGCGGAGGCAATAAAACTGATTGTTCGTCATTAGTAGGAATAATAATACAATCCGTAAATTGGCATGGTCTGTTCGGTTTATATAAATTGGTTGACCGTTCATTATCAAATTGCGCGAATGCCACTCGTTTCGATGATCGTATGGTTTCGGCCACAAATGTGTGCCAATTCGTACAAATTATGTACAACATAACAAAGGAATTACAACGACGAAACAAACCCATTGCGTTTGTAATGTTTATACCTACACAACAAGCAGACGAAACTCCGAAAACGACAAAAACCTAAGAAACAAAGATCGCAAACAGCAAAAGATGACATCACAACAGTAATAAAGTAACAAGACGAATGATAGAAATGAGAAATAGAAGTAAAACTAAAGTGAATGGACCGTTACCTCGCTAACAATATTACTTAGGAGAAAAACTGGCGTTTTCTAGAACACCGTTCTTGATGCAAAAGGTCAATTTAGAAAAAGTGGAGGACGCTTAATCACAAAGCAAGCTGTAGTCCGGAGTCAGGAGCTCCGGCTTTTTATTTGATGAACGAATGATCGCAACCGCAATTCCGAGATGTTAGGATACTGTAATACGATTATGAAATATTCATTATTGTAAAGAGGAAACGTTTATTTAACAGAATGAAGGATTTTTTTTAGTCATTTGGTAGGTGTCGCTACACAGAGATATCTGCAACTAATAAGACACATAGAAGAGTTCTTAACACTAAGGATAAAACTTTGAATATAGAAGAAAAGTTTTTTTTAACCGACTTTCTTCAAAAAGGAGAAGGTTCTCAATTCGTTTTTTTTTTTTAATGTTTGTTACCTCATAACTTCGTCATTTCTAAACCGATTTGAAAATTCTTCTTATACATGAAAGGATATACTTCCCGATTGGTCCCATAGAAATATCATTAAAATCGGTTCAGTAGTTTTTTTTTCCTCACGTCAATGGTCCAATCACGCGGCGTCGTGTGAAGTGGGCTGTTATGCTATGGCCGTTCACGCGACGTCGCGTGATGGCTTACAATTAGGTTCGAGCTATAAAATAGCAGCCACAGCCACAGCGTATTAGGTTCGGTATTTTGTTTAGGCCACAAGGGAAGACATTCAACGATTTTTTTTATTTTGGCCATCTAGGTAAGTTCAGCATTTTGGTTTGCCAATGAACGTGTTAATACATATATTTTCTTCTTGGGTTATGTTGATAAGATGATGATCTCTTAATAACTTCTAGTTACAAGAATTTCTGTGGTATATACTACAACTAAAAGCAGTAAAATAAAAAATAAAAACTTTTTTAATGCTGTGTTTGGAACTGCTTCAAGTTTTATTGTACTGAGCTTTAATAACTGGTAGGTTAAAAGTCTTGAGCGCGAATTCAATTCTTAGCATATTGTATGAAAACCCACGGAAAGTAGCAGCTCAAAGCGGGTCTGTTGTCTGTTATGGAACCCCTCGGAGATATTATTGTACGTTTGAAAACGGTAAAACGTAAACATAGACTTTGCAAGAAGTTTAAAGTATAATCCAAGTAAAATATAATAATCTAGAACTCTTTATGTTGAGTTTAAAGGAAACACCAGAAGTTGTAGTTAGTCCGCGAGGTGACATTGTAGACAGTTTGAATTAAAAACATGTCAGTAAACCGGGTCGCTTGTGACGAGCTAACTAGCTAACTTTGCAGGTATACATATTTCAACAGATGCTGTACCGCAGTCGCTACTCATGAGATGATAATTATGTAAGTCTGACACTGTTAATGTCATGTTTTCATGCACCTATAGTAATACACCATTCAAAATTTACCTTCTGAAGTTACTAGACATGGTAATGTTGATACCATTCATAATTACACAAGTACTCATTGGTACTCGTAGTTGATGCGGAGTAAAATAGTAAGTTATGATAAATGAAAATCTATTTCCATTATTTAAATACCTACGATATGAAATAATTTACACAATTTCCAGCGCGGTAGTAAAACCAAAAAGACGATTAAATAAAGCGATAGGAGCCATGAATTTCTTAGTTTATCTTTTACCTAATAGCCCAATTTAATTAACGTGAAATCGTTTTAAGGAAGAAATTTGCGTTAAATGACCTGATATAATATCTTACTGCTTGCAGATTAGGTATATTATCACTTTAAATAAAATTTGGACCTTAGGTACATAGCATTTGTTCCCTTTTGAAATGCATGCTCTCGGTGTCGAGATATCTACAGTTACAAATATTGTACATTTGCAGGATCCATGTTATATTAAATTCAACTACAAAATGAAATACTCGTAAACAGAATGCTTCCTACTTGAATGTGTTCCAATAAGGGGTACCTTGGAATATTTGCGACACATCAAACGGGTGACAGGGGGTCTACTCTCTAAGCACGAAACCCGTAGTTTCGGCCGAAATTACGGGCGTTTCCTACTCCCTAGCACCGACGGACGGACGATTAGTTCGAGCCCGAACGAAGAATGAATGACAACTCGATTTGACAGTTGTCCCTACTCCCGGGGGTCTACTCTCTAAGCACGAAACCCGTAGTTTCGGCCGAAATTACGGGCGTTTCCTACTCCCTAGCACCGACGGACGGACGATTAGTTCGAGCCCGAACGAAGAATGAATGACAACTCGATTTGACAGTTGTCCCTACTCCCGATGTGTTTTTGCCCGTCCGAAAAGTTGAGTTTGGCACTTCTTAGGACGGATCGTTATGTCAGTTGATACGACATCAAAATAGTTATCGTGCTGTCGACGAAAGTTTAAGTTTTTTAGAAAATCAATACAATGGCTGCTTTTTTAATGCTTGAAGAAGCTCTACAAGAAGAGCGGAGGCGACGCCCATTCTACTCGCGCCAAAACTTCCGCTTGGCGCTTATTCCTGACATGGGGTTGCAAGGGCTCACACGGGAATTATCTGAAGATATGTCTTGCCTCTTTTGCCTCAACAAGCGACGAAATGGTGTTGATCCAAGAATTAAGGTAGGTATTAGTTTGATCCAAAATTTAAGGACTAAGGCTAACGATATACATATTGAAGATTCTGAAAATTATTGAGTTGTATTACTACTAATCAATCTTATCTATTGTTACTGTTGTATTTGTATACTTTCAGATACTTGATGCTCTCAATTTTTATGCCCGGGGGATCCATCAAGGTGCAGTGGGCCTTAGCAGTGACAGGACATAATGGGTTTTGGGACAGGCGGAAGATGTGATAAAATAAAGAACAAATTTGTACAATAAAAGTATTTTTTTAACAGAGTATTTTTTCACTTTTCGTTACAGGTAGTCAGTGGCCCGAAAGTCTGACAACCAGTCTTACCAACGGGATACCCCTTGGTAAGACTGGTTGTCAGACTTTTGGTATTACCTAGCACTAACTGGGTTGTGGAGGTCCGACAGGCAGTCGCTCCATGTAAAATACTGGTATTCAGCTGCATTCGGTTAGACTGGAAGCCGACCCCAACATAGTTGGGAAAAGGCTAGGCAGATGATGATGGCACCAATCGATTTGAAAAAAATATAAATACATTCAACAATACATTATTAAAATCAAAATATGAGGAGTTCATATAGAATTCGCAAATAAGGCCAAAAACCTGGGGGTGATAATGGACTTATCGTAGACTTCCCAGGTAGCTGAAGTAAGTCGCAAAGTGCACTCCAGAGCTACTTGCCTTTGAAGACCAAAACCTCCCCCGCGCAAACTCTCATCCAGCCCATCAAAGACTACGCCGATGCGTGGTATTTGGATGCCACCGAGGAGCGTTTAAATAAACTTGTTGTTTTTAACCTCAAAAAGTATGACCATGTTTCCAACTTTCGCAATATACTCAGATGGCTCCCAATCCGACTTCGCAGGAACTCTCGAATACTGTGTCTGCTTTTTAACATCCTTCATAACCCTAAAACACCAGCCTATCTGCGGGAACGCTTTTCTTACACCCGTTCCTCTGATGCACCTTGCAGGTCCCATCTTAGGAACCTCCATAAATCCCCTCCTCACGCTACCGACTTCTACTCCTACTCCTTTACTGTACACGCTTTGCGGTTGTGGTATTTATTCTCTTCCGCCTGATATTAGGGACTACCAAACTGTTGCAGTTTTCAAAAGAAGGGTGAAAGGAGATTGTGAGAGGAGACCGTGGCTAAATAGTAACAGCCGCTCGGCTCGATCTTTAGGTTAAGCTGCGCTTGTCTAGGTTGGTCCGCGGATGGGTGACCACCCATTACATTCCGAGTTTCCTCCGTGCCTCGGAAAGCACGTTAAGCCGTTGGTACTTATACATACATACTTCCTTTTATTTATCTATAGTAGTCTTAAATTAAATGAAGTTCCTAGTAAGAACTTACTTTCAATACTTATATCAATCACTTTTATTTTCAGGCATCATAGATACATTACACAAAATAATCTTATAAGTACAATAAGCTAAAATATATTGAACACTTTTACGAAAAATTATTAACTACGTTTGGTCAGCCACATATTGCACTGAGTCGAGGTGGCATGTAAACTTCCGCGAAGACACCGATACCTACACGACACCCTGCGGCCAAAATTCCGTCATAAAAGTCTCGAGATGGTGTTGGGACCCGCATCACAAAAGATAATCTTGTGGCGCGAATAACCTAACCTCTCCATTCTAAGGGTGAACTTGGTCTTGTTTCTTATATACTCCACGACCTCCTCTGGCGTCGTGGTGTGATGTAGACGGGACACGTATGTAGGTACAGCTGCGTCGATGGAATAGCGGGATGCAGCAACATGTTCGGACCTGTCAATTCGGAACCGCACTGATTGCGTTTAGGCTTTTTCTTTTCCACACGAATGCCTTCTGCATCAGCCTGTCCTCGGCATGTTACCGGTGGTTTCATTTGAGCTTCGAACTCGCCTGGGCACCACGGTATTTTGGTTGCCGCTGGTGTTTTGCAACTCGTTCTCACCAAAGGTTCTCAGTGACTCACTCATAAAATATTGAAGTGTCTCTATTTGCGCTAGTGAGTTGCTGCTAGAACGGTTGAGCCCCTTTTACCATTTATTACGGAGTTCCCGCGTCGCATTAATAATGCGAATTACGTGTATTGTAGCTCCTAATATTGAATGTCTTTAGTAAAATTGTAAATAAAAAACTGACATTTCATTTGTCATTTGCCGTCAAAAGAAAGAAAAGCAAAGGTATTAACAGGATAAAGCCACAAGTCGGGCAAAAATAGCAAAATAGTTCAATTCTATAATAATAAAAAGTATATTGTTAAAATGAGGTAATTTTTTTAAGAATAACAATCATATTTTTTGTTTAAAAACTTTAAAATCATAAAGTTAGTAAACCGGTAATCGACCAGTAAAATAGCGCAACTCTATCGCCATGCGTCATTCGTTCACGAATATTGTCTATGACTCCGTTCGAAACTCACGAATCCGTAATCAATCGGGAGTAGGGTTTGTCCGTAGTAACGGACTACGGTCGGACGAGCCCGTCCGTCCGTCCGTCCGTCGTTGACGGACTTAGAGAGTAGACCTCCAGGACCGAAATTCAAATATCGAGTACGTTTTATCGCAGTAGGCCGTCGGCGTCGGCTGCACTGAAACGGCACCTTAAGCGGTAAATTATTCGCGTCACGCGGGAATATGACGCGCTCGTTCAGTCGCGTCGTGCGTCGCGCAGGCTTGAGGGAGTCTTGTGGAGGAGAGGCTCCGGTGCGATCCGGATAACGCGGCTATAAACTTGCTTTATGCGAACAATAAAAGGCGCGGGCCCCGCCGGGCGGCCGCGGCCCTGGTATCGCGCAAATTGACGCCACTACACTACACTCAATCCTGTAGACACTCCAATACGTCATCCAACTTGTTTTGTGGTTTATTTCGATATTAGTTCATTGAATCTGCCAAGTTCAGCATTTATGTGGGAATATGTGCTTGAATTTCATATTGAAGTTTGCATATTATTAAATAGAAATTATTATGAATAGTATTAAAGTTAAATAGTTTTCTGATGAAGTGACACGTTAAAGGCTTTAATATTCACTGTTATTGGAAATAGCGCTTATTTGTTTGTTTGTTTTGAACTAGAGAGGGCTTTAGTACTCCAATCGATACCTAATCGAACTCTGTTACAACATTCTAGCAATATGTTGTGCATGTTTGCCAAAATTCAAGCGAAAATGATGTACATAATGTCGTTTCATACAAACGACCCCATTGCAAGTACTGATTGCAATTTGTATAATGCTCGTACAGCTTCCATATTCTGTGTATGTGTTGGAGCATGAGGTTTTTATAAAATGGTTTTCATATCAATTTCATTTTCATTCAATCTAAAAATATCGTTTGGTAATAAAAACATTGTAGAGTGATTTAGAGCATAATAATAAAATTATCAATTCTTTTTTAAGGTTCTTTGAATATGGTAGGATTATAAAAAAAAATCATCTCATACCTACGTTAACAACTAATCCTACATTATCAAGAGCTGTTTGAAATCTCGCTCTTAAATAATAATTATCTTCCAACTATCAGATATGCCAAATCCAGCTTATTGAACTACGACATACTTGACACTGCTGCTCCGGAGGCACCCGCTGTGCACAACTTGTAAGATTATGACGTCATGCGGCAAGCACTTGTGCATAGTTGGTGATACTTAGGTAAAGTACTTCAACGCGAGGAAACAACTTTGTACGGTGTTGTAATATCTGCATATCAACATTATCCAAGTACGCAGATTGTGTTTACACAAGGTTTCAAAACAGAGGATAACCAAAGAAAAAAAACATGAACAGTGTAGATATAAGGCTGGACAGAGAGTGACTGAGGTGACGTCGTGTGACGCCGACCGCAAATTAATTTATATTAACGCGAGAGCAGGAGAAGATGATGTTTATAGGTCAATTATCTGAAGTAAAGCCGTGTGCTCCAACAGTAATGTTGCCAATTTACGTAAAAAGTAAGATATAGACCGACGCTTCTGCTAAACGGAATTCAAATCTCAATTTCTCAGAAGTGAGCGTCAGTTTACGTGGCACAGATGTGTTTGATGTTACCATGGAAGTAATACGTTTCCATGCACTGATATTTCTGGTTCATCCTAAAACGTTTTCAAATCCAAAGGGCTCAAACAAAAACCTGTTGTTATTTCATAATCTTCATGGTATATCACATTACCCCCACTAAAATTATTAATGCAAAAGTGGCTCCGTCTGTTACTTGCAGCAGCAACTCCGGACATGAAGTTCTGGTTTCGATTCTTGGGTCGGGAAAATTTTTATTGGATTTTTCTATCAGGATTGTCTCAGTACCGGGCCAAAACCGGGCACAAATCCAAACTCCGTGGCTGTCCACGGAGTCTGGATGTGTTCCCGGTTGATGGGAATAGGTTCGCCCCCTTTTATATGGGACTTAAACATAGCTGGCGAAATGTGGGTGTACTATTAGTTTCACCTCTGCCTAACCAATGTTATGTTATACATTAGGATATTAATTCTGTTTGTACATTTGGGATAATTTCCAACCTACACTCGGGCAAAGTTGCCAAGCCAAAACCTTCATAAAGGAGACGTTAAAGACAAATCAAAACTAACCAAACTCAAACGAGCCAAAAATATAATTCCTTTCACAAAACGCACCAGACCGCGAATCACTGAAAGATTAATTATAGAAGGGAGAATTCTATTTAAGGTACGATATGATATCCTTTGTCACTGGTGACACTTGCCCACTACAAAGACAAAGCTTACCTAATGACCAAAGCTTACTCTCACAAATACAAGTCCCCCCCCCCCCAACGTTATTAGGCGGCGCTTTTAAACGTGTAACGCGATTGGTCCGGTGTTTGATCCTCCGCTAATAAGATGTAAGTGTGGGATCAGTAATCACGTTTGGTGGATGCTGGGCGGTAGGTAGGTGGGACGGGATTACACTTTGATGTATCTACGCCGCGCGCGGATCACTTGGCTTGTTACCATCTTTGATGTGACATGTGCCACTGACCTCGTCTTTAGCTTCTGTGAACTAATTATGTGTAGTGGATTACCTACTTGTACTTTATTAGGTTAATTGGATTCATATTATTATGTTGTTATGTTACTGTCAATGTCATCTTGCAGATAACGATGACAGCAGCATAACCAGACCTCAGTGTCTGAGTCGATGTCATGTCGTTTGCATTTCAAATTATTTAACATTATAGTAATTTACGATAACTTATCCCTATTCTAGCATACCTACCAGATACCCCCGGAATAGAGATTGACCGAAAAAGCCCGACATTATGGGCTTAACCTGAAATCATAAAATATAGCGGTATCTTTCGCGACGGTTTTTTAGTCGACGCACAAGACCTGGCCGTTTGGCCCGACTTCACCCATAACTTACACATAATGGGGAAGAAAGTATAGGTACGCCGTCCTAACAGTTCCGGGTTCACGAGGATACAGAATCTACGACAATATCGTGTTATAATTCATCGACGAGATGAAATCATCGCCCGGGGGCTCAACAATAAAAGTAAAAGTAGTCCTCCAGCGCCTGGGGGCGAATCGATCCCAACTTACTTTGAAAGCTTTACTATGTTCAGTAAAACGATTATCGGTAAGCAAATTATGTTGTTTCGTTTATAATCTCAGAGTGTTGGAGGCTGCCGCGCGGCGCTGTGTTTATGTACTAAGTAATCTTCTTAGAGGTTCATTGTGTGTGTCTTACGCTTGTAAATACGTGTTATAAACTGTCTAGTTTGATTAATTACTTATAGTTTGTTGCGAAACTATGACGTATGTGTATTCATTCCGAAAGCTTTGGACTCATATTTTTGGGTACCTAGTAGATTTAAGAACCTTTTAAAGATATAAATATGACGCAAGTAATGAATTATAGTCAGAACGTGACTGTAATATTCAATGAAAACATTCTCAATGGTATAATTTCAAGTTGCTATTTACTTAGGTCAGGCCATTCTTGTAGTCATTCATTTTCTTATTTATTTCTCACTTGCGGCCCGTCCCGGCTTCGCACGGGTGCCTTTGTACCTCAACTGTAATGTAGCATTCTAATAGTGAAAGAATGTTTAAAATCGGTCCAGTAGTTTTTGAGTATCTTCGTTACAAACATACAAATCATTCGTCTTTATAATATTATTATAGTATAGATTTGTCACCAGCAACTGTCGACCAAACCAAGTTGATCGTTTAATATTCCAGCGTTGAATTGAACAACTTTAACTCGAACAACTGTATAACAAAGAATCAACAAATACTAGAACAGATTCAATCTCGAGAGCGTCCAGCCTCTAGCGGCCGGCCGCGTCTTGAGGCGATTTTTTTCAATTTTAATTGAAAACGCTTCAACTTTTTAATGAAGGGAAATAAAGAAAAGTTGTAAATTAAGCGCGGCCCGGCAGAGTTGCCTCTTGTCTTAATTAAGACTGGAAGACTGAACTATGTTCGTGTTCTATTGTTTGTTTGAGAATTTTCCCTGTTGGTGGCGCCGCTGATATCGGCCGCGATAGCGCGCGGACATTGTTCCCACTCCGCTAGCCCTCGGAGCCCGGAGCCCGGAGCCCCGGCCTGGCCCCGCAACAGACGCACCGGTTGGCGCTAATCCCGTCTCTTGTTAATCTCGAATAGATCGTATCGTTGAAGCTCCGTTTAGGTGGGCTTTACTTGTAATTGTGTTGAATATTTAACTGTAGCACAAGTTTCCTATAAATAACAGCCCGTCTTACAAACGACCTTGTTCCACAAACCTGCAATTCAAGAAAAATAATATAATAGAATGCTCTATTGTAAGTGAATTAACATTGTCCAATGTAAATAAGAATCCTCCCTCAAGGGAACGGGAAAGGGCAAATAAAAGTCAAAAAGATTACAAAGAATTGAGATTGAAGATATTTTCATTGAAGCGAGTTACAAGCTGCTGTTGGAAATGTAGAATAATGTAGATTCCACCGAGCAGCAGGAACCACTCTTTTAAATTTAAACTAAAAACAAGGAAAAGACCTTTTCTTTTGAGAACTTAGTTGGCCCATGGCTGTATTTTTCGTGATATATTTTTGTGGAAGTTCTACTTACTTATATTTGCATTTTAATGTACAAGACGAGAAGTTATAATAAAAAATAAAGTGCCGCGGGTGTCTTCTCAGCAAGTTTGAGATTCAGGCGAAAGAAACGTGAAAGGAATCACAATATTTGGGGCCCACTGGACATTATTGCTTATACTACATAGTATAATTTTTTTAACATCTATCACGTGAAAACTCTACAATAATTTTATATTAAAAGAATTAATTAATTTACTAGTAAACCTATATTTGTCACGAAATGTATTACTATTTTCTAATTTAGAAATTCCTAGAATGGACAAATATGAATTTAAATTCGCAAAATATGTAGTCCAATATTAACATAATCCTCTTCGTTCATCGTCAGGTCTATTTTAGAACATGAAAGTTAGAAATCGATGAAGCTGAACTAGGTAAAGGAGGATATCGTTGCCGCCCTACTTCCGATCAGCTGAAGGTACATGTCTGTCTGTGTACCTACTAGGTACGTGTGGCCTGGCTCGACACGTCACTCATCAGAAAGGTGCAGAAGGTTGTCTCCATACAGGAGTGAAAACTGACACTTTACACACGATTTTACAACTTGAAAAATATATTGAAATTATTTTAGTATAATTATGTGAGTTCAACATTAAGGTACACATAAATATTTGGAAATAAATTTTCGAAAGGCTGGTTGCGTCGATGCGTCCTCCACGCATCAATATTCGTGGCGTAGTTTAGTAGAACGACGCGGTCGCACAGGGAAACAAGAAAAGCGTGTTCATTTCAAAACCATTTTAAAACCAGCCAAGTGGCAGTCGGACTCGCGTATGAAGGGTTCCGTACCATCGTAGTAGGCAGCCCCGTTTAATTTTTTTACGATTGATTGACGCGAGCATACGGCGACCTCAAACAATGTTTGACATTGAGGCGACTTCCAGCCGCGAGTGCGTTTTGCGCTTGTTTTATCGAGTCAGCCTTCTGATGCTGTTGTAAGTGGCGTGTGTCCGGATACCACGTGGTCGACACGGATGGGTGTCTCATTATGTTTGCGCACCTATTAGCGAGCTGTTTGCTCTGCCGAATTAACGCCGAGCCGCCGAGCTATTGTTACACCCTGTACAGTGTACACAGAGCACAGATACACCCTGTATACGGAGATACGTGATCTACTCGTTAAGGAGGCTGAGTGCGCCAATTTAACCGAACCCGTGTTTAGGAATTTGGTGTAAATGCGTGTAATTGAAAACTATTATTTGTACAAATAGGAAGTAGCACCATAGAATCGTATCAGTATTGCAAACAATTCCTCGACAAACAAACAATCTCTACTAGGTATATTTTTTTTTCAAACTAAGTTCCTACTACATAACATGGGTGTACCTAAAGGACACCCCTATTTCTTCAGTTATGTATAAGTCCCTTTAAATTGAGGTGAGCCTATTGCCATCAACCGGGCACATATCCATAGTCCGGGTTGCTACTGAGAAATTCTTCACAGATAAACTAAATAACACTGCCTTACTTAGGAATCAAACAAACCAAAGACATCATTCGACACTTGAGACACCACTACAAAGACGAGGCAAGGCAATCAGCAATTTTAATAATCGGCAATAATACACCTAACAAATGTGGTTTATATGCTAAAAGGAGCTCAGTAATGTAAACCACAGAATTCATATATAAATACAATCTCTACTCCCTATTGTTTCAAAGTAAATAGTAAAATCATTATAATTAATTATTCTGCTTATCTTACTAATATAACTCCCCGGCCGCCGCTTGAGACCGGTAGCTTGGGCCGGTAAGAGCGACGGGACCTTTTTCCTCGGGTAAATTAAATTAACAAATAATAATATAATTATTTTACTTTATCAAACTGTAAACATCTCCATGACTGCCTACTACGAAATCTGTTACAGCAATGATTAGAGCATAATTATTTCATAATATTACCAATGTTTAGAGCATTTAACATATCACCAATGCTTAGAGCATATATCATAATTATCACCAATGAAACTGACGGCGATCACCAACTAAACGCGTTCAAGAGCTGTCATTGTAGATATTTTCGGTGATATTCGCCGTAAGTAATTGAGTTTATTTAGATGACATGTTTGTCGATATTGCGGCGATATTATCTTTGTGGTTTTTATTATTTTGTATTTGCTTTTAATTTCCGGTCAGGGAAGTCCTCGATATCGGTTTCTGGGCGCTTCTGGAATTATCGTAAATTATTATTTTTATTATTCTTCTATAATATCTACTTTAGATGACAATAGAGAGTCTGAAGTTATATATAGGGTGACTGGTAATTAGTGACCGATACTTATACACATGATTGTCAAAGAAACATTTTTTTTTATATTCATTCACGTTTATCATAATATGCGCCTGTGACCTATACCGCGCTACAGTCCGGCCGCCACGTGCAGTTATCGGTGTATTATTGTATTATAAGAGAATGAGTATTTTAAAAAATGTTGCTTTGGAAAAGTTGTTTGTTACAAACGTTATATATAGTCACCCTATATATAACGTTTACAAGGAATCAGGCATCAATTGATTACTCCCGCTGCAATTCCAATACCCAGTAGTTACAGACTGCTTACTGATGAAGCTTCACAATAAAATTGCATCCAAAGACGTCGCTACTTAGGATTCTACTCGGGAAACAGACAACGAACAGGAAAGATTTTGTGTTCAGTCTGCTCTGCCTCCACCTTACATCTTTCTGGACTTAGCCAGTATCTGTGATATTTACCTAATATAAGTCCACTTTATTAAGGAGTCTGGACTTGTGACCGGTTGATGGCAATAGGCTTCGTCTCCTATAACATCGGAGTTAACATGATTGGCGAAATTTGGATGTACTATAGCCCTACACCTGTGCCCAACCCCCGGGAATTACAGGTGTGATGTTATGTTATATTAAGAAGTTGAGATTTCGAACGTTCAATTAATATTAATACAAATTGGTTCTCTGTGCTGTACTCCCGGGACAATCGTGGGTGACCACCAAGAATTGCTAATCCCTTAAGACGAACAAACCGAATTGGTGGCTAATTGATCTGTCAACCAATTACGACTTAGTGAGCGGGTGCTGTGCTCTGTGTTGTTCATTATTCAACGGTCCATTATTTTCGGCTAGGTTTAGCCTTTATTGCAGGACCACGAATTAATTCCCGATAAGCTACGTAATGGGAACAGTTCGTTTATTTGGTATTGGCCTAGGAGAGCTCGCCAAGGATTAACGCGCATGTGCTCACCATATTTTAACGATTTCGAGTTATATATGTATATTTTTTAACCTGTGTTTTGAATAAAGTTTTTACCACGGACCGATGTTATAATTTATGTATTGAATTTTTATGGTAGATTTTGTATTATAACGAATATACATAGATTATTGTAGGAACTGCAGTGTATGAAAACGGATACTACGTATTCGACATTCATTAGAGCAATTTATGGCCCATAAGCATTGCAAACTTCCCAATGGAGGAATAAATTGAAAGTTGCCTAACCACCAAAGTGAAATTTATGAGCGGTATTCCAATCGCTTCATAGAATTTCCGTCCCCAAGCGTTCTACCTGAAATAACTCCCATACTAACGTATAAAGCTGCAATTTTTAACTTGGCAAGTTTTAATTAGCCAAGATAAGATGTAAAATTTTAATTTTGCGATAGTTGTGATCCGTACCAAGATGGCCGTCGTCTCTGGAGAAGCCCGTCGGAGGAGTTTATAATTTATAGCTTAACTAGCTAGTCACGCGGTGTTGTCTGGAGTTAAGTGCGTTGGGCTCGGAATTATGAACGTGTTTTTGCCAAAATCTGTTGCTGTTTGTGATTGATAGTGTGCGGTAGCGCTAGTGCCGCGTGAGGGCGAATTGATATTCCATATATCCAAATATTACCATCTGATATTTATACTTATATAAGAAACAGAATATATTAACGGAAGTCTAAATAAACATTTAACAATTTTGGAAGATTACGGAAAAATCGTAAGTAAAAAGCTTTTAACAATTTGATCGTTTGGAAAATGTTACTAAATCTTTGTAAAGTATTTACACTCTTAAGTGATTATCAAAGTGGAGGTAATGCTCATAGGAGTATTTATAATTCAATCTGACGAAATTTTATAATGTTTATCCTTATATTCAGCGGGATTCCGTTAACTCTTGATGAATTTTTAATAAATATTATTATCATTACTCAAGTGGCTGAAAGCAGCTTTCAGTTAGAAAGTTATAATTGACTGAGATTTGACGGTTTTATGTGACAGCACTGACCTCGTCATCTGAGTAATGACAGTACGATAGTGTGGAGGCGTGACAGCTTTGTTATAATAATCTAGTTTGGTTGTGCATGTCGTTGGTCGTCGGGCAGGCGTCCAAGTGCACGGGACGTGGAGAGCACTCCGCGCTGCGCCGAGCAATAACACGTCGCGTCTAACATATTACGGGCAATAAATACTCACATATGTATCCCATTGAGTGGCCAGTACCGATGTGCTTGTGCACAAGTTCTGTCATCCATGCGCAATAACTGTGTTATCTAGTCGCAAACAAACTGCAACTCCATTTGGTTAGTCGTTCGGAAATATTTTATTTGTAAAACTGCTCTTTTTGAATACGTTCATCAAATATTTGGACACATCACGGTTCTATTCATCGCCCACCAGCGCTGAGCCGTTATGTTTGTTGCTCCATTTGTCTGGTTTGTGTATTCGTCAACAGATTATATTTTATTGATTCAGATAGGTAGATGCGGTCGAATCTGTCTGATAATCGACAGAATTATTGACTCACAATTAGCAATTTCTGATTCTAATAACTGACAACGTTATATTTGTTACCAAGATATTAATTTATAATATCAATATAACGAACTAGGCAATTACAGACTGGGAACTGTATTAAAGTATCAGTAAATATTCGCTCAGATTAATGTTTTCCAATAAACTAGGGATCGCTTTATTCTCAAACAATACGCTCGAATCGTTTCGTAATGAAGTGTCTCATCTAGTTGGGAACATTAGTCTTTGAAGGGCTATTTGTAATGGGGAGACACTATCTGAATGGTATATTTATATAGAGCTTGCTGAGGATCGATCAATGGCTTCCCTCATTCAAATCCAATTATGTGATAAAAGAAGTCAGTGACAAGAAAATTCAATTCTAGAAGCAATCGTTACAGAGTTTGATTCCAGAATGCAAAGAGACCGTTCACACGTTTCAGTCCAACGAGTTGTTGACTTCAAAGAGACTTGAACTGTAAGGTCAAGATACCCACTATCTTTACTTCTCTGTTTCATATTTCCAGTCCGAGCTTATCAAGAGTAAGTTATAGTTCATCCCAAGTAGATTAGTATTCTTACCTCGCGCGGGAGCTAATACATCAAGTATATGGCTTTGGGATGCTCTTCGTGAATATAATGCCCCCCAGGGCCCTGCACTCGCTCCAAGGAATAATCGCCTTACTTTTAAATATAGCTACATCACAGTGGAGTAATGGACCCTTTATTATCCCCGAACATAATGGTAATTTTAATATTAACTTATATTTTGGAGTAGCTCTTGTGTACTTTACTAAAGTCATACGTGATTTGAATTCTAAATATTTTGTGAAAGAGACCTGGTTTTATTATTTAGAAATATGTGACGGTTTATGAAAATGTTCTTCAGGAAGGTCAGATGTGTAGTACTCGCAACCGGTGTACACGTATGAACGAGGACGAAGCGAAAGAAGTATGTAGGGATCGTAGCAGGTGGTGTTCTGCAGTAACTGCCTGCCCCTATGAAGAAGGCGTCTGTTAAAGTTAAAATACTAACCGATGCTTGCATGAAACGTAATCTCACGTTAGTAGTCGATCGTATTGCGCAGAAATTGGTTATTTGCTACGGCTGCGTAACAACCAGAGCTACGAGTCGCTACGCCGTAGCATCGGCGCTACGGCGTAGTCCTATTTCAATACTCCGTTCCTTTCATCTGAACTTTGAACCGTAAATTAATATTCAATTTCAGTTCCGATACCTTATAATTTAGGTTAAAGAAGAAATACGATATTATTAGTTCGAGTTCCCTAACTCTTTAATAGGGTTAGCTTCCTGTAAAGAATATGGCCTCCTTTAAGGTTTCTCTAAAATATTGGTTTACAAAGTTTTATCCCTAAACTAGCTTCTGTCAGTAAACTACTTATAATAATATAGAAGATAACATAACATCACGCATATAATCCTCGAAGAGTTCGGCAGAGGTGTACCTATAGTACATTCTCATTTCGCCTTTTATGTTCAAGTCTCATAGACGAGCTTATTGCCAACAACCAGTCTTAAATCCAACATCTGAAAAAAAAACAAACCAGAGATAATCCGACTTAAATACCGAGGCAGTGATACCTAAATACTGCTTATCATCTGCCGAGCCTTTTCCCAACTATGTTGGGGTTGGCTTTCAGTTTATCTGGATGCAACTGAATACAGTATTTTACATGGAGCGACTGCCTATCTGATCTCCACAACACAGTTAGTGCTGGGTAATACGAAACCCCTTGGTAAGACTGACTGTCAGACTTCCGGGCCACTGGCTACCTGTAACGACGGTCAAAAATCTATAAATGACAGCCGGGACCAACGGCTGAACATATTCGTGTCCACCCTCGTTTCATAGCGCACATGTGCCATCCCGCCACACACATTGCAAGTGAGCATTGGACCCTTCAGGTGAGTTGCCGGTACTGAACGTGTTATCGTGCTTTCCGAGACATGGAAGAAAATCATTATATAATCAGTGGCCACCTACCCGCGGACCAATCTAGCCAAGCACGGCTTATCCCGAAGATCGACCCGAGTGGCTGTTACTCGTATTAAAGCCACGAGCTCCTCTACCTAAATACTGCTATTCATAAAAAATTACATTTATCATTCTATAAATTAATACGAAAATACTATGACTTCACGTCTCTATTAGATTATAATTACACACACACATTTACATTGTGTGTCATACTATAAACAAGTACAAGTTAGTACCACTACTGTGTACGAGCACGCACAGATCTCCCGGGGTTTGGAGGGTAGTTACGCATGCTGTGAGTGTAGTGTGTGATTGTCTAGACACTATAAACTATCGGATATCGAACGAAAGAATACGAACGATGTCGTCGGGAATTAGGAGTTACTGCTTCAACACGAAAAACGAAGACAAACTACATTGTGTGAAATAGTGTTATGGTCTTTTATCTAGAATATAAATGTTTAACATATAAATCTCTAGATGTTTGCTACTGTCAAGATATAATTTCTTGATCATAAATTCATCACAATCAATGGACAAACAAATTAAGCACTTACCTGAGTCCTAAGTACTTGGATATTTCTATTTATATTTTGATCACTATAAACCCAGAGGTGAGTGTGGCTGTTTGTATATTATGTTAGTTGAAATGTTAGTAAACGCACTCCCTAGTGTGGAGCAACGTTTTTGTAAAAAAAAAACAGAATCGAAATAAAGTCTTTATTCCACACATTGAAACGGACAGCCCTTGAACGCAGTTCAGATGTGCTGATCTTGTTCACTTTCATTGATAGCATTCGCCCTAACTTATTTGTTTTAGTAAATTACGCAGTAACTACAACTACTTACAGTAAACCTGAAATACCTCCATGTAATTATTTTCGTACACCTTTGTGTTTCAGTAACAAAGTGGCCGGTGTGTCTCTCAGCTGTACGAGTGTCGACAGAATTGATTCATTTGCGTCTGTTTGTGTCTCTTGTAATCACTCGCACCGCAGCGCCCTCTACAGTTTGTTTGTTGACAGTTTAATTATAGATATTTACATTGTGTTTAATTATTATCAGTTCACAGTGTTACGTTTACTAAATTAACTACTTTGTATTTTGGCTTTCTGTTGTTCTTTTTATTTAAGAAACGTGTATATCTGATTTCAAATTAGAAGCTTATATTTATTTAGGAAAAATAAAGCGAAGATATTATCTGTGTAGGAGAGTATTCTTCTTCTTAGAAATGTTGATAAAAATTCTTGTAAGTTTGTTTTACTCTGCTTGACACCTCGGGGAAAACTGGCGTAACATATCTCTGAATGTAATTGTTTTAAGAAGTTTATAACTATTATGATAAAGTTATATAATATTAAAATACCTTAATAAACAAATAGTAATTTTCGGATGTCAGTTTATAACCAATAGACAGACACTTTATCATTTTCCAACAACATCTCCCTTAAACGTTCAATTTTTCTGTTGTGTCCCATTTCGTCCATGTTGTGATTTCGCCCACGGGGGCAGGTTGCGATCAATCACGGGAATGGCCGCCGTGCCCGCAGCCCCGGGGCCCAGGGACCCGGCGGCCCGGCGGCCCAGGGACCCGCCTGGCCACACGGCGCGGTCGGCTGACCTCGCTACTTCGCCCAGACATTTCCATAAGTACAGGTTGTCTGACCTCTCACTTTCATATTAATATGTCGGAAGCGGTTAGTGTAACTTACCTGTAGTGGATTGTTTAGCGAGGGTACCTTGTCGAGTGTGTTCAAGTAAGGTAACGTTTTGATTAGCTAATGGGTTGCGTTTATGGTTTTCGGGTACGAGATTATTTAAGGTCATTTGTTACTCTAAATTTAATGTGCACGTAGTTTCTCAGTTAATCTAAAATACTACTGACTTCAAGCGGATAAATCATAAAAAAGAGTTTGGAAATCCTGACGATAAAGCTTTGGAATATTTTTAAGACGTGGTGAACAAAGTCTAGCTTGGTGATCATTGCCTTCAAGTGAAATATTAGCTGATGAGGCGACGGGTTGGTTGCCTCTTAAAATAAGTTATAAAAGAAATCCTGTTTATAAAGTACATTCAAAAGGACCAGACATTATAATCCTACAGTATTCATAGCCTTTTTCGCGGACCTTTGAAAATACATTTACTGAAACCTTTGTATAATTCTTAGGCCTTTCAAGGGATTCTGTTACATAATGTAGCTTTACATTTTTGTTCTGAATGAAATATAGGCGTGATCTCACGAGGCGCTCCACGATCAATTATTTCAACGAGCGCCCCGCGATGTGCCCGCGCCCTACTGCGCCTCCAAGTAGGATGTATGTGTGTAACTGTGTACAGTATGCGTAGTACCCACATGTGTATCGTTCACTTTTTCCTGTTGTGGGTTGTAGCCTTTGTGTTGAAATAGTGACAAGTGACGACCTTGTTCATGTTTTTTTTGTCTTCCTGTTCTGTTCGATAACACAGGAAAATTGTTGATCCTACCCACCCGTTTAGATATGGATAGTTATTACAATTCTAAGATCAAAGTGCTTATTCTCGTTGCTTATTTAATCCTTAACATCATAGAATGTTCCCCTTAACCCTTATCAGTATCTAATGGCGATGTGCTCTCATCAGTTCGGATGGCTACCGTACACTGTATCCCATACATAATTCATTTTCCGCGGCTGACACTTTTATCTAGGCGCTTATGTGAATGAAATGTTACATCTCGTACATGCCGTATTACCGTTAAAATGAGCAGACATTGAGCGATATGATGCTCAGCAAAATATAAAAATTGGTACAAATCATTCGGAATTCAAGGCTTTAGTCAGGACACAATAAATCTGAATGGGAGCGCAGTGGATCCGACAAAAGACATTTTATTTTATTAAACCAACCCAACGAACCGGTGCGAGGTATATTTCATTTGTATTTTTCCAGTTTTCTCTCGGGCCATTGTTTGCAATTGATTTCGTGGAGATCGTGTGACAGTTATATCTTTTTTAATAAAAAGTTATTAAGTGTCTGAACTAAAATAAAATCAGCTCTAAATGCAATTTATTGTTGCCGAACTTATGTCGGCAAATCTTTTCCTTCCAAAACATTGCAAAAACAACGTAATAAGTCGGCAATATTGCAATCGGTATCGTCCACCTTGCAGCGTTATTTACCTCGAGTTCGCAACTGCCATCAGTTCCACCCCTCGACCCTCGCAAGTTATCAGCCGTCGAAGAGTCGCGAGTCGTGATTTATGGCGTTTGACCGGCAAACAAAGCCTGCCGGTTTGTTCAGAGGCTAACAAAAAGGTGACGAATGGGGCGGCGATACAACTCATACACTTTCCTTTTTGGTTTCCTTTTCATGACGATGACTTTATTATTTTGTTTAACTTTGACTACGTTATTAACGGTTACCTTCACCTGGTCTATCTTAAAAAATAAAGTGCGTATGACCGTGTGACCGTTTTCATCTATTAAACAATGTAACAAGGGACATTGTCATTTTTATAAGAACTCTGGGCGTAACACCAAAATACATTTACATCAAATAGTAGCTTATAATTAGGCCTTCAATCACTTCTAATTCTAATAAGTCGCCGGAAAACAGTAATAGTGTCTATTACTGTTCTTCTGACCTGAAATATGCTTCCTTTTCCTGTATATTGCCCAAGATATTATTTGACTTATTATTCAGACTAAAAATAAACCTATATTAATAATGGTTTTCTCTAACACAGTATTTATAGTCCTTGATCGATTCTAGGACCTGACCGGCCTAGGTCGGATTAATTAATTAGTGCTTAGCTTTACCAAAATGTTTTCACCATAATCAACTTAAAACAAATAGAGTAAGATCCCAGAGCAATCAGACATAACTTATTTTCACACGGATGAAACCTGAAGTTTTCAGTAGCGTCTCGTGTGCCTTGAATACCTACGCGCTTTGTGGAACTTGCCGAGTGACACCTGGGCAGGTACCAGGTGAGAAAGGTAACTAAAAATAAGAATTATTTAACTTAAATTCACATGGCTGATTTTTATATATGTCATGTATAATATTATTTTAAAGTAGTATCATAAGTGTCAGACACTTTTGATGGACCAGAGCTTTTGTCAGACGCTTTTAAGCTACCCAAAAAATAGATGAACTTTACTTATTTTTACATGTCTGATTTTTTAATATGTTATTGAAGTATTTATTTAAAACTTATATTCAATCAGTCAGACAAATTAGAGTGACCAAACATCCCCTAAGACAAAAATTATTCAGCCAGAAGTATGAGGGCGAGAGCACTATGCCTGCGCTTCAGAGGGAGTGAGACGTCCATAATAACTCGGTTCCCCTTCTTAAACTCACCATCTGTTTCAATCTACTGTGTATGTGCTGTTTGCGTGTAATATAACTTATAGTATACAGTATAGTTCGAGCCTGCGAGAGCACATGTTTTTGTTGTTTACATCAGGTTATTTGTGAGTGTTTTATTAAGTTGTTTGTAATAGTGATAATCATGGAAGAAGAGAAATTGAAATGTACATTTTGTAAAAAATCTCATGATAAACTTATATTATTCTCCGAAGAAATATTGAAAAAGTGCAAAAACATTTTAAAACAGCGAATAATCCATAACCTCAAATTCAAAGATGTCGTTTTACCGGATGACTTGTATGACAGTGGTTACCATCGAGAATGTTATAAAAATTTTACTGCTCTACCAAAAAATAATTTTTCCGCCATACCAGAAAAACCAAAAAATGCTGAAAAAAAATCATCGAGTATTGTTGAAAATTCATTAGTTGCATCGACATCAAGCCAACCTTGTAATCTTAGTACTAACGATGATCTATGTACAGCGTCTACGTCAAGTCAACAAAATAATTCAACAGTTCCAGATTTAGATGTAGTGTCAAACTCAAGTCCAGCTAATTCAATGCCTGAACCAAGTGTTGAGCCAAATGTGAAGTCAAGTATTGACTTAGAATCAGTTGAACCGGTGTCATGTGATGGTGAAGAACCTTCTGAGCGTGATGATAATTTCTCTTCTGAAAATATTTCTCTTAAAAGTAACGTGGATATAGACAGAAACCAGAAATGTATATACTGTAATCAACAGACTAAACGACATAAACTGAAAAGACTACCGGTATATCTAGCCGGTAAAACTACATCTTTGAATTTGAGGTTATGGATTATTCGCTGTTTTAAAATGTTTTTGCACTTTTTCAATATTTCTTCGGAGAATAATATAAGTTTATCATGAGATTTTTTACAAAATGTACATTTCAATTTCTCTTCTTCCATGATTATCACTATTACAAACAACTTAATAAAACACTCACAAATAACCTGATGTAAACAACAAAAACATGTGCTCTCGCAAGCTCGAACTATACTGTATACTATAAGTTATATTACACGCAAGCAGCACATACACAGTAGATTGAAACAGATGGTGAGTTTAAGAAGGGGAACCGAGTTATTATGGACGTCTCACTCACTCTGAAGCGCATGCATAGTGCTCTCGCCCTCATACTTCTGGCTGAATAATTTTTGTCTTAGGGGATGTTTGGTCACTCTAATTTGTCTGACTGATTGAATTTGAATATAAGTTTTAAATAAATACTTCAATAACATATTAAAAAATCAGACATGTAAAAATAAGTAAAGTTCATCTATTTTTTGGGTAGCTTAAAAGCGTCTGACAAAAGCTCTGGTCCATCAAAAGTGTCTGACACTTATGATATTACTTTAAAATAATATTCTACATGACATTATATAAAAATCAGCCATGTGAATTTAAGTTAAATAATTCTTATTTTTAGTTACTTTTCTCACCTGGTACCTGCCCAGGTGTCACTCGGCAAGTTCCACAAAGCGCGTAGGTATTCAAGGCACACGAGACACTACTGTAAACTTCAGGTTTCATCCGTGTGAAAATAAGTCATGTCTGATTGCTCTGGGATCTTGGACTAAAATGACTGTTGTAGTGAAATCTTCGATAAAATACAAGAAATAAGAACAATTTCAATTGGCTTTAGCTCTGGTCTCCGGCGACTTTGGTAATTGTCGCAACTATAAGAATTGAAGAAGTTATTATGAGCTATGATTTAAGATAATTATATATTAATTCTGTTGGAACTTATCCCATTTTCACTGCGACCAACATGAATACAATATAGAAAGTTGGATGTTCTACCAAATTGTAAATAAAACAATATCAGAAAGACAATGACAAAAACAATATTAATTTAAAAATACTTTCAACGAATTGTGTTCCTCGTTTGCTCGCCTTTGTTTTTAATCAAAGTATCAGCTCTTTGTTCTCATGTGCAAGTTAATAACAGAATCAATCTTGTATAACTAACGACATAGCAACTGTGTTATTAAAACTATGTTTGTTTTATCATAACTTCACGCCTGTAATCCCCCAAGGGTCGTGCAGAGCTGTACCTACATAGTTCACTCACGTTTCAACATTTATGTTTTAAATCCCGTGTGCGAGGCTATTATTGCCCTTAACTGGATCCAAATCTGAACTCTGAGTTGTAACTGAGAAAATCCTGATGGAAAAACCCAATAACACATTTCTCGAGCTGGAATTCGAACCTGTCTTGGGTCGCGAACACAAGACCTACTAGACAGTCATATTTATTTCCTTTAAAATAGTCGACGACTGTCGGATTTATTATTAAGTTAGTTAGAAGTGGTCTTAAATCTTATTATAGAACGAGCTCGAAGTGAGTTCGCTTCCGAATGCAAATATAAGCGAGAGCAAATCTGAGTGGAGCAACAAAGAAGCTTCGGTTATAATCTCGAGACTACAAACTTGAACAAAGTGCATCAATCTCGGGCGGTGTTATTGTTGGTAGTGTTGCTGTCTGTTTGTTCGGCGTGTTGTTCAGCTGTTCGAACTGTCCGGGTTGTGGGGCGCGGTCGGACAGTGAGTGCGGAAGTTAGCGGTCGCGGTCGCGGGCTGCGGTCAAGCGCTTGGGAACTTGACGGTGTCGCGAACTACTTACTGTAGACAAATGATGATAAGTTTGTGACATTATGTGAGCGCACAGCCCCAGTCTGAACAAAAATGGTCTGAATGAAGGAAACGAACAGCAAACAAGTAACATGTCTGCACTGTTCCGAAGATGCAATCTCCAAACAATACGAGATTTATGACGCACACATCGAGCCATCAAAAATACTTTCTAGATACTTGCGCTCAAGATACCTCTCACAAAAGAGACCTAAGCTCGCGCGGATCTAAAATCTTTACGTCCCCAATAACTCTTCTTTGTTGTAAAAGTGTTGTCCTCTATTCTGGAGATATAGTGTCAGTTCATCATCATCTTGTAACTCGAGGAAAACGACGGAGACAAATCTCGCGAGTTATTCGAACCAGCCGCCCGCCATCCCGCCATCCCGCCATCCCGCGCGGGGCGACCCGAATAGAAATTGCTTTCTCACTTGTCACCCACTGATCAAGGCCCCGGGGAATATATAAATCCGCCAAATAATATCGCGTTTCAATGTCGAAGCGAATGGTAGGTATTGCGGTGAAATGGAAGAAAAACAGAATGTGTCAGCTTCTTGTGTTACGGCGCAGGAGTCAGCGGGGCGGGGCCGGGGGGAGGAGCAAGGAGGCTTTGTCGGAGTGTACTTGATGCCGATTACATGACGGTTTTGTTATTCAGGGATATTCCCGGAAGATTTGAGTTGGTATGACTTAAATCTTGATTCTGAACACAAAATCTACAGCTTTGTATGGATCGTCCGTAGCAATTTAAATTGAAGTAGGTAGCAATGATCACTCAAGAGCAATAGTTATTCATAGTGTGCACTGATGTAGCTCAAATGCTTCAATTCAATCCAAATTCAATGCACAGATTTTCAATATTTAACGGAACTGTTATACCTAAGCAAATTTGCTACCAGTAATTCAAGTGCCGCGCGTCGATGAGTGCGGTACGCCACGCGCGATGCGGCGACTGAGAGGGTATTATATACATACTACAAGGACACACATACACTTCTGTTGTCGTGTACCACAAATACGAAAGAAATATGTGATGTCATACTTGCCACAATAACTCGAAGTTCCAACATGTTCAAGTACAGGCCACTGGCCAGTGTGTCTCTGTAGCAAGACTTTGTATTTTCAGATCTCCATAAAAGTTTAATTTTAACAACACGTCGGTTTTAAACCAGGTTTGTCTGCCATCACTTAATTATTTACGTTCAATCGTTGTTGTTTGTGTTGTATAAAGGGAATGGGTTTTTATTTTGTTCCTTCTTTTTGTCGACTGGAAAAGTGGGAGCAGTACATGAATAAGTAATGTTAAATGCTCTTAATATTTCATCTACAATCAACTCTAAATATTTTTCTCATTAAATTCTAAAGAACATTCTATTTTCTTGAACGCACAGTTGCACTATTATCAAATGTTATTACTAAAAGAGTTTCAGGAAAATATCGTTGTATTATTCAGCAAGATCGTACAATGTTATAACTGTAAGTGTACAACTTAAGTCGTCTAGAACAAAACAGAACAAAATGAAGCAATTTAATAGAAGCTCGCGGAGTCAGCAGAGAGCGAAGTTCTCCGAGTTTAATGTGCAGCCATAAGGAGGGGCTCGTGGCTCGTACTATGTACTCCTGCGACTGAGTGTAGGCTACATGCATTTGTACTTCTTCAAGATTTGTAACTTTTACGTTAGTTGGCAACACTCGGCGACACTGCCACAACAAGTACTTCGGAAACTACACGACAAGCGCCTTTGTAGCTTTAATATCAAAGTAATCCCATTCGTTTTATAGCATCTTTTGAACCCAATTTATAAAACGTTGAAAGTTTAACAGAGCGTCCGCCATATTTTATATCAATCACCACGAAAAGGAGCCAATTCTTAATGATGAACTTCCGAATGAAAAGAGTTCAATAAAGATAAAAATATATTGAGAAAGTTAGTGAGAATGATGGATGGCAGACGGACGGAGTCATAGCCGATGACTGACGACTCATATTAAAAGGAATCCTGTCGAGAGAGGGTACGGCGTAATGCGAATCAAATAAATTCACACAGCCATGAAATTTAATATAATGCCTTGGAAACAAACGAAATGATTGAACATGAGTGACAGGAGCCTTTGTATTGAACACAAGTAAATAATATGTGAGGTGGGGAATTGGCGAACATTACCTGAACAATTGGGACTGTTTGCAGGCGGCTGAGGGGTGAGGGGGGCTCACATTACATATGCATGGATATCGCTTGATATCATGTTATCATGTGGAGCACGCGTGTCGGATTGCAATACCTAGTGGAGGAATGAGGTTCATAACCCGATATTACCCGGTGATACCCACAATATTCGTAAACACGAAAACTTGTATTGAACTCACGATTCCCAGAATACAGCTACATTCAAATTCAAATTCATTTATTAGCTAATTCAACAGAATACAGACATGTTTAACAACGGGTCCAAAACTAGGCATAGCCTGTATCTTGGTAACCCAGATACTACACAAGGTTAAAAAATTGCAATGTTCTGCTAGCGCAAGAAAAAAAAAACATAGAATTATATAAACATGGCTAATCGCATCTGACTACCTGTCACTTTCGTCAATTTATGAGACAGTATGTAAATTGCGAAATGATACATTTTCGATACCTTGATAAAATATTTGAAAAGCAAATTCTTTTGTTAGACGGTACTCAATAGTATCGTTAAACCGATCAAGGAATGAATCGCTATCATCTCCATCTTTGATGGGCAAATTACCATTTTATTGATTTAGGGAGCGTTACGTCGCTACGTATTATTTTCAGAAAGGACCACTAATAAGTGGAAACACCGAGGAGGGCGCCACTGACGAAATACACTAACGCCAGCGTATGTCATTCCGAGTGGGAAGCAGGGTAGGCTATGGCTAGGGCAAGCTGGTATTTTGCTGAAAGGTCTAGTACGAACAGATGTATGGGTAAACGTGGACGAAGTCAGAGAAGGTTAGTATCGTAGCTGGTGGCGTTCCATGTCTGCCGTGTCTGCCTACCCCTATCGGCAAAAGGCGTGAGTTTATATGAAGGACATTCTAAAACTCTCAAAGGTTGTTGCTCGATCATTTTTGTAATTCTCCCAAAAAATATTTTGTCAAACACAATTCGTGAGAACGTCAAACGTTAGGCAATGAAAAGATCAAAAATAATAATTAATATGAGGCAGCATTCGCAACGGTTTGATCCTCTAAACGGAATCTTTTATCAGATCCTGTGGAGCCAGACATAGGCGGGCGCGGGGAGCGGAGCGGGCAGCCGGGCGCGGGGCGGGTGAATGGCTCCGTAGATTACGTTTGTTGCTTTGTATTAAAACTGATGGGAATTTATCTCAACATCCCGTTTTAAAGGAGCAAAGTGACGTTATCAAAAACCAATATCGTTGGGAGCGGCGGCGAACGAGAAAAATATTTTTCGTCATCATTTATCAAAAACACGGGTGTATTCGCGCTCCTTTGATACGACGTCTGTCGCGTCCTCGCGAATACCACCCACAAAGAAAGGTAATTTCTTTAGAACTGTTCGGAGTGTATTAAAATCCTTTATGGAAATGAACACTCAGTTTTTTATGTTTCGTCTTTACTTCGATGTGATATTGAACAAGTATTATGTCTTCATTTAAACATTTGCTCGCGATCAAACGATATCTTTAGTGATCGACTTACGTAACGTTGGTACCTATTTATGTTTACACAATTCATATTTACCCTTTTAGGTTTAGAAAACAATTAGGTTCGCGATCTTCTGTATAATTTAAAGTTTTTTAGAACCTGATTTAACTATCAATTTTGATTTTATAAAACAGTATATGAGACGACTACAGCAGTTTATTACGGGAAATTCCAATCAAAGCAAATAAATGTCAAGCAATTCCTCAGTTTCCGGTCGGCGGGCGCCGTTCTCGACTGCTCGACCTCTCTGCTCATTAGACAGCCGCGCAAACGCTAAGCGTATTTATGACAATACATAAAAAGGACGTAAGAAAGGAAAATGTGACGTCATCATTTTCCTAAATCATCATCAGTCCCTTCCGGCCCTTAATGTAGAAACGAAGAATTAAATTCGTTTTACGAGAGGGACTGTTTTACGGGCCGCCGGCCGCCGCTCCGCTGACGCGTCTCCAATACTTTCATCGTGATAGGCTTTTATTTCGGCCTCCGCCTCGAGCTTATTATGAAAATCATCTTGTTTATAGACGTCCTGGTAAATACTTATATTTGCATTTTTTCTCTCGCAAAATCTCCGAGGTCGGACGTAAACCCCTAAATTGAATATTTTATACTATTTATCTTCATGCTCTGAATAAATCTATTGAAACCCCAGTCGTGGCGTACAACCCGCAGATGATTACCGTACAAAATAAATTAGCTTTGCTTTGCGAATACAGCACATTCGCAATTGCGGATAAAATCCGCTGCCCGCCGCGGATGATGGATGATCGGTGATCCCGCGGCGCGGGACGCGGGACGCGGGTCGGACACATCCCGCCGACACCCGCTGACTGCGGAAGAATAGCAAACCCAGCACTAAATGAACTGGAACTTCTTCAGTAGGAAAATCGTCGAATAAACCGTGATTGCTTTTTACACCGAATTACTTACGTTATTGTTCTCGGTGTGATCGTGTTATTGGATTTTATTACCAGAAAGTAGATTAGAGAAATTGCTTCCATCCGATGGAGGCCGAAGGGAGCGCAGAACGAAAATATCATAATAGCGAGCCTTATCATTAGACGACATTGTTTTTATGGAGAGGAAGTAACGTATGATATTGTTCGGAAGCGAGTCGACACAGTCGTAAAACTTTACCAGATAAAACGATCCCGATACTGGTCAAAATCGGAGCCAAATAAACAGACGAGACCATTGTGTGGAAACGAGTGAGAGAACAGACGGCCGAAGAGATTCGGATTAACGTTTGCAATAATAAAGGAGGAGTACGGACGCAGAGGGTCGAGGAAAGCGGGTCTTACGTTTGCGAAGATTTTCTTTTTGAACCCAATTTGGTTGAACGAATTACATATAACTACGGACATTCGTGTTTATTCGCGAGGATCCCGCACTCGCTTTGACCGTTACATTTTCCACGCAAATGCTCCGCAACGAGCTCTAATGGCCTCACTTCGATTTCGCGCTAAATTTCTATCGTTATTGCATCTGAGGAGATTCCGAGATAAAAGCGTGTGGAGCCGACCAGCAGTGATGTCGCCGGGAACACGACATTTCTTTTATTGTGCAGCGACGAGAAGTTGCCGAGTGTCGCACCGTGCGCCGGGAGACGAATACTTTGAATTGTTTACAAGTTGCACTCCGCCTCGCTGTGTCGGTGTGCTGCAGAACCTCGCACACGGCTACGAGTCCGCGCCCGCAAGGTCATCCGCGAGTTTAAGCGCGCTCGTAAATCTTGATGCTAAAAGTTTTGCACCCTGCGGTATAACTACACCCCACCGGCTTATTTATACGTCGCGCGAACAAAAGCCTTTGTCTTTGAACTTATCGGGAGCCTGAAAGAAGAGAAATTCATTACGGCGGCTAATAACGACCAAAATTAAACAAGGCATATTATGGGGCGGGACATCGATCCTCTACAATACTCTAGCTACAAAGCGGTATTCCTTGAATTAAACTTTAATTATATTAAAATTTGGAAATCGAGGTAAATTCAAAGTTGTGAATAATATTTGCACACATAGCGCTGCCAACATTCGGCCGCGCGATGACGCCAGACTCGCGGCGCGAGCTCTGCGTGTAATAAAACTGTCACACACAACACACAAAGTTCAAAGGCAGCGGAACGATTACAACCAATAATAATCCGTTTTTACTGAGTGAAACGTTTCCTTTTTACATCAAAGCCTGTTCACTCGTCGTGAATACTCAACAGCTTATTCACAAGTGCTCGATGTGTGTGTTAAATGGTGCGTCTCAACGTCGTTTGCAACACTTGGCTGGATTGATTGTTGCAATCTTGTCTCTCCATTTATACTTTCACCTTTGACCATTCAGTATCGGCATCTCTAGGAAATTAATATCTTCGGAGAAACGCTCAATCTTTTGCTAATCTAACAAAGTATTTCCGTGAACAGGAACACTCCAAGATCCTCAAAGGAGTTTCCAATTATCTCCGAATCTTCTTGTTAGCGCTGAAATTGGCTACAATGCCAAACGAGCTGTACAGCTTCACTTTAATCCGCTGATCGTTAGGATATGCACTCAAGGGTGGAGTGGGGCCGCCCAGCAGCCGCCCCGAGTGACCATCTGTCAAAGTAAGCCTCGTTAGCTAAGAGAGTGCTCAGTTTTAATCGTACTCACTTCTGTTTCTGAAAATCGGCAAATCGGGATGACAAATGTGCGGGGAGAAGCTGGCGAGGTTTTTTTCCAAAGGAAGGAGGCCTCCGGGACGCACAGCGCACGGCGTGATTTATATTCAATGCGCGCGCCGCCCGAACAGATTATGTTGTGTTATGTCGCTTGTGTTGGAACACTATGTCTACCTGCGCCGGTGACTTAATATCTTGTAGTGTGTAAGCAATAATACTAAGCATGTATGTAGACAGCCTTATTTAAAGTGCTTCTTCAGCAATACTGTATTACAATAAATTGTAAGTATTTTTAACACATTAAACCGGACCATGAAACCAAACAGACGTTTCATTTCAAGTCTTCCAACCGACCAACCGACCGATAGATCGCGCGTAAATAATAATACGTTTCTTCGGAAAAACAGATAGTTTTTCTTTGTTTCCGTGTTCTGTTCGGCTGGAGTCCTGTATTATGTTATGATGCTTTTATTAAGTCACACAAATTACTTGTTTCCAAAACTTCTTGGTTACAGTAACAAGTAAAGTATAAGTTTTCGTAACCAACTGAGGCATCGCGGAAAGTCACGACTTATCTGTCAGTGACTGAGCTTGTAAGTCGCGGGATGTGTCGATTTATTACAATAAAGCACAATAGCTGCCACCAACAGAGCTGAGACGGATTTTCTATTCCTATATTCCCGGGGAGCGAATGCTAGCCACGAGCCACAAAGAGGGGCTCAGCAGGCGCGTGTCCGGAGTGCCGGACATCGTCCGTCACGCATCCGGAGCGGCCGCTGCCGGCGGACACATACATCATTCATGTCACGACAGCAATTTCACCATATAATCGAGAAAGGAAATTAAGGTTATATAAATGCTTGCCGCTTTCCGTCAGCTGTTCATATTGGAATATGTCGACTCACGCTCCACACTGGCGTGCCCTAGCCAATCTTGAGCGAAATTTAGACGTACCCTATGTATGTTAACCCTATAGCCATTTGTCTAATCCGCAATCAGAGCTGACAGCCTGCTGAATACCGTCACGCTTGGGGACCGCATGGGGTAAACAGGGATAGGCTTGACTTCACCCCCGCTCACTAACAGCATTGCCTCGTAACACGAGAGGGTGCGAAGCAATCGACATTTGTCGGGCACACTTCCAACTTCGGGTTGAGATTTTCAGACTACGAAAAACCACGAATGCACTTTGCTGATATATGTATATGTGAACCAACCCAGTTGGGAGGTGAGGGGAGGCGATGCCAAAGGTTTGACGCTGTGTTTATGACTATTCTTTGACGCCAAGGATTCGATTTTTTTACCTTTTAAATATTCACTCAGACTTTTTTCCCAAAAGAACACACAATGTAATTTACACTGGAATTTAATCTAAGTAAGATTTGCGCCATTAATTAATGACACTGCAACGACAAGCTACAAAACAAAAGGAACAAAACATTTGGAAGAGTTAAAAGTGTGAAAACGGCGGAACGGTTCGTTTGCAGGAGGAGCAGTACATGTGAGGAAACAGACGAGGGTGTGGAATGTACTCTCTAACGATTTTGTGCGATCCCGGCCGGCTCGCTGCGGACCTTGTGTCGCCTGGAGTTGCCTTCTTAGAAAACGTCGTGTTACTGATATGTCCTTGTCCTTGGCTATTTACTCTACCTATAAGGATGAAATAAAACATTTCCCGACTTCAAGAGACTTGTTAAAGACTAGCAAATAATTAAAAAGCATGTTTTCGTGTATGTTTTTATTGCATGTATATGTATGTTAAAATGTATGTCGGGTTGTCAGGATTTATACCGTTATACACGTACATCATGTGGGCAACTGATGGGTTTCGTGCAATGAAAATACACTGGGTGCGATATACTGTTTCTACCTAATAAACTAACAAAGTACTTGACATTACAACTTGACACAATAACTCGGGGCACAATGAATCGGGGAACATTTCCAGGACATCTCCACTCCGCTGAAATCGTCTACTCTCTGTCGTTCTCGCCTTGAGTTGAAAAAGCACAAAGATTTGGGCGCGTGATGTCACCACTGGCATACTTGCGATTCATTTTAAGTCCGTACCAATTACCAAATCCGACATGTATTTATTGAGTCTTTGAAAAATTTCGGTTACAAATTTATAATATTATTTAATATGTATTTTATCTGTTTAAACCTAAATCATAATTAGTTATTAACCAGTACATCAACTTCATAGTAATAATGTAATGACTACCCCGGAGGCAGTATGTCCCGTCGGGTGGCAGGAATGTACAACTCACGCAAATAGATACGTGTCATGTTGATACACATGTTTACATGATCCCGTGGCCCGTGGGCCTGATACATACTGTTTGGGTACGGGTACATATTATGTACTTGATTAACTGCCCATATTATTACATTATTATTATTAGTATAATTTGAGTCCCTTTGATACCTACAGCCTCTAAAGATGACTAAAAGATAATAATAAAACTTACGCCTTATTAACAAGATATACCTACAAATGTTTTAGTAGGCCCACGCTGGATAAAACCATATCAATATTTCTGACTGACATAAAATCGAAACCCCACAAGGTAGATGCACGTAATAATTGACGGCAAACAGTTCAGACGCAGTGTTCCGATCTCGTCCATCTCGCTACTCGAGCCGATCGTTAGGCGCCGACAGTCCGACACAACTAGCCGACACAAATGGCCGCCGAGGCCTGAACCAATACCAATTATAGCAAGTGGCAACATTGTGCATCGAGTGGCTGTGTTTGAATAAACATAGAGCCCATTAACATTGAATTGGAGTTTAAATTTACAAATAGTGGTGATGATTTGTGTATACATTCAACTCAGAGTCATAATGTGGCCATTGCTTTTCGATCTAAGAGTTACTAGGGACATCGATGAACACAAAATACTATTTACTTTGGGGATGTCTAAATAAATCTGCAAAGTCTCTGCTATTGCACTAGTCTTCAGGCAGCGTGACCGCTTACCTTCAGGACTATCTTGTTTACCATCCAATCGTTCAAGCGCTTCTTTCATTCCAACCTTTTTTTTCAATAATTTATTTATTATTACAAACTTTAAATCCAAAAGTGAGTGTAGCGAGAATTTCGGAAACACTCGTGTTAATTATTGTCGGTTCCGAGTAAACAATTATGGCATAATTTGATGACGTGAAATCCAAGCACATCACAGAAAATGAATAACGCAGTCAGAATGCAAAATGCTGGAGTAAAATAATATTAAAGTGCAAACCACAGTAACATTATACATTTTTTTATTTTTTATTTTGCGTGGTTCCGCTTATAATGAGATCAATGAATCCCAAATAACTGACCCCAATATAACAAAATTAAACAACAATGGCGTTCATAGGTTAATGTTTCAGTAGCTGTAAAGCTAAAGTTACAACTAGTTATATATCATAGCGCCATGACAGTACAATACTGTGCAAATAAAAAACAGTTTTATTATAATACACTGTATACATCAAAACGCAGCTGTTAGTACGATTTATGTCCACGCAACCGCCACAACTACGTTTTTAGCGTTTTATTCAAAATGGCCGCCATTAACAAACAGTTTGGAGGCAAACCATAAATTCGTGAACACGCAAAAACAAAAAGCTCTCGACCTAAAATTACAAGAACACTTATTCATTGCTTGGCGGAGTTTTAGCACGAAATGCCTGCCTAGGTGGAGTTTGAGGAATTTAGTGCTAACGAAATTATTGGAGTAACTTGTACTGGAAATATACGGTTGGGAGGTTTACGGTAAGTATTTACTCGTTTTTTGTCAACAATAATAAAACTTCGTAAATAAAAATAATCTTGGCTTTATTTCAAACAAGTGAGATCTGATCCGCAGAAATTCACAATATCAAATCATACAAATACATATTAGTCGCTTATCAACAACGGCTCATCATAAAGACATGTGATTTTAAAACAATGAAGAGGCTTTTTGTAAATGGGCATTGTTTTTCCAACTGACCTTCACTAGTCAAAGTGAACATACCTACAATTCCGTTGGGACTCCCAATACTTCTATTTTACTTGATTTTGTTGAGACTAGAAATTTCTATAAGTTAGTTAAAATAAACTGAGCTATGTACATTATTTAGTTACGAATCTATTTATTCAACTTCTATTTATTATATTTTCAGAGTTGCGAAAGTAATTATGTTCGCCATTACTTTCGCAACTCCGACGCGCTAAGCAGCCCAGATCCATTATTTTTCTTTCAGTAAGATCATCGCTGAAGACTCTTCAATTAAACTAACTACTACAGCACAAGTTGAGAAACATTTGCGTTTTAAAGTAAATACAACACTTAATCTATCTATACATATAATAAAATCGTAAAAATGCAAATCGATGTTCCGGAATGGCGCAAAAACTACTGCATTGATCCTGTTCAAATTTCGCACAAATATTCCTTACCGGGTTCTTCAAATGTTAGGCTATATATTATCACGCTACTTACTTAATGGGGTAAGCAATATTGCATTATGTCCGTATTCTTTAATTGTTTAACGTTTCAGCACCGACGTTCATGAGAGCAGTTATTTTAAACTTATGCCAACGAAGTAAACAGCCTAGCGGTTTCATAATCGCTCTGTAAACTTTTGGACGTATGTTCGAACCCCAGTACTGTTTCACTTTTTGTGATTTGTTTTAATATTTTTTTGATGCTGTGAGATCTTCATTTTTTGGATTGACATCGTTTGTATTCCTATTTTTCTCATTTTCAAATATTTACTTATTTTCAAAAAGTAACACAAACGTATAAAAGAAGAAGACATGCCGCGCCGACCACAAATAAATTGGGTTAAGGGCAGAAAAATAATGATGATGATTTCTCCATAAAGTCACAGGAACAGAAGTCTGATAAGTTCACAAGTTATTGCTGTGACAGAAGTCTTTTTCTGTTTCTATTTGCAAATTGTCAATAATCCATACGAAGTTTGAATTTAAATATGTCACGAAGACTTCCTTAATTTATTTTTGGAATTTTATTGATTTTTGTTGCTATCATTTTTAAGTATTTTGAATGTAAATCGTATGCACCAAAAAAAAAAGAAGTTTCTTAAAAAAAATAATAAGCCTGGATCATGAGAAGACCTGTTAATGTATATAGTTTTAATTTTTTAGCGATAGGTCTGCAAGATGTTAAAGGATTAATAACGCAATTCGCGTAGTCTGTATTGTTGGTATAGTAGTCGGAAGCGAGCATAAGGTCCTGGGTAGATTTCCGGGTCGGGCAACGTGTTATTGAGTTTTTCCACCAGAAAATTCTTAGCTACGAAGTCTGAATTTGTGCCCGGTTGATGGCAATAGGCTCGACTCCTATTTTATTGGGCTTAAACATAACTGGCGAAACGCCTCTGCCTCTCACCCGTTGGGAATTACAGATGTTATGTAGTTCAACATCCCACTTAAGAACGAGCTTCACTCATCGTCTACCGAATGAAAACAATATTTTTAGCAATCTTAAGACTTACATGAACAAAATATAATATTGCGAATGTTTTGCCTGTTAAAATTATGTTAAGGCTACCATTTATTAAAATTAACGAGCTAATGTGTTTTCCAAACCAAATGAAATCAAAATTGAATGAAATCACAAAGCATAAGAGCCAAGAATCTGTTGGGTTGTCTATCAATGATGCAGATTGAGCCCGTCGGAAATACCTACGATATCTAATATTATGCCCTGTTAACCTTCTTCTTTCGTATCGATTTTACGTTTTATCAAATTATTAACACCCAGGTGGCTACGTTAATCGCGGCGTCAGTAGTGATTTTGACAGTAAGTCCTCTAAAACGCAGGTTTAGGGATCCTTTGGACACTCCAGCGAGTGGCCATGGTCTGATCGGGAGCCGCGTATGCACATTGAGCTGCTACAACTATGGAAGTACATGCCTATATGTACCACCATGTTAGGATATTACAGATTTACTACTATTTTTTTTTCAAAACTTTTGAGTAACTATAAGACGAAGTGCGACCAAAGTGGAGAGACTTTATAAGTGCGCATTGAATGCAGGGTTGAAAAACCAAACTTAGAAGCTTTGCATCTGTTGGGAGTAACAGGGTTTTTGCATATTCTCACTTTAATTTTCATCGGCTAATTAAGCTCTCAGAGAAGAAAGAAATTATTTTTAAGGATACTCAGGGTCGGGATCTATGAAAGATCATTAATTATCTATTTGCTTTGTTCATAAACTTCTTCTTAACGTGTCGATGGTAATCTTAATTTTTAGTTTAAATGAACAGTAAGTCAGTCTATTAGTATATTATTTGTAGAGGATGTTAGGAATACACTACGACTTCACGTTCCCATGCCAAAATAAAATGTGGTCACGTGAACGCAAACGCGGGCACAGCTAGTTATTAAAAATAACACTCCATTATTCATTACCATGATGAAGTCGAACAACTTAGCGCAGAACTTTCATTAGATTTACATAGATAGCTGCACAACATCGCTGCATGCAGCGCTCATTAGCAGCCGATTTTAATATTTGATTGCAAACAATTTTCATTTTCGTCAATGTGATATCCGTTCCTAATTCAATTAATAAAACGCGAGCTAATGGGCGCTGGCAGCACGGCGGCCGCCGGGCGGCGCGCGGCGCGGCGTGGCGGCGTGGCCCGCACTCGCGCTCATTTGCATATTAATCTATTACTCGCTCAAAGTTTCACTCTCAGGGATTTGAAAGCGATCCGGCCTCGTTCAAGTTTTGTTCCTATTCATTGTGTTTCGGAACATTCTCTCTTTTTTGCTTAAATTTACTTAATGGATTAACAAAGGAAACGTTTTTACGTTGCTTTTGTTTGCCGCTTGTGTGAGTTTAATTTAAATATCGGGATGTACACGGAGGAAGTACTGGGGTGGCTAAGTGACAATTATTGTGATAAAGTGTTATTAAGGGACGCGAAAATAGAACTTCAAACAGAAAAAGTGTCGACGATTTTACATAATTAAGTTCTTCATCAAGAACAATACAAACTCTTAATACATTTAATAAGTAAAGTGTTGTTCACTAACCTTAGGGTAGTTGTAATATAGTTAGGTCCATTATATCATAACTTCAGTCCATAGACGCCTAACGATTTAAGTTGAGTGTAAGCTTGATAAATGAGCTCGTAGTGAAGACGGCGGAGACTGAAGTTATCCGTACATACATATAATACACTCAACGGTCTGAGATGTTAAATAATGTATATTTAGATATATTTAGAGAAGGTTATTAGATTGGAGATGTCAGGGCGCTCCGAGCTGGAGGAGGGTTGCTTGAGAGGCTTACGAGGGCGCGGGGTCCTCTCAGTAGTCTCTTATATTAATTTGAATGTTATTTAAGATATTACAAACTGACAACATGGTACATGGACTGTTAAGGAAGAAATCACAATCTTCACTTGTACGTGATATTAAAGGCAGGTGTGCCATAGCTCAGGGCAGAAGATTCAACCCGTGATTAACAAACACCACAACATTTTTCCTTACAAAATTAAATCGAATACTACAGTACAATATGCACACAATAAATAATTACTGTACTGATATCGCAACATGCTGGAGGCCGGACTCGTGCCCGCAGGCATTTATTAAATTCCCGGCTGTTCTGCGGGTAATGTACAAAGAATTCGCGAGGAATGGCCGACGCGTCGGTGTACAGCCAAATATAGTCGCTTGCAGCTCCATTCAGTATTTACACATGTTTACGTTATATTAAATGATGGTGCCGACAGTATTTTTAGTAGTCCACCAACGACGTAGGGTTGTCAAAAATCGAGTTTGTTACAGCCTGTATCTGGGGCATACGTAGGTGTATTTTAGCGCTACACACAATTTGCGATGGGCATCTTGTACGAATCTTGTGCGACGATTTTTGTAACGGATAAAAAAGTCAATGAAGGAGCTTATGGAGGGAAACCTGCTTTTGTCACTAAAGCAAGAAATCATGGACATGTGCATACTTGCCATTTTGACGTATGGATCCCAGACGTGGTCTTTGACAAACATTCAAAAGTCCAAACTCAAAGTCTGCCAACGTGCAATGTACGCAACATAACACTGCACTCCAAAACACAAATTGCTGATATTGCTCCAAAAGACGCTAAACTGAAGTGGAACTGGACTGGACACGTCTGCTGCATGCCCAATGAGCTGTGGACCAAAATATTCACTATCTGGAGCCCTGACACAGCCAGAAGATGTCGCGGCAGACCTCGTAGAAGATGGCGAGACGAGCTGGACAAAACCAACGACCAGTGGCCGACATTGGCCCTGGATCGAAACAACTGGAAGTCATGGGGAGCCTTTGCCCAGCAGTGGGATGACACAAGCTAACGAAACACAAATGCACGTAAAATAATGTCCTGTTATTGTACTGAAACTCCGTATTGCTACGACAGCAACATGCTAATGGTGGTCTGCTGTACAAAGAAAACGACGCCGCGGTTGGCGTAGTGGCTGAGCGATTGCCTGCTGTGCTGCGTTTCGCGGGTTTGATTCTCGCACGAAACTAATATTTGTATGGCCTACAGGTAGTTGTTTCGTATCTGGCTGTTTGTGTATGTGAGTTTAATGTTTGTAAACGCAAAATCTCCCCCCCCCCCTCCACCCAATCTAGAAGAAATCCCAGTGTGGGGCAGTGTTTTTTCTAAAAAAAAACTGCTCGCAAACAAAACAAAACAAATGCATGAAACAGAGAATGTGGCCAACTATCTGTCATGAACTCACGACAAGCGTTCTTTAGTTTCCTCCACACGTACCGCTCACATCCCGGCGAAGTTCCTGACCGACTCCGCTCCTCAATTTACTAGAAAGCCGTCTCGGAATATTTTATTTCGCTCCACTTTGGGGATGCTATCAACAGAAGCGCTGCGGATACTCAATTCCTTTGCGTTCAAACTTGTCTTGTATTTGAGCGGTGCCGCGGTGACAGGCCCGCTTTGCACGAATACCGCCACTTTGCCGATACTGTTCTGATGTAAATCGGTTTTGCTTAGAAACTTATAGAAGTTGGTATTGACGTCTTTGAAAGAATCGTAGTCTAGGTGTAAAATAAAGCCTCGGGGATGTTTTCGGAGCTATAACTATCAATGTGATTGATGGAGGCGGATCGATGTGGAGGACTTGGATAAGGGTGTAAAAACCACATTTGATTTAAAAATCAATTCCAAAGTATTGATAACGATGGTGGAAATACCTAATAAAACATGGTTACGATTTATTTTGTTGTTATTTACATATACATATTATTATCTACAAGCTTATTTTTCCGCATTTCCTTAGAATTATTTTCGCCATACACACACATTTCGGCAGCAGAGAGGAAACTAGAAAAAGAATTAGCTACTTATGAACCCGCACAAATCGTAAAGCTGACAGGCAAAGGGTCCCGGGTGACTTCGCTGCGAGAACGTTACTCAGGGCTTTATATCAATTGGATAAGCACTTTTATCCAATAAAAGTTTTCTTTGTAAAGATAACAACGTTATGAAGCATTCTTGTAATTCTTAAGTCGGAGTTGTTGGGCCTTGAACACAAATAAGTATTACAGAGAAAAACTTAATAGCGGACTTTTTATGACATACGTTTATTGAATTCAAGCGTATTACAAGCACGTAGGTACTGTATTCTTACACATAAATAAACAAGTATTTTCAAATGGTTGCGAGGACGGGCTCTAACAGGCGGTCAACAGTACATTATCTGTCAAAATCCGATGTCGGCAGTCCTGTACGGAGTCTAGCTCCGCTCGGTTTGACTGCGGCTTTAAAAAGTAAAACTAAAGGAACCATCGGCGTTTTATAAATCTTATTTACGCAAACTAATCATGATTTTGTTTACAAACCCACAAATTATACGGCTTGCAGTTGGAAATGAATTCATAGCCAGCATGAGTCGCGCCGCAAATGGCTCGCTGGAGGGAGGCTTCCGGTCCACGGGGTAGCGCGCTCCAGCGGCGGAACTATATGTGCGAGGGGCTGCAGTTGCGGCGAGGGACGGATTGAGGCATACAGTGCTTTTAAACATTGCAATCAATTAGGCAGTAGTCAAAAGAGAAGAAATGCAATTGCTATCGCAAATGCGAAGATTAATCATTCATCTTCTGAAAGTCCGACTCTTCGTACGCGCAATAGAAGTAACTGAGTTCAATATAAAAAACTGGAACTGCAATGTAGCAAAGTACCGCAGGTTCTACTACCTAATTACTAGTTCTGGTTATTTTAATATATTTTAATTATTATAATATAAGTAACTGTAACTGTCAAATATTACGCTGAATCGTGCAGGCAGCTTTACGCTCGTAGTGTAACCCAACCCATTACACGAATACATGTATGCAGCGAGTTGAATAATGGAGGAGATTCGGCAGTGCCCTGCGCTGGTCATGGCTGGTCGTGGTTGGCCGTGGCTGGCTATGGCTGGGCCATGCTCATATCCTGTGAGTGTTGCCCACTAACCCAACATTTCCTGTTAAGTTAATGTTAATAGCCGCTAGACCAAAACTTTAACGTTGTATGTTACCAAAATAGTCCGCCTATATGTTTGATGAAACACGACGTGTATTTCGGAATGGTCAAATAATAATAAAAATTCCGGGAGAATATGTACACGTTGATCTCCCTAAAAGGCAAAAAGGATTTAGATGCGTTATTCACCACAGTTTAGATTAAAAAAAAATACATAATTACATATATAAATTAACGAAGAAATTTCGATGTTTTGCCAAGTTATATTAACTGTGCGCAGCACGGTTGAGACGTTAGCTTAAAATAATAAACAATTTTCAGTAAAACTAGTTCAAAGTTGAAGTAACATTTGCCCACATTGTGTGGAATTATGAACATTTTCCATAAACACGTATTCAAATTCAAATGATTTATTTGTGAAACATAGGTACAATATAATAAGGTCTAATTCGAATGTCAGGATCGCTATGTTTAACCTAATAGGCATACAAATTTTGGATATTTTTTATCGTAATTTTGGAATTACGATATATCTGTGTTCTGTAACAAAAATCCGATAAGTATACGTATTGTAAAATGATGTATAATTATGCATGTTATAATTGTGGCTCGTGGCTCGTGCGAAGTCAGGTCGCCATTCGCGCTCGTTTGAAAGTCAAAGTAAATACGATGCTGATTTTTTTTTTAAACTGATGTTTAATTCTGCACCGGTGCGCGGTGGGCTGGGGTCAATAACTACCGAGAGTCTAAAAGGCATTCATAAAAAATATTAATTTTGTGGTCAAACCTCATGAATGACAACTATAATGAATGCACTTTAGTTACATAAAGTTAAATAGTCAAAAGAGATTAATAGAGTTTCAAGACATTTATCAAAAGAAATACCATAGACAAAATGCGATTCCGAGTTTCAGCGACGCCTTAAAGCTTCAAGGCTGACATTTGCCAAGTTTGACACTATTGACACTTGTATCGACAGCAACCTATGGCTCTTAATATTTGAATGTCTTTGGCTCTTGCAAAGATTAGTTAGTTTCTAGACAGCTTTGCCTCAAAATGATTTCATCAGGCATTGCCAACAGGCTTCGTCGATTTTAATGCCAAGCTAAATCCGTAAACTCGCGAAATACTACGAAAGCAGGTGCACCATTAACCTCAAGTTATTTGTTGTTAGTAACAATACTGACATTGTTCCTGAAACACTAACAGCTTAACACTAGCGAACACAACACAAAACTTTGTGAAACAACACAGTGCTGCATGAGTGAGTGGCGTTCGACTGAAACGTAAACAGTGTATTTTAGTTTCATATCATTGTCGTGTTGAAACTGCCATGGGGAAAATCAGCAGTTAATAGAATTATTTATGGGAAAAAGTAGGTGTTAGGTGAAATAAAAATAATGACTTTAGCATTGTTTTTTGTCTTATGTAGAAGAAATGGGGATCATATAGTCCTTTTGCTGAGCATAATTTTAAGTGAAAAAGCAACTGCCCGAAACACGTAACATCACACCTATTATGTCAGTAATCCCTGAAGGATTAGGCTAGGTCCCTAATGGTCACCCACGTTTAGCCAGTTATGTTTAAGTCTCATGTAAAAAGGGCTAAGTCTGTTGACGTCAACTGAGCACACGTAACATACAGAAGAGCTACTACTGAGAAATTCTTGATGGAAAACCCTTGTAGTACTTTGCACGATATAAGAATCAAACCTAAAACCTCCAACTTAAAAACTAAGGCTCTTCTATGCTATATAATATACGCCACCTAGTTATATAAAATAGAAACGAATTTTGTATTATAAGCTCACCTAACCTAAGAAATGATAAGGTGAATTCCTGAAATAATTTACCCGGATATGCTCGCCTGACACATAAACACACATTACCGCATATCTGCATGACATCGAGTGCGGAGCCCAATCAGAAATGTATTGCATTCAATTAAGCGTTGACAATATATCGCGAGCAAAGCCGCGGGATCGCACGAGTATTGCCTACTATTGTTTACGATGGGTTCAAGAGGGGTAGGGCACCACGAGGTAGATGTACGCAGAAGACACACTACAATCCTAACTATAACATTTAAGCTGTTTGTATAGATCATCATCGGCCGAGCCTTTTCCCAACTACGTTAGTGTCGGCTTTCAGTCTAACCGGATGGTAGCTGAATACCAGTATTTTAAATGGAGATAAATGATTTGATTTGGTTTGAGCAGTGGCTCCATGGTGGGTGAAGACAGTACAAATAAAAAAAATGAAAGTACAAGTATAATAAGTATATACGTACTTATAACAAAAACACATTTATTAAATTTTTTATATGTCTGTCTGTCTGTTTGTTCCGGCTAATTTCCGAAACGGCTGGACTGATTTTGACAGGACTTTATTGGCAGATAGCTGATGTTATAAGGTCTAATATAGGCTAAAATATATATTATAGGGTATAAATATATGTTATTTTAGAAAAATAATTAGGGTTCCGTGCAAAAAATGTAAACCCTTGAAATTGAACACGCGAACGGAAGTCGCGGAAACAGCTAGTGGTTCATAAAAATCCATCAACACTCGACAATCTCGCTGTTAAAACGATTCGACACAATTTTATCTTTTTGTTCATAAAATAATTATTAATAATATTTCTTAAATAAATAAACTTGTGTTCCGATTTTAAATAAATAATTAAGATTTAAAATCTGTAATGAGTGTATATTATTGTGTGTCTATCTGCAAGTTATATGATCTGTTATCCTGCGACTACTCGTTATCAAAAGCACGTAAGTAGTTAAGTATTTGGCAATTTTATACATAATATGAAATACAGTAATATTGTGTTGTCCGAGCTAAATAGTTTAGTTCGGCGCACCTAACTGGACTCTCAAGTATTCCTAGAAAGGTAAGCACAGTTATAGTAATAGTGTTCCATAAATGGATTTTTTCCGATGTAATTCAATAAATTCCTGAAACCCCGACATTTTATACTCTGTGTCTGATTTCTCTCATCATCTGTTCAGCCTGTTTCCAACTATAGTGAGGTCAGCCTCCAGTTTAACCGGATGCAGCTGGATTCTAGGTAGTATTTTACATAGAACGACTGCTGTATTTATTTATTTATTTAACACTTCAAACACAAAGCACACAGGCGGACTTAATGCCATAGGCATTTTCTACCAGTCAACCTTTGAGTGATGCAGAGCCGAACAGACATCTTTATTCGATTTCTGTTACTAAATAATATATATGATAGAACTTCTGAAGCCGAGTTTCGTGTTGAAGGTCGTATTGTAAGCAGAAGCGATTAATTGGTAGATATTAATAACGTATTGTTTGTGCGCTAGTCGTAAACAGAGGTTTATGAGAGTCGTCAACTTTTATTTATTTAAGTTTTATTGTTAATCGCTAGCAAATGTTATGTTGGCGCAGTTCACGACATACTATATGTTATATGAGAGAGAATTTGGTGCGAACTCTTATCTTACACAAGCTTTTGGATAATATTTGTGCTAGGATTTCTGTAAGAATATACATTTTATATCAATTTCTATCCTGTCACTGTGCAAATCGAAATGACTTTCAGCGCTACAGTTACTATTATTGCGTGAATTGAGCCGTTCCAATACATACATCAATCGACACTCAGATATTAACTAACTCTTAAAAGTGACAGAAAGTAAAGTAGATACGACAACTGTCTTTCACTTAACAAACTTACTTATTAATTCCATTATTAATCAGCAAGTTCTTTCCTACATGATATAGACTGTAATAAATCTCCCGCTTTGTTCTTCAGCTGCAGTAACTGATATATTGAACGTGAACGTGAACGTCAGGGTATCGATACTACGGTTCTTAACGTAATAACTTGAAGGCGCACTCCTGTGGGCTATAAATTGAAACCTGATGTTTATGGGTATCCGTTGTGTGTTACATTTACGAGGTATGTCTGTTAGGTAAAAGCCCCCATAATAAATACTCACGCGTTAAAATAAAGAGTTAATGTCGGTCTTTTAGTAGTTATTTTAATTCTGATGTCACCTTCGGAGGCGGTTTTGGATCTTGTTGGGTAATAAGTTATCTAGAATCGCGCTTTTTCGCATTCCGCCACAGCGGCCGAAGTCCCCACACAAAGCATGTCGAATAATCGAATTGTGATTTTTTATGACAGCTTTATAAAACAATAATTAGTAACTAATTATGTAATAATTCACGTGACCGAATGATGTGTACCTCTATGGTATCTGTATATGCCACTACAGGTAGGTATGTAATCATTATGTTTATCCAATGAATTGGTTTACAGATTATGGTACATGAAAAAAACAGCTAAGGAACTAAATACTTGCTGTGGGGCACTCAGCAATTCAAATTCATCAGTTTAATTAAAATCCGCTACTATTCATGCGGCCATATTCAGCTTCATATGTAATCTATTTACAATTTAGAATATAATCGAACTAAATAAACATTGTCTCTGCAGTTACACAATGAACCTCGCAGCCGCAACACTAAGTTCATGATCGCGCCCTCGCCACAATAATAGTGATGGACATTATCGATATCGAGTTAGCGCAATCACCGCGCATTGAGCGCTGGCCTGGTCTGGCTGGCCTGTGGCCTGAATCCCTAATAGCCGGACTCGTTACGTGGCCGCGCCAAATTGGCCTTTTTGTTCTGTTTGTCTTTATTGGCGCCGCTTGACGGGCCGTGCCTTCTCATCTGTTCGTTCAGTTACAACTGGCTCGTATATCTGCTAGAGATAAATTTGGGCTATTTGTTACCATGAGCGTAGGCGGACAGCTTGTCGGTCGGTGCAGATATGTGTAGGCATTCTACAGTTCGATGTGTGTGGGTAGTAAAGGTCGAATAACGGTTTAATTGACTCCCGAAACATTCCGAAATATTGGGAAATGTTCACAATATCGACGAAACAAACGGGGTTACAGTAATAAAATAGTTTCCCCGAAACATTTCTCCAAAAAAAAAAATAACAAAGAAAATACCGGAGCAACATTTTAATCCACCCCGAACTCCGCACAAAACTGCCGAACATAATACGAGTTCCAAAAATCTATGACTGAATAACGCAGCCCCGAAAATATTCCCGAATCTTAATCAAGCTCTAATCTCTTGGAAAAAGGTATCTGCCCATGGAGAAAAAATCTCGGACCGATCTCATATCGAATAGAAAAGTATTGGAGGCGGGTAACAATTGAGGGTTACCTCTTACCTGCGACTCCCGATATATTTTTATACGAACTCAGACCTTTTCCCTTTTCAATGATACGTCGGGGAATATTTTGACAAACTAATATTAGCGGGGATTACCTCGATGGATAGTTATGCAAACATCGGATGATTCGGGCGATGTGGGCCCACGCGGGGCCACCGGCCCACCGGCCCCGGCGTATCGGACGTATTAAGGATTGGTTTTACTTAAGTATGAAAAAGGTAAGGAAGGAAGATATCTATGCATGCTGTAATATATTATTCTTTAGTTATTATTCACATCTAACCCTGATTCCCATACCCGAGAACGGATCCTATCAAAATATTCGTGAGTCAATTTTGCTCGAGGATGGTGCTTACGTGTGGGGTTTATGACTTTAACGTTTTGATATGGTAACTGACTTTTCTGTGTGTAACACCTCGGTTAACTTAATGATGGCAGGTATTGAAAACAGTTCTTTATGACTGAAAGTAGTATAAAGCCAGTCGTCAGCAATCTAGAAATGAATGTATACTAACACAAATAATCACATTTCGGTTGCTTAACCTCATAAATACTACAACTCCCTACTACGTACTATAATACTATCAGAAGAAGTAATAATAGGAACGTATCTAGACGTCGGATTAGTCCAGGCTAGACGAGTGAGAGCCTCACTCCAGTATATTAAGACATAACGAGAGGCAGAGCGAGTAAAGACAATGGCAACGTTGAAGTTCATTAATTCTAATTAGGCGATATGATTAAAAATAAACATCGCGCCTTTATCCTTGAAGGATGAGGCAGGGTTGTTCCTCGTGGTAGACCCACATTTTGCCAGTTTTGATTGAGAACACTTGATTGTGAGTGGATTAACGTGGAAAAAGCGAGTATTTCAATTCAATTCAATTCATTTATTTCAGATTAATTACATGACATATAATAATCCATACAGCTAGGTTTTAAATATTATAATGACAAACAAACAACACAAAAATGACAACAAATACATACACTCACCACCCACCCACCCACCCAACCTCTCACTCTGTTGTATTTGAGGACTTTCTTTCTCTTCAGAATTATATAATCGTGACAGTATCTATATTTAATTATTTTAAAAGTGCAATCAGGAGACTGTAGACTGACTGTATCTTTAAAAACATAATTATTTTAACATCTGTTTAAGCGGCGCATTGTTCTTCTAATTCCATTGGGTTTTGACTATTATTTAAAGAATTTGTTCAGAACTCGTGCATAGTAGTTCGGGTAGCTAGTCATTTATATTTGTTTCTTTATCGAATGCCGGCAATTATTTTCCATATGTATGTTGTAACAAGCATGTAATTACGTTATTTTCCTGTAACTCTTTAGCAAACGTGACGGAGGTCAAGCACACCTTTAACTAAACTTGTTAGTTTATTAAAATATTCTCGTACAAAGGCTCCTCCCATAAATACCGCGCAGCTTGGGACCGGTTAAAGTTAAACATGTCGGAACAGGGTGAAGGCTGCACCAGCAGGTAGCTAGCCAGCCTGTCCAAACAAGGACTGACCCAATTCCCGGTCGACTATTTATGAGGTGGTTACACTCGTGATCATCACTTTGGCTTCGGAAAACCCAATGTGTGTTGAAATAATTATGTTAATATAAACATGTCACGTGTAACTTCGTTTTATTCGAAAATGATTATCCATGTAAGAAAGAAAAAAAAAATATTTATTTGTCGTAGTCACATGACGTGCATCATACAAATGACAAAGAATAACAATAAACATACAACGCATAACAAATATTAATACAATATCTTTCACGTCGTGACTGCGACAAGCAGGTTACCACTCAGAATCACACGTGGTCACACGTCCTCCTTAATATGATGCAAGCCAAGTCAACTTTTACATATTCCATCCATCATCTCTTCTTCTAGATACTCTTATAGCCATCCGCAGTCGTACTCAAAATGTCAATTTTCCTTACGACATGTTTCTCATTCCCTTACAACCGATGCCCACACCATGATAACCGATTTCCACATAACTTGACGCTTAACTTCGTTTTACTAAATCTTTTAATTTGAGGTTGGAAAAATCAACGATTTACTATTTTCAGAACACTAACAAAAAATAAAAACGGAAAAACGACAGCAACCATTCAGAAACAGTATAATAATTATTCAAAAAGCGTTCAAAAATATCGTGTTTTAGTGAGGTTCGATACAAACCGCGCGGCCATTAATCGACGCGGCCTCCATCCATCACGTTTTTCCGACGCACTGTTACTGTGGCCGTGGTGACTCTCCGCTGTTTCATAGTATGAAACATTATCTACACAGTAACATAGTCGTTACTAGGCGGGCTATACGAGCATGTGTAGGAAAATATTGAATATTTGAATTTGAAGCGCGTTTTGGTGTGAATTTGATAGATTGTCTTTTTTACTGCAGTGTTTTAACTTGTGTTCTACTATTTCGTGGTTTTACTATCAAAATGTATAATATGATTTAAAACTCATACATTGGAAACGAGCGTAAAATATGCATTTCAACAACAATTTAGCCTACCAAATGTAATGATTATAGCGTGATACCCTGAGGATTGTTCAATGAATACACAGGGGAGACCCATATTCAGCAGTGATTATCATAGTCCGATAATACTCAAAATCAATGGAGTAATAAAAATAGTCACAACACACGCCATACATTTTCAACATCTGATATCATTCCGGATAAGAGAAACTTGCTGACACAAAAGCCTCCGTCAGTAGATAACAAATAAATAATACTCGTATTTGTATTATCCGGTGCACAGAGCACCGATGCTATCAAGTTGATCGTCCACTCTAATAGGTACAGCGACGATACAAAATTGTGTACTTTCAGTCGGCGCTATACTAGAATAGAAAGGTAAGTGCTTTCACTATATTGAGACGATAGACACTTACTTTAGGAGTGGGCTTGAACTTTCTGATGTTACCTTGGCTTTGTTGGTTTCTGATAACTAAGTACCAAGTAAATATGTTACGAGTGTAACTATAGCCTTGAAGATGAACGAATTTGAATATTTAAAATTACATTTTTACCATTTATACACGAAAAAGGGCATTTTATTCATAGATAACAGTGAATAAAACTCTCTTTTACTCACTGAGTGAATAAAAACATTAAGAATTTTGAACAAACACGAATTATGCGAATTATGAACAAAAAATAAATAAAACGTGCCGACAAGAATATAACACTGAATTTCGAAAAGGGTTCTAATTTCACTATTTAGTGTTTATAATGTAATCCTTTGTTCTTTTATTACCGATTATATATAGGGTGACTGATTATTAGTGACCAATACTTAAACACGTGATTGTACTCATGATCAAACAACTTTCCCGAATAAATATTTTTTTATTATACACTGTATACTTTTGTCTGTTAAATAACTACAAATGACAGCCGAGACCAACGGCTTTACGTACTTACCGGGGCACGGAGGAAACTCGGTATATAATGAATTAGTAGTCACCCATCCACAGATCGACCTTGGTAAGCGCAGCTGATCCTCGGAGATCGACCCGAGCGGCTTTTATTATTAACCCACGAGATATATAAATACTATACTTCTATTTATTTTCTCGCAGTCAATGGTAAAAAGTAGAGAACACAACTCGTGAAAAAAAGTTCATCTCGGTTCTTGTATCCCTCGCTCCGCTCGGGATCCTACTCTAGAATCCCTTGCTACGCTCAGGATTCTACTCTAGAATCCTTCGCTGCTCTCGGAATCCAACTTAGTCCCTCGATTTAAATTCCCTTTTTTTCACTTGTTTTATAATCTACTTTTTCAATCATGAAGAAGGGATGTAGAAAATGGGCAGAAAGGGGGGGGGGTCGTAGACAAATAGGTTATAACATTTCGCTAGCATATTAACCGAGCAAAAATCATTCAAGCTCCTACTGAGAAATTCCGAATCGAAAAACTTGAATAACAAGCTTCTATTAATACATTCCAATTACCGATACCACTGTGTTTGTCTAGTATTTTCCATCAATAGATGAATATAGTGGTCGCTGTTACCATTTGATTCAAACCGGGTATTCAGATGTCCTCGCCAGAAACTAATTCCGAATGTCCGCGGAACGTGTCCCGGGATCCGAGACCCGGCTGTTTCCATCGCGGAGTGATTTAGTTTCTTCTTGAGAAGCAATTAGCGATCGTGTCGGCGGCGACAAGCGCGGACAACGCCGTATTTAATTATGGACTTATAAATGTTGATTTATTTCCATTTCCTCAGAACTTTCACATTTAGGTGACGCCTCGACGGCAGACGCTTGTTTAAAGTTCCAGCCGTGTTTTGGTGTGTTCTGTAAATACCTGTAATAGTTTTCAGTAAATGTTTACTCGTTGATTTATTTGACTTTATTAATTTAAAAAAAAACTTCTACTTTCTAAATTTAATTTCGCCGGTGAACACGTATTACTAGCTATTGATCAAATATTGACAACAAAAAAATTTACGTCCGAAATGTACCTACCTACATGTATGCCTAGATCTAACTGAATAAGAACCAGTTTCTGATAGTACGTGCCATCTAAATCAAAGCGCTTTAATTAAGAAATTTTTAAGGTAACGCCTAGTGTTGGTGAAAATGGGCATAACATACGTTAAGCATTGTTAGCAAGTCTTAATATCATTGCACGAAGTCACCGAAATGTATTCATTAAGAAAACATCATATTTGTATATCAAAGGTTATTCCTAATGGGTACTTTCAGTAATTAATTCACACACTGAAAACAGGGACACATTTACTGAATACGTATTTCTTTTCCAGTAGATATTACTTTATTATGTTTACCGATGAGAGTATTAACGTAATTGTGTTTCTTCTCTTACAGATAAATGCAGACATGCACCGCATCACGCTTGTGCTCCCTGATGGGGTAAGTTGAGTTCTATGCTTACATCCTATTTTAGCTGACTATGTATACGCATAACATAGGTATGCCTCAGTAATATTTTATATACCTACTAACACAGCCAACCAGTACAATCAATATACAGCAAAAACATACTACAATATTCCAGACCAAGGCAGTCATAAAAGTATTAGGAGCATGACAAGATGAGAGCTATTGTATTTTGCTTGCTGCAGCCTCCACGTCCAGTCAGGTGTGGGTTTGTTGCTTACCCCAAATTGTTTCATATCCACTTCTAAAGGAAGTAAACCTAATGAAGAAACTAGTATGCCGTAGCACCGAAACATCCAAGGTATGGGTCACCCAGCAACCCGCCGTGGACCTGCCGCCGCCGGGAGAAGTATTATAATATGCCCGACGATATGGCGGGTTATTAACAGACCACTGCAGTGGCTTTGGCCTGAAAATAAATTGACTGCTTACCTAGAAAGTACTACAGGAATACTCTAGTGATCGCTTTATGTCAATGTTGTACGGGCTGTATGAATGGGCTAAGTTGGCATTTGCTATTTATTAGTAGTACCGTCTAATGTATTATTGCTTTCTATTTCTCCTAAATCTACTAATTCACCTAGACTCATCTACAGCTAAACCTTTAAGCACGTTTATAAAAGCTCCCGATTTAATTCCATTAGTTCACAAAGAAGCGATCCTATGAATTTTCATTAGAACTTATTTTTTCCATTAGTGCGTCTTGCAAAGCCTCCGTTTTATCCATTAACGTCTTTCAGTTAATTCCAGTGTTAATGGCTCGCTTTGGCTAAAATAACTGTTATTGCTCATGGGTTTCTAGGGTCAGCATCTGACAGCAATTTTTATTTTGCATTTGTCACATTCTCACGACAGAAAATGTATGTTGTTTTATTAAATAGAAGATTGTGATTTGTTTTATTAAATAGAAGATTGTGACGACTCACAACAAACATCTGATGGATATCTCATACTATTATTTTCGAGTATATGAAAACAACAATTTCGTTGGTTCAAGTTCATGACATTATGAATTTTTCATGATTGTACGAGCTACGCTGTACATTGCCCTTTGTGCAGTTTGTACATTATAAGCAAATGCTTATGATGTATAAAACAATTAAACAATATCGATATGCATAAATATGCATATCGATATTGTTTAGATGTGCATATCTCCAACTTAGCATGATTACATATCGTGTAATTATAATTCAGTACCCGTAAATCCACCAAGGGAAGCATTCGTCTACTCATTAACATAACGTAACATACCTTACAAGTCTACACAACAAGAATAACAAGTACATGACATTTTCACTGTTGGGCATCATATTCCACAGTGATTTACGATTTAATTATAGGTAACTTATTTTATGCAAGCGTACATCGTTGACAAACGCAGAGTAAAATAAGACAAAGACAGCCTCTTCGTGTGTGCCACGCACAATTTATGGATGCATCAAAATTGGAATGGAAACTGAAGGCCCGACAAAATGACATTATAACACATTTCTATCAGTAATAAAAATGTTTAATGCATAAGCTTAAGTCAATTCTCTTGAAATACGAAACTCAATTGCTCTCTGGTCAAACAAAACCCGAAAAGAAGAGGACCAACAAAAAGTTAGAACAGCACTATGTTCTAATTGACAGATTCTCATTTCTCACCCCTTTTTTCCTTTCGACAAGAGGTACAATAAGCCGCTTTGCTCAATATTTTTCTTTTCAAACAATTGTAAAAGCTTTTAATCTATTAAACGGCCATTTTATTTCCTGATCCGTTCAGCGATGGAATTATACGGAAGTCGTGGTGGATAATAGGCGATTTGCTTGTACCAACGGAATTAGCTCTTGATTGGTTTTCTCTTTTGAAACGAATGTTGAAATCTCGGAACGGCTTTGTTATATTCTAATGAAGTGGTTACTGATTCCGTTATGCTATTACAATGGTTAACATTATCATGGGTTGCTTGCACAGATTACAAACCAATTTGATTGCCAATTGGGATGATAATGGCCATTCCCCTTTGACCATTAATTTGTAAGAGTTCGGTTCTTTTGATTACCTTAAAAGCATTCTTCTCTTCTTCTATTATTCACTGACAAAATTACGTACTGTCTTAAATAATTACTAAGTGGTAATTAGCTACGGCTGAAGTTTATTGGTGGTGGCGTAATTAAGATAACATATATACCAAAAGCTAGATTTGAAACGAAATCTATAAACAGACGATGAATGTATCACATAGAAAGAAAACACATCCATATTACATCGCTGAGATCAAAATAAACACGACTTTCGAAACCGGCGCAACCTAAATCTAGTCAGCACCGTAGAAGATGGATATATCTCTGTCGGTGCCAACACGCGTCGTGTGATTGCGTAGCGTGCATTATTGAGCTGGAGAGCCCATCACGAGCCCTGAATTATTCGCAACCACCCTCTTATTTACTACTCATGCGGCCCTCGTTCCGACGCTACGAACATGGACCTACCACGAGATAGGTGGATTCAAAAGGTTCACCAAATAGCGAACGGAATGAAGTATCTGATGTACGTTCATTACAAGACAGGCCCCAAACTGTTGTACGATAGCTTCATTATAGAATGTATATTGGAATGGGTCTTCTACGCCATCTTGTTTTGTGGCAACACACATTAACGTTTACTTCAACAATTCAGTATCCTTTGACCGAGCGCTCTTTGTTCCCAATGAAGTAATTATTTAAACCCGAGGCAAGCGAGTTGCCGAACAAAATAATTATAAGTACGTGTGTAAAGTTATATCGTACCCGTATAATTTCACTCTTCAGACTGATGTCGGCACGTCTTAGCCTTCATTAGAGGGAACTCATTTTAATTAACAGTTGGAGCCTTAAATATAAGTTGTGACGATCAATTTATTCCTGCCGCAACCTATTAATGTCTGGACGCACATTTCGCAATCGCAGCACCGAATCTGTCATAAATCGTGTCATTAAAATTATTCCCTTAATTTTCATAATGGCCGCCATATTTCGGGGTTGTTGGCGAAATGTCGCCTGGTAGCAATTAAGAGGCGCGGCGCGTCCGCGGCTGCTGCCAATTAACGGCGGATGTATCGATACAAAAGACATTGATTGCTTGTGCGTCTGCCGGGAACAAGCCAAGCGCCCTTCACGACGAGAGCAACCCAGGGCTCCCCCAATGACGTCACTTAGCGATTGTATTTCAATGAAACTGAAGCGGAAAAATGACAAACTAAATAAAGAGTTACTCATTCACGGGTCGCGTTTCGCTTTTATTTAGTTGTCAGCTGTCGATGGCTCAACAAAAACGACAAAAACAACAAAAGGTCGGGGAAAAGAGTTCCTTTGTGTCGGAAAATTAAAAATAAATAGAGTGTCTGTGGAGTGGGAGTATAATAACAGTTTTAAAATGTAGTGTATAAATCAGTGACGTCTGGAGCTTTAGGTTCTCGATGAGCGCTGACATTAATGATGTTTGGCCATCAATTAAGTGAGGCGCCAGTTGTCAACGTCGTGGTCTATAAAGCAGGCATTTTGACGATGCGACTTGTTTATGGACAACTAGTGCTTTCTCGTTAGGTTTTAATCCGACAAAGTTGGTATTGTAATTAATTGTGAGCAGACTAAGCGGGCGCGGTGTGGGGACTGTGTCACTTGCCGGGGAAGTAGCTTGCATTAGAACTACTAGAGACGTGGCAGTTAAGTCTTTGGAGCGAAGTTTTATTACTGTTAGTTTCAAGTAACTGTGTCGTCACGTGACAGTTGTGTTGTGCTTATGTTGTTAATTTTTTTTTTTTTAGAAAAATAATATAAAAATACGTAGCACTTTTTTTTCTCTTATTTTAAAACCTAGTCTACTAGACAAGACTAGACTACATATCCATTCTTGTTAATTATGTTTAAGTAAGACTGAGATGTTTTTATAAATAGACCCACAATGCATTGCACATTGCCATTGCATTGTGGCGAGCCTATTGCCGTCAACCGGGCACAAATCCAGACTCCAGGCTGCTACTGAGAAATTCCTGATGGAAAAACCTAATAGCACTTTTCCCGGCCCGCGGGAATCGATTAAATCTTTTGTGAAATGAATGAAATTCATCTGTCACACGATAATTACCACATATATATATAAAGCTGCGACCCACTAGCAGTGAACTAACCCTCGCAATCGCAGCAGAGGACACAAACAGCTAATTCCCGGGATATCGGCTCGCGGTTGATTGGCCAGCTCCGATTCCGCGCGATCTCGTGCGGTCCGGCGCGATTCCGTGCGAGATTAACGCGGTTATTGCCCACAAAATATGTTGCCGTCGCTTTCATGAGCACTTCTAATGGTAGCAATTTACGCCTCGGGTTTAGTAGTAGTCTGGGGGTTGTGAGGTCAAAATTGCTGTAAAGTAGATATGTGTGTGGTTACGGGAGATTTTAATTGGCAAACTTAGAACGATGATTCGATTCGATTTTGATGATTCTGATTCTGATTCTGCATAATTATTTTTAGGTCACCTGAAGGCCTAGAAAGATAAGCCACCACTTTAGACTTTCCGTTATCGTTTTCATATTAATATGTCTAAGTAGACCCTCAGTTGAGTTGGACTCGTGTCAAACTTTTTCTTGTTATGTTAGTACAAAAATAGACGGCCATCACTTTATTCTCCGGTAATGACATCCAAGTACAATTAAAGTAAGTCTTACATATCAGAGAGGAGTACCTTAAAGGCACAAACATACTTTTCGGCATTACGATATGCCTCTTGAAAGGCCGTAAAAGTAACATCCACACTGAGAGCAACACGGCCACTCCAGCCTCTCGACGAGGCAACCTACACATCAAACGTACCCTGTATGACTACCCACTCAATTTAATGCCAGCTTTCTAGAATATTCCTTTACCAATTTCTAAGCTTGGCCTTATCCGGATTCAAAAGGGAGGATTTGAATTCGTGGTTTATATTTCAAAGACATTTTACAACTGACTTTATTAACTTACTTTAAAAAAAAGTTTAGATACATTTTAGTTTTTATACTAATTTGTGTAGTGAATAGAGGAGAGCTCTGGCTGTTCAATGATTGATTGCAAATCAACGAACAATGCTAAATAAATCTTGTTTACCTGTGCGACAAAACTGTTTCTTCCTGCCCTATCCCTCACTCATTTTGGGTCTGGCCTACTTGTGCGTCTGCGTCACGTTGTCGATGGTTGTATATGCTATCTTTCTCGACCGTGCGGTCAGCTGTTAGTCTGACTCTTGTTCCCAATACAAAAAACTTGAAAATTACTCGTTTGATGACTTTTTCTTAAGATGTAGTTTGACGCAGGTTTATACCAACATAATAATGTCAGCGTGCCTACCCAAAATTGGTTATCCCGCCTACCAAAATTCTATTTATACTTTCGATTTCGGTAACAGCTGCCGTGCATCTCACGTTACCAGGAGCTCAGGAAAGCCAGGAAGCTTTGATAACCCGACGCGACGGCTGCGGCTTCCGTGCCCCGTGCTAGCCCTTTGTATTCTACAACATTTTGTTAATTAGCCTCATCTACCTACCCGCAGTACTGCTTTGATATGGTTTGGTTTTGATGTTCGGGAGTTTTAATTTTGTAATAGATCAAAGTTTGAGCCGGAAATTTATATCATGGTCGACGGGGAATGTTGTAGTAATTACCACGCGCTATGTACTTTAACCAACCCGCACTGGGCCCGCGTGGTGGATTACAGACCATTTCCTCTCATAGAGAGGAGACCTGGGTCCCAGCAGTGGGACCATTACAGACTGATAATGCTATGTAGTGTCTTTTACATTATAAGTTTTAATAAATAAATAACGCTTATGTACTTTACGATTTATAGCAGATGAATAGCCTGGACTATTTTTTCGAATTTTTATGTCAGCTTAACGACACAAAAAAAATAGAACATTAAATATTATGAATGCGAAGTTGAACCAGACGTGATTTAATTTCGTAATACCGTTGATTTCCTCTCACTCCCTAATACAGGAAGAAACGTTTCAAACATAATATTATCGACTTCTCCGGCTCGCCACGCAACAGCAATTTTAATCTGGTTACAATACCAACACTGTCAAGTTCGCGAGACTTTCTTCAAAGTGAAAATGTAATTTCTCAAAAATACCTCTAATACCGGGCTGAAGCCGAAGCCTTTAAAATGTGCTATCGACCGCTTTGCACATTATTCTCAACCCGTGACGCCTGTCAAACTTTGATAAAGGGTGTTCTGCAAACTGGCGGTTTTTTCGCGAACAGCAGCTCGCGGGCCGCGCCGCGGGCGGGCGTGCCTGCCGCGCGACTCTGCGGCCAATTTGTGTCAAACTCGCACAAAGTTACGCTAATTTATTTCACGCTCGTGTTCACGTTCAATGAAAGATAGTTATTTAATTTTGAACACGTTAAAGTTTTGCTTTGAATGAATAGAATACCTAGAACGCTATTTTGTAATTTTGTTCTCATACATTTATTTCTATAAAACCGCTTTAGAATTTATAGCGAACATATAGCAGTGTATTGTCATAATATTAAATTATAACATTGTTGGAAGACTTCCCAAGTCACTTGAACTCCGACATGCGTGTAAATTGACATTAAACTTCCTCCATATGTCCCTCCTCCCTCCCCTCCCCCCCCCCGGAGGAGTGAAGGGCAACCCTCACGCGCCGCAGGTTGCCAAACGTTTGCCGATTCATAATGCATGAAGTGTTAAACTTTCGGCCGCTCAACTATTCACCCCTTTCCCTTTGAGTTACAACTTTTGCGGCGTCAATATAATACATTCATATTATCACGGGTGAAGGAAATCTACTCAAACTGACGAATCTTTTCCACGAAAACAATGTGCTGAACTTTGATGTAGGTTACGAGTTAAATTCGCTTTTTATAAACTAAGTAAGAATGTTTTACTGCGAACAATTACTCATAAAAAAACACTGAACGATGTTAGTATTCCGTAATAACAAGCTTCGCTAATAAATGCTGATGGTTGGTTACTAGTGTATATATTACGAAGCAAAGGGTTTATGGGTATCGGCATGTGGACACATGCCGAGACGGTCCTTATCATTCTCCTGCCCTTATCCCAATTCATTTGAGGTCGGTGCTGCATGTCTTCTTCTTCCATTCTTCTCTATTACTCGTCATCTCATCAGACACCTGTGAGTATAAAGGATGTAGTAGCATTTAATATTCGGAGTAGGTATCGTACACAATGGGATACACTCTGTGATAACCAGAAACTGAATAATTTTCTACATACTCGTACATAAGCTACCGGCTGTGGTTTTACCTGAATCTTCAGATCGCTCCATAACCCGAATTTCTAAGAATTGTGAAAAATTGTCTATAAATCCCGGGAAATAGGAAAGTACATTTCCTTACCTTTTTGTTATTTGAGCGTTCAGACATTTGAGGAGACAAGACAAAGGCGTGAGACGCAAACCCTTCCTAGACTTTACGACGTGCGGGAATCAATCCCGCGGCAGAACAAGGACATTCCTTGTTACCACCCCGCCGTAATTTACGACGCGTTTTAGTACCGCACAAAAATTGTAGCACATAGGTACCTCCACGTTACGTGGGTACGCACATCGATCACTTTTATGACACACAATTATATCTGCCATAACTCTTTTATGTACGAATATAAAATTACCTTTTAGCTGTTCGGGACTACACGCTTTTGTTCCCGACTTTGTCTGTTCAGAAATTATTTTGTAAACTTTTTATCGGTGAAAGGCTTTGCAATATTACTTGCCGTGACTTTCAAATTCTTTAGACGCTGTAATGTGGTGAAACTTTTTAGGTTGGCAAGTTATTGCGTGACGCACGAATAAAAAGACTAACAGAACATGTCTACCATTGAATAAAAAAGATATAATTGTTTAGATTATTATGTTGACAAATTTGGTCATACTAAAGCTACAGGACTATTAGGTATTTATTTATTTATTAATAAAGGTTTACCAACAGCTTGTGTGTACAAAATGTCTTGAGTACAGGTTTTACAGTCTTGGACTTACACAGTCGCCAATTACAGGTTAACCAGCATTCACAAAGAAAGTGTTAAGTTGATAACACAAAAGAGTATAAAATTGAAACCGAGTGGCTCTAGAAATGAAATACAACTAAACTAAAATAAACAACTACTCAATTAAACTCCCTAACTAACCTAACTCCCTAGGTATCAACAAAATAGTATTTGAATAATCCGATTAAGTCACCTACTAAGCAATCAGAGTGCAATATTTTCAAGCAATGTCTGTATGAAGCATACCTCTGCCTACACATGCCTGTATGAGTAGCTCGCATGTCCGGTATGTAGGTCACATCGCTATGATTTAAGACAATTGGGTCGCGAACTACCCGCCCGCACGACTGTGGTCGACCATCTACGTAAATGAATATGTATATGGACGGAAACCGGTCAGTCCCGGCAACCGGCGACCACGATATGTGGGCACCACCACAAATTTGTGGCTAGCCGTGGTTTAAAATAATATGAACGATGTTTAAAACATAAATGAAGAAATTCATATTGGTAACAGAGGAAATGGAAATTCAGACATAGCTTTTTAGATAGATCCTTGTAATTGATAAAAAAATTAATTAAAAGAAAGTGTTCACAAAACTTATGACCTGAAGGACGTGTTCTGTAACTGTCATATGTTCTGCTCCCGACAGCTACAACACATGTTCCGCGCGACACGCGACAGCCGGCCGACACCCGCCAGTCGCACATTCATCACTCATATTTCATGAAACGATCAAATTCGTATCACTTTCGGTACGAGTGATAATTTCCCCGGAGACGGCACACAAGAAAACACGCCACAATTCGGTAAAAGGGTTCCGTACATTCGTACAAAAGTATTTTGTTTATCAAGATATTTGACAACAAAAGGGTCGGTGGACAACACGATTGTTCAATTAATTGACAGACGTTCAAACTTGGGAATTTATAACGAGAAACAAAATATTTTTCAGATACTAATTGGGTGACAGTTCGTAATAAAGTAATTACGGGAAACAAGCAATTGTGAGAAACGGATACTTCATTATCAGATAAGAAGCAGATCTTAATTACTTTTATTAGCAAGTTACACAGATACTAATTGATGGTACTTTATAGTACTTGTTAGACAAAGAAAATCTTCGAGTGGTGTTTAAATCATTATTTTTAACAATTGTTTATTTAGTCTACGATATTATAAAGTTGAACCTCATTAACCGTGTTTCTTCAACCTTTTCTTTTGTGATTCACTCTGCAAGCTCGCTCATTTTTCTCTATAATATTTCCTTTCCGCCCACATCCCTTCATTCATTACATTCGTCCATCAGCCACGACTGCTGGCTGCTCTGCCCGCCCCCCGCCCTTTGTTTACCGACGCTATAAAAGCTGTTTAATGAGTGGTGTAACGACGCCCGTGTCACGCTCAAAAATTATTACAAGTAGAATAATTAAGTATAATTCATACTGAAACATACTTATTTGTTTTGTTTTTAGGTTATTATGTAAAAAAGGTGTAATGGCAGACACATTGTGGAACCCTTTTTACGAATAAACCGGTTTGTGTTGAGGAAGGGTATTTAATGGTTAATGATTGACTCTCCGAGACAGTGTCGGTGTTTTATTTAATGAGGTGTGAAAATATAAATTTATCATTTATATGATGTACTTAATTTATTGTGAACTCAAAACAGCAACATTTTGCAATAGTGATTTAATTAACAAATACCAGTTAATTTCCATTTCAGCAAATAGCATCTCCTCTGTGCCTCGGAAAGCACGCTAAGCCGTTGGTCCTGGCTATCATTTGTAGATCTTTGACAGTCGTTACAGGTGGTCAGTGGCCCAAAAAGTCTTACCAACCAGTCTTACCAAGGATATCGTATTACCCAGTACTAACTGGGTTGTGGAGGTCAGATAGGCAGTCGCTCCATGTAAAGTACTGGTATTCAGCTGCATCCGGTTAGACTTGGAGCCGACCCCAAAATAGTTGGGAAAAGGCTAGGCAGATGATGATGAAATAGCATCTATGTCAGTATATTGCATATTTATCATAGGCCTAGCTTTAATGCACCTGACGGGATAAATGGATACATAACGTGTATGATACCTAACCACACATAATATAACACTGAGCCAACTAAACAATCTGTAGGGGAACTCGCGCGTGTATCATAGTGGTAATTGTGCAGATCAAAGGGAGTATCCGGCCATACGACAATCATAATCACATCCGACAATGGTTACGTTTAATGGCTAGATTCCCACCTGATACGTAATGTGAACTCAATGTATTATAGATATAGATCACATAGCTTCAGAATTGATTGCAAACACAGTATTTTACTCCCAACCGTATCCCAATGTGTCTGGGATCAGCGCAGCATGAATTTGTCTTCCATACATCTCTATATAACTAAACTGACATCTGTCATGTCTCCTTCGGTTTTCAAACGATCCATATCATTCCATTCAATGATTCCTTGGTTTTCCTCTTTTCTTATAGCCTTCATAGCATTCACTTGTGAGTTAAGTGGCAGTGAAACAACACAATAGTGAAACACAAAAACACTCAGGATTCCGAAAAATAATGTTCAATTATTTTTTTAAATAAAAGGCGGAATTTTAATGCCCCAGGACCAGTTAACCAAGAGTAGTGAAGAAATAACATAACAGGTGCATACATTTTTATTTTCATCGAAATAGATCATACATTTGTTAACTAGCTCATTCAAATTAGTTGAAACATGCGAGTCAGCCAAAGCTGACCAGAAACTATGAACAACCTTGAACAAAGAGAGGAAAATGATACTCACCTTAAAATAGAAACTCAAACATATCCCAAGTGACGCTGCAGTGAATAATACAGTCCCCAGTACATACAATCCGGTGACCCAGTACAATATCTCGGGCGGGCGAGAGGCTGCGCCGCGGTTATCTCGCCACTCAGGCGCTGCCGTATTTACTCTCTTGTCCAAACACTGCCACGGAGCCGCCTCAGCGAGACCACCACCATATTTTTTTAATTACTTTTCTTGAAAATATTACATTTTGTACTTTAGCCTTTTTACGTCTGAGCGAGTGATATTCATCAATTAGTCTTCTATGTTTTATCTGTAGGAGGCAATTAGGATTATGTATATTAAGTAACTGTACAGTACTTACGCTAGATAATCCTAAAGACTATCTAACATGATAATAACCAAATAAGAGAAATTCAAGTAAACACCTGTGAACACCTACTACTTCGGGCATACCTGCTTTCTAAATAACGAAAAAAGAAAACAAAAAAAGGATTTTATCACAAACTTCCTGATAAAACTCATTATCATCGCCATTAACAAATTAAACACAAACAAACCATTAAAAACTTAGCAAACAACATAAAATGAATTAACTTCTTATCAAAAGAAACCTAATTTGCGCGTTGTCGTTAATCACGGGACAAAGCTCCGATACAACAATGTTTTATAACAGAAAAAACGAAGATGAATCTTAAAGAGAATTTCTTTGTTTCAGAAAATACTAATAAATAATTGTTAATAACTGATACTGGTGGGTTTGTTAGAACAAAGCTGGCTCCGGGACAGACAATTATTATAATCCTGGTACAAAAGGAGGTAATGCTATTGAATTAATGACGTCAGAGAGAACTGTTGAAGTGGCCTCTTGCGTCACAGACTGGGAATATGGGCGGCCCGGTATTGCCAAGACTTCGTTACGTGGACCCCGTCACCCCTTGTCCCGTCACCCCGTGTTATCCAATCAGATGTCCTCTCATTTTTTGGGACAGAATATTTAATAAATTGAGAAGCCCCTATTATTTTCATATTGTAAGTGTGCGCTGATGTGGCTATGAATATCAAGTTGACATCAAAAGTAAATCGTTAAAGTGTTCTTTGTGAGTGAGTGATAAATAAAAGAGTTATTTTAATACGATCTGTTTCTTGTTTGAAGTCGGGTCTTTGTTTACATCGCCACTTATAAAATTCCATGTACATTAACAAAACATTTTCAAGCTTTCTATAACCACCATCACTAGACCATGAGAAAATGGTGTGAGTTTATATATGTCTAAGACCACGTTTTCGTTTCGACAATAAGGATGACGTACAGTATCTAAAAATAAAATAAAAAACAAACAATCGAGCCGTTCTTTGATTCAGAAATAGATACACAAAATTACTCTCATCTCAAAGAGTTATTTCTGCATGACATCCCAAAGAAATGTCAATAAATTATGATGGACCCGCGACGTCTGCTGCTTACGCGTCTCAAAGCAATTTGTTTTACGTCGGCAGCCAGCGCCCAGCGGCCCTTCCATCAACCGATATCTTATTGCTCTCCGTCCAATTTCGCTACTAATGCCTTTCGGCTAGTTCCTGACCTAGTTCACCTAAAGGTTCCGAGTTATATTTTTGGACTTTTAAAAATCGCAGACATCTTGTTTTGTTATTTTCTGTAATCATTATACAAACTGGTATTCAACAGTATCCAGTTAGACTGAAAGCCGACTCCACAAATGGTTAGGACAAGGCTAGGCAGCTAATGATTAGATATATTGGTACAAGTCGGCCAGACTGCAAGTCGCAAGACGACATTCTTTTAAGATCTTCATTTGGTATCTTTTACAGCTTCACCCCGTGCACTGTATATTGGTACTAGGATACTATACACTGAAGTAGGTGGTCTAGTTGAAGCTGTATAATAACCCTGCTAAGCACACACGTAGCGCGCTAATGACGTTATGTGTTGGCGCCTCAACTGCACTAACATCGTCTTAGCGTAGTTCACGCTAACTAGTTCAGCCACAGTGCCTGCAGATTAAACTCCCAAGTATGCAGGCACAAGGCAGGTGTTCCATATATTTATAACACACGTTACAAGTTACCGAGTTCTTGATAGCTTTTACCGAAATATCTTTTTTACATTATGTTTTTCAGACATTTTGATAACGTTTTAGCAGCCATAGTTACGAGGGATTCGCCTAAAATATAATAAAAATGAGAGTTACGACGACTATTACGCACTTTCATATGACTTATAAATATCCGAAACCATTGCGTAGTTACTATTGATTATTTAGAGATAAGAACATTTTGGGATTGAAGATTGATTGTGGAGCCTTTTTTTTCTCGGGACATCGAAAAGCAATCTCCCAAACAACTTGATAAAACATTCACAAACTAAAACAAACAATGAATGCTTTAAAGTCGAACGACCTCTCACCTTTTCACGCGAAATTCTATCAAAGAAAAAACTGTAGGTCATTTGGTAACCGAGACTCTCGGAGTCTTGGAGTTGAAACATTCGTATGCAGATGTCGGCCGGGTCCCGTCATCGATGTCTGGGTCCCCAGGCCCCGGGGCCCGTGCTCTCTAACGATATGGCCGCTGAGGTACCTGGGGCCCGATACCGAGCCTATATCTCCTCCGAGGGAATGCAAATGGCGGAGAATGTGGCGTATATTTTTTCGTAGATGTGACTCGTTGAAAAGAAATTTAAAACGATGAAAGAAGTTTGGTAAAAAGACTTTTCTTTTTAGGTTTTGGGAACTTGATTCTCCTGTATCATAGACTTACCTATCTGTAGTGTTTGCTACGTGATAACCAAAATAATTCATATTATCTCGATCAATTTCTCGATGTAGTCAGAGTGATTCATGAACACTTACACAATGTAGGTAATAATATCTCATCCGCGCAGATTTCAGACGAAGAAATACATGTCTCACGCGATGTCTCGCACAAGCTATTACTCTGAATTGAGGAGAATACGTTATTCTCGCTAAACTAGCTATTTATATTCATTACTCAATTTCAGTTCTAACATTTCTCGCAGAAAAGTCCAAGAAATTTTCTAATATAGTCGCAAGGCTGGCTGCTCACCCTCGGAAGAACAAAAGCGTTGGTCGAAACAAGAGATAGTTGCGGGATGGCGGTGGTCAGAGAAATGTTAAATAGTTCGATAGCGATACCTTCCTGGAATTGAAAACCGAAGTTGTTGATTAAAACTGGATGAAAGGAGGTCGCAATCAAATTGTGTGATATAACTATGCAGGATATCTGTGAGGTTATGTCACATCGTATGATTATGATGGAGTAAACCTGTCAGATTTTCGATTTGTAGCTTTAGATTATTTTATGTTGTATCGGTGAATGCTTTGGGATGCCTCCGGATGTTATACTAGAACTGATTGTAAAGTGTGATAAGCAGGGTTTCACGAAACTTCCATCAAGAATAATCCCCTAAAGAACTTTTCACGACAATTTTTCTGAAACACTTGGCTACATATTCTTAGCTTAGGACCGGCCGTACAATATTTGTATTTATACTACAAAGGCTGAACATATTAGATATCCTAAAGTGTTCAGTGCCCGGCGGCAATATGTTCGCTACTCGTGTCCCTTCAGTTAGCCAAGTTTTAGTATGCGGGCCTCGTCGGGACAGGTCCGTGACTAACAGGTGGCCAGGTCAACGCCTCGATACCCTCGCAGTACACAGGACACCTAGCCTTTATTGAGCCGCAACCCTTTCACAAAAAGTCATAAAAGAAACTTTAAGGATTCTGCGAACCGAAATCAAAGCGCCGACATGAGTGAGGCTCGAAGTTAAAGGTCACGAAACACACAATAACATTTTATTAGAATCGTGTTTTTATGTACACATTTTAGGTTTTACTTAAATATAAGTAGGTTCATGTGGTATGACGGGTGCATGACGACCGGCCTCGAGCCCCATTCAGCGTCGTCTGCGGCCGACGTAAGAAGACTATTTGTCTTCCGACCGCCGCCGGCAAAAACTAAACCACTTTTTCCCCAAACTTAACTTTTGTGAAGAATAACCATTTAGGGGAAAACGTTCTTAAACAGTTGACGAAATTCTGTTCCTCAAAGATACGGAACTAAATTAATTGGGAAAGTTGTCGTGTGACGTCAGAGCGTGTGACGTCAGAGCGTGCGTCGCGATATTGTTGTTTGTGTTCGATGATTGTTTCCTCACTTCCTTATTGTGTGATCGGCTTTTGATGTTAGCCCCTTTACAATTTCCATTCGTGTCGCTACAAAGAAAAGTTAATCAACGCGGGAGTGGGTCGTGAGCTCTGATCATTTGCCACGTTTTCCTGTTTCCGAACGTTTCTTTTGTCTCATATTTATGATTAAGCTAAGTTTGCGGATATTTTCAAATTTCTTACCTTTGTTGTTCATCATTTCCTGGTTTGGCAGATGTCATTTTATATTAAACAGCTTGCTTTTCTTTTTTGTCTGTTTTATTTGGGACATTGCTTGGCATTTCAAATTATACTTTTATACGAAAATAATAAATATTTGCTTGTCACGGTACCCTCTTCACTCGTGTGCTGTGGGTTGACACCAGGTGTGACAAAGCCGCCGGGCATTACATTCGTTAAGCCCTCTGTGTGTGTACGGAAGCTTTTTTGTCGAGCTGTCTGTTGGAAACAATTAACCTATTTGAGTAGATTATAAAATAATGATGAAGCTTTTTCTTTTGATCCAAGACGTATGTTAACACTTACTTGTACTAATAAGAACGACTGTTATGTCCATACTAAGATTGATCTGTGAATCTAGGGTGGTGCCAAAAGTACTTAGCATCAACCTATCACTGATGACTAGCTCGCATTTCAGTCAGCGTACCAGAAGGCTCAACAGGTGGACCGATGACCTTGTGAAGGTCGTAAGAATCTACTGGGTGTGGAAGTGAGAAGCTTCGGTCGGAAGATCGGTTGTTAAGGAGATGCTTGGGGAGGCAGTGTACGTCTTTCAACTGAATGATGATGATCACCATTCATCATCTTACATATATCTAGCCTTTTCCCAACTGTCTTGGGGTTTACTTCCAGTCCAACCGGATACAACTGAACATCAACATTATTTATTTATTTATTTTATTTAACAGTTGTTTTGTGTGTTTTGTTTGTTTTTATACGGAGCGACTGGCCGTAACAACCCAGTCCTTGGGTAATGCGCTGACGATGTGACATGTATCGTTTGTTGCAGCCAATCGTCGCGTGATGGCGCATGGATTGCTTGCGGACGGCGTGGTGCTGGTGCGCGGCGCTGGTGCTCGCGTCGCTGGCCGCCGCCGGCCCGCGCTACAGCTCCCGCATCGTACACACACACGCAGGTACGTGCGCACAGTGGCCCATGCAGCAGGTACCTATGCACAGCACGGACCATGCTGGTCTGTCACGTTTACTTCATGAACCATCCTACTACGCTAAGCTGAGGTACAGCTCCTACACTGAGTAATATTACTCTGTTTTTAGGCTTTCACGGTTTAAAACTATACTTATACTGTCACTGTTACTGTGAGAAAAAATCTGCCATAGCGGAACATGTACTACAGCCAAGGCCCAATCACTAGATCGAATTTCACAAGCCTCTTATTTTGTCAACGGACAAACATTACTTACCAAGGTTGACAAGATAAGTAATTGAAATCAGAAAACATAAAAATTTCAATCGCGAGGAGGGCTTCAAATTGTCAAGTACGTGGAATCCAGTTTTGAGTATGCTCAAAAGTAGCAGCTGGCATCGTTATAAGGTATCCACTAAACCTGGTGATACTGTGAGTGTGTTTTGCCGTGACTTAGTGTCGAGTTCCAGTAGTGCGCGTAACAAAAGACAAAGAAAGAGGGCAGACAGATTTGTCTGCTCCTAACAATTTATTTTCCATCCACTCGGTCTCTCCAGCCAACCCGCGATTATGGCGCTTCCAGCAGCGTCAAAATATCGGGAGCTCAATATCATTAAAATCACGGAAGATATCCCGTAAGTGATAGTATATAATACTCTTTGGCTTGATATAGTGAACCTTGAAGTGAGTGTATGGGGGCTTAGTTTATAAGTTTAGTTTCACGCCCCTGGCTGGAGGCCTTACATTCAAGGCATCCACAGGACTTGCCCGGTTAAGCAGTAGCCAACCTCAAAGGTTGAACTGCGAGATGCCCTACAAAAAAAAAATGGTGTATGTAATATGAAGACACCATATTTTCACATAAGAAAAGAAGATTTTCTTATGACGTGGTTAGAAAACGTCTTGTTTGAAGAAGAGTGAACATAGATAACGGTACAATGAATTTTCCAACGCAGCCTCCGCTACTGAATGACAAAAGGCAGCTTCCAATAAGTCTCAGATTAGAATTTAACAGTAAGACGATGATTAAGAATTTAAGACGTTAAGATAACAGAACTGACATCTGAGATTGCGAGGAATTTCCGTGCGAAGTGGAACCAAGCAATAAGCTAGGGTTTATAGTGTAACAACGTAAACCATGTTACAACAACTTACAAACATGCCCCCCGGAATAAAGATATAAATGTAATCACGTTTGTGTAGTCACCGTTACGAAATAAGCGTGGAATGCTGCCGGGTCGCTGTGATACGCGTATTACGCAAATCATAATGCTATGTGTAAACAGAACTACGGCAGATTACCCACACGCGGTGTAATCCACGAGCTGTGTCCCGGACTTGCTCATACCCAGGTACCCACGTGCATCGAGAGTCGGGAGAACGGCCCCAGGGTCCCGGGCTCCCGGGAGTTTAATTCCGTCAGATCCCGGGGCAATCCAATCAGGCGGTCCTTCGAGCCGGGTACATGGTGGGCAAATGATGTTGCCCCGTTTTGCAGACGCGACGCAGGAATGCGGCATCAAATTAATTATTGTTTGAAGCCGATTCAGGGCGTGCCGGCAAATGGGATAAATGGCGGCTTTTCCGATACGCAGCGCGGGTGATTCCGCCAATTTATTTATTCACTGCTGTCTCGACTCTGTGCTAGTAATTTAGCTCTATTTTTGTTGGCTGTCGATGTTATCGGTACGTCAAAGGGAAATACTGAAACCGGTTTCACGAATTCGTGAGTGTTTTGTTTGTAAATCTGACAAAAAAATAATGTTACTGTTTTAAATAAAAACTTTGTATATTGTGCAACTTTTAATGTTAACTATTAGTGACAGATAATATCATATTCTGTAAGCAACCAAAATAGTTAATAACTTTGGTTTTGCAACTACCTATCTCCATTTAATGGACACCCTCAACAAAATATTCATCAAAATGGAGAAACAATTAAATTCAGAAAATTAGAGAGTACCAACTTTTATTTTAATAACAGCTTGTCCTTTTAAAACTTTTCCTCTGGTTCGAATATTAAACTATCAACTCGTTATTATTAAGTTCATATATTATAAATTCATGGAAACTCTTCAAACTTGAATGATTGCCAATATAAGGCCTATGAATATTGATTGAGAATTATAATTGATGCCGTGCAAACATATTGCTGAACGACGACAATATTGTTCTCATTTAATAATGACTACGGCGAATTTCAGCTACGTTTTCTATAAAAGATTAATCCTGCAATAGCAGTTAGTAACTTAAATTATGATGTTATAATTTTTTGTCATTTTGCTAGGTTTGTTTTATGTTAGAACATCGGCAGAGCCGGCGAGAGCCCACAGGCGCATGTATTCGTCAGGGTCCTAGGACGCCCAGACATTTCCCGAAACATTTTTTACTCATATAATTATGGTAGTCTATGCTCACATACGACATTAAATGATGTCAATGTTATTTCCTTTACAACTTTTACTCTTGAATGGCTCAAGTTGCAGGGCATAACACAATCACAGCACTAGAAATTGTGATCCTCAAATAAAGGCGAAATCTTTTGCAAAACTTCTATTTACACATTTGTAACGTTCCGTTTCATCCTAGGTGCGATCCGCGGCATCATAGTAGAGCCTGCATCCCGTCGCCTGGAGCCGGTGGAGGTGTTCCTCGGGGTGCCGTACGCAGGGGCCCCGGCGCGCCTGGCTCCGCCGCCACCGGCCCCCAGCTGGCCGGGGACCCGCCTCGCCGACGCTTTCGCCCCTGTCTGTCCGCAGCGCTACCCCGACATATCCAACAAGTGAGTCCTACTTATTATAACACTTGATTTTAAGAAAAGCTGAAGTTACTTCATTACTTGAACCTTCGAATTGCTGCGGGAATCTTTGATTTAAGCCCGTTTGTATCATGGATTTTACCAAACGTAAATAAGTTATTTTAACGTATTTAAATTGTCGCTATACTTCAGTCACGGTTATAGAATTATTGAAGTGACGGACACGGAATCATGTTTAAATGTTTGATAGGCCTTAATTGTAAAAACTAAACAAGGCGGGAAATTAATGTAGCTTCTGACTGTATCTCTTTGTTCCAGGAGTGCAGCACTGACAAAGATGCCTCTCGGCATATACAACGAGCTGCGCGCCACGGTGCCGCTGCTCGGCAACCAGAGCGAAGACTGCCTCTACCTCAACATATATGTGCCCGGTAGCGGTGAGTCATTCACTATCATATTATTATACCAGGAGTGCAGTATTGACAAGAATGCCTCTCTACGAGTGACGGGTGACTTTGTTGGAACAATAGAAAGGTGTGGGAGCCGTTTCGCAAACTAGGATATATCTCCTATCCAGCCATCTGTGTGAAAAACTTGCAATTAAAGAGACCTCTGCGCTGTCACTGCTGAAAAATTGACAAAGTATTGGGTCAACCAAATTTAAAATACTGTCGTGCCCGACGACACGAAAAAGTGTCTCAATGTGCCAAATATCTTTTGTTGAAACACTATTATGTTGGTTCAGGCGCGCGCGGCGTGGAAGCGCCGTACGCGGTGGTGGTGTGGGCCGGCGGGCCGTCGCACGAGTGGGGCACGGCCAACGCGCTGGACGGCGCCGTGCTGGCGGCGCGCGCTCACCTGCTCGTCGTCACCATCAACTATAGGCTAGGTTTGTTAGGTGAGGAACGGGGAACACTCAACTTATATTCTATTTATCTTGTTATTACCCTCAGAATGAAGTAAGTTCATCATTGAACACTTCTAAAAATGACTAGAAGTCATGGGCTGACGCAGGCTAACAGTATCAGTACAGAAGCGTTTCATAACACGTCGAAAGACCTGTGGCATTATCATTCGTAGCTCGTAGCGGCGTGCACCGCTACGCCGTAGACGGCTACGCCGTAGGAGCTAACGTAGCACACAAATCAATCAAATCACCCTTCCCAACTTGTTGTTGTGCGCATTCTACGTAATATTTTTTTGGTTTCTATTTAAATTATTTTGTGGCGTATTACTGTGTGTTTGTGTTTTCTTCATATAATCAGGCCTGTTTACCTGCTGCGAACCTTATATTCTTCTTGAACTAACTAGACTAACTGAATAGGTGTTCAATGTATCAACTGTTTTGTGACTTTCTATTTCCAAAAATAGTAATTCTGCCATTTATCTCGCAGGTTATTTAACTCCGGGCGTGAGGTCCACCCCGGTGCAGGCGGCGGGCGGCGCGGCCGTGCTGGACGTGGCGGCCGCGCTGGGCTGGGTGCGCCGCAACGTGGCCGCGTTCGGCGGGGACCTGCGCCGGGTCACGCTGGCGGGGCACGCGGCCGGCGCGGCGCTCGTCAACGCGCTGCTTATGCTGCCCGATAGTAAAGGTGAGGGACTAGGATTTTGAATTAATGACTAAATGTCAAATTACCTATTGTCTAAATTATGTATGAAATATTCACTCACTTTCTCAATTACCGTATCACTAGGCTCCACAATACAGCTTTGGATGTGTGTGTGGGTATTTTTTGTTACAAATATTTCTCCGAAATCGTATAGCTGGAGAAATATCCCAAGTCTCTACAATGGGTACAATATTCCAATATTTATCTGCTTGACATGTTGAACTGAAAAAGAGGTAAGGGAAAAGCGTCAGTACTTTGTGTGGCGTTTTTCCCTTTTTTTAAACGAAAAGCTAGAAAAAACACCTTTTTAACAACCCTGAATATTGAATAAACTTGTGTTCAACTATAAACGAGTTAAGTTGCTCTTACAAACATATTTTCTTACATAATATTATGAAGTCTAGACTCCACCTGAGATATAGCTATCCTATTTATACTCGGGACAGACTGCGCCGCGACACTGAAATATTCTCAAAGCGATCGTTTGATTATATTTCATAGGATATTGCATATTGCAGTATCACGTATCAATTTTAAATCAAAAAGAAAAATGCACAAAAATATCCGAATTTTGACATGTCATTGAAAAAAGCAATTTATATCTATGAATCAATAATACATATCATATTGAAATATAGAGACTGTTCAATAACATCACATCTATTTGTGTCATATTATGTGAGTTTCGATTACTTAGCGCTGATGGACTATAATACTCTGAACATGAAATGTTTTAAATATTTTGTGTTGTGTTAATAAACTAAGCCAGGCCAACGTTTGAAGCCTATAACTGCTATTTCCGAGTTCTAAAGACTACTATTTTGTCATAAGATTCTTTTGGAATATCTCGCTGAACCGAGCGTTGTAAATGTAAAAAGCATGGTTTATTAAGGCATTAATTTTCATGTTAAGTTTCGTTTGGGCTGGTTCGAGGAGGCACGGGAAAAGAGCACATTGAAGGAGTTGGGGAAGGCCTTTGCCCAGCAGTGGGACAGACAAGGCTTTTAAAAAAAAAACATGTCATCTAGTGTACAAAAGGCGTTAGTAGTCAGTACTCATATTACATACCCGCATACCTTGTAACAATTTCCTCCGAATGTTACTTCTTGTAACAGTATTCACCACCCATTGTTTGCACCAGGTCTGGTCTCTCGCGTCCTGCTACTGAGCGGGTCAGCTCTAAGTCCGACAGCCCTCGCACCCGACGCAGCACTGTCAAGAGAGCATACTGCGCAGGCACTGCGATGCACGCCAGAGTCCACCAATGACGAGAACTGGTAAGATTTTATGTTGAAGTTATTCTGTTGTGTGAATTCTAATAGAAAAATACATGTGCCGGTGAGAATGGAAGCTGACCCCTACATAGTTGGAGAAACAGTTTGGCAGGTGAAAATAATATGTTGCATGAAATAAGAAAAGTAAATGAGTCCTGACTTAATCACTGGCAACTACAATTTTTGCATTTAAATCAGAAGCGTCTATTAATTCCTCAAACAGCGATATACAGGGTACCTGTAATTTCAAAATTAAGCAGATCTGTATCATATTGCCCTAGGTTCGTGGAGTGCATCCGCGCTCGTCCTCTAGCAGCCCTGCTAGCAGTAGACGCCCCCCGAGCGCGCTTCCTGGCGGGCTGGGCCCCATCGGTCCCCGTCTCCCGCGACACCCCCTCACAGGGCCAGGCCCCCACGCGGGCGCTGCATGCCAGCGAGGCCTTCCTGGACTGCGCCCTCGCCGTGGTCGTTGCAACCACTGAGAGCTACCAGTTTTTCAGTGAAGAGGATATTAGGCACGGATTTGAAGAGGAACATAGGTAATGTTTCTAATACTACTTGGATTTTTTTTTGTTAAAGTGTCCTTAGCGTATTATTTTTTTTCTCTCATAGATGCTTTTCAGTAGTCTTATAACATAATATTATAACTGATATCTAACTGCACGGTCCTCATGGAACTTGACTAAGACTGGACCTTAAAAGAGACCTTTGAGTTTGTTTCAGTGAATAGACACGTGCTAGTCAAAACCAAGTTATAGAATAAGTAAACATCAGTTATATCCTTTCTTCTTTTACCTGCTATTGTTACTGCATGCTTTTGTAACTTCTAATTTTGCTCTGACATCTACTTACTTACTAGTACTACGAAATTTCGATCCCTTCTGTCATGCATCTTTTCCTGACCTAGGAACCGCATCCTTCGCACATACGTCCGCAACGTCTATCGCTTCCACCGCAACGAGATCTTTGCGGCCATCCGCAACGAGTACACGGACTGGGAGAAGCCGATTCAGCACCCAATCAACATCCGCGACGCCACGCTGGAGTCGCTCAGCGACGCTGCGGTCACCGCACCCGCACTGAGGGTCGCGCAGCTGCACGCCAGGAGAGGGGCCAGGACTTACTTTGCGCATTTCGCGCATCAGAGCAAGGATGCGGATTATCCTCAGGTTAGTTGGAAACTAAAAAGGTTAAAATTCGGATTTTTCTTTTCCTTGAGATTGGCAACAAAGATTGATGCTAGGTCAATTTAGTCGGTAGTGATTTCAAAATCACAAGTTCACACAAATAATTTTGACCTCACTAGCGACAAATGGGCTGTCATTTTGACAGCAAGCTTACCTTTGTAAAGATGCATGATTAAGTAATTACGTCGTAATTTCATATCAAAACAAATTAATCGTTATTAATGTAGGTGGTTAAATTACCGTGTTCACGACAGGCTCATTATAATACGTGAATGAATTAGGGAGGTGCGAGGTCATTAATTTGGCACAATCTACATGATCGCGGAATTTGTCAAAACTTCCTCCTTTGATGAATATTAGCTCATTTGCATTCTCACTAACATCATAATATTAAAGTTAAATGAATAATTTAGCAGTAATTTATTGCTCCACGCGATTATTAATTCACACACTGTTCGTGTTATCGTGGAATACATATTGTTTGGAAGCCACATTAGCTCGTTTGGTCCAAATTAGGTCACTATTTAATTCAAGTTTTAATTAATAGGGTTATGCAGCATCATAACTTTAAATTTTATATGCAACTTTAGCCTTAAAACCTTTTTCCTTCCCAACAGCGTCTAGGTAGTGTGACAAGTGAGACCCTGCCGTACTTCCTGGGTCTTCCCCTGGTAGGAGGCATGCAGTATGCTCCTCGAAACTACTCGCGCGGTGACGTAGCAGTTGCGGAGATGGCTGTTTCACTCCTGGCTGCGTTTGCCAAGACTGGGGACCCAACTCCTCGCGTGGATGAGAGGCACCATGACGGAGTGAACAGCTGGCCCAGATATGAAATGAACACGCAACAGTATTTAAGTATAGGTTAGTGAACCTTATCTTTCATTAAGTTCATTAATTAAATATGTGGAAGAGTAAACTGCCAGCAGCTGTTATTTAAATTATTCAACACGAATTCGAAACAGTACTACTTATAACGAGAGCCGAGAAAAGAAGTTCGAACCCCGAATGAAAACACCAAAATGTTCCGTCATACTCGTATGGGAACGTTTCCATATTTTGATGGTAACTTAACTCACATAAGCCAAAAACAGCTCCATAAATAGGTCTAATCAAATTCATTGTAATGAAAGTCACAACTCGTGCGCGTACAAAACAACCCTGAGCAGAATAACAGAGGGATTTTTCATGTAAACTGATCTGAAAATAAAATCTCGCGCGGCACGAAGTTAATCAGATAAAGCCCCATTCAAAGTTTGGGCGGCCATATTGTGTCGAAACTCGTTATTTTTACGATCTGTTTCCCAGCGAATGTGCGTGTTTTCTTCCCTCTCGTTCTGGAAGGGTTTACAACTTTTTTAATCCTTTCGTTAAGGTGCTTGTTTGGTTTAGAAGAGCGAGTTGTTTCGGCTTTCCGAGTTTGTTTTAGTAAATTGAAAATGCTTTTGCTTACGACTTTTTTGCAAAGATGTCAATGCTTTTGATTTTATTATGATTGGCAGTCAATTAATTTGTTTCATGTTCAAACTCGACGTCACCTGATACTGCGACTGATTGTTAAGTAATCACTTGGGACCAATTCTCTCTGTCTCTTCCGTGTCACACCTTTGTTTGAAGTCGAATTTAATTGGTAGGGACTCGGTTTTGGCAGTAATTTGATTTAAGTAATTGCACTTTCCTGGCTTCGTTTTCCTCCGAGATTGTTTTATTAATAAGTGATGATATTAAGCATCAAAATTCCACTTTCTTATATCCTTGAATCAAACAGAGATTTATGAAATTTCTTTCACCATCTTTTGGCGTTGCTAGAACTTACCTGCTCTGGTCGTAATGGATTATGGTCCACTTCCTAACTACATTACAACTGTGGTCTTTTCGACCAGGTACCAAGCTCCGAGTGAAGAGTCACTACCGGGGCCACAAGATGGCGCTGTGGCTGCACCTGATCCCGCAGCTGCACCGCCCCGGAGCCGCACCACGTCATCACCAGTTCAGGTCTATTCACCCTGACATGTTCGCAGGTCAGTTGAGTTTTTGAGCTGCGTCCACATTTCAACAGACAATATTGCGCACCAGGCCATGATACCTACCGGTTGAACTTAATGTGCTCAGAGGATAAAAATTTCAAGTGGCAATTGCCAAATGTAATTTTGCCACTGGTCTGTTATGGTCCGTTAAAATGTGGACCCAGCTTTAAATAATAATTTAATAAATTTTATGAGTACTACCTTATCATATTAAAATATTTAGTAACAACATTAATTTTCGTCTCTTGTTTACATTTACGTTAATAATGATTTTCATTCATCCTTTAAACAGTTACATTTCGTATAAATAAAATGTTTCATCGTCACAAACAATGAAATGAATGATATTCCTATGATTGTATTTTAAAAATCGTCAGAGAAAATAATTACTTTTAAAGTGTTTAAAACCAGCAAGCCGAATGAATAAATCAAAACATAATGCCAATTATGGAAAACGCTCGCTGAATAAAGTCTTACCTACTCTTAATTCGTAGTGAATAGCCGCCAAAATTTGGCCAATCACGGTGAAACGTAGGCGCAGCTTTAATGGAAACCAAATTGGTAACGTCTACCGCTGCTTAAATTGAGCATGCCTTATTATCCAGAACCATTAGTGCCATTTCCTGGCGCGGCGCGTAAACGGAACGCCCTCATTAACCGCTTCCCCTGCCAATGGGGAGCATTATAAATGTTCGGAACACTATAGCTCGCGCGTGAGCGGAATCAACACCGCCGAACTTAATAACACGCATGACATTATATTAATTGGAAGATACGTCACTGAAAGGATTGAAGTTTGGAAGCTCAACACAGTTTGAATACTAAATAACAGACACGAAGCCAGTGAGGAATACTTGAAATCTCTTGAAGCGAGAGAACTTGATTCTGTACAAAGACACACGCAACTATTTGTTAAGCGCTCCGCGTCTCTTTTGTATGAAATTTTGCAGACATTACTCAGTATAATCGGTACTTAGGCGGGGAGCCATTAGGCGAATGAGGTCTCTCTAGAATTTAGAAAAATAAAAATTGTCGCCGAAATATTTGGTGGTGAAGTGATTAATGGTGGAAGGTGTCACGAATGAAAATAAATCGATCAGGGAGTGTTTCGGGTGGGTGTTGGGGACTCGGGATGTTATTAATTGTCCCGCGAATGGCTGGAATTCCTCCATAATGAGCGGTATGGGAAGAATGGCGCGGTCTGCGGGCACAATGCGGCCTTTGTCACGGACAAGTTCACTCGCGGCTCCTGTCGGGACGCAGACACGCATACAATCTTCGAATGAGTATATTGTTGCGTGTGAGATGTGCTCTTTAATGCTCGCGTGTACAGAATTGTTTTCTGAAGGATATTTACGAGCACTCCATTTTGCGAGATTTTTATGAGCCCTCTTTACGCTGTTAGACAGCTTAACCCTCGTTTTACATACAACACTAAATCGGTTATGTTAACATATTTATTTGCCTACATTTACAACACGGTTTTATGCGCTGCCAATTACACTGATTAATTTCCAAGGAATACGAGGGCCCAACGCAACTATTTTCTTCAGTATTAGACAACGTCTTCTATTAATTCATCTTCCACTTGCTAGTATTGGAGTACAAAACTAGCAATTAACCTGCTTGACTAACCAAAAGCTCTCATAAAGTCTAATATTTTCCGATACACACCGTCATTTCCGTGCACCCTTACTTGCCCGGTTCTGTGAAGCTAATTTATCCACCATTGTGGCTCGTCGGGTAGTTGTGGCCGGCGCCGATTGCCTTTTGTTTTTGAGCAATCGCTCGGAAATGAGCGCCGTGTCGAGTGACATTGTCTAGTGTTAGGAAGAATAGGTGCGCAGAGGTGTTCACCGTTTCTGTACTCTTTTGAAAATCGAATTTCGTTTCAATTTGGAAATAGTGATTCTTCATGTGAGAAAGTAAGCGGTTTTACTTGTGACGTGTGACAAACTCAAATCACATTAGTGGGTGATTTGAGTTTGTAACACGCGAGAATATCACATCACTGGTATTTCTATAGCAAACCGTACACGACTCGACTTTCGAACGCGTTTAGAGTTTCATCAGTTTTAGAATTCCAGATTTAGATAAAATCAGGGTGGGATATTTCAATCATGCCCCAAGACAAGAAAAATAGTCCAAAAACGCCAACCCAGTTAGAAATAGAACTACTATTTTCTTAGAAAAGTCTAGCTTTAAATCTTAAACCATTAGTTAGAATAAAGTGTTCAAATAAAAACACTATCTTGGCGAGAATAGAGTGGCAAACGAGCGCGTTAGTGTCGATAACTGTGCGGTGGGAGAGATGCCGCAGGTTTCCCGCAGGGTTCTTTGTTCGGTCTCGTGCCGCGCCGGGCAGGGCTGCCAAACGTACCGAAAATCATTGCACTTCAATATCATAAGAAACGAAAAAGTTTGATTGGATGTCCTTTAATGAATTCCAGATAAAATGTTTCTGAAAATTGAACTGGGAGTTTTTAATTTTACACGGAGCTTAAGAATATGTTGGGGATTCCGAATTTTAACCTTCACGTTTCTTTTTGAACTTTACTAATACTGGCAAGCAGATTGCCTACTGATTTTCTAATTCAGTCGCTAAAACAGTTGCAAAGAAATTGAATTTATATCCAATCTCATGACTTTTTGCTACAAAAAAAGGTCTTTATCTAACGTGAAGTCAATCATCGATATCCCACCCAGACAACAGAGTCAATTTAAGACACACTAAGTGTAAACACTAACCTAGGCCCAGTTCATCCCTAGCGCAACAAAAGAGATCGTGCGGCGGCTCCAACAATCGGGCTTTGTGCGCGTGGGCACAACTTGGGACCGCATTGTGTCATCCTGGCCCTTTCATTACCAGCCTTTGATAACTTCAGGGATCGCTTTCTTGTTCAGATATGTTCTATATTGGTGGGCTGTTTACTTCGCCATTCAATTGGCAGTGTATTGAATTTCATGCGGATATCTCATTGTGAGATGGGTAGGAATTTATAACTAGTTCTGTTATCTGTGAAATCTTGGTTTTAAATCCAGAGAGCATAGACAATGTGACATTCTATCACCGATAGATAGTGGAAATCCTGTTTATTGCCAATCCTGTTGAAATTCTCTTGTCTTGAATAAACAGTTAAGAATATTATTATTTTAGAAACACTGTATTTGAGTATTATTTTGCTTGGCTTTAGATTTCAGAATTCCAAACAAAACGTAATTAAGAGAAACATTTCTAAAATCAAAGCGGCTACAACTATATAAACGAGGTTTGTTTTAAACAATGTTAGCTTATTAAAATTCCACGCGAACTTCAGATACCTGATGAAAGCACTTTATTTAATTAGGTAATAAAACTACGGTTGCTAACCTAACATTGTAAGCCTCGGCAGAAAAACTGAAGTAAGAAGAAGGTGACGGTTGTTCATTAAATTCATAAGCTTTAATTAGAAGATTTTAAGCTATCAAGCCCTTGCCTAATTAGAACCTAGTAATTGGGTCTTTAAAAATAATGGAACGCATGTGTTGACTACTTTGGCTCAGATTACTGAGTCAGAGACAGAAAATCTATAAAGTAAATGTACAACCTTACATCCAGTAATAATAAGATAATTATAATCCTACTTCCTACTTATATTATAAATGCGAAAGTTTGTGAGGATCAATGGATGAACGGATGGGTGGATATTTGGTACTCTTTCTCGCTAAAACTACTGAACGGATTTGGATGAAATTTTTCACACGGATAGTTTATAGCCTGGATTAAAACATAGAATCCTTTTTATCCTGGTAGTATGATCCCGTGAGACACTTATCGAACTCCACGCGGGCGAAGCCGCGGGCATAAGCTAGTAAAACAAAGTATAACCATGATCATCATCTTCCTGCCCTGTCCCATGTTACTCGGGCTCGGTGCAACACGTTTTTTTCTTCCATTCTCCTCTGTCAACCGTCACGCTATCATTTAAAAGATAAAGTATAACCAACTCAGTTACATATAAATTAGGGTAGGTAATCAAACAAATAGGCCAATTTACCAAGACATCCCAGATGTAAGACAAAGAAGCGACAATACCTACGCCATCATTAATATAAAACTAATTACAGTTATTTGAGAACCGTGGTACCAAGCAATCATGAACTTTGTATACTTATTTGATTTTTATCATTACACGCGGGGCCTTCGTGGTAGTGTATGACTTCATAAAGAGGAGACTGTGTCCCTGCAGTGAAGTTTATATGATTATAAACAATAATTTAATTTTTAATTATTTCTCCACGTAGGTGAAATATTCCCAGAGCTGTACACCACCACATCAGCTCTGGATGATGAAGAGGACAGTACTGAGTCTGACGAGGATTCCTCTGAGGTTGAGGAGTGTGAGCCGTCCCCCTCCCCGCGCCCCGCGCTTTCTGCGCTGCCTGCGCCACAACCATCACCCAAGGAAGACTCCTTGACCAATCTGGACTCCCAGTACTACAGGTTAGTACCATAACTTTAAGCTTTCAACATGTTTGATGTGTTAAATCGCAAGCCATTTTGTCTACATCCAACTAAAATAGGAATGCTTTTGGTATGTTACAGAAACGTAATCTTATTGACGTAAACTGCGGTTTTAGTCTCAAGTTGACCGAGTAAATGTAGAATTTTGTATACGCTTTCATTGTTAAAAGTTCAGCTCACCTTTAGAAAAGAATTATTTACTCAAAATATCGTCGACTCTAAAAATAACCGAGTATTTGTGAGCTGCGGATCAACAGTATCGTATGCCGCGGGGCAAACTGCTATACATAATGGAGTAATGCCTATGTGACGCAAAATTCGCGTCCAATTAGGAGGCTACATTCTGTATACCTGTAAAGCTTTTATAGAAAAAATGAAAGAAACGAATTTGAGGGAATTCTGAAAGCTGCACAAAAATCATACGTAACGATGTTTCCCGTAATGAGATAAACAAGTAACGAAAAAAGAATTTCTTGAGAGCATTGATCTCTGGGGTACTGAGGCATACAACAACGGTCCCTCGACACGACGAGCGAGGCATATGCCGTCCAAACGTCCTGAACTGTTATCTTTTCGCTGTCATTAAGATGTTGATCCATTTCTGAAGTCCTCTTCGTTAGTTCTGATCTCAAGTTTTTCTTCAGACTCCAAACTTGGAACAACACTCGAACTTTCTCGAAGTTTTACAGAGACATTCTGCTTTTCGTATACATGTTTTTATCATCGCAGAAGTTGGGGAACAGCAGCCATTTTCATCCGATGTTTTTGAAAAGTTTTCTCTAGTGACCAGACGAATATTAGTCTCTCATTGGGAAACGGCATAACAATGAGCATTCAGGCCCATACGCCAACTGTTTGTTATTGTTATAATCATTGAATTTAATTAAGCAGTGACCTTGTCGGCCAGTTTCCATTCAATTTGACAAACAGAGCAACGAAACGGGACAGGATAACGATCAGAATACACAAAGTGTTTCTCACGAACGTTGTTAAATGTTCATAACATGTAAATTATGTGCGCGAGGATCGCAGCCCCGGAGCGTCACCTGAACCTCAGGCAGGACTGACTCTAAACAAGATTGATCGGAGCGTTTTGTAGCGAGCCTCGTAATCTCGCTAATGTGTTTACTTACCTGTTTACCTTCCTGAATTCTGTCCCTTTTGTCTCGCATATAATGTCTTAATGCCGACCCATTTCTCAAGGGGAGCGTTTTTTCCTCCAGACAACTGGATACTGCTGATAATGGTAATGGATGGCGCCGAACTTCGGACTGAATTAACTGGACGCGCGTCACTCCGGAAATAATGATAGTAATATTTCAAACAGATGCGACGAGATATTCATATTTTTCTGGCACAGTTGACATTTTGGGTTGATGTAACCAAATTTATGCATCGCCCTCCAGTTGCTTAAGGACAATTTGATATTCTGAAGCGCCCTCAATATTTCTTCTCGGTTTTAAGAAAAAGACCCAAAAATAATGTTATTGTGTTTCTTTTACATAAGCTGTAACAAGATCTTTTCTTGGATTATCTCTAATTACTTTTAGTCTGCTTATTTATTATCTTGATCCTGAAGAATATTTTTTTGTTTTTCGTAGCTACACAGTCGCGCTGGGTGTGACAGTAGGCGCCGGCTGTTTCCTACTGGCCCTGAACGTGCTGGTGTTCGCAGGGATCTACCTCCAGCGAGGTCGCCGGAGAACTGCCCACCGCCGTCCAAGGAGAGAAGGTCAGGATTATGAAACGTTTCAACATAATTGCTCGCCCAAGGCGAAATGTCTTAGGGTTCCAGCTAAGTCATTACAAAAAGTAACCTTACGCAAGAAGGTCTGAAATTGTTTCGTCTAAAGGAATGAAAAAACTCCGAAGTAAAGCGTCGAGTCAACCGCTTATCTTTCCAGCTCAATGAAACGTGTCAACTGCAGGAAACGGTTCCATTCTAAGATTATTGTAAACGATTTATCCCAACATAATAATATTTATGTACGTCGCTAACTTTCGTGTAGGTTCAAGGCTATGAATATTCGAAGAGAGCAAAGCAAACACATTTTTTACATGGAAGCAAAAAAGACGTCATATCTAAAACCCATTTTTTATGAGCGACCACTTGGGAGCAGACCGTACTATAAACTACGCGTACGATTCTCACTTAACCGCGGCGGGTTCACACTGGTCCACGCTGGCCCATGCTGGCCCATGCTGGTAAATTATACGAGTTATGTCGATTCCAGCAGAGAGAGTTTGTTATTCATGGCCAATGGTAGGGACCGGTTATAACTCACGCGCTATTTGATCTGGTGCCAGAATGATGGTGATAGGGAACTGGCTGTCGTTTTTATGTCATCAATTGTGGTGACCGTTATTGAGGAATATGGTAAACATATTGCTTTGTGAAACTTTTCAGTGTGTTTAGTTTTACTTACGTTTCGGATTGGTTTCGTGTTCGTCTATTCAGCGTTTTTATAGTGCCCTTGATATATTAGAACATTATTTTATGGCTTTATCCATCACTTTGCTAACCCCGCATTTACAGCCATTTAGAAGTTTTGATAGTTGTAGTTCTTTTTTGTGATAGGTAGTGGTACTTGTTTTTAACAAGTCTTTTAAAAGAAAACAGGATCTTGTGTTAACACGTATCGAATACATGTAACAATATATTTACGTTGTTGCAGATTTTTGTTGTTAACTATTCAATTCAAATGTTTATTCGTTCTATTCAGTTCACTTGTTTGATATACAACTAGTTTTTACAGCTTGTTTTACGTGGAAAATATAAACGAACACAGTAGACACACGTGTTTAATACGAGTTTTATACCTTGTTGTAACAAATGTGGCATAAGAGGTGTTCGGGTCAATCACCGAACAATAATGAACATGTCAGCGTAATTGCGACACCGCGCTCTATGCCTTGAATATTTTATGTATAACAAGTAAAATAGTTAGTACGACTCGGACAGCGTATCGGGCGCGACTCAATCTCATCTCCTTCATCTCATTAGTTTTAATAGTTATCCCATTTGTATTAAGTACTAAAATATAGTTATCTTTATAATCTCCAATCTTAGTTTATCTTTATCATACCCCAACCCCAAACATTGGTCCTTCGAGCCCTCGGAGCGGGACCATCACGCGTGTGTCAACTACCTGAACTGTGTGAGTGTCTCGCTTGGAACTTATTACCAGACCCTGGTAAACAGCCATCCTGCTGATCCTGATTGAACCTGGTTTTAACGAAAGCATCGCGTCATCTCCTCGCGCTGTTACTCCAGGTTTGTTCTTGCAGCCACCGCAAGGACATTTGATCCCAAAGAAGCCTTCAGTACAAGTAAGGTCTCTTTTTTACCTTTATAATGTCGAACATGGATGACATTTTAGCAACCCAACAACAACTAATCGAAGCCGTAGACAGGCTCTTCACCAATTTCAAGAAGGATGGTGCAGAGCGCAAGACCTCAGACTACGTACGTCGTCGATTAGCTACCTTGGAACAATACTTTACAGAGTTCCATAATAATCATATGACGCTGATGTCATATGGTGATCAATCTCATACATATTTCAGTACAAATCAATACGATCAAATGAAGGAAAAATATAACAACATTAAAACTACTATTCAAAGCTACCCTCTCGCAAACAGACCGCAGACCCCTATATTGAAACCTCCTACTTTCCAACCTACTGCGGAATCACAAACCTCGAACCTCGCATCTCTCGCTGCTTCTAAGACCTCTACTCCTGAAGAGAGTAAAGCCGAAGGTCTCTTTAAAAAGCAAGCTACCAACTTTAAAGCTTTCTTGAGAACATCTTCCAATATCAACCTTGATCTCATCACGGAAAAATGGGAGTTTGAAGACATCCTGAAGACCATACAATCTCGTTGGGCGGCTATCGACTCGCTTCATTGGGAGCTGGACAACGAGTATGGTGGATCAAACCCCGAGTATGAAGAGCAATTTACTCATTATGAGAAATTTTATAACAAAATCAAGAAAGACATCAATAAGAAAATGTGGTCCGTTGCACATATTGAAAAATCTACCCCTAAAATGGAGATAGTCACCTTTGAGGGAAACTACAATAAGTGGATTTCGTTCAAAGATCTTTTTACTGAAGCAGTGCACAACAACCCCTCTTTGTCGAATGCACAAAAGATGCAGTTCCTAAAGAGTAAGATCAAAGGTGAGCCTGAAAAATTGATCCAACATCTCCAAATAAGCTCCGACAATTATCCTGTATGCTGGAATATCCTCAACCATCGTTATAATAATAAACGACTGATCTTCACTTCTTATCTTAACAATCTCATAAACATCCCTGCTAACCAGCAACAATCATCAAATCATATAAAACGCATTCACGACACTACGTACGAGAGCGTGAATGCTATCAAGAATCTGGGAGTCGATGTGTCTTCCTGGGACCCTTTCCTGGTATGTATATTGTCTCAAAAATTGGACTCGGATACATACGAGGATTATCTACAAGCCTTAAAATCTCCGCGAGAGTTACCCGTCTTGGAAGATTTCCTTAATTTTTTGGAAACTAAGTTTATGATGCTGGAAACTTCACGTAAGAAGCTTGAAAATTCTACGCAGAAATCATCCCCATCTCAATCAAACAACAATAACAAACCATCATTTTCTAAGGGTTCCAACTATAAACGAAATTATAACAATCCTAAAACGAATTACTCAACAAACCAAGTTTTGCAATCGTCAAAGTCCAAACGCAAAATTAACCATCTTAAGCAATGCCCCATTTGCAACTCCGACGATCATCGAATTCATGCATGTCAAAAATTATTGGAATTGCAACCTAATGAACGTAAAATTGCTGTTGCTAACTTAAACCTTTGTATTAACTGCTTACATTACCACGAAGGTAAAAAATGCCTTTCCGAAATAAGATGCAAAGAATGCAATAAAGAACACAATACCATTTTGCATGAATCTTTTACGTCACGTCGATCTGAGTCAAATGCAGCCACGATTATGAAATCGCCATCTCAGCAGCAAGAAAGTAATACAGTTGCATCGCTTGTTAAAGAACCCTCAGAAATATTGCTTGCCACAGCAATAATTAACGTACAAGCAGCGGATGGATCTTACCAAAAAATGAGAGTTCTTTTAGATCAAGGGTCACAGACATCCATTATTAGGGAAAGCGCAGCACAGTTGTTAAGACTACCGCGACGAAAATGTAACGGTTACATCTCTGGAATTGGAAACAAGGAAAACAACTGTAAGGGCATGATTACCATCAAATGTTCGTCCTTGCTTAGCGATTTCACCTTTGAAACGGACGTGTATATAATGAATAGACTCATAAATAACTTACCCAGCTGTACCTTACCTAAGCCAGACTGGCCTACTCTTAACCAAATAACTCTAGCAGATCCCGAATTTTACAAAAGTAGGCCTATTGATATCTTATTTGGGGCAGATATCTATTCCACTATCCTTATGGACGGTATCTGTCGGTCAGAAGGTATGTTGCCCATTGCCCAACAAACTCAGTTGGGATGGATCTTAAGCGGCAACTACAAAACGTACCATTGCAACGTGATCCTAAATAATATCGAAGAGATACAGCAATTTTGGGAAGTGGAGGACATACATGAATCTCCAGCGATATCAGAAGAAGATCAAAAATGCATCGAGTTTTACCAATCTTCAACCTCTAGACGGGAAGACGGAAGCTACGTCGTTAAAATACCGTTTAAAGAAAATTTTGAGAAAAACATAGGCGAGTCGAAAACAAAATCGATTGCTCAATTTTTCCAAATAGAGCGGAAATTAAGCAAGCAACCCGCACTGGCACGTGACTATAAAACGTTTATTTCAGAGTACCTAGAGCTCGGACATATGACACCCGTTACGCCACACGTACAGCCGGACTGCTACTTATCGCATCATTGCGTCCAACGATCTGAGTCATCAACTACCAAATTGCGAGTTGTCTTTAATGCCTCGGCAAAAACCTCGAGTGGATACAGCCTCAATGATCTTATGTGCCGAGGACCAAATTTACAACAAGACCTTCAGAGCCTCATTTTAAAATGGAGACAATTTAGATACGCTTTTACAGCAGATATAGAAAAAATGTTTCGCAAAATCTGGCTACATCCCGATGACCAGAAATTTCAGAAAATTATCTGGCGGAACCATCAATCTCAACCTTTAAAAGAATATCAGTTAGCGACTGTTACCTACGGCACAAAAGCCGCACCTTTCTTGGCCATGATGACACTGAAGCAACTGGCCATCGATGAAAGGGCAAATTATCCACAAAGTTGCGCTCCTGGCATCTTAGAACACTCGTTTTACGTGGATGATCTCATGCATGGTGAACATTCGGAGAGAGCAGCTAAACAGCTCAAGGCAGAGATGATCAACCTCCTCAAATCTGGCGGGTTTAATCTCAGAAAATGGCGATCAAACTTGCCAGAAATAATAGATAGTACTGATGCACCTCAAAAGGAAGACTTTGAGTTTAAGCAACCGGAGTCCACCAAAACCTTAGGTCTTCGTTGGGAACCAAAAAATGATCAATTTATCTTCCATCCTATAGAATTTATCTCTCAAGACATCCTCACGAAAAGACAATTCTTATCTCAAATATCAAAAATTTTTGACCCTTTGGGCTGGCTAGCACCAGTCACGATAAAACTTAAGATCTTATTCCAAGAATTATGGAAATCAGACCTGGGTTGGGATCACCCTGTCCCTCAAGAAATCGCGTTAGAGTGGAATACTACTAAAGCCGATCTATCTCACATATCTCAATTCAAAATACCACGTTGGATACAAACTCAAGAAAAAGATATCATTGAACTCCATGGCTTTTGCGACGCTAGCACCAAAGCATATGCTTGCGTCGTGTATTGTAAAATACACAGAGACAATGAAACCCACGTGACCCTTATTGCAGGGAAATCAAAGGTAATACCGCTGAAAAAACCACAATCCATCCCGCGGTTGGAACTTTGCGGCGCTCTCTTGTTGTCAAAACTGGTGCGAAAAATAATCTTATCCCTATCGAGCTACAAGGTGCATGTTTATGGTTGGATCGATTCAATGGCCGTTCTAGGTTGGTTAAGTGGCGAACCGGAGAAATGGAAACCCTTTGTCGCGAATCGAGTAAGGATTATTACTGAAATAATCCCGAAAGATAAATGGAGTTACGTAAAATCCAAAGAAAACCCCGCAGATTGCGCAAGCCGCAGTTTATCGGCAGCTCAATTAGCCAATTTCTCGCTGTGGTGGCAAGGACCCCACTGGTTACCACAATATAAGCCTAAAGAATCTCATAAGATGCCGATTTATACGAGTATTACTACCGAAGAACTCAGAAAAAACAAGGAAGTACATACGGTCATTGTTAATCCCGAAAATTTAATCATTAATCAACTATTAGCAAAACATAGCACTTTAAGGAAAGTTACTCGAATATTAGCCTACATCAACAAGTTCATCGACATTGTTGTTTCCAAGAAAAAACACACATGTTTTCTTACTCTGCAAAATATAAAGACAGCAAGAGAAATGTTAATTAAGCAAGTCCAAAACGAATATTTCGATGAAGAAATATCGCGGCTGAAAAATAATGAACCACTAAATAAGAAAAGCCCAATCCTTAGTCTCAATCCCATACTAGACACTAATCAAATGCTCCGTGTCGGTGGCAGACTTAGACATTCGAATCTTGATCCTGAAATGAAGCATCCCATCATAATCCCGAATCAATCAAGATTGGCAGACCTTATCATAGATGAATCCCATGAACTTGTATTTCACGGTGGAGTCAAAATGACTACTGGATTTATAAGACAGAAATACTGGATTCTTGGAGGAAACAGAGTCACGAAGAAACGATTAAGAATGTGTGTCAAATGTAAAAGAAATAATCCCATACCACAACATCAAATCATGGGTGACCTACCTCCAGCACGATTGATTCCTAACCGACCTTTTTACCACACTGGAATAGATTATACCGGACACATCCTGATGAAGGCTAACAAAGGCCGTGGCATTAAAACCTGTAAAGGATATGTCGCAGTTTTTGTTTGTATGGTAACTAAAGCCATACATTTAGAAATCGTCTCAGATCTCACAGCGTCAGCATTTATTGCCGCGCTTCGACGAATGTCTGCTAGAAGGGGAGTTCCTGGGCACATCTATAGTGATCAAGGAACTAACTTCATAGGAGCCAACAAAATTTTAAAGCAAGAGTTTGCCGAAATCTCTTACATCTTATCTGACCAAGAAGTAACATCAACAATCTCTGAAATGAATATTGAGTGGCATTTTAACGCCCCATCATGGCCATCTGCTGGCGGACTCTGGGAAGCTGCAGTGAAGAGCCTAAAACATCATTTGAAGCGTGTTGTGGGAGAACAAAAATTAACCTACGAGGAATATACTACCCTACTATCCCAACTCGAGGCTTGTTTGAACTCCAGACCACTGTGCCCTCTGACAGAAGATCCTGAGGATCTGGACTTCTTGACCCCGGCTCACTTTCTAGCAAGCGGCCCCAACCTAACGATTTTCGAAACAGAGCATGATCTCAGAACACGGTGGCACTTGACGCAAAAAATCTATCAAGATATATGGGATAGGTGGAAAACTGATTACCTCTCGCAGCTTTCTACGAGGTCCAAATGGCGACAGCGTCAAAAAGATCTCAACCTTAACGACATTGTCATTATAAAGGACGACAACCTCCCACCAGGAAAATGGAGACTAGGTCGCGTAGTAGCGCTGCATCCTGGAAGTGACGGACACGTAAGGGTCGTCACACTTAAAACCAAAAACGGGCTCTTAAAACGCCCAGTTGTAAAACTATCCCTACTGCCAACAAATACAAATGATCAAGATCCAAGTGCCCTAAAAGTTGACAATAAATTGCCAGTGGCGAAGAAAAAACGTCCCATCTCATTCTCAGCTATGGTTTTATCCTTGACATTATTTTTGCTGGCACAAATAAACACCGCTCAAGCATCCTACAACTCCACCCTGCTGACAAATAATAGTGTCTACTTCGACAAAATATCTAATATGCATTTAATTAGAGATGATTGGGATTTAATAGTCTATTATGACACAAATCCTTATCAAGAAGGAACGGCGGCATTATTAAAGTATATCAAATATCTTGAAAGCTTATGCTCTACGATTAGAACACAAACACCTTGCGACGGCGTCATGTTGCAACTCGAGCACGAGTTCGAAGAAATTAAACATAACGATAATATTGTTATGATAAATGAATCGTATATGACTAATAAGAAACGGCGGCGACGCGGCTTGCTAGACGGAGTAGGCTACGTTGCAAATAGTTTATTCGGAGTGTTGGATCAACGATTTGCGGAAAAATATGAGAAGGATATTGACCTTTTAAAGCATAATGAAAACCATTTATACAACCTCTGGAAAAACCAAACGTCGGTCGTAGAAGCTGAATTTAATCTGATGAAAAGGATGGAGAATACTATAAACAAACACCACAAAATAATAAACCAAAAACTTAATTATCTCGAAAATTCTTATAAAAATCTCTCTCTGCAAGTGCAAAATATAACTCTCATCACAGACTTCATAACCTCGGCTTTCACTGCCAACAACTTGATGTATACCCTTCGACGAATCCAGGACTCAATTTTGGATACTGTAACTGATATTTATGGTGGAAAATTAGATTTTCATTTGATATCCCCGAAACAACTCAGATCAGAGCTAAGCATAATATCAGCGCAAATATCTGGAGACTTGGTAGTTCCTGTCGACAATTTTAATCTTAAAGATCTTTACGGTTTGCTCAAAGTAAGAGCCAAATACTCTGGCAAATACCTAATTATTGAAATAAAAATACCTCTGATTGAAAGGGACCTTTACGAGATATTTAATCTTATTCCGGTCCCACGCATTGTGAAAGATAACATGATGATGAAGATCGAAACTATCTCAGAATTAGCAGCCATCAATATGAGAAAGGATTCGTTTTTAACCATCACAGACACGGATCTACAGTCGTGCGTATTAAAAAACCCTGTGACCATTCTGTGTCATATCAGAAGACCTATTCACCACATGAAAGATGATCATAGCCTTTGTGAGACGATCCCAGGCACAAGAACTTGTAAAACTAAAACTACTTCGTGCAAGAATGACTGGAGAGAGTTAACAGCAGAAAACAAGTACTATTATTTATGCTGCAATGAATGTAACGTCAAGCTTCTGTGCGAAAATCAAGTTAAGGCAGTTAGGTTATCAGGTGCCGGTCTGTTGCGTGTTGGGGAAGGCTGTTTAGTAAAAACAGAAGATTTTATGGTGTATTCAATCAAAAGATTGTCTAGTAAAATTAGCACGACGACAAAGATTATCTCGCCAGAAATATCACCAATCAATCACATAATAAATATGACTATGCCAGAAATGTCATATGAACTTAATCCCAATAACTCAGAAAACCTCAGGCAATTTGAAGCTATTAAGAGAAGTCTTGAGATCATGAAGCAGAGCGAAGCTTTGAGCACCAATATCTCCTACCACGACATCCACCAGTATACCGCTATATATCTCATCATATCGGGAATCTTGATATTGGTAGCAGCTTATTGTTTTAAATGTTGGTGGCAAAGGCAACGTAAAGGAAATCGCTCCACTTCTACAGCAGAGCGGTCGACGACAGTAGCGGCGGCGACTGCGTTGCCACCTCGACACACCGTTCCAGAAAGTGTTGTGATTGAGTGTAGTGAAATTAGGGAAAATGGGCAATCTAGTAGTAAATCAGTGAAAAGTGATCCTAAGCGACTAGCGCTATCAAGTGAGTGCTTACAAAAAAAGGAAGATAGAGGTTCTTCACCTATCTTTCGCGTGTTTTCTCTTCCTGATTTGCACTGTAGCGATTCCGTTTAATTTGTAATGTTACTTTCATCTCATGTCTTAACATTACTAACCCTACATAATTATTTTAGTATTAGTTGAACATTGTTTTCACCTTGTTAATATTAATTTCATTACCCATTTAACTATACCTCCCTACTAACCTCATCTTTTTCTCCCTCGGGAGTATGTTCGGGTCAATCACCGAACAATAATGAACATGTCAGCGTAATTGCGACACCGCGCTCTATGCCTTGAATATTTTATGTATAACAAGTAAAATAGTTAGTACGACTCGGACAGCGTATCGGGCGCGACTCAATCTCATCTCCTTCATCTCATTAGTTTTAATAGTTATCCCATTTGTATTAAGTACTAAAATATAGTTATCTTTATAATCTCCAATCTTAGTTTATCTTTATCATACCCCAACCCCAAACAAGAGGATACCGTTTCCCACTACTTAATGTTTTCACCACATTGAATTGATACGCTAATTTTCCACGCAAATAGTCCATTCTTTAGAAAACCACTACATTTATTTATTTAGTAGCTACCAGTAGGATGTCTCCACAAGGCGGAGACAACTATAATATTTATTATGGACGTGCCGGCGATTTATTTGAGGCACACGAAGCGACTGCATTCATGTGCCGACTCAATGCACTTCCCGATCCGAAGCCACTCGACCCGGACATGCTGTGCAGTTCTAATATTACAATTCGGAATTTTATTTTCTTTCTCAAAAGAAAACGTGTTTTACGTCTGTCTTTTATCGTCTATTCTACTTATCGTTTCTATACTGTATATTTTGTCTTTTCAAAGTGTTTGTTTTACATTCTTGAAAACTATATTGCAAGTGACTTTTGTAGGACTTGTGAAAGTACGCCATGAAATTCGAATTCAATTCGCAATATTTAAGAACTGAGAAATGATAATTTAAAAGTAATACATTATATTTTTGTACATACCTAAAGCTTAAGGCAGTTTAGTATAAAAGATTATAAGTATTTAGTTCGAAATGGACTGACTACTGAATTGACGAGTAATTGTGAAGTCTATAATGTAAGAAAAAGACATGCTACGCATACCCCACTTTAATTGCGATAAGGACTGGAAAATAATAAGGACTTTAAGCTCAAAGTATTACTTCAGATCTGTTATGTATGTACAAGTAGTTAGATACAGATGCGCCGATTTTTTCAAGCCCCGCCCGGTTGCATTTGCCCTGAAAGATAAGATACACAAAGAGATTGATCGTCTGTTACACCTGGGTGTGTTAAAACCGGTGGAACACTCGGAATACGCTTCACCAGTGGTGCCAGTGCTAAAAAAAGATGGCGGAGTTAGGCTTTGTGCCGATTACTCAGTATCAATAAACAAACAGCTGATTGTTGATAAGTACCCCTTGCCAACAGTACAGGAGTTGTTCGCCAAGCTGCACGGGGGGGAGCAGTTCACTAAGCTCGATCTTTCGATGGCTTACGGACAATTTGTATTATCTGAGGACGCGCAAGACATAACTTGCATAAATACGCACCGCGGCTTGTTTAAATATACCAGATTAGTGTTCGGGTTAGCCAGCGCACCAGCTATCTTTCAGCGGGCCATGGAATGCATCTTGGCAGGCATAGAGGGCACGGTCTGTTTCCTTGACGATATTCTAATAGGGGGTACCAAGGCTCAGCATAGGGAAAGATTAATTGCAGTATTAGACAGGTTAGAATCAGCTGGGTTGACAGTACAAGCTAGTAAGTGCGATTTTTTTAAAGATGAGATTAAATACCTAGGTCATGTAATAGACAAAAATGGAATAAGGAAATGCCCTGAAAAAGTCAAAGCAATATTAGAAGCTCAAATACCGACGAATGTATTGCAATTACAATCATTTCTGGGTCTTATTAACTATTATCGTAATTTTGTTCCCGACGCTTCTTCCATTTTAAGTCCTTTATACGAATTATTACAGAAAAAATGCAAATGGGTATGGACATCGGAACATCAACAAGCTTTTACTACAATTAAAAATATTTTAACTTCTGATCAGGTACTCACACACTTCGACCCAGATGCAAGGATAATTTTAACGGTAGACGCGTCCCCCACGGGCTTGGGGGCAGTACTATCTCAGATTTGTAATGACGGCGTGGAGAGGCCTATATCTTACGCATCAAGAACGTTAACTTCAGCAGAGAAAAAATATTCTCAAATTCAGAAGGAGGCAACTGCTATTATTTTTGGCGTGAGGCGATTCCACCAATACTTATACGGCAGATCCGATCCATTTATTTTAAAGACCGATCACAAACCCTTGTTGTCAATATTTAACCCAAGCCGTGGCATTCCAGAGGTAACAGCGAACCGGTTACAGCGGTACGCAATGCTTTTGTCAGCTTATAATTACAAAATCGAATATGTGCGAAGTGCTGACAATAACGCTGATTATTTATCGCGTGCACCGCTAAGCGAAATCGATAGTAGCACGGGCACGGGAGAATGCGACTACGATGAACGAGCGGCATACGTCAACTTCGTGGTGGAGGGCAGCCTGCCCGTCACTCTTCCACAGCTGCGCGACGAGACTGCGAAGGATCCGCTCTTAAGTAAAGTAACCCATTACGTAATGACGGGCTGGCCGCGGAACGTTAAAGATATACAATTAAAAGCATATTTTTTGTGTCGGTTAGACTTGTCAGTCGAAAATGGGTGTCTAATGCGTGGGCATAAGGTAGTAATTCCATTGTCGCTACGAGAACAAGTTTGTAATGATTTACATAGCTCACACTTCGGAATAGTTAAAATGAAAGCGGAGGCTCGTCAACGTATATGGTTCCCAGGTATAGATAGGTACTTAGAGCGACTCGCGGCAGACTGCGCCGCGTGCGCACAGCTGCGTCCCTCCCCGCCGCACGCCCCGCTCGCGCCGTGGCCCTACCCGCCGCATCCTTTCTATAGGATTCATTTAGATTTTCTGGGACCATTTAATAATCAAATGTACTTAGTTATTGTTGATGCATATTCCAAATGGGTAGAATGTTACAATGTGAGTTCGTCATACGGGTCAAAAACGGTTATTGAAAAATTGATAGATGTAATGTCTAGGTTTGGAGTTCCGCATACTGTGGTCACGGATAATGGTACATCGTTTACATCCCAAGAATTCTCGACCTTTTGTAAATTAAATGGCATTACACAAGCGTTTTCACCAGTCTACCACCCTTCTAGTAATGGTCAGGCTGAAAGTTTTGTTAAAATCATTAAAAAAGGGTTGCGAGGAATATTAATAAGCACTACAGTTAGCAAAATAAGTCAAGAAAAGATTTCAAAGTTTTTGTTCGACTACCGTAATTCTAAAAACAGCACGACAGGTAAATCACCTGCTGAGCTGTTATTCGGCCGATCCCTACGCTCCAGATTAGACTTGTTGAATCCCGCTCGAGTCACTCCGTCATCCACAGACCTCATTGACCGTGTGGCGCGCAATCAGTGTTCACAGGTTAAACATTACCATGGGAAGTCTAGACCTAATTTTGAACTACAAGATCGTGTGTGGATAAAGAAATATTTAACCAACCAGAAATTTATTTGGACTCAAGGCGTTATTGTACAAAAGAAAGGAGCCGTTATGTATACAGTATACCTACCGGAGTATAACTTAGAAGTGAATAGGCACATAGACCAATTATGGCCTCGCAGCGGAAAGGATGTACCAACTTCAGAATCCCAAGGACATATTTGGGAACCAGATATAGTGCCAGATATAGACAGTGTTCCAATAATACAGCCGTCACTACCGATCTCCGCAGGCGTTGTTACGGAGTCAGCTGACGACATGACGTCATCGAATGATATCGTTGACATCGGAGAGGGGACGAGTGGGTTCGAGAACCCATCGGAAACACCAACTGACGCTGGTGCACATACACAAATGAATGACGTTTCGGAGCAGAGTGAATGCGATCACACCACGATCCATCAGAACACTAGGTCTAGGCGTGAACGCGTCAGAGTTAATTATAAGCCTTATTTTTAATCAATCTTTTTATTATATGGGGGAGGGATTGTTATGTATGTACAAGTAGTTAGATACATATGCGCCGCTGCGCCGGCGCGCAACCGCGCGTTGAACGTTTCAATAAAGTCAGTGTGTAACTAGCTACCGTGTGATCAGTACATACGCCCCGTCCTTACATCTCCCTTGCGAATCTAACAAGATCAATATAAGTAAGTTTCCCTCGCAGGAAGTTGTAGCAGCCGCAGCGGAGCCTCCCTCAGCAACGAGCCGGCCTCCATCACCTCGCCGCGCAAGAGCACTCTTAAGGTAACCATATCGTTTTGAACATGTGAAAATAATTAGGGTCAGATAGGCAGTCGCTCCAGACAGAATTCTTGTATGTACTAGCTCCATCTAGTTATACGGGGAGCTGATTTTGAAAATCATTAATTACGCGTCCCTACAAGCTCTAAAATGCATGAAAGACATACAGTCTTCTCAAACAGTGGCTGTCAATCAGCTGATTGATGATGATGATGACACTACCTGGGCATCAACTAACATATCTTTCGATTTCCACAGCGCAGCAGCGAGTCAGAACTCAAAGAGAGGCCGAGCAGCGCCGGCGCCGCGCCTCCAAAAAAACGCGTCCAGATCCAAGAGATATCAGTGTAGATGACTTCTAGACTAACCTGAACATTGACTGATGATCACACAGCTTCTCTTCTTCATAGAAACCAATCACACGGATTAAACCTTCAAAATTGCAAACACTATTTCCATAAGCCATGAAATAATTGTCAATGCTGATCGGACAGAGGCAACGGTTGAAGACGACATGATCAATATGATCATAGCAGAAATCAAAATGACAATCGTGTAATCTTTGTTAGATGTGGGTGTAGATATTTCTGAAGAAAAGTGTGTTGCTTGGAGTAAATGTGACGCCATTATAGACTGAACTTCATGTGCGTGAGTTGTTGTGACAATGAAACTTTAAATCCTGAGTGATCCGGGTCCCAAGTTGAGCTAAAACAACGTTACTTCCACGTCGGTGAAATAAAAGCGATTAGTGCTCGATGTTCTCAATGGCCATAAGTCTATGCTAGCGAGGGTGTATTGTGAACGTACTCGTAAGATTGTTATGGTGTATCGTAACGTGAGATACTCACGGCTGAGCGGAGGCTGCGCTTCGCTGATCGGCTGCAGCGATGGATGTTCTATATACTACATAATATACATATGTGTCCGTGTGTACGCGGCTCAAAGGGTTCTCTCTTCACTGCTGGAATACACTGCTGGCTTACACAGACCCAATCCCCTCCAATCGCGAGGTCAGTGCGCAATCGATTCGTGACTCCACAATCGGCACGTCTGTTGTTGGTCATTACGGTAAGGGCTGTGTGTTCCAGCACTCGTGTATCTACCTCCTGACCAATTTAATGGTTTAGTGCAATTACTGTTTCAGTTAAATCTTCGTTATTGTTCATCTTGAATTTGTATAGTCTACTTCAGTGTCTAGACACCTCTGTTATCAAACTGTTTCTATATTATGTGATAGTTGAATATTTAATGGAATCGATGTTTGAGTTGTGAACTCTGGTACGTTTAGATTTTTTTGTAAAGACTTGTTATACTAATCTGTACATAATAATAATATAGACCGATTTAGATATCTCGAAATCAATTTGTGGAAGCGATGCCGTATGATTAACTATGTATATATAACTACTATTAGTTTCTATTAAATAACATTGTACATATTAGATCGTCGTGAATATCTGTGAACTCTGATGATTTTATCATCTATGAAAAGAGGTTTTAATAAAGACCATTTTTCCTGAACTTTCGACTTCTTATTTATCTCATTCACATTTTGGCCTTTGTAGCTACTGAGGTTAAGTCAAGCCACAGGGAGAGGGAATGAAGGTAAATCTATACTACTGGCTCGAATTGTTGAATTATCGAGGAAGATATATATAACGCGCTACAGCCAATAGGAGCGGAGCATCATTAAAATATGTTGTCTTCATTCATTTTGGGAGCTTCCGTTGCGTGCGCTGCGTAAACGATTAAAGTTTCGCAACCATCATGTATGACGGAATTGTTCCTCGTAAAAAATCACAAGTATTTAAGTTTGAACAAAATTGCCCGTACATCATTTGATTTCAAAGAATATCTCAGGAAATATCACAGTTTTATGTGACGCAGGTGAAGTTGCGCGGGTCAGATAATGTTACATAAAACGCATAAACGATATTTATGAATAAACAATCTGAACAAACTTTAAAGCCAGATTTATAATTGCTTTGACTCCAGAAAACAAAAACGTTCACCAAAAAATAATAAAAAAACAATTTAAAATAATAAATTCCTTTTACACGCGTAAGATGGTGGCGATAATTTAAAAGTTAATTAATTTGAAAGCGGAGCGCTATCGCGATCGCGCTGCAGAGGTGACTGCGCGAAAACCATAGACGCTTACGCCAAGCAAAAGTTTTAATGTCCCGCCACAAGTAAAAAATTAAAATTAAAATCAAGAACTTCTACCATCAACAAAATTATGTTTATCTTTACTGTACAATATTTTCGGAACGCGCACCTTTTTGCAGCCTTTATTATCGGGGCTCCAAGTTTGCGACGATAAAACATTCTTTAGATTTTGATAAATCGCCTAAAAGGTCGCGATAAAATTGAGTTAAAAATTATGGGGTCATGTTACTGAACTTTGAATCTCCACGTGAAATCTCGGCAAATTATTTGGGCAAACAAGGAAAAAAGTCTGAACAAAAGTGCCATAAACACTGCAAAATGAAGGATTTGAGTCAGCATACAAATGGCCAAATCTGTGTTCTAAATTTTGACAAAAACTGTAAGAAAATACTTAAAGAGAGACTCTTGAAGTTATGATAGTCGCGGACAACGACAAATGTGGAAGTTCCAAGACGAAGTTAGTGATTCAACGACCTAGAACAGTTTGGAGCTCAGGATAAAGATATGAATCTCTGCCGGAGATAAAGTTTGCGAGTTTTTCTTTTTTAAAAGAGTACCTAATCTATAGAGCCTCGAACCTTTTGAATAATTTTCCTCAACACGTTTTCTTTTCGGCTTATTTTGATCTCACCTTATTTATTTTCTACTCATGTTTAGGGTAAATGATTTTTTAAAGATTTCCTCTAGCTTTGTTGTATTGAGAAACCTGATGAGATTTCTCAGTAATGGAACAAGCGATGCGTTGAAAGAAATAATATGGGGTAGGTAGACGGCCCTCAACTAGGTCAAACTTAACCAAGTGCTAACCACTAGTTCCACGCTATCAATGCTACAAGTATCAGAAGTTTGCTCTGCCTCCTCGGTCCGCCTCCTTGGTCTAGTCGTCGCAAATACTACAGCTGAGCAGGAGGTCCTTGGTTCAATTCCCAGGTCGAGCAAAGTGTAATAAGATTTTTCCATTAGAAATTTCTTACTAGCACCCGGACTCAGGATTTCTGCCCGGTTGATGGCAATAGGCTGGCGCCCTATATTAAACAGAACAAACCACTTCCAACTACCAATTCCTAAATTCACACCTGACATTCAACACAAAACACGAACAAAACATATCGGTAAAACTTTGGTAACTGGTGGCCATACAAACCGAACAAATGGCCAGGTTTATTAAATTCGCACACAAAAAGCGAGGGAGGCATCACGGCCGCGCGCCGCGCCTCCAGCCTCCAGCCTCCGTAGAACAATCGCTATTGAACTGCCGCCGTTTATTGTACGCCAAATGAGAGTGCACTTAATTTATGATCCGGCCGTGAATGCTGAGGAGCCCGGAGCCCGGATCCCGGAGGGCGCGGGATCATCAATCAGCGGTGCCTTCCATGGAAATGAGATATCTTACAGTCATTTGAATCAAATGTGCGAAATGGAGATTTTGATGTGAATTTTAGTATTGTGGAGATGAATCTGTAACAATTTGCTTCAGTGAATTGTTATGGCATGACCATTATCATCACAGCCTTGTGTTGATAAAGGTCGGAATCTTTGCGTTATACAAGCTATCGTGTCGCTGTCGTTTTTAGGGTTCCGTTCCCAAAGGGTAAAACGGGGCCCTATTACTAAGACTCCGCTGTCCGTCCGTCTGTCCGTCTGTCACCAGGGTGTATCTCATGAACCGTGATAGTTAGACAACTGAAATTTTCACAGATGATGTTGTGTCTGTTGCCGCTATAATAACAAATACAAAAAAAAAATTAAATAAATATTTAAGGGGGCTCCCATACAACAAACGTGATTTTTTGAAACCCTTCGTGCGCGAGTTCGACTGTCACTTGGCGGGGTTTTTTGTTAATGGCTGAAAAACTTCTGGTTCAGATTGAAATTGATAAATGTACTTAATTTAAACGTACAGGATTTGTTAATTATTAAAACTGTTAATGCTATACTCACTAGTAGTCCGCAAGAACCACTGCAGCCGAATCACTACACGCATTAATTTTGAATAGTATCTTTGCTGCGACACCACCATCAAAACAAAGCGAACTGAGCTTCTACAATCGGTACCATTAAACAGCAAATATACAATAATATACAAGCATTTACCTATTTACCATACCCACTTTCAAACACGTTCCATCGCCACACTAGCACCATAATTTAATTTTCTTACTACACAAAGGTGTTGCATTCCTAGTATTTTCAAGTCCCAGGTCGTCCCGGCGCACACTGAGTGCTAGCTGGGGGCGGGGGGGGGGGGGGGGGGGCGTTCTGTCAGGATGGGATAACGCCACACCTTTGTGTCACACATCTGTAGGGCTAACTTTGTATTTGGCGACACACGTTCCAACTTAGAGACGGTAAAGGCGCTTCAGATCTGTGTTGTAAATTAGACTGTGAGATTCTAGTCTTAGCTTAAAAGTTGTTGAAATAAAAGTTTTAGGATTGTTTCCTTTTTATTTTACGTTGTCTTGTACGTCTTGTATTTTTTGAGGGGCTCAAGGTTAAATATCAGCTCGGGTCGATCTTTAAAGTTAAGCAACGCTTACCGAGGTCGGTCCGTGGATGGGTGACCATCCAGTACATACCGTGAGTCAAAAGCCCGAAAGTCTGACAGCCAATCATGCTAAGGGGTTATCGTCTTAGGTACTCAGTAACTGGATTTTAGAGGTTATACATATAAACTCTAGTGTTTAGCCGCTGGCGACACTGAAAGCCGACCACCACATAGTAATATGAATTTGCGAAAAGGCCAGCCAGGTGATGTTGTCTTGTTTCTAGCTATACATCTACCTTAATGTTCGAAGGTCGATTTTGCTCGGTCAAATAAAGAATTCATATCCGAAGCCGATAAATACATTAATGATGAAGGCTTTTGATATAACGCTGTTATTGTGGAAGTTATACCGATGTCATATTTTATTAGAGGGTGATACATGTTTGATAAGTTAGGTTGATTTATAACTTGGAACGTAGAGTTATATCAAGGCTCTAAACGTGAAATTGAATTGCGTAGTGAATCTCAACATTCGTGAGGTCTAAACATAAAAAAACATGATTTGCACGTTTTGTTGGAGTTTGGTTTCCCTTTCACAAGATTTTCTAGAAATACTTGAAACCACATACACGTCCAGGTGTATCAAGAAATAAGATTGTCCGTTTACAATATGTATCTAGAATTAAATCAATACCGTGCGCTAAGAGGCTATGTATCCAACGTTATCTACTCATTATGTAATGTATAATGCGTGTAATCCGAGGTTTTGGGTCGTTATGAAGGTATTAATGTAATTATAGCAGTTTAGGACATGTTCGGTTCACAAACACACACTTGGGACATGTTACTGACGTATACTCATATACAGGTACTTGTCATGCGAGAGGCTTATTAGTGTACTGGTAGGTATCTACTTTGGTCATTATAGCTTGGATTAATAGCTTCTTCACTTTCAAAGCGTTTTGTATCTCTACAAATATAGATACAGGATTTATTAGTACAGACGCCAGCACATCAAGCTACCCGCTAACTGTCAATTTTTCCCAACCAACCTTCATGTTGATGACGTCACGTTGCTCGAAGGCTGCACTGACGTCCATTTAGGGGTCACCAGTTTGGGGGTTTGAAAAACAACTTCAATTTCTTTAATAGATTGTAGTATCTTGATGTGCTGGCGTCTGTACATAACATTTTGGTTATCTCATTTCATATCATTTCAGTGCATTACATTTTTGAAAATGTCACTGTCACTTTGCCTAGCCCCATTGCAGCTACTCGTAAAAGCACACATGTTACGGGAATCTGTCTAGATTGTATCATACTGAAAGAGAATACAAATGCTTATTTATATCAAATGAGATTTTTTGCACAAATGCTTATTCATTATACTTCATTACTTACAAATGCATATTTACTTTGCAGTGAGTAGATCACTAAATGCTCTCAATTAGATTACAAAGCTTCCCTTTGCTTCTTCAAAAAGTGATCTTTTCCGTACACATACTGTGTTCATTACAGGTTGATATTAATTTGAAAGTAACTTTCCCGCCGAGCGAACAGTCGCTTCACTTAATAAGCAAGCCAATAATATTAATCTTCTCAATTTTCCTCTCTTGGGGCATGCATCGTCGACTCACGATGGACCTACATTTTTAATTACACGTCGGAGTTTAAGTGGTCGACCCTGGAGGGGCGGGGGGGGGGGGTCGAATCTGATTACTCGGTAACATCAACTTACTCGTTTCTGGTTTAATTGGAAATTCTTCACGCAGCGACATGTATACCTACTCATGTCTACATAATTTTCTATTTGAAGAGTGAGCACGATTCTGCATAAACTTTTTGGGGTTAATTTATTACTTTTCACGTATGTTTTATGTGAGGGTTGTCAGCGTCGAGATTCATACCCTATTTAATCATTTCGGCTGTCAGCTACAATATTAGAAGTTTGCTCTGCCTGTACGGTCCGCCTCCCTGGTCATGTGGTCGCAAACGCTACTGCTGAGGTGTTGCACGAGGTTCTTGGTTCAGTCCTCAGGTCAAGCAAAGTGTAGTAAGATTTTTCCATTAGAAATTTATTAGTAGCACCCGGATTCAGAATTTGTGCCCGATTGATGGCAATAGGCTTATACCCTACTAAAAACAACCGATGGAATATGGGTGTACCTATAGGTTGGTAGCTACACCTCTGCCTCTAACCCTTCCAGGATGGCAGGCGTGATATTATGCATGTAAGAAGAACTTATGGAAGCTATAATCGTAAATCTGGTAAAAAAGAAAAGCTTTTCTTAAAGATTCCCCTTCTCGGTTTCTTTCTAGCTTCGGTTTGGTAGGCGCCAATTTATGATATTAATAATATCATGAAGCCCGTACAATGTTTCAGAGAAAGCTACTTAGTGTCAGTGTGTCGCAAGCAGACGTTATCGCGACATGCTCCCAGCCACGAGCCACGAGCCACGAGCCACTGATATTCACGACTCGTACCGCACAAATAATTGTGGCTAGAACATGTTAACTTAGTCGAGGCAAGTAATAAATATTCATAGTTAGTTAGCGACCTGTTTGTACTCTTTGAAAACTGACACTAACTTATGCATGGCTTTTTACTTTTACTTCACTTTGCAAGTTTATGTCTCACATATGATATAAAATGTAGGGTAATACTTGGGTCTAATAAAAACATTACTTGAGTGATACATTCGTATATTTTCAGTAGAATTTCGGTGGAAAAGTTATTATCTTACGGTAAAAAATATTTTGTTAACATTACTTAAATACTATATACCCGAGGAATATTTCTGAATACGAATAACTGCTGCTGAAAATTTTACCTTCCGATTGAAGTAACTCATTGCGGCAAAATATTAGTAAACTTGGTAATTTAAAATCGAAAATTCATTCGCTTTCCTGGAAAAGTTTCAGTTCATATCTAACCTAAACACAATTTTCACAGAAATAATTACATTAAAATATATTTTTCCGGGCAGTCAAAATGTTAATTTTAAAACGTGTCTAGTGATGCATCATGCAATTTGATCCTGAAAATATTTGGACAGTAACCTAAAAAATCATTCCATAGGAAATTCTGCGAATTCGACTTGGTTTTTTTTTAATAAAATAAAATCATATTCACTCGTCCATCGCTGTACGTCACACAGGCATGAATACTGAGTTTCAGGACGTCACGATATCTCGTGTGAAATGTAGCTAAATGGAAATTATGAAACTGGAAAACACAGGGAATATGCAATGAGATAGATGCGAAAAAATCAACATATTATCTGCTTTTTTTTCTAAATAAAACATTTATATGAAATATCTCTTACTCAAAAATTCACATTGTTATAATATATATCCTTTTTAATGAAGGACATAGGGTAAAATTCTAATAACTAAAACATTAACAAGTAGTCTCGGTCGCGCTGAAATTGCACTGAATTTCATTCCATCTCCTTTATTTTATTAAAAAATACGAACTGTCTCTTGTTTTAAAACTCCCATTTTCATATTTGCTTCAAAAGCCAGTTTAACTACTTTAATATTAGCAAAGTATTTGCGACCACTGCTTAGGGCGGTGACACACTCTTGCAGCGAGTCGTGCCGTGTTTCCAGGCCGCCGGTCACCACTGTGAGGGAGTTTGTCGCCGACTGAATAATGCAGGACTTGCCAACACGCTGACACGGCTGCCTACTGCCATCTGACGTCATACGAGCGATAACTGGCCTTTGAGTATGTATCTATGATATAGAGAGAGTGGAGGTTTAAGATAACATAGCTGTCTGAACTGTTGGGGACAGGCAGGTCCTCCTCCTTTTTGGCCACAATATTAACTAAACAGTAAATATTGTAAAACTGATATTCGGATGAAAAGGTGATAGCAGTAAGTAAGACCATTCCTAAGTCCTAACTAAGACAGTTCCTGGAAGGTATGTAACTTAGAAGTATGATTTGATACCAACGCTCATTCACTAAAACGTAGTCCGGTAAAATATAGAATTGAAAACCGTCACGAGTGAAGTGAAATGGAGGAATTTTAAGAAGAAAAGTTTTCCGACAGATATAAGGCTACAATTTGACATAAATACCTACATCTCTATATTCTGCATTCTACATCTTATTCATACTCTCAGACAGGCTACTAAATAATGTGCTTTGTCACGGGAAGGCGCAGAAAGTCCGGGAGTATGGAATTCATTCGGAATGTCGTCACGACTCCGGTATGCGCTGTTATCTTGGCTGGACGTGTGTTCATTTGGCTAGATATCTCATTACTGGACTCCGCCCACTGAAAGCATTCCTGTCGTGGTTCCGTAACAAGAATTCCTGTTGAGTATGGGGTTTTAAGGACATTCGTTGAGATTTCCTTACCTACCTATTGCGATCGTAAATAGATTATAGTTTGATAATTTTTTCTTACAACTGAAAACCTGTCGATGCCCTGGTGACTGAAACGGAATCCTCTGGATGCAAGAAGTAGAGAACCGTGTGATCTGGTGACTCTTGGGTGACCAGCTGGCAGTGGACGTCTTTTGGCTGTTACGACGATGATGATTGCGATGACCACATAATATATTGGTTACTTAGCCAAACTATAAAAACAACTTTAATCATTTACTTCCATACCATCAAAACCATTTAACATAAGTAACATTCCTGGCCATTACTTCTAACCGCCGAGCACTAACCGCTTTATTAAAATTGCGGCATTTCCATAAAATTTAACGGCATAGCAAACATTAGGCCTCTGAACAGTCATGCATGGATAAGTGCGGGTTCATTGCGATCAGAATGGGTTCAAACACCATCGCTATATTTTTATTTAGGGGAACAGAAACGCAAATGCCAAAACTGCTGTTCTCATTAAAATAATGCTTTGAAATAAAATATAACTTGTTTAGGCTTAAGATTTAAATATTTCAGAAGCAGACCGAAGACTGGATTCGTACCCGGTCGATGACTAGGCTCGCCCTATATTGTAAGTATAGGACTTACACATAACTGGCGAAACGTGTGTACTTTGTGTACACCTCTGCCTAACACATAAGGGATATTACAGGCGTAATGTTATGTTTGTAAGAAGAACTTATGAAAGCTATGGATAGTCACAAATCTGGTGGAAAAAAATAGTTGTCATATCTCAAATATTACAGTTGAGGTTAACTCTTCCATTTAGCTAGGTGATCTAGTGTAGCCTAGTAGGTATCCGTCAGTCAAATACTGTAGGGACATTTCTATTTGTAGTAACCATGACACGCATCAAAAACCTTATATATCTTGAACCTCGTACCGACGACATAATATTTTCATAAAATATCCTACAAGAGAGATCGTCAATAGTTTTCTCATTTTCGCGCGGCTTCAGAGGATTCCGAAGACGAACGGCTCCAGAGTCGGAGGAAACTCTTGTTATGACATCCTAACGACTCTGCGCTCCTGGTAGCTCAGGATTTGCGGAAAACCTAGGCTTCCAAGTTTTCCCACACCGCTATGGAAAGGAACCCAAGTTTGTGTGGAACCTATTAAAACAAAGTTCGGTAGACTTTGCAGTTCATATTTTTTGTGAAGGTTTTATATTATCTGGGAGCCTAAAACGGCCGTTTCAGCAGAATCATAATAGGATACTAATTTGAATCACGTTAAAATTCTCAAGATGGTCACAGACGCAGTTAATATTACGAATTGTCGGTTTGTGACCATTTCACGAATTGTAACTTAATTCATATTATAATGTCCTGCTAAAGCTCGCCATTTAGAAGAACTATTTTGAATCTTTGAATTATAAAGATAATTGGTGATTTATATGTTTTATCTCATGAAAACGCACTACCGTTTCAAATACATCTGCATCTATGTAACCTAACCTAAGTCATGCTCTACCTAAATCCGTTCAGCCGTTTAGACATTTAATAAACATTACTGACAGAAAAACACAGTTATAATATTAGCATACTTTCCGAACCGAATTAAATAAAGGTGCTGTAACTACCCAAACAACACTTGACCCACTAGCCCATACTTCAAAAAACAGATCCCACATTACAATAAATACATCTTTAAAGATTTCGTCAAACAAACTGAGCGTTGTTGTTTTCTCTATAACTTGAAGACTCCGTGTCTTCAAGTTATGGAGAAAACAACAGCGCTCAGTTCACTTTTATTTATGGCAAGTCCTGTGAGGCACCTGTCCCACCGCCAACGATTAGCAACAAGCAACAAAAAACATTAGCAACAAGCTAGCAACTACAAACGAGCAGGCGAGTAACGAGTGTGTACTTCGGATAGTTTTGTCGTTGGGCTGTGAGCGAGTGCGCTAGTTTAACGGATGATTCTTGCGCCTCGTCACCTGCTGGTATGCGTAGGTACCAAGTTAAAATCTGTCAGCGAGTGTTCAGCCCACCAAAAGAGCGATTTTTCTTTGATAGTTTTTGTCCATGCTATAAACTAGTCGAGAGAGCTCTCTCGCCGGCAGTGTAATCAGTCAGCGATCAAGTTGATCATACTTACGCGATTTGTGAGGATAGATGGATGTTTCTTTGTTGCTCTTTCACGCAAAAACTACTGCGCGGATATGGGTGAAATTTGCACATATTGTTTAGGATACTTCAATCCTGGTAGTACGACCCTCGGGACTATTACCGTACTTCACGCAGGCGAAGCCACGGGCATGAGGTAGTTATTAATGTGTCTCTTTGACTGACATCGGACCAACATTTATTGCGTTTCTTGAACGAGAAAATAGCCGATAGCCAGTCGTTTCCTCGTCGACGGTGGGACCCGGCCTGAGGTCCAGGGATCGGACCGGGCCGGATGAAAGATGGCCGCACTTACACGGCCTGTATCAATAATGTAAAGAGTTCGCCTTTGTCTAACTCTTGGATATTGCCTACACAATCCATTTACGTCTATCGCTGTTATTTTTCAGATATAGAAACTAAATTGTGTTTGAGCTAGAGAACTTTATTGTTTTGCTTATAAAGGTGAAGATTTGAGAGTAAATGTTTGTTTATATTCTACTTTTGGTACTAAACTGTTTATTTTGGAGATGGTTCGTGCCTCTGTATCTTGACAGAGTATGATTGATGAGAGTGCTGTTTCATTTTATTCGATTTTCTTTATTTTGATTTAAAGTGCTTAACTCATAAACGTAACTTTAACATTAAAAGCGTTAAAAAGGCGAAATCGAGGAAACCAGTGTCCAAGGACGTGCGAAATTTAGTATCCAAAATGTAGTTCCGGGAAGTTATGCTTAAGCTCCTTTAACTCACCAAAGAAATGTACACGCTTCAGAAGTTTCCACAAAGCTCCGGCGGAAGGTTTCCACTTTGTGCACCTCAGTAACTTACCAGAAGTTGAACGCTACAGGAACATTCTGGACTGTTAGCTACCTAGGTATTCCGACCCAGAACGTAACAGCGCTTTATTCCAGATTTCAATATGGGCGATACTTTTCCATACACATTCCATTCGACCATCGATTTTTGCTCCGTACGTGTTCAGTTAATAAGTTTAGACGCCTTGGGCTTGTACGCGGGTTGAATCCCGAGTATACACAAACTTGCCACCATCGCAACACATTCAAAAACTTCCCTTATTTCTTTACAGCTACAGTTGGTTTGAAGTGAAAAGTTACCGTGGTACAAGAGTTGCACATCGCGGGCAGACGTGCCGGGTCGCCGACGAGTGCCGATATATTAGCGTGTCAGGCCGGAGTCAGGATGTGTTATAAACTAACAGATGGATGGAGAGTCCACGAATCACGACCTGTCACGATCGTGCGCGGGGTATTTAAATACTTTTTGACTGCTTCTATTGCTCACGTCAGGTGATTTCTTGGGATACGAAGTACCAACCCGAACCCTTTTAAGCGGCTTATGTTATTTTATGTTTGTTGGTGGATGGGTTTTCCCTAAAATGGCTAAGAATTTCGTTTGTTGTTTTCTCAGAAACCAAAACATGGAAATTTTTATTGCTAAGCTTCTTGTTTAGAAAAATATGGTTAAAGAAGGAATTGGCAAGAGTCGACACATCCTATAAAAAAGTTAGTGGTCTATAAGCACTTATTCAAACCTCAATAGTATCATTCGATTCAATACTCTCTCCACTCTGATAATATAAAAATAAAGTGCAATGATAATAAAGCCGGCATTACAATGGCTGCCAGCTAATCGGGGAGTTTCCGAACACCGCAAATTTCCACCAGTTCTATCACATCCTGTCGTAGGATTTGTAACCTTATTCGAAAGATGTGAAGAGTGATAGTAGGGTGTGGAATGACTGGCTCGCTGCCAAATTTTGTCGATTGATGGTTGTGGGTAACTCGCGTGGTACCGACAGGACTGAACTCTGCATGGAGGATTCAAGCAGTTTTAATCTAAACATGAAACTGATAAATTCGGGTGTCGTAGAAAGTAAATACTGTCTATGTAACATTTTGCTCTGGACGTATGAACACTATGCTTTGAACATATTTCTTTCAGTCAAGTACGAATTGAAGAGTTTCGGTGAAATAACAGGCACGTTGGACAACTTTGAACTTAGCGAGTATACGAATCTGTAAAAGCCGAGACGTTGTAAAACTTTATGAGCAATTCGTCAGGTGGAATAAAGCTTCCGCTATGCCTAGATTGAGTAGTGAAACTAGAAAGAGCTCAGTATGTCAAAGCGAAGCTACGCTTTATGTTCAAGGAGTATCGTACACATGGAGTAGATGCCCGAGCACACAAGCTTTAGTGTTCTAGCTTGAATTTCATATGCTGCCAATTTTCTTTACCCATATTCACGGTAACTGTGATATTCCAGGTTTGATTTAAATGGATAAATAGAAGTATAGCAGTGTATAGAAAGCAGTCAGTGCCCACAGGCCTATAAAGACGAAGATGGGAAGGAGAGTCACTAGAACGTTGATGTCGTTGATGGTTGTGGGACAGTCCGAACTGAGTCCGCATGAAGGATGAAGAGCATACCCAGAACAAATACTCGTCGTTACATTTTGGGCTGATTAAATTTAGATCGACACGCTAAAAAGAAGATACCCGTAACAAGCCATGTCAGTGTTAGCAACTAAATCACACCTTGTCAAAACATTAATTATCATTAAACCATCGTTAGTGAAGTTCCCCATGTTATCTCATGCGATGAATGGTTTTTTCCAAACATTTCCGGTCGCTTGATCTATATCCATAGGTTCTGGTAAACGACGCTCTGGTAGAAACGCGAGATGGTGGGCCGGCTGACAGCAATCCAGCGGGGACAGCTACAGTGTGATTATTGTTCTATTTGAGAAGGCGTGGGGAAAGGGTTTGGCGAGTGTGCGTCGCAACGCGTCGGGAAAGATGGGGTTCAATATCTCACGACTTTTGACTTTTGGTTCAACTTTTTCAACTTGTCTATTTGTTGCCGGTTTCTGAATTTAGAAGTGGCAGTTTAGAACTGACATAATTATGTTTCAAATTTTGAATTTCGGGCGTTCCATTAAATTGTAGGAAATAACTTAGATAGAGTGTAAGAAGTTAAATATAATTAATACTGGTATTCAGCTAAATCCGGCAAGACTGGAAGCCGACCCCAATACAGTTGGGAAAAAGGCTAGGCAGATGATGATGAGAGTTTAAGAAGTTCTTTAATCAAATACTCACATCAAAAACTAGGCAAGAGCCATAATTCGTGTAGGAAACCTTAAAAGCAGAAGATCTAAGATTTGAGCCTATAATTTTATTGTTTCATTATTTTGTCTTCACACAGACCTTGCTAATTTTGTGTTTATAGAAGGCAAACAGGCATTAAAATGTAAAGCAACGTAAAAATATTGCAAGACAAAATCCGTAGATTGAAAAACATGAAGGTATTACTCACCGCTGCATCTTCCAACTTAGCCCACAAAAAGGCGTCTCACGACAAAAACACGTAAAATGGGGCACCAGGTGTCGCCTCCGTCGAGTTTAATGTGCGGACGTAACGTCCTGCTGTCCTCACACCTTCTAATGACCCGAGGTCTTCAGTACATCACCTGTTACATAGTTTAGAGAAACATAAGGAAGAATGTAGGTTTAAAGTAAGAATGTAAGTTTAAGTATCGATAAGAATACATTAAGCTGATTTGTGGTTGATGGCAATAAGCTCACTCCAAAAGTTAGTGCAATCTATACAGGGTGGAAGGGACATGACGCATAAACGATATACCACTTTCAGCACTTCATTCTAACCTCACATACACAAACGTTCTGTGCGTCCATGTCCTGTACGCCCTGTGTACCTCTACCTAACCTATCAGGCGTGGTATTTATTATGTTTAGTCGATAATCTAGCGGCTGTTAGGTGATGGCAGGGAGATTTTGTTTATGATGGAGGTTAGGAAATCAAGGCAATGTTTAAAAAACACGGAAATATATGCTCAAAATTGCAAGTAATAATCTTGGCAGCTTGTCTTTTAGCACAATGGTGCAAAGTATTGTAGATAATATCTTATTCATAATACGCTGCATGTAAAAAGGTTCGCTCTAGGGGTTCGAACAAAAAGCCTGTCCCTTCCTACCCGGCTTCCCCTACAGATGACGCCTCTAAGCGAGCTTGCCATTTCCTACTCGTCATTACACTCCAACCTGATGATACTTTATGATATCGGAAACGCAGCAATCACACGAAAACGAAATCCTGAAAATTCAATCTATTGTGAAAAAGTTAAACTTACATTCTCATATTTTTCTATAAAAGGGTAGACGAGGCCATTATGTCCACACCCCCATAAGAACTTCCAACATTATTTTTTTTTGACAATAACCATATACGTGGAAGAAATAGGCGGAAGTTGCGTCGCGAGCGCAAACAGAAAATATATTATCTGTAGGAGGAGGCGCGGACGCGGCCGGCGGGCTGGCGGGGCGCGACGCACTCCGCCTCATTAAACACGCCTCTATGACCTACCAGCGATGCGTGGAACGTGTCGCTACACCCACAGCTCCGTCCATCGCTGCATGTATGCGACAACAGCACATGTTGGCCCCAAAAAGCTGGTAATGGTGCGTAAAGTGAACCTACAGACCTTTGTCGGCCAGCGGATCTAAGCAAAATTGCTTAGATCCGCTGCAAGCGACACGAGGCCGAACCGACACATCCCAACCGCCAGCCATGCGGAAAACTGAACGCAGTAAATATTTCCCGGGACTCAACTATCGCGGTAAATAAAAATTCTCTGTTATTATCACAAGAATTTAACCCCGATACTCTCTAGGGTTCGTATCGATTGAAAAAGGGATTATTTCGTTTGAGTCTGAACCTTTCTGGCAGCTTTTCATAAAATAAGTCTAGGATTTAAGAAGAAAATGTGGATTGGGGCCAAGAAAAAAAGCGGAGATAATGTAATATGAAATCAGTCATGATAAAACATGTTACGCCCGAGATACATCTTGATACTTATCTAATAAACCACAGGGTGAGTGTTGTGTGTTGTGGTACTAGACACACATTGCTCGTGCCTGGATCCATTCATTGAGATTTGTAAGAGAGATATCTATATATTTTGTTATTGGTTCAATTACAAGCGTTGTTAAGAGTACAATGAAACGATTATTTCAAATAAATGGCTGTCATTTAACAATTTTGGCTAAAGAAACTAGTAATTATAGTTGAGTGCTGTTTACATTAGTGTTCTCTGCAAATCTGAAATCTCTACAATAAAACGGCATTGAACAGATCCATTAGCGACCCAGACAATATTGAAGTGGTTTCAATGGAAACTGACGTAACCTAAATAAAGTATGACAGCTATTTACCTCATACACATGCTCTCGCATTTTCCCATGCTACACTCCATTTAAAATAATAGGGATGCGTAATCAGATGTCAGTGGTTGCGAATGGCGGGAACCTATTGTAATCCCGGTGCGTCGAGATCTGTGTCATGTCATTTCATATTTTATACATAGGCACAAGGTATAATATTTTTATCTTTTTTATTTTAGCCTAGATTATATCTGTTGTTGTACCAGAAAATTCAATTAGATTAAAACTTATTCAAGGTACTTCATGCTAAAGAAGACATCCTAAGATTAACCTAAATGATGAAAGGAAATATCTTCTAAACTAGTTTTGAGTAGGTGTTGCATTAATTAACTTTTATAACACGACGCCTTACGCCATCTACCGGATTGTATGCACTACACTACGCTACCCGAGTAGATCGCAACATAACCAAGATAATCATCGATAAGACGACAACAGCACCTATAGACTACAAGCGACATCTAACATTCGACGTGTGAAGTGTCCGTGGCGTCAACGAAGGTTACAACCACAAACAAGTGTGAGATGATGAAGACACACACTAATATGTGAAAACCGCATATATAAACCCGGACCACCGAGGATCTAGACTCTCGCTACTTAGAAGGCACAGTGGTCGATAGCCCCGCAGTCACCACTGTTGTCATAAGCTTGCCCTGAGCGGAGGCCCCGTCGCCCTCAGGAATAGCCTAGCTAGGAGGTGAAGGGATAGGATAGCCCCGCAGTCCATCCCTAGAACCACTAATAGGTTTAACTTTAGTCTAACTTTGTTTGTTAAAGTCTGTCAAGTTTTGAAGTGAAGAGAATAAACTCCTATTTGTCGTCCAACGCTGGTTTTATTCCACCGCCACCATTATATTGGCGCCCAACGTAAAAATCTTCTTCCACCCGCAACAATTATATCGGAGTACCCACATTATTGACGGTGTACCCACATATTGGCGGATAAACAGAAGCCTACCCTCAAGACAATTAATAATACTTTGACATATTGACATGTCTGAGAAAAAACAAGAAATGGTGATGATGACTCAGGAACAATTCACTGCACTCATAACAAAAGTGACAGAAGCGAACGAAAGTGGAAATAGACATTTTAAAAGTTTTGCTGCGTGCACTAAGCGTTACGACGGTGAACGAAATTTTGATAAAGTTGAAGAATTTGTAACTAGTATCTCAGTTTACAAAAAAATTGAGAAAATCAGTGACGAAGACGCCTTGGAAGGTTTAACTTTATTACTATCTGGTTCTGCTGCTACGTGGTGGAACGGTGTGAAAAGCGACATTAAAAAGTGGACCCAAGCTCTGGACGCCATTAAGTCTGCTTTTGCGCCGATAATGCAGCCACACGAAATTTATTTGGAATTATACTCGAAGAAGCAAACAACAGAAACAATAGACACGTTTGTGTGTGAAAAACGTGCCTTACTCGCACAGTTACCAGCAAAACGAAATAGAGAAGAGGAACATTTGGATTTTGTTTACGGACTCCTCAATATAACCTACAAAAAGGAGATTGCTCGCACGGAAGTGAAGACATTTGCTGAACTTCTGAATCGTGGTCGTCATATTGAGAGTCTGCTCAAGGAAGCTGGTGAGGTAACGGCACCAACACAATCAGAACGGAAGCCGCTCAAAAGATGTTCTTTTTGTGGCAAGAAGGGTCATCTTTTTGACGTATGTCGCAAAAGGTTGGCAGAACAAAAGGAAACGGCAGTATCTCAACCCGAAAAGAAGCCAGTCATCACATGCTATGGATGTGGAGCACCTGGTGTTTACAGAAGCAACTGCAGTACCTGTAAAACAAAGGAAACGCCACCAAAGCCCGTTGCATTTTGTACAGTACAAAATAGCTTAAAGATACAAGCCAAAATACCGACGGTAAAGGTAAATATTAAAGGGGAAGAAGGCTATGCATACATAGATACTGCTGCCCGTCGTAGTATTGCCAGTATGCAACTTTATAAGATGTTGTTACGTAAAGGAACACAGTTTGACCAGCAAGCAACTGACATCAAATTAGCAGATGGAACGGTGAAAACGTCAAACTTGTTGACAACGACAACTGACATACGTATTGGAAAACGCACATTACCAATAACATTGTCAGTCATGCCAGAAGCTGTTGACAACCGTACGTTGTTAGGTATCGAATTCTTAGAACAGGCAGGAATGATACTTAATGCACCGCAACGTTGTTGGAATTTTATAGACGAACCACAAACTTCATTCAATTTCATTCAACTAAACAATGACGTCATACCAATGAAGGCAGTGAAGCGGATGACATTTGAAGTTAAACCGGAGCCAGTTGAAGTAAAGGCAGTGTCGGAGTTCATCCAGTGGGCTAACGAGCTGGACATGTTGTCACCGTTACCCATAACACCGGCATCCGATGTACAAGACAGCTCACCAGTAAATAAAAGACCAAAGTGGACATTACAAAAATTAAACACGCCACCAGGTCCAGCACGTCCACGAGAACCCGCTGACAACCAATCTTGTGTGGATCCGCGTATTATTTATTTACCAATAAACCCAACTTCTTTGTATTCTGTTGATCTTTATTTAAAACCTGATGAAGGAACCATACTTACAAATAATGAGCAAAAGATGTTCAATGAATTATTAATTGAGTACAGCGACATCTTTGAAAAAAACACGGAACCAACTCCATTTACACAACATAGAATCGACACAGGCAATCATCCTCCTATTAGTGTTAAGCCTTATAGGTTGTCATCAACAAGGCAAAAGCAATTAAGAGAAAAGCTGGATGATATGATAGATGATGACGTTATCGAGGAATGCGATTCCCCATGGTCAGCACCTGTAATTCTAGTTCCAAAAGGAGAAACCGATGTTCGAGTTTGCGTAGATTATCGACGACTCAACGAGATAACTAAACCAGACAGATATCCGTTGCCTCGTATTGACGACTTGTTACATCAGGCAAAAGCGATGCCATACATGTCAACAATTGATTTACAGTCTAGTTACTGGCAAATAATGGTACATCGAGATGATTACGATAAAACAAGCTTTGTATCACCATTTGGAACGTTCCGTTTCAAGCGAATGCCATTCGGTCTACGGAACGCGCCTGCTACGTTCCAAAGATTAATGGACAAATTCATACTTGGATTGCACGCGAAGTGTGTATTAAGCTACTTAGATGATCTAATTATCCGATCTATTACTTTCAGTCAACATATAAAAGACTTAAGAGAAGTATTTATTAAACTAAGAGATTACAAGCTACGAGCTAACAGAAAGAAATGTAAATTTATGTGTTCAGAAATAAAATATCTGGGCCACCTTATAGTTTCTGACGGTATCAAAACAGACCCAGAGAAAATCTCTGCTATTGCAAACCGTCAGGCGCCTAAAAATCTAAAACAATTAATATCATTTTTACAAACCGCATCATGGTATCGGAGATTTATTCATAATTTTGCAGACATTGCTAGACCACTTACTAACCTAACGAAGAAGAAAATAAGCTGGAAGTGGGAACGAGAGCAACAAGAAGCATTTATGAAATTAAAAAATGCCTTGACTACGTCACCAGTGTTGAAACAGGCAAGTGACGATTTACCCTTTGCTATCAAGACTGATGCCAGTCAGTATGCCATTGGCGCAGCTTTAGTGCAGGGGGAGGGGGACAATGAACACCCTGTTGAATACGCAAGTAGACTCTTAACACAAGCTGAACGCAATTACAGTGTCACAGAAAAGGAAGCACTAGCCATAGTATGGGCTATTTCAAAATTTCGTGGCTATATAGAAGGAACAAAGTTCATAACTATTACAGATCATCAACCGTTGAAATGGTTAATGAATCTTAAAACACCAACTGGTCGCTTAGCACGATGGGCACTACAGCTGCAACCATACGAGTTCAAAATCCAATATACTCCAGGACGAACTAATGTAGTAGCTGATACATTGTCTCGACCACCGTGTGAGCAGCATGATGGAAAATGCATAATATGCAGCGCAGAGTTAGATCTACCTAGATACAATGAAAAACAGTTAAGAGATGAACAAATGAAAGATGACACCCTTCAAACTATCATAAAAATATTAGAAGAAGGAAAAGAAATACCAAATTATGTAGAATACATTAAGAAAGGGTACCTAGTCCATAAAGGTGTCCTGTATCTTTACATGCCAGAACAAGAAAACGACAATGCAAAGTTAGTAGTTCCACGTCATGAAATACAAAATGTTCTGAACGCTTACCATGACTCACCTACTGCTGGTCATATGGGAGTAGAAAGAACAATACAACGTATAACAAATAGTTTTTATTGGACGGGACTACGGAAAGATGTTATAAAATACGTGAAAACATGTGTTGAATGCCAAAAATATAAGCCCACTAATAAGAAGCCAGCAGGCTTATACCAGTCCACCCCAAACTCTCAACGATTTGAGGTATTGTCCATTGATCTTTTTGGACCTTTGCCAAAGGGACCATCAGGGGAAAAGTGGATTTTGATCATAGAAGATACTACTTCAAGATGGGTAGAATTATTCCCACTAAATGAAGCAACTAGTGAAAATTGTGCCATCATTTTAGTCAATGAAATATTTCTTCGGTATGGGTTGCCAAGGAAAATTATCAGCGATAATGGAGTACAATTTATATCAGCGATAATGCAAAAACTAGCATATTGCTTAGAAATTCAACAAATATTCACACCCGTATATCACCCTGAACCAAATGTGGTTGAAAGGAAAAATAGGGATATGAAGTCACAAATTGCAATTATGGTCAAAGACAAACATAAGAACTGGCCAACGACTTTACCAACAATAAGATTCGCAATGAATACAGCTAAGTGTCAAACTACAGGCTTCTCACCATCTTACCTTACATTTGGGAGAGAATTGCGTACACCATACGAGTTGACACATGATCTAAGCTCGGTTGTAGAATCGGAAAACTTTGTCGCAGAAATCACTCCAAAGTTAAAACAACTAGCCCAAGACTTGGAGCTAGCAAAAGAAAATATAGAGTGTAACAAAGAAACGACACGCCAAAGAGCAAATAGCAAGAGAAGGCCCGACCCAGACTACGAAGTTGGAGACTTAGTCTTGATAGAATCTCATCCCGTGAGCAACATCGATAAACAGTTTACTTCGAAATTTGCTCCTCGACGAGATGGACCGTATGTTATATTAAAGAAACATGGAACCTCCACTTATGAAATTGCTCACTCAGAAACTCCAAACAAGCCTATTGGAAAATATCATACGTCAGCAATAACGAAGTTTGAAAAGAGAGACAACGTCATATCCAAACCAACTTATCCGATACGCCGAAGAGGAAGGCCGCGGAAACAAACTGGTGCTGGTACTCAGTCGGGACGACCATAGAGTACCAGAGGGGGAGAATATAACACGACGCCTTACGCCATCTACCGGATTGTATGCACTACACTACGCTACCCGAGTAGATCGCAACATAACCAAGATAATCATCGATAAGACGACAACAGCACCTATAGACTACAAGCGACATCTAACATTCGACGTGTGAAGTGTCCGTGGCGTCAACGAAGGTTACAACCACAAACAAGTGTGAGATGATGAAGACACACACTAATATGTGAAAACCGCATATATAAACCCGGACCACCGAGGATCTAGACTCTCGCTACTTAGAAGGCACAGTGGTCGATAGCCCCGCAGTCACCACTGTTGTCATAAGCTTGCCCTGAGCGGAGGCCCCGTCGCCCTCAGGAATAGCCTAGCTAGGAGGTGAAGGGATAGGATAGCCCCGCAGTCCATCCCTAGAACCACTAATAGGTTTAACTTTAGTCTAACTTTGTTTGTTAAAGTCTGTCAAGTTTTGAAGTGAAGAGAATAAACTCCTATTTGTCGTCCAACGCTGGTTTTATTCCACCGCCACCATTATACTTTTGTATTTTAATGGCGAAGCGAAATCCGCTTAATAATTTAATGTGAAAAAAATACACGACGCCATCTCAGTTCATTAAATGTTAATTACTGACAAAGCCATGTAATATTTCATTTCTCGTGTAGAGGCTGTTAAAAACTAAGGAGCTCGTGTAATTTCGGTGGATCGCGTAATTAAGTGGAATCCCGCATAATCCCGGGTAATTCTAATATAACACCGGGAATTCCCGCCACTCGGTGTATAATGCGCGCGGAACTTTTTTATTAATGAATTCTATTTTTTGACGGGAATTTAATTAATTAGAGGAAGCCGGGGAGAAGTGAATAGCGTCCGTGAAAAAACCGTGTGACGATTTTTTTAGATATTATTGAAAAAGCAATTTGTGCGGACGCTATCTCGCCATGAGAATTTACAGGTGTGGTTTGGCCCCGTTTCTAGTTTGTGTCAAACGTGGAATAAAAATTTTGTTTCAAAAGTTTGCTGAGTTTAGTTTCGAAAGAGATACGCTTTCAGTGTACATACACGGATTACGATGTTAGACCATGACAAAGTGTGCAAACTGTTTTAAAACGTTTTTTTTCTCTAAAATGTGAACATAATTTCAAGATTAACTGTGGTAGTTTTAAAAGTATTTTATGCCATCGCCAGGTTGCTACGGTATCAGCCAATCCTTGCTCTTGTTATTTCTTCGCAAGTTAAAATTTTTGCATCGTTTCACTTTTGATTAAAAGTTAAAACACGTTTAAACTGATCAGAACCACTTTGGCCCGGCCTCCTCTAATTTTTAAAGATTAGACTTCATTAAAACGTGTCTCGCGTTACTCTCAATTCGCGAATTTAGTCAGATATTAATTTTGGGATTATTAATATTCTAAGAATTTTACTTTTTGCCAAAGTTATTCGTCTCTGAATTTTCACTGAGGTTTTTATATAAACACATTTGAAAATATGAGCAGAACCCAACGTAATAACATAATAATGAAAATAGTGGAAAGAATAGAATATTTAAAACACTAATCAAATTCTTATCACAAAATAATTGGCCACGGCAGCCGGATCTTATTGCTTTCTAATTCCCGATTAACTTGTTTCACTCAGTTATAAAGCCATCGACACGCTGTACCTCGCCATGTAAATATTATTCATACTTCCACCATTTTATTCGGCGTGTCGCGTGACAAACTATGTTTGTCGGAGGCGCGGGCGCGCGGCCGTGCTCAAAGTCTTGTCACGCCGAAGTCCCCCGAACCAACATCGTTTGTGGGCGGCTTTATTAAAATGTTAGTAAAAGCTAACGGTGCCGCCGCGGCGGTGTTCCGTCCCGGACGGGTTTAGGAAATTGACACACTTTCCCAAATATTACGTGAAAATTGGTTGAGCTGCGGTCTTGTACCTCTTGTGTTAAGCTGGATGGGCTGGCATGTTTGTTAAGAGATTACGTTTCCATGTGGAAATAATATTATTGTAAACTTAACATAATCAGCCTTTTGTTCTCACTGCTGGGACACGCACGGGTCTCCTCCCTGTGAGTAAGAAATGGGCTGTAATCCAGCAGACGGGCCCCGTGCTGGTAAGTAGATGTCACATGTCTTCGATATTTTTTAGTTCTACAACATGCCGGTTACCTTAACATGTTTTCTTCACCATTAACTTACTTATTATTGCAGTATTTTAGTAGGTTTTAATGATGCTAATTCTCTTAACATAAAAATGTCGACTAACTTTCAATGGTTTCGGCAAACAATACTTTCACAAAAATACAAACATCCATACATTTCACGTTGAAAATTTTACTAAAGTTTGGTGTCAATTTAAGAATTTAACAAAAGTAGCGTCACAATTCATTTTGAATAAGTATATCCACTTCACATTTATTCGAAGTGGCTCGGAGAGTTGTAGACGTCGGATATTCGACTTCGACCCGGTTTAATATTGTAGATATGAAATAATTGAGACAGCTGTAGGTGAAGAATTCATTAATGCACGACGATCACTAAATTGAACTTAGGTTCAAATAGTCCCTACTCATGAGTTGACCAGAAAAGATCATGAATTACTATTTTCTTTCGTTCTTATATGTACTTAAGCCACAACATGCACTAATAAGTTTAGTTTAAATTAACAAAATCAACCTTTGTTGTACAGGATGTTACATACCATGACTGCCCGCACCGACTTGTAATGCTAATTAAAAATACAAAGTCACAAACCCAAATCGCGGACAAAGCCAGTCTTACTAACTTTTTATTTACAAAATAAAAAGTTAACAACATAGCCAAACACAGGATGGACTCACTAAAATGCCATTAGATATTATCTTTTAGCTAAATATACCCTAGGGTAAAATAAAATGTATTAAAAGTTTTTCTACATATATGCTAAGACTGGCATAAAAATCATTTTACTACGCCGCAAAAACCACTATTTTGTATTGTCTATATATCTCTATTTATCTGACATTCATAGTAAACTCACAAGTCGGCACTTTCGGTATCATAATATAAACGTACATAACGCTACGAAATAAACAGCGTCAGTATTTATTATAGTCTCTTATTTACGAATACGATACGTTATTTAGTTTTTTCGTGTCGACAGTTTTGTTGCTGATACACATCTGTAACATGAAAGCAACTGCTTCTAGTACGTACATTATAGGTATGGATATTGTTTGAGAAAAGATATTCTGTGTTTGGTATGGTCAACCAAAAGACAAAATGTTTGGGGTAAAGTCCTTAGCAGTGTGGTCCTACGGCCAATTTAGAGTCTACTTCACCCAAAGATTGAATGTGGTCAAACATAAAAAAATGCAATACTTACTGTTTAACTTTATTTACAAACAACAATTTACAGATAATAAAATTAAACTACTAACTAATAAAAATTTGATTAATAATAATTAGTAATATGGTTGATGAATGAATATAGGAAATAAACGCCGTTTGAGGTTTTCAGTACCTGCAGCAGCCACCCCAGCGCAGCCCTTCGTGCTAGGAAGATGGGATGGCGCAAGGGTGTCGGCGCAAGAACCTACCCAACTTCCATGGCATTATGGTCATACCATCTGTTTAACTGTACAGAATTCTATAGATACAAGAAGGTCTACAACAAATATAGTTGTAACAGTTTATTCCCACATTGACATGACCTAGCGTAGTAATGCTTATGGAAGAGGTTTCTCTTCCAAAACATTAATTGAAATACTGAGTACCAAAACGAACCTCAACTATTTCTCTCATTATTCTTTAACACCAGAACCAGCAAAAAATAAACAAAGCCATTATTGCCAGCCTCTAAAATGTAAATATACTTACAGTTTTTATTTAAAATTCTCATTGTAGCCCGAGCAAAAAGTGGTCCATTTGGCGCTAACACTGAATAACTGAATAACCGTATAACCAGTGGAAAAACCGCAAACTGCTTCAATTGGACGTAACGCGGGCGAAAACTTGCAAAGGCGAGTATTAAAACAATCGACGCGGTATGAATTGAGTAGAATTAATTAAACGGTGGCCACAGAACAGGCAGGCACAGAAGGTATGCTTTTAAAACAACACACTTAGTTAGAGGCGTGGAAAATCAACTTTGGTACTGGAAAACCCAAATAAACACCCACGCGGTTTTGTTGAGGGGTTCCGCTTTGCGCCCAAAATACAAATATACTAGGGTGATGGTAAAACAATAAAAAGAAAAGTTTTACAACTCCAAATCACCTCGTCATGATAATCGCAAGCATACTCCGCATCGTGATCATCCTCATACACATTTCCAAATTGTGGGTTTGGTGCAGCATGTCTTCTTCCTGGTTCTATTCACCATCTCATTAGTCACCCCGTGTCTAGCAATATCTGCCCCTACTCTAACTAAGATCCACACTCGTACAAAAAATCCTCTGCAATCTTGACAACCGATAAATTACACATTTTGGCAAGCACACCTAAGATTGTTGTAACAAATAAACCTTTTGCTTCTCCATAGTTTGTGGCAGAGGCACGACAGGGCACGGTAGGGTTGGTGCGACTGTTGGCCCCGGGCCAGACTGTCACTGTGCGGGTGTGGGTTTGGCACCCGGGCAACCAACTGAACGGTTTTGACATTCTCGGTTTTTGATGGTTGAAAAAGGGTGTTAAAAAACGTTCTCAAAGAAACTCGTATCCGAACCGTGAACAATACTAAGACCTATACAAATAGTAGACAGACTGTTTCGATGCATCTATGAAAGAACTTTTTTTGTTTATTTTAACAGAAGCCGTAGAAAGGCTTTCTTTGGTCTTTATTTATTTATTTATTTATTAATCACAAAACTTCACTTAGCAGTCTAAGTCTTCACTTAGCAGGGTCGCCATTTAAATTAGAGAGAGCTTTCAAGAGTCTCGTCTATTAACACTAACCTAGATTTCAGCTCTAACATGAAAGAGAACCCTAACATGAAAACAAATCTTTTGGTATGTAATAAGCACATGAGTCCATTCTCTGGCATTTTCCCAAAATCTTAAAACAAAAATCTCCAGTGACAATTGGCAGAAGCCGAGGGCTGTTGCAGCATCACGTTACAGTATCGGTTCCAGCAACAAACGGCACTGATGTTATATTCATGTTGCGATCTGTTCGGACACGTTCACTTCGTTGCAACGTGAAATAAAAGCGAAGCAATTATTGTAGATGACAGAGAATAAAACTTGAAGAATTTCAAGTTACGTAAATATGGCTCATGAGATGTAAAAAAAACATCTTTGGAGGGCGTCATCTCCTTCGCTTAAGCCTGTACGAGTCTCGTTCGAAACCTATGTAGTTGTTTCCCTTCAATTCTGTTGAAGAGTTCTAGAAATACGAAGCGGTTTGAAACCAATTGCTACTTGTCTATGCCCCGGGTAGTTGCTCATAGCAACAATCTGAAACGTGTCGTCTGTTACACGTGGCTCGTTATTAATCATTTTAATTTCATCGTTTTGCAAAAGCCTGCCGATGATGTTTATCTTCTGATTTTTCTAGTTACACAGACTGCTAATAGTTTTGTAATTACGAGTAATTACCGTTTAACTTTCTGTTTTCTTATCATAGAAAGAAAAATATTCAAAAATTCAAGATTTTTGAATATTTTTACCTATAAAGGTATACGTAAAAATATAAAAGGTATAGGTAATAATATAAAGGTATAGGTAAAATGCTTGTGCTAAAGTTATGCGGCATCTTTCTGTGCCCAAACTTTTAGGGATTACTGGCGTGATGTTGAAGCTCTCTTCTTCTTCTCTACCACTCATACCTGGGCGATTGTTGCTATCATAATAATGTGTCACATGTCGCGCACTAAGGGAATGACACACACTAACACAATGACATATCAATCAAATAGTTATCTCCACCACTATTTCTCTAAGTGGGTCAACCACGACACGATCTACTCTGTACCTCAAGACGACGACGTTGTGTTGCTCTCAAGTTGCTGATAGATAATTCCGGTTGCATTTGTTGCTTGGTCGTGTCCACAACCGGACGTAATATGCCCAAGATGCGGTGTGATGCCTGACATCTGTCACCCACGACGTTATTTTATTTCCATATGTTATGGTTCATTCTGTTAGGAGAGAATCTATAAAAGTATTATTTAAGTTTCATCTACTCTGAGATGTAGTATTTTTAGAGATCTTGTTGTAAAGAAGATTTCCTAACAAAGTGTAATGCTGCTTTGAAGCTGTAAATTTTTAATTTATATCTAAATCCTTTCAATGTAGTAAACTTTCACAAAAAAATTAAGAAACAAGACTAATCGTCAGTGTCTTAAACGGTGCATTCCACAACGTTCATCTGGGTGATATCACCCGGGTGAATAAAGTAGATTTTTTTGTTTCCTCATTTCACCTTGGAAGAATTTCACCAAGCTGGTGATATCTTCCAGGTGAAATAATTCGACATAAGCGGAGCCCTTTGTTCACCTTGGAATTGATTCACCCAGGTGTACAAAAACAACTATTTTTATTCATCTTGTGGACTTTTATCACCCACATAAAGCATGCTAATAAAAACTTTCAAATTAACAGACAGCAAAAGTTCCTTTCTAGATTAGCCGGAACAAACAGACAGACAGACAGACAAAAACTGAAAAAAATGTGTTTTTGTTTTATGTGCATATTTTCGTATGCATTTATTTTAATATTACAAACAGACACGTATATTTTTTTGTTTTTACAATAAAGTAAACGGAGTAAAGTCATAGCTTAAAAACTTGTTGTTGGAACTTTAACCTCAAATGTCGCCATAACTAGGAGGTTCCCAGGTATTGTCCACAACAAAAAAATATCACAATGACGGGGAGGACAAGTGCCTTTTGGCTTCGTTAAGGGTCTTGTTACACCCATTATCTCTGTTGCCATTGGCTTACCCACACATACTACCCGACCTTAAAATAACAATAAGATAAATATTTTTAGTGTAAAGTTAAAAAGAAGTCGTGTATTACCATGTTCCTATTGCCTGTACTTATTTAATGACCAACATAAACAAAATCTTTTAAAAGTCGAAGTTAATCCCCTGCAGCAGTCTGTTCTAAATTACTTTAGATATACAATAAATAAAGTTATACAACTCGCTTTTCTGCTTCAAAAGATTTAAAAGGGGGTTTTAAGTTAAAAGAAAAAATTTCTTTACACTTTTGCAAGGAATTTACCGTTACGTTAATAACTGTTGAACAAAATTTTCAGAATTATAATCCTAAGGGTGAATTTTACCAATGAACAAATCAGCACCACGATAAGCACATTAAGGCTGCGTTTCCACCAGAGATGAGCGAGGTTGCGTAGCGAGGGATGTGTGTGGAACTAACCAATCATATCGCTTCTTTTTCACAGCTTGAGATATTCTAGCTATGTGATTGGTTAGTTCCACACACATCCCTCGCTACGCATCCTCGCTCATCTCTGGTGGAAACGCAGCCTTAAACGGCTTTCAAGAGCTGTCAGTGTCAAATCAGGCGCCCAATTCTGCTATTACAATAGTGTCAGAATGGTCTGTCATTGATTTCATAATTGTTGATTTTGACAAGTTTTGACAAGTCAAAATCAACAATTATGAAATCAATGACAGACCATTCTGACACTATTGTAATAGCAGAATTTGGCCCCAGTGTAGTGTCAAATTCAAATATATTGTATGTGTAGAATACAGTAAGTAACAAAAACCCTGTTGTTCCTGTTAGGGACGTATACATTTACCTACAAGCACAACATTGATGAAGTTATAATTAAAAAAAATTAAGCATTGGCCAGTCGAGAGGCCAAAATCAAATAACTATTCAAATCGACACATTCAAAAAAATGTTTCGAGTTTACAAGTACATCTTTATTTCGCTAAATAGTCGAGCTCGGCGGCTTCCTTTGACGCGACAGAAGATGCCTAGAAATCAGTTAAACCTTACAAATATTAATAATTAAATATTTTTTTTAAATTATTTTTGTTGACCGTTTTTTATAAATGACTTCCTTTATTACGTGTGTATACCGATTCTTAAAACGTAGGTAGAAGGAACAACAGGGTTTTTGTTACTTACTGTATACAATCACTATAATAGACACTGACAGCTCCTAAACGCTGTTCATATATTGTGTGCTGATCGAGTTCAGTTTCATTGGTCCTTGGTAGGTATGCTATTCTGTGGTCTCGACTGCACCAAATATTGCAGCTTAAATAGCGTCTCATTTCCATCTCTGTTCTCCTTACAATGTTTTCGAGAAATACAAAGGATTAGAGGAGCTTCATTTGCGTTGTAATTGTAATTGTGGAAGGAGTGGCTTTAATTTGCATGTACCTAGTGGTACAGAATAAAGAATATACTACGTTGTGGCTCGGGTAGTCTTGAAAATACAAGTGTTTGGAGGACGTGGTAGAGTACACAAATTGCAGAAAATGAATGAGACGAATTGGCTACAACGTGCGAGTGCGACGTTGGAAGGAAGACACATTATGTCATTGATAATAATGATTAAGATTACCCGTTTTCAGTCATAAATCCCTAAAACAGCAACACACAAAGCACTGTCATAATTTCACATCTACATTCATAGGTACGGTTTTAAAATACAAAGTGTAACAGAACTTTCTATTCAATGAATATATTTATTTGATAACTCTAATAAATCTAGGGACATCACGACTCATAATATGTCATGATGTCCCTAGACCGTGTCAAGTCATAGTGCAAAGTACACTGTATTTTTGCAGTATTAGATAGCACCAGTAGTTTCTATTGGCTTACATATAGCATAGAAGCACAAGTTTCTAATTTTATAATGAGACGAGCATTTTCGGAACAATATTTAGCTTAACTGAAAGCAACATAAGGTGTTAGAGATGCCATTGTTGAGCTATTGTTGCGCTGGTGTTGTGCACAAGTATGCTCGACTTGAGACACAACTCCAAGGTGTCTAACTAGGACAGTATTGTTACACTAAAGGTGAATTATTTGTAGTATCTTGAGTTTCTGAGTAGTATTCGGCTAGACTGATCTTTTGTTAGACAAAAAAAGATTTTTTATTTGAGTTCGAAGCCCGTTTGTGCGAGCTTATTTTAACTCCCAATTTTCAGAGAACAAAGCTCAACAAAACTTTATCTCAGTATTTTAGCCTAAATAAACCTCAACTTTGATAGGATTATCGGTTTTGTGAAAACCCTTAACAATTCTAGCTTCAGAATACTTTAATGTTTTATGATCAATAGATGTTAAACAATAAGTACTGGCATCCGATTAATATTGTTTCAATTTTGACAGAACACGACATAAGTACCAACACGCTTGTTAATGTTGCCAACATTAATCTGTAATCAACAATTTATCTACATTTAATTATAAACTTGTGTTAACTACAACCCTAATTTCGTTGTCACCCATTTGTAATTACGTTGAGAGCAGTAAATATGTGTTGAATACTGTGATAATGCGTCGCAGATAATGCTATCATTGCACACCGAATATGATAACGACAATAATTTAAATATTGTTTTGAAAATGTTATTCATTTGACAAAGAATCTCGACAGGAGCAGACATGGTGAAAGTTGCAGTAGTTACCGGCTCCAACAAGGGGATAGGCTTCGGGATAGTTAAAGGACTGCTGAAGAGGTTCGATGGAGTCGTCTACCTGACTTCAAGAGACGAAGGCAGAGGGCAAGCTGCCGTCGCCAAACTGAACGAGCTCGGCCTGAAGCCGGAGTACCACCAGCTCGACGTGACGGACAGGGACAGTGTGCTCCGGTTCAGAGACCACATCAAGGAGAAGTACGGAGGTATCGATATTCTCATCAACAACGCCGGGCGTGGTAGCAGTGATGATTTCTTCGGCCCTTACGAAGTGTGCAAAACTATTATTGACATCAACTATTTCAGCATATTGACAATCCAAGAACTATTATACCCATTGGTCAGGGACAATGGACGTATACTTAACATGTCAAGTGCCTGCGGACATTTGTCGAATTTACGAAATATGTATTGGATACAGCGGCTGTCCGAGAAAGATTTAACGTTGGAAGATATTAATGACTTCGTGGACTGGTATTTGGACGGCGTAAAAAACGGAACTTTCAACTTCGATGATATCGCTGATAATGGAACATCAGCTGCGTACAGAGTATCGAAGGTAGCTCTCAGTGCCATCACCATGCTGCAGCAAAAGGAACTTGAAGCCAAGAACATCTCAGTGAACTCTATGCATCCAGGAATAGTCCGGACCGATATGATGCTTGGTTTAGGTTTCTTTGACATAGACCAAGCAGCTGAAACTCCTATATATCTAGTACTCGATGCTCCTGACAGCCTCAAAGGAGCCTTCGTGTGGTACGACAGACGTGTCCTCGACTGGTTCGACTACAAAGCTGATTATTACTTCAAGATCGACTATTTTAAAACGGGTAAGGAGTAATGTGAACAAAATTAAATGTGATCGATAGTCAACTTTGATGTTTTTGTTAATATAATTAACTAGCTTTTGTCCGTGGCTTCTTTTGCGTTTTAGTCGAAATACAGCCTCTAGAATTGGAATCGGATTAGTAGTTTCGAAGGTAACTATTACATCCAAACGCACAAACATACAAACTTAACCCTTTTGTAATATTAGTATAGATTATTGCTCGTCAATATCCTCACATAACTATTGTTGTACACACACTGACGGATATAAATATTACCTATTTATCAATCAACACTCCCGAGAAAATCGCTTTTATTTATTATTTAACACTTCAAGCACAAAGTACAGAGAAGGCCTTAATGCCATAGACTTTTTTCTACCAATCAATCTTACCACCTTAACTTAACCAGCATTTCATACATTCACTCATCACTCATTTTCATTCATTCATTTTTTTTTTCATTTCGGCATTTTCTACCAGTTAACCTTACCTTATTTTATCACGGTTTATGCGATAATTTGTGTACTGAAGAACTCGCAACATTGTAATAGTCGAAATGAGCACCAAAATGGTTTTGTTAGATATTTTAGTGAAGTATAGACTTGTGCAAATAGCTAAGTATGCTTTATTCAAATTTTGGTACTGAGGGAGTAACTTCGACTTAGAAACATTTATGAACTTAACATAAATATGTTTAAGTTAGTCTAAGTCTTAGTAGCACCTAACTGTGATCATCATTTGAAAGGAAAAACTATAATGTAAGTCATTTTTTTGAGTAATCATAGAATCATAATAATATCACCTTTACGAGGTCGAATGATATCAAGAAAATTTACCAGAAGCTTTACATAATTTTCAGGCTTATACTTTGTACATTTTGTTTTGCAGTAAATAGTACCTCCACTACGTAGGTTGCTACTACCAGATAAAAAGGAATATCACCCGAATGGTCCAATTCAAGTTAGTGTGATGTTCTCAATCAGGTAATAGAATATCTTCTCAAGGTGCCTTCGTACCGGTACTTCTGCACCATACTGAAAACTTAAATCAAGCCGGTATTTACACAATAATGTAGGTGTGCCAAGTCAACTAAATTATTATATCAACACAATGTACCATTACCGCGACATTCATTATAAACACGATAAGATTGATAAGGTTTTTGATAAGTCCGCTACGAGATATAAACACTCGCGCTTAAGTAGAGTGAATTTTGTTTTTCCATTTTGTTCCTTTTTTTAAATATTGAAAGTAGAAGTTTTCGTTTGTTTACTTTTTTTGTCATAAAAAAATGTCATTTGATTAGGGGAATACACTGTCTACTGCAAGACAGTGACGACTATTGCAGGAGTTGGAGAATTCCACATACATAATTCAATGTTTATGTCAATAAACAGTTTTGCGAAAATGAAATTGATAATCATCAAATTAGTAGTAGTCTGTCGATATGTGAGATGTGTGTCCACATCACTTTAGAGTCATAAAACAGTCGCCCAGTCGGTACAGTCAGTACATATTGTTAAGGTCAATAGTACAATAGCAAAATAGCAAACACCTGACAGGAATCTCGTGAAGAAACTCATTATATATCTTTGGACAAGAATCTTTCTTATTTGTTTAATATAAAGCTACTGCTGCCGTAGAAGCGGGTATGTATCATTGAAAATACGTAATAAATACAACTGTGTCCTAACAAAAATTGAAACCATTAAAATCCCACTCGAGCAAACCGGAGTTGGTTGCTAGTTTTATAGTAGGGGAGCCCAAGCGGGGATTTCAGGATTTACTAAAGCGCGGCAGATTAATATACAGGGCGATACCTTGTATCCGGTTAAGTACCTCCACCAAATATGAGCCCCATATATAATGCCGCCCGTGAAGGATAAAGGATCAGATTAGTAAAAAAAAATTGATCATTAGAAATTCTCGAGCGCGTCAGATTAAGGTAGGGTGAGTTAATTACATGCTAAAAAGTGTATATTCCACTAATCTGACAATTTGAGAGTGACGTAAAGAAAGGGGAGGGCAGCAAAGTTGTAAAAAAAAAACGTCATCTCGACATTCTCGAGCGTAGCCAAATTTTTTTTTATTTTGAAGGAAATAATTCAAGGATAACGAAAAATATATAATCTGACGATTTCCGCAAGCCGAAATAATAAAAAATCGTCGATAAAGTGTTAGCATTTCTTGCTTGCCAACAAAATGAAGATTCTACTATTACTATCAGAACTTCTGATACTGATATAGTGGTCATCATGTTAGCGAATATGGAACACCTGCAAGCAAGAGTAGAAGTTTGGATGGATCTTGGAGTTGGCAATGCACACCGATACATCAACGTATCCGCTCTCTACAAGAAATTAGGCCCAAAAATTTCGAAGGCGCTTCCAGCTTTGCATGCGTTCACTGGTTGCGATTTCAACCCAGCATTGTACCGACGAGGAAAAAATAAACCTTTGCAATATCTGATGAATTCAGAAATTTTCCAAGAAGCATTTCTGGATTTGGGATCAAAGGAACATAATGTGCAGGATTCTTTTAGCATCATACAGTCTTTTACTTGCCACTTGTATGGGTTGAAAAAGTTAGACGATGTCAATCAAGCCAGGATGGTCATCTTCAATAGGAAGCAAGGTAAAAGACAAATCACAAGCTTTCTCCTTGAGTGTCCGGAATTACGATGCGTGCAACTTGCCACCCTGTGAATCGGAGTTACTCCAGCAAGTGTTACGCACAAGATTCATTCCATGCTTGTAGAGTAATGCCCATAATGCAAAAATTACTGATCTTTTACCAACGGACTATGGATGGAAAGTTGTCGACGGAAAATTCAAAATGATCTGCTACTGATGAAGATGAAGATGATGATTAATTAATCAATTAATCATAAAAAAATAAATTTTTTTGGGCATTTTTTTTTAATTATTTTCTGATAAATACAAGTATTCTACTTAAAAAAACATACACTTATGTATTTGCATGCTATTTCCTGAGCTTAAATAAATTAAGTTCAATGATTTAAAAAATTGAAAAAATTTTTTTTTTTTTGTCAGATTAGGCGAATCCCTTCAGATAATCGTCAGATTATGAGACAGCACGTCTAGAACATAAAGATGAACCATATATATCTTAATCTGACGCGCTTGAGTATTTCAAAATGGCGAATTTTTTTTACACATTAAAATAATGGCCGCGAGTTTGCGTCAGATCGAAATCGTCAGATTATTGAATGAGAGCTTTTTTTTTGGTGCACTTAACACCCCCTTATAAAACCTGACGCGCTCGATTAATTTTTTTTTCTTTTCATTTTTAACCCTTACGTACAACCACCCGCATCATGCAAATAATCAGATTAACATACGTACATTATTAAAAATACGTAGGACATTGATGCTATCAATATCTGACGCGCTCGAGTATGTCCAGGCAACAGTATTTTTTTACGTATTTAAAAATCTATAGCCGCTTACCCCACCGATGAAAAGGTATATATTATATATATTTTTTTCTTTTTATCATCTAAGCTTTGCAACCTAATAAGTCTCTATGACGCTCGAGTAAATCCCCATTTAGCATCGTGGGCTCCCCTACTATTATAATATTATGAGATACCGCAATAATGTGTCGCCGATAAACGTTATCTCGGTTCACTGGATAATAATAATAGGTAATGATGGTTATTTTTATATTAACTGTCTCACAAATAAATACGATATTTAATGTGATTCTCATACCACGTATCTGATATCTTACTGTCATTCCACAAACAGTATCGACGCAGTGCAGACATGGTGAAAGTTGCAGTAGTTACCGGCTCCAACAAGGGGATAGGCTTCGGGATAGTTAAAGGACTGCTGAAGAGGTTCGATGGAGTCGTCTACCTGACTTCAAGAGACGAAGGCAGAGGGCAAGCTGCCGTCGCCAAACTGAACGAGCTCGGCCTGAAGCCGGAGTACCACCAGCTCGACGTGACGGACAGGGACAGTGTGCTCCGGTTCAGAGACCACATCAAGGAGAAGCACGGAGGTATCGACATACTTGTCAACAACGCAGCGGTCGCCAACAGTGTGGAACTTTACAACCCCTATGACGTGTGCAAAACTGTCGTCGACATAAACTACTTCAGCATACTGACAATCCAAGAACTGTTATTCCCATTAGTGAGAGACAATGGACGCATTCTCAATATCTCTAGTGACTGTGGACATTTGTCGAACGTACGAAATATATACTGGGTAAAGAGACTGTCCAAGAAGGATTTAAAGGTGGACGACATCAATGATTTCGTGAACTGGTTTTTGGAAGGCGTAAAGGAGGAAAACTTTAACTACGATGATATTGCTGATGAAGGAACAATAGCCTCTTACAGAGTAGCGAAGGTAGCTCTCAGTGCCATCACGATGCTGCAGCAAAAGGAACTTGAGTCGAGGAACATCTCAGTGAACTCTATGCATCCGGGACTCGTTCAGACTGACATGACGCATGGTGTTGGCTTTTATGACGTAGACCAGGCAGCCGAAACTCCTGTATACCTAGTACTTGATGCCCCTGACAGCCTGAAAGGAGCCTACGTTTGGTACGATAGGAAAGTTCTAGACTGGTTCGACTACAAAGCTGATTACTTCTTCAAGGTCAGAACCTTAAAGAATAAAATATAAATATGATCAAAATAACGACATGGATTTTAATTAAGTGACGCAGATTGAACTTTGATTTATTGGTTCGTGAAAATTAATTTTATGGCAATTTATGTTGAGAATATTTCTGTGTTAAATAATATAAAATTATGTTGAAAATCCGATTTATCTCTTTGTTTATGCAATAAATTACTGCTCGTAAATTATATCCATTGCTGAACATCGACTTTTAGCAACTGTTATATTATTAGCAATTTATTGTAAGGAATGCCAAATTAATTACGTCAGAAGCAAGATAAAAGTTAGTGTCGATTCAATGTGCAAATATAACATTGTGGCGGTCGATAATTCTACCAAAATAGTTACTTTAATAAGTTCACCAGCAGTTGGCATACTTTGATATCCAACCTGATTACCAAACGTGGTGAATATAGTTATCTTTGATAATTGCTGTTTATTTTATGACACTTTAAGGAGGTCCATTATCATGGTTGGCTTTATCAGTACGTAAGTTAATGTTTACACATTAGTAACAGTTTGTATCTAACAGAACGTACAAACAGTTACTAATATACAAACATGTAGCTATGCCCTCTATGCAAATATGTCCCTGTCTTTGATTTTATAAATAATCAGAAGAATCTAACGATGTTTCTGTTTATTTTCCACGAAACCACATTTCACCCGATTTTTTTAAATATTGCTTCGTGAATTCGGCCACGTTCTGATGTTTGTCTCGCAAAGTTTTGATTAAATTGAAACGAAATATAAGTTGACGTGAAACGTGTAATCAAATAAAATGTTTTATTGTATTTGACTTTTGACTTTGAGCGCAGGTAACTGCTGTAACTTTGTGATATATTGACTGATTCTAGACTTGAGTAAGTATACTTTTGTTAAGTTTTATACCTTGCGGAGTAATTCTAACTTGGGAGTTTAGACTCAGAAAAACTTGAATTCATGACTGGAATATAATTTATTTAGTATAAGGTAAAAATATTTAAATGGTTTTTTTTAAAGAAATGACAAGAGATGTTTAAATTATTTTACAGACTGTAAAATTTTGGATTACGCAAATGAAAACGTTTGAATAAAAACCATCAATCTGTCCATAGTTCCATCACCTTTAACGACAGGTTTAGGGCTATTTAAATCACTGTTATATTTAAATTCAAACATTACTTTACTTAATTTCAGGCAATGACATTCTTCTCGTAGCGGCGATTGGCGGTGGCGACCTCTCGCGTCCGGCCCTGGTTCAAGCCATGGTCCGAGGCGAGAGGGAATGGGAAGCCGTTACCTCCTTCTGCGAAGCAGTCATGCGAAGGAGGTGGCGGAACGTGAGAGGGAGATAACCTCACGTCCCAGCCGCCGCGGGAGACGCCCCGGGCGTCGGGGGCCACGTCGTGGCTCTCGGCCACCGTAGGCGCGGGCTTGTGGACGGTGAGTAATGGGCTAGCTCGCCGTCCGTCCGTCTTATGACGACAGGCCGTGTCGACGGCGCGTTCGTTTTCCACGCGCGCCTCAAAGAGTTGTCAGCAAACATGAGGGGCCCGCAAGGGCCGATGCCTGCCAGGGCTGCGGGACTGTTCGAAAGAGATACCGTGGCCCTGGAACACAAAGGGCAAAAGAAGGAACATGGATGGGTTTTAGTCAGTAAAAGTCTGACACTTCCTTCCGCTCCGCCCAGAGTGGGAGGGGTCATTTGATGATTTCCAATCCCAAAAAAAAGGCAATGACATTCTTGTTGTGTCAGTAAGAAAACCATTAGATAACGGCTGATAAATACTAATTAATTTAATATCTTTAAATATGACAAACTGCATTTATAATCCTAAATATTCTTATCTTCAGTCAGTCCATACGTCTTTCAATAGCTAACTTTAAAATAAACAATCAAAAGGCGCCAACGATCGACTTAAAGTTATAAAGGTCTTGATTGAGAAAAATTGATCTCTCGGCAGACAAAACTTTTCGTTTACGAATAAGTAATATAGTTACAACTATACACCCTACTGTACAGCCGACATACACAAGCCAGTTCATACAAACAAATTATATAATTTACGTTTATAATACCCACTAGTCTGGCTCTATCCAGAATGTAAGCGTGTTCTCGCTGGAGCCGCGTTCGCTGTTTATCTGGCAAAGTTTTGATTAAATCCGACCGAAACAATAGTGATGTACTCCAATAACATAAATTGGTGCTTGTTAGTTTGTTTTTTGACTTTGTGAATACAATGTGAGGACTTTAATTAGACGTAGGTGTATTTGCTGCTGTTTTAGCAGGTATGTATGTGTGTGCTGAGTAAACTACGAGGGCTGCTCTGAAAATTTCGGGAACCAAGGAAGTGACACAACATTACTATTTAAAAATGTATTTATTGCTTTTCGAAGTATTCTCCGCAAAATTTGACACTTTTTCCATACGACGGAACCAATCATTGAAGCAACTATTCTATTCGGAAGTTGGGTTCTCCAAAATGGCCGTTTTGTAGGCGTCCACAGCTTCTTCAGGTGATGAAAATCTCTGATCACGCAATTTATTCTTTATTTTAGGGAAAGCATAGAAATCATTAGGGCTTAGGTCGGGGCTGTACGGCGGATGGTCTAATAATTCTATGTTTTCTTGCTCTAAAAACTCTTTTGTTCTGTGCGCGGTGTGAGAACTCGCATTGTCGTGATGGAGGATGATGCGGCGGTTGCAGTTCTCTTTACGGTGTTCAGAAACGACCTGGGGCAAACAAATGCTAGCATACCATTCTGCATTAACCGTTCTTTGTCCCTCAAGAGGAATAGTCGCAACATGGTCGGTTTTGGAGACAAACGTGGCCACCATTTTTTTTGCAACACTCCGTGAACGAACAATTTTTGTTGGCTTTAACTCATTTTCGAACACCCAAACTCGTGACTGGTTTTTTGTTTCGGGTTCGTACGCATATATCCAGGATTCGTCACCTGATACGATGTTGTATACAGCATTTGAGGATCCTGCGTGGAATCTTTCGAGAGTTCTGATGCACCAAGTAACGCGAGCCGCTTTTTGCTCTTCACAGAGCGAATGCGGTATCCATCGGGAAAACAACTTTTTTACACCTAATTATTCATGCAAGATTATTTGTATTTGACTCATACCAATGTCTAAAGTTGCCTGAATTTCGCGGTATGTCACATGTCGATCTTCCTCAATCAGCTTACGCACAGCATCAACGTTTTCTTGGGTGACTGCAGTTTTTGGACGACCTTGACTAGGATCATCACTGAGCTTGACACGTCCACGTTGAAATTCAGCAAACCAGCGATAAATTGTGGTTTTGGTTGGGGCTTTATCACCAAATGCAGAAATCATCTGGTCAACACACTGTTTTTGTGCTAAACCACTTCGAAAGTCATAATAAATAATCGCTCTTGAATTTTCTCGAGTCAATTCCATTTTCTCAACGACTACACAAGTTTGACAAAACTTTGTGACAAGACCGAGAATCTTTTTTTAAATAAATAAATGGTATTCAATTTTTAAAACCAAGGAGTTTTCAATTAAAAAGATTTTAACATGACAGGAACAGTGGAAATATTCCATTCCCGATACTTTTAGTGCAGCCTGTGTATCATGTGTTCGGTATATACCAGTTGGTTAAAGTCAGACAAACTGTCAACTCCTATTACTATGAAATACTGGTCTGGTAGTAGAAAGAAATCACGAAATATAGTATGTGTTGTTTAGTTAGGTTGGGCTAGGTATTAGCAGTAGCATCTGGATGGGTCGCGTATGTCATGCGTAGCAGTTCTCGCGGCCCATCCGCAAAGGCGACAGTAGGCTCACGGCGGTGTTTTTTAGTGGGTGCAAGCCCCACATAACCAAACCGTCTCCCCGAAAAAATAAAAGGTATTAGCAGTAGCATGTGAAAACCCATGTAACTTAAAGAACAGTACCTGGGCGACCGAGCTCTGCTCGGGTGAAAATAAAGAAAGCGAATTTTCCCAGATATGAGACCTAACTAGATCGATTAGTCGCCCCGTAAATCCGTAGGTACATTGTAACTTTCATCGAAATCGTTAGAGCCGTTTTCAAAAACGTGATTATTACATATAATATAATACATTGAATAGTATAGCATGTAGCTTAACATCACGACTCTTTTCTTCGAAGGGTTATACAGTGGTGACCTAAAGTACACCCACATTTCACAAGTTATTTTTAAGCTGTGTAACAGGGGGCGAGCCTAATGCCATCAATCGGACACGAATACTTAGTCCGGGCTGCTGCTTCTTCTTCTTTATCGTGTGGTTAGTGCCTGACCTAAGTGTCAGTGTTTATGCCGCCCGCGGGCCTCTGACTTTGGTTTACATGAATTCGAGAAATATCTCTCAGACTGGGACTCTCGGGCTGCTACGAAGAAACTGTCAAGAATAAGAATAAATGAGAAGCGTTTTAGATCTAAATGCTGTAGAGTCTGTTGTAGCAGTAATACAGTCACATCAAGCTCTAAAATCGTGTTACTTTTACTGGTCGGTAACCATAAGTGAGGTAAGTCAATGAACCTAGTGGGTTGTTGGACTTACTAATGTATGTCAGTCAACAACTTCAAATTACATTAAAGGGAAGCCCGTGAAACTAAAAAAAAAAACCAACCTCTCAATCAGTGCAAAAATTAAATCGTTTTTGCCAATCATAGTACACAATCAAACAGTAACACTACCTGCTTCAGTTTGTCATCAACATATCAAATCTCTATAACAATTCCCAATGATAATGTATTCTATCACAATCAATATTCGAGTGCAGCCATTATGAGATACTCGCGTAAAATACCGCTCTTAGATAACGCACGGAGCGATCAAATTCATCCCATAACGATCCATTGCTCGTTCTTTATGAATAATGCATGAACGCCGCGAAGCATTCCATTAACGCATCCCCATGTAAGTGCTGTATGTTTTGTGCGTCGTTTTTACAAACATTGTTTCTGTCCGGATATGTAAACATTGAATATCAAAGAGCTTGTGTTCACTGCATTATTTATCTATTAAGGTTTACATTGCCGCTTTGTACTCACTCTCTTGATAAGGAAATGAAAGAGAATTTAAGTTAAAAGTGTTTTATAAAAAGAAAGGCTCGTATGGAGTCAGTAAGAAGTCGAGAGGAATATCTTTTAACCAATGGAGAGTTTATAATTTAAGCTAGAGCATTGCAAGGTAATTTGATGAAAATAATGTACAAGACCAGTATAAACATTATTCATTCATACTTATAATAAATCACAATTGCAGAAATTTTAGGTACCTCGTAAGAATAAGGTTCTGAAAATATTTGTGACGTAGAAGGTTTGCAGGTACCTACTTCGAACACAATCGAAATACATTGATCACATTTAAAACGTGGAGAGCCGAATCTAGCCGCGCGGGCGGTGTACAGCGATAAATCGAATCACTGCGGGCAATTTGGCGCCAAGCCTATTTCCTACGTTTTATTAGATTTTATAAATAACTGCACGAGAATTGCAGTGAAGATATTTTAGATTTGTTGAATAAAACAACATAAATGTCAGGTTGTTTGTAGACGAGACATTTAGGGCTAAAAAACAGCGGAATCTTTACCCGGAAAATATCTTAAGATAATAAATCCATTATTGATCTGTCTATGCAAATATTATTCAACGATACTTCTGTTTACAATGAACTATGCAACCGGTGGTTATCTTATCGCGCATTAGCTGCAGTTTATCAAGGAAAACAAATAAGTGCTCATTATCTTGATCCAACAGACCGAGTCAAGTCATCTAGTTCTCGCATTAGAGTCTGTGTCTCCAACAGTAATCATGGTGAAGGTAGCTGTGGTCACTGGCTCCAACAAGGGTATCGGCTTCTCGACGGTTAAAGGACTTCTGAAGAGATTCGATGGAGTAGTGTTCCTCACCTCCCGAAACGATGGCAGAGGGAAGGCTGCTGTCGCGAAACTGAAAGAGCTCGGTCTCCATCCGGAATACCATCAGCTCGATGTGACGGACCGGAACAGTGTTGCAAGATTCGGGGATTACGTTAAAGAAAAGTACGGAGGCATCGATATCTTGATCAACAACGCCGCCGTCTGTAACTGCTCTGAACTTTACTTGGCCTACAAAGAAAGTAAGGATATCATCGATATAAATTACTTCAGTTTCTTCATCATCCAAGAGCATTTGTATCCTTTGTTAAGAAACAACGGACGAATTCTCAATATTTCCAGTGACTGCGGACATTTATCTAACGTGAGGAATGAATACTGGATAAAAAGGCTCTCCAACAAAGATCTGACTGTGAAGGACATCAATGATTTTGTCAACTGGCATCTGGAAGCTGTGAGGAACGGGACCTTCAACAGATCTGATATAGCTGATGATGGAACGATTGCTGCCTACAGAGTCGCCAAGGTAGCTGTCAGTGCACTGACCATAATCCAGCAAAGAGAACTGAAAGGAAGAAACATTTCAGTCAACTCCATGCATCCTGGCTTGGTTCGTACAGATATGACGAAAGGCGTGGGTTTCTACGACGCAGACCAAGCCGCGGAAACTCCTCTGTATATGGTCCTGGAGGCTCCGGCCACTATTAAAGGCGCGTACATTTGGTATGACAAGAAAGTCCTGGACTGGTATGATCCTAAAGCTGATTGGTACTTCAAATCTGTTAATTTTACGTGTAGCCAATAGTTTATTCATGCGCCTCAGTTTGGATATATTACGTTGTGACAAGAAATGATTATTTGTTCATTATTATCTCCTTTGTATAAACATGTATTATTTTAACTAACTCCGCTATCATTGTTAATTAAATTATTTGCTTGTAATTCGTATTATTGTAGGTGTAAGAAACTACGAAAATAAAATTATGCTTAATTCAAGTTAGAAAAAAATAATTACTTCAAACAATTAACTCCCTGTCAGAAAGTATTCTTCCAACAAATAAAGAGAAATAGGTTTCCTTATAAACGTAGTTGACCTAAACGAGTTCATTTAGCGAGCCAATCACCATTATCCTGTGACGTCACCAACATGGCCACCGGACAATAACGTGAAGTCAAGTTCACGTCCGATATCTTGCGAGATAATAACAGACGGTACGTTATGTCACGCTGTATTTATGTCCATGTTTATGAGTGAGGGAATAAGGTCTGTATTACTGCGTTTATTTATAAGGTATTCTATTTGGTAGTGACTGATTTTTTTGTCTTATTTTTCAGAAATATTTCCTACTTGTACACAGATCTTCGACTATCTGTCTTCTACCTCTTTATCATAATAATCGATTGAAGAACTTTACTGTTTCAAACAAAAGTTTCAACATTACATTACCATACACCTGTGTTGCTAACTAAATAAGTTATATTATTGATATGCTCGCAGAACTCTTCAATCAGCCTGATACACCACAGATAAGTAATACTTACAACGATTAAACTAACATTACAACACAACTTGTACAATAACAATAATTCAAACTTTTCCTTCTTCATAAGCAATTTCCCGAATTCACGTGTCTTCAAAACATGCATGGTGAGGGATAACCAACCTTGTGGTAGCGGGTGAAGGTTTCATGTTGTGTACATGTGTTGTGTAAAATGATAATACCCAAGTGAATATTAACGCGACTGCTAATGGAGTAATGGCACTCGTACATATGAATAATTCACGTATCGAATTAAAGCGAGCCAACTTTTGTTCTGTTTACATTGGAATTAAAAAGTTTCCCAGCGCGGGTGTCGGAGGGGGTAGCGGGGACTAGGGGGGGGGGGGGTGAGGCTAGCATTGAATTCGCAAAAGCGGCAATTTCCGTAGAAAGGGCGATGACACACGGGAGGGAAGTGCGGTGAGGACGAGCCAGCTGCTATCTAGTGGGAGAAGGAATTGGAAAATGTGGAGCTCGAGTACGAGCTCCACTTTCGCTCGTAATTCTAGCTAAATTTTAATATTGGGCCCAAAATATGAGAAAACAAAGGCAATCGTGTCAGGACGGATTGTTTTGGCGGGATCCTGCCGTTTTGCCGAAAAGATTTTGCCAAATTTTCATTACCCAAACAAATTTTAGCAACCTTTTTTTATACCAATGTAATATTTGGAATAATTTTAGTACGCACATTTTCATTTGGTCAAATGTTTATTTGGCAGATTATTACCAAGGATAATGTCATTAAGGCTTTTGGTCTTTAATCAAATGATTTATTACAGCAAACAAAATTAAGACAGTAAACGTTTAGTCAAATGATTTGTTATGACAAAAAATATAAAGGCAAAAATTTTGGAATGAAGACATAACACAAATTGATTTAATATAACGTAATTGAAATTTAACAGATGCTGACAGAAACCCTAACCCTAGACGGTCGACGTCAGGGGCACCCCGAGGTTCGGTTAGTTAGGTGCCTGTAAACCTTGCAGACAGAAATAGGAGCCCCAACCGAATCCAAATAGGAGATTCCAACTAGTTAATAGTGCTTTTGACTGAAATGGTAAGTTTAAAATTGACGACACCAAATATTTGGTTTATTTAATTTTGCGTAAAATATGTTATACCAACTGAAATATTTGACTAGATAAAAAATGGTAAAAGTACTAATTGGTGAACAAGTTATTGTTCAAACGTTCACGTGCCAAACATAGGTTTTCGTAACAATTATTTATAAAGAGATTTTTTGGTAAGTAATAATTTGGCAAATGAAATTATGCGAAAATTTGTTTGGGAAGTGATAATTTGGCAATTTCTTTTCGGTAAAACAAGGGAGACCCTGTTTTGGCGCATGTGTTACAAAGTTAAAAAAAGCTCTAGGTACACTAAAAGAATATCGCCACAACCTCTGTCTTGATTTTTCATGGATTTGTACTTCTCTACTTGTTTTGTTTTGCCACATGTAATTTTATGTCAATATTTATTAGCCTATTTACGTATATGTAAGTCATAACAACTGTATATTTCCGAGATTATAATATATTATCGTCATAGTGTAAACACACACGGAATTAAATTAGATTAACGATAATTTATGCATTAGCTTATCATTTTCAGCTACTGGCAACACTATAAATCAGCATTACTGTAATAGTTATTAATGGCTAATGTATAACCAAATTATATTTAGGTAGCATTAGCATAACCAGCCTTTAATGTTCCCACTGCTGGGACACGGGTCTCCTTCCTTTGAGAAGGAATGGGCTATATTCCACCACGCGGGCCCAGTGCGGGCTGGTAGATGTCACATGTCTTCGAATTTTTGGTTTTAGGACATGGCGGTTATGGTTTCCGTCACAATTTTGAGAGTGTGGTGATGAAATAGATTACACCAATCATATTAAGTCGAGACCATTTCCATTGCTCTTGTCCTTATTGGGTGTTCTCTACGTCATTGCGATAATTTTTTCTGGACCATGTGGGAACCTTCAAGTTACGGAGATATTGGACGTAAAAATCCAACAGTTTCAGAAGTTTTAAAAAATACAAGTTTTAATGTTATAAGTATAACTTTACTTTAAATACCTCATTGACCCTCATACTATTCAATGCATCCATCAGCAAAATGTTTTAAGTGCGTTAGATTGAGTCTTACCGTAAAACATAATTTTTCACACGATAAAAAAAATCTTTAGTCGTTTCTTAGCAATATATTTTAGGTATAAATAGAGTTTCAGTCAGTCAAAGAGTCAATTTGATGTACAGAATGCTTGGATAACAGCTTCGAGAAGGGTCCGTTTACACCTTGTATAGGTACTCATTTAGGATAATAAGATAATCATTCTAGTTAGCTCATTCATTCATTATATTGTTCTCCGTACATCAAAGGATTCAATTCACGTCTAGTTAAACGAAAAAGTTTGTAAATTGAATAACTTTCAGTAGTGCGTGGAATCCGTTCTAAGCTAAGTAAATAAGCATAGGGTTGGTGGTTTCTAGTTACCTAAACATGAAAGCTAGGGAATCGCGGTGCAAATTGGCAGAGGCTTAAGTAGGTATATAACAGTGAGTTGATCGATTGGCACAAAAATTGTTAATGAAACGTAACGTTAGGGAATCTGGGCATAACACCAATATTTTGAAAAGTTTCTCAAATAGTAGATTGTAATTACGACTTCAATTCATACTTTGACAATAAGCACCTATGTCGCTGGAGAACAGAAATAGAGTCGCTTGAAATAAGTTGTCTTCTTTTCATGTACCTATTTTGGCAAAAATTTGACCTTACTCAAACTACTTATAGACCAAGTTGACCAAGGGGGTTCCGTTGCACATCCTTAAGAGTCCTTAGTCGATTCTAGGAATTCGCTAAACTGGCTCAGGTTAATTACTGTTTGTTAACTTTAGCACATTTTCGACACGATCTACTATAAAAACTAAATACTGTTGTAGTCAAATCTTCGACAAAATACAGTAAATTGCAACATTTTCAATTGGCTCAACCCCTGGTCTCCTGTGACTTTGGTACTTGTTCCAATGGTATGAATTGGAGTACTAATTGTGAATTACAAATTGAGATATTATTATATTTCAATTCTGTTGACTTTACGGCCATTTTGACCGTGACTCTAGTCGCGGCAGTCCCGTTCAAACTAAATCCCCGTATATTCCATAGGCGTACGAAACGTAATGTGATGTGGTTATGTCAGAGAGTTCGCGACGAAATTAGATGTGAGTCGAGAGGTCTGGCGTGTTTTGTGAAGGTACGGGCGCCGCGCGCCGCCCGGGTGCATTGTGCCAGCCTGCTTAACCTTGCTCCGGTTATATCGACGGATAACCGGATGAATCCCTTCCACGAGGCGCGGGGAGGGGGTGTCATGAATACAGGCTCACAAACTACCGGGAGGAGGGGAGATCGTGGAGAAAAATACCGTATGACAGGTAAGTAATATAAAATTGGGTATTCGTAGCAACTGAATGTCTGTTGTAGTACTATTTTGATATTAAAAGGTTGTTTCGGTCCTTTTAGATTGAAATTGGACCTCATGTAACTAGATTATGGATAACCATGTATCCTTAATACCCTAGATTTCATGTTTTCACCACAAAAGGTCTCAGCCGTCCAATTTATTTATTCGTTTATGTTTATTTAACTTGCCAGAGTTTTAATACTATGTCAGTTTCTCTCGAGTTAGGCACAAAATGCAATGAAAGGCACGCGGTTTGAGGAACTGCGTATTGAACTATCAAATGGCAATTCTCCTCAATCCGTGCTAATATTGTAAACGCAAAAGTAAGTCTCTCTGACTTTTATCGCCTTAACGAATCTTGATGAAATTGTATCCCAATAGAACGTTCATGTGGAACAAATACTGAACGCGGGCAAAGCCACGAGCAAAATCTACTTTATCATAAGCTAGCTGTTGCCCGCTACCTTTGTCCTCGTGTAATTATTATAAAAATATTACTTCCATATTTGAATCAGATTTTGTTAAATAAAGGCAGCCTAGTTATAACATCAGCTATCTGCCAGTAAAAGTCCCGTTAAAATCGGTCCAGCCGTTTCGATGATTAACCGAAACAAACAGACAGACAGACAAAATTTTTTTTAAAGTTTTTTTTGTTCTAAGTATCGTATACACTTTCTAATAAACACTACAAACAGACATTTCAATTTTATTTTTTAGGTATTGTTAGGTTTAACGTTTGACAAAGTTTGCACTACATTACATTTCCATAAGGAACCGGGCGGCGTACAATCAATGAGACGCAGCGATGTTTGTGGAAGCCGCCGCGTTTGATTGATCACCGACTGTGTAGGTACCCACCGACGCGATCACTGCCAGCCATCGACAAACTGTGAGTTTTTTGTGGTTCTACTTTAGCACTTACTGCTTCCACTGATGGGAAGAGTTCATTATTAGAGGAAGGTTTTCACAACCTAACGGCTGAACAGATTTTGGTAAAATTTAGATACGGCTATCGCCTGGGTTGGATCATAATATACTTTTAACCTGGTAGTACATTCACATGGGTAGACCTCCATGTGGGCGAAGCCACGGGCAATGTCCATCACGATGTTATGGTGCAAGCGTGACAATATCGCTATAATTGAGGCTTTAGGACGCGCCGGTCGCAAACAACCAGGAATCTCTGCGGCAAGGCTCATGTGGACCCTGCAGTAAGCCTGCGTGCCGCCAAGCCGAATACACCGGTGTACATTTTCCGCTTACATTACAACACTAAGGCGGAGGACATCGTGGAGCACGTGCGCCAAAAGATGAACTACACACCGAGGGTGCAGTTAAGTACTGGAGTCGCGCCGTAACGTCAACTTCAAGGCGTTCGTGGTGCGAGTACCGAATTGTTATCTGCTCCTGGTGATGAAGGAAGCCTTTTGGCCGCAGGACGTGGTGTTCCGTCGCTTCCGCCGACAAGTTCCACTGGTCAGCCAGCACATGTGAAGTGTGAAGTATGAACTATCATAGTTTTAAGTCGTATTTATTAACACAAGTTTTTGTATTTACTTTATATATGTTAGTTTATAAGATATATATCTATGGGCCATTGTAGCCTGAAATAAATGATGTTTATGTTTTTTACTTTGTGATACACAATAGTAAGAAAAAAAACACAAACAAACAACAACACACAGATTATCTTATCTAGAAAATACTTCAAAGAAATTCAATTTCTTATTTTCATTTATTTGACAGATTTCTGCCATTAAGGGACAGTTGTGGCCCTTGACATAATTACTGGTAGGGATCTACTCGTTTTACTGCAGGTTGTTTCCAAAAGCACCTTCTCCTTTAAACACACCACACCACTCTTGCATACTGTGTTAACCATTTGAGATCACTAAGACCTCGGTTTGATGTTTCCGCTCCACGCGCTCGGATGTATACCCCCATTTCACCTGGTTTCTGAGCCCTAGAAGTTTCTCGCCTACTTTTCCCAGAAAATCTTACTTAGAAGAAATATTTACAGCGCAAATTCAGCAATTCTACGACCTAGCAACAGATTTTTCTAGACGAAAAATATGAAACTTAATTAACTCATTAGCATTTCATTAAAAGAAAAGAAGTCCTAATTGGTCATAGCTTCATAATCAAGTAAAACAAAACTTTGTTCATTTTCAGTCTGAAAGCACAAATTAATATGCTTCAAAAAACAGATTTCTGTCTTTTCATAAAGTCAATTTTCTTTATATTCTTAGAATCCTTACTTCGACTTATGACTCTAACTAGCGATAGAATAAAGTTTCGATTACACTAGGAGAGTTACTCGACCGTCGAGTGGCGAGACTAGACAAGTCAGGTATCTTCAACTCAACGCAGTCAAGGAACTATCCCCTTATTTTACGAGGCTTAAGTACAGCCGATATTTTGAACTCGGTAAGGCACAGACAAAAATCGATTAAATCTTCTTTTTTATTTTATTTATTGAGCTAAATGTTTAATTATAATTGGAATATGAATATTAACACAAAATTAAGTAAGAATATTTTGACATATTTTAAGGTACATTTTTGTGTTACTAACACACTAACTTTTTATTTTATGTTTTTTAATGTTTCGTGGTGTATTGTAATGTGACTTAGTATTGGAAATGCTAGAATACATTGCTGAAGTTTAGATAATTTGTAAAAGAACTGCAAGGGTTGAACGAGTTTTGTAGCTGGCCGTACCTAAAAGAAAGGTAAAAAGCGTTCACAAGGAAAAAAAAAACAGTTTTACGTTTGCGTACCTAGATAAACTCAACTTGTCTACTGTTAAACTGTCACCAATAAAACAGCCACATTTAATTTATTTTATAAAGAAACCTTATCGGGGACATGAAACACCGCGGCACAGGATACGTGCTCGTAAATTAAGTAAAACAACCGAGTGTGGTCCCCACTGCACTTTTACTCACGGTGAAACTAAAATGTAGATTTTAACACAAAAATGTGCATAATTATGCAGATATTTGCATAAGCAGCCGACGCTTTTTACGCGACTCGTGAATATAGTGACCAGATTTAATGCTGCAAGAGAGAAGAGGGCGCAGTTTTAAATATTTATTAAGTAAATAACGTCGAAAAACCTTGGCTTACCAGTCCTGTAGAGCAGAAACTACCAAATAACGACCAATAATTGGGACCTTTAAAGGATCAGTCAAATCATTACGGACACGGACACATCTGTACATTATACTTCCTAAAGTATCTGTCAGTGTCCTCCCGCACCCCCTAGGGGTGGTGTTTGTATTTCAAGTAAAGGTAACGTGCGTTTGAAGCGATACTAGAGTAAAACCTACCCTCTCCCCGCTTGCACCTCAGCACCCATGTACCGAGCGCGCGGAAATGTACGACTGACGGGCTTATGCACGCGTGATGACTGAGCAACGGGGTATCCGGGGGGAAGGAAGGGGGAGAGGGTAGTTTTGTTGATAAAAACTTTGAATACGGGATATGGAGTATTTACGAATGTTTAATTTATTTTTTTGGCTCACCAACAATTGATATAAGATACATCCAAAAGCCTCTACACAGACTAGGATAACAATTTCTTACAGGTAAGTTCATCATTCGGTCACAGCTTTACTCCACGTCGAAGAACTGAAAAGGGAAGTGTTGGTCGTCCGGCGGCGAGATGGGCAGGCGACACGTTGCCGTCGCGGGAACATTCTGGATGAGGCTTGGCACAAATAAAGAGAGGCCTATACCCAGCATTGGGTGAAGTTGGGCTATGGATGATGATGCTGATAATGAAGTACACCATGCAAAACTTATTTGTTGACAGATGTTGAGTATTTACAATCATCTAATATTAAATACTGATAGGCCTGTTGGACTAGTGGTTAGTGACCCTGACTGCTAGGACGAAGGTCGTGGGTTCGATTCCCACACAGGACAAATCTTTGTGCGATGAGTACGATTATTTTTTCTGTATCTGGGTGTAATTTATCTATTATATGTATGTATTTAGAAATATATCGAAATATATATAAGTATGTAAGTATATATAAGTATATTAGAAATATATATAAGTATGTTTATCAGTTTTCTGGTTGCCATAGTAAAGGCTCTACCTAGTTTGGGATCAGATGGCGGTGTGTTGGTTGTCCCAAGATATTACTACTGAATATCTGTCAACAAAGGTCTAAATTACACACCGAACACAGTATTATGGTTTTTTGATTTAGCTTCCTACCAAATCAAATTTAAAATTACCTACATTTCTAACTTAACGTCATTCGTCTACGATGGGTTAAACTTTAATACACCCACATTTCCGTCAGTTAAAAAATAATAATAATTTCGAATAAACCTGGAAAAAGGAATTCTTTGTCATTATACCATTGAAATAAAGTACATGACGTATTCATCACAGACTAAACTCTCATAAAAGAACTCACAGCCCCGTAAACTGGCCAAGCAAACCTAGTATAAAACCATAACATTATATTACTGGGTAAAATCCACAAAAGTAATTATTCTATATCCTATTCTCTTTGCGTCCGGAGCGCGGGACTCGGGAGCGAGTCGTTCGTACATTTGAAAGTATTTGCAAGACAAACAGCCGCAATGTTAATGATGTTGTGCTGCCTATATATCCACTCGCTCGTACATGTCCGAGATCGTGTGCTGGTCGCACATGGCTTACGCGACCACCCCTGGAATGGATGGGCCTTGAAAATTTTTTATTTGACAGCGCTCTGTTTTATTTTTTAGAATTTTTCTGAAAAAGCGACATCTTTTTTTTTTGCACTAACAGAAAGCCATTGAAATTTCGGTCCTATTAAACAGATGGCGTTATTCCCAAAACGCTAACTAACACACTTCATAAGCTGTGGAAAAATTTGAATTTCGACGGAAGGAAGTGCAGTCTGTGGCGTAGTTACGTGGTTGTGTCGTGTTTGTGTTAGTGAATTTTGTGGGAGTTAATTATTTGTTTGGTAAGTAATATTATATACCATTTTATTCGTGATTTAACGACCTTTCGAATGATATATGTGAATTCCGAATCGATCAAAAATTGGATGATGAAATCAATAGGGTTATGTTGTAAGGTCGGAATGCTGTCCGAAAAATCTATAAATTTATGAAAACGTGATGAAGCTCCTAAATTGCTAGTTTGTACATAAGGCATTGTGGATTAACTATATAGCGTGACTATTTACGATCAATTTGATACCAATAACATAACATTTAGTTAAACTTTCCGAGGTCTGTTATCGTTTGTTTACGTTACGTCATGGCCGCTAGGCACTTGTTTTGATTATACGGTTATTCCGCGCGAAGTTACTATTATTTTTAATTAAAAACTTTGTTTGAAGCATAGTAACTATTATGATATCATTTGATGCATACTGAGTTAGGCTATAACTTAGGTTAAAAAAAACATAGGGTTATCGATTTAGATTTTGAAATAATACAAGTTTTATTTAAGTATTTTTTTTTTTGTAATGGTTGTTAGTGCTTTCTCACAAAACCTATAATTTTATAAAAACGTGATTTATCTATTAAATTGCTTGTTTTTACTTAAGCAATTGTGTATTAAACTGAAAGCGTGTTTATTTACGAACAATTTGGTAGCAAAACTATACCATTTAGTTAAGATTTCGAAGTCAGGATATGATTTGTTTACATTGAGACGCGTAGTTTAGGTATAGGTTTTGACTAGAAAATACTTGAAATTTTGTCGACACGATGTTGTTATTAAATTGTATTTCAAACATTGTTTGAAGAGTGATAACTATTATGATGTCATTTGATGCGTACTGAGTTAGGCTATAATTAAGGTTCAAAAAAATATAGGGTCACCGCTTTAGATTGTGAAATAATCCAAGTTCTATTTTTACCGGCTTATAAAAACAAAACGAAGTCACCCACAGTTATCAAAACACTTGTAAGAAATAGCGTGGCGTCTGTTCTTCAAACAACCGTCATTAGTTACAATCACTTCATAGAATTTTTTTGTTTACGTTTCGAGTGCGCGCGACCCGACACCCAGCCGCTCGGCAAAAAAGGTGACGTCAGTGAAGCCCCGCGGCGCGGGGGGCCCCGGGCGAGAGAACTGTTTAAATACTATGTATAGTGCGGTAGTTCCAATGCGTCTGTGTTTTTAACTGAAAGGTATTTCAAAGTTCTAGGTGTTTTAATAGTATTTAAAAGTTAATTTATGGCCTGAAAACTGCATTAAGTTTTTCAACCCATGATTGTCTCGTTACCTCTTGTAGTGTATAACACTATTCTACTGTAGATAGTGTCATTGGATATTCTCTATAGATAACATGGTTCTGTACCCTCAACTTAAAGTTTAGGGGTCTATTCCCAATTCGATGACGTTTTACAGGAAGAAACCTCTTCGGTTTCGTGTCAAACGAACAATAACCGATAAACCCCTTTTGGGTACCTGAAGTGCTCTCACAAACTTGGAGCGTTTAAAGGTTCGTTCATGCTGTTAGGTTCGGAACCCAATCCACTTGGTTTGACTGCACCTTAAAAGACACCATTTTGCAAAATGAAAAACCCCTGAAAAAGATGTACTTTCTGTTTTCCATAGTAATTCTTCCTAGATACAAAGTATAAATATAATCCTAGTCTACAATGAATTCTCTTACATATAAGGGCACGTCATGTCGAGGGGACATGGCGTGCCCTTATATCGTTAACCATCTGTCTTACTAGAGGAGGGGTATGTAGGGGGGGGAGTATCATGTTATCGGAGCAAAAGTCAGTTGCCAGTAATAATAACTGTGTGTGGTGGGCTGTCGTCAATCTGTGTGATTGGCGTTCGATTTACAATCACATACTTCACTAGAAACCGTTTATTTATTTCCTTGAACTATTTGTGGCACAATAATACGGTTCAGTATCAATATTGTACTTTTCTGGAATATCGGAAATTCGAACTGTATGTTGATACAGCTTTTATATGGTAAGTTCAAACTATGTTATGAATTGCTCGAAATTCGATATGAAATAAAGGGAACCAGAATTGTTTTAATGAGTTTCAGGAACTTCCCTGGCTTGGCTATTTATAACTCGCTGGCTTCGTATAGTTAGTTTACGTACTGTACCTACTTCATCAGAGGGCCTAGTCAAGCAACCAGCGCTCTCAAAGCGTCTCATAAATCTGCACCGACTTTCACGGGAGTTACATTAGCTTTTCCGAAGCACAGGGCAATCCAATACCTTTCTTTACTTTTACATAATCGTAATATCTAATCGAATGTCACTTTACCTAGGCTTTCACGAACATCAGACAAATAAGAAAGATTCAAATCCTTTACTAAAGTCTCAGTCTAATTCCACTCCACAAATAACCAACAACACAATAAAATCACTACCACCACAACCTAGATTGCCATTACGTTTGGCTTTTTCCCTCCATAATGGAAAAAGGCGGTAAATGTGACGCGCCGCCATTTTTGCATAATTTGCAATCCCGCGCCACTCGCCAGTATTGACGGCAATCTAATCGCCGAATTATTACGAAGTCCAGGAATGAAGTTATCAAAGTTAATATCGGAATGAACTGCTCCTCTTTATTTTGATTGGATTTTTGGAGAATATTGAGCGTATAAAATGCTCAATATTCTCCTAGATTCAAAATATCATTGGGGTGTGCCATTTTCTTGAGAGTTCGTATTGATTTATGCAAACATTGAGTCAGCTATTGTTGTAAAGTGTAGATTAATATGAATCATAGCAATTAACGTAGCCACCTACTGGGCCCAAGAAATTAGATAATTCCTACCACCGATACGAAACAAGAAGAATAAGAGCAGAGAATTTGGAATTCCGAAGTCCTGTCCAGAGTTAAGGCAGTTTCACACTAGGCTAACGGGTCGTGTCATGAACTCATGATGCAGGATGGAGATTGTACAGGAGATCATCGTATAACATCAAGTTTGGACTGGATAACCATCGGCTCTAACCATCTAACTGAATCATGATGACCAATCAATTATGAAAATACCTCAGCCTGTTGTCCAACTAGAGCTTGTGTAAGTTAAGCTAAAAACACAAAATAATGATACAGTGCGACAAATATATTATGGCGATTGAATACTATTGACTGCTAATATTTATCAAATAGTTTTTTGAAAATGTATATTATTATATTGTGAAAACAAGATGGCGGTGGTCGTTCCGATTTTAGTCACGCACCAAAGCTTCTTAACCTTAAACAACCTTAGACATGACAACTTGAATAAAAAAACTTACCCCGTATTCGGTAACCAAAACTGCTGACACCAACAAAGGTACACCGCCGAGCATCCATGAGTACGTTCGACTCCCGAACCGACACCTCCGAACCTCCCTGTGTTATTACCCCAATCCCGCAACTAGCACGTTATACAACCACATATTATTCCATGGGAACGCCATTTTGTGGTCGTCGATACTAATGCCTGCCGTTTGCCGGAGCGGCACAATGTCACACTTTCGGTAATAAACACGATAATGGGGTTAACTGCTGTGAGGTTACTGTCTAAATGTATTTGTTATTATGAATTATCTGATTTAAAGAAGATTTTAGCGATTTTTGACTCACATTATATCAACGTACATATATGATGAAAATTGTATGAAATAACTAAGTGTTAGGTTTTAGTAGCAAGGACAACTAGCACCAACCCGCAATGGGTCCGTGTGGTGGCTGATAGTTACGTTATATCCAGATTATAATTCTAGAATATTCCTAGAGCATTGAGAGCATGGAGTGCAGCGGTGGCCCAGTGATGGCAGCCCCGACTTACGAACAGTAAGTCATGGGTTCGAACCCAGGCATGCGCATTACTTTGTGTAATTTATTTCATCACCACTGCTCTCAAAAACGGTAAAGGAAAACATCTTGAGGAAACGTCTTAGAACCAAACCGGAAACCGGCATATCCTCGAACCAAAAATTCGAAGACATGTGACATCTCCAACCCGCACTGGGCCCGCGTGGTGGATTGTAGCCCATTCCCTCTCTAGAGAGGAGGCCGTGTGTCCCAGCAGTAAGAACATTAAAGCCTGATTATGCTTATGCCTAGAGCATTCATATTTAACAGTTTTCTTATCACAATTATATACCTACACGCGGTGTTTCCTCAGCCATCCATTTTTCCTTCTAACGATTTCATATTTTGTGAATGAGTAGTAGTTAAGTTATTACAGTTATTTCGTGCTTGATCAGCCCTCTGGGTGTCCGACAACATGTAACGCCTATTGTCAGTATTTTGACCACTACCTGTGTAAGCTACACCTCAATAGAATAGTTCATTTTAAAAGGAAGACACCTCAGTAATTACTATCGGGCACTATGTACACTACCCGCCCCCAATGGCTTCAGTAATTACTAGCCGGCTACCTCTTTGTCCTAACTTTGTCGCGCGTAATAAAGAGCAATACGACTTTGTTGCAAGTGCTGAGCAAAAAGAATGTGATGTTTGGGACAGATCTCTTTTTGTTACTATAGTAGGTGTTCGTTCGTGTATTGATTTTTTTTGAGTGTTTTATTATAAGATAAGGTTTCAAAATGGATGTCAAGACTGCATTATGTTATTAATAAACAGATATTACACAAAGCAACAACAGTGTGTTCTAGCTTAAATAGTCGAATGGCCGTTTTCACTAACACCTGGCAACAGGCGAATCCTAAAAGAATGACTAAGTAAAAGCGTGCCGTAGGGTTCTCAAAGCTCGGCTAAGCATCGAGAGCTGAAAGTCAAACAGTTAAAACCATATTCAGGTACCAGCGAAACTACAGGCGCAGGAGACTTTGAAACTAAATTCCGCAACGTGTTAGCAACCCCCTTTCTTTTTTTGGGATGGGAAATCGTCAAATGACTCCTCCCGCTCTGGGCGGAGCGGAAGGGAGTGTCAGACTTTTACTGACTAAAACCCATCCATGTTCCTTCTTTTGCCCTTTGTGTTCCAGTCCCGCAGCCCTGGTCAGCAACCCCCTGGGTGTTGATTAGCGGTAACTACTTTTCTCAGAACACACACTTGCTGAATCTTCGGCCGATCCCTGCCAAGGTAAATAATATATATTCTAGCAAGTTCCAAATTCATAGAACACACTAATTGCTATGACGACAGTTTCACCAAAATATTTCATTCACGTCAAAAAAAACACAAACGCCTCTTGCATATCGAGGTCAGTCCCCAACGACGGCACATTTGAATAAATAAATACATTTAATTCAAAATATTCCCTTTGAACCTCTATATTAATGATTAACAAACCTCTAATTAGCGTCACGAGTGGCTAACAAAATGGCCTCTTCGTTATTTGTTGTTATGCCCCGGCCATTGAAGCAGTCCTCTTTTAATTGGGCCCGTTGGACTGGCCCACTGATAGCCAAGTATGCTTAATTAATATCCAGCATTAAATACCCTTTTAAAAATTCGCTGACGCGGAATGCTCTTTTAAAGCTTGCAGAATTATTTTAGGTTAAAGAATGAGCTGGAAGTTGTGCTGAATAACGGCAGTCTAGCGGATTTCGTTGATCTCGTTTTGCAGCAGTAGAGATTATACTAGCTATGAACTACTTACATCCACATTTTGCAGATTAGAGTACCGTCGTCATATTGCAGGTTACGATTTAACCCCAAATTTTTAACTGCAAGCAATTACTGTATTTTTATTTGTAATTTACAAACTTGTCAAAAAATATTAAAAATAAGTACAAGTACAAAACGGTGAACCACTTTTGAATTGTAAACAAATCATTCGGAAAGCTCGAGCTAATTGCTCGTTTCAAAGCATGCAGAATTGTATAAGAACAGGCAAAAAACTCCATGGACATTATTTTAACGTAATGTTAACAGAATAAATCCTAATGTCACAACCGACAACTTATCTATGAAAAATTAGTGCTCTTGTTTCTAAAAAAGGTAATTATGTCACTCTTGTTTCCTTTGTATTTTTAAAGCCAAGTTTTCTTTTGGACGTTACAAAAGTTTTGACGTTTGCATTCTAAAACGACATTAATAAATTTCAGAAAGTAATTAGGATTCAGAAGTTTTCTTTTTCTGCGAATTTTAATGGCGGTTACTGATTAAAATATTGTAATTTGTGTGACAAATCTGTTGTCATAGAAACAAGACATGTTACAGTTTGTAGAACTTTAGCTTTAATGTCTAGGTTTCTTGGGACTGAATTGCCTAACATGTGTCTTAGTGTAATTATGACTAATACTACTAATTTGTCTGTATTTAGAAATTGTTTTATTGGTCTTGTGTATTCGACCTTCACTCTTAGTTAAGAAGTTAAATGTTAAAAAGATGCTATTTGACATTGTAATATGATTATTATTATCTTTTAAGCACTTTGGTAAAAAAAAAACTGTTAGCTTAGAATGTATTTCTGAATAAATAAATAAATAATTACCGGTACTCGGGTACTCGATTGAATTGATTCAAGTGATGTATGTAAGGTTGGTATTACAAGTGAACCCACCTACGGTAGTCACTTCAAGCGGAGTGATTGTATATCACAGTTACAATCTGTACGTTATAATAAATCTCTCTCTTCTACAGTTTCAATTAATTAATTTTGATTATTTACCAACATTAATAGGGCTTTGCTTTTGCTTCCTTTTTTTTTCAAACAATGGTTTAGGATTTGGTTTTCGAAGGAGCCTTGTGATTAAAAGTGTTTATGCAATTGGGGTAAAGCATCACCAATAATTGAAGACATAGGTACAGTTCCGGCTTAACCTTTAGCTGCCGACCTGGTCTAAACGTAGCACTTACGCCGACGTGACGACTGAGAGACGTCAAACTTTAAGTACTGAAATAAAATGTGTATTTGCATGTTACATTTTTCTATATTATACATTAAAAAGATTGGTGTTTGAGGTAACAAACCACAGAATTAAAAAAAAATACACGCTATTTTTCAGGTAAAATCAACATTTATTCGAGAGATCACAATTATTTGGCACTAAATTTTAAGGACTTACTTCAGTCTCGTTTTTCTCTAAATTTAAGTAATTAACAACAAATGAACTTAAAATATGTTATCTTCTATAAACTATTATCAAAATAAAACATAAATCTTACTTCTTGGTTAAAAAATAAAAATAATGACAGCACTCGAATATTTGGTACATTCACTACGTACGTTTGCAGTCAATGCATATTTGTAGGCAGCAAGTAAGGCACATTGGTTTCTTGCATTTGCAGCAACAGTACTTCGTTCGCCTTTTCAACCGACTGGGACAGATGGCACATGTCTTTCTAACACCTGAATCTGGATTCTGATAAGTTTTTGGTGGTGGAGGCTCGGGCATATCGGCGGGTCCAATAACTCGCTCGATACTTAGCCGCAATTCTCGTGGGATCCTATCATTGTAGACGCGTAATTTCATTTCCGGGAGGACTAATTCACGTGCCAGCAGACCATTGTCTCTTCTTCGATCTGTTCTGTAATGTCCTGGCTTCCATGAGCTCTTACTTCTCTTTCTTGTTCTTCATTGTCGTGATTATGGTTGATTTCTCCGTGGTAAACTTCCTCAACATGGGGATACGCGACCTCAACATCATCCTCATAGGATTGTTCGGATTCCGTGTTGTGATCGCTCTCTAAAATAAAATCAGGATCGCCTACATCGTCGTCAAAATCACTACAGTTGTCGTCACTCTCGTTTATGAGATTTTCACATTTCTCTTTATCTTCTACACGTCTATTCTGTTTTCGCAGTTTCGGAGGCTTCTCGGGAACTGAACCGTCATCATTTGCAGGTTTTTTCCGCTCACTAGACGTGATGTTTCTCCTTTTCGGCATTCTGCAATTAAAAGTATAATTTTAAAGCCGATGTGACGTCAATCAGACACTATAAGCTACCACACATGAATACCGAGGTGACGACCAAGAGACGTACGAAATTTAGTACATAAACACCGTACTTACGTCTGTGAGACGTCGATCGCTTGAATACGGAGACGTGTGCACTCGCCGCGGGCGCAGCGTCGACTGATGGCTTGCGACGCTGAGGGAGGAAGGTAGCGGGAAGGGCGACGCTAAAGGTGGCGTGATTTTAGAAATATTTCAAAATTAAAAGTTATGACGTCTGTGAGACGTATAGGTCGGTAGTTAAAGGTTAAACCGCCCTATTATGTATTCAATAACCGTAACTGACCACCGACATCTCAAAGCCCACATAGTTCAGCAAATCAATCAACAAGCGGATATTACAGCAATCGGCATCAATCTCCAGCGGTCGTCAACAGCACGTGTTTGTCGCACGTGGCGGTCGCATAAGATTGAAGCCACACGGCCCTCGGGAGATGCCGGTGCGTTGAAACGAGACCCGCAACGCGACGCACGAGCGTAGTCACGTTAATACGTCGACTTGTTAAAAATCCTTCGATATGGGAAACAATACTGCACTGCACTTCGTTTTCCCCCCTCCCCGTTTCATCTTTCTGGCCCCTTGTCCGTCGCGCACACGTTACGTTGCCGCAAGTCGTTGGAACGCACCGTGTAAAAGACCCCACGTCACCGCTCCGACGTCGCAGAGTACCGACAACACGATGCGTTCTCAGTTGTGTGGCATCTCCATTAAGCGCGCGTGTCGCACGCACCGGTCGCGCTGAGTGGATGTAATCAGGAGCGCAGATTGCTTGAGACATACTAATTCCTAGGCATTACTGGGACATACCTACACACGTTGGGGTTGATGAATGGGATATGTACAATGGGTAAAGTAAGGCTGGGGCGATAGTTTGCACGACTGTAGCAGGACATTCATGTTCATACGGAATGGGGCCAGCAAAAAAAATTAATGTAATCAGTTCATTGAATTTTCCATTTATTTACTTTGTGCAATTAAAAAGAAATTATGGAATTGAGTGAGTACAGAGGCCATTCCAACTGATCATTAAAATATGACGTAAAAGCCAACTCAATATTATTTTATAAAAGTAGTGGGATAGAATTGAGTCTAAAGTGAAACGTTTGGAGTAAGAATCCGATACAAGCTCAAAACCGTTTGATTTTTATCTTTCACATTGACGATACATCACATATTAAACTTGACAATTTTAATCATACATTTTCCTATAGCATAACATCAGGCAGTGATTTACCCATAGTAGAACCACATTTCGCCAGTTATATTTAAGTTCCAAGTAACTTCGTCCTCGTTGGTCTAGTGGTAGCAAACGCGACAACTGAACAAGAGGTCCTGGGTTTAATGCCCAGGTCGAGCAAAGTGTTACTGGATTTTTCCATCAGGAATTTCTTAGTAGCAGCCACAGAATCTGGATTTATACCCAGTTGCTGGCAATAGGCTCGCCCGCTAGTACATGGGACTTAAACTGGCGAAATATGAGTGTACTATTAGGTACATCTCTGCTTAACCCTTCGGAGATTACAGGCATGTTTTTAGTAGCTACCTTGTGGCCATTGAACACATCATGTAACTTGTTTTTCATTTTTTAGATTTTTAATTTACTTTTTGACATGGCAGGTGTTTTTCTATTTTTTTTTTTTTGTATTTGTTTTTTTTAATATTTTATACCTTTTTAGTGATAAAACAATATTTTTGCAAACGCACAATTAGCCACGAAAGGTAACTTTTAATTTTTAGTATAAAAATCAACATATTTCCGTTTTTATCATGAACCATGACTCCTCCTTTACATTTTATAAAATGTTCACTAGCCTATGTTACCCGGATTAACTCAACGATTCTCATGATACCACATACATCAAAATCGGTTTAGCCGTTTAGAAGTTATGGTGGAATAAAGAAACTCACAAACACACATACATATATATACATACATGTACACTGAAAACATAACACTCCTTTTTTTGGGCGGTCGTGTAAAAAGAAAGGCACTGTGATTGCTAGTGTGTTAGCAAATATTGCACAGGTAAAAGTCAGGCACGACCCCATTCCACATTAACAGGCAGTTTCATGCACGTTATCGTTTACCCGTACGTATGCTACTCATAAGTAAACAGGGTCGAGGCGCGGATTACCGTGCGCTCTTTACTGCGCTAATACAGAGGCGGCGCCGCGGCTCCCAGCTAGCGCGCTTATTAAATTAATACTAGCGAGATATTAAGCACTGAGAGCTTCCCTCGGGCTGCTGGCAGTAAGCAGGCAGGAGGCGTAGGTTCATGGAGAGAGACAAATGGTATGAATGCAGGTGCTCAAGGATAGAGGTCAGCAATCATCAGCTGGCTGATAAAAGTTTGATAATGATGAAAAAGGTTAGTAGTAGCAGCGATTGAAAGAAGCGACAGCAGTACTAAACTCCCTCTTTAAGAAACAGTAAGAATATAATATGTCGTCACTTTAGTCACTAATATGTCTCTAGCTCCTCTAGAAATATTTGCCATTTTCGTTTTTCATTTCTTATTTTATAATTTTTTACCATGTCAATGGGGATTGTCCATTTTTTTAAATTGTGCTAATTATAAATCCTTTTTGATGAATAAGGTCGCTACTTATTTATTTCTCGTTAAAATGACAAAATACTCCCTATTGATTTATATTTTTTAAGGAATGTGGTTAAACTTTATTTGACCTTCAATGGCGTCATCTCAAGAAGGAGTATCGTGAAATACGCTTTTTGCGGTTCCAAACCGCACCATTTGCAATCGCGAGGTTCTCGCGTGTCTGAACGAGCCTTTCGTCATTAGAGTGTCACTCACGTATTAAATCGTTGAATGAGCAAAGGAATCTTTTCCAGCGGTGACATCATCAGCCCTACAACTTTAAAATTCAACATAAATTAAACAAGCCATTGTATTTCAAACATGTTCAAATTAGTTTCTAAAAATATCATATTTTAACTAAACAAAAAAATATACAGGTTAGATTTTTTGGACAATGCCTATTAATTTACACTTCTCATATCTAGATCATAGCAACACGTAACTGTTTAATTTGCCACTGTTTAACACTGTTTAATACTGATGAGATCAGTTACAAGAACAATGAAAACTAGTGCTTTGTGGTTACAAATGCGGTAACAGTGTGAAAGACAAACAACGCGCAGTGAAGGCTTGACGCGGTAAGTACAGCATGCTTCTTGCCACGAGCAATAAATAAATTTATATTGTTAACTTTATGTGAAATGGATAAATGTGAATCGCTTACATAATACAGGGCATAAGGGACACCGATGAATTGGATGGAATTTATATGTAAGGGGTTCAGAACCGCGGGCCTGTGGACGGTGAGTAATGGGCTAGCTCGCCGTCCGTGCGTCGTATGACGACGGGCAGGCCGTGTCGACGGCGCGTTCGTGTTCCACGCGCGCCTCAAAGAGTTGTCAGCAAACGGGAGGGGCGCGCAAGGGCCGGTGCCTGCCAGGGCTGCGGGACTGTTCGAAAGAGATACCGCGGCCCTGGAACATAAAGGGCCAATGAAGGAACATGGGTGGTTTTTAGTCAGTAAGATTCTGACACTCCCTTCCGCTCCGCCCAGAGCGGGAGGAGTCATTTGATGATTTCCCAACCTCCAAAAAAAAAAAAAAAAGGGGTTCAGAATGATATACTGAATACGTGGTAACCGGTTTAGCGTCGGTGTCGCTTCCACCCTGTAATCCTCTTACATCAACACCAAAGGCGTGGAACATTGTATCTCATAACCACTAAGTTGCAACGACAAATTGTGTACCGTCCATGAAGGCCAATTTAATTACTGGCTATACACATACAGAATCTGCTTCCAAATATGTATATTTTGTTCTTAGACTGTAACATAGCTGGACTAATGTGGGTACAACCAAAGGCAATTAAGTATTCTTCCGATAGATCCTCTCAACAATTCCTTGGTAAAACGACCTCAAATCTATATATATAAAAATGAATTGCTGTTCGTTAGTCTCACTAAAACTCGAGAACGGCTGAACGGATTTATCTTATCTTAGTCTTGAAATGTTCGTGGAGGTCTAGGGAAGGTTTAAAAGGCGAGAAAAGAGAGGTAGGGTAGGTGGGGTAGGTGGGGTAGGTAGGGTAGGTAGGTAGGGTAGGTAGGTAGGGTAGGTAGGTAGGTAGGGTAGGTAGTTAGGTAGGTAGGGTAGGTAGGTAGGTAGGTAGGGTAGGTAGGTAGGGTAGGTAGGTAGGGTAGGTAGGTAGGGTAGGTAGGTAGGGTAGGTAAGTAGGGTTGGTAGGTAGAGTAGGTAGGTAGGTAGGTAGGGTAGGTAGATAGGGTAGGTAGGTAGGTAGGGTAGGTAGGTAGGGTAGGTAGGTAGGGTAGGTAAGTAGGGTAGGTAGGTAGGTAGGAGGTAGGTAGGGTAGGTAGGTAGGGTAGGTAAGTAGGGTTGGTAGGTAGAGTACGTAGGTAGGTAGGGTAGGTAGGTAGGGTAGGTAGGTAGGGTAGGTAGGTAGGGTAGGTAGGTAGGGTAGGTAGGTAGGGTAGGTAAGTAGGGTAGGTAAGTAGGGTAGGTAGGTAGGGTAGGTAGGTAGGGTAGGTAGGTAGGGTGGGTAGGTAGGGTAGTGAAAGTAGTAGGTAGGAAAACATGCATTGCAACGCATGCCGGGAACAGCTAGTACAATATAATAATTCAATTTTGGAACCCGTACAATCAACCTTATTCTTGGGAATAGTTATTGACGAAAAATTTAATTGGAAAGAACATGTAAAAAGAGTCTGTACTCGACTCGACAAATTTGTGTTTGCTCTTCGAAAACTAAGACGAATAGCCAGTAAAGAAACAGCCCTCAATGCTTATCATGGCTATGTTGCATCTGTGCTGCGTTACGGTCTCGTGAAATGGGGAAATTCAGTAGATGTGAACAGAGCATTCATTATCATTCATATAGGTACATATCAAATAAATTACTTGCACATAGCCAGAGACTACATTTGTATAGCAGGAATTCCAATTGCATGGCAATCAAAATTTTTAATAATTTACCCTCACGCATGTGTGAGAGAGTGTTGCCAACGAATAAATTCAGAAAAACAATATTTGTCTGGCTTCTAGACAACTGTTTCTATTCAGTTAATGAATTCTTTAATTATAAATTTTGACATTACATTTTATCAATACTTTGTACTACTGTGTGTTTCTACTTTTTTAGGCATTTGACATTATATAATTAGTAAATTTTGACATTTCATTCATAAAATATATACAGCGTGTAACGGAAGGGGGGTATCAACCCTGAAGGAGGTGAATGTGTTTTTTTTTCATATTTCGACCTACGTTCTTTGGGGAAAGTTGTTGAGTTTCATGAGCACATTCACCTCCTTCAGGGTTGATACCCCCCTTCCGTTACACGCTGTATATATAAATTTAAAAATTGTACTTGTTATAGTTGACATTGTATATAAATTACCTATTTTCATCTCAACTAATTTATAATTATATTGTTGCGGACTAGAACTCGGCCACTCTGAATTATTTTGAAAGTTAATTTAATATTTCTACACCGACAACGGTAGTGTATGTGAAACTTTTTAATATTAAGATTTTAATGAATGTACCATATACTCAGAAATAAATAAATCTTATCTTATCTTATCTTAAACACAACATTGTCTTAAATGTCTTTGGCCATTCTTCATTTGACCAGTCATGCTAGTGTTTCCCAAGGGTTAGGTTAATTCGGGAAATACAGACGTGATATCATGATGATTTTTTTTCACAGATTGAATGAAGTAATCCTTCTGAGTTTTCTTCAAATCTGCTTTAAATCGCAGAGAATCGGGTAAGGTTGTTCTAACCAAATGTTCAGTAATGAGGAAGTTGTGAACCGTGTAGTGCTTTCGGCGAGCTTCGGATATCTTCGGGGAACTTCGGGATTATTACGAGCTAACAAGACGTTCAAATTGCTTCGAGTTCATAGTTTTAAGATTTGTTTAGTCTGTGTGACTTTTAAGTAGCATTTGTATTTACAAAGTTAGTGAGAATTTATTTAGATTAGGTTTTGGTGACCGATACCGTTAACTAGAATCAACATAGAAGAAAAAAACTAGACCTAGTATGTCCGCTATTTGTTAAACATGGAGTGGTCCTGGAGATCGAACTTAAACCCTAGGCTCAGTATTCCCGCATCTGACTACTGAACCAACGAGACTGTCATGAGAGGTAACTGTCAGACTATCCCATTCAGTTCCACTAATAATCGAACCTCTTCAAAACAAAGCGCCATGTTAAATGTATAAGGCAGGTACATCCCTTTAGCACAAGAACCCAAATCACGTGTTACCGCGACGCTAGTAAATAATGTACAGATGACGTCATCGACACGGCGCGGTGACACGCCACGCGGCGCGGGTCGGTACAGGATATATTATTCAAGATACGGCTCCACAACACATTAAATACTGATACTTTACTTCGTACATACATTCTTGATGCACAAATGGTTGGCAATGCGTGTGTTTGAATCTGAGGTACACATAACATAACGTCACACCTGTAATCGAGGGTTTAGGCACCCTGCCTAATCTTACACCCGAATTTCTCCAGTTATGTTTAAGACCCATGTAATAGGGGGCGAGCCTATTGCTATTATATACCGGGGTGTATTACTATATACCGGGAGCAAATCCAGACTCCGTCGCTGCTACTGAGATATTTCTGATGGAAAAACCCAAAAACATTTTGCTCGACCTGGGAATCGAACCCAGGACCTCATGCTGAGTAGTCACGCTTGCGAGTACTAGACTAATGAGGCAGTCATCATGCTTGTAGTCCTCGAAGGCTTGGACAGAAGGGTAATAGTTCATTACCATTTCGCCTGTTAAGTTGAACTCTCGTGCAGTAGGGGGCAAATCTACTGCCCAAACACTCAGCCAGGCCAGGTCAGGCCAGGCCTCAGTACTAAATGCTACTACAGGTATACTTAGTACAGATTTTGAATGCTGCAATGGACCTTTTAAAGTGTACACACACCAAAACGTGAATGTAACAACCATTTTCACATGGCCTATATATAGCAAGTCAGTGTAATCGGCCGATACAGTTTATAGGGGATCTTTAGGCAAGTCCCCTCAGATCGCCCTGTGTGACCGCGTAAACGGGTGATTTGTATGTGTGAGTGAGGCGAAGGTCACAGAAGGGTTTCCATGTATTATTTATGTAACTGGCAGTGTTTAAGTATGAGGTGGAAAATGCTATCATTTTGCTTTTTTTAGTGAATGTAAAGTTCTTTGTGTGTTTTAGAAGATATTTGGGAGTCACAAATGAAACTTTGCCTGCTAAACATAAACTACAAATTAAACTTAAGAAAACGCAGTGGTACAGAATGTTGGTCAATAAGTTATCTGTTCTCAGTACGAGATCAGATGAGTTTACTTATTTCGGTATGCTCCAGCTCTTGCCGATCTTGTCTGATGGAAATCGCTACATGCGGACTACAATGGTCTCTCAAACGATGATATATTGGTTTAAGGAAAATAAACGCAATTAAAACCCTATTCCTCATCACCCGACGATCCGCGGGCAGACCTCAGCAAGCGCTGCTTAACCGAGCAAATGCATGAGTTTTATTTAGCCCCGAGCCCCCAGGAAGCATTCCCCTAACTCGCCAGAACTTCCATAGTATGTAACAAGTAATATCAATACGGTTCTACCGGCACGAGTTAACTGTTAACATTCACTTGGATATTGTTAATGCAAACATTACCCGCTTTACTAGTTGCCGCGTGCTTAGTGATCGTTCGAGCGAGATTATTCAGTTATCGTTTATACGGAAATGGGAAATTAGACTTGTGCAGATGTTATTGAAACTATACGACTGCCTAGCCTTTTCCCAACTACATATTTTGGGGTCGGCTTCCAGTCTAACTTATTTCACTATTCCAATCTGTATAATATTATTTAATTCAAGCACCTAAACAATATAAATTCATCTTGTAATTACGTTCAGTATTAATTAAGCTCATCGCAGAAGCCTTTCATAACAAGTCAGTATTTCACCCGTGGCATATTATTCGTAGCCTCGAAGCTCGTAGCAGCGTAGCGGCGTAGCGGCGTAGACCGGCCGTAGACGCTCACGTAGCACACAAATCAGGGCAACACAAATCTGTTTGGAATGAATACACTGGCTTTAAGGCTTAGAACACACGGTGGAGTAAAAAACATCCTATATTTTACGAATGTTACATTGACACAACAGTTATTAAAAATCCATAACGAAGGTTTATGTAATCTAATCCGATTTTGTCAGTATTTTTTTAAATGTTATTATTAGTGTGGCAACCTGAACAGTAGGGAATTGAGCTTCATAATAAAAAATATGCCTCCGAGATCATTGACGGGAATTTCCGACTCAGTAACGCGTAATCAAAGATCCCCTTCCCACCTGTAACCCGTGTGTGCCGCCCTTAACCCGTCACGAGCCTGCTCGAGTTTTATTTGATATGTAATTTACTTTTGAAATATTTGAAAAGATTATTACTTTTTTGTTGTTGAACGTTGGTACAGTTTCAATATTTACTGCTGAACCCTCGGGACTCTTGTTATGGGGAATTATGCCAGCGTAGATTTGTGGAGGGCTTGATTTATGGATTTAATATTGTATTTTTTATATGTGAGTGGCTGAAATATTGGCTGAGGGGCTCGGAGAAGTGTTCATCATACCGGTTGCTAGCATTTCGTTTGGGTTATTTTATGTGTCAAGTGTTGTGTTTTGACACGAAAATGTTGTCTTGTTATCAAAATTTTGGAGTTTAAAACCCGCAATAGTTAGTTATAAAGGCGCATTTTAGCAATTTACTTGTAGTCGTAGTATCTGTGAATGTATTGTCACTCTAACAACGTAAGTTTTAGACTCATAGTACTTTAATAATATCTAGAAATAAGATCACTTTTTGATTAACATGAATACTCGCTAAATAATCCTACAATAAAAAGAGACAGTACTAGCCCCAGCTCCTGCTCGCCTGCCCGACTACCGACTGCCGTCTGTTTAGCTAAACGTCCACAATCCCACGTAATGCACCAACACGCTTCCCTCTTTACGGCTACCCTCACGGAGACACTAAAGCTCCCCTCTTTTATATCCACTAACCTCTTTATAGTTCTAAATCGGATCACTAAAACTAAATGCGACTTTGATTTGGGAATTCGGAAAAACAGTTGGAGATGGCAGACCCGCTTTTTACAGGAATGAAGTGGTAAGCGCCAGGTGAACGTATCTAACGTTACTGTTAAAAATAAATTATTCTTATTCTTATTAATAGCGCCAAACTTGTAACTAAGTTCTAGGCCGACTTATTATAGATTACTTTCAATACCTCCTAAAAATGTTTGATTAGCACTTATTTTTAGCGTATTGAAAGTAATCTATAATAAGTCGGCCTAGAGTAGTTAGTAGTAGTTAGTAGAGTAGGTATTACAAAAGTGTACATTTTAGGTGCAGTAGTGTTATTTCTAAACAATTGTATAATTAGTGCTTATAAGTAAACTATAACTAAAATAAATTAATAGCACTTATAGTGGTAAAATAGCAGAGTCTTAACAAACACGGCATCGTAAATGTTAGCAGACTACAGGGGCACTTAATTTAATGGCAAAGATAACAAAGACCAGTAGATCTTTCAACTGTTTAGATTTCCAGTTACTGTGAAAAGTCTCATAAGAAGCTATAAAAGATTACCATCTAGTTAAAGTGGTGATCAATTCTTTGCGCCATCACACCCACACAGTGACAGCAGTCCATTAAAGCGTTCAATAATATTTATCATTAACCGCCGCATTTCGTGTGCGCGGACCGGCAGACTTTTAACTCCGGGCTCGTGACAGCAATCTCATTAGTCTTTTTACAAATATTCACCGAAAAAAGATTCACGCGAATCCGTTAAAGTGAGCCAGAACCAAATAAAACCGGTTTTGGTAAAATATTCTACATCATTTCATATTTTAAACGTAATGAAAAGACCGCTTAAAAATATTTATTTTTCAAACAAAATTTTCTTTTAGCTGTGTTCATGCTCGTATAAATTGTGTGCTTACACTGAGCCAATAACCACTCAGTACTATTTACGTAATGGAGCCCAGGCTTTTTGCTCTAAACCTATTTATGGAAGTAAGCTTCCGACAGACGAAATAGTGCCGTCATTAGCAAGGCAAACTCATAAATCGGACGGACGTAATTACTAGTCGGATACTGGGTGTTCGCCGAATATCCACCTATCAAATATTCAGCTATTCACAAACGGTAAACACTTACTGCTTCCTTATTGTTGACGCCGACGCCACATGAATTATTCATCAATATCACTCGCGAAGGTTTTTCTACTCAAACAGATACCTAGTAGCTGTTATAATGCGTGTTTAGTAGTGACGTGCCTCGCTCGTGAGTAATGACTATCTGGCTGCGGAGGCGAGGAATCTGTCGGCGCTTGTTATGAATATAATAAGTGAGCGCGTGCATATGGAGAGATAGATTATGTGCGGGTATCAAAGAGTTGGGGCTGGAGTTGGGAACTGCATTTAAGTTTCTCTCACGCTTTTGTTCTAAGTGGAGTTTTCAACGGCATTCAATGTTTATTATATTTACTTTGGATGGATTCTTCCTTCTAATAATATGTAGTCCTATATGAAAGCTGAGAGTTATTCTTGGAAGGAAAAGCAGCAGGTAAGTATATACAATAAAAATAAACTTACTATCTACTATCCAAAATTTGTATGTATATTAGATTAAACAGCGATCCTGACATTCCAATTAGATCTTATTATATTGTACCTATGTTTCACAAACTATAATAGTAATAAATATATACAAGTAGAAAAGGGCCACAGGGCGTCCAAAAATTCGTCCACATCGCTGTCAATAGGAAAAGTGCCCAGATGGCTGGCAGCATTGCCACGTTGGATGGCAATGCTGATTTTTTGGCCAAAAAATAGGCCCGCCCTCTGATCACGTGAAGAGTCAACCAACCGCTTGGCGATTTCCCGAAATACTAGGTGGGCACTCGGCCATGGCCCTAGTGTTTCAACCACAAACGGCTCAAACACATATCTACTTAGTTGCCAATTGTGTGCACTGTTCTTATTGTGTGCTGTTGACGGTTTTTTCGCACTCGTTCACTGACAACTAACAGTATCAAATCACCAGCTTATTCTATTTATTAATGTTAAGAGCATTTACCACAAAACCAAGGCTTAACATTGTCAGATTTTATTCCTACCCATACATTCGATTCTGGTAAACTAAACCCAACAAATCTGCCCTCTAATACGATCACAACGAATTGTTCGCGCTTTTTATCCAATAAACCAGATTACCGAACAACACATACTACGAATATCCGATTAACTTAAGCCGGATAGTTTTCGGCGTGTATTCGGCGGTTGCGCATCACTGTTCGTACATATTTAAAGTGACGTTTTGTTGGACAAATCCGGATGTACCGACAGGCACTTTTTTCTCAGTATTCATGAGCGAGCAGAGTCAGGGTAAACACGAGGACTTGTTCATATGCGTCCATATGCTTCTGTCACTTAATAAGGTCAGATGGGAAACATAGTGCCATCGTCCCCTTTACAATCCCAATCATAAATTAATAGCAAATTCCCATTTGACCCAATGAAAACTGCAGAACGGATGAAAACAAGTCAAGACGAGTGTTTCTTATGTTAGATATTATGGATGGTACTGAGCGATGTGGGTGTGTGGATGTTAGCAATCAATCAGCCGTCGCGCCGGTGTAACTCGATATACTATGAATAAGCAATGGCTGTACCGAGTGAGGAAAATAACAGCGAAAATTGCGTATGTTTGTAAATATTTTTGTGTGAACCACGTTCTGTTGTTAATTCTGGCAAGTCAACAACATCATAAGCTACGTGATGAAAGCATTACCGATCAAATATATTCTAGTCTGTATTAATATGATAAAGACGTAAAGTTTGTGAGTTTGGATGTAGGAGGTAGGTACTCTTTGAAATTACTGATCTGATTCCGATAATTCTTTCAATATTGGGAAGCTACATTATCCCCGAGTATCTTAGGCTATATCTATGACGGTCTCATGGGATAATTTCAGACCATAACACGAGCAAAAGCTAACAAGATATATTATGGAAGTCCACTCTTAGGATAGCAAATCGACTCACAATATCTCTTGAGATTTTATGAATATCCTAATATTATTAAAATGGGAATAGTTATATCGCCTAACTATGTAGGATGAACGTACCCTAGTAGTCAAAGCCAGCGCAATGCTATCATTACACAGACACACCTTGGATACATGACAAACGAATGCTGGGCAGAACCACCATCATAGATAAATCCTTTGAGTCCGGTTACATAGCATACACATGCGTGTCTGACTGGGATCTATGGGAGCTTATGCCTATTTTCACCACCACTAGTTCACACCTAAATCAATGCCTAAATAAAAGAGAGGTGTTAAATTTTCAACTTTGAACTCAGCATTGTAAATGTAATTGAGCGCTTGAGAAAACAGGCACTAAGTTCGCAAAACGATCAATCTGCGTCCATATAACTCGCACATATTAAATTTTAAAATAAAGCACAACAAACAAACAACCTAAAAACTCATTAATCATTTCCCTTTCACATGACAAACCTATCGCCTGAAAGTGGCCAAAAAAAACAAGCGAAATGATAAAAACATTCGTTTAAAAATCAGCACATACAATTTGGTCTGTTGGTCTAACAAACAAGAGATGTAAATATGGACAGGCTACAGGGTACAGCCAATGAATTTCGATAACGGAACAAATTACCGCTTATATTATGGTGGTCGGTAGTGGTATCTCGATGGTACATAAAAGTTTGTTTAGTTACAATATTGTCGCACAAGTGTTTACAAGTCTGCTCAGCCTTTTAACCAGGTGGTTAAATATATATGTTTAGATGCGTGAAAAGGTAACAAAATAGGAATGAGGTCGTATTGTTAACTACACTCCTTTTTTAATTAATGAGAAACATCATATCATATTAACAGATAAAACATAATTATCAGAATCACACAGAATAACGTTTTAATACGTGTATTCAGTATTCAAAAGCTAGCCATGTTTTAATTTGTATTTACCTTTAAAATATCAAGTTCAACGAATATATTTTGTTCCATACTAATCTCGTGTTTCGTATAATCCCATTGATAATAATTACAGTGTAACGAGGTCGATGTTTTTTATTCGATTACGGTTAAAATTGAATGTTATATAAACCTGCCCAAAGCGGATTACGCAGGCATAATCAAACTAAGGCAAAATATATTAAAATTTCAAATCCTGGCATTACGTAATGTATTCAGGTTTTAAGGGGCTCCGTACCTAACTGTATAAATTATAAATGGGATGTTACTTCAAATATCACGTTTGGTAGATGAATTGGTAATCGTTGCGGTTGAGAACTTTTAGGTATCAGCGGGCAGTGTTGTTAATAGATGTCAAATATTTTTGAATTTCCAGTTTTAGTTACATATCGGTTTCATCATGATGTTTTCCTTCACTGTTTGTGAGTGTTAACTGGGCGATGAAATTATTCACATAAAGTGCCTGTTTGGGTTCGATTAAATTTACAACTGGTAAGTCGAACCCGTTGCTACTGAGTGGCTCTAACACCCGAATCTGTGTATAATCAAGTCAAAGTGATTACTCGAGTAAAAGTAATAACTTAAGATACGATTTTTATTCTGTAGTTTAGTAATTGCTTGATTGTTTTGTAATTATTAGAACTGTCAAAAGTTAGAACGTTAGTTAGTCTTTGACGGTTCTTACTTCGTTCAAATTCTTGTCTATGTCATAGGAATGGTCACACAAGTAATTACTTAAACTCAAGTAATTACTTTAAAGTGATTATAGACACCAGAGTAAGTCGGCCTTAGTTATAAAATGATGATCAATTTTCTGTTAGTAACCTGTAAATATTCTCTCCCAATTAAGCGAAAATACAATTTCGGGATACAATCTTAAGGGCAGAGTGGTATCTAATAAGAAAATAATTACCCAAACCAAAGTTGACTCTCAGGTAGTTGAAAATTACGTGAAAATAAGATTTGGAGGCCACTTAGACCGTCGGTTAAGTTTCCGAGTTCTCGCGACCTTAGGGAGTCACTAAGTGAAACTAATTATCATACTCGTGGACCGTTATGTGTCTAGACATTATATAAAACTGAAACTATCTAATTGACGCAAATTAAAGTTTTGTTTTTACTACTTTGATTTTAATGAGCGCGACTGCTGAGCATTAGGTCCTGGGTTCGATTGCCGGATCAAGCAAAATGTTACTGGGGTTTCTCAGTAGCAACTACGGAGTCTAGATTTGTGCCCGGTACTATTACTACCTTTAGGGGTACCTCTGTATATCCCTCCGGGGATTACAGGCGCCATGTCATGTATGTTGTTTTGAATACTTAATGGCCAGGGCTACCACTTTAATTGAGCAGCCTGGGTTTTTTGGTTAAAATATTAATTTTATTAGCCGTCCCTACGGCAGTCTTCAAATAAACTGACAGACTTCGTAGATATACTTTATGACCGATCCTTAGTCTAGAATCTCGATATAGAATCTCAATTTAAATCTAGGTTTAATTTTGACTGAATTCATTCTAGAATAACCGCCCGATAATGTTATGTTATGCAACTTATGCATAACAAACAGTTTTGTTTTCCTGGTAATAAGCAATCATTTCGCATAATTTCAGACACAAGCTTAAGCATTTTTACGTCAGTATTTCATAACAATCCAACGGACGAGAGTTCCCCTCAATTTTCCAGCACAGTTCGCTATATCTACCACAATGGGCGATTGTCTCCCAAACTCGAACCCGTAATGACGTCGCTTAAAATGCAAACGAAGCTTCCCGCTAATGAGCTTAGGGACTAAAAATACCTAATTCTGGAGCAGAATGTGTCAATTTGTTGTCATTATGGTCATTAGATGAGGTCAGAGGTTTCATGACTGTATTTGAGGTAAGGAGACTGATTTTTTAATATTTTGATGTTTTGTTTGCATAATTGTATTAATTAGAAGTTAATTTGGATTGTAAATGATTAATTTTCTAAACGCAATATGTTAGTAGTCACTCCCTTTACCAGCTTTCTCAGGGTAACGATTTTGTACTGTTGGAGATATTTTTAGGTAAAACCCTTGTTACTGTTAACGTTACGTAAAACCTAAAAGTAGAAGAATGCTACCCGCAAGGTCTACCTATAAACCTTGCGGGTAACATTCTTTTACTTTTGTTATAGCTCTCTGGATTCGGGTAATATGTATATCCAACCCGAAGCTTGTTGAATCATTACATTCCAAATACAGTACTTTATTTACAAGCAGACAGCCAGGAAGAAGGCGTACCCTACCCGTCACAAGAACCAGAGGGAGAAATATGTGGAGAGCAGTCTGGCGACCGTACAGCATAATAATATCTGGCAATAAAATGCAAACTCTATTCCAACGTCATTTCTATAAGTAATATTGTGCACTCGCCACACGGGCTCACGGCGCACCGTGCGATTTATACCCTTACAATAAACGCAGCAGCCGTCTGTCGCAAATTTTCGCAGATTTTTATCGCTTGTTTATTCGATGGAACGACGAACCTGCGCCAGTTTTATGGATGATATTATATTTTTATTTCCTATTCTGTGTTTATTCACTATTTCATTTGCTTTTCTGTTGCTAGTTTACGTCCTTGGGATGTATGATAATGCAAGGGGTATACCTGTGTGTTACCCTGAGTTACGGAGGTTAGATAGGCAGTCGGTCCATGTAAAATTCTGGTACACAGCTGCATCTGGTAAAACAGAAAGCTAACCCCGAAGTAGTTGACAAAATGCTGGGTAGATAACGATGTTGTTTGGTGGTATGTTAAACAAGTAAGTGGTCTGCTTATTGTTAAGTTTTCACGTCACCAGTATGAACATAGCCGGAGGTAAACAACGTACAATTTCGAACCTCGGCGGCCTTAAAACGAGAAACTATGATTGCTATGGTAATTTAAATAAAAGTTAAAATAGTATCGTCAAGACCACATCAATTATCTTGTGCCATCGATTAAGTCTCGCGATCGACAAGTCTCGAGTAAGTTGCACTCGCAAATCGAACGCTCGTAATCTCGTATGCAAACTTTCTTGTGCCGGATTACGACAACTTGAGTCTTGTTCGACAACTTTAATGTATGTACTTTAGTTTAACGCTTAAATATTCTGAATATTGTACTAGTTGGTGAAGTTGTCGGGTTCGAGGGTAAGTACTTAGGTGACAACGTATTGTGATGTGTTCTGAACAAGCCTGGGAAGTTAAACATAGTTTGATGGCTCGAGTTTAGAGTATTTTAGATCTGTTGTGACCTTGTGCCTACAAGGCTACAAGGTTACAACTTGCGTGAGATGCGTGATCGACTCATGAATCTGTATTCGTACTCCGGCTAAATTACGTCACGTTACGGTCAACTGAGTACAAATAAAGTGCTATATTAACACGTAGGTGTACACGAGAACAGCTACATCCAGACTTGACCACAACTTCAGCTGTCTGAGCCAGCCTTGAGCGTCATATCGGTCAACATTGAGGGTTTTCATGTGTAATTCCACCTGCACTCTTAGGCGCCTGTCCGAGGTCACCACAATCGCCGTCGAGGTGTTAGAGTTCTGATCGAAGCTAATTTGACTTCAATAAAGGGACGAAGAAACAGAAAAAATTATACATATTCTGTAAACATTTCAACTGCACACCTTTTACGTTTAAAAAGATACAGCCCTGTGATATACAGACAGATCGTAGTCGGTAGATTTAATAATAGAGGTCCGTTAGTAGTTAAAAAAGGTGCGGAACCCTAAAAAAGTGGGTAAAACTCTTTAAACAATAAACCCAACGACGACTAACAAAGTAACAATCAATTTGGACCCAAAGAAGTTAAATCAACAAAGTTCGCGACACAGAAGTATGTAACAAGTAACAAACCGGCGACTTGTATCCGCAGATCGCAATAGTTCAAAACTAAAGGATAGGCGGTATCAATCCTTTGATCCCTTTCACTGGCGGCGCGCTGGAGGATTCCGATACCCTCACCTGGAACTGTTACAACTTGTATCTTTACGGTCAAATAGAGTGAATGTGTTTATAATGGATGTAAACCTAAGTTTATAAGCAGCTATAAGGTAAACGGATTAAAAATGCTTAAAATGCAACAGTTTTATTTGAGATAAATTTGTGTTTCACACAAAAAAGAACAAGCAATTATATGTTAACGGTTTAACCTGTTTTTAAAGTTTTGTTACATTACAAGATATTATAAAAATAATAACAATGATAAAAAGAAAAATAAAATTGTACGCAATTTACCTACTGTTCCATTAATTAAAATTATCAAACTAATTTTGGAACTGAAGGCAAATTGTGTTTACTTTAGATGTCTATTTTATGTCATAAAATTATAAAAGCAGCTTAGGCAAAGTCAGGAAAACGAATGCTTAGAAAATAGACTTTCAAATTCAATTACACATAATTTCAATCAAAACTTTCATTATTTGGCAGCGTTGAGTCTATAAATAGCAAGGTAAATAGAGATATGATGTCAACCTGCTCAGCACTTAATTTCCCTGAAATTGTGTAAATACATCGGAATTACGATACGATAAATAAAAGATGGTAATAATTTACAATTCATGCATAAATAAGCTATAAGAAAAAAAACACTTAAAAAGCGAACTGTTCACACTAGGTTTTGACATGGGAAATCATCAAATGACTCCTCCCGCTCTGGGCGGAGCGGAAGGGAGTGTCAGACTTTTACTGACTAAAACCCATCCATGTTCCTTGTTTTGCCCTTTGTGTTCCAGGGCCGCGGTATCTCTTTCGAACAGTCCCGCAGCCCACACTAGGTAAGCCTGAAACCGATGAATGGCCTACGGGAGTTTAAATGGACTGCCTTAATTAAGAGCGGCCTCCGGACCTGCTCGGATCAAGTTACGACAGCAGAGTATTTAACGAGTTTTTAAAATACAACCCGAGGATTGCTGGGCGGCTTGCAAATGATGACAGGTTGTGGTGAGAGCTTGAATGTGTTTAAGATTATAATTATGTCACGTCTTCAGTCAATCTGTCTTACTGACGTCACTAATATATAACCGCATAGCCCATATTATGTGAGTACTATGTAATAGAAAGCTATCCTTCGTTGGAAACCTACGTCATTTTCTTTTTTTTTTTTTGACTTGTCATGTCATGCTCACTGAAATGTCTCGCTGATGGTGGCGCGTGTGTCGGATCAGTTAGTTCCCTTCAAAATGGTTGAGTTGAATGGTGCTGATACATGCGTCATGTTCGTGAACGGGCGCTGTCAGTTGTGACTGGTCATCTCTTGGTTGCCACGGCTTATTTGAATTAATTATTTTATTTTTTGAATTGTTCTTTTCCTTGTTTTTACTATGGACACTTTTAACGTGCACATCTTGCTACATCGCTCTCACATAATGTACCATCTAAACATGAATGATGTAACCAAGGTTTTGTAAAAATATTCTGATTTAAAAGAGTGTCCATGGAGTTTCTTGCCCGTTCTTCTCCATAGAGATCTACGTTAGGGAATGGGCAACTACAGTACTTTCACAGTTTTTATGCCTTGTGACTGGGACTGTAGCTAAATTTCATTGTTGTCTTTGTTTCGACAGTTCAAAAGTGCCTGTAACGGGCCTACTTGAAATAAATGCTTTGATTTGATTTGATTTGATTTGACTCAAAATTACACTTACCTGAATCGGGACCGAGCTGATCATGTCTGCCGAATACCCAAAGAGCTGTGGGCCAAAACGGCCACTATGTGGAGCACTGACACAGCCAGAAAGTGTCGCAGGAGATAAGCTAGCCAGACCCAACGATCAGGGGCCAACATCAGCCTTGCCTGCCCCTTGCCCAACAATGGGTCGATGCAGGCTAAAAGTAACAATATCATAAGTCACCAAGATAGTGCCTTTTCTGCTCCGTGGCATGATCGTAAATGGATGCATTGTCACAAAAAAAGCACTTCAGTTCGTGAAAATTACAATGGAATGCTTCAGTTAAGTATGTTTTAGAACTAACTCGTTTATTTCTTCATTGTGTAACTACCTCATAACTTATTAACGATTTCAAATGCGGTATGAAACATTAATTTTAAAGCGTAACTTTGAAATTGTTATCATTTATTTGGATGCCACCATTTCGCAACTTTCACACCATTACCGACAACAAATAGAACAAAGTTTTGTTTCATACTCCTAAACTATGATAGGACGTTAACACAAAACTAGTTTCATTCTTTTCAGTACCTAAGTTTTTAACGTAAAACAACAAAAGGTAAGCGACTGCATTTATGGCGCTGGCAAATGTCCTTTCACTATGATTCTTCCGAATCACCCTTATGCCGCGAATGACAAACGACATCAGAAAACCCCATCCATTTCCCGCTCCGCACTCAAATTATCCGTTATTTATCACAAACCAGTTTATCAACAGTCAGTTTAAAACATAATAACAGGCAGAGCGTGTGACAGTCAAATTAAAAAACTCCCAACTGTGTCTGCTGCACGACGCGCCGCGATTAAGCTGCCAACCGCACTATGCAAATTATGTATTTCCAACGCGCAAGCCACTGTTTATTTATTAAAAATTGCCTGCGTTTATTTGCATAAAGAATTTTGTTTGCGTTTGTACTTATAAATTTGTGGTTTTGAAAATAATGTTTTGGGGACTGTTTTTGTTTTGGCATCGTGAGGCCCACATAGTGAGGTCATAGGTAATAAAAAATGTTTTGGTTAGTTGGCTGCGGTTAAAAAAATAATCACATATTTCCACGTAAATCCGAGAAACTATAGATTTAGCATCTTAGATGCTGGACAAAATACTTAGCACCTACTTCTTTATATTAATCAGCTTTCTCAGTACATTTTCAAAGGTTCAACCATCGCCGATACTTTATAAAAATCGCGTTGTGAACAAAGTAATTCCCATTGCAATTGAATGAAAGAGGTGCCTACGTTAACGGAAAAGTATGTAATCCGTCATTGTATTCAGTTCTCACGTAAAGCTAGCGACCTGCACGTTGCACATTGTTATGATACCTACTCCATATTTTTCTTCCATATTCAATTTGCACGAGAACTTATCTATTTCAAGTTTAGGAATAATTTCACTTTTTCTCTACATCGACATCTGTGGACCAGACTACTTTGTAGTCCGGGAAGATAATTGCAAATGGATTATCAACTTTTATGGCCGAATCAAAAATTCTTTGACAGCGTACGAAATGGGAGTTAATAACACGACAAAATGGTGCAATGTGTCAGCTAAACAATTAATTTATATGTACACACATACACATAACACCGACTGTACTTCAACAATGCATCGAGCATTATGCACAATCAAAAATTTACCTTTCGTTTCCAGAGCACAAGTTATTAAAACGCAATAATTTACCGAAACAGTAAGCGCGTGCGATGCTCGCAATAAATCAATCATGGCGGCGATAAGCGAGCGTTGCAATACTGCCATATTCGTCCGCTATTTATTATATGAGTTATATGAGTAATGCGGCCCCAAGTGTACGGACACTTCGTTTGCCTTCCCTTCCAACTGATTATTTTATGTGGCGCTTGTTTTTTTCGCTTCCGTCGAAGTTTAATGAGTTCCTGCGGGGAGAGAATAAATGAATTCTCTTTTTGATTCTTTCGGATAGATTTGTTCCTGTTTCGGTTGCCATTGTTATAATTAAAGTATTTGTTCGTTTACACCTAGTAGATTACGTCAGGACATATGAGCGTCGTCAGCGTCGTGTATATTTTCTATAAGTTTATGAACACAGCACATATCCAATTTACTTATTCAATGACCTGAAAATTATGTAATAAACTTTAACAAGCTTCCAGATTAAAATTGATGAAAAATTCCGTCATGATGATACTTTGATTCCATGAATAAATTATATTTTCATAATTTTTAATGAGGTAGGTACTTAATTTTATCTTTAAATATTTATACTCGAAGCTGTTCAGGCAAAAGAAAATCAGCTTTAATTTATATCCTTATTAAAATAACATGCAACGATGGCAGTACGCGATGTCCACTGCAGTAAAAATAGCAGAAAGTGTAGTAATAAACAAAAGTTGAACCATGTTTAAACGGAGCAAATACTATAATCACAGAACGTTCAGAGTACATGTGAAGCCAAGCACGGCATGCAAACACGTGTGTTTAGACTAGAAAATTATATCCGGCTAGTTTCGGTCTAAATAGAACCCACGTTTGGCCAAAACTGGGGTTCGTGCTCTAGTTGGACCCCACCAAATTGCCGACCATTTTTCAAACTACTCAAATTCTCTCGCACAAAGCTAAAAGAGTACCATCGAGTAAAGCTAAAAATGTTAGTCTGGTTATTACCTGCCAAAGCGATAATCTGGCGCAGTGCCAGCTGAAGTGAGCCTCGCACCGCAGCGAAAACAAGGCTTAGATTAGATATATCGGAGCTCGAATATTTCAGAAAGAGAAGGGGATGAAAATATTCCTGCCCAAAACGAATGAAACAGACGTATGGAACCATTTGGATGATAAGTCAATTCTATGATTCATTTGTGAATGACCCATAGATCAATATTTGGTCGCACTTATTCAACGTAAACCCAATACAGCAATTTAAATTAATCCTTTAGACCAGTAACAATCCAAAATGTCACCAAACCACTAAATCTCTTGAACACCCTCTGCTTAACACGTATTACCCAATGGCCGTTAATTCCCATTTATCATCACTTGGCAGGCGAGCCAAGCCATTACGCTGTGAAAATCTCCCAGTACAAGGCAGCGTTTAGCGAGTCCTATCCAATCAGTGCATCGAATCGTTCAGCATATGAAGACTGCGGTATGTAGGTCAGGGCAGCGGGTTCGAGGCCGGCTAATGCAACGCGATCCCCCAGGCTTTGCACTGCGCCACAACTGTGCGGGATGATGGGGTGAAAGAGGGAGGCATTACTTTAAATTGATGTGAAAAAAGCAAGTAATAGTCAAGTTGCGACGAATGGTTGAAAAATCTTTCTACCTTACGAGATGTGACTAATTTTGGTTTCTCATCGAGATTTCTCGAAACGGGAAATTTCGAGAAATTTAGCCTTGTATTTAGCCTTCGAGACAAGAAAAAAATGATCGAGAACTCGAGAAATTCTTGTCGGGAATGCCCGAGACTCGAGAAAAAAAATTACAAATGAGTAATCGTCACCCTGTTTGACGTCACATTATTTGTTTTTCGTGAAACAAAACATAATATTTAAAAAAAAACTTGTAAAGAAATTAGAGAGATACTTTTATTTCTGTTTTATAGCTTCTAACTAAATATAAGTTAGTCATGTTCATAATTAATTCATTATAAACCATAGTTTCTCTGAAACCAAAATACTTCCAAAATGCAAAAAAGCTTAATGTTGAGCCAAAAATGGCGAGGTTCTAAAAGCGGGATTACCTCATTGTACTTTAGAATTTAATAAACTGTTAGAAACAGTAAAACCACTGATATTCAGCTAACTGCTTGCTACTGTTATTATTGTAACAAACAAGTCTAGATTTCGAAATTGGAACACAAACTAAAGGTCGATTCCACCATCGGAATGAAGTAAAATGCGAGGGAGGATTTAATTAGGGCTTAAAACTACGGCGAACTCATAACAGTGAGATTCCCTCGGACTGAAGTATTTAACTCCGCCATTAATTCTGCTGGTAATCCGTTATGATATCAGATATTTGTAGCTGTACGTTACAGCGGGGAATCTTTCGTGTTTACTTAATGGGGAGAGATTGATGTGTGGTGTTTACTTGGAGGCACGGCGTGTTTTTGTTTGTGGTTTCGTTTGTTATTATTGATTAAACATGAGTTAGTAGAAACACAAGATTAAGGTCACGGTGGGAGTTAACTGCTTTGAATGGAACTTAAGACAGTTTTAATTGCACTTTTGAATACCCTTTGCAGCCTGCGGGCAGGATGGCCTAGACAAAGAATTTTGCTTATGGGTGTGCACGTTCACTGATTCAATGATTACCGCGAATTGAGTAAAAATTAAGCAGAGAATTGCATGCATGTACCGGCATTTTATTTTATTTATTTATGTACACACTAAATATAGCAAAGAAGAAAGGAACATCAAACAGTACAATAGTGATGTTTATTTCTAAAGAAATCTCTTCCAGCATACTTGCGAAAGGAGATACTAAAAAAAGAGTTATAAACACAGTGTGTAAAAGAAGAAGAGAAAATGGAATACATAAAGCAGATAACTATTTTAAATCAATATAATCTATACTAATATTATAAAGAGGTAAAGTTTGTGAGGTTGTGAGGGGTAATCTCTGGATCTACTGAACCGATTTTGAAAATTCTTTTACCAATAAAAAGCCACGATATTTGTGAGTGTGATAGGTTATATGTTAACCCGAAACATGAAAAGACATTTTCCTGGTATTCGGATTTGCAAAGTAAGTCGGAGAAAAAACGGTCGAACGAAAACGTTTCTTACGAACGCTGCCTTACGATGACAGATATATAATTGAGATCTAGAAAAAAGTTGTAGAGCTTGATAATGCCTTCAAAAAAATTAGCGACAGCATATGTCCAACTTTTATTATTTAAGTCACAAAAAGTAGTTTTTTATATAAAAAAAAAAAAACAATTAAATCGACAGATCTGGATGAAACTTGGCACAGAGATAGATTATAGTCTGGTATAGTACATAGATTACATATTATCCCAGAAGTAAGATCTTGGCGGGGTGGGTGGTAGCAACTGGATGAGAGTTGCTGAGAATCGAGTTGAATGGCGTGTGATTGAGGAGGTCTATGTCCAACAGCGGGCTGCTATAGGCTGATGATGATGATCCCGTGGGCAATTCCCGAGCTCGCGGGCGAAGCCACTGGCATAAGCTAGTATTTAATATATGCAACTATGACGAAATGGAAAGATAATGTTCTTTCACTCTTCTTTTGAACTTCAACAGTTTGGCAGTCCCTAATGTCAGGCGGAAGTGAATTCCACAACCGCACGGCGTGCACAGTGAAGGAATAGGAGTAGGGAAAGCGTTAGGTTGGTAAAATGTGGAGGGGCTTTAAGGAGGTTCCTAAGACGCGACCTGCTAGGTGCATCAGAAGGACGGGAGTAGGAAAAGCGTTCCCGCAGATATAATGAAGTTTTAGTGTTATGAAGGATATTAAATAGCAGACACTAAATCTGAGAGTTCCTGTGAAGTCGAATTGGGCGCCACTTGAGTATTTTGGAAAGTTAGAAACATGATCAAACTTTTTAAGGTTAAAAAAAGAACGAACACAGATGTTTTAAATTTTTGAATTGTTATTTCTAGAACAAATATTAACACACAGCGCGTGAATTTATTGTCAACATAACAAATATTACCGGTGTGACTGGAGGCCCACCCCAGCATAGTTGGGAAAAGGCTAGGCAGATGATGTTGATGATTTCTAGAACAAATATTAACACACAACGCGTGAATTTATTGTCAACATAACAAAGTCGTAATCATGTTATTATATAAAGTAGCAATTCACCTAAATCCACAAAATAATTCAAACAGCACGTTCATTTGCTAAACACATTAAAATGAATTGTGCTCGACCGCATAGCACCGTCCAGCCTAATACGTTATGATCCGTGTTATACATCGCGGGATAGGCAGGCTTAGTGCTCAACACAACGACGTTAGCTCCAAGATGAGCCGCCTTGTATGCTCAACATAGCGATAGCGATACACGCGACATAAACACGTGTACTGTAGACCAAACTACTTAGTATTCTGACAAAAATTAACCTTAACACTACCCAGTTAATATTAATTTTTATTGTGTGCGTTATTGAATGAATGAGACATTTATTTGCAAGAATATAGGTAGCTAAGGTCTTAATGTATATGGGTTTCACTATATTCGGCATTTCAGCCGTACAAATATTCTAATTATTTTTATTCTTATTCTTTCTTTATATTCTTTGATATACTAATCTTTACTCGCGGCTTCGCTCGCGTGACGGTCAGAAATTGTCGGAAATGATTTCTGTAATTAACAACATCCTAGTCCTAAACTATACTATGGTCAACCTGTGTGCCATTCAAAAAAATTCTTACATCCGTTAATATGAAAGTTTGTAACAAGAGCAACAGACAGAGTTACATTCATGTTTATGGTACAAGTACGTAGTCACCTAATAGATTCCTCAGTACAACAATACAATATTTAAAAGAAGTTACACATTAAGAGCCTGCACACAAAATACTATACATACATGTTCGACTGTACATACTATAGCAAAGCTGATGTTTTCTTAGAACTTGTTCATGCAACTGGCTTGTGCTACGGAGCGAGTCACGTGAAAAGTCAGACGGTAAGATAAGGGTGCATTTAACTTAATTAAATTAAGCTTCAGTCATCATTAGCCTAGCAGAAACTACAGCTGTTCAGATTTCTGTTTGTTGTCGATTGTATAGAAAAATACCAGTCGATATTAGAAAAGGACCAACAAACATGTAACTGTAGCAACCCATTTCTCGTGGAATTCCAATATCCAATTTCCATCGAAACAAAATATTTGTTTTAAAATCTAGGTTTTCCATCTAAAATTCTAGGAAACTTATAACTCTCACAGGTATTGTTTCCATTGTTTCCACAATCCACTTGTGTTTAAGTTACCGGAGGATTAGCTATCCAAGATGAAAACCGATAAATACCTAGCAAATTGCACACACAAATAAGGCACTCACGTCAGTACAGTCGTATTGTGCTAGTAGCTGCACTAACCCGTGTCCAATGGTCTGAGGCAGTACCCGCGCCAGTCAAGTGCACTGACCCGACTACTATCTGATACTTGCACGGTGCTGCTGTAATTTACATCTTGAGGGCTCCCGCGCGACTCGCCAACTATTTGTTGTGTTAGACAAGTTGTAGATACTGCATCATGGATATTCTCTTGTGTGTTGAGCTTTAACTTGCACAAGGTACATAAGTCATATCCTCTCATTTTAGGTCGCTGACACCAGTTCTTAGAGTTTTTGGTGGGGAGAAGAAGTGTTGGAGTACCAATAAATCGCCCCAACAATGAAAATGTCTGATCGCTTAGAACCAAAATCTTGTAATCCTTGTGGTACGGAGAGTGATATCGGACTACAATCGACTAAAACCGCACAATTATTTCCTAAAACTAGTATTTAAATAGTTGAACCGAAAGAATTTTGAAACGTTCTAGGATTTCTTTTATTTTTAAATATCATGTTACCTCGCAAAGGTATCGGTTGCTTTCCCGAGAAATCGTTTCTTTTTAATTCGAATATCGCTTTGTGGTTTTTAAGTATCGCTGGTATATTTTTTACAGGCCAATTTCAAAGTGGTAGGTAAAATTGTTCAGTTAGGTTAGTGGATGAGTACTCGTATAAAACTATTTCCATAACATACAATAACATAACATCACGCCTGTAATCCCTGAAAGGTTAGGCAGAGGTGTACCTAATAGTACACCCACATTTCGCCAGCTATGTTTAAGTCCCATGTAATAGGGGTCGAGCCTATTGCCATCAACCAGGCACAAACTATTTTCAATTCATGAGATTAATAAAAACAATAATTTGTCTCAAGAAAATGCAATATTCTGTCTGAGTATGTAAGTAAAAGCATCCTAGCCGTCAACGAGGTCCCTACTTCACCAGAGAACCTCCAAAGAAAACGAAACACGAATAACCAATTACCAAACTCCAATCATTTTATCAGTCTCTCGCACAGAACTAGCAATAAAAGTCTTCAGACTGCCTTATAATGTGCTCCACAGCACTTCTGGAAATAGCTCCCAAACAACTTGTAAAGTCAATCGAAGGAATGGCCTGTTTTATTGGTACTAGGAGCTCCTGGCTACCTGTACATATCTAGACGGCTGGTGAATTTTTTAAACTCGACAGATACGTTATTGCCTTCGAGGGGTTTAGATCGAGCCGCGGGAGATATTACAGACTGCAACATTGAACGATGTTACTTTGCTCATAGTTTATTCTACCTTTCATGTTATTGTTTGTTTATTCTTTAATAAGTACTGTAACTATGTACATTTTGAAAATGTCAGTCTTCTTTTCCTTTACGTTTTGATTTCATTAAAATTTTGTTGTCTGCACAGTTCTATCATTGGTTTCAAATTTCATCCTAGAAGGTGCAGGTGGGTGTGCAGGATCGGCAGAAAAGGAGGTGGGGCATATCCTGCAAACAGGTTTTACACTGGCACTGTAAATTTTTCGACAATTCTGAGAAGCAAGCACAGTTAGGCGTGCAAACGCAGGTAGAAACCCGTTTCTATAAACCAACTAATACAAAACTGTTTAACTATTAAGCAACAAACAAAACCTCTACGATTCAAACAATACAGTATCGAAAGAACTACAAAAGTAACTCGTAAGTGGTGATCGATTCGTTTAATTACTTCTCTGTTCATGAAGCAATCAATCAATCGACTCTAACTCGGCCTGATCCACTGATTGCTGCTCAAAGTCTCTGTAGCCTACGCCACGCCAAGCGACGTGGCGTGGCGTCGCACGTCGACACTCGGACGCCGCTGTAATTGCATCGCATACGCCGAAGTAAACCGCTGGCTCAAGACGTTTCGTTGCGGCGGACTATTGAATGTTGGCATGGAATTGGGAACAACAAGGAGTGCTAAGTTACCTAAAAGACACGGAAGACGGCAAACGCAGCAGCGTTAAAATCTTAGCTAAATGTTTGAGAAAGACAGTATCATTAAGTTTTTGAGACCTAAGTTTTATGAATATGTCTGACTAAATATTTTCCAACATTGCCTCTTTAAAACTTATCAAACGAAATAAATTTATAAGAATATTTTAAACAATTTTCTACTACGTCATAAATTTCAGCAAAACAGGATTAGATGATGATTAGCAAGCTGACTCAATGAATTTGAAAATTTGTATTTTGCAATTTCAATCTCGCTCACATTATAGTACTCCATTTGCTAACTACTCTATGCTTTGTAAAGCCCATGTTATTGACCGGTCTTGTGAGACTCAGGCTCAATCAACACGTTTGGCAGAGCTTGGCACGTCACTGTATGGGCGCATTATATTGTTATTTATTTACTTCTAGCCGACAAAACAAGTAACATTGAAATGTTGAGTCAGTTCCTTTTATACGACAGTGCATAATAATGACTATGATTATGATTCGTAAATCCGACATAGAAACCTGTTCAGCATAGAAATGCAACCTCCCAGAAGAAAATAACCGTCGGAACAGCGCGGATTTTAATTTATTCTTTAGAATTCCTCGTCCCATATTAAACTCGCTATAATAACGTGCAGCCCAGACGCCTCCCATTCCGAGCATCCAACAAAAAATACAATATTAGCAAAACTAAAAACATTCACATTTCGTACAAAGCCTGCGCTATATTCATTTTAAACCGGCTCGCACAAAGCTTTCATATTTCCTAACTATTTACATTTATTCGCTTGTTTTCGCTCATTTTACCTATTTTTAATAATGTCCATTTGTTATTAAACAGGCTGGCGTTTCAGTGTTTCAGGCACGATATATTCGCCATTGCACGCACCCGGCGCTCAGCGCGTAAAAATCTGTGTATCCACGTTCTAGTAAAAGTTTTATGCGGCTGAATAAACTCAGGTTGTCGGGAGCACTCGGGAGCAGTCGGGGGATTTCGGGAACGTTCGGGATGAGTCGCTTTTGTGCCGATCGCTGCGACAATGGCCGTTTTGTTCGGGAGTTGTTTTTGATTAATAGAGGCAGCCTGAAAAGGATTGTTTGGCGAAACAAAATATTTTGTTGTTATTTTATTGTTGTGTTGTTCGGTACAAAGGGTTGTGTTGCTATGAATACAACATTTTAATCCAATTCGATTTATTCTATTGTTAATACTGTGTAACACTTCGGCACAGCGATTGAAATTATCAGCGACACCTTTTCGCTCACTCACTTCTCATTATAAATAACACACTTATAACTGCCAATAAATATTGAACGTGCGCTGCCTTAATCCGAGTTTAAACAGAAACAGTAAATAGATGCACACCGACAAGCTCACCGGCCTCTCGCATTAGTTCTCCGATGCAGCGAGTTAATGCTAATCCTTTCTCTTTCCTTACCTTTATAGTGGTGCATAAGTCGGAACATTTCAAGACACATATCTTTTATATTAATACTATACATAGAATAATATATCTATCTTTTACTAAGCTATAATGCTTTGTTTAAATGTTTTGCAAAACTGGCTTTAAGTAGTCCATTAAATTGTATAATATCAGCTGGCAATAATTAACAAAACGTCATGAGCTTTTTATGAAATATTTAATTTGTAGAGAGCAATCATCGTCGTCATCAGTGTCTTTTCCACTCTGTGTGGAGTAAAGGTGGTGTGCGGAGCACTACCGTGTCCTCGTAGCGGCGATTGGCGGCGGCGACCTCTCGCGTCCGGCCCTGGTTCAAGCCATGGTCCGGGGCGAGAGGGAATGGGAAGCCGTCGCCTCCTTCTGCGAAGCAGTCATGTTAGCGAAGGAGGTGGCGGAACGTGAGAGGGACAGAACCTCACGTCCCGGCCGCCGCGGGAGAAGCACCGGGCGTCGGGGGCCACGTCGTGATGGCTCTCGGCCACCGTAGGCGTGGGCCTGTGGACGGTGAGTAATGGGCTAGCTCGCCGTTCGTCCGTCGTATGACGACAGGCCGTGTCGACGGCGCGTTCGTGTTCCACGCGCGCCTCAGAGATGTCAGCAATCATGAGGGCCCGCAAGGGCCGATGCCTGTCAGGGCTGCGGGACTGTTCGAAAGAGATACCGCGGCCCTGAAACATAAAGGGCAAAAGAAGGAACATGGATGGTTTTTAGTCAGTAAAAGTCTGACACTCCCTTCCGCTCCGCCCAGAGCGGGAGGAGTCATTTGATGATTTCCCATCCGAAAAAAAAAGGCCTCTTCTCTTTACACCATGCCTCCCTCACCTGTGTCACATCCAGATCATCTGTTCATCAAACCAATAACAGATGCAATTTAACGAAAGCACTTAAAACAGTTCTAAAACACCTCTCAAGCGCAGAATACTCGACTATCTTGAAGACTCAGAGAGCGAAACCATTTAACCAATGGGAATGTAATTAACACCGGCTCCCAAACATTAGAGTTAAGAAACAAACACATCAGTGTAAGAGAACTGCTCCAAACTTAATAGTGTCGCGATGTTGTCGCCATCGCTCAAGAGACGCCTTTCGCAGCGGTAATGTCGACCGCAGACGGGGAACTGTAGGCGATGGGTTCGGGCGACTTAAGTGGTCGGGGATTAGATCATGAAGCGGACTGGGCTGAGGGTGAGGTAATTGAAGACCTTAAGGTAACTCATACAACAGCACACAGACAATACGAAAAGTTAGGGAAATTAATTGTATATAGTGTAATTTAAAAATTCATACATCTATCGGGGAATGTCAGTTAAGATTTAAATACACAGACAATTTGTGAATTCAAGCTGTTTTTTTTAACTATAACTTGAATTCATATTGTAGTACAGTAGTTACGAGTATTTACCTAATTTGGTAAAAAACCTACTCAAACTAATTCGCATTTCCAAATTATTGGAAGTCTAGGACTTTCTATAGACATCTTAATTATGTAGGTACCAGCACGCTACCTACAACACTGTACTAATTATTTAAACCATAATGCTGTCACAATGACTTTTCTCGGACATATCATCATCATTCTCCGCCCTTATCTCAATTCATTTGTCGATCGGCGCAGCAAGTCTTCTTCTTCCATACTTCTCTATTACTCGTCATCTTGAAAGGAGGTGAGCCACCTCCTTTCTAGCCATATCATCATTCACACCGTCCTCTATCGTTTCTTTGGTCTTCCTCTACTCTTATAGTCATCCAGGTTTTTTTCGGACACTGAGGGACACAAAGCATTTTCAGAACGACGTAAACGCCCAATCGACCGATTTGAATACAGCCAAACTCTAAAAGCCATAACACAATTTCGGCTCGTGTACCGAGCGCTGAGTGCCACAGCTGTCGGTAAAAGTGTTGCATCTGCACCGAGCATTAAGTGCACCTCTAGCGCCGGCTGCTGGGGCGCTGTTTACTCCACAAATATTGCCAGCGTGAACGTTGAATGGCGCACGCCGCTTCGCATGTATCTTAGTGGGTATATCTGCTTCTGGGGCAAACTATATGGGGCCAGGAGACGAACGATGACTGTAGAAATTATAGCTCAGTAGAATTGAGTGATAGCGGTGAATTTTTCTGGGCTAAAACTTTGCCATTTCCACGGCGGCAGTGACGTCGGTGGCAGCGCAGAGGTCACTTCCACTGCATGTTTTGGTATACAGAGGACAGGATAGGAGGTGGAACATAGCTTCACGACCTCACATTCCACACCCTACTGCTGTTCCGTCGAGACAGCCGAACAGTTAATAGTACTTCGCGATCACCTTAGTTACATGATCTTTTTCTTTTCTTCTGATACTTGACACAGATCTGTCTTATACGGTATGGTAAACACAATCATAAATATCTGTATCAGCCGATGAACTTACTTCAGATAAGTTATAGGTACCGAAGTTTGTTTGAGGATAAATCATATCAAGTTGCTTTTACGCAAAAGAAATAAATAAGGATACTAAGCTGGCTGCTACAGGTGACATCAACATGATTAAAAATTGTTAAACAAATAATATAATTTAATATAGTATGTTTGTGCGTTTGAAGCTATTCTCAATCCCAACATTATAATAGTCTCAACTAGGGACAGTTAGCTTAACGTGCTTTTTCTAGATATAAGCTATCATTCACTGGAAACTCACCTCTTTTCTTGACTTGAAAGTGCCCTGGTGGCTGTGAGTATGTCATGCTCACTCAAATGTCTCGCTGATGGTGGCGGGTGTGTCGGATCATAGTTCCCTTCACAATGGTTGAGTTGCATGGTGCTGATACATGCGTCATGTTCGTCATGTCAGTCACAACGAGCGCTGTCAGTTGTGACTGGTCATCTCTTAGTTGCCACGGTTTATTTTAATTTATTATTTTATTTTTGAATAAAATTGTTTTTTTTACGATGGACACTTTTAACGTGCACGTCTTGCTACATCGCTCTCACATAATGTACCATCTCAAAACGAATGATATCACCAAGGTTTCTTTAAAAATATTCTGATTTAAAAAAGTGTCCATAGAGTTTCTTGCCCGTTCTTCTCCATATAGATCTATGCTTTGCAATGGTCAACTACGTACTTTCGTTGTGACTGTGTATGTAGCTACATTTCATTGTTGTCTTTGTTTCGACACTTCGTCGTGCCTGTAACTGGCCTACTTGAAATAAATGCTTTGATTTTGACACCTCCAACTCCGTGCAAATTCTTAATATTAGGTATCTGTTTGAGTCCAGTATTAGAAGCCGGTCCGCAGTTTTTCTGTACCGTTTGGACTGAACTTTGACTGACCTTTATTCCGAGCTGCTGGTGTCAAATTCTTAACAGAAAAGTGTAAGAACACTTTGCCGGACCAAAAAATCTTACGCTCAGCAGTCGCGCTTGCGAGTACTATAACAACGAGGCAATCACGTCAATTTAGAATGGTCAGTATAACTGTGCGTTTATAATGGTGAAACATTTACATAAACATGTGAATGTCTCTAATCGCTCTCCCTCTCTCTTCTCTTAATCAAAATTTTTTATAACAATAGGTTCCTCTACATTCCCGCTGCTCTCATGGCCCGTCTAAACGCAGCGTCTGTATGCAAATGCTCGGCGGCGTTATCTGCCGCCGCCGCAGCTCGCTCCAGACGTCTTGATTTCACGCGCACAAGATAACACCAACGTTTTGTTCTCACTTACAATACAAGCTTTGTTGTTTAGGTCTTGGTGTTTAATTTATTGTTCGAAAAGTTATTGGAATAATCAATGTCTAACAAGATCAGCTTTATCTTATACAGGGTCTGTCCTCAGGACTAGATTGAGGTCAAGAGTAGACCCATTTAATATAAAAAAAAAAGGGTGAATTTTTCAAGTGGGCGTGGATGGCCAAATCCGAAACTATGAGCAATAGCGAAAAATACTCAAAGAAGTCTCGAGCCCGATTTTGATGAAAACTAAAACTGCATCATTGGATTTTTGGAAAATAAATATCCCTGGAATCGAACCCCATTTTTTTAAATTACACCCAGGCAGGCAGTCGCGTCCTGCCTGGGTTCGAACCCACGACTTTCTGCTCGTAAGTCAGGGCAGATTACTACTATTTGAATACTATTACGTCTTTTATCAAAAATGAACTGTTTCCTTTAGTTTTCCGTATGTCATTACTTTCCAGAATGTGATCCTTAATAGTTACACTATCAAATGGAGTAACAATACAGTGCGCTTGTTTTTTTCAAAATCTGACCTGTCTAGAAATATTGATTTAAAAATTCTAAAGATGTAGTTTTAGTTCTCATCAAAATTAGGCACCAGACTCGTTTGACTATTTTTTCAATTCCTCATAGTTTCGTATTTAACCATCCACGCCCACTTGAAAAATTCAACTTGTATAATTCACACGTTAATAGTGTGAGCTACGCCGTAGCACAGTATGAGCTACGCCGTAGCACAATATGAGCTACGCCGTAGCACAGTGCGAATTACACCTTATGAGTAGTACACTACGCCGTAGCAAAGCGAGCAATGTAATGAAACACGTTCCGGTACCGTATATTATTATCTCCTTTTGTTAGCATAGAATAATTTAAATTGTTGATCCACCCTGGCTCTACATTGAGGTAGAGATAGAGGCCTGAGAAAGGCATTTCGTTCCATTGCCCTGCAGTGGACTGACATAGACTGAAAATAATAATGAAATACTATTCAGAATCCGTTGTACCCTCCTTTTCACGTATATTTACACTCCAGTCCACATATCAAACCAACAAGTGAATCCCGAACTGAACCGCTCCAATCCACTAGCCATAAATATGTCCAATCAATTCCATTCAATCATGGGGTGCATCCGGGGTGTTTTACGACCCCTCCCGGCTTCACCCCATCGGCTCGGCTCCAATGGCCCGCATTTTATGAGCTCTTTACCTAATTATGAGATTGTACAGTCGTTATGGTGCAATGGCTAAAAGAATAATGGGGATTATTTTTAGGCCTTTTTGGCTATAATGGGAAAGAAGGTTTTGGTCGTATAAAACAGAGTATAAAAATAACTGGAGGTTTGCGTGTCTTGGTATTGTTTTGTCACAGGCCTGGAGGTACTGTATGACAAAACATTGAGATTTCTATAGTTTACAAAAGTTTAAAATTAATGTAATGCACGCATAAACCTTGCGAAATGGATTCTCTAGATCAGAGATTCCCAAAGTGATATCGACCCCTTGTGGTCGAAACCGGTTTCCCAGGGATCGACATAAACGAAAATTGATTAGGGGGTCAAAGACGTCTAAAATCGAGCGCTATTAATTAACACAAGTTCTTATTTGAAACTTTCAAGATAATGTACAAGTTGTGATTTTAATGATTTTTTCAAAAAATGATTACCTACTAAATTATTTTTAAGTAATTTGTTTTAATAATTTTTGATTACACTTGATATTTACTGAATTTTATGTCTATTTATTTTGTTATATTTTGATGAGAAAATGATGTCAAGTTTACTCACTTATCCAACCGCAAAGCTTTTAAATTGGTAAGTATTTTGTATCAATATAAAAAAAAACTAGGGATAGGATTTTTAAAGAAATTTGGCCGTGGGGGTCTGAGGTATCAGTTCATTTTGGAAAAGGGGTCTCTTACCCAAAAATGTTTGGGAATCCCTGCTCTAGATGATTAAATCACATCAAAATCCACCACCAGAAATACCACGCGATCACAGAAACAGATCTGAGAAACGCCTTTAATTTATAAGACGTGTGTCTATGTTTAACCCTTAACTGCTCGCATGGGGTCATTACACTTTCGCGCGTCGAAAAAATGCACTTGCAACGGTTGGAACCCCCCCGCGCGCCCGCTAGCCTCTTAATATACGCTAAAGAACATTTTCGTACCGTTTAGACCGCTGCAGGTGCAGGCCACGCCGCTGCTGTCTTGAGCCGTGACCCCGTGTGAGTATTTACGTAAAGTAAAGTATTTACGAAAAGTGTCCACAAAATGCAGTAAATGCAAAAAGTTTTTATGTAATGAGCACTTCATTGTCTACTGCCTAACCTGCAATAACGAAGATTCCCTTAGTTCCTAAGAATTCATGAAATTTTAATACATGATCTCATATTGTGCCAAAATGTTCCCTATTGTAGAAGTTTATATTTTAGTTATTTTGATGTCTTAGAAGATTTTATTTTTAGTTGTGGTTTTTATGTGTTATAGTTTAAATAAAGTACTTTCATAATTACTATTGGCGTGTTTCATTAAAAATATGAAATCATCAAATTTCAGCCATACAAATTGGGGTCACCACGGACCCCGTGCGAGCAGTTAAGTGATTTTCTTCGTGCGAGTAGTTAAGGGTTAAGTAAAAAAAAACGACTAACATCGCGAATATGTGACGTGTTGCTTTATCGAAAGTATGAACGTCTTATATCTCGAGCCGATACGAGAGCAACATAAGGAAAACCACTGATATGCTACAAATATGCATAATGGTACAATTCAAATCACCTTTTCAGAATGTCTTTGTAGTTTATTGTTGTGTGATCGTTATTCACGGGGCGTATCGCTAGCGGCTCACCGCGAGGCGACGGCGACGGTGGCGCTGTCGTCGCGACGATAGCCTCCATCGTCAAACTGGTTTATGATTGTCGCCTGACTACTGAGCAGAACTGGCAGTAAATCAAGTTTGAGTTGATTGTGAATGGTTTCGTTTAATGTAAATTTACTTGTCGGCCTAAGTTGTGTCTTTTCATCATCAGTTTTTCTAATAAATATTTATAAAAATTCTCTTCTTTTTAGCGTGTCGATGGCAATCTAAATTGTGTCGGCCCAGAACTGAGCTACTAGTTTGGCGCGTGAAGTAACGTCCATCAGTTCCTGCAATTAACAAACATCAGGACACGCAATACACAATATTAAGTGCCTTTTATTAAACCATTGACAGGCACTTTTAAATTGTCAAGAAGTCAGTCAGTTAATCAAAATGCTCAAGCTAGTTTCTTGTTCCAAAACATGGAAAAGAACGGCCTAGATTTTTAAACAAACTTTTCTATCCATGGATTTCTATCCATGGATACTTCTTTAAATCAAGGTTGTTAAAAAATCCTGGGTAAAAGAAGGAGGTATACCATACCTTAGTTTGGCTGTATTGGATATTCAAGCCAATAACGATTAGCAGCACTTCGGTTTACACTCCAAGTATGCCTATGGAAGCTTTCCGTAATTAATTTCCTTCAAACATTGTATAAAACAATTTCACGAAAAGTCAGGAAGTTGACTTTTCCATTCACACCGCGCCCATTATAAATGACCCCAATCTTTTTATACAACCTGCACTTAAGATAACATCAAAAGATTCAATCTTTTGTCTCATAAACGTCCATTCATAAGAACTTATCGCTGCGATCTTTTTCATGCGGCAAGCAAAGCGAGTGCAGTTAGAGAGAACAGATGACTTCCAGCGTGAGTAGCAGCCATAACTAAGCGTTTTATTCTGCAAGCTAGTCTAGATGGAAATGGACCCTGATTTACTCTTAGGTTTTTAGCAATGAACACTATTTAATTAACAGTTCAATATTTTAATGAATCTGTCTTTCATTGGAGTTGGAATAAGTTATACAAACGTGTAATTTTCATAATTAATATAGTGTGTAGTTTGTCAGCTGATGAAATAGGCGTATATTGGACGAGAAGTCAATACAACACGTAGTGTTTTTCAAAACTTTAATACTTCCCCCGTGTACAGGTGTCGGCGCCACACACTTTTTTCTTTCTTCGCCCCTGTCCGTCACGCTATCATATACTTTTTCATAATTATATACTTCAATCCATGTGGTTTTTAATTTTCCATACCCAAAGGGTAAAACGGGACCCTACTATTAATGTCTGTCCGTCTGTCACCAGGCTGTATCTCATGAATCGTGATAGTTGACAGTTGAAATTTTCACAGATGATGTATTTCTGTTGCCGCTTTAATAACAAATACAAAAAATAGAATAAGAAAATATTTAAGTGAGGCTCCTATACAAAGGGCACGCCACGATAGTGGCGGTAAGTCCCCTCTTTGAGGAGTGGCTAGGGAGGCGCCACGGCGCCCTCACCTTCCGCCTGACGCAGGTCCTCACCGGACACGGGTGCTTCGGGAGGTACCTGCACCGAATCGGGCGGGAGGAAACGCCCTGGTGCTACAATTGCGAGGATCGACCGGAGGACACGGTGGAGCACACCGTGGAGGTCTGCTCCGCTTGGGCGGAGCACCGCCGTGTCCTCGTAGCGGCGATTGGCGGCGGCGACCTCTCGCGTCCGGCCCTGGTTCAAGCCATGGTCCGGGGCGAGAGGGAATGGGAAGCCGTCGTCTCCTTCTGCGAAGCAGTCATGCTAGCGAAGGAGGCGGCGGAACGTGAGAGGGAGAGAACCTCCTCACGTCCCAGCCGCCGCGGGAGAAGCACCGGGCGTCGGGGGCCACGCCGTGATGGCTCTCGGCCACCGTAGGCGCGGGCCTGTGGACGGCGAGTAATGGGCTAGCTCGCCGTCCGTCCGTCGTATGACGACGGGCAGGCCGTGTCGACGGCGCGTTCGTGTTCCACGCGCGCCTCAAAGAGATGTCAGCAAACGGGAGGGGCCCGCAAGGGCCGGTGCCTGCCAGGGCTGCGGGACTGTTCGAAAGAGATACCGCGGCCCTGGAACATAAAGGGCCAATGAAGGAACATGGGTGTTTTTTAGTCAGTAAGAGTCTGACACTCCCTTCCGCTCCGCCCAGAGCGGGAGGAGTCATTTGATGATTTCTCACCCCCAAAAAAAATAAAAAAAAAATAAAAGGCTCCTATACAACAGACATGATTTTTTTGCCTTTTTATGCATAACGGTACGGAACCCTTCGTGCGCGATTCCGACTCGCACTTGGCCGTTTTTTTTTGTATCCTCTGCATTAATCATCATTTATGATTTCAGTTTATGAATGTGTATTTGGTTGCAGTTACTTTTTCAACATCTAACGGGCTATTGACAGGATTTTTTCTGATAAAAACAAAATCAAATCAAATCAAAAATCAAATCTTTTTCATAATATGTACATGTAAACCAATTCGCCATCTAGTTATGAAGTACCGGGTTGTTCTACTGTCTCATATTGACTGCCACGGCTCCCTTCAGCGGGGCTTCAGTTAACGACCCGTCGAATTAACGAGCGAGATAATACCAGCATTAATCGTACACCTCACGGTTATGACGTCATCACACTGTATGGTCACACCTTCCGGGGTATTTGACACCCCACGCTATTGCTGAGCGGTTGGGGCTTAAAATGTAGAACGGATTTTGAAATTGCTATTTATGGTTATAAAGCAGTTGTTTGAACTTTCAATCGTGGTCTAAATTGAAGATCACAGGGGGCTCATAATTATGACATTTACAATAAGCAACCGGTCACATTGAAAAAATTATAAACCACACATTTAGACGCACCTCTTGCCGAGGTCAGTCCGTGTATGTGTGACCATTATACATACCACGTCCCCACAGAAAGTAGAAGTTTTCGTTTGACAGTCGTTGCGAGTAGTCTGACAAGCAGTCTTTCCAAGGCGTGTCGTGTGACCTAGGTAGGCTAGCTAGGGCTGTAAAGGTCAGATAGACTGACTTTAGTTTGATATGATTTTATATTTGATCTGTTAGATTGGACTCTGGTCTCAACATAGTTGAGAAAAGATGTCATCAATTATATTGTTGGCACCCACTATTTGGAGCTTCATGTATCTGTACTTAAGTTTATCAAGTTTTATTACGGAACACAAACAAGTACAATTTCATTCAGCCATAAACATGCCTATTTGTTAACACTGTAAAAACAAAGATAAGGGCAGTTTTTCACATACTTATCAGAGCACAATAAACAGGCATGCCATTTTATCTGGCGTCGCACATATACTTGGTTACAGTATGTACATCTTGTTCTGGGGGCTGGCGAACGGCCAGAGAGATATTAAACAGAGGCTAACGACTTGAAAGGGTTACATACGGTTTGACTATATACCTTATTGTATGTAGCAGGTTGGGTTCGGCTTGTTGTTCTCTGTACCATCAGCTCAGACCTCTCTTAAGTCGAGTAGGATCGGCCGTAACCATATTATGGCGATAATTTATCTTCTGTATGTATATTTATGGTCCCATTTAAATAGATGAAAAAAAAACTGAAACTTTTATAATAAGACTGAAATTGACAATAAGCGTTGAATAAACGTGGTGATTAATATCTTGCATTCTCCGTAATTATGAATACAGGCCTTTGTCCTCTGGTGGGATATTAATATGATGGTTTTAGTCTTATATTTTAAACGGACGGACAATTCTTGCATTTAAATTAATATTCAATGAATCTTTTGTAAACACAATTAAGTTCTTAATTATAATGAAAACCCTCTCTATAGAAATACCTTTAAAAGACCTTTACCTTTCAAGATTAGGAACGCCATTAGAAACCGTTTGTTAACATGTTAGCCATTATTGATTTCACTAGTTTCAATAGGTAGATTTTTTTTTAAACAATGTTTTAATATTGCCCTCAGAACGTCTACAAATTTCAGTGGTATATTATTATCATTTTTCTTAACAGAACCTTACACAATGCTTCAAAGTTTAATCGTTACAAATTAAAATGGCGTCCGTCCCCCATAAAGTCAACAAAATGGTGGCACATCACAGGGAGTGCTTAACACATAGTAAACTAACAAAGAAGTAATACAGCGATAAAATTTGTGGCTCGTTTGCTTAAGGGTGGTCATAAACTTTTTGTCCGAGGGGCTGCTCGTAAATCCTACCCGACCATTAGTAGTAGTACTAGGCGCTCATAAACAGTGTGGACACGCCTTTATAAATTGATTTCATAAGTTTTATGGTGTGTGATATCATGTTTATTGGTGCTGGACAATGTGCGCGTAATAGCACTTTGTTTATATTTATAAGGATGAAATTGTTTTAGGAGAAATATTGCTTAGCCTGGGTTAATACAGAAGCGGATCGTATTATTGTTGTCTGTTTACTCTGTGAACAATTTGCTAATTTATTTACGACTTCTGGCTCTTGTCAGCTGTCAAGAAATAACCCTTATTTGTGATATTAGGTTATTTAGTTCAATATTATAAAATGAGACATACATACAATCAATTCAATATTTTCACATTTTTGGATCTTTTCCAAAGTAAAAGATTTATCACTGACTAGAAGAATCGCAGTTCATTGATGACAAAGATCATATTTCTCGCTAGCCAAGCAATTTTATAGTTTAGTATAATATTGTCTAAAAAGGCCCGATTTCCCTTGAGCGTCGTACAAGCAGCTAAATGTTTATATAAACTAAATATATGAAAAGAATATCGTAGTTATAAATCTCTTCTACTCAGATTTATGCATCCTTCGTGGCTGAAATTTTAGCAGTCTCATGGTTTTTTAAAACTTCTGCGTCAAACCAACATTGTTGGAGACGTTGGCTTTGTCTTATCTATTCTACATAAATGAATAATAAAGTTTATTTATATTTTATTTAGTTTAAGCAATACTTTATATCGAATAATCAAATACTAAAGATTATAGTATACCAGTTACTGAACTTTTCAATGAGATATTAAAAAAAAAAAACTTTATTTTTTTATTCTTTTAACATTTATAACATGTAGTCAGTAAAATAAAATGTAGTCACCTTACTTATCAGTCTACCATTGCAAAGTAAAAACAAGCTTTATCTAAGAAGTATATGCATGACCTCGTGGCTCGCTACCAAGTGAGAAACTATCCATTGGGATACTAAAGGCACCTTCTACAAATGCGCTGCAGCCACCCTCCAGACCATTACAAAGGTAGTTCTCATTAAAAGGGGACGAAATCCTCCGGAAGTCTTACAACCAGACTTGCCAAGGTTCTGGTCCTGTCATCCAATAACTGATTTGTGAAGATCGGAAAAGTCTCTGAATGTAAAATGCTGACCTCTATTGACAAATATTGGTCATGCAAAATAAAGAAGGGACAGAAGGCATTCACAAAATATAACTACCAAATTTTACACACAATATCCGTCACAATTCCAGCTGAAAAGATAACTAGACATAGCGTTAGTTTGAGAGGACCGAACAGAAACAGTTGAAATTGCGCCAAAAACAAGTGCCAACCTGTGAAACTAGCCTTTGTGGCTCATACTGAAGCCGACACGACCTGCAGAGTAGTGCTAAAAGGCGCACAGCAAGCTAGGGTTTAAAAAAAAACCTAGAAAAACTTTGCTACAGAAACTGTTGGGCCTGAATTGGTACTATAAATCTGTATTGTTTTGTAGATTGTGTTGCAATTTTGGTCATACGAGTAGTTCCACTCTCCAGGCAAGTGCAAGGAAAAAGGTGTTTTTCTGCACTGAATTGTAATTTGGCATTTTTTAGCTAGCAGTGATATAGTAGCCCTGAGTTTGTTTCGCGTTTCTGCTCATGAGTAAGCTATGCAACGCCGCGGTTATCTAGTTTTAAAATACGGACCGGAAAAAATGTACGTGAAAGTGTATTAAAAACTTACTTAAATACAGATATAAACAAAATTATTTCATCACAGCGACTAGACTTTATTTCGCTGTAGTCTACAACTCGGTTTGAATAATAATTATGTTTCCTAATATTCTACATTTGTCTAAAGCCGACCCTTACTCTAATCCCTCCTCAGAAAGTGAGCCTTTACTTAGCAGTGAGGTTGGCCTCGTGATTGGGATATTCATTTGGAGTGGGGTTAAGATTAGGATTGATTTTAAAATTATCTAAGGCGCACAAACGCACTGACAGTTGGCTTGCTTAGTGCCTAGAGCCTAGCGAGTAGCAAACACAAAAGAACGTTCTTGAATCTTTGAAACCCGCCGCACTGCGTGCTTGGCGCCTTCGCTAGCATCGAAGCATCGCGCAGTGTGTACGTAGTCTAAATGTCCGATAGCCATAGCAACTAGGTTACTCAATCTAAACACACTTTGGAAACGTCCCGGTATTGCTCATTAAGTTAGGTCAGTCGTGAGCCCACGACTAATTAGCTCTTTGTCCGTCGCGCGGTTCACGCCTTCGCGCGGAATGCGCATAGTTCACAGTCGGCATGTGATTGACGCTGCGCCGGCCGCGCAGTACTGTGTAATTACTATGTATAATGAGGTTACATAATTATATTGTAGTAGGTTGCGGCATATATACGTTACTTATCATGAACGGATATTTTATTATTACAGAGGGAAAAGCTAGAAGAAATAGGATCACTATTTCTTACAAGCCATTGTAGGACTTAGGGACAGATCAAGAAACAAAACAGTTTCTCTTCTACCATAACCTATTGAGAACTAAATTCGAATAACAAGTCTGTTACAGCTCAAACTCCATATTAACATAAGACTACGATCTTCTTCATAGAAACTATACTTGGAAATAGCAACATCATCATCTTTGATATAAGAAAAACACTGCAAAGGTTCTGATGTGCCAAGATTCAAAAAACTTATAGATACAGAGAAAGCGAAGAAGATCTGGCTCTACGGTCAGTCCCTACTTAAACGTTTTATATATTAAATCGTTCACGGTATTCAAGCCTCATCAAACTATTATTATGAAAGCACTATCAAGTTGAAAATTCAAGCTCAAACCATCCATAACTCAAGCCGTCACGTCAGGAACGGTGTGCTCACTTAGTGCTGGTGAGAATCAAGTAATTTTACTTAAAACTGTTGGCGGGATGCCCGCGGGGTGAGATATCGCGGCAACACAGCTGGACGCGTATATAACATTTTTCCTTTATCAATAATCCTCCAGATTTTTGATAAAGGAAAAATGTTATTTCAATAAAATGAACAACTATTTAATAGACTTCTTATACCTATCGATCGAATAACGATAAACAGTGGACATGATAAATATCCCGTTTCTAGCGTTAATTATAATGTTAGTGACCATGACAGTTTAAAAACTTATATAACGATAACTAGTATTATCAATCAGCACATAAATGATACACAGGTTTCTCCGCAAGAGGGAGAGGGACAACTTGGTTGATAGATGTTACATATCTTTAGTACATTTCCTCACAATTTTTTATTTATTTACAGACTGCCTCGTTGGTCTAGTGATCGCAAGCGCGACTGATGAGCATGAGGTCCTGGGTTCGATTCCCAGGACGGGCAAAGTGTTATTGGGTTTTTCCATCAGAAATTTCTTAGTAGCAGCTACGGAGTCTGGATGTGAGCCCGGTTGATGGCAATAGCCCCTACGCATCCAGCATCCTTCCACATCCAGTGTGCCCCAGCCACTTTGATGAGGTCGTCGACTAATACTGTGACTCTATCATACCACTCATCTACCTAGCCTTTTCCTAACTATGTTAGGGTCAACTTCAAGTCTAACCGGAGGCGACTCAATACCAGTATTTTACATGGAGCGACTGCCTATCTGATCTCCACAACCCAGTTAGTAATGGATAATACGATATCCCTTGGTAAGGCTTGTTGTCAGAATTTCTGGCCACTGACTACCTGTAAAGACTGACAAAGATCTACAAATGACAGCCAGGACAACGCCAGGCTTAACGTGATTTCCGAGGCACGGAGGAAACTCGGTGTGTAATGGGTGGTCACCTATCGACGGACCAACCCAGGCAAGCGCGGCTTAACCTGACAGTCAACTGGAGCGGCTGTTATTATTAAGCCACGAGCGCGTCTATCATACAACTACATTATAATAAAGTATCTTCCTTCACAAACGATTCCTAGCGAGGCACAAATTAATTCCGCATAATTAAACCCGAAGCGAAGTTGAAATACGGCGCCATTCCTCACGCCTACCATAAGCTGTCGTAAGCAGGGCTCTAACAATGGCACAAACGGATCGGATCCGATTCTATAGCAAAAACCTATCGAATGTCCTAGAACCTTTGTTGGACATAATGGCGGGTCCTTTTCTGAGAATCCTTGGATTAGCATAGATTATAATGATAAAGATATTAATATTATTTGAAACTGTCAGAACATTATCTACGCTTGTTTCTGTGAGATGAAACTCACATTTAGAAAGTGACCTTTATTAATGACTAGAATTGTAAGTAAAAACGGTACACAGTATACACTTCTAAGACAAAACTATTTTTTTAAAAAGATTTCAAGTTTTAGTGGTATATTCTGAGATTAAATGGTTATATATACCATTCTATCTCACGTAATAAGTTTCCACTTTGGACTCCTGTGTGACGACCCACGCGTCCTTTACAACGTTCAACACAAACCGTTAATACCTGTTCCATGTACGTCTTACCACCATAATCTCTTCGTTCCAAATAAACTCACTTTCTCCATTGAACCCTAACTCACGTGTATGATAGCTTTATTAAATCTGCACAGCGCGGTAACATCAGTGTTACCAGCAGTAAATTCACACACAGTGGTAATATCGGTGTTGCCAGCGGTGAATTTATCCCACCTCGACCGAATAAATCCAAGTTATTCTACGGTGCAAAGGAATGAGGCGTTATGACGCAGATTGCAGAGGTGCAGAAGCACCACTCTGTACATTGACAACGCGCAATATCTGAAAGAGAGAAATAAAATGTGCAATAATGAGGCCAGTATTTCCATGCTTTCTGATAAGCAATAAGCAATCAGTTCCAAACTCAGATGACTAGTCTACAATAGATCAAGTCCAAAGCCATCTGCTGAGTATGGGACTCCCTTTGCTTGTACTAATTTCCGTTTTCCTATGCCAACCTCATCCAGGTTTTACCCGCGATTGCGGAAATGTCGTTTGCCCATCAGAAGGCCAAGTTCCGAAATAAAATATATATGTTACAGCTTTTCATTTAAAAAACAATTCCTATGCCAATTTTATGCGTTCAAAATAATGACGAAGAATTTTGTGTGCCTTCTGCCTGTACATCTATTCTGCGCATAAGCCAGCAAAGCTGTGTTATAGAGTGTAATGCAGGCGTACAGGTGTAATTATTGTAGGAGCTGCTGCATTCTTTGGCGAACAGACTCGCTTCAGGACATACTCGTATAATTATTAAGAAGAAATGCCGCATTCTAGTAAGGGAGACTTGCTCGAAGAGGTTTTATGAGAAAATACGTTGTTGTTTTTATTGAATTTTTTTTGGACTACCTGTAAGAGTATTATCATATGTTTTGAAAATGGCTGCAAAATATAATAATGTTCTATTTGAGGCCAGTTGCATATAAGCCGCGTTCTCGGCCACAGACGATGCCACTCGGGTCGTGCGACACTTCTTCTTCTCACTGCTAAGGATCGCGACCACATACTCATGACACGTCTCCAAGCCATTTAAAAGACACGCGCGTGTTTTATTTGTTTCCTACGCGTGAGCACTCCCTCCGCAAGGGGCGTGGCTGTGTCTTTTGGCATGTTAACCACTTCATCCATTTCTAATCGTTTCAAACGCAGCCTTATCACATTAAATGGTTCTTATAGTGATCTTCTTTCTGAATAAGTATAAATTACTTAATCTTAAAGCCAGACATATTATTTTTGAGACAATGTTTTCATATGTTTTATGTAATAATGTGTGTGATTGTATGGACATCACTAATAAGATTAGTTATGGAGTACCTACAAAAACTGTAAACCGTGGGGTGCGCGCACGACCCCTATTTGCCGTATCTTCTAGTCGTACGCACGCAGACTTACGAGCACCCCTACGTCGCCTAACTAGTCAGTACAACAATCTTTTCGACAATATTGACATCTGTGCTGTACCAACTGGAAAGTTTAAATGCCTTCTTCGCAAAACCATTCTGGATTGAGTAATATTTTTTTTTCAACTCTTAAACTAGATTACTATCATTTCATGTATGTCTTTTTTTAATTTGTATGCCTGTTTTGTTCAACATAACACATTACGTCATTTTATTGTTCGCATTTAACTGTTAGCGCAAGTCGCATTGTTTTATAACTAATTGTTTTTTTTATAATATGTGAAAAATTTCGTTGGTTATACATTTAATCGCACCCCATCTATTATAATTATGTGTAATACTTTAATATGTAACTGTTTGCTTTCCCAAAGAAATAAAATATATACCTAATTTTTTTACCCCTGAGTTTGTTACGACTCTTTCTTCTCAGTGTAGTCAGGGTACGAAACGCCGGCCACATTTAGTTTTAAAAAAACACTTTTACACGTCACATTATGTTAGTTATGTTTCGTCACATTATGTTACTGAGAAATAAATATGAATCGCTTGGGTTAATAAATCAGTCCAAGAATATGATTTTCCCGGACCGATTAATAACCCGAGCGATACAATACAAACCTTTAATATTCAAATTACCAATCCTTAAAAAATCGCAAACCACGTAATTGAAAAAAATATATATCCTTGAAAATATGTGTTTCCTTTAATCTCCTCGATAACAATAAGCGATTGCTATTTGATCCGTTTCGCAAGTTCACAGTATGTCTGAGGTTTCTCAGAGCCGCACGTAATCAGTCCCTTTTCGGAAGGCACGGGAGTCGGGAAGCTGTACAAAGTAGGTGCTTAGCTATGTGAGTTCACAGGGAAACAGATTTAATCATATTTGCCGTATATGTAACGTACGAGTGATTTTGGTTAGGTAATTAATATTGTTTATTTGTGATTACGTTGAGAGAGCAGCAATTCTATTGAATAATCTTCGTGGCAGTGTGCCATGATTAACTTCAAAGTAGGTGACTAATAATATTATTTCTATGCTTAAAAGTAGGTAGTTCAAGGAAGGCAAAGTTATCTACATTACATGACTTATTAAGTGCTGAGAAATCTTCTTAACACCGCGTTAACAAGACTCCAACAAAACACTTTAATAGAAATCAAATTACCCCAAACACCAATTAAGTCATTACAAAAAGCTTCAACACTAAGCAAATTAATTATTCCCTTAACTAAATAACTAACAAAAAATAACCCCGCAATATTTGACGAAATTTAATCGGGGGTGAGGTTGGTTCAGAAACCTTTGAAATTCGCCCCTGAAAGGGTTGTAAGCAGTTGTTTCATCTATAGGGTTGAGTTCGAGTACAATTACGGGAGTGAAACTCATTATGTTGCCCCAGAGAGGCGGTCGACGACAAATCCTTTACAATTAAGCTACATGAAAAGTGATTTAATAAGTTTTGGGAATATTTTAAGTACCTGTGGGCTGGTTGTGTTATTGTTTGAGTTCAGAGTTTCAGTTATTCTTTTTTTGTGAATTTAAGAAATAACGTGCCAGAGTGTAGACATGGGTAAGACCGACAAACTTTTTTTATTTACATATGAAAAATGAAGAAAAGGGTTTTCGATCATCTAACATGCTAGTGTTATTAGACTCCGTGATTTCTTAAGGTGGAAACACACTATTGAAACGCCACGCGACCCGACAAAACGCGATGCGTGTTGAGTTGAATCAAATCGTATTATTTTCTACGCCCAGAATCACATTATAAACACCCGTCGCGACGAAATGCGCGCAAACGCCACCCGATCCGTACCTGCCAGATCGACGTGTTGCCGGCGGTCGGGGTTAATATGCCACCCGACGCAGCACACGCAGTGTGTATCTAGTCCAGACCCGACGCCACGCATCATTTGTTATAAAATACATATGAAATCTTTCATTGTCTAGAAGCAAGTCTGGAATAGCGTATGAAATTTACCACACGTCCTTCTCTTTTGATTTGTTTCATGCACCCAATAACGTCTAGTTATTTTTTTCTTCTTGAGTCGTTTAAGTAAAGCATCAAATCTTCTTCAAAATCTTCATCTGACTCGTTACTTAAGGTGGAAACATACTATTGAAACGTGACGCGACGCAATGTGTCGACACCCCATGTGCACCGTGCACATTACCAACACGCGATGCCACGATGCGCTTGCAATTTCTGAATACAGGCTGTGTACAGCAGTGAACGTGTATGGTCGTGTACTATGGATCTACTAAGTAACGAGTCAGATGAAGATTTTGAAGAAGATTTGATGCAAATTTTGGGTACATTTATTTTACTTAAACGACTCAAGAAGAAAAAAATAAGTAGACGGTATTGGGGGCATGAAATAAATCAAAAGAGAAGGACGTGTGGTAAATTTCATACGCTTTATCCAGACTTGCTTCTATACAATGAAAGATTTCATATGTATTTTATAACAAATGACGCGTGGCGTCGGATCTGGCAAGAAACACACTGCGTGTGCTGCGTCGGGTGGCGTATTAACCCCCACCACCGGCAACACGTCGATCTGGCAGGTACGGATCGGGTGGCGTGTGCGCGCATTTCGTCGCGACGGGTGTTTATAATGTGATTCTGGGCATAGAAAATAATACGATTTGATTCAACTCAACACGCATCGCGTTTTGTCGGGTCGCGTGGCGTTTCCACCTGTAAGGTGGAAACATACTATTGAAACGTGACGCGACGCAATGTGTCGACACCCCATGTGCACCGTGCACATTACCAACACGCGATGCCATGCGGATCTTCTAAGTAACGAGTCAGATGAAGATTTTGAAGAAGATTTGATGCTTTACTTAAACGACTCAAGAAGAAAAAAATAACTAGACGTTATTGGGTGCATGAAACAAATCAAAAGAGAAGGACGTGTGGTAAATTTCATACGCTATATCCAGACTTGCTTCTAGACAATGAAAGATTTCATATGTATTTTATAATAAATGATGCGTGGCGTCGGGTCTGGACTAGATACACACTGCGTGTGCTGCGTCGGGTGGCGTATTAACTCCGACCACCGGCAACACGTCGATCTGGCAGGTACGGATCGGGTGGCGTTTGCGCGCATTTCGTCGCGACGGGTGTTTATAATGTGATTCTGGGCATAGAAAATAATACGATTTGATTCAACTCAACACGCCTCGCGTTTTGTCGGGTCGCGTGGCGTTTCAATAGTGTGTTTCCACCTTTAGAAGATCCGCATGGCATCGCGTGTTGGTAATGTGCACGGTGCACATGGGGTGTCGACACATTGCGTCGCGTCACGTTTCAATAGTGTGTTTCCACCTTTAGAGTTACATAATTATAAAATGTAGGATTTCTAGGCTTATAAAATGAAGAAGTAAATTTTGTAAGTTCGGATGTAGGGGGTCATCTCCAGAACTGCTGATCTGATTCCGAAAATCTTTTCAGTAATGGGAAGCTACGAGTAGATTATCCCCGACTGTCATATGCTATATTTTAAACGTTCGCTTGGATTACTTTCCAATCATAACGCAAGCAAAACCGCGGACAAAAGCTAGTACACTCATAAAATTACTGTTCGAGTCTGCTTGAACAGATTTAGATAAAACTCAGACGACGACGAAGAAGAGATTTCATACTATTATGGCTTAATTACAGTAAGCAAACGTACTACATCCATTACACTCTCTCAAAGCGAAACCATTTCTACAGCCGAAATAAGCACTCTCTCGAAAGCCTAACTCGACCCACTTCACTATGTAAGTCTGGATTACAGAGGGGTAGATAGAGGGTAGTCAGTCGGCTGGATATTACACCTATCAACTTTTTATTAGTCTGCACCAAAGCCCGGCTTAAAAGCTCCGAACCAATAATAATTTTCTCGTGACGTCAGACTCAAAAACGTTGTTAGGACTCTTACACATCGGTGTGTAACTGACGATTATGGTGGGCAAACAGGGCCACCAAAAACCAATGGAGCCATAAGCAATTCTCGAAACAGTTCTAGGCATAGAAAAACCTCATTATATTTCAAATAACATGCTGAAAAAACACAACAAACAACAAAACAGGAACGAAATAGGAGTACTTCAGTTTGAACATCTATACATATAAAATTCAAAGTCCTGACTGACTGACTGATATATCAAGCCACAGCCCAAACCGCTGGACCTAGAGACATGAAATTTGGAGGGTGTATTATATGTGAAGAACAGGGGATCCTGCCGTTTTGCCGAAAAGATTTTGCCAAATTTTCATTACCCAAACAAATTTTAGCAACCTTTTTTTTTGCCAATGTAATATTTGGAATAATTTTAGTACGCACATTTTCATTTGGTCAAATGTTTACTTGGCAGATTATTACTAAGGATAATGTCATTAAGGCTTTTGGTCTTTAATCAAATGATTTATTACAGCAAACAAAATTAAGACAATAAACGTTTAGTCAAATGATTTGTTATGACAAAAAATATAAAGGCAAAAATTTTGGAATGAAGACATAACACAAATTGATTTAATATAACGTAATTGAAATTTAACAGATGCTGACAGAAACCCTAACCCTAGACGGTCGACGTCAGGGGCACCCCGAGGTTCGATTAGTTAGGTTCCTGTAAACCTTGCAGACAGAAATAGGAGCCCCGCGCAGCGGGGATCCGTCGACCTGCTGACGGAAACGCTAACCTTAGACGGTCGACGTCAGGGGCACCCCGAGGTTCGGTTAGTTAGGTTCCTGTAAACCTTGCAGACAGAAATAGGAGCCCCGCGCAGCGGGGATCCGTCGACCTGCTGACGGAAACGCTAACCCTAGACGGTCGACGTCAGGGGCACCCCGAGGTTCAGTTAGTTAGGTTCCTGTAAACCTTGCAGACAGAAATAGGAGCCCCGCGCAGCGGGGATCCGTCGACCTGCTGACGGAAACGCTAACCCTAGACGGTTGACGTCAGGGGCACCCCGAGGTTCGGTTAGTTAGGTGCCTGTAAACCCTGCAGACAGAAATAGGAGCCCCAACCGAATCCAAATAGGAGATTCCAACTAGTTAATAGTGCTTTTGACTGAAATGGTAAGTTTAAAATTGACGACACCAAATATTTGGCTTATTTAATTTTGCGTAAAATATGTTATACCAACTGAAATATTTGACTAGATAAAAAATGGTAAAAGTACTAGTTGGTGAACAAGTTATTGTTCAAACGTTCACTTGCCAAACATAGGTTTTCGTAACAATTATTTGTAAAGAGATTTTTTGGTAAGTAATAATTTGGCAAATGAAATTATGCGAAAATTTGTTTGGGAAGTGATAATTTGGCAATTTCTTTTCGGTCAAACAAGGGAGACCCGAAGAATAGGTATCCACTAAGAAAGGGTTTTTTCGAAATTCTACCCCTAAGTGGGTGAAATGGGGTATTGAACTTTCTATGGAACTTTTTATTCTCGGGGTCGATTGACTTGAAAAGTGTACATACTCTTTATTTAAAATTATGAGAAACGTGAATCACAGTTTTTCCAAAATCATCCTCCAGTATAAAATTCAAAGTCCTGACTAACTGACTGATATATCAACGCATAGCCTAAACCGCTGATCTTAAAGACATGAAATTTGAAGGGTGTATTCTTTTTGAATAGTAGATGTCCACTAAGAAAATGTTTTTCAAAATTCCACCCCTAAGAGGGTGAAATAGAGTGTTTAATTTTCTGTTTAACTTTCTATTCTAGGTGTCGATAGACTTGAAACTCTACATACTCTTCAGTTCAAATTATGAGAAATGTGTATCACAGTTTTTCCAAAATCATCCCGCAATATAAAATTCAAAGTCCTGGCTGACTGACTGATATATCAACGCGTAGCCTAAGCCTCTGGTCTTAATGACATGAAATTTAAAGGATGTATTCTTTGTGAAGAGTTAATATCCACCAAGAAAGGGTTTTTCGAAGAGGTTGAAATGGAGTTGAATTTTCTGTGAAACTTAATATTCTCTGGGTCAGTTGACTGAAAACTTAATGTACACATCACTCTTCAATTAAAATTATGAGACACGTGTATCACAGTTTTTGATATAACAGGATATAGTTTACAATTTTTTTTTAATTTGTTTATTTACGACCCAAAAGTGGCTCCCATGTTTAAAATTCATTAATTTACGTTACACGTCCGTCTTTGGATCACTGACTTACATATGTGTACCAAATTTCAAGTCCATCGGTCCGGTAGTTTCAGAGTAAATTGGCTGTGACAGAGGGACAGGCAGACAGACAGACACGCGAGTGATCCTATAAGGCTTCCGTTTTTCCCTTTGAGGTGGGGAACTCTAAATACTAATATTACATATGTAGGTATCTTACATTAACTATTTATAAATGCGAAAGTTTGAATGAATGGATGTTTGTTACTCAATCACGCCAGAACAGCTGAACAGATCTGGATGAAAATTGGCACAGAGATAGATTATAATAATAAAATCTTTATTTATATAAAAACAGATTGCAGTACATGTAACAGATTTCACAAAGTAGGTTGATACAGATAGATATAGATTACTTATTATCCCAGAAGTAGGCAAGATCCTGTGGGCAATTCCCGAACTACACGCGGGCGAAGCCGCGGGCAAAAGCTAGTAATATAATAAAATTGTAATAGGCCGATGTCTGTACATTGAAGATATTGAAAAAATAATTATACGAAGCCCCGTATAATTATTTTTTTTACGTTATTAGAGCAACAGAAGCCAAAACAACAGTTTTTAGAATGTTTGTCTGTCTGTCTTTCTGTTTGTACGCACATCATGCAAAAACTACTGCATCGATTTGAACGCAGTTTACACCGGTCTACTGCTACATGCTTAACTTAAAATATGGGCTACATTAGATAGTATAGATAGTGTTTTGATATGGTTTTATAGTTTTGGACCCGATAGGTGACGCTGTGCGAAGCATATAAAAAATAATAATATCAAAGTATTTGATAGAATAAAATAAATGTGTAACCAACGATACACAACTATTAGCAAGGTGCTCCAATTTTAGATCAAATATTGAAATACGTCTGTGTTTGAGTCAAAAAAAATCAATCATTGAAATAATGATCACGCTGTGGTCAGTTTTTTGGGATGTGGTGGCTTGGTATGTGTTATATTATTTTTACACACATGTATGTACATATAAGAACTTTAAGCAAGTTAAGGCGTTGGTTCCGGCTGTCATTTGTAGATCTTTTTCAGTCGTTACAGGTAATTAGTGGCCCGAAAGTCTGACAACCAGTCTTACCAAGGGGTATCGTATTACCCGTATCATATAACCGGTTAAATACACAACCCAGGCGTTCTAGGCACGGTTGAGTTGTATGTAGCTGATGGGTACGTGGGGCGACGGAGGCAGCCGCCGCTGCTGTGGGTGCCGCCCGCTCGCACCAACCTGCTGCAGCACGCGACGCTGACGCGCGCGCTTCTTACACTCAATATGGTGTTCTCAGATTGATTGCTTCAATGTACGCTAAGTAAATTCACACGGGTCGCATTTTGTAAAATTACTCTTGGTTTTTAAATAATAATTCTTATATAATTGTAACTTTAATTTTTGTAAGGTTTTAAACTATAACTACACTATTGTATTAAGTAAGCCTGTGATGATAGTGGTATGTGTTTTAAATAAATAAAATTACCAAGTACTAACTGGGTTGTAGAGATCAGATAGGCAGTCGTTCCATGTAAAATACAGGTATTCAGCTGTATCCGGTTAAGCCGACCCCAACATAGTTGGGAAAAGGCTAGGCTACTAACCCATTATTGATGTTGCTCATGTGAAATAAACTTTTCATTATTATTTGATTTTAATCTCGGTATATTTCTATTTCAGTTCAGATAACTACACAAATAAAAACAATCTTGCTCTACATAGAAGAAAAGACAAACTTGTAATAAATACAGACAATTTTGATCAAGTTTCGGATAATGAAATTACTTTCTACCAAACTTACGAAATTATAATTCCTAGAACTAAACAAGTTATGTAGACCAAATAATCTTGACTAAAGCTGCTCTTTTATTTATCTTACCTTTATAAATTAAGATTTTAAAACACCTACATTCCACAATTAAAATCTGGACAATTTCTAAACAAAGGAGTCAACCCAAACGGGCGCATCTCAAAAATGTCGTCCAAATTCTTGACAAACATGAATATTCACACACACTGTCATAATAGCGCACCGCAGCGCGCGAGGAGCTTAAACTCGCCCAAATTAAAATGTAAATGCCTTAAACGACCGCCAGCATATTAAAGAGATACGGGAAAAAACCATTTAGCGGCTATTTGCATAGTATTAGTGGTGACTAGACGTTACTTTGAAACTGCAACGCAGTTCCACTTGTGTTTCATTAGAGACCTATGTCGCAGTGCGGGGTCACACATACGTTTTAATGTTGATGATGTTAGGTAAAGGTGTATACAGATTTGACGAGCAGAGTATAAATCCCTCTCGGCTATAAGTAAAGTACTTTAGTAGTGAAGTAGTTTGCGGTATAAGCCATGTATTTGAAATTACATATATTCTATATTGAATACTACTTACTAATTCCGATCTGTGTAATGTCATTGCATTAGCAAGCACCTTACTGGTTTTAATTAACCCGATTTGCCTATTCAATAGCAATGAGACACTGATGTGTACTACTAGTACTACGAGCATTTGCCACTAAAACATAGTAAACACTAATCAACCTTGCAAGCTAAAAGTAAAACTAGAATGAGTATACACTGCGGTCACCTACTTTTTCGATTGAACGGAGTTTTCGGATGAATCGATGTTTCATTAAAAGACGTTATTTTAAACATGCGAAACCGAGATTGGTAAATAAATAAATTTCTAGAGAGCAATCTCTTTTTGTCAACAACCCTCGAGAAGTTTATTAGATTAACAAACATTTTAACAATTCTAAATATAATGAAATTAAAATAAAGTTAAATCGTTTCGGCGTTCACGCTTGCTGACTGTCTGACAGTTTTAAAGTTAACTGTCAGTTTGACAGCTGTCATTTAGGTTATCTGTCCGCCCTGCTTAACTAAATTATACCTACAGTTCTTGCTGTATGTATATGCGAGTTTATTTTGTATTGAGATTTAAATTAAACCTATAATACGACGAGAAATGTTTGTGTTTCTTTAAGTATAATCTCCAGGGAATGCTGTTTGCTTTGCAAGCTTATTATTCTGTATCATTCTAGGATATCATTATTTACTTTATGTGATAGTTATTTTGCAAGCTGAAGTTCTTGAATACATTCATACTTTTAACGCAACATAACATAACAATAGGCCTGTATTCCTCAAATAGTTAGACAGATATGGTATACTCTATAGTACACGCAGATTCTACCAATTTTACACGCCCAATAACACTTTGCCCGACCCGGTTTCGGACCCATAACCTCATGTTAGCAGTAGCGCTGGCGACCACTAGGCTACCGAGGTCGATAAATCAGTTGTCATACCTACATAATGTTCCTAATTAAACGGGCAGGATATAGCGTCAATTAAAAATACGCAAAATTGCTATATTATGTTTGGCGGGCACTGATCAAACAAAACATCGCCTCTAATAGGTAAAAGAGCAAAGTTGTACCCGGTGTCCCGGCACGACTTTGTTGAAAGCATAACCCCTCACATTTACCTCACGACACACCTTCAACCCTTCCCTTCCCCAACAATCAGACGACTCCACCGCTAGCTACGTACTACTTAAACGGGCAGTTGTTTAAGCTGCGCCATCTTTAATTAAGGCGCAACGTGAGTGGCATGCCAACCGCCAGGGGGCGCCACTAAATCTGGCGAGATTGCGCGATAGTGTGTAGACAGCTTTATGTGGCTATTGCTGGTGATGTGGTTTATGGTGATTGGGAGAGGAACTGGTTTTCCTGTTTCGATTTTTTCTTTGGAATCTGAAGGAGCCATTTATATGTTTAGGCTTTTTTGTTAAAGGTCACCGTCGCCATCATTTCTAGCCATAGCTTAACGAGCGTATCTTTTGAATTCAATAAATCGCACAAAATGATTTATTAAACACACACAATACATTAGACATTCCAATAAAACACAAAACAATAACCAAACAAAACAAACAACCAGAGAATTTCGTAGCAGGATGCCTACTTTTGCACTATGACTACTTTTTTGGACTTTCAAGTAATGGGTAGAACAATGCCAACATTTTCAAACCACCATACATATTTTGATCGCGTGATGCCAACAATCGCATATTGACAAAAAAAATCTTAATACATTATTCTAATCGCAGAATGCCTACTTCGGATATCATCAGTGCTTTTTATATGTACCTAAGTGTACTACAATATGTACAGTCAACACAAAATTTGTTTTACTTTGGGTGTTTCATAAATATATGTATGTGTGATGGTAAAATTAAATGGAAATTAAAAATAAAATGAATTGGTCATTTTACTAGTACTTACTAACGTATGTATATTGTACAAAAGTTACAACTTCCAGCAAGTGTATAATGCTACTGCAAGTCCGAATATTCTTCTTACTTGTCTATATAAAACAATCGTAATATGAAAAATGCCCCTGTGATTGTATATCAGGAGGATTGACGTCTTTATTACTTCATTTAAAAATCATCTTACGTCACTTTAGGTGGAAAAACTAAATGGTAAGAAATATTTTTCGTTAACCTGTACTAAAATTAATAGACCTAATGCTGTTGTATGATAAAAATGTTCATATAGTTGGCAAACTGAGATGTAACGAAATGGTACATGGATGGTACAAAAATTAAAAAGTAGACAAAGTAGGCAGATCTAATGTATGGTGGTTTCAAAATATTAGCATCGTGCTGCCGATTACTAGAAAGTACAAAAAAGTAGTCATAGTGTGAAAGTAGGCATCGTGCTACGAAATCAACCAGAGTACAACGTTATATTGACAGCCGACGACTGAGTACGTGACGTGCAAGTCACTGCAGCGATTATCGTATGTCTATTAATAAACCCGACCAAGTGCTTGATATCAGTCGTCACTCGTCATAAAGCAGTAACAGAAACAAGAAAAGAAATTGCGGACGCTTCTCCCGACACCAGCCTTTGACATTTGTCCATACCGGTTCAACCGAACCTTAAATCATACGTGGTGTATTCAGTAAGTGGTTATTACCAGAGAGAAGAACAAAGTAGACCTACTTCTTTATCTCTTAATCGCCTTTGCCGACACCCACGCGGATCGGCGGAAATAGTTGAAAAATGCTAATCCTTATTGCTTTTCTAATTGAATAAGCATAAGTTCTGAGAATATTGTCACACATAATATAAGCTATCTTCTTGGAACATATTGAATAATGACGCCCTCAATATACTATGTACATTAAGTACTTAACATAATTACATAAGTCATGTACATGGTAAGTTCGTGCAGCGTGCGATTGGCAGCGCTTGAGGCTGGATTACGTACGATATTGTGCGATGTTGGACGACTTCCAAGTGCCTGATGATGGTGATAATGTGGTAGTTCGGTGCTTTAGGGCGTGTAATTAGTAGGTAATTACTTGCTAGGCAATTATATTAGGACGGCTAAATTGACTGGAAATCGGTCTATCTTCGTTGTCAGTTACTTTAATCGTCAATAGATATTTGCGATTTGTTAAAAAATATATATTTTTAACGATGATCATATTAACACACATTACTGATTTCAATTTAAAATAAATAATAGTCATTTTAGTCCACCAACGAGTGGTAACCAATTAATAGATGAGTTGAATTATTAAGTTTTGAGGAAGATTGAATACTAGAGAATGCTTTAGAGCAAAGATTGTGACACAGTTACCAACATTTAGCTACAGACTGTGTAGTTTGTTAGAAATAACACGCTTGAATCCTTCAAAAGGATAAGCAGAGGTGCCTCATTTCACCAGTTATGTTTAAATCCCATGCAAGGAGAGAGTCTTTTTGGTTAATCGGTAAATTAACCATTTTTAACTACTATCTACACCACAGCTCATCCCAGTCAGTCCAAATACTCCCCCCCCCCCTCCCCCGACAAACCACAGCATCAAATTCGCCATCCGGTTAACATCGCCTGTTTATACAGAAGTCATAGCATTTGCGTCGTAATTAGATCACGTCCCGCTAGATTGGACGCCGCAACTCTACGCAATTCTACTCAATGTCTTGACAGGAGGTAACTGTTATTTGCGCTTCTAGTAGTTCGGGAGCATGGAAGGAATGTTTTGAATCCGTTGCTTTGCGTTGTGAGCCCGAAGTCTAGATTTGTGCCCACTTTCTGATAATTTTGCGGATATCCACAAGTTGATTATTCTACCTAAAAGTGCATTAGATAATTGGCGTTTCATAACATCGTGAATGTTTAAAAGCTTTCACTTTCCCGAAATTACGTTCGCCTCCTCATTTCATTTCACCGCATTTAGGGCCTCATGTTGCTACTCAAATTCAATAGGGAATCCATCAAAATAACTTCCTAAAGCTTCCATAGATAGGAAATTACAAACGAGGGAGCATTACCAGCCTAAATAAAGCACACATGCGTTTTACGGGACGCGGAAATTTTAATTTGATCTTATTACAACACCCTTGCCCATCTCATTTGCAAACCTACCAAACAACCTGACATACAATACACAGGATTTTAAACCTTATCGAATGATGGATAAAGCATATAGATCCCGAAGGCTTAAGATTGTGTACCCAGCACGATGATTGTGCTTTTAAATGAAAACCATCCAGATTATTGTAAAAACTGTGTTCTTAATTTGGGAGTTCCCACTCGAAAAAGGGTTATTATCCTAAAAAGGGTTTATTTGCTTATTTTGTAGAACATTTGTGTCGAAAAGATGATCAAAATTGTTTTTGATTTCAGAATCATGGACTTTTTGTTCATTTGAAGGGTTGAATGGGGTTAAGTGGTCATTAAAGTTAGCGATTATGGAGTGTAATTAATGTTGTCAGTTAAGCAGGCGGCGCACGTAGATAAAGTTAGCTCAGTCAAATCTACATGATAAGTCGTGATAAGTATTTTATGAGGGATGTACCGCAATTAACATGAGAAACGAGAGGCCGTGAGTACAGTTTGCTAGCACTAGACAAGTTACTGAAGTCTCGCATGCTCGTTGCTATGATGATTAGAAAGCTATCACTATGCATTTACCGAAATGACGTCATCATGTGAAAAACAGCGAATATTTGACCCTATAACGCCAGTGACGCCTATAAAACTGACACAAGTGTATGTTTTGTATCTGATATGGGTCAGTGACCTGAAATAAATGAATTTTATTTTATTTATTTATAACAGATCACCAAAAAGGCTGTATGAAGTACTTAGAAACTAGTAAATTGACTACAAATTAATAACAGCTTTAATAATCAACTCAATTTGAAAATATTTATTGTTAATAATATGGTCAGTTTATCTTCCTAACGAATTTACTACAATAGCTAGGTACACAATCTTTAGATATTCCATCGAAGATCTGTAAGTGGCTTCATTAAACTCCCCCGGTCCAGTTTGAGTTCCCTCATTATAAAAAATAACCAATCTATCAAGTATTACATAATTTCCTTTTCATTTCCCGAGTTTATTTTATAAAAAAGCATCGTTAAAAGTTTTAACAATCCTTCTTTCGTTTAAAATGGTGAAGTCTTGTTCTGATTAACGATGTCTCGAATGGCGGACTGCGAGCTCCTCGCGTTACGGCGTCAACCTGGACAGGGTAGCCAGGTAGCCGCTAATGTTGGGATTGAAATGAGCCTTCATATTTTGAAGATTGGTTATGAAAACTGATCTATGGTACATTGTTAGAGTTGAGGGTTGAAGATAAACTCCTATAAAACCCCTATTTAATTGCCGGGCCTATTCGATGATTTTTGTATGTGGTTTCCCAAGAGAGCCATAATTCCTTAGTTTATTTTTTAAAGTATTCTACTAGTTTACAATCTTCCTTATGGTTTGCTTTCTCCTGCGAGTCCTGACGCTAGCTTCTCTTGTAACTCTTACCAAACGATTGTTAATCGCATTTTTTTATCATAACCAGACAGGAACACTACCTTTTGAGCAAAATTTATCTCCAAAACATCAATTATCTTCATCCCAGCTAGTTTATCTTTAAACCCAGAACGGATGGCAACCCTACTTGAATATGAAACTGGACTTACGAGAAACCAATTTGGTTGCGCGTAAATAACTGTAAGTCGCTGTGGAGTGAAATGAAAGCTTTTTGTGCCTACCTGGGCACTTCCCCGGGTTTGTGTTGCCACTGGAAAAAATGACGGCGAAGTTTCCGCGACGGTGTAGCTAGTTTAGTTGACAAGAAAGATTTGAAAGAGCTACTTTTGAGTTTTTTGAGACGAAAAATTTTTAGCAGCGGTAGGTATAGCAATTTTCTCGAAATAAAAATGGGTATTCAAATAAAATTGCACATTGCAGAAAACATTGAAAACTGAAAAAAGCGAAACATAATTGCGCACGTGGAAAACGCAGTAGGAAAACTTTGATGTTGTGAAAAAATTTTGACGGTAACTACCGACAACCTAACTTTTGGTGAATATCCGCCTTCTCTTCACTACAGAGGTGCTATATCCTCGGAATTAATGTTTGAAATATGAATCAGTGAGCACTTGAAACTAAATCTATTAAGTTGTAACACACATCACGCCTGCACGACTGAGGTGTAAACTTTCATTAGAAGATGAGTTAAGCATACCTTGTACATATGGTACGTACGGTTTTAACTGCTTGACAAAACATCGAGTAAACCTTTCGGAATGAATTCTTGAAATTATGGTTAAAATGGTAAGTATAGATCTATATCTAATTATCTATACTATACCTACACATTGTTTGTTTAGGGTAGAAGCCAAACTAATAAAAACCTTTTTGCGCATATAAATTATATATATCGTCACGCTTGTGATTCCCAAAGGATCAGGCAGATGTGTTACATAGCTAGTAGTATTAGAATGCAATAAGCTGCCATGATATAATAATATGTTCGTCTCCAATATCGTTTGATTAGAATGGTAAAATGCTGTACAAACTAACCTAGGCAGATAGATGTGTGTAAACGTTATTACAAAACAGGTATTTCAGTGCAGAATGAATCTCACCTATGTTCGTTCACGGATCCCAAGCCGCGGCAATACATCGGCAAAGAGGTGCAAAGCCAATCGCTGCCTGAAGCCGACGGGTGCGATTAATTGCTGCCTTTACTATTCATTGGCTTTTCGTTTGCGCCTTTGCCTAGTCAGCTATTTGACTGGCTACAGAAGTTTATTGTGCCGTTCAATTAGGGTAAGTGAATGAAAGAACAATTTGTTAATTTTAGTCATGAGTTAAAAGGTTCTATTATTTTGATATTCGAAAAAGAGCTCTTTCTGATCCAGATCGATGTAAAATACGACTTTCTTGAGTGATGAATTTCCTACATACAGCAACTGCAAGTTTATCAACGAAGCAAAAACAAACAAAAAAATTTGGTTATTTAAAACACTTTTACTCGTCATATTTTCTACAAATTAGACGGGTACGGTACAGCCGAAACAAACTCAGAGGTACCAGTATCTTTTAAAGTCCAGGCATTGTCTTGGCTAGATCATATGAGGACCATGCAGGATCTCGATGAGATCTTTTGAAGAAAGATCTACATAGAATTGAGCGGATATGTCCAGTTAGTGTTAACATGAGTCAGTAAAGGTGTCGCTCAACTCAGAACTTAACCCGACAAAACCAAAGAAATGACATTTGGGTAGGCGACGTAACGTACTCAACCTGGCTGCCTGCTAAAGTTTTTTTAACTATGGCCAGAAATGATTTAACCAGGTATAACTGTGAAGGTCAAATAGGTAGTCGCTCCATGTAAATTACTGGTATTCAGCTGCATTCAGTAATATTGGAAGCCGACCCCAATCAATTTGGAAAAAAGGCTAGGATGTTTAACCATGATAACACCGCTATTTCATGCTATCGAGGAAGAAACAAAACATTGTTAGGGTAAATTACCCCAGATTTAAGTTCAGAGCTAGCGTCAAGGTCTTAGGACCTAACACTTAGGTCTTAGCTCTATGGTATATTTATGTTAAACCACAATATGAGCCGACCATGAAACTTTATCGCAATATTATACCGAAATATTTCAGCATTGTCAAGAAAAAAGAAAAAACTTGAGCATCAATCTAGATTTAAGATTTAGGACGAAAAATACTTTAGCCTTAAGAGCTTATCTTGTTATTATACTTAAGTCTTATTAAAAAACGATGGAGACATTTCAGAGTCATCAGTGAATACTTGAATAGGTAAAAAAAGATTGATCGACTCGAAGTCAAGTTTAAGAGTTTATTTATATCTTTCTTAGTGAATTCTCTACTTATCTCATTGAAAAATACTGAAAATAAAGACGATAATGATTGCGTAGGAACTCTCATACGCGTGTAGCGCCTAAACAAAAGCATACTATTGAATATACAACTTTGAGCTTAGCTGCGAGGTTTTGAAAACTAATATGCAATAACATTTAGACTACGACAAGGTGTCGCTTAGTATTGGCGAAAACAAAGAGTTCTTGTCAGGAACTTATCACCAAGTCTCGTGTCATTGACCTTTCCCTGGCTTATGAATCTCAGAAAATAATAAATGTTAACGATCTGAAGAGAGAACGCCTCGAGATAATTTTTCAGTTTCAGTAGGAGCTTGAGTACCTCGCTCTTGTTTGACTTGGCTCCGGTTTCCGCCACCCGACTGTCGAGTCGGTAACTGTAGAGATCGGCGTGATTTTTCAACGGATATTCTATAAAATGATTGATACAGTGCATTGTGGACTTTTTGCTGGCTTTAGCTTCCAGTTTTAGAATTACGTTACCCGTGGTATTGTTGAGGAATGCAAGGACTGGGAATGGCAGTTGCATTGACATACCATTTCTTGTATCGATTTTGCTTTTACCGTGAATCTCATAAAAAAATATCGAGATTTTAGATAATGTAATATCTATTTTAAATTACTAAAAACCTATTGTGCCAACCTTGCGGTGCAAACACGTAATGTCTTGCTTCACTTGACCTAACGAAAATAACGCGGAACCAATAAAAATCATCGGAGTTAGTTGTTTGTTCGCCCCAATCACATGGAACTTCAACATAACTATGTGTGTGTTGTACTGTATGGTGTCGGACGTAAAGAATAGCACTATCCCATATCTTCCCGTGGGTGTCGTAAGAGATGATTAAGGGACTTACCAAAGAATGGGCAGCAGCGTTCTCTGTGCTTTTTTAACAACCGTACTGCGATCGTCAACCCGCTTGCCTAGCGTGGCGATTACGGCAACCCCCCCCCCCCTTTTGGGGGAGGCCTATGTCCAGCATTGGACGTCTTTCGGCTGAAATGATGATGATGTGTATGTTTAAATGTGAGTGTACTATTGATGACTAACCGTTCTGAGAGTTCAGGCGTGTTAGGTATCTTACGCCGAAATTGATGAAAATCGTTAGATCGGTCGATATAGGGGGAAAATATCCATCGTTGTAACAATTTCTTGAGATACAGTCTACAACAACGAATATCTACATATTCTCCTCATACAAGAATACACACGCACAACACGTCCTGTCTGCAACACGTAAAAGAACTCGTGCCCTACAATTAATGAGCGAATTATTCCGTCAGAGATATAATGAAAACGAGTGCACACGAGTTCCGAGCCCCGGGTGAGGTCCGCCTAGCGCCTGAATAATACATGCCTAGATAACTACTGGTCTTGACTGTACGGACCTACCTAGTGGTTATGTACGAGTATCCGTGATTGTACAAGACAGAGATTTTTAGTACTAACTTTATCTCATTAATTTTTTTACAAGTTAAAATTAATGAGCCCAAAAAGCAACGCATTTTTTTACTAAAAATCTTTTCAGCTCGATCAGCCATTTGTTACTGATTTATCTATTTGTCTTTTACTACAGACCATCCTCTGCTTCACAATCTATACGACTTGGCAAAACGTCGAGATTCCCTTGTTATAATTATGCAAGATCATTCAGTATACACATAAAGTTTTCAGACAAATTCTCCAACAAATTATGAACATCGCATCAAAATTAATTGCGAAGTAAAGAAAAACAATACACACAGACATACACGAAAAGCGATGTCACGACGAAAAGTAACTACGTATGTATTACCGACCCAAAAGCAGTATTAGCAGTTTATCGGTGTTATTGGCATTATATGTATACTGATTCATCTTTGAGCGATGTAGAGACAACCAAAATGCTGCATCTGCAGCTGCATTTCCAGGAAAATATACTTATTTATACCTAGAGCAATGGTGGCCCAGTATCGGCTCCAACCTAAAACTTGTAGGCCGTTGGTTCGAACCTACCCGGGCGCTTTACTTTGTGCTATTTATTTCCCAAAGTAACAAAACCCGCATGTCCTGGCTAAAACCAAAAATTCGAAGACAGGTGATAATTCGCACTGGGCCGCGTGGTGGAATGGAGCCCTCTCCCTCTCATCCCAGCAGTGGGAACATTATAGGTTGATTATGCTATGCCTATTTACCGGATGCCAAACCCTATTCATCATCGTATAATCAAACGTTCCGGTTCCTCTCCAAGGACGCCTGTCGCCGTAACGCGGCAACCGCACCCAAGTGCTGATTAATAATACATTTGTTTGTAAATTAATCATTGCCGCCTCACACCTCATGCGTTGAGCGGTGTTAGGGAATCGGTGGTGGTAGCTGTGCTTACCTATACTGCGAAGGAAGGGTTAATGGCGGAAATAATTGGGGATTTCATTAATTTCGTTTCAAAGTAATAATGTTAAAATAAGGAATTACTCCTGTGAGTACCGTTTTTAATCATTTAACGTAAAGTAATTTAATGCTATCATATTGCTAGAGGAACTTATCCTCAAATTATATTTATTAGGTTAGGTTAGGAATCTAGTAAAATCTCAATCTAATCACATAACATCACGGCTGTTAAACCCTAATTTTGAGGCAGAAGTGTCCCTACAGGCGAGCGTATTGCCATCAAGACTTCTGGCTGCTATTGATTCCAGATGAAAAAATCCAATAGCTCTTTGCCCGAAATGGGAATTTAACCGAAGAGCTCAAGCTCAGCAGTCACGCTGGTGGCCACCGAAACACTTCAGTTAAAATAATACTGTTTTAAAATTATAATGTTACAAAATATAAACATTTCCTCAAGTTATTACTTTTAGGTTCATAATTATTTAAGGAAATGTTTTTCTAAAATTTTAACTAGTTTTTAATGTTTTGTGATTATCTATCAATCTGCTGACTGCTTGCCTGACGATTTAAATTGACTATTGCAATAATCCAGAATCGCCTGCTAATTGTTTTACACATAGATGACGTAATTCATTATCTTTTCAGGCATTGGATACTTTTAGAAATTCACAGTCACAACCCGAATTTCCGAATTAATTAGTGCACTAATTATAAAGTATACTTGCTAATTAATGTGCTGTCATTATCACATTGGCTGTTGTTATTGCATTAAAATACAACAATATAACAACGAGTGCGTGTCGGTTAGTTCCGATGCGAATTTAAGGGCCAACGCACACACGCACGGCAGGGCAACCACGTCAACCATGCGTCCACCCGATTTAACCGTATCACCGGCTAGGGGTCGTTCTGCTCATGGTGGCTAACCACTCGCGAACGGCTATGTGAAGGTGGCGACGTCCCACCTTAGCTTAACTCGGTTTCTGCTGTTTACTAGCTGATCCCGAACAAGTCAAATGAAATTCAAATTAGGCTGCTAATTATCAATTTTTGAACGTCAAATTTTACATGAGACAGTCCGCCAAAACGCCCACCTTTCGTTACTGTCTATTGTTTTAGGCATAAAAGCTATGCCTATAAGTGCGCATAAATTCTGTGTGTAAAGAGTTTCATAGACAGAATACTGACCCGCTCGGGTTGAGGCTGTTCCCGTGCAGTGTTGATGCCGTGCAGTGTTCATGAGTGTGTGTTGACTCTTTAATTCAAATGAGGCGTGTGGGGCGGCCGACCGGATCACATGAAATACTCTTTTATACAGCATTCACGCAAAGCCGCGGCTTTAACTAGCTTATTAAAACAAATAAATATTTTACATAACCGAGCAATCGAAAAAATACCATATATCCTGCAAATTAAGGTTAAATTTGCAATGCAGATGTAGCCAACGTTACTAAATAAAAAACATTATACACATAAATGAACCGAACAATCTAACATAAACAATAAAGCATTCACATGAAGGTTCAATTTTAAGTGCAGGTGTGGCTAAAGTCAGCAAATAAAAAGAATTGTTGAATGCAAACAGTTAACAATTAAAATGGGTAAGGTTAACAGTGGCTACGTCACGCTAACCCCTTAGTTAGTCGCGGTTAATTTAAACCAGTCACTATAAATGGTTGAAAATCGTGAAAAAGTGAACGGTGCTTCCACTACTTCCTGCAGTTAAACTTTATTTCTTGGATTAAAAACGTAGTTTATTACTTAAAACTTTTTTGTTAAAGTCCTAGTGGTAAAGCTAAAGCGATGAATATTAACTTGTGTTACTGATTTTCAAACTAATCTGATGATATGAATCATGAACTTAAAACATAAACATAGCTGGCTAAATATGAGTGCACTAAAGGCACACTTCTGCCTCACCCTTCAGAGAAATACAGCTGTGATATTATGGTATGTGTGGCTGGTGACAAGGTCATGGATAGAGTTAAGGGCAAAAATGTTGGCTAAGGAAATCTCAAGGAATAAGTGTCATTAGATTTTCCAAAACATTCAGACGAATTGATAACCTCCTCCTTTTGGAAGTCGGTTAAAAAGGGTTTTGAACAGTTAGTAACAGTTCGGCGTTTGGATTACATACGAGTACATGGGACTTAAAAGTATCTAAGGAGTAAATTTGGGGGTAGCTTACTACATAAATATTATGTAGTAGTTGTTTCTCAGAAAGCCAAAGTGTTCCTACCTCTGCCTCCCTCTTCGCGGAAAACAGGCTGGTGTTGTGTGTACGATAAACTAAATGACGTTAAGATGTAGTGCGCTGTGACCGGAAACCATAATTATTATGATGTGGTTATTCTGAAAGACGCTTTGACAATAACCGTGGCAAATATTCCGTGAAATGCAGTACAGTGTGCATTGTCTAGCTGTGTAAGTTATAAGCTGAAGCGGACAAGAGGTGATCTACGGTTTAAAAATAATACATGACTTCTTGGTAAAATAAAAACCAGTTTAGTGCTCAAAAGTGCTACTACTACTGATCATCCTAATGCTAAGCAGTAGTCCTGGGTTCGATTCCCAGGTCGGGCAAAGTGTGTGTGTGGGTTTTTCCATCAGGAATTTCTCAGCAGCAGCCCGCTATATTTTGCCCGGTTTATAACGACTAACTCGTGTGAGTCTATCTGGCAGGCCCCAACGAGATTTATCAACAGATGATAGCTTTTCATAAAGACATTATTTTGTACCTAAAGAAAATAAACAAGATATATTTTGTACCTCGACAGTTTTTGAATTAATGAGGTTTCTATGAAGTGTCTAGCTAGCGGGCCCCTTACGATTATTTTTTTTGTTATTATACTTTCAGATCGCCTAATAGTGCTCGAAGTTAGCAACCATTATGTACCTTACAAATCCAAAATGTCGACTTTCTGTGAGCTATACTTTAGAAGATATTCGTTATTTAGACAAACGTCCAGCCAGCGGGCCCCTTTTTAAATATTAGTCTTTTATATCATACAATAGCATTAGGAGCTTGATACTATTATGTACTTTACAAATCCAAAATTTCGACTTTCTGTGAGCTATACTTTAGAAGATATTTGGAGATAAATATATTTTTTTTGGGAAGATTTCTGGACGTTTGTCTAAATAACGAATATCTTCTAAAGTATAGCTCGCAGAAAGTCGAAATTTTGGATTTGTAAGGTACATAATAGTATCAAGCTCCTAATGCTATTGTATGATATAAAAGACTAATATTTAAAAAAGGGGCCCGCTGGCTGGACGTTTGTCTAAATAACGAATATCTTCTAAAGTATAGCTCACAGAAAGTCGACATTTTGGATTTGTAAGGTACATAATGGTTGCTAACTTCGAGCACTATTAGGCGATCTGAAAGTATAGTAACAAAAAAAATAATCGTAAGGGGCCCGCTAGCTAGACACTTCATAGAAACCTCATTAAATCAAAAACTGTCGAGGTACAAAATATATCTCGTTTATTTTCTTTAGGTACAAAATAATGTCTTTATGAAAAGCTATCATCTGTTGATAAATCTCGTTGGGGCCTGCCAGATAGACTCACACGACTAACTCGCCTACTATAACATAACATGGATTTTTTATAAATATAACTGGCGAAATGTGGGTGTTCAATAGGCACCTCGGCCTAAGTCTTCGAGGACTAAAAGTTTGATGTAATGTTAATAATAGCTACTTTATCGATCCATTTGAGAGTGATTCAATGCTTCCGAGACATCACGGGAAGGGAGTCAGACGCCTGGTTTTTCATGCATAGTAATTAACAAAACAAAATTTACCCATTAATTTCTGCCTGTGGTAGACAGAAAGCCTACTAACTTATAGGGAAGAGCTAGCCTAGTGTGGCACTCTTCAAAAGCAACGACCACGCCTCATAAGGCTTTCCGGTAAGAGTATACACACAAATCTGTAGTTACAACTCTGCATAAAAACTGTTCTGTAAAAAAACCGAAATAACGTAACTCCATCAGTCTGCACCTGGCCATCAATCAACGCTACCTCTCATCGCTCACACCACCGCCACAATGACAGCAAACACACATCGATCTTGGCCGCATCGGGGACTGTCACGACTCGGCATCGAACCCATTACCCACGCCGGACGCGACAGATAAATTGTAATAGATAAGCTTTTCATATCACTGTCACACCGACATACGTATCCATCAACATATTGTGTGTGTCCCATTTTGTTTTTCATAAGCCATATTTTAGATAAAAGGTTTTGATGGTACATAAATATGGATGGATGTGATCTAACATCAACGGTTTCAAACGATGAATTTGAATATGGAGTGGTAATTTATTTTCAAATTCGTATTTTCGGATGTTTTGAATGCTGCACTTCATCATGGCATTTTAGAGGTTATATACCAGGTGAAAGGTAAGTACTGTAGTGCTAAAAACTTTTATGAAACAATAACAAACACAATGCCACTGTAAACTATGGTGTTTTTCCAACAGCCATGTACTCATTTTCAGTGATCTCAAATTCGAATATAAGCGAGTCGAGGCCACTATGGGCAAGGACTGAAAAGCCCAATATTGCAAATTTATTGCGAGTCAGAGCCTGTGGCTTAAGTGTGTTAGCAAAGTGGGGTCGGCGGGTCCCGAGAGAGATTGCGAAGCCTCCTCCGTGTCATATGCACAGGTTTCAGTGAGATTTCCATGCTACTAGAAGAAGGGTCAATAGCTGGTTCTATATTTGTATTTTCGTAAGATCGGTTTTTCTGTATCATGCTTCAATTCAAAAGAAAACGGTTTAACTTGTAATCTTTACTTTTTGGAAGATAAGAGCTGTGTTTAACAAATTACTAATTCATCTTAAACGAACTTCCTTTGCGGCAAGCAAATCTTTCGAGACTTTTTTCTTGGAAACAAATATAAAGTCAGTTTGTTTAATATTTTAATTCTTATAAAACCAAAGCAATTTCCATCAAAAGATCAATATTCAACAGAAACATGGCTTACTGCCTATCGTCACTTCGATGGAAGTCAACACGGAGTGTACCTAGCTGGAACCTCTCGCCGTCGCGTCACGCCGAGGTATAAATATTCATGAGCGGCTCCGCTATCCATTAGGGACTCCTCACGATTGACGAAAATGCCATTATTAATATCATTCCCAAAGTCCACGTTTTTATTTGGGTATGGCTGCGGAATTACAATGTGGCTGTACGGAAATGTTAGTAGTAATTCCTTAAATTTAAATCCCATTAGAGTAGATATGGGTATTTCAATAAGCAACTAATTCTGAGAAACGAATGTGAGAAATGGGTTCTCATTCACAGATTCCAAATTAAACTATTTAATACTTGCATTGACCCATCCACTCATCATCTACTATGATATTTTATTTTATGTTAATCTTATTGCATAAGATTCTGTAATATTTCCTCTTGGGAGAGGGCACTGGCTCCTGTAACACAGGTCTATCATACATAATATCTACCTAGCACAGAAGTCAGGGACATCACACAACTTTGTAACCACATTCTTGTGTAATAAAGATCGTTGATATTGATTATCGTCATTCTCCTGTCCTTGTCCTAACTCATTTGGCGTTGGCACACCTTGTCTTCCTCATCCATTGTTCCCGACTACCCATCATTCATCCATCCTATCTACTAATATTATAGATACTAAAGTAACTCTGTTGCATGTCTGAAGGTTGAAAATATGAAATCGGCACAAAAGAAGATCATGACTTGGGTGAAGACTTCGGACACTTCGTAGCGGCGATTGGCGGCGGCGACCTCTCGCGTCCGGTCCTGGTTCAAGCCATGGTCCGGGGCGAGAGGGACCGTTGGCTACCGTAAGCGCGGGCCTGTGGACGGTGAGTAATGTGCTAGCTCGCCGTCCGTCCGTCGTATGACGACAGGCCGTGTCGACGGCGCGTTCGTGTTCCACGCGCGCCTCAAAGAGATGTCAGCAACATGAGGGGCCCGCAAGGGCCGATGCCTGCCAGGCCTGCGGGACTGTTTGAAAGAGATACCGCGGCGCTGGAACATAAAGGGCAAAAGAAGGAACATGGATGGTTTTTAGTCAGTAAAAGTCTGACACTCCCTTCCGCTCCGCCCAGAGCGGGAGGAGTCATTTGATGATTTCCCATCCGAACTAAATAAAAAAAAATAAACTTCGGACACTTGTTTATTCCGGTAATGTTCCGGTAGTACGTTGCGGTCGGATAAAGCCTAACGCACGCGGTAAAGACAAATTCATAATATTTTAAATTAAATTAGGAAAATTAAATCAACTCTCACTTCATCGCAGAATCGCGAGGATTCTAATTTTGATACCACAAGCTTCTTGAGCAATTTAGAAAATAATGTTTAGCAGGCACAAGGTATGTTCATCAGTTCAGTGAATAATAACATCATTAAATATACCGCGGAACTCACATAATGGCGCCACCGTCACAACTATGTGGCAACTCCAGCTGTCAGAGGCTCAATAAACAACTAATAACAAATTAATATGCAAAGTTGCAGCGCTAGCAAGCCACGACTTTTCAAAGAGTAAGCACACCCGCCGACAGAAACTACTTCACGTGCCTCGAAATTGAGGATTTAATTAATACAACTGTGCTAGAGCATCACTCTTCAACTTCTTCTAAGTGTAGTTTAAAACTTCATACGAAACTGTGTGGGGTTTATATGCAACGCCAGTCATCGCATACCAGGCGAGACTCAGAGTAGGTAGTATTGGTAATGGTAAGAACCGTGGGGTTTTAGTCTCCACAAATACATGCACTGTCTTAAATTCCACACAAATGAAATCATCCCGGGCAAACAGTTCAAACTTTCCGAACCACTGGCACTTGCTTTAGCCGGGAGTCGAACCCGGCAAGTTTTGTTGAAATTAATTGAGAACGGCCGTCGTGCGGTGCCCGGCTTTGTTCGCACGACACACATCTCCCCCACCCCCCTGCCTTACCCCCCGTCGGTGTCGCCAATTAAATCCATGGACACTAATTTACAGACATAGTTGGATAGTTGAAAACCGCTGTTTATTCAATAGATACACTTTGAAGTAGACAAGTTCCAACGCCTGCTGCTCTCGACTTTCGACAGTTGCTGAAAGCAGTTTTCCAATTTAATTTTGAGGGTATTTTGTTATACTTACCTAATTACGGCCTAAAACCCAGTCAGGCCGAAAGCCGAAATTTCGTGAAAAGGTCGTGCAGTCAATGGCCAAAGTTCGGGAATGGCGTCTGAAAGGTCAGACAAGTAGGTTCCTATTTCATAATTTGTGTCGTTTTACATCTATAGGTTCGACATTTTGAATACTGTTGATAGTATTCCTAAATAAATACACGCTATTTTAAAACACAACGAGAATTAAAAAAACCACGTTGTTAAAAAAAACCGATCACGAACGGGAATTACAATTGGAAAGTTCCACACAAAAAACATTCACACATTTTATAAAAAAAGAACATTAAAACGCCGAAAATGTTAGTGAACTTTTCAGGATAACTGTAGAGCAAGTATTTCCGCACAACATTTCATCGACCGCCCCAATTTATAATGGTAGAGTCGTCCTGAACCAAAACATCAAATCAGCCCCCGGAAAATGTCCCTAAACGCTTACAGATGAATACGATTAACGAGACACTGTCTCTAGGACGTCTTGACCCAATTGAGACCCCGGGATCCCGGCGGAGTCCCGGGGCAGTCCCGGGGGAGTGCGGGACTGGAAACTCGCTCAGCCGACGATTACAATGTCAGTATCGCGAATACATGTCGGCAAATTGTGATGTGCTGTGCAAGGAGTTTCGCCTCTGTGTTTATCGTGATGTTTTGTTAGCAAACAATCAACAATGCAGATTTAAATTTTACTTAAAATTAAAATTTCCTTTTCTGATACTTTATGCTATTGGAATTCCAGTTACATGAAAACTTTCAAATTGTACATCAACAGGTTTGAAAAAAATACTGGATTAAATTAGGCTATTTACAAAGATTAATAAAATATATATTAATATTCCTTTTAACAGAGTAGGTACTAGGAAAATTAGAAGTCACAAAAAGTTTTATAACTTACCAAAACTTTTCGTCAGAAAATCCATTTACCTTGAAACCTCCCACGTACAGAGTTATTAATCTCCCATAAAAACGAAAACCCATAAAAAGTTACTTTAAGGAAACTCCATACCTCGGCTCTAGTTACCATTATGCCAGCAAAGTTCAGGAGTCACGCAGTTCAAGAGGCCATATAATTTATAAAAAAAGTAAATTAATATAATGTTGTGAAGAAAATGAGATACTGGTTTGAAAGCGATCGTTTCACTCTGAGGGCACTTGTTATGACGCACGAGTGGCTCCGGAGATATTTCACATCCCTGAGCACAAGTACCAAATATGATTAAATGTTTTCCATATCGGTCTTGGGGAAGCAAGAATTTAATTTTTATTTGATTCGTCCTCGTTTTATTGATATTTTGTTTCTTGTATTTGTTTTTAGATGTGCTGTTTTTAATAATCGTATAAATGTACTTTACCTACAGTAATGAACCGGCTCGTTTGACGCAAATCGATTGCTATTTATACACAACCAACAGTCATTACCTATAGATGCTACACCAAAGTTCGGATCGGTACATTCGATTTGGCAAGATTTGTTGAACAACAAAACCGAGTCAACTTGAAACAATTACAACACTTCACCCACTGCTGTATATAGGCCTCTCTTTGTTTATGCCAATATCCGTGTTCTAGTGCCGCATGGCCGGGTCAGACTTAGCTCGGCTGAACTCGAACTAGCCGAGAGGTCTTTCCCGAACAAATATCTACAATCATTCGATTTGCGGAATCATGTCGAAACAAAGTATGTGTGTATGGTAACACCGTAATAATGTAAATACCGTTAGATTATAATCTATCTCCGTAGCATACTGCTTACAATTTAACGCATTATTTTTCGGCAGATTATAATCTATCGAAGTGAACCTGTTAAATCACAATCCAACGGTATTTACAATTTTACGGTGACATGTATACGACAAGTAATACAATGTTATTATTATACCAGATGAGCAAAGAACTTCTCCGTCGGTAACATTACAAAATCAACCGAACTTGACTGTGTAAACTCGTGCTCAATATTCTAAATACACAAACGTACATTTAAAACGAGGAACAACAAGCCTAACAATTCTATCTTAAGTCAATACAAATCGCAGAGAGGAACTTTCCAGTTCATCGGAGTGCGCAGCAAACAGTCGCTAGTCTGCACGCCGTTTATTTGCGAAGAAGTCGCATGCGACTGTCGCACGACTGCTGCTGTTTACGAAGAAAATGATGCAGGATGTAACTGACTGGAGTTGTGGTGACTGTATGTTGTATCAGTATTAAGTAAATAATAATCTGGTATCTTTTTATCTGCGTGTGCACGTTGAATAACTACACAATATCATGTCTGTGTTTCCCGTAGGAGTAAAACATAGGTGTAAAGTACAAACCACGTCGCTTAATGTGGTTAATTCTTATGTAATAATGCGGCGGTACCCTAGTAGCGAGCGTATTGCAAAAAACCAGGCTTGGACAGGTACTGAGAAATTCGTAAACGAAAAATCCAACACATGCATTTGACAACAACTGAAATACTGTTATTCTAATAAGTTTTAGCAGAGATTATTTTAGGATTACGTGCGTACGTATCTGCCAGACCATACACTAGCCTGCTACAGACATTTGTTTTATTACAGAACCTTCAATTTAAAAGAAATTAGGCATCACTGTCACTGACAGCTCTAGTCATAAATGTTTCTGCTTTGGAACACCATTTTGGCCTAGATTTATTTGTAAAGGCATAAGATTAACATTGAAAAATCTGTCTTAACTGACCTTCCACACTTAGGTACTTCCTCTAAACAGCATTTTATGCGAGTTCTTGGGAAGTAACGCTAAAAGCTTCGGTCATTTATATTGTGGGTCTACCTGTAAACTTCGTGAGGCGGTGAGGTTTGTACATCAAACGATGTAGCCGTAGGACATTAGTAGGAGAGCTAAAACCCGTGGTTTTTGTGAAAGCTATATTCATAAATGTGTTTATGGTTTTATTATTAAACACTGCTTATGACTTGGTCAAAGTAATAATTAGAGACTATTTAACCATACATTTTATAACGTTTAATCGTCTCGTAAAAATTAGTGACGTATGAATATTAGACCCTTATTTAGATTGAGAAATACGATTTTTGAAACAAATTTACGTAATTATAGAAACCAAAAAAACTTTTCTACCACATCCACATCACATAAAAAAACAATTTAGCCAGCGATCTTTGTTCAGGTTTTTTTTCAATGAAAGTTACGATGAATCATTCAGATATTGCACTGACTATGTATCATATCCAACTCAAACCCATTCCGTCACCACCAAACAATACGTACTCGTTACAAAGAAAAAACAACAACAAATAGGTCATAAAAACAAGATTTATCAAACGCCGAACATCGCATGTCGTCCAATTTATCGGTATTTCGGGAGCTAAACAAAAAGCGCGGTTCACTACCCGCCAGTCGCCACCCTGCGACCAAACACGACGGCAAAACATCGTCCTTGTATCCGAAAAACTAATTTCCTAACAAAACATAGGATTGAATTAAAATACAACGACGGAATATATATCGTGTTTTTGCTAAAGCAATAGATACAGTGATGTTTTTGTTCGTTTGTCCCGGAACAAATAATGTCCAGCGTGATACTGTTTAAAGGTGGGGACAGACAGGCCACTTTTCGCAGTTATCATTATTATAGTAGTAGTATAGTAGTTATGAAAATAATGTCGATGTGCAGTGCAAGCACAGCATAGTTTTCATACCAATATATTATGACACTACCTGCGTCGAGCCAGCCTATTTAATGCACAAAAATAATTCATACAGCGAGCGTACAGTGTGCATTTATCGGTGTGTATTTATCACCTTACCATGTTTTTATCAATACCTAATTAGTCTATCAATAATCGTTGTATCAATCAACATCAACTTAAGATGTAAAGCCTAAATCATTCATTTTGGTGGTCCTTCGAGCCGGATTAACTTAAACTGCAAGGTTTAGAGTTATAACTATACAGTCAACACCAATTTACTGATTTTATATTTTAATCTCACTGCAGCTTAACTATAATACCTACTCGCTCAGACTCTGTTGCGGAATCCTTCTCCAATAAAGCACCGGATGAAAGAAGTATTAGATTATTTTATAATTGAATTGTCGGCATGTTGTTCTTCGTTCGTTTGTCAGACGACGCACTTATCGAATTACGCTCCGTGAGGAATTTGTTTTTTACAGTTGCTTTGTTATTGCCCCGCAGCCCCCACCGCCCCGCAGCCCGGCAGCTCCGGTACTCTGGCAGAACACGTCGTTTGTTAAGATATAATGTTGCTGGAATAAAATTTGAAACAGTTAGTTGTTATTGTAATTAATTTTGTTGTTTTTAGTTTATTAGAGTGTCGTATTCAATTGCCTATCCTTTTCCCAACTATGTTGGGGTCTTCTTCTCTAACCGGATGCAGCTGAATACGAGTATTTATTGCATTGAGCAACTGCCTATCTGACCTGCACCACCCAGTTACTGGGTAGTATTTGTAGAATACACCTTGGTAAGACTGATGGTAAGACTTTCAGGCCACTGACTACCTGCAAAGAGTTTATTCGAGCAGTCAGAATTAAGAATTATTTGGCAATAGGTAAGTATAGCCAGTTATCAATGCTTCTTAAGTGAGTTGCAGAGAAAAGATGGCGGGCACGCCCCACCGTTCATTGATTTGTAAGCCAACTTCGACATATTGAATAACTTTCCTGAAGATCATGGTTTCCCGAATAATACTTTTTATGTTCTGTAAAACTATGTCATTCAAAACTTTCGCAGCAATCAAATCCTTCGCCAACCTGACGGATGCTTGTTAGAGACAACACTCTGGATTGATGCTTGAGTGATGGTCAGGTGTCACCACGGCAGTCAAAGACTAGCCGGACACGATATCAATCAAGATGCACACAAAAACACGTAGTCTTTTTCCTCTTCCATTTCCATCTAAATATAACTACTTCAAAATTTATCAAAAAATCTAGCACTTTAATGTCCTATGTTTAAGACTTTTTTCAATGATGAGACTTTCTATTTCGGTATAAACTGTAATAGCTAATAACAGGTATATCCACGCACTGCTGACCTTTACCTCCGGACGGTCTTCGAAGTTATTAATTTACTTTCTGCCACCTTCGGAAGAAATATCGACATCTCCGACATCATATGTCGTTACAGGACATTGAGTGATGACCTTTAGTTTGAGGTACATAGAACACACGCCTACGCCAACGTGCCTACGTCGTAGTACGCCATTCTATGATTATTTCTAATTAGGTCGAAATAGCGTAGCAGTTTGGTGGCCTGCTACAAAAACGAGACTTTTTCGTAGCCTTGACTGACCGCTACGCCGCTACGAGAACTTAGCTGTCGTAGACGATTTTACTACTCCGTGGCATCAGTCCAATTTAATGCTTCACTGCGGTAGTGTTACTCAGTTTTTGTCGATCCTCAAAAATAATTACGTATTATTTTTATAGCTTGACTTTACTACTCTCATATTATCGAAGATAAACAATACCTATGGGTAGTTAAATCTCGCTATCTCCTCATCACTTGATCTAAATCCAGTGTGTTTACCTGGCTGATTGGATTGACTTGATCACTTTGTAATGTTGTCTGTTTGTCTATGCCAAGTTACACGGCTCGTGTCTGTCCGGGCACTGCTGGGCAACTATCATGTCGTTAACACTACACCAAGATAGATGCCTACTATCGTTTGTAAATAGCAGTTCACGAAGTACACTTTGTAACCATTTCTAAATAATTGAGAAGATGATTGCCCTTCGTGGCTTATTCGACTGTAAAAGTTCACTGTATAATAACAGCCAGGTCGATCTTCTGATTAGGCAACGCTTGCTGAAGTCGGTTCTTGGATGAGTGACAGTCAATTACCCGCATACCAAGACTGAAGCATGTTATTAATATTATAACGATATCGGAAGATATATATTTGGGTAAAACCCGCCGAGATTTGTTCAAAGGGCACAAATCATAATTGAACAAGGTGTGCAACTATAAACATAGTCATGTTTAACTATTATAGCTATTAATATTTGTACTGGGTGTAATTTTGCTTATTTTATGTTGTTCCTTATAGCATTGTATTGGACGAATCTGTAATGTTGCTATAATTAGTGGTAAATAAATAAATAAATATGGAGTCGTTGATCCACAGAACTTTGACAGTGTTACGGGAAATCAGAGGCCAGTAAGTCTAACAACCAGTATTACCAAGGGTATCACGTTAACCAGTAACTGGATTGTGGAAGTCAGTCGGTTAGACTGAAAGCCGACCCCAACTGAGTTGGATAAGTCTAAACAAAACATGATTGGTGCGATATGGCTCCGTGTTGTTATGAAATTACCGTAAATTATGTTTATTAATTGTTTGACCGGCGAAATGTGGGTGTGCTATATCTTTAGCTAACCCTTCATAATTGTTTAATCACTTCGTCAAATCCCCAAAGAAAGTAATCTTAGACCAGGACAAGACCGATCCCTTTCCTCAGAAACCTACACAACTACGTAGATCCTACTGTTATTGTAAACCGCACACAAACACGTTATAAACCCCGATGGTTCACGGTCTACCGATCGTTTGCGGAAACTACCGAAGCATTTCAATCTCGTATCGACAAATATTATATACCAGCGGTAATTTATATGAACAGGGGGTAAGCAGGGGGGCTATTTGATCGGATAACCGCACCGACAGGCCTACCCGGAAATATCATGTGTTTTCCTTGAACCGTCAAATTTTACTCCCCGATAAGATGAAATATTCATTTTCAACGATATCTGGGGTCGGTTGGTATTGCTTCACGCTGCAAATTGAATAATTGTTGGGATAAAATACTTTAATGTATTTTCGGGTGAAATAAATAACGTACTTGAATATCAAATAAATCCGGATCGTCATACACATATCTGCCGTTTCGGATATTATTTTATTTTAGTGACACTTTTTCAATTATGTGCAGCGTGAAAAAATGTAAGGAAACCTGGACAATTCTGAAATCGCCAATCCGCCTTGAGCAAGCTGGTGATGAATGCTCATGCCTTCTTCGGATGGTAAAAAGTATTTGCCCTGCAATGGTACGATCATTATTCGAGAGATCAAGAAATTTCATACGTTATAGAGTAGTCTTTAAAGAAATGGTCTTTTAAATTTTGTTATTCTGAGTTACTCGTAGTTCTTACCTTCTTTGATTTTTTTTTTTAATTTTTTAATTCCTATTTCCAAAATACAAACCACGCGTGGGTAGATAAGCAAATAGGATTCCCGTGATTTCACAAGTTTTCCGTTTTAGTACAACGAGTGTGAAAATAACAAAGGTATACAGAACTCTGAATAATTTTCATTTTTCGCTCCACGGCGACAGATATGTAAATGTGGGTAGAAAAGAATTCGTTTTAAAAGAATCGAGGGTAGGTACAGGAATGTTGGTAAGCTCGTGGTATTCGACCTGAATTAAGTGAATATCCTTGTGGACCGTGACTTCCAAAACAGTGGGAGACACATATTCCAGAGGGAACTATGCAGTAAAGAATACGTATCCTTGGAGTTTAGGAGAACCAACCCCGAAGAATTGACAAAGTTGCAGTGGACTGCACTTTGCTTGTAGAATGCTTGACTGGTGGGGCCGAAAGCTGCAGTGGCGACCGCATCCCGGATGGCGGAGCGTTGGACCGGTGCTCTGGTGACTCATTAGTAAAAACATATATAGGTAAGCAATCGTCCATCAATTTTCTCAGGTAATAAAAGTCGATACAATTTAGATTACGTTGCTCCATCAGTAAACACACCTAAGCTGAGCACAGAAACGTGCCTCAATTTTTCATCCCATCAATCACGGGCACTGTCCCATCCCTAGTCAGTAGTGCGGGACGCGGGACCGCGAGACAGGTAATACCGCGGTCATGCCATCCCCGACAGGATATAAAGCGGTCGCCTATCCACTGGACTGACCCCGCTGTTGATGTTAGTTTATACTTTGAAGCAATGATTTAAATCTATGATGTATCTTTGAACTTGGTCACGAAAAAAAAAGTGTTTAAGCTGAGAAAAGTGAATACAATTTTCTGTATGAGTGAGCGAGACAACACTATTCAAATTTCACTGTCCACGAAACATAAACGTGATTTTTTGACGTGGTAGTTCGTTAATTTAGCGATTCAAATCTTTGCTTAGAAGTTATTATTGTGACAATCCAAGGTTCGATTTTGAGCATTACGTTACAATTTAGGCGCTCCCGGTGAGGCATTTGCCTGTAATTAACTTAACAATCAAAGATTCGGATTGGTGTAGTAACAAGTCATTGTTACAAATTGCATCATCAGGTTGCGTACTGTAATGCTTGGTTCTCATCACGCAGCTGTTACATTACAGGCAAATGCTCCTGGTGAGGGAGTGCCTTAATATTCTCAGTTTTTTTCCCGTTTTTGTACCGAATTAAACAAAAACCGGGAAGAAAAGTCACTATTCATATAATAAAAAATATGTTCAAAAACTGAAACCTCACTATTGAAAAATCACGCTCTAAAAAGTATGAAACAAGAAAATATTCTCGTCTGAAATTGTTATGTACCGATAAACCATACAATATTTATCGTCTATTAAACAAACAACTTACGCGTTACATATTTTAATGTAAGTATTTAATAAATATTCATAGTGATGTTCAGATGGCAGGATGGCCGTGGTCGTATGCCACTTTGCCCTAAAGTTTACGATCCCTTACTGCTGTTAGAATGTATTGTTTTTTTTTGGGGTTTTTTTCGTGATAAAGTATTTGCAGAGCAGACACATATTGTATCTTTTGAAAAACTTCTTTACCTTCCCAATTTCTCAAGAGAATTTTTCAGTAACTTCTAATGATCCAAGGAACAAATAACTAATCTATCTTAATACTGGAGTCTGCTTAGGGCCACATAGGCCTGTCCCGTAGCGAATGCAATCGGGTACGCTGATGACAGCACAGTCGCGGAAAGATACCTGTCCAGTGCAAGAGCCAGCAGAGAGGAAACTGCTACTCATAGAGAGGCCATGGTGGAGCGAATGAATCTGACCCTAAATCTCGTTTCCAAGTGGGGCGACGACAATCTGGTCAGATTCAATGCTCTGAAAACACAGGCATGTCTTTTCACGGCTAAAAAGAGCCAGTTCCAGTTGTCTCCAGCTTTCCGAGGTACAGTTGTGCCAGTCACCGACCGCCTACAGCTTTTGGGCATGGAGTTGACATCGGATCTCAACTTCGGCTCAACCATCGAGTCGAAAGCTCAGACCGCAGCTAAGAAGCTGGGCATCCTGAATAAGGTGAGGCGATACTTCACATCTGGACAGCTTTTAAGTTTATATAAAGCACAGGTCCGTTCCTGTATGGAGTATTGCAGTCACTTGTGGGATGGTTCAGCAAAATACCAGCTCGCTGCACTTGATTCGGTGGAACGCAGAGCTAAAAGACTCATAGGCGACGAGACTTTGATAGCTTCGCTTCACAGCCTAGCTCATAGGCGTAATGTCGCCTGCTTGTCGGTCTTCTACAGACTGTACTTCGGAGAGTGTGCACAGGAGCTCCACGATTTGATTCCACCATCACCCTTTTACCACCGGACTAGCAGACGTACTGCGGCGTACCATCCACACTTGGTTGATATCCCGACTAGTCGTACTCGGCGCTTCTCCTCCACGTTTATCATGCGCACAGCCAAGGTGTGGAACTCTCTGCCGGCTTCTGTGTTCCCTCCCACATATAACCCGTCTGCCTTCAAAGCAAGAGTGAACAGGCATCTTCTGGGCACGCTCGTTTCATCATAGACCTCATCCATCGCTTTCCACCAGGCGTGATCGAGGTCAAGAGCAGGCCCATTTTGTAATAAAAAAAAAAAAAAAAAAAAAAAGAATAGTGACATCCCTAAATTAATTACTGTTCTATCTAGAGTGGATCCTTGCAACTTGTGCACAGTAACTGCACGAGTAAGGATTAACGGTAATATTTTGCGTTGATTGATTTTAGAAGTTATTCCTAATTATCGAGTGCAAGCAAAGCCGCAAGCAACAGCGAACAATTTATTTGAAATGAGCTTCTTAAGCCCTCTCATTTGATACCCAACACGACATAATTTATTTTATTTTTTAGTTAATGACTTTATGTTGTCTAAAGGGCGCAATTTCCAATTTAATTGAACGACACAACCTATAACCAGCGGTCCATCAAGACGCTTCCAATGATACCTCATTTGTCTAATTATGAGAAGTATTTCAGAAGTTATGAAGGAACAGATGAACATACATGCATACCGATCAAAATCATAACCCTCCTTTTTCTTCGCCATAGTCGGGTAGAAATAGCAACAGGAATTACCTAAGCAAAGGTAACATTCAACGAAAACAATATTTGCCCTACCCTCAATTCAACAAGACAATAACACGAACTCTAAGTAAAATTAAAAAAGGTTACAACTTGGTCGGTTCCGTTCAATTCCGCCGAGATTAAATGAGAGCTTATGATGCAATATCCGCCGACAATACCGGTTAACTGCAAACCGTAACTACGTAGGAACTTTCATCTTGGAAACAAGATAATATTAAGTAGGTACTGAAGTTTGTAGCTCGACATGAGCAAATCTGTCATATCATAGCATATTTACCTAGGTACTTTTAGTAACGTTCAAATCGCAGTAACTTCAATTATAATGATAACTGAAAACGAATAAAATCTTTGAATTGTTTTGTACCTCTTTCCCGTCCTTAGGTTTCCGTAAAATCTGATTTAGACAATGGGTAGCAGGAAATATACCTTTGGTAACTAGGTGGATACGTACACACTCATTATAGAACTGAGCGTAAAGCGTAAAGATATGGTTGCAAAAACCGAAGGACTAAGAGCAATCTACGAGTATGTTATAGACGAGTTCGTAACTCGGGGACCCCATGAAGCGGTAAGGTTCGAGGTATCCGAATACGGGTAGCGGCGGTGGTGGGCAGTTCACCTTAGCTAGCCATGGTGATGGGCATGGCAGGTAAAGGAATGGATTGCACTCCAGATAAATATTTAAGACTTGCACAAATCAAAACAAATTTATAGAAATTAGGCTGACAATCAGGATTTTAGTCAATACACTTATAAAAAGGCCCGCCCTACCTGCCACCTAAAGGTCACAGCTCATTAGAGCCACCCGGCACCCACCCCGCACCGCCTCGTCGCACGGCGTCCACTCGTTGTCGACAGGTGGTCTGCGTGTGGACGCCGCGTTATCACCAAAACGTCGCGCGGTCAACCAGTGGACTCCGCGCGGTCAACGAGTGAACGCCGCGTGGTCAACGAGTGGACGTCGCTTGGTCCACGAATTTTCGAGTAGTCTGTTAACAATTGGCACTAGGTAAATAAATACTACCTACAATAAATTATATTTACGAACTTCTTCGATAAGATTTTCTTTATTCATTTTGAAAGCAAAAACGATACGTCCGACTCGTTCGAAAGAAAGGCTGGGAGGTATGAAGGAGAGCGGCGTATCGCGAACGTGTCGTCCTCGCGCGAAAAATTCGCGGGCAGTGCGCGGTGCACTCGGGACCCGCGCGTTGGCAATGCGCAGTCAACGCAACGCAAACATGCGAGCAGCGTGTTGTCACCGAGTGGTCCTCCTGCCTTCCGCGCGTGGAGGGATTACGACCGAGGCGATCCGGTGACGCTACGGAGTGGATGTAGTGAGCGCAGACCCATACAAGTCCATTATTATAAAAAATACTAACCGCACGAGGCGAGGCGGTGCAGAATGGGTGCCCGATGGCTCTAATGAGCTGTGACCTTAACTCCCAGCAACACGGACCAGAGCTGCATGACACAAATGGAAAAGGCCTGTACTCAGCAGTGAGTGAAGAAACTATGCTGCCAAGCCAATGATGATCACGATACGTTAAAATTCATGCTAGCCTAATACTGACCTGTTAATTGTTAAGACCGTAAAAACATAATTTCCCCGTCAGCTCTGGCATCTCCTTAAGAATAATATATTAAGCTTTGACTTAAGTTTACTTGTACTCTATGGTTGCAATACTTGCAACTTTTCTACAAATAACTTCTCAAGTAATTTAATTGAAGTAACTGCCTTACCTACATGCACTGCAGAAACTATTTCAATCAAGGGATATTAGTGAACTAATAGCGATCGGCGCCGGCGGTAGTTCAGCATTTATCGACGATAAGTTTTAAGAGTTCGTGTGCTCGCGGTGAGACCTAAGAGCTAGGAAGTATTTTAACTCAGTCTGTGTAAGTAAAGTTAAAATGCGAATACTTACTTCATTAATATGAGATCGTGATTTACTTAAGTACCTACTAAGTAGGTACTTACAGTCTGTGTGACTTCTTTTTTTGGAACGTAGTTCCTTATCGCGCGTTGCGGGGCTAGACGGAAAAAATTCAGACGAAAAGTGTGTACGACACTTTTACCCGACTGCGCGACGCAAAGGAGGGTAATGTGTTTTTGCTATAGTAAGCTATTGTAAGCCGTGCGGCGTGCGCATGTTATAGAAAGCAAGCCAGATATTTTCGTTTCGTCTTCATGGTCTGTGGATGGGTGATCAAGGTTAAGCAACGACAGCCCAGGTCTGCCTGTGGATGGGTGATCCAAGTTAAGCAACGGTTGCCGAGGTCTGTCTGTGGATGGGTGATCAAGGTTAAGCAACGACTGCCAAGGTCTGTCTGTGGAAGGGTGATCCAAGTTAAGCAACGGTTGCCAAGGTTGGTCTGTGGATGGGTGATCAAGGTTAAGCAGTTGGTATTTTTTGTGCCAATTTTTTTTTTACAATTCCTTCACTGCTTAATCGAAAGGAACTTCGTTCCATCCGGGTGTCCCTTGACACCTCTCTAGTTTTTTAAATTAGGTACCAATGAAAAATTTCGTACCTATCTATGGCATCAAACAATCGAATAAGTACTGAATATCTACCTACCTTCTTTAGAATACCTATAATACTTTTTAAATATGCTTAAGTCTAGGTATGTACCTACCTACTTTGAATTAGTTAATTACCTAAGTGACTTATTGACGTTCAAAAAATAATAAATAATTAATGGTGTCACTTGTTCAGTACAAGATAATTGATAATTTATTACATCGAACCCTGATTAAAATTGCCTCTACCTACGGCCCGTACCTATGGAATTAAACTTACAGGTTCTAATAAGAGCAGGTAGGCACCTATAATTCCCTAAAATAACTAACGAGCCACTCCCTCACCTTCCACGATCGTACCCCTACGTCCGACACACCTAGTTACTACCTCCTAGTTAGTTCACAAATTAAATCCGAAGTCACTCGCTACATGCTCCCCGAGTAGGCACCTACCGGAGTAGCGGCCCTCAGTAGGTACTACGGTTTGTTACTCCTAACTTTACCTACCTCTCATAAGAAAACTACGGACTTCGGCAAAATAACAATGTTGTACCAATAATTACTCAAACAACTTTGCCGTCAGTCGTACCTACAAGACTGAGTATTTTTCTTCAAAATACGAAGCTGAAAGTTTTTGTTATTGAAATTGAAATGCTGAAAGTAAAGTTGACGATAAATAATAAATAAATAGGTAGACCGTACTTGGGATTTATTTTTTTAGACAGAAGTATTTCAAACTTGTTTATGTAGGATGTAGGCAGTACAGTAGGTGGTAGGTAAGGTTAGAAATGAGTAAATTACGAGTTGTACTTATTTATAGAAAACCTATCTTTTGATACAAAGTCGACCTGTATGACTTTCAAGTTCAAAAACTGATGTGATTAGAATACCTACCTAGACACATAGACACGAATATTTTTTTATTCCATGACACAGACTACTTTGAAAGAACTTCCAGCCAATCTTAATAGGTAATGAATATTAGGTAGGTCTTGTATGAAACTAGACACCCAGTATTATCTAAACTTCAGACAAACTAAGATTAATGCAGTAGGTAATAGGTATTATGTAGTTTCAAATACTTAAAAAAAAACGATTTTTCGACCATCCTTCTAACGAGTGAACATGGTGGCCCTCACAATTTTGTTTTTAGTTACCTAGTGTGTTTTTTCTCCTACGACGTTATGTTGGTATCTTCTTCTTCTTAGCGTATCGATGGAAATCTAAATTGTATCAGCCCAAAACTGAGCTACTAGTTTGGCGCTTTCAGTAGCGTCCATCAGTTCCTTTGTATGTTGGTAGGTATATGATGAGGTGACTTGAATTATGTTATGGCATACCAGTCTTCAAGCCAGTCAGGTGACCATTAAGTTTTTAAGATACATGGGAGCGATCAGAACAGAAGCACTTCCTCTGGTTCTCTAAAAGTTTGGACAACATTGTTGACCTCGGCTATAGGTACCTCAGGTTCTAATTACCTCTAAACCGCTATCACAAAGCATCATAAATCATAATACCTACATACCTATAATAATAGTGGTCATCCCAATGTTAAAGTAATAGTACCTACCTACCTATTATTTACTTTACCGTACTTTTTAAACGATTAAAATTCGTTGGCCGTTGCATAATTTAAAACAAGCTAAAAATACTTCTCGCCGCTACACTCCTAAATCAGCAAACACACTTACCATTACAAAAATAGCGACAAAAACCCTCTACTGTTGAAGCTGGACATTAGTGCGCTAACCCGCCGCCATTATGCCGTTGGACGCCGCGCGCCGGGTGTTGCCGCCGCGGCTTTGCTTCACTTATTGCGGGATAATCTGGCTAAGGCTGGATCAGGACGGACTGTTGACTCAGCGGACACAGCCCTCGTTGTGTTGAAAGGAAGGTTCTTTACGTCACTTTAAAGGTAGCATTTTATTCACGGGTACTTACAATAACAAGTTATTTTAAGGATTGTATCGTAATTTTTTGTCCCGATACAATTTTCTTTTTCATGTAGGTGACATTCTCTACTTGAATTCTCAACGTACTCACCTAATTTACAGTCAGTACATTAAGGAGTTTATGTCAACTGTGTCACCTAAATACAAACTAGACATTATGCTCGCGGCTAAAAATTAGTCGTTACTTAAAATTGATGCTTTCTTTCCATTCCGTTCCGCGGCAATGAAACTTGAGCCTATGTATGATACACTTTTCCAGGACAAACTTTGACAATAAAATCAACTAGTGGTTGCCCGCGACTTCGTTCGCCTGGAAATTTTGATGTGTAAGTGTGAAAAAAAGTACCCTATGTGCTATTCCAGTCTATAATCTATCTCTATGCCATCATTTATATATCATGTTCATCCAGATTCGTTCAGCCGTTCTGGCGTGATTGAGTAACAAACATCCATCCATGTAAACTTTCGCATTAATATTATTAAGTAGTGATTCAAACAAACATAAATACTTAATCATAAATCTTTTATTATAACCAGTGTTATAAATTTCACTTACAACTATAAACTTCACGGATTTACTTGAGCTAGAGCTAGATAATCTATTCTTCTTCGACCTGCGACTGCCGTTTCTTCTTCTTTTTCTTCTCACTCTTGGGTTCTTCTACAGTTTCTTCTGCTTCCTCTGCGGGCTGGTCGTCAGACTTCTTTTTCTTCTTCTTCTTCTTCTCTGAGACTGGCTCCTCGACCTCTTGTTCCTCGTCAGCGGGCTGCTCTTTCACTTCTGACTTCTTTGATTTCTTTTCTTTTTTTGGTGTGACCTAAGAGGAGGAGATTGAATGTTAGCTTGTTGTTAAACAGTATAATAACTCTTTTATTTTGCGCAACGAGGAAGGCCGACGTGTTCAGTCAATTCTTCGCTAGATTAGTTTGACGTATTGGTCCCTTTATTTTAATAGGGACTTTGGATAAACAGCTACATCAACCTAATGTACCTCACCACCATTGCGCTATTGGCATACTCGTAAACAAATTCATAGTACAAGTATATTCATTCTAATTGCAGGATGTAGGGGGATTTTGGTTTCCGCACTTAGTCCTTAAAGTGGACCATTGTGCGTGAACATTGCAGGATGTAAAAGGAACACTGTCTGCAACACAATCCACACTGCTAAAAATCAATCATTTTTAGTACATACAAAAATGAGACCGCTCTGGTCAAGCAGCATTGCTGTTACTACTGGCTCATGTGTCCATGGATGCACCACTATCAGGGGAGCTGTCTGTTTATGAATGTTGTTTGTTAGGGTTCCGTACCCAAAGCGTAAAACGGGACCCTATTACTAAGACTCCACTGTTTGTCTGTCTGTCACCAGACTGTATCTCATGAACCGTGACAGTTAGACTGCACAGATGATGTATTTCTGTTGCCGCTATAACAACAAATACTAAAAAACAATAAAAAATATTTAAGTGGGGCTCCTAGCTCCTATACAACAGACATGATTTTTTTGCCGTTTTTATAGATAATGGTACGGAACCCTTCGAGCGCGAGTCCGACTCGCACTTGGCCGGTTTTTTGATAAAAAAATTGTATCACTTACATTTTCAGCCCCTTCTTCTAGTTTGATCTTCTTGGCGGAAGACTGGCCACCATCTTCATCAGGCGAGTGCTCGCGCTTCACTGGCTTCTGGCCCAGCGTGCTGTCACCAGCCGTCTGGTATTGGAACACCTCACTGCGAGAAATATGGTAGTTTTAGTGCTGGCTATTAAGCAGTTTGAAGGGTTGGGATAGGGAAAAGACACCATATCTTATGCTTTAGGTGTGATATAAGGTGACTTAGAGATCATCAACAGAATTGGAAATATTATCCTTGCTTATAATTAACACTAGAAACGGGATACATACCATGTCCACTGTTTGTTTGAGTTCCCGTTATTATCCTTCCTTAGCGAAACACCAACATTTTGGAAACACAGTTATTGTTTTCCAAGTAAAGGCAATATTTTTTTGTTCCCAAGTAAGTGCACAATCCCAAGATGTTATAATAAATAAAAGTTACAACAATGAAAGGACTCACCTCTTGCTCTGGTACTTTTCAAACTTCGCTTTGGCTTTGCCTGTCCCACTGATTCTCCTCAAGTTTCCTTCCTCTAGCAGCCTCAATCTGTTCTCCAGCTTGACCTTGTGTGCCGCTCCTAGCTCGAAAGTCACGTCTTCTCCGAAAGCATCCACCCTCGTGGCTAGCGCCGCCTTAGCCGCCAACATACGCGACATTTTACCCTTATTCTTTGTACTACACTGACCAACCAACTGAGCATGGTAGATCAGACCATACTTCGGCGTATCTTTCTTTGTCTTTAAGGCTCTGAATAAAGCTTTCTCTGCTCCAAAGATCTGCACAGTTGATGCAGGGTGTTTGGCTAAGTTCATCAAGGAACCGGCGTGAGCAATTAACCTAGCTCCTATATGCTCGCCGATCAACACAGTGAGATTCGGAGCCATGGCCATCATTCTAGCTTTCAAGTAGTCTGTCAGATGTGTTCTGTAGTCTGTTATTGAAATGATTTCATCACACAGGTTCTGTATATTCAAGATGTCGTCGTCAGAGATCTCTGTGCCCATGGAGATCTCAGCTGCTTCCTTCACTTTCTCTTCTAAGTCTTCAGGTAGAATATCAGACAGATCTGTCTGTGAAGCGTTGTCTCGGGTGCCGATCAATTTGACTATTTTGACAAACAGTGTGTTGTCTGTGATAATCTTCCCAAGTTCAGGGAAGTGCCAACCGTACCACTCCCGACATCTCATGACGTAGTTGTTCAATTCTTTGTCTAAGTCGTCAAGCAGACATTGAGCTTGAACAATCATTGTGTCGATCTTATCCGGGGAGAATTTCAGCTTGTATCTGGAAAGTGAGTGAGCTAAACCGAGGGCCATGGCTGTCATTTCCTTCTTCGGCAGGCCAGCGAGGAGGCTGTCCATCTGTGAGCGGATGCATCTGAGCAATTCCTGAACATTGTTGTTGGACACACATTGCAAATCAAACTTCTCTCTGATGGCACTTCCGAGCTTGGCATCTCCTACGAGGAGCTGGTCCTGCACTTCCTTGCTGATGTACTTCTTGAGGGCTTTCTTCAGTGGCTTGGACACTTTGCCCTCAATAGCTGCTGTGGTGGCTGCAAGGGCTTCAGCTGTGTCCTCGAACTTGATGAAGTTCTTGAGTTTAACACTGTGAAAATGGGGTTTTATAAACAAAGAGAAAACCAAAAATAATTTAAATATTGAATTGGAAATTAATTAATTAACAACATTAAAAATAAAACAAATGGATTTAATATTAGGAAACATATTATTCACTAGTTTACAAATATATTTTTTTTCTTTAGTCGTAAGATAGAACAGACCTGTTGGATTTGTTTTGTGACTACTTTCTAATAACTAAAATGAATGCCAATTTAACACATCTAGTTTTTTTTACAATACACAAGAAGTTTTGTCTTAATCTGGTTACATAGTGATCAATTAACTATCCTAAAATAAAGAGTAATGTCCCACTGGACATACAGCTGTGTTACATTCTGATGGAATGCCTTCCCCGATGTTGCCGAGTAGTTACAGCCAATAAAATGAAACAGAACACATGGAATTGGAGTCAGAACCAAAAGACCCCATTTTGTTGAAGGGTTTTGAGGAACAGTACCTGATGTCAGGGATAAAAATATGTTATCAGATTACGGGTCCACTTAAAAGGACACTGACACAAATCAGAATTAAAAACAGCTTAAAAGGACACTGACACAAATCGGAATTAAAAACAGCTTAAACTTTGCAAACTGGATATCCTAATTTTTTCTGAATTCAGAGTTTTATTAAGTATTAAATGTTCTATGCTAAGTTGGTTTTCATCTTGTAAGCAAAACGCTGTAAACTAGTGAATTAGAGAGTGTGGGTGTACTATAAGGAACACCTCTGACTAACCCTTCGGGGATCACAATAAACCAGTTAAGCAGTTACAACCTTCTAGAGTTGTTGTACAACAAGTGGCCATTGACGGCACGGTTGGCGCAGTGGTCAAGCGATTGACTGCTGCGCTGCATGTCGCGGGTTCGATTCCCGTACGGAACAAATATTTGTATGACCTACAAGTAGTTGTTCCGGGTCTGGGTGTTTTTCTATGTATGTATGTATTTACAAAAAAAAAAAATGTATATATGTAGTTTATCAGCCATCTAGCTACCATAACACAAGCATTAGGTTGCTTAGCTTGGGACTAGATGGTGCTGTGTGAAATGTCCAGGGATATTTATTTTATTTATTTTTTATTCAAACAAAAAATGTTATGAAATAATTTGAGAAATTGTGCTTTAAGCTTTAATAATTATGTTTTATTAAAAATTTAAGCACATTTTTGCGTTTGACATAACTAAATAATGATTTCCAAAAAACATGATGTGTAAGTACCGATTTATTCCACTATTCTGAAATAATAAATTTATAAACTTACACAGAAGAAGCACCCTCGGGAGTGTTGAACTCCTGGTACAAGTCATCAATCTGTGACAACTTGGACTCGTCCAATAACTAGAACAAAACACAACAATTAGACAACACAAATAACTATTTATTGTTCTTAGTATGTTCTTTAAGGTGCTTTCTGTAGGAAAGACCATGTCTCTCTTAATAATACCAAACAATGAATAGGTCAGAAGAAGGCAAAGCCGAGTGGTTGTGAAAATGCAATGCTAGTTGATATAGAACTGTTCATAGGTATTCTGTTGACAGAATTTCAATAACTAAATGTGACATTAATACATAACTCGGTTGAATCAGTGAGTTTGACTGGATAGTACCTTATACATTGCTTAACAAAAATTTTAAAACCTTCACTTACACATTACCAATAAAGATTTAATTTCCTAATAATTTATTATGCAACTACACGCAGCAAAGCAGCTATGCTGCTATTAGAAGTTTATCCATCATTTGCTGACTTAATGAAAGTAGTCTATGAATTAATTGCTACTCAAAAAACAGGTTTGTACTGTTGTTTATACTGATAATGAAGACTAGGTTCTAATGTTAACATGATAAACAATATAATATTGTTTTTAATCAAGATATTCGGACACAGTGTTATTGGGTTTTACCATCTCATTCTCAGTAGCATACATGGAGTCTGGATTTATTGAGTAACTAACATGAGGGTACAAAAATATTTTATTGTTATCAAACAATGCGGTTACTAACTGGATAGAATGAGCAATTATTTATAAACAGAGAAACAATCGTGAAATTGTTGTGAAGCTGAAAGAAATGGGTCAGTGACTATTGTCGAATTCAGTACCAGATGTTTAGTAATGTAAATGAATTTAACATAATAATTATGATTGGATAAGCAATATCTTTTGGTCACTGTTATCAAATAATAAGCCAGTATTTAATATTGCAGGAAAGAAAACGCGCACAAACGAGGTTAATTATTACAAAGGCTTGATATTGTGAAATACAAATTAACCTACTCCAAACCAAAATTACAAAACGTGTTTATACTCCAATGAAACACATTGTTTACGTAGCACTTTCTTCAAAAATATAAATGAAATCCTATTATTTTATTTAATATGAACGTGTTCATCACTATAATTAGTGACATGAAGTCGTAAATACAGTATTATTCTCTTTATGAAAATTGCGTTCGGACTTGGAGGTTAGAATACACACGTGTTGAATTTACCTTGAATATGGCGTATCCCGCCGATGTTTCGAATAACACCAGCATCTTGAAAATTCACAAGAACACTAATATTAGTCTTTAACACTTATTTATTAAATTTAGACAGCCAAACTATTAATTTTAAAATAAACAGGGACGCTACACCACCATCGCGGGAGTTTCACGTTGACAATGACAGTTAACGTCCAGTATTGCCAGTAATTAAGTAGAATTTGCATTGTTATAATTTTATGGCAACACTTTTATCAATGTTTTCGTTTCTCAACGTAGGTTTTGAACAAAGTGGTAAATAAATAGACTTTATCTAGTGTTGGCAATTCGTAATAATTATAAATAGTTTTTGGAAAAATAACTTTAAAGGATACACAACTTCCGTTTGCGCTACTTCTATAATTCAAGTCATTCTGAAAAACACCTAAATTGGGCACTTACATAGAGTTGATATTTCTTTCACTGGAAATAATATTAATGATTAATTTTAAATTGGTTTCATTTGTTAGATGTTTGTATAATTACGTAGACAAGTGCAGTAAAAAAAAATTGATTGTTTTTTATTTATTTATTTTTTTCATATTTTTTTGCCTTTTTTGTTGTTTGGTTTGGTTTTATTGTAGCTACAACAGGTATTTTCAAACGCACAAATATCGCTCGAATGATATAATTATACCTAATGATGAATACCTAATATCATCACGCCAGTACCTAAGTTGAATGTGTAGTAGTGGGCGAGCCTATCCATAAACCGTGCCATCAATTGGGCACAAATTCAGTTTCCGAGCTACTACTGATAAATTCCTACGGATCAGCTAGTTTTTGTGTCCCGTGTAAATTTCAATGACTTTTTCCTACTAATTCAGTCAAAACCAGGCTCTTGAAAACTTGAAGGTACCGATGGTGCTAAATATATCACAGGTCTACAAAAAAAAATGTTTTTGTGATGCCTTCGATATGTTTGCGGATTTTTTTATTTATAACACTTTACATAAGACAAGTCATTAGTGTCCCATATCAACTCTAGTTTCTTAGTTATTAGGGTACGTGTAGGGTGTACTTGGGGTTTGTGGGAATTACTTATTGGGTGTAAACGTGAAACTAAGGCAGAGGAATTCTTTACCTAGCACTCGGATAATACACGCTAGATAAGTTTTCTAAAGATAATCAATCAATTGAAAATAATTATCTTTTTTTTTTTTTTCTTGATGCTCCTGGAACATAAATTCGCGGTTTTTATATTTTTGTCTTTTATATGTTTGTAGGTACCAGTAATTTAAATGTTTTTTTAGAATACCTAAGCGATTTCCATCATTTTTTATAAAAAATATATTAAAAAAATATTTTGCTCCTCCGTAGACTTGATAAATTAGCTCTACCTACCTAGTTTTTTTTTATTACGGTTTGAAATTTCAATAAAATAGAACAATATGCGGTGGAGCGGACACCGACGCGAAAACGGTTACCACGTATTCTGAGCCACCCTACAAAAAAATTTTTCATTGGTTATCAAAAAAAAAAACATTCTTTTCCTACAAATTTTCCACACGGTCAAAATGTAAGGAACAGCTAATTTTTTTTTAAATAACCGTTGAAAATTTTTTATGTAGGTAGGTGGGGCTCAGAATGATGTACTTACTGAATATGTGGTAACCGTTTTCGCGTCGGTGGCCCTTCCACCCCGTATTGTTCTATTTTATTGAAATTTCAAACCGTAATAAAAAATAGAGCTAATTTCCAAAAACTGTTAATTTTTCGTTATTCCTGGGTATAGGTAAGGCCAACCCAAAACCACTCTCATATCAAGAGCAACAAAATCACTGTTCACCAGAATTAGCCTGAGAGATGCGCACTTCTGGGACACACACAAAGCTCTTTATGTGAAGGAATTAGCTAACAATATGGTAGCTTTAGACTGACTGTCGCCAAAATAATCTTGCAACAATATAATTATCTAGGTTTACCTACTTGTCACTTTGCTTATTAATACGGCAGTTCTATGGCAAATGTCCCCGTCGGTGGCGGGGCAGAGGTGCATCTGGCTCACAGAGTAAGTTCGTCCTAACTTCCTAAGAGCTACTCTTTCCTGCCTGGCCAACCGGCGGTAAATTCAAAAGGATTATTCTCGTGAAATAGTTACCGTAAAGTTGAAAATCAACATCGTAAGCTAAGCCAAGTCTAAAGTTTTGACTAGATTTTTATAAACTTGTCAGTGCTTTTTTAAATCTTGGCTAGAGAGTGAGCCACACGGTAAAGTTGGCTGCGATAATAAAGTCACAGGTTTCTTTTCCTACTGTTGATCGAGCTGTTACTGGTGGCTACTTGTTTCCAAGTAATATCTTGTAATAGAAATCTTGGATAAAGCAAGAATCGACAGGTCAGGTGCTCACAATAAAGTATACAAATATTACATTACTAGGGCCTGAAACGAAATAGCAATAACTTGCCTACCCACATTAATAATTTCACCTCACCAAGCTGGCTGATGATATGAAATCAGAATGAAGAGCACGCTCCAAAACTTATTATGAGCATTAAGTGCCTTCCCCATCGTTACGCGTACAAATATTTGCCAAATGGATTTTTGTCTGCGCCTCGCTTCGAATCAGGCGCTATGTGAATTCGGAAATTCAATAATTCTGCATAAAGGCATGCATCCACTCGCAAGTGGGGTGAATGATTGAGCGAATGAACGAGTGAATGGATTCCATCGAGCGGAGCGGTGAGTGAACGAGCGTCTGCGTCAATCCGAGTAAGGAACGTGATTATTTTGTGTATTGGATGTTCCGATTGAAACGTAGGTATTCCGTTTATTTTCAAAACATTTTAGGCTTATACAAGAAATTGGATTGCGCTGAACGCTTTTAGATTTTTCTATACATTATTGCCTTAGAGTTCTTTGAGGAATAGCGGAAATATAAAGTAGGTAGGTATCGACTCAATAAAGTTGAAAATTGGATTGTGTGTTTACGATAAGTGTAAATGTGGTCTCGGTTCCCATTCGAAGCACTCAACTACTCCCGCGGGACTCGTTATAATCAGCTTGGAAAGCGACATTAGCAATGTCCTCTCGTTGTGTCGTTGAACCTGAAATGAAATCTTTTTGGGTGTTTTCATGTGCCTGTGTGATTCGTATTTTTAATAACGACACAAGTGTGATACAGACAACTAATATTCAATCAGTTCAGCACACAAGCAATCACGGGCTAACCGATGCCAGCTCAATCCATTATCCCGCACGTGCGTCAGAAGCCGATGCTTTTGTGCGGAAACTGGGTCAATTATGTTTAGATCCTTTTCACATCCTCCGCAAGTAAAGTGCATATAAAAATGAAAATTCCTCAAAGAAACTTACAGCGAGGGATTTTGGGTATAAAATCTTAACGATTTTATGTTTACAGCGCGTCGTTAAAGCGGGCCGGGCTAATGTGCGCCGACGAGGGTCGCCCAGGGGAGCGATTAGCCAGCAGTATCGACAAGCGATCCGGCCGAGGGTTCGCCTATTTGATGGCTCACCGCAACACACCTGACGACTGCCAGACCCGCGTTTATGAGCTCCAGCCTTGAGTGGTAAGCGGTGAGCGGTGACAGCCGTGCCAGAGACAAATGTGGCCCATCGTTACCGCTCCACACGTTACCTACCTTTAGATTTGTAGACGACCATTTTCGCTTGATCTTTATAAATAGCTGCTTTCGCATACAAAATCTTTGCAGAAAACAGGGTTCGGGTAACTTATTGAAAGAATTTGGGACTGAAAAAAGGGTGGTAAAAGTTTAACGTAGAAAATGTTACAGAGAACTGATAAGGTAGGGTATTTTTTCAGAGCGGTTTTTCTTTTGTGGGTTTGTGAATTTGACTCTTGGGGATCTTTTGCAGTCAGTGGCTGCGGGAGGCAGGTCAACATTTATGTAGGGTCACTGCTTTCTTGGAAGGCAAAAATTTATGAAAACTTGAACTTTTCACTTTTACAATAACAGCGAAAACCAAATTCAAAGTAATTAACCCCCGTTTAAAATGCCTTCGAACCATTAACAAGGCGTCGAACTCACTCCTGAACATAATTTTCTCGCTCCGGAGTCTATCTCAGCGATATTGAAGGGAATTGCCGCCATTATGAAGCATACGCCTAGCCTGCCGACCTAACGGCGTGCCTATAAAGCTGCCTCGTCCGGAACAGGGGCTGCTGTAAGCCCGGCCTTGTAAATAACTTACTATATCCATAGCTTATGTCACCTACGACGTCTTCGCTTTGTTAATATTGCTCGAATGTGATAGGGTTGGAGAATAAGGCTTTTTAACTATATCCATAGCTTATGTCACCTAAGACGTCGTCGCTTTGTTAATATTGCTCGAATGTGCTAGGGTTGGAGAATAAGGCTGTTTAACTAGTTTTGGCTAGTTTGCAAAGACCTTGCTTCGTTTTTTTACTCGTAATCACTATATTATGTATTATTGAGTCGTTTTCACAAGTTTTTCTAATTACATGCCCCGACAGTTGACACACTATCAACTTTAAACGCGCATCAATAAAGTTGGAGTTTCTCACTTAATTTGTATTGACGTCCAAAACAATTTTAATTTTAATTAAATTGTGTTATTGGACTATTTATTCATTGCTACCAGATTCTAATAGATTCTGGACTTGTGATTACAAGCGTATCGTTGAACAGATTGAATACCAATGTCCAATATGCACAACAGACAAGTGCCTCTCGAAGCAGCGATCAATAATAATTATTATAACAAGTTGACTAATATTGGACTACGTTTTCATCCATCATGAGTTTAAACTATGTTAAGTTGTGAACTCGATTAGCAATTGCTTGTAGTCCATATTTATCTAAATTTACTTACTACTTAAGTAAACGTCTTTTTAGGGTTCCGTACCTCAAAAGGCAAAAACGAAACCTTTAGAGGGTCACTTTGTTGTCCGTCCGTCCGTCCGTCTGTCTGTCTAGACCCGAGAACGCGCAGCACATGTAAAGGAAAAAATCTGAAAACCGTAAATAAGTAGTTTAATGACAAAATACCTACAAGTTTGTACGGAACACTCGGTGCGCGAGTCCGACTCGCACTTGGCCGGTTTTTTTTTTAAGAAACCCACTATAAATCGAATAATTATTAAATGTATAACTGCTAGTAGATATTCACCCTGCTTGTTCAGCTCAGTTTAGAATTCAAAACGAATGTAGAACCAGAACAAGAGCATTTTATTTTGTTATTCTTGCCATTTTAGCATAGAGAGACCAAAGAAAGAACGCTCATCCTCTGTCCACGCAAAAATAATTTGGTAGAGTGGAGATAGAATGTATGTGCGTTTTGTTTGGTTTGACCCGACCTTTCTGCCAGCTTTATTGTGGATACAACAAAATGAACATCACCTTTTCCTAAAGCCGCAAAAATAGCTACACAATGCTATCATTCGGAAATATAATCGTTCAATGATCATTATTGTGCATGACAGGACAGCTATAACGTTAAATAATTACAACAATTTCGTTTGTTTGCAGACGCTAACAAGCTCACTAATTAGCAGTCAATTTGGATCACGTGTCGGCAGCATGCGATTGATTTATTTGCTAATGCTGTAACGATTGGCACCTCATTAAAATGATGACCCGGTAAATTAGCGACTTTAATGAGCGCCGCTTTCATTAATAAGTAAAATTAGGTTGTTTTCTTTTAAGGGTGCTTGCTATTTTGAGTGGCATTTATTAGAAGTAAATATTGCTAAGATAATGATTAGATCAAAGAGAGAGAAAGTCTTTTGTGGGATTTGTCGAAAATCCTATCTTTTATGGTTAATCCATAGCCATATGATATGGCTAGTCCCGTTTGGTTTTAACGAGGTGGCAATTTTAATTTTTTGCTCCGCAGTAACCCGCGGTTAGCTGCACTTGTGTAGATGCTTAGCTTTGCTTTGTATGACATTGAGGGCGCGCAGGATGGTCCAGTGAGTCCTCACCACCACCACTGTAGTTGTGGATGATAAAGATTGCTTATAAGTAACCGAAGAGAACTTCAAAATACTTGTAAAACTTTAGAAAACGTTAAATCTTTGTAATACTGTAATTTAATCCACCTACACCTACAATGTCTAAGTATAACTTTAATAAGAAATTCATGAATATTCAGATTGATGTCTAAATTAAGTATCTACGGAGGTAATTTTGTTTATTAACGAGAAAAGTATCAGATACCCGACATAATGGCTCGTGACGACGCGCGACGTGGGCTAAACAGACACCTACGCATACGCCTCTACTAAGTACGTACATTATAGACTAGACACTAATGGCTCAGTCATAAGTAAGTAATTTATTTCTTAACAAAATACATTGTGTAGAAAGTCATAAATTATAAAATAACTTGAATTTAGATTAATAATTATGAGATATGCCTGATATAGTGGTGGTGGATCGATCAGAGCGGCGCGCAATGATTCTTGACATAACGGCGGGACCGTTCCGCGCCGCTCTCACGACGCTCATGACGAAAACCTCGTGAATGCCGAGAAAGATAAGCAAATAAAGTATCTTGACTTGACTCGCGAGGTTGTCGACATTGTGGGATGTGAGCTCAGCGATCATTGTGCAGATAGTCGTTTCATCCAATGGCTTAATTGCCAAGAGCCTCGACTAATACCTGAGGAGGCTCTCGTTAGGCAGCTGGATGAAGGGCTTGATTCAGAAAGCGGTACTCCTGGATACGGCGCGTATTGTTAGGAGGTTCCACTCTCTGGAGCCCTGACCGGTAGCTTGGACCCTGTTTCCGATACCGGTGGGCTACTATTTTTTATATTTTTAAATACGAGTATATATTTTTTATATTACTTTACATTTAAATATTTAAAAATGTAATTAATGTGTATAAAACTACATAAAGGAAATACTAGATAGTAATAATAAAAAAAGGAAACAAAATAAAAACAACTCATTTTTTACAATAATAAAATTAATAGATGTTTAATCTATATATCTAAACATTACATAATAATAAATCTGTAGACGTTTCGGTATATTGAAAATATTTAGCAAAAAAATAGGGGTATTATAGGATCACGCACAGAACCCTACCCATTTCTACCATTTTTAGATTTTTTGTCTGTTTGTCTGTTTTTCGGTTTGTCGGTTTGTCTGTTCGTTTGTGCGCGCATCACGTAAAAACCCCTCATTGTATTCAAAATCGAAATATTCAAACATAAGAAGCATTGTTCTGAGTAACATTTAGCGTTTATTTCATCAAAATTTACCAACAGACGCAAAAGATATTGAATTTAAAATTTAGTTAGTAACCTCACACGCGATTTCTAAGATGATAAATTAAATTATTTACGTAAATAGGTCTTAGTTAAAGTGTAGTCGGAATGGCTGAAAATGAATTTTAAACCTCTAATATAGAAGGAGAAAACAAAAGGCTCGAAAAGCCTCGAAAGAAGAACATACAACATACAAGGACATAGAAGGACTCAAGAAGTTCAATGGTACAGTATCGAATCAACCCGGTTAAGGAATTGCACGAGTTGTGGCAGTAAGGAAGATATTTTTCGGCCTGCTACCTGGGCAGGCCACAGAATGCGGGAAAAATCAAACTTCGCACTTTTATTTTGCTATTATTTTTGGTAACACCGTGCGTGGTGACACTCTTTGCAAGAGAAAGCAGGCGTTACTGATCTTCCAACAGCTTTTCTACTTTAGTTTGAAGTGGACCCTCTGATGGTACTCTGTGTGTTATGCTCAAGCTTACTCGTGCAAGCTATCAATGAATAAGTAATTAAAATTTTAGAGTTCCCTGTTGATATCTATTTACCTTTCATTATTTAGCCCAGGCATTTTAATTTCGTCGTAAAACTAGTCGCATAAACACAAAGACATAGAGCGCTACAAGAATTTTTTGGTGTTTTAATCATTTTGACTGTGAATTTTCGTGATTTTTGTATTGATGTTATTCCAGGTTAAAAGTATCTACATGTGTGTTAAATTTCACCCAAATCCGTTCAACTGTTTTTGCGTGAAAGCGGAACAAACATCCGTACATCCTCACAAACTTTCGCATTTAAAATAATAGTAAGGAGTAAGATATACTCACGCCTGTTGCCTACAGGTGTAAGCAGAAACAACAGAGTGCCACCTACTACGATCCTGATGTTATTGTTGATGTTCTTCAGAAAGGTGAGGTGCGTAGTACTCTTAACCTGGCGTCTATAGCCAGATATACAGCATGTATCAGAAGGGTGTGCTCATATTTAGGGGTGTACGACCATCGAACTAAACAGCTCCCTCTTTGGGACCAATATCGTAATCACGAAATAATTAATCAGCTGTCCCATATTTGGGTATTGAAATGTTGTATAGGACTGCTAGATTATGTAAGGTTCCTTGTACAACTTTACATAAAAGCGTACCTCGATCGGGCGCACCTGTATTGTGTTTGTGAGCAGCTGGCTCGCGGTATGTTTTACTTACAATTTATGAGAGACTAAGCGATCCGCGGGGACGCCGGCGACGGCTTAACAGAACCGAACTTATGCCTCAACGTTCCTTGTAATTTGGATATGGAATTATACGTTGTTTCAGGCATTTGTTGTGTGTACCGGGTACCGGTAATACTGCAGGTTTAAGTATGGTTGATTGCCTCTCTGAATATAGCTAACGTTAAAAATATGACTTTGAAATACGTGACAAGGTAAAGTGTTGCTGGGTTTTACCATATGGAATTTTCCAGTGCCGGCCCGGAGTTAGAAGTAGGTGGAATGCCTACACCATGTCTAGGAAAGCACGTCAAGCTGGTCCTGAGTCTCTCTCCGGTCGTGTCGGATTATCGTCCCATAGGTATAATATACAAATGTTATGGAAGTAAAGGAAGAGAGAGGGAACCTGTGTGTGCATCGTCAATAGCTGTATTTATTTATACTTCATGTACTGACGCCAGCTAGACGTAACCGTTAAATTTTCCCAATCAACCTTGAATCTAATACTTCAGCGATAAAGTTGAAAATCTATTAAAGAAATTTGACAGATTGTAGTAGCTTGATGTGCTGGCGTCTGGGTATAAGTATAAGAGGACTTAATGCCACAAGGCATTCTCTACCAGTAAACCTTCGTAACGCACACACACGTTGACATTATGATAGGGTACAGCATTATCTAAAAAATAACCACTTAGTATCCACCAAGGTTGGCTAACATGACCAAAAACAGTGAGGAAGAACTACAATCCACCCTTTCCATTGTAAGGCGGTTGAAATGAACCGCGAACTACGGGTAAAAATGCTTATGATATATCAAAAAATAAATAATATAAAATAAACGCCGTTTATTGTTAAGTAAACTTTTCACTCCATAAAATAAGTAATAGTTGGCCGAATAAAAACATCAAAGGCGGCGCGTGAACGTTTGACGCGGGAAACAATAAAAGTCGTCGTTAATCTCGTTCTCACTACAAACACTATTTCTACGAAAAGATTTATTTTACAAGAAATTGGTGTGAAGGGCACAATTTTCTTTAAGTTTTCTGGCTTTTTGTCTTTTATCGAATATCCTTTGAGTGATATTATCTCACTTGTCAAAATGTATATCTTCGAAACTTCTTAAACAACGTAATTTTATTATGTTATGTTCCTCGAGGGTAAGCAGAGAGGTAGTACTAGGTACAGCAGTTTTATCTGATGGCGTTGCCAACCGGCCTGCAACAATATTGAATTACTTAATGGCATAATGACGAGATAAACAACGTTCTAACTGATAATAAATGGTTGTGGCAAGCCTCGATGGCTAAGAGCAGTGAATACAGGTGGATTTATAATGTAGGTAAAAGTGATGCTAAACTACTTAAATAATTCTGGAAACATGCGTTTTTTTAAATACCCCAAACCCTGGGACTTCATAGTACATCCAGTTGTAATTAAGGCTCTAATTTCCAGACGACCGAACCAAATAACAATGTGTCCGACCTGGAAATAAAACCCGACACCTCACACTTAAAATTCATTTTGAAATCACTCTACCAAAGAGGCAGGATGTTCTTACACGTGTACGATATTTGAGTTCATTTGATCAAATCAGCATCGCTGGAGTTTTCACAAGTTTGTTTGAGTTAAATCTTCACATGAGAGCGGTTATTGAATTGTCTGAATTTCTGTAGGAGACGCCATTATCTGTGAACACAGAAGAGTATTGTTGTAAGAGTTTGGAAACTGTTGAAGTATGTAGGAAGTAGGAAGCGAAGTGGGTAGGTAGCGTTAGTTCAAAAGTAACTTAATCATTATTCAAAAAGTTTCGACATGGTGTAAGCAAATCAGCCCATCAGTAATGTTCCCACTTCTAGGCCAGGCCTCCTCTTTCGTGTGAGTTTGTGGGCCGGCCACCACGCGGGCCTAGTGCTAGGATGTCGTATGTCTTCGAATTTTTGGTTCTAGGACATACCGGTTTTTTTCACGATGTATTCCCTCCCGGTTTTTGAGAGCAGTGATAATGATGATGAAATAATTAACACAAAGTGCCAGCCTAGGTTCGATCCCACGACCTATATCTGGTAAGCGTCACCACTTCTCACACTTGCCCGTGCTACAAACGATGGAGCACTTAATTTCGTGTCCTACCTTTCCTTTTTCCTGTTATCTGCTCGTTACAGGAACTGATGGACGCTACTGAAAGTGACAAACTCATCGCCAAATTTTGGGCCGATCTGACACACTAAGAAGAAGAATGGCATACAATTTGTCATAACCGAAAAATCGCCCTGAACACGAGTCCCTTCCACGCACACAGCACACACTCGCGATCTCATTACCTTCACAAGTTAATTCGGAAATTCCGCAAGTTTCGGCGAGGGGCGTGTGATTAAACTTCTCCTTAATAAAACATCTGACAGGAGGAGTGAGGGGGGCCGAGGTAAGGGGGGAGAGAGTGAATGAAGACTGCTTGGGGTATGAATGGGACAAGTATGAGACTGTGCGTTTCGAGCATAGCAAGGCGATCCTACAAATTAGTATGTATATGTACTAGTATATAAAAGCCTTGCTTAAACCCATGATTTAACCTATTGTCCTAACCTTGGCTCATGAGACACGATTCATTATTAGCCAACCATTGTTCAGCGACTTACAGGTTACATTTCCGGTTTACAGGTACAAAACACATGATTCTTTACTTGTTGTAACATGAGTAGGAATACATAAGTTTGCCCTGAAGCTATAAGTTAGCGGTGACAACTACGACGACAGACTACGGAAAAACTAATGAAAGGAGAGCTAGCCGAGATCATCAGCATCACAAAAATCGAGTTCCCACAATCAAATTAAGTTAGCGGTCCACATCGTATTCATACTCTGACGGACGCAGCATTCTTCTCCAAGGTATGAAAGTACGTGACAACTTCGCCGTCGCTAACTAAATTATGGTCTGCGTCCTTTCTGTTACTTTGCAAAGTCTTAAGAGCGGAAGGGAGGTAAAAATGTTGCCTGTGTAGAACTTGGCGAGAAGTAAATAATAAATAAGCTACCTACAGACTGCAATACAGCTGCATTCTTGCATACAAACATTACAAGTTAAATAATAAGCTCGTAAAAATAAACTAACTTGAAGACATCGGCCGCATTGGTAATGATCTTTAAAAATGTCAGGAGTTTAGTAGTCACCGCTGGCGTGTGTGGACGTGGACGATTGAAAACCAGAATTTATGGAAAGATCGGAGTAGGAGTCCTGTACTTTCTGCCCACCCTCAAGCTGAAAAAGGGGTCAGTTCAAATGCTTTGAGTTTAACTTCATATAACAAGAATGCACTTTGGTCCTTTCAAGAACACCATAACTTTAACAACGAATGAACACCATGTCTGCTGAGCCATATGTAAAAAATATTATAGCCACAGACCACAGCACATTGAACAACTCACCTAGAACAAGGGCATCACAAAATAATAAACGCATGAAGATCTCGTTGGAAAAAAGACAGAACTACGCCGAAAGACAATTACCCATTGTTGGAGCGAGCACGCTATTGAAAATGTTTGTACAAAGCTGCGCAGACATTTGAGAACATTCGCATACACGTATGCTTGTGAGCACAAAATAGTTACGTACAGAAGGCCGGCTTAACCTTTTGAACGCCAGAGTAAAAAAGCACGCGCGTGCCCTCCACGCCAAGCCACAATTTCACCTACCATTTTGTCACATATTTGTGTCGTTTGGTGAACAAGGCACGCGCTTGCTTGTCACGTATGTGACAGTGGCGGCCAAAAGGCTAATACATCTTCGGTTTCGGCCTAATCATTTCCCAACTGGGTATGTTGGGGTCGGCTGTCAGTCTAACCGATGCATAGATTGTAGTATTCTACATGCTAGGTAGCATGATACTTCTGCTTGGTAAGCCTAATGGGCTTCATTCATCATTGCATATTGACTATTGGGTATACGTTCGAGAAAAAGCCACTCGATTTAGCTCAACTAAGAACGAGCTGTCCCAAACATGAGTTCAGTGATAGTAATGTCAAACAAAGTTAATAAACGAATATGTGTGTGTGTGTAGCTATTGCTTCGGATCGGCTTTGTGATTCAACAAATACTAACGAATCGAACGGGCTGAGCCGAATATGTGTGTAGCATTTGACTGACCTTCTGTAACTACCTATTTTGTGTTGTCAGGTCGCAAACTGCGCGTGCATCTAACCTCCTTTGTTCCCGAAACTTGGAGCAATTCTCCGCGAGGCAATATTGACTGCATTCGATGGATGCTACCTAGCTCTTGTAAAACTAATTGTATTCAACTTCGATAGGATCCAAGTTTTGATGGGAGGTTGTGTGCACAAATCGTAGTTTCCTATTACCTACTGATTGATATTTGTCTATTATTGTAATATAAAGAAATTATCAGATAAATGAGAATAACGGATTTTCTAATTTTAGGGCGAGGGCAATAGGCTAGCCTCCTATTAAATGGAACCTAAACATATCTGGCTAAATGTGGGTATCCGTACTATAGGTACACTTCCACATAACCCTTCAGTAATTATTACAAGCGTGATGTTACTATAGGGAACCGGCAGAACTCTAAACGGGTTCTCAATAAATAATAGAACAAGCGACACAGTCATATTTGTAACGGAAACATTTGAACGTTGCAATAATTAGCTCAACACAGCCATGTCGACACAAGTAGCACCAACCGATGCATAAACACATCGCAAACAGCAATTAATATATTTCGACGCCGCCTCGCGACTGCGACGCGACAGCCGCGCGTCAAGGCTCGCCGCCCGCGCGTCTAAGCGACATGTTGACGCGCGAACAATATCGGGGAGTGCCACTACACGAATTAAATGCTAAACATGTCAGTCGAGGCACTTGATGTGAAGTACGAGTGTTTAAACTAGATAGATGTTGAATTAAGTTATTTCATAAGATCTAAGGTTTCATTTTCATTACTGGAGCTGTTTTCAAAAGTCCATTGTTTAAATCAACAGCATTTATTTAAATTAATCAGTATTATTTGATAAAACAACACCACTTTTTATAAGAAAAGAATAGAATAGAACTTGTCTTTATTGAGATTCAAAAATAAAAATTACAAATTCAGAAAGACACCGCAATAAATATAAATAATCTTACGAACACATAACAACAAAACAAAATTAATTCGAAAACATTAAAGTAATATAGAAAAAGCACAAAGTTTTTTAATAAGGCGGTGCGCAAACTGTACCCGGGCGGGACGAGCGGGGCGACACTCAATTACAGCGCGAGTAATTGGTCCGGGGAGACGCGGCTGTGATGGATAGTCTCACATGAGGACACACGGGCACCGAGGACCACCGAGCTCATACCAGCTATTGATCTTTAAGATTGTGAGCGTTGTTTTGTTAGTCTTACAATAAACTCACACCTTTTTGCCCCAATAGGCTGACACTACAGAACACCACCTGCTAAGCATCTTACACTTACTCCTATATGCTTAGTCCACGTTCAAACATCTATTTATACACGCACGCTGCATAGTAGGTACTCGATCCTGACCTTTCTGAAGCACATCACCAATAATTACAGTGTATGTCCTTCTAAGATGCCCCGTTCCTGACGGTGTTGGTTACATTTATCCAAAGACATTTAAATAGCACCACCATTGGATATTACTCGCTCGTTTAGTTCTAGTGCTACGCGTCAAAATTGGCAATTATTTAATTTAACTTTCAGGCGTAACGCGAAAAATCTTTATCTATTTTTAAGAGTAAACCGGCTCGCTCCTTTTTGGTCTAGTGTTACTAGTTACACTAAGGCTGAGCAATTAGGTAACGTTACTTCAAGGCGTCGCTGAGGCATGGGATCACATTTCTTCTATGGCATTACTTCTTATAGCCTGTCTATAATATCTTAAATCTCTGTGGTGTTATGTTATCGCACACATCGTAAGTAAGACAGGTAATTAATTGATCGTGTATCTCGGACAGGGATCACGTACGATCTCGGTTACGGATTCGTGTTATTTGAAGAGTCTATCCATATACAAACTCTCAAGTCTCATGAATTTATAACGGCTTAACAAAGCATTAAAAAAAAAAATGTTTCTTAAATGTCACCGCACCTGTTTTTAATAGGTTTTCTCTCTTCCAAAAACATTGAATTGGAGAGTTCTAAAATGGTGGGCGATAAACTTAACATAAATTAAACAAATCGGGCTAATTCCTACCACAAACTCGTTCCCCTAAATGGGCTACTAATCAAAAACAACCCTCTCTTTACCCATTTAACCACAAAATAGGTTCCTCGTCCCTAATAGAACAAGAAACTCAATAACAAAGTACATAACAAGTCTGTTCGCGCCGATATCTCTTAGTTATGCGAAACGGTACGTCGAATAATGGAGTTTATTCCAATTTATTCGAATTATTCCAGTTACCGGATGTAATTGGCCGGAAGTGGAGTTGCAGAGCAGCTCGGTTTTAATAAAAGAGTTGCTAATGCGTGCTCACTCGCTGTTAATAATTTAAATTGAAATCAATGATAGAGATAATTAGATTGTTTGAAAGTAACACGATAAGCTTGCACGAGAGAGTTAAATGGGGGGTGTTTATAATTAATGTGTATTTAACATAAATTATACAATGGATGATATTATGGCTAGAAAAAGGTAACTGCTGAGTTGATGACTAATAGAGAGGTATGGAAGAAGAGCTGGAAGCGAGACGCACGGGACCGATCAATGCGGCGACACTTGGGGGAGTCCTATGTCCAGCAGTGGACGTCAAGCGGCTGAAATGATGATGACGATGGAAAAAGTTACATGCTGCGATGACCCCAAATAAATTGGTATGAGTATTACGATAATGATGATGATACAAATGTATATTTTCTTCGCCCACAGCAGACTAATAGACAAGTAACGATATTTGAAACTAGCTGTGCCCGCGACTTCGTTCGCGTGGATGTCGGAACTTAACAATGTATTTTTTTGTGCGAAGCGCTGTTGGAGGATACCGATACAAATCATTTTTTTTTAATTATGCTAGTGCTTCTTTATAAACAACATTAGCTGTGGAACCATCTGGAGCGTACACTAAAAGGTTATTGGGGTTGTTTACGCGAGAAAGAGCTACGTATAGTTGACCATGGGAAAAGCATCCAATACTTAGGTCCACCCCCGCAACGGATAATGTCTGGCCCTGAGCTTTATTAATCGTCATGGCATAACACAGACTGACTGGGAATTGCACTCGTTTGAAAGAGAAAGGAAAGTTGTTAGGAATTATAGGTATTCTTGGAATAAAAACAATATCACCAGCGCCGCAACCGGTTAATATTTCAGCTTCGATAATGTTTTGCTGCAGATTTGTGACTTTGAGCCGTGCCGTTACAAAGTTTGGAGGACATCAATTTCTGAGGAGAATTATTGGTACACCGAATTTTAAAACTATTTTGTGGGCTGGAAGTCTGGGTGTGCGTGGCGTCATCTTCTTCCATAACTGTATTTATAGAGGTGTATTCTCTACTATTCCCGGACACATGAATCAATATTTTTAAATTAATTGCCGTAGCTTGGACATTGCGAGGAGTCAAAATAGCTCGCTGACATAGCCAAGAACCGGCTTGATTTCCCATGTTTGTGGAATCTCCGTACACAGAAGAAATTAGCTCCTGTTGTGATGTAACGCAAGAACAGAGATTATCAACCAAAATAACTTTGCCATCTTCTTGTACGGGGTATGTGCCATCGCCTATTTGTAACAATAAATTGGGAAACTCCTGTGCATTTTCGCAGCCTCGCAACTGTGCACGCATATGTACACTCAGGTGTGTAGATGATATATTGCGCCATAAAACAGAACTCTTCAGACAGGCAGCAATTTCTCCGGCTCTCGTTGCTCGGGGTACTATCGGGAGTGTCTGCCGAAAATCACCGCAGAACAGCACCGTGATGGCTCCCATCGGCCGGTCATTTTGCCTTATGTCCTGTAAAGTTCTATTCACTGCTTCTACAGCTTTGCGGTTTGCCATAGTGCACTCGTCCCAAAAAATTAAAACACAATCGCATAAAACCCTTGCTTTATCGCTATTTCGCGATATGTTGCAAACCGGGCTTTCCATGCGGTCTAAGTCGATAGGAATTATAAATGTTGTGTCTGCCGTTTTTCCTCCAGGTAATAATGTGGCTGCTATCCCTGAAGAGGCGACAGCAAGGGAAATTTTATTTTGGTTCTGTAGCGGCACTACAAAAAGTACTTCAGCAACATAGAACAAAAAGTAAGTACTACAGCGCCATCTATGACGCAGAGGATGAACTAAAACTCGAAATATATCTAAATTCTGCATCGCGCAAGTAAAGTTATTTGTGACTTAAGACTATACAGAAGAACCCGACAGCAACTGTTGGGCAGTAGCCCACCAGACATAACACCCGTCTGATCGGAGGATCCTCCCTTTTCAATGGTGGTTGAAGAGCTTTACACCCTGTTCTCCATACCCCCAAATTGGTGACCCCGAAATGGACGTCAGCGCAGCCTTCGAGCAACGTGACGTCATCAACATCACTTCCTCAAGCTTCCTCAAACTTCCTCAAGTTTTCGAGCAGCGAGTCATATATCCAGCCAGCTTCAAAATGGGTATTCCTGACCACCAGCATGCAGCGGAAGCACATTCCTGGTCAGCACCCTCAGCCTCATAAAGCTACCTTGGCACTGCACTTTCGGCCGGTTGAGAGCTGTACCTCCCGGTCGATGCGAGCAGTCAGCCACATCGCGGCGCTGTACCACGTCCGACGCAACGGAGCACATGCAGTGCCGACCCCGACTAAAGGGGTTCCCACTACCGCCGCAGACAGTTCCGACTCACCGTGAACAATGCGGCAACGACTTTCCACTGGCCTGGCAATCAACGACTCATTCTACTACCGACCCTAGTCTCCGCGGGGGAGTGATGTAGCGGCACTACAAAAAGTACTACAGCGCCATCTATGACGCAGAGGATAAACTAAAAATCTAAATATATCTAAATTCTGCATCGCGCAAGTAAAGTTATTCGCGACTTAAGACTATATAGAAGAACCCGACAACAACTGTAGGGCAGTAGCCCACCAGATATAACACCCGTCTGGTCGGAGGATCCTCCCTTTTCAATGGGGGTTGAAGAGCTTTACACTCTGTTCTTCATACTCCCAAAGTTCCTTATTCGAGCCAAAATAACTTTGGTTAGGAAAGTTATACCTGTTCCGCCCGGTGCGTCTAAAAACAGGATTTCACCCGAGGCGTTTTCTACACTGCAGCATACCCTATCAAACGTCTGGCGCTGATTCTCTGTCTTTGCGCAGCCATTTTGTAAAATTTCTGCGAGTTCCACGGGATGATAACTAATTTCTGATACGTACTCTCTGTTAATACGTTCCCCATCGACTGTCGGTGTGGGCAAACCGTATTGACTGATCGGATTCCCTGGTATACTTATAACTATCTCTTTAATAGCCAATAAGGACCTGTTGTGACAAATTTCACGTACCCTATAGGTCAGGAATTTCTCCATCAGTATTTAGTTAAACATCTATATTCAATGCAGCACGCAGTTGATGTCTAGATATAGTCCAGTCTGAGTTCGATAGATGGCGTTGTTTTAATATTTTACTTCGGAAACACTATTATAATTTTATTAATTTACATTTTTCTTTCTTTCCATTTATAAGGTGTGAACTGTTTACGATGAAACAAAAAACTTAATTCAATTTACGCACATATTGTTGTGTATAAAAGTTACGGGAAGTTGTGAGGCCAACTGCACATAACCCTAATTTTACTTCTGTAACACTTTAAATTCAAATATCTTTTGATAGACTGAACCGATTGCAATGCAACAAAAACTAAATGTTACTCCAAGTTACGCTCAATCGTTGTGTATAAAAGTTATCTACATTGCTTTTGTACATTTTACGTGATGCCCGAACAAATACACAGACAAACAGACAAACAGACAAACAGACAAAAATTCTAAAAATGCTGGAAATGGGTTCTATTGGTTGTCCTTTAACACCCTGGCTATTTTTTTTTGAATTTTTGTCGATGTACAAAAACGACTTTTCTACAGTTTTATTATATGTATAGATTGATGACGGTTTGAAAGGTCATCTTTCCTACGAGACAGCTTGAGTGAGAGTAACATCCGTTGCTAAGCAACCGACTACGAGCAGGGTATCAGTCAAACAATTTTGGATTGACAGCTACCGAAAATCTTACGTCAATCTTGTTTATAGCCGTTGTAGAATAACAAAAGCTTTTAAAAGCAATAGGCACTTGTCCACGCCCTCAGGTTCACCTACCAAATTAATTTTGGTAGATGACTACCTGAGGGCCCGTCCAGTGTCCACATTATAACATTAACTTTAACGCATTTATCACGAAGATTCAAAATGTAAACATTATTGCCTGTTCAGTGACTATGAAGCGATACATACGAATGCATATTCCTGTTCATTCATTAACAACAATTTATTGAATGTATTAATCAGTAACCCGCTCAATAGAACTGATCAGTAATCACTTCCATTGAGTAACGGCCTGCATTGAGTTTCACATTTATCTAGATTATGGAATATTCTAGATTATTCTCGCTTGTTTAACTTTTACTGAAAAGGCTGCAATTAACAGTTGCATTTGAAAGTTTTAAAAGAAAACATTTCAATGTTTTGAAACGTCGTTTTGCTGAATATTCTTAATTAGTTAACGTTAAAACGTAGAATACGGAACCTAGGTGCTCTTAATAAAGTGGCAGTTTACATAAACATTAGCTCCTGTTGAAGTTTCAAAGATAAGGGTCTCGTTGACTGCTTTTTAGGGAGAACAGAGGAGCAGTGATCAGAAGATTGTAAAAATATCTTTGCATTGTATATATTCATTCTCTTAGTATTATATAATTGCATAGCACATGTGTGAGTACTAGGAATGTAGTGTATAAACTACCATTTACATTTAGTTATCTTTCATTGACTCGAATGTGCCCTGGTGGCTGGGAGAATGTCATGCTCACTCAAATGTCTCGCTGATGGTGGCGGGTGTGTCGGGTCATTTAGTTCCCTTCAATATGGTTGAGCAGAATGGGGCTGATCCGGGCGCTGTCAGTTGGGACTGGTCATCTCTTAGCTGCCACGGTTTATTTTAACTACTTTGTTTTTAATATAATCTTTTACTCTGGATGCTCTTAATGTCTTTCTACATCGTTCTCACATACGAGTATATGTATAATCTCAACATAAATGATGTAACCAAAATCTTGATGGTATCATTAAAGGCCAGACTCAAACTTTGACTTTATATGTGAGTTGAGACAACGCACCTGCGACGCCTCGGAGTCCCACGAACTTCTAGTATCGTAGGTCTACAGGCTGCGGTGATATCATTATGGCTTATTTATCGCTCAACTCTAAAAAAAACATTAAAGATCTTTAACTATCATAAGAAGTTATCATTCCTCTTTGAAACCAATAAAACCAGAAGAGAAATCGAATACATCTCAAACTTAAATTGCATAATCAAATTCTCAACACGAATGTTAGCAACACATCGCTACGTCGTAGCGGCTGCGTAGCTAACAAGCACCACTTTGTAGCACGTATTTGCAATATCCGTAGCACTAGCGAGCAGTTGGCGCTACGATGCAACTTTAATATTTGCTTCAATTGTGTTTCAATTTCACAATTTGTATCGTGTTTTATATTACTTTTTGCACTAGTTGTCGTTTGTGGTTTCACGTGAAAATGTTTTTATTATGAGCTGTTTTATATTCGAAGAGAAAAAATATTTCAGAATACGAAAATGTTTTCTGTAAAATGTGTTAAATAAATGATTCTGTTTTATTGAAAATAATGAATGCATTCTCCAATTTAAATAAAACCGCAAATAGAGTAAATATCAAAAAGTAACAATCCATCAATAATTATATTGATTTGCGAATTCGTTAATTCTGTTATTTAACATCCGTAATGATTCAAAACATTAGCTATCTCGTTTCCTATCCCGTCTTATGATTAGTATTCCCGTCTGTTCTCGAAGAGGGCAGAAAAGATCAACTAAATCGATTGCGATCATCTAATAATCTGGCTCCAGTAAAACCTATTTATTTAGGATGTCAAGGAAACGGGCACTTTGTAGAGCGGTGTGTCTTAGTCAAAATAATTATTTGAAAAATAGTTTTGTATACAACATGTTTAAAAAACCCTATCCGATCCGTGAGGGTATTATTAGGTATCGAGATTAGATTCTATTTATGTAATCTTTTTTGGACAACAAGTAAAAAAAATACCCAGTTAAAATTAAATAAAATGTACTAAAATGAGGAAACTTATATGGCAACACACGGGTTCGAGCGGTCGCTTCTCGGGTAGTGACGTCATAAAAAAACAAATGACAATCAAACATACTAATGCCTAAGATGGTGTTGTCACGTTTTAAAAGTTTGTTAAAATTTAGGGAATCGGCTGTAATTTGCGACAAAAAGCATGCATTTTAAAATTTCATTAATATTTATACTTTCATTATATTTTATGTTTCTTATTCTATTTGGCAATGCCATTGGTATACCTATATACCCCTTTCGGATCGGACAGGGTTTTTTTTTTAAATGAAAACAGTTTTAGTATGTAAGTATCCTATTTTTATTTTCATTTTTACTTATCTGAACCATATACTCGCATAAACCAGATTCAAAACCAATGAACTGCTTCGAAAATATTTTATTTTGTTAGTGCAATTATTATCATATTTTTCACTAATTTTCATTCATCATTCCTCTCAATTCGCATAGTAAATTGAGTCTGCTCTAAATTCATAAAGCAGATTCTATTTGCTCTATGAATTGAGAGGAAGTGAGAAGTTCCCTATTCTTCGTACAAAAACCTTCAATAAAAAGAACTTCCATAAAAACTTTTAAGACATACCATGCCGACTTCATATCGCAACACAAAACACTTTTCCAAACTCCGCGTGAAATATCAGCCGAAACATAGACAATAAATTAATAACATTACAACTTATTTTGTAACCCGCGTCAACCCGCTTGCTGGCATGAATTAGGCAACTGTCTCACTGCTAGCGAGGAAGCGAGTAGCTTTCGATTATTTTCTCGCTCAAGAAACCTACAGGTGTGAGTAAAAGAGATACTTAAATTCAAATTCCTTTATTTGTCCGAATATGGTACAATACATGGTCTTAAATTAATAAATGGTATCATCACATAATAATCTTAATAATACTAGTTAAACTCTGCTTTCTCTGGATTCAGAAAGTCACAAATGACGAAAACGTAAGACGAATGGGCCCAGACCGCAAGCTCTTGTAGATCAGCAAACAAACAATAATTGCTTACCTCGGACACGTTTTTCTACGCGAGAGGTAAGACTTACTAATACTGATAGCATAGGCATAACATAGCAGCCTAAAATATTCCCACTGCTGGGACACCGGCCTCCTTTCTATGAGAGGGAATGGGCTATAATCCACCACGCGGGGTAAGTGCAGGTTGGTAAATGGTTCTAGGACAGGCCGGTTTCCTCACGATGTTTTCCTTCACCGTTTTGAGAGCAGTGGTGATGAATAAATTACACTAAGTAATGCGCCCGCCAGGATTCAAACCCAGGACTTACTGTCCGGGGGTCGTAAGTCGGGCCCGCCACCACTGGGCCACCGCTGCTCATGATAATGATGGGCAAAGTAGCGGGGAAACGCGGTGTTGGTCGGAGAAAAAGTCTTGTCTGGGAAATATTCGCAAATGGACCGGAAACACGAGTCCTGCTGACCTGTTCCACCTCGCAAAAGACAAGCAGAAATATTCCGAGTTGATGGCTAACCTTCAGTAATTTGAGAGGCACCAGACGACTGACGAAGACTGACTGGTTACACCACCCGGCGAGAACTCTGACAAACAAAAAACTAGTTTTTAGTCGCTATCTCAGCTCCCGTCTCGGCCATCGCCGACAGAGAGACCGGTGCCTATGAAACAAAAAGTAGAATTGTTTCACGTTACGAGTAAAAAGCAAGAATTTGAGAAATTTGCACTTCCCTGCGTATCGGCAGCGCGAGCGAGCTTTACTAAAACGTTACGTTCTGTGTGCGTATTAGGTTTCTTTGTAACGTAAGGCGGGCTGCACATAAGCGAAGATTCTTGAAGTTGGTTTATATTTTACTGATCTTTTATACTATTCTTTAGTATTGCAATCGAGGAGTCTCTTTGATTCTTTTTTACAACAATTCTAGGGTGCATTAATAAAAGCAGCTTAAAGAACAATTCCAAATGTCAAAATAATATGGTTAATCGTTAGTTATCTTCAAACTTTGTTTATGGATAACCCCCAAGGTACCCTTGGTACGGTAACGAGGTAAGATATTTGTCAAGCTTAATAACAAGAGCGTAAGAGACATTTTGTCATGGTGTTTTGTCTTGTGTCCATTCAAGATCGTAAAGCAATCTAGTCCCACATGGCATAAAAAACCATGCCGCACTGCTGGAAACGGAATAAAAATGTCCATAGCTTGCAGCCTGCCTTAATCCCGTCAGTCGGCGCCCCCACGAGGGGCACATAAAGGAAATTTACATGTTATGCGTAAATTTCTCGTGAAAAACTCGTCAACACTTAACGTACACCGCGGGGTCGCATGTAAATAAACCTGTATGTACACTCACGAACAGCAATGTGTTTTCAATTCGAAAAAATTCAAACGCAATTTTCTGGTCAAAATGTCTACCTATTTTAATCGACGGCACGGTTGGCGCAGTGGTCAAGCGATTGACTGCTGCGCTGCATGTCGCGGGTTCGATTCCCGTACGGAACAAATATTTGTATGACCTACAAGTAGTGGTTCCGGGTCTGGGTGTTTTTCTATCTATAATATGTATGTATTTACATATTATAGATAGAAAAAAAAATGTATATATGTAGTTTATCAGCCATCTAGCTACCATAACACAAGCATTAGGTTGCTTAGCTTGGGACTAGATGGTGCTGCGTGAAATGTCCAGGGATATTTATTTATTATTTATTTATTTTATTTAACTTTCTGACGCTTTTGCCTAGACCATAGCCCCCACTTCAGGAGCATCGAGTCCCTATCTCCTTCACATTATAGGGCTTAAAAATGCCACTGGACGCCACGATTAACTTGGCTGCGACTCTTTTAATTAGCCTGTTCTACACTGCACTGCTGGGCAAAAGCCTCCCTCAATTCGTTCCATGTGTTCTTTTCCCGTGCCTCCTCGGACCAGCCCTCGTGGTCTCCAGCCTTGCGTCAGACCTGCGTCTCCTGGGCCAAGTAATTTAATAAGACATAATATTTAACGAAAGAGTTTGAAATGATGCACGTTTCATAATAGTGAAGGTTCGAAAATACTTTGTTTAAAATTACAATAAAACATAAAATAGAGTAGAAGAAAATCTCTTTCAGAAGCAGCTACGTGTGTACATATTAATGCTCGTGACTGTACATATCTTTATACACGCGGCAGATTCTTTATATTATCCGCACGCATCGGCGACGTGGCTTATCCCAGGAAGTATAATAAACTGAATTTATTATCTTGTTGTGTGCACGGAGTTAAATATGTTCATACCCAGTCTCTATGGACACACGGCTATGATAGAGACAATACCACTTTATGTCAACTTACAAACCACGAGGGGGAAGTTATCTATGACCACAAACTGTCTGCGCAGTTGCGACCCAATACGTAATTTACTACCATTTTCACGGAAGCCGAATTTACCTTGCTAGAATATATTATGACTATTGGAGGAGTTCTTTTTCTACAGTCTTTATCCGTCCAATACTGAGTGTTGTCCATTACACACCATTTTACCTGCTTAGGCATGTTTTTATTGTGGGAGTTTTTCAGAGAGAGTGCACCTGTGTGTGTGAATATAACACAATTGTGCAGTACATACAAACGAACAACAACACACAAAATAGCTATCGACCTAGGAGATGGTGATTACTATCACCATCTCCTAATTTTGATAGCTATTTCCAGCTGTAATTGTATTGGCCGCTATAACTGAAATTCGTTCAGGACTAATTAAGGGGCCTGAAAAATACTACAAAAAGATAGAATGCAGGTACAGAATCATTAAACAGTCTGTCGGAGTTACATAAAATTTAAATCATAACTGGCAAAAGGAGGGGCCACAAACTAAACCACGCTGTCCACCTCCTTGGAGAATACAGTAAACTGATGATGTTACATTACAAAGTTGCCGTACTCAAAAACCCTCAGTTATAAAACACGGCACCACTAAACAAGATATAACCCCATGTCTGGCGCTGTCACAACTACTTTGTAGTCAAAGTTGTGGGGTCCAGCGAGATGTGTCCCGGGAGGCTGACCGGTCGTTGTGACTGCAGTCCAGCGATGCTGACACGACGTGATTGATATCGGTTTCACAGAGTTAGATAAGTTGTTTCTATTCATTTTGAAGAAACTTTTTATAGGTTTTGTGTTTCTAAACCTCTGGCTACGGTTTTACGAGACGCAAAACGAATGTTTCAATCAGAATGTTTTCATGTCCAATAATTGCGAGTTAAAGTTTTGTTTTTCTAGGAGTTTCATCACTTTACTTTTATTAAAAAAAAATGAATTATAGCAACTATTGCATGCGTTGGATATTTATAGTGGTAGTTTTAAAATAACTTGTTTTAGGTCCTATTCTAGTTATTCTCTAACTAAACGATCGACGGTAAAACTGTTGCTATGCCGAACGGCGAACCACTGCGATATGAAGCAGTTGTATTACAATCTGCAAATAGGTAAGTCTGAGTCTATTGGGAGCAAAGTGCTGTAATTATTAACATTATAATAATTTTAACGCATTACAGCCGCTATACCCCAGGCGACCGCACAGGGATCCTTTAAGAAGATACATCACAATCAACGTAAACAGCTGAAACTTCGTTAACACCACAACACTTTTGTTTCGTAAACATTTTTAACACAAAAAGTACATTTCGAGCATAAAAAGTCGTGAGTCACTAAAACGCAATTCTAGTTTAACTTCAGACATAAATAAAATGGCTCAGAAGTTTAACTCCATCGGTCACATTGAAAGAAACCAACATTAACTTATTACTAAAAGAGCGGGCATAAAGCAGAAATAGGGAAATGAAATGAAGTATCAGCAATGAAGTTTTCCCAAACAGTGGATAATTTAGTGGCGCAAGCTTCCCTTTGTCAAGTAACTGAGATAACCAATTCCGGCTTAGTTATTGCAGCAATCTCCCGTTTTGTTATGGCTCAGGAAACCAGTGAATATTCTCTGTCAAATACTCTTTCGTTGTTCTTCTGCTTATATATCTTTCACATAGGCACAGGGACTTGCAAATGCGCACTTTAAAGGCCGGCGCACATTAGAGAGACTCATTACAATTTTATTAGTCGACTAACACCAGTACAGTGTGTCACGGACATAAAACTCGGCGTAATGTAGTCGTTACTCGGGATTACTTATTATGAGAATTACTGCGACGTGACGAGTGGGATTTCTGTAATTTGGTTTTGAAATTGCAGGTACATGAGACATTTGTGCTTTGTAGGTTGGCAAGGAATCAGCAAAGTTTTTCAGGTGTCTGTAGATAGCAATAACCGCCAAGTGTTAATGTTTTTTCATGTAATCTTAATTTATTTAAACCCTGTAGAAGTAAATAAATAATATGTTTATTTTCTCATCAGAAACGTTACAGTGAACAGGAATATTAAATCTAATACACGGGGTAAACATTTGTGAGAGACTGGTGCCCGAAATAGGTATACAATATTTGTATTACGGGTTATCAAAATCCCGCAAGACTTACAGGTATAAAACTAATTTACATTAATAACTTAACAACTAATGCGCGATGATTTTACTTAAATACAAGGTAGAGAATGAGGAGCTCGTGACTAAATTATAACTACCGCTCGGGTCGATCCCTTAGGTTAAGCTGCGCTTGCCTAGGTTGGCCATTACATACCGAGTTTCCTCCGTGCCTCGGAAAGCACGTTAAGCCGTTGGTCCCGACTGTCATTTTTAAATCTTTGACAGTTGTTACAGGTAGTCAGTGGCTCGAAAGTCTGACAACCAGTCTTACCAAGGGGTATCGTATTACCCAGAACTAATTGGGTTGTGGAGGTCAGATAGGCAGTCGCTCCACGTAAAATGCTGGCATTCAGCTGCATCCGGGTAGACTGGCAGCCGACCCCAAAATAGTTGGGAAAAGGCTAGGCAGATGATGACAAGGTACAGAATGCCGTAAATAAATAAAAAAGTTGTCTGTAAAATGCCAGGAGTAGCAGCAGCAACTACAATAAACTCTAAGACTTTCTTTCATACATAACAGACACAACCCTCGCGAACTCACAACGAGATCAACAATTTGAGCCAGAATTGTTCACAAGCACTACTCTCAATGACCTTTAAATAGTCGTCCCTCTATATATAGGGCAACACTCGTCGACCCCCGCTGGGAATACACAGCCGGAACGTAAACAAGCAATTGTATAAACAGCACACAAACTAATAATCAATTTCGCTAATACAACACATGGTAACAGTTAACTGTTACCCAATTCCGGTGCACAATGGCGGGAATTCATTTATCAATACCCCCGATACCCCGATAACTAAGTGCCGAGGTATCGGGAGTTAGTAACAGTAGGATCACTCCACACAATACTAACAACCACTGCTACTGTGACATCAGTAGCGTGGCTGCGGAGTTTGTTGTGAAGAAGAAGTGGTGTAGGGCAAGCGTTATGAGGGACTGTCTCGTGTGATTATGATGTTCAAGTTGTGATTTTGAGCAAATAAAAATCTAGCAACTGTATGCAGCAACTTTTGACATTTCGCAAGTACATATTTTTGCACAAAACTTAATTCGTGAACAGTGGAAGTTCTTTTGCATAAGTTGTGAGGTGGTCCACCGATAGGGTGGCTCCCGTATAAATCACAACAATTCTTGCGATAACTTTTAATTGATTCCCGAACTCGGCTTTTGGCTTTCGGCCGTCGGCCCGTTGTTTGTTTATAATCAGCGGGATTTGTAACAATTCGTTCTGTGCTTTAATAAGATTTGGTTTTGCGATCGGGGTGAAAGAAAAACTGATTGTAGCTGGGGATGAAATAACAAATGGTGGGGGTTGAGTTTACAGAAAAGGTAACAATAATATTGTTGTTCAGTTTGCTTTATTAGCTGTTATAATAATTGTGAAATGGAATTTTATTTATTGTAACTGTTAGCCTCCATCATGCTCCAGCTGTACCAAGGCCGCTCCACGTAAATGATTTGTTTTATTCTAACACTAGCTTATGCCCGCGGCTTCCCCCGCGTGTAGTTCGGTAATCGTGCTACCGGGATAAAAAAGTATCTTAATATTATGTACTAATCCAGGTTATAAACTATCTGTATGCCAAATTTCATCCAAATCCGGTCAGTAGTTTTGCGTGAAAGAGTAACAAACATCCAGACATCCAGATATTCTCACAAACTTTCGAAATTTATAAAAATAAAATAAAATAAAAAAACGCCTTTTATTCTACTAAAACATAACTTACATTATTATAATATGAACACTAATGAACAGGTACACAATAACTATTTGTTTATACTTTTGGGGGTATGAAGAACAGGGTGTATAGTTCTTCAACCCCCATAGAAAAGGGAGGATCCTCCGACCAGACGGGTGTCATGTCTGGGCGGCTACTGCCCGACAGTTGTTGTCGGTTTCTTCTATAAGGTCTTAAGTCGCGGATAACTTTACTAGCGCGATGTAGGATTTAGATGTATGTCTGTGGCATAGATGACGCTGTAGTACTTTTTGTTCTATGTTGCTGTAGTAGGTACTCTTTGTAGTGCCGCTACACACTTATGTCTAAGTAGCACACGCATTTATAACATAGTATTTTATTTATTCCAACATAGTACGACGCTGTTTCTAAAATTAGAACGTGATAGTTGTAAAGTACTTATATTAGATAGAATGTGAGTATAATATTATACCGCAGTCTGAGAGGGCTCAAAATAAAGTCACATTACAAGGTTAGAAAGTTTTCAGTACCTTTTTTTTCTTAACCGCCCCCCGAACTGGTGTTGTTTAGCGAAAAAGCAATAGATTTCCGCACGAACTGTTTTATTTAAGACCTCCACTACTGCCAAAATCTAGCACAAAAATAAATGTGAAAATAAAATCTAGGACACCGAACTTAACCTTTCAAAAACTACGCACGATTTTCAGGCACATTTCAATGTCACATGGGCACAACGCAATACATTTGTGGAGATTGATTTCTGCGCCAACCCTCCAACACGTCGCCTCACGCACGGCCGCCGGTCCTGATAGGCAGTAGGCCCCCTTGGCTTTGATACCGTCTTGTAATCATCACGCTCAGGTCCGCAAAGGCTGGCAGAGGGTTTGGCAAGTATTTGTTTGATGTGAGCACAGGATGTACCTATGCAGGGAGAGGGTTACATAAGGGGAAAAAATGTACGGTGATGACGGTGTGCTGGGAGCGAGTGGAATATTTTTCAAATTACGAATCAGTTACGTTTTATTTTATTTTATTGTTTTATTTGTGAGTAAGGAGGTAACCGCACCTATCGACGCGAAATCGATTTGAGCCGATCACTTATCAACACATTTGTTGCATTTAGTTCGGCGCAGTGAGTCGCGACTCGCATGAACCGAGAAAAGGCAAATGACGTTTTTGTCGCTTTCATCGAGGCTTTATATGCGGCACATGCCGATGCCGCGCCGATATCCATAATCACTCTCTGAAAGGTTGGTACATAGCTATAACACATTATAGTGAGGCCAGTAAATATCTGGCGAGCTTTATTCCAGCCTACCAGATACTACATAACTTCTTCACCAGACAATACATAATTATGATGGACAGCCCAACCGGGCGAACTAGGGGCATGACCCGAAAAGTAATAGTTTATGAAAAATGTATCCGACATTTTTCACTTATTTTTCTTGATGGTTTTTGTAATATTATGGGGTATAGGGTCGGGTCAGGCAACGTGTAATAGCTATATGCACAGTTGATTTATTTGTGGTATGATGTGGTTGGTTCGTAGGTTTTACAAGGCGTTCCGATTACATGCTAAGTAGTTGTGAAATCATAAAAAGGTCACCAAATAGTCGGTTAGCCACTAAGCGGCACCTAAATGAATGCCTGAACAACTCTCAATTTTAAATTCACAGCGCAGAGTTCACATTCAAACAGAGAAATAATATTTAGACAATTATATAGGTGTTGCATAGTGTTAGTGAAAGCGGTAATTATTCTAATACCTACACATAGTTCCTGCCAACCCTGACGGAGGATACTCTATGAATGGTTTCCATTAGAGATGCCTTATCTACCCACTGTTAATCTTATTATTAGACGACAATCTAGCCAATTTCGTAATAAAACCTGTGTTATCACATGTCTGTTAACTCATGTGACACCTCACCACCGCATATCGAACAACAATGAACGACGAATCAAAACAAAATGTCACCTAACTCGGACTTGTCTCAATAAGTTCAGAAAGTTGAACTTGTAAGAAGATTAGCGAGATTCTGAACCCGTCCGAACTTCTGAAGTTCGATGGCTGTGTTCTGAATTATTTATCACAGTTTCGAACCGTCTGACACACGTAGGACGACGGTTCTGAATAAAATAATTCACAATTTTGGTGGCCTGTATTTTAAAGTTACATAACAGTACGCCTTTATTAACCGAATGGGTTAGAACAGCGGTGTATCTAAACAGGTACTACCCATAATATCCACCTAACTTTTCGAACGTTACGTTTAAGTCACATGTAATAGCGAGTGAGCTTCTTGCCATTAACCGAAAACAAGTCCAGAATCGAAGCTGCTACTCACGTCAGCAGTAGCGCTAGCGACCTCTACATTATCGAGACAATCCTAAATCCATTTATAAATTCAAAACGTTGACCTACAGGCATAAAGGCCTAAATATTTTACATACAGGAATTGGATCGCGAAACTAGTGTTTTATTGATTTTGTTCGGTTGTTGTGTTTTATTTGTATTTATAAACTTTTACAAATAGTTAACATGTGTATTTACTTTAAAAAATGTTGGTGTTGGTAAAACGCATGTTTTACATGATGATCAATGTTTCACATCTGCTTGAAAAGACAGCTGAACTTACAGCCATATGGGGGTGAATCTTGAGAGGGTCAATTTATGATGTCCGAAGGTATAAAGTACCCGCAATATTGAAATAAAGAAAAAAAAAATTGAAATAAAGAAAATGTTTACGTCTTATCACTATGGTATCTAATTGATGCACAATAGTTACTCTTTCTAATTTGGGTGTAATTATCCAAAAAAAAAACAAAACGTCACAAAAATTGATAACCCTGGCGCGTCCTTTACACATTTTTTAATGAAAACAACCCGAAATCGTCAATTTATAAATGTAAAATGATCAATGTATGTAGTTTTTCAACCACTAGATCAGTATGTGTTGAAAATAAAAATATACAGTTTTTATTTTATCACATAGTTTTACATAGAAATAGATTTAAAGTTTTGTGCAGAGCTAAACAGTGATTCCTGTGGCGCGCTACATAGACATAGATCGCTAGTGGAGCGGTCGCGAAGCGCAGTTGTTCGTTCTCGTGCGAGCTCTAGTTGCGCTTAAAACGCCGTTACGAAGGTAAGTAAATATTTGTTTCCCCTGGTTTTGTTTCACTAGGTCATTGATTACCCTGACGGCATAAAAAATTGTATAAGCTTTTTCTCGCATAAGTATATCTTTACCAATCTTTTTTATTATTATTACTAATCTTGTTATTATTGATTTACTAATCTTATTATTATTGCTTAGAACTTTTAACTTTTTACGTAATCGATACAAAACAAAGTTTTATTGATTACCTTGGTGTTGATTCCCTTGGCGTTTTTGCCAGGGTAATCAATATTTTCTAGTTCGTCTAGTATATTTGTTTGTTCATTCCAAATTACACGATCTGCTCAGACAGTGTTGAGTGTTTTGTTTTGCCTGGTTATCTAAGTATTTATTCAAATAAGTTATATAATCCGTTTGTATCGCATCTTTATGCGATTTATACCTATTGCACGCAGAGATTACCAAAAAGGACCTACGTGTGCCGTGTCCCCAGATTTCCGGTTAATAAGAACATTTTGTAAAAAGATTAGCAGCATTGCAACTATTACATTAGGTACCTAATTTCAAAATATTGTACGTTTCTGTTTTAGATTCTTACAATGCCTCCTAAACAAACGAGACAAGAGAGATTAGAAAAAACGACTTGCTGAGCGCCGTAGATTATTGCGAATCAAGAGTGATTCTGAACTTCGCGGTCAACTCCAAGAAAAAGAACGAGAAAAATATTTGAAGAAAAAAAGAGAAGGTAAGATCGTACCAATAATAAGTGAAATGAGTCCACGACAGCAGAAAATCATGAGAAATAAAAGTAGAGAAAGTTCAAATCGTTACAATCAAAAGAAGAAACTCAAAACATTAGAACAAAACGAAGACCGTGTTATTTATGCAGATAAAGACGATTCAAGTATAAATAACGAACATGACATAGACCCCCCAAGTGCAACTTCAGTTAAATCATCTCATTGCCTAGTCACTGAGTCGCCACCACCTCCAAGTCTTAGCAGTCATATATCTACATGAACTCGAATAACAAGATCGAAAAGAAGTTTATTCAACCAGTCTCCAGCATCTCCACTTGATTAGAAAACTGATTGAATTTTGATTCCCTTGTCATCGTATTTTGATTCCCCTGGCCCAAAAAAAAATATGTTTTCAAATATCTTTGTAATGCGTCGTTCAAAACTGACCCCTATTTGATAAATGTGTTTATAATTCGGCTAAAAATCATACTAAACTATAATTTGTAAAAAAAACAAAAAAATTGCGCCACGGGAATCAACTGAATATTCTCAATCTCAAGATTTACCCATGGAACATTGTCTCCATTCCATAGGGACGTGAATTGGCAGAAGTAGGTATAGTTAACCACGTATTCGTAGGTCAAGTACCACTGTGTGGTGGAGGAGCTCGTGGCTAAATAATAACAGCCGCTCAGGTCGATCTTTAGATTAAGAAATACTTGCCTAGGTGGGTCCCGACTACCCATTACATACCGAGTTCCCTCCGTGCCTCGGAAAGCACGTTAAGCCGTTGGTCCCGGCTGTCATTTGTAGATCTTCCCTGGCCTGATGTCTGACAATCAGTGTTACCATGTAAAATACCGCCTCACTGAGACTGGAAGCCAACCCGAACATAGTTGGCTAGGCAGATGAAGCACCACTGTACAATTGAATACGTTATCCTCTAAATCATATTTAACGTTATCATAACCCATAAAGGTCCCACTTATGGGATAAAGGCCTCCTCTTTGCGAATGGGAGTCAGCCAGCTCGGCCGTAACGCGGACCCAATACGGATTGGTATATAGGGTATACACGTGATTATACTCATGATGATAAACAACTTTCCCAAAAAAACATTTTTTTTTATACACATACGTATACTTTTGTGGCGGCCGGCCTGTTGCGCGGGCGCCGCTTACGGAACAGGCTTGCGAGCCGCGCAGCTCCACGTGCCCTGCATACAAACTGTTTTACGGTACGATGGTCGCTGTTCGACCTATCAGCTGCTAACAGCTAATAAGTCACAGGCGCGCACGCGAGTTTCATACGGCTGTTGTGTTATTGTGATAAAAATGAATAAGTTAAAAAAATGGTTCTTTGGGATAGTTGTTTGTTATCATGAGTACAATCATGTGTATAAGTATCGATCACTAATTATAAATCAGCCTATATGTTTTTTCGTTAAATAGGTAATTCTATTTCCAGTAACCGCGACATCTCATTACGGTAACCATCGGTTTCAATTCTAATTACTGAAAAGGATCGTTTTAGTAATAAAGGAGGCTCGAAGCATGTCTCATAGTCGTTACCTAACGTTCGGCGAATAATTGGAAGGAAATTAGCCTAGCCTTTAATAATTATTTTAGTGACGCTACGTTAACTAGATGTCAGACTGATGAGGAGCCAAATGTGTCATTTGAGAAACTATTGGTGTGCTTTTATTTTATTACAATTATTATATTTGTCGGCACGGTTGGCGCAGTGGCTGAGCGATTGACTGCTGTGCTTCGTGTTGCGGGTTCGATCCCCGCACGGAACAAATATTTGTACGGCCTACAGATAGTTGTTCCGGGTCTGGCTGTTTGTGTATGTGAGTTTAAATGTTTGTAAACGCACCCACGATACAGGAGAAATTTCTAGTGTGGGGCAACGTTTTTAAAAAAAAAAAAAATGTAAATTTCTTCCCGTGACCAAAGGGATGGCTTTTACCTTGGCTTGGCGTTGCCATACAACGTGGCAACGTTGAGAAAGAGTTTTTCGATGCCCTTTTATAGTTTGTCGTTAGTTTATTTTATTTAGTTTATTTAATAGTTTTTAATTAATCATGATGGAATTACATGTTTACTGTAAATTGATTATTAATCCAGATACTTTCTTAATTTACTAATCCTAACTTCTGAATCTAAAACGCATCTAATTTCGACCAGTTACTATGTAGATCAAATTGAAAAATCGCGCGGCCAAAAGGTGTTTCAGGTGTCGACGTGTATAGTACATCAGCGCTGGGCAAATGCTCTCACCATGACTTCCAACCTGCCTACCCTACCTGCCTACCCTATCTACTCTACCTACCTACCCTAACTACCCTACCTACCTACTCAACCTGCATGACGTGAGCTGTCAATTGCGGAAGATGCCAAACCTATTTTTTTCCATGAACTTTTCCGATATTTTAATAGTTATTTTGCTATTCGGGGCGGAGACGAATCTAAAAAATCAGAGTCATTAAAATCGGTCCAGCCGTTCTTTAGTTATAGTGGTTTAACTAACCTGACTTTGTTTTATGTATATAAATAATAATAGATAAGGGTTATATATTAGATATATTTATACATGCTTTCTAACGTATGTTAGAGGGTAGAAGCCACCACACACGATAATTATATCTCAGTGAACGCCCCGGAATCTTATCGGAACTTGTCACGAACTCGCTCGGAAGTTATCCGTCAGATTTGTCCCAACTTTCCCTTTTATGTAAGTTCTGTTAATTATTACAACAAGTAACTGTTGCGAGTTCATTCCTTGGAAGACGTTTTATTTACGAGTCGCTTTAGGGAACACGTTTACGCTCTATTTCAATGAACTTCGTCATTATAAACTGTTGAAACTAAGTTAATTTCCTCGTTATTAATTCAGAAGCTGTCAAGACATCCCTCTTTATTAGTAAGTTTATTTTTTAAAGAGCCTTCACGATTGTCGAAATTAAACTCGGTCCATCTAGCACCCCAAGGCATCAACCCTGCCGCCAACCTTACTAATTTTCTTATCTTCAATAACACAGCATCTGTCTTATGTCTCGATATGTACGGTCACCCACCCACAAACCTACCTTGGCAAGTGTAGCTTAACGTTCAAACAACTCGTGGGCCGTGTGGCTATTATTACCTAGCTACGAGCCCGTCTAAGTTACCAAGTCTTCTCCTATAAATTCAATTGTAGTGGCACATACATTTAAATGCCGATCAGTTTCTACCCTATCTACATAACATGTATGTACATGTATGTTATCTCCACAAACAGCATAAGGGACACTACACACTGTTCGAATCGGCACATTCATTTCTGTATTATTTGTTGAACAACAAAGTTGAGCAGGAGTCAATAACTACACATATTGGGTATTCCTTTAGGTTTGTGCCGATCGGTAAACTTCGTTCGGCATAGCTGAGTTTTGGGTTGACTCGGCACAATTTGAGCGAAACCTAGCGGCCGTTTCCCGAATGTGTATTCGATTTTGCCGATCGATTTTGACAAATCATGCCTACCGGCAATTGTGTGTAGCTTCCTTTACCCGTTACAGCCTCACACAAACACAGAATACATGCGGTGTTGCTCTCAATCGTCCAACATGTAACTGAGTTACTGCTAACCCACTTATAGCCTGGCTGATTGCTTATTACGCAGCCATGGTAAACAAGACTGTCTAGCTAATGTATCGGCCGAAATTAAGGTTTAGATTTGTGTGGCAACGTAATTGGAGTGCTCCTTTTGAGATCTGTTAAGAGGTTTGTAGAAATAATGAAGGATTATCATTCATCATGCAGTAATAATTTGTCTGTTTGTAAATCAAATACAGAGTGTTCTCCATTCGGCCCTGCTGATTGGATGTTCCGGTTTCTAATATTTCCTATCTACACGAGTGGCTTTCTACCTCGTTGAGTGATTGGTTCAGAAAGATCATTCTGTTAACAGTATCTGAAATACTGAACCACCAACTTAACCTATCTTACCAAAACAAATTAGCTATCAATCAGTTTCAAAGGCATAACCTGTTGCCACACTCCCTAAATCAATATCAGCACCTGCACAATACACTCACCAGATGATAAAGAAAACATCGTCAAAAACATGAGCTATGTTTGGTCGGCGCTATCTATCATAATTAGCGTCAGTAATCAGTTCGGAGTGGCTACCGGCGACAGTGGCTACAGTGGCTACAGTGGCTCGTGGCTGTAGATCGATCACCGTGCGACACTAATCACTGGGCGACTCGTGAGACACACTTAAATTGTTTGTGTTCATTGTATCTCACTTTTGTTTGCTGTAGTTATAGTAGTTTATGTATGATTAATTTTCGTTGTGACGTTAATTCGTGGTTGGAATGGTGCCAAGTAAAGTGGCTGCCAAAAATATAGTGGAGTAAGTCCTATTTAAACTCTTTCTAGGGTGAATTTCACCAAACAAACAGAACGTGATCAGAACATCGAAACTGCATTTTAAGAGCTACCAGTGTCGTTATTGATGAGGGATATTGATTCTGACAGATCTTAAACGCGGTTATGTGCTTAACGCGTTCTGTTTCTGTTTCAATGGTGAAATTGGCCCTAAATGAGGCACACATGCAGCAATCCGTAGACGAATTATTTAAATAAATAATTTGTCTACGGATTGCTAGTCTATTGCCATTGACCGGGCGCAAATCCAGACTCCGTGGCAGACTAAGTACTGAGAAATTCATGACTGAAGAACAAAATAACACTTTTCCCAACTTGGGAATCGAACACAGGACCTCATGCATGCCCTATAACACATATTTGACAAACTATACACTAGTAACATAATTATTTTACTTCTTTTTGACAATATAATTTTGAATAACACAAACGATGCACGATGAGGTGAAATGATGTTGGGTATCACACTACCTAGGGAAGGTTAATATATGGATTGACAGTCAATATAGCGGTTCATAAATCTCTTTGTTTTATAACAAAACAAACAGGAAGTGACCCTTAAAAACCCTTTTATCAATTTCAAATCTATTGAGGTCCTTATCCTAATACTGTTTGAAAAATAAGGGTCTAAATATAACGTTAATTTTATTTATACCCTGAACCCTGCATGATAAACAGTCTGAGGCACAGAAGGTAGACAACTAAAACTTACACTGCTTTGTCTGAAATAAATAAATAAACTAGGGGTATCCTCTCAAAGTCCGTCAACGAAGAAACGCGCCAGTCCGAAAGTAGCTCGAAAGATCGAAATGAACCCTAATCCCTATTATTTAGGATCGGATTCATGAGTTTTGAATACACATCGGGAGTAGGGACTGTCCAATCGTGTTCTCATTCATTGTTAGTTCGGGCCCCGAACTATCTTATATCCGTAGGTGCTGCGAAGTAGAAAACGCCCGTAATTTCGACCGAAACTGCGGGTTTCGTGCTTAGAGAGAAGACTTCTAAATGTGAGTAAAATGGGTCAACCTATAGACTGGTGACTGTATTTTTAAACATTGAAACTTCACAATGCCCAGAGAGCAATTTAAAGGTAGGCACGTGGACCCCGGTAGAGGCATATTACTCACACAGAGGCATATTAGACAGTACGTATTTTGTACTCTGGTGTTGAACAGCCGGTAAGCAATTCGTGCAGGTTTGTTATAATGTTGAGTTTTTTTTTGCGAAAATCTTGCCACACTATACCCAAACCACTGTAACTCCTGGAAACCAGAATCAACAGTGGCGACCACCAGACAAGCGCTCTGACTATGAAGCTCAAGGAAGTCTCAGAGAAACAATTTAACTGTCTTGCAAGTTAAGTAATTTAGTCCCTTTTAATCAATCTATAATTTGACGCTCAAGTAGTTTCGAAAAGTATTGTGCTCAAGCAAAGGAATAAACCAAAATTCTGGAATCAACCACCCAGTTATTTTATCCAATTTTTCCTTAAACTTTAAGCCTGCAAATGGGGAGCGGATACCTTTCCCGTAGACGTTTATACACCTTTATTACCCCAGAATCACACGTCCAAACCATCAATCTGAGAGGAAAACCGCCAAAAATCACCAAAGAGATGTAATTACCGCCTACTTAACGCCGATTATCATACGGGGCACAGCAGGGAGAGTTACGACGCCATCTCTCCTGCTGACACTTTAATTAAAATCTCAAGCGATCAATCCGTAGTGTCAGGAGCTAGCGAGATAACATCCGTCTCTGATTGAGGAAAAACGATCATGTCTTTTGGTCAAGTTTTTATTTGAGGAAAAGATTTTGTATTAATGGTATAGCTTGGTTGAGTGTTACATTTATTTATTATTTATTACATGATTATTATTTTTTTTACATGATGTTTAATTTCGTTAGTGCGTGTGTAATGTAATGGTTATTCATATAAGAGTTTTATTTTGTCTTCCTTTTGTTGTTAATATTCAGAAATTATAATAATTTTGTTACCAATCTGAACGACAAGGTTTGTCTCTCCATTTTGTGTTTTTGACAGATTTAAAATACAAAATCTCAATTTTACGTAAAAAAACACAATCGACGGTTATCTGACCTGTTTTGTAAATTTATGGAATTCGGGTCCAGCCCAGCAGTGTTGTTGAGAAGAAAATACACATTTTTTTTGGGTGACGTTTACCAGGTATTTTTATTGAAAGTTATAAGTTCAACAATACAATATGTAAACAGGTTGACGCGACGCTCCAAACAAAGCTTATAAAGCGCCTTAATAAGCGCCTCAATGATACAGGGCACTTAACCCGACTACGCACTCACACTTGAGTGTGTGAATTTACCAACTTAACCCCATAAAACTCGACATAAAACCGTCGTTAGCAGTCGCTCGATACAAACGAATCTGTTTGAATCAGTTAGCTAAAGCACTCGCTTTCTCGCGGCTATAACAGTTATAGCCTGGCTAGTTACTAGCCTGCAGTGGCCGGAGGGTTATGGCCAAACTTTCAGTCCGCGTAGCCCATCGACTTATTGGTCCAACTAACTGATAGGATTTCCTACAAAAGTTTTGTATTGATACTAATAGATAGTTCAGATTGGTTTGGAAGATGATTGGAAATGTTACATTTTTTCATAAACTTTCTTCAAAGCTTTTTCAAATTCAGGAGTTGTGAACACCTTCAGGTACCTTCTTAGTGTCCACCGTTTGAATACAGTGAGCAATTTTTTACTTTTAAAACACAACTTGCGTTCTTATTTAGGTTTATTCCATTAGGTTTATTCCATTAAAACATGCAGTCAAATTGACTACCGACAACACCATGGAAGCAAATAAGACTTTAGCCTTCTCGCTCCAAATTTTATATTTATAATTTGATGCAGAGCGCACAACGACCCCGTCCAATTTTGTTTTCAAATAAACACCGAGTTTTCAGAACAGAAACGTTCCAATCCCGTACATTATACGAGTTTCCTAAGAAAGTAGTTGGAACAAGGATCAAAAAGTTGTCCACTGCAATCCCGGGGTTATTACGCGACAGAAATATTATACCTTGAGAGAGAACCACAAACTCTGTATAACAATGGAGCCAGGATTGTGCTGCACTCCAGCTGGATCGCGTTTGATCATTTTATTTTACACTTTTTAGTTTGACTTTTCGTTGCCGACAGCAGTTTCATTGTTTGTACAGAACTGTCACTTACGCGCTGTAAAAAGGAAAATATAAAAGATAGGTAGATTTCCCTAAATCAAAGTGAATATTATATAAATAAAATAAAATAATCCGCCTTATTTATATAATTAACATTTTATGTACACACTAAATACAAAAACGAAGAAAGGAACAGAAAAATGGATACACAGGTGATGTTTATTTCTAAAAGAAATCGCTTCGAGCAGGTACCTGCGAAAGGAGATACCTACTAAAAAAATAGATGTTGTAGACATTGTTATGTTTCATCCAAGATTACTGGTAGGTACTTTAGTAGCAGTGATGGGCCGGTGGTAAAGGCCCTGACTAACGGGTAGTAGGTCGTAGGATCCCAGTTCGAAATAAGTCAGGCCAGGCACATTACTTTACATTTAATATGTCCCCAAATATGAAAAGAAGCGGCATGTCCTAAAACGAAAAAAACTGATTCACGTGGAATCTCTGACCAACCCACACTGAGCCCGCGTGGTTGATTACATCAAACTTCATCTCACAGTGTAGAGGCCTATGTCCCAGCTGTGGGAACAGTATAGGCAGATTATACATTAACTTCAACAGCTCTTAATAGGTTCTAACCCTTCAATAGAAACCTTTCACACTGTACGTAAAACTGTGCACGAAACAGAATCAGCTTCACAACACCAAACCGCACGCTGTCATACTCGTAGTAGATTATTTTTACGTTCTCACCTATTTATTCAGGGTTCATCGTCCGGCGCTAGTGGATCCCGATTGAATATTCAAGAGCTATCTAATCCTGCGGACGGGGACATAAATCCTATCAAAGTAAATTTGTATCGTGTCGATACATATGTATTTATGATAACTAGGAAAGGCGACGGGATTGGCTCCTAATGGCTGTCGCATAATAGGTATCCTCTTCCGCAATAAACTCGGGTTATCAAATAACTGTGGGATGTCATAGCTGTGGGTGTTTATTTGAAGCGTCGTATTTGAATGTTTATATTTGGAGTTGGGCTGCTAATAATATAATGCGAAGATGTAAACACAAATAAAATTAATTGAACTTATACTGTCACTTACGGGATATCTTCCGTGATTGTTCATGATTTTGAGTTCCCGATATTTCGACGCTGTTGCAACCGCCATGGTCGCGGGTTTACTCAACAACAATAACTACAATCATGAACAATCACGGAAGATATCCCGTAAGTGACAGTATAAGTTTAGTTATAAACCTTGAAAGCTTAAAGCAGTGTTACAAATTAATTGTTTACTATGTTTTGTAGCTTTACATTGTATACACAATTATAGAACAATGGCTGTAGACACTAAAATGGTCCCTTGTCGGTGTTTACATATTTTTGGTGTTGATTGTAGGTACCTACATTCAATCATTCCGTCATCAATAAAAATCGTTGAAATGTAAACGGTTGATGCTCTTGGGATCTAGACAAGTGGCATTTGCTTTCAAATCGTCTCGTTTTGCTACGCTGACTTTCAACAGGATTGACAAAGTTTTTCTGTAGCTTATAACAGTCGTTAACGTTGATAGAGTGCCACTTCGTCTAGGTTCTCTCATGTGTTTATTTGTTGTCAAATAATTAGTCCTATGACTTAAACAACCATATGGCGTCAATGAATTCCATATCCCATCCCACCCATCCTCGTTTAAATTGTTCTTTTATTTTTTTGAAAAATAAAGTGACAAAGCAGCCTGCCCCCGGATTAATCTTCATGATAAAACCTAACTGTATCGTAAGTTGCATATTGTTACAATAATCGCATCAGCCGCCGTCCCGTCCCGCGGCCCGGGACCTGGCGACTTGCCAATTAACGTAATGGCGCGTCTTCCGCCTCATAATGGCCCCAGCGTCTCCCGCAGTAAACAAACCACTAAATATCCTCATGCTGATTGGAACGAATACAATTTATAAGCTGGACCATTTTATAGCTTACTGAGCGAAGATACTAAGAATTTAAGGGAATTTTCTTAAATGGCAAGCGGGGTGGTTCTCCGGCCATGTTGGTATCCTTGTTATTATAAATGCGATATTGTTTACTAGAATAAGCAAGCTCGGTCTATGAAATATTAAGATTCGCAAAATAAAACGGAAGCTAATTACAAGCTATACCTACCTATGTACCTACTTCCAAAATATCAGTTCGTACTAAGCTAAAAATCCATTGCACCGGTTCAATATTGAAAATATAATAGTGTCGCGAATACTATCCGCGCACTGAATACAAAATAGATTCAATATTTAAACGTGGCATTATAGCGAAGTATTATATTGTATTCGTAATATTTGGCCGTGACAGCAACTCAATCGTTGAATAAGCGCTGGAATTAATAATAATTTATCCTGAAACGAAGGCATTTAAAGAGCCTTCCGCCCCCATTATTATCGAGGCATTTGGCGTAATTTATGCGGTCATAAAAATTTTAATGCACGTCGTGCCGCGCCCCGTCACGGGCGGGACTCTACACTGAAATTATTCACACATTTGCAGAGGACTGAACGGGACAGTCCACAGTACGGGACAGGACGGACCACAGAGCGGGACGGAACAGTTCACCGCACACCAGTGACAACTATTTACCAGAAACCTAAGTCATGAAGTATCTGATTTTGACTCACAGATTGTATGAATGTTGTTTTGGAAATAAAGACAATTTGCAACTTGATAATATTGTTAGGTAAATGCACATCAAATGAATTAATGAACCAATAACAATAAAAGTTAAATAATAAAAGTAAAGTAGTATTTCGGTCAATTGCCTCAAACATACCTAATTATTAAAGTTTTCCGGATTGTACTTACTAAAACTTCATCTGTGTTAACTTAAACTTAAGTTAAACTAACAATCGTAAAGTTATAAACGTTAAGTTGGTTTTTAACTGTTGCAATTTAAATAAGAGTCTTGATAGAATACACTTTGTTTTACACCACAACATTTATTTACTGGATAAAGTTTTAGTAAGGCAATTTATTAAAATCAATCCATGGGAAATGATTTGGATGGACTGAAATAGCTTTTTGGTATTACAGTTATATTTATTGAATTTCGCTTTTAACCGTGAAACTAGCACTGCCATAAAAACTTAAATTGAGCATTGCACTCACTAGCACGCAAGCTCGTAAAACACGAGCTTTATATACATATAGTGCAGGAGTATCCTTTGAAAGCTCCCGGACTATTGCGCTCACTCGATGACCCCACACTTAAGAATGAGCACAGCGAATTCAAGCTGTTTTTTTTAAGAAATCTCTACAATCTGTACTTTACTACAATTACTTTACATGCTCAGATGTTGCAGAGAAGAATGTTGTCATTGAAACAATAATGATGGAACTTAAAATTATTATGACATAGCTGCTCTTCCGTTATTTAATCGTTTATATTTGTTATTTGCTGAATGTTTTCAATTAGTTCATTGTCTTCAAAATACATAAACTTAAAGTAAATATATTTTAACCGTACAAACACAAAGCAAGCAACCAAAATACTTAAAACCAACTACATATTAAACTAAACGAGATTTTCGCTCAAACGTACAGACAATCATTAGAATAGTCCATGTTAAATCAAGCGAGGAATAGCACGCGTGTAATGGCGTGTTTTGCACGCGATTAGCGAGCAAAGCCGCGCGGCCAATGAAGCGTGTGCCCTATTACGGCCGGCTCTGTTTGACCAATGAGCGTGCGACCTGAGGGTCGGCGTGAACAGGCTTGAGCGCTTAGACAAGTCGCTAAGTGAATCCTTACTCATGATTGAGTTACTTTGTGAAACAATAGAAGGACAGATAAACCCTTGTAATTGTTAGTGATTAATTAAATGTAGCGACAAATAAGTAGTGTAAAAAGGCTAGTGAGTGTTTCATTGAGCAGTGTTGCACCAGCAGTGGCCTTGTGGTAACGGCCGCGACTTCCATAACGTAAATCGTAGTTTGAACCAACACAGGCACTTTCTTTGTGTAATATATTTGTGCATCACTGGTCTTAACGCATCGTGAGGAAACTGGCATTCACTAGACAACATGTAGCATTTACCAGCCCGCACTGCAACACCAAATATTTGGAACCAAAAACGAAACAACCAGATTTTTCCTCATATAAACACGAATGTTATATTTCATTGTAGTTTTATCAAAGAAACAACTACAGTTAAAGTGCCTCGAACAAAGGTGAGTTCGCGGAGATACGTTAGTTTTTCCACAAAAATACCAAATCTACGAGCAGTAACAAAGAGTTTTTTCTTTGTTACATTTTATTTATTACTTTAGGAGAACCTGCCGCAAAAAATGGCCGAATTGTAATCTTACGGCTTCGCCACGACCTGTACGCTCAAGCGACACGCATATTGCGAACGACACAGCGGAGGAAACAAATGAAAAAAGTGGTTTAAAGCATGCCATGACGAGTCGCCGCGACGCAACTTGCGGAGCTACGGAACTTACGCGAAGGCAACAAACGACTCGCACGTGTATCGCATGATGAAAATCGCGGCGCAAGTAGCATCGCCTGAGGTCGGGGACGGGTTGTTATAAGAATCGAATAAGGTAGTCTGTAGTTTAATGCCTGTAGGATAATCCGGGATAAAGACATTATGTTCCAACAAAGTTAGCTCTCTGGCGAGTAAAGCTTTTCGAGGAAGCTTTTCCGAGCCTAGGTATTCGATACAAAGCTCTTAGGTCAATGACTCGGTAAAGAAAAGCTTATTACAAATAACGTTGGTTATACCTAAACTTGATTAAAATCCTTATTTTCATTTGATTTTATTTCTACCGAAATGAATATTCACTTTACAGTGTAAATTAAGTCGATTTCAGAATGGCTATTATTGAAAAAATCTTAAATATTATTAAAGTTGTAGTTTTATGGGGTGAGTTTTAAAGTTGATTTTCCAAAACCAAATATTTGTTTACATGTTGGGAAACTCACTCACGAACGTGTATGTATACCACAACCATACATACATGGAAGTACTGAGATACATATTATCACGCTCCGTACAAAGCCTAAAGAATTGGTAGCAGTTCACAAATTATATGATATTTTACGCGAGACGAGAATTTATGTTATTCGCCATTTGGGAGACGGAAAGGAAAAATTGTATTCTGTACACACACCAAAGGGCGTAGATTTTCTGGCACGTTTTAGAAGATTCTGATATAATCTAGTGAGCAGTGACGCACGAATAGTCTAGATTTCTCAGTTGCCTCCTTGTGGGCAATGACTTGTAAATAAAGGTACGGTGCGGATCTGCTTTTTAAAATGACTGTTCTTTATTGAGGATTTTATTCTGTTCTGGCCTTGTGGGTATTCTTCTATGATTTTTCGAAGAAACGATAAGAAACTATAGTCTGATCCACAGACTGTTAGCACCCTTGAAGAAACTAAGCTACGACGTATGCTTCTGAACTATGGAAGGAATACTACAAAAGTAACTTCTTTCTCCACTGTCATATTTAGAAACTACAGTACTTATAGCTATAGAGCCTGTCAGTGACGGTACAATATTGTCTAACCTAAATAACTTTCCAGAATTCCCTCGGAAAAGCTAGGAATTATAATAACAAGAATACCAAACATTGTACAAATATTTTATACATAAACATGAAATTCACTACCGACCCGATATGTCTGTCTAAACACATATTATACCTAAATAGTCTTGTCACCAGACACCGGACACCGCCGTTTAGCGCCGGCAAATACTGCGCTCCGCTGTGCAAATGTTTGCACACTTTTGTGTGGATCCACTAACGCGTCGTGACGACCTGTGTTTTGAATGGTATATCGTAGCGTGTATTTCGCCGGAAGGTGGCTTTTCAAAGACCATTCGGAAACATTGCGGTTAAGGCGACGAATTGTTAAACAAACTGACAATGGTCAAGAGGGGACTGAGCGTCAGAGCGGGGCGAGGATTGCATACGCGCGCTAGCTTATAATTAAAGGACGTAAGCGACAAAATGGTTTTGTTATTTTATTTAGTTAGAAATGATAATTTGAGAAATATTCCTTCTACTATTTTAAAGAGTATGTATAGACTCATCTACGAAAAAAGTTAAGAGGCTTAAATCGGTCCCGTTTGCCCATAAAATGTGAATCTCTTTTTAAAAAGAGGTGTGTTTGATATATTTTTCTCTGTTAAAAAAGTTACCTAATCATGTATTGAAAACTAACAAAATAAGGTTTTTATCATGTACTTTCAGGTTACCAACTTGTATTTTGATCCGTTTTGTATTTACTGAGAAAAATTGAGATCATTGGCGCCAAAATTTCCAATGCGTCCTCTTAACTCAAACGACGTGTCGACGTGGGTCATTTTCTAATCCTGTCAGCCGCTGGTTCTGTTCTCCTTTCGTACCTATCGATGGTATGTCTTATGAAATTATTTAGGCTTGGAAGCTTCTACACGTTTCTCGCGGCGTCGCATCAGTGGCGTATTTACGTATGTTACTTTAAATTGCAAAGCATTTAACAATTTATTATACCTCAACCAGGATATATCGGGGCTAGTTAGCTACTCATATAATAGAGACAAAAGTCTTAAACAGATGACGCTGACCAACTACTCCTTGGTAGTTAAAATATGAATGAAATTAATCGTGTATTCAATACAATCTTTAGGGCAATATTGGCAGTAGCAGTAATAATGTAGGTAGTTCCTTTTGACACGCACTTCAGCAAATAGTGTAATTTAGTAAGAGACCTGACAACGAATACTACACTTCATCCCATTGGAGTTCAGTGAGGTAAACAAAAACGCATCAGTAAGCTGAAGCGAAACATTTCACCGGAGAACTCTCCGAGCTGCGCTTTGCGCATTTCAAGTAAGTAATGTACTGGCCGGGCGTCCGGGCGTCGTCCGGGCGTCCGGACCATAAGTATTCCGTTTTCTCATATCCTGAAGCAACACTAAAACCGGCTGAAAAATAACAAGTACTCCTTTTTGAACGAGGATCGTTGAGGACATTCGTTAAGTAAAGCTTGTGTCCTACTATAGACAACTAAGCTATAAAATATTGGCTGTTGAGCCTTACATAGTTATTATGCCTGTGGCTGGACTGTAGGGTTATACATCTTGCTTTTGACTGTTCAAAAGTGCCTGTAAGGGACTATTTGAAACAAATACTTTGAGTTTAAGTTTGATTCAATGCAAACATGTAGGTTATTGATAAATATTTACGTTCAATAACATAACCTACCAATCCTCCAAACCTCGACTCAATAGTTGCATCGTCATCATTTTGACGAGATCCTAATTGTATTTGGGGTCATCGCAGCATGACTTCAAATCAACCTAGAATGTTCTATGTAATAATCGAGGAGAGGAGGAGCTTGTGGCTAAATAATAACAACCGCTCGGGTCGATCTTCAGGTTAAGCCACGCTTGCCTAGGTTTGCCTGTGGATGGGTTTCAACCCACTACATACCGAGTTTCCTTCATGCCTCAGAAAGCCCGTTAAGCTGTTGGTCCCGGCTGTCATTTGTAGACCTTTGACTGTCGTGTCGCTTCATTTAAAATACGGTATTCAGCTTCATCCAGTTAGACTGGAAGCCGTTCCCAACATAGTTGAGAAAAGCCAGGAAGATGATGAGTCTATGTAATCGTAATAATCAGCCCTCTGCTGGCACACAGGCCTCTTAGTTCAAGGGAGTGGGACAATTATGCCGGAAACCTCGACGCGGGCCTGTTAAAAATATTTCGCTGTAAATTATTTGGTAATCATTAAATTAAATGATTATTCAAAACCTCTAATTGAATTAATGTCTTTGAGTATGTATTAACGTAGACTGTATATTCAATAGGGAATTTGTTGTAAATTCATTGATAATATCATTTATATTATTTTCGTGATACCTAGTACATTACAGCTTTCCAATCGAATAAATTAACACTAATTCTATTATTATCTACCATTCAGCTTCATTTAGCACAAAACGTACAATGTATTTGAAAATGGATGAAGTAATAAATTGATCGGTAGCCGATTTTGTGAAAGAGCCTCCACAAAAAAACCTACGAGTACACATAGACAACTGAATACCCCATCATTCCTAAAATATACAAATAATACCATCATCTGCCTAGCCTTTTCCCAAGTATCTAGGGGTCGGCTCCCAGTCTAACCGGATGCAGCTGAATACCAGTATTTTACATGAAGCGACTACCTAGCTTTTTTTTTTCGGGTGTGAAATCATCAAATGACTCCTCCCGCTCTGGGCGGAGCGGAAGGGAGTGTCAGACTCTTACTGACTAAAAACCCCCCATGTTCCTTCTTTTGCCCTTTATGTTCCAGGGCCGCGGTATCTCTTTCGAACAGTCCCGCAGCCCTGGCAGGCATCGGCCCTTGCGGGCCCCTCCCGTTTGCTGACATCTCTTTGAGGCGCGCGTGGAACACGAACGCGCCGTCGACACGGCCTATCGTCACTAGACGGACGGACGGCGAGTTAACCCATTACTCACCGTCCACAGGCCCGCGCCTACGGTGGCCGAGAGCCATCACGGCGTGGCCCCCGACGCTCGGATCTTCTCCCGCGGCGGCTGGGACGTGAGGTTCTCTCCCTCTCACGTTCCGACCCCTCCTTCTCCTTCTCGCCCCGGACCATGGCTTGAACCAGGGCCGGACGCGAGAGGTCGCCGCCGCCAATCGCCGCTACGAGGACACGGCGGTGCTCCGCCCAAGCAGGGCAGACCTCCACGGTGTGCTCCACCGTATCCTCCGGGCGATCCTCACAATGATAGCACCCGGGCGTTTCCTCCCCCCCGATTCGGTGCAGGTACCTCCCGAAACAACCGGGTCCGGTGAGGACCTGCGTCAGGCGGAAGGTGAGGGCGCCGTGGCGCCTCTCTAGCCACTCCTCAAAGAGGGGACTTATCGCCACTATCGTGGCGTGCCCTGCACGAGGTTGCGATAGAAGCGACTGCCTAGCTGACCTCCACAACCCAGTTAGTACTGGGTAATAGTTTCCTACAAAAGTGCAATACCTACAGGATCACAATGTACGCAACAGCTATTTGTTTTTTGAATTACCGATGAATAATTCCTATGTGAGGGAGATCGGAACGATGTACTGAATACTTGGAAAGCGATGTACTAATGTTTATCGTTGACTGAATTCATTTCATTTCACATTCTATCAGCGATGATGGAACAGTCAAAAAGTATCGGATTGACGCTAAACGAAAAAACTAAATCTGAAAATAAAATAAAAATACCGAAATAAAATAATAATAATTTATAATGTATGTCGAATTGTCAGGATTTATTCCGTTAGGCTCATACATCATGTGGGCAGACGATGGGTTTCGTGCAATGAAAATACACTGGGTGCGATACACTGTTTTTATTAAACTAACAAATTACTTGAAATTACAACTTAACACAATAACACGGCCCCGTGTTATTGTGTTACAATGAATCGGAGTACAGTTCCAGGACGTCTCGACTCCGCTGCGATCAGACCTTCAATGTCGTCCTCGTCTCGAATTGTGAACATCAGGGCTCTGTAGAAACACGCAGTGGTGTGGGTTGACTTGTTAGTAGGTCGCGTGATGTCACCTCTGGCGTACTTGCGATTCATTTTAAGCCCTTACCGATCAGCGGATCCGACATGTAAATTACCGAAAGGTTTGAAATGATCTCCACTTGTCTAAGCCCTCTTGTCTACTTTTTATCATGTTCCATCGCATCGCTTCGCCTAGCTTCCCTTTCCATGCAGTCCACAGCGTCATTATGCAGGGCGTGTTAAAGTTTGTAACAAACGAGCGCCTCGACGACACCCCCTTGCACCCCCTGAGCTGACTGCAACACCCCCCTCCCCCCACGCAATAGTTCACCGCAAGAAAAACTGACGCAGACAGTAATGAAGACGTGGACATATGGGAGAGCTAATGAGAAAGAAGTGTTACAGCCAGGCGTTAATTTGGCACATAAAATTTTAGAACGAGGTTGTCACTGATATGGGGGCCAGACACGGGGCAGAGATGACCCTCTACGGAGCCGAACATTTTATCAAATTGGTCAAAGAGTACCAAAAACTTCCAGATCACTTTTTCAATCAGTCAGCTAACTACTTCTCTGAGTGCCTATCATCGGCAAGGGACGACTTGATTGATAACTGTATACGCCGTGAGTCATAAAAGAGAATATGCAGAAGATTGCCCGAATTATCTGTATCGATAACTAAGCGAAATGTGCTTATGTTGGGTTCATTAGGGACCGCGGGTCATGCCAATTAAGTACATTTTAGTGCAAGGTAACACTTTGGCTTGTAATTACTATTGTTAAATTATGAAGAGAAGAACAAACTTTTCCCATCGTCTTTCCTAGTTCCCAAGTTCTTGTCAAACATTTTCCTTTTAACATCACAGCGTCCCAATCCCACCCCTATTTAAATTAATAACGGCAAGAATGAAATCCAAACTATAAAGGTTATAGCAATTAAAATAACGGGAGCGACGGAAATATTAATTTCAGCTTAATTGTTTTAATTAGTTAAATCATTATTGTTATAGTGGCGTCGGTTATAAATAACGCAGATATTTCAATTTTAGAGGAAGCAATTAATATTCTATTAAAATCCTGGCAATCAGTCGGAGCTTTAATATTCCGGAGAGATACGGAATGAACTTTGATGCGGATTTTTAAACTTTTTACCGTGAACAGTTTTATGATTAAATACGAAGTCGTTAAATGCTGTAAAACTATATATTTTAAGTTCATCCATTCAAAACTTTAAAGCGAGAACTATACACGGCGGTTTGTGCTTTGGCTTAGATATATTATCGTCTCTATGTTGAACTAATAATTTGACATTTGTGTGACAGTGATGCGGATAACACATAGTCAGAGTGCAGTCACGAGCAATAAAATGTAAGCACTTAGCTTATATACAAAACCAATTTTCTCCTATTGTTTTGATTAGCGTTTGCGTGAACATGTATTTTAGAAGCCATATTACATGTTCACGAAATACATATTATATTATCTCAAAGTAAAAATCGTTATTTCACGAGAAAATCACTTTCGAATTTTGACAAGTGTTTACATTTCATTGCTCGTGACTGTACATTCTGAGTAACATTTACAGATCTCGGGCTAAGCGTTAATAGAAAATACTTACACCCACTAACCTTAGATAGTCTTTATCCGTAAATACATTATTGTGTTGTTAGACAATATTCTATGTGTTGTTTGAATTCTGATGACTAACAACATGGAATTAACCGTCTGAGCCTTCTGCAAAAAAGCTTGCCACATTACCCCTATTCCTTATGACCCCATAAGGAATCTTGGGGTAATGTCGCAAATTTTTTTGGGCAGAGAGAGTTTTGACAATGTGTCATTCAAACAAACGATGATGAAAATGGAAACGCCAAAAACCAATTGAATCCACCTCACCCCAGTCCTGATTGTAGAAATACAAAACATTCTAAAAGTGATCGATTTTACTTAGAGCTCAGATAGCCTTTCTAGTGGTTTCACAGATAATTTTGACTGCAGAAAACTAATATTTTCTAAAAAAATACTACGGAACATAAAACACAACACAGCACTATTTACAATGTCTATAATCTCCAGTTTCAACATTGAACTGCTACACAAGAAACTGGAGGTGGCTTTTTAGCCAGGATTAGGTGTCGACTCGCAGCTGAGACTTCACTGCACAGACAGAATCCAGAAGGCAAACCATTTACAATGCTCCAAGGTTTATTTGACAAGAAAATGTCATCATCTGCCTAGCTAGCCATTTCTCAGCTATATTGCAATCGGCTTCCAGTCGAATTGGATATAGCTGAATATTAGTATTTACTTGGAGCAACTAATCCAATCTGTTCTGAAACGAGCCAGGACTCGCTGTCAGACTGGCAGTTTGCAATTTGAAGCTGTCAAACGTGTACCGTTTGGTATTGTTCGTCGTTTCGTTGAGCTCCTTGAGTTAGTCTAGCTACACGATAACTGACAAATGCTTGCACTGACTGGACAGGTCCACTCAAATCTGTGTGGTTCTTTCTTCAAAAAACATCTCAGACACTAATCTGAATAGTCCTAATGTGAGTTGATCAAGATGATGTGTGGACTTTAAAAGAGACTATGACCTCTGAGTTGGTTTCGGTTGTTTCTTCTCAGAGTAGTCAGGGACGAAACACCGGCCCGATCTAGTTTAAAAAAGAATGACGTGTAAAAGTGTTTTAAAAACCTATTAGCAAAATCAACATCATTTGCTTTAAAAAATATATTAAAAGCTGAACTTATAATAATGCTGGCAGGAATAGGTATAGTGGACTCATTAAGTTTATAACAGAAGATTCCTTATTTACTTCTGTTTTGTTCCTCGATCATGATTCAAACGATAATTTCTTATCACGAATTATGTGGAGTGGGACTTCTATACTTCCTTGTTGCACAGACAAAAGGACAAACAAACACGTGGTCACCATGTTTGTTCTGTATTGCTAACTGCCGTTACTCTTGCTTGTTGTTGGGTCAATACTACGTGTTAGCAGTAAAACACTAACATGTGGTTAGGTCTAGAAATAAAAACTTGTGTAGAAAATGTAATAGTAATTCGATTGATTCTAAACATAAATTGGAAGTTATTACAAAAGATGAAGTTATTATTATCACAACTCTAAATAAATAAATAAAATGAGACCTGACAGTCTTGCAAACTAAAATGTAATATTTCATGTAGCATATCCGGCACAATATATTATTTTTATTGCAGTCGTAAACAAAATTAAACATTAATATCTATCATAACACAAAACATTAATTTTGTACATTATTGCATTCTCGAATACTTTACTATCTAAGCGTGGTGCTACGAGAGTCTACGAAAACTCTACAGCGTCTACGAGGCGTAGCACCTCGTAGATCCAGTCGTAGCACTAAGATAATAAGTTATGTTTTTGAGAAGTCGAGCATTATTTTATATTGTTTTGTTATTTAAATTGCTCTTTACGAATCTTCAGTTTTATGTCGGTACAATTTTCATCATCCATAAACTGCTGGACTAAAGGTTTTTGTCTTTTAAGACCTCACCAGACCACGAAAACATCAAAATATCTTGACGTTAAAATTTTACAACTAAACTTTTTACAGCCATACTCACATAAACCGAGTTGTATCTCCGAGCATTTAAGACGGCACCTCGTTATTGGCGATGATAAAACAATAAAAATATGTTGGTTGCGTGGTTGTGGAAGTAAATAACCGACTGGGAGCGAAGCAACACAATGGCTACCAACAAATGTACCGGCCAGATATCGAGACAATACCGAGGAGCGTTTGAACTATACGTCGTTTGTGGGAAAGTACGGAGGAGAGTTCATTAACTAGTAGAGTAAATTAGCTGCTTGGTTGTTTTGTGCTCGCAACGGAAACCATCAGCAATATAGGTTACTTATTGATTGAATGCTAATTTTATTGTCTTTCAAGTAAGAAATGTTAATTTTATTGTTATGCATTTATTTTAGCAACAAATGTATTCATGAAGAAGTTTCAGATTTTATTCACAGCTAAGACTCTGTCCTCCCGTTTGAATGTGGTGTTGTGGCTCCTCTGGTATGGGGGATACGGCTCATTTTGTGAAGCCTGCAGAAATACTCCCAGCGGGACACCAACTGCCATAGCCCACCTGGAAAACTCTAAATTGACTTCGAAGCGTGGTAGGGGTTTTCCGATAAAACAGAGTGCAACTGTGGAGTCTCATCCCAAACCATGGCCCACCTCCTGACCTACTCTTTGTGCAAGTCCACCTGCACTTTAAGGGACCTATCCGAAGGCACTACCAACACCGTCGATGTGGCTGAATTCTGGTCGAAACAAATTTAATTAAATAATTATGGGAATCATCGAGACGAAGAAGAAGAATAAAAATGAGTTGTTAAAGCACAAACAATGGGACACTTAACATCGCGTTACAGTTCTTTCGTCTACACATTACAGAAACTGAAGGACGCCACTGAAGCTGCCAAACTGTGATCCTATTTCTGGAACGACTCAATTTACAAAACCATCGACATCATAGTAGCATGAGAATCTGGGACAATAGATAAATGCAGAGTACAAGTAACTATCCTCGTTCGAACGCGGCATAGCGAACAATGTTATATTATCAGGCGGTCCAGCGAGCACAGAACTATGTGCCGTCACACATCGATATTTAATATTATTGCCAACAACGGAATGTTGTGGCTTTTTGTTTACAGCTTCTATTTGTATTGAACACCTTTTAACAATACGAAAATCACAGAAAAGTTTAATATTTCCGTGACTGATGAGTAGGTCGTTGGGATTCATCACTGCTCTCAAAACGTTGAAGAAATAAAACATCGCTGAGGAAACCGACATGTACTGAACAAAAATCTTGAAGACATGTGCCATCTACCAGTACACGCTGGGTCCGCGTGGTCACCACACGTGGTGGGGTGCGCGAGTGGGTGGGAGTTAAGGCCTCTTACAGAGAGGAGGTCTAAGAGTCAGCAGTGTGAAAGCCAGCTGAGTAAGCTTTGCTGTTAATGAAACGAATATTATGTTTATTAATTCAAATATTTATGTATGTTACCACTAACCCCAGTAGCGCCTGCAGTAGCTACTTATACTCAATACATTTGTATCGGAAAGAGAACAAGGCACCAACTTATAATTTAATTGTATGTCGTCAAACTACAGGCGAGTTGAGAACGATTTCGAGGAACCATGATCCGAATGGACGGCTTCTGAGGAAGTTTCGCTTTGTTGTACATATCCAATAACTTTGATGTCTCGTGTGGACGTCAATTTGTATTACGATAAACGACATTTTATTATGACATATTATGTGACATAATATAACATCACGACTGTAATACCTGCCCAAAGGGTTAGGCAGAGAATAGAATAGAATATTGTATATTATGTACGTCATACAAATAACATTTATAAAAAGAAAACATTTCACATAGCGTGTCACAATGGGTGGACTTTTCTAGACAACATTTGGATGGATTACAGGAAGAGGGAGAGACAACACTGCAGGTAGTCCGTGGTGAGGTGTGGTGGTGTGCGAGAGGTGTTCCTATAATATAACCAGTTTCACAAGTTATATTTGAGTTCCACGTAACAGGGGTGAACCATGCGCAACTCCAAGCTGCAGCTACCGAGAAATCTCGGGTGGAAAGAACCAAATAACACTTTGCCCAACCCAGAATCGAACCCAGGACCTCATGTTCATCAGTAATACTTGCGACCACTAGACCAACGAAGCAGACAAATGGTTATATCCTCTTTTCTCAGAGCCTAAAATAAGTGACATGACATTCTATCTGTGATAACGATAATGAAAAGTCAGGAATTTTTTGGATCGACGTGCGCTAAATACAAGTAGTCTTCAAAGCGATCGTCACTGATCCAGGCCATTTTTCCTCTCAACCGGAAAATACTGACGATTTTTTACCTTACAAACTGTTGCAATATTGTCTGGCATGAAAACAAAATTCACCCAACTGTTATCAACAGAACTCTTAAGTCTTTTAGATCTATGGTAAGCCCGATGGATCCTCAGGCTAGGGAGGGGTCGATGACACGACACATACGATACCCAGGAGTTATGGCTCAGGAGATAACGAAGAGTAGTTTGCTTTTATTTGTGTTAATGGGGAAGAAATAATATATATATTAGTAACAAGATGGGATACTTTCTACCTTTAAAACAGTTCGTTAATAGTCACCACTTTTTTTTAAATCTTCCGTCAAATCAAATCAAATTTGCAAGTATGGGTAAAGTAGGTACGTAACGCATGTATGTTTTACTCATCACAATACTAAGATCGCACTGTTTTTGACATTATTTGGTAGGGATGCGAGTATTAATAAATGTTAGACAGAGTTTTATCGATACATACAGCAATAAATATATTATTAGATGTTAATAAACACCCACGTTGATCGAGACCAGAACTCTGGTCATTTCGCCTGACCTAGGACTCGAATCCAAGTCCTCATGCTCAGCAGTAAGTAGTAACTGAAGTCTACAATTATTTACTCTTAGCTTTTTAATTCAGAAGCACGTAACACGAACTTGTTCGAACAGGTTCCGCCGCAGCCGTAGATCTGCAGGCGTCTTGGCAGGCAGCGCATTAGCTCGGCAGTACATCACGTTAATTTATCGCGAAGCCTTCACTTACTGCAGCTTCCTGTCTCACTAAGTGCAGGCGAGCCTTTACGGCGCGTCCGGAAAAATACCGCCGAACAATTACGACTTGAACGTTAACATGCACTTTGTATTGTTGTTTACAATGTTGTAAGCGGAGGTGGAATAGTCCATCATAAACTTACTTCAAAAGCAATATACACGGCCAATGCAATTCTCAGAACTGCCTTACTAAAATCACCTTCATCAGCCTTTTCCCTAAAATATTGGAGTTGATTTCTAGTCGAACTGGATTCAGCAGAATACCAGTATATTGCATGGAGGTACTGCATATCTATCCTCCACTATCCAGTTACTGAGGACACGATTCGCCTAGTGTGAATGGTTTTCATACTTTCGGGCTTCTTTTGACCCTGCAACGACTTTCAATAATCGACCGCTGCCAGCCGTGTCACTGAACTGCTTAAGGTGGTCTCTTAGATCATGTTAATATTTGCGCTGGTCCAGCCAACTCCAGAGTGACTTGCTCCGTGTACAAACGCCTTTAGTCTGAAGAGAAAATCTCAGAGGCACAGGTTTGTCCGCACTAAGCGATAGATATTCCGGTACCACTACACACATGTAAACATTAAATCAGCTGAGAGGCGAGACCCGCCATTACCGGGCCACGTTAATCTTACGCCCGGGTAGGGTGGCCGTGGTATAAATCAGAGAAGACGGACAAAGATCATCGTTTACCCGGACACAGTATTTCATTTGGTTCCGCCATGTTGCGAACTATGGAACTATTCATGTCAACCCATTTATGTGTTTCAAAGTGATTAATCTAATTCAACAGATTGGCAATAATCGAGCCACAATTGAACTATCCGAAAATGCAAGCAAAGATAGTCAGGTGAGCTGACAGTAACTGAGGCTGAATATAAAAAGTAAACACTAATATTCAGTGTATCTTATGGGTAGACTAAGGTCTAGCCTTATAGGCTGTGATTGCTTTTGACTCCAACCGAACCGTGTCCAACAAGCGCTGAACCCCTGGCCCCCCTACCGCCGCTCTTTCTTACCCCACCGCTGAATAAATGCCCTTCACTCAACTCGTATTTTACCCCTAATACGCTCAGACCTCGTCGTATGAAAGCGCTCGCTGAAGAACGTGTGTAAGGATTAGCGAGTGCCTACCACTGATTTGGAAGTCTGACTCAAACGCTACAAGGAAATAAATATGGTTTGAAACGAATCGTGAATCATAGAGAAAACAAGCACCTAAAGAGCCCTATAGGCTCAAACTACCTTGATATTTTAAATTCATGTAGGTACCTGTTTTCGAAGTTTTGTTCGTCAAACGATTGTTTACTTTTGAGCACAAAATTAATCAGTTTTCGTCGATTGACAGTTTTAACGAGCTTAAGATAAGAACAGGCAAGAAAAACAATCTGTCCCACAATCTGTTTGTTTTTAATTCCCAATCAGTGTGGAAACGTAAAACTTCGTCGATCTACGGTGAAGTATAACGAAACAATTTTGTAGTAGTTATAAACTTCAATTTGTAAGGAAACTCGTTTAAGTTAGCTACAATTTATATTGGAAAATGTTATATTTTTAGTCTTTTATGGAATTTATAGACTAATCTTTAAGCTCTTTAGTAGAAAGTTTTTTTACCTCGTTTAGGAGAAAAATAACCACGCGTAAGGCGATAGTTACAATACTTCTCTCTGTACCTAACGGGAATTAAATAACCATAAAGAAGTCAGAACATAATTCACTCAATCCATTCTTTTAAGCAAATTGTGCGTTGGAAAAACGCCAGAAACGCGAAGAAGAAATATTAGCATTAGATATTATAAGGGTGCATTAGCGGCAGGGGTGGAATTACGACATTTATTCGGGAGCAAATTGCGGCGCGGCGCCATTACTGTAATAGCACATAACTCCGCATGTAGTACGTGGCGCCGCTTGTTCCACCTAATGCCCATCGAACGTCATTAGAGCTCATTCAATGGGGTAATTTCAATGAATGCATTTTTTGACATAGGGAAATAGGTTTGGTCGTGAGACAGCGCCGCTAGCACTTAGCTGACTGGCTTACAAAATTACCTCAAAACACAGCATAACAAATTCAACCTATAATAGTCCGACTTGTGGGACACAAACCTCCGCTCTGTGTGGGCCGACATCAACTACGCGGTGGATGGTATAATCTACACAAAGTTAAGTAAGCATTGAGTTGGAACCTACGCCGCTCGTAAGGTCACTTATAAAGAACTTTTCAAAAAGTTTGCCTGTTCACAGTCCACAATGCACCCACATAACTTATCTACCCACATACCTAATAACCTCGAGGCACTCCGACCAGCGCCGCAGAAGGCGGGCTGCCTCCGAAAGACATCAGACAAGTCTGAACTCCGACCTCCGACAATGCAAACTTCTTCGGGGCCCACACTACCGCAAACTTATGCATATCGTACGTGACCCGGTGTCCTACGTGGGGGATAATGCGATACGATGCGATTAAACTAGTTTAGAATCAGTCACACATTATGGGGATTGTTATGTGTAAACGAAAGGTTAAGCAGGCACCCACTTTCGCAAGTTGTGCTTTAGTCTGAAATGATAGGACAGCAATCCTAACTTCTTAACTAACATTATTAAAGTGTAAGTGAGTTTGTTTGTTTGTCACGCCTTAACGGCAGAACGGTTTAGGATAAAATTTGGCACAGGATATACGAAAGTCCACGACGACGACAACGACGATTTCCATGTTTTGTCTTTTCTACACACTGTGTCTACATTTCTAATTCATCTTTCCTCTCGCAGGTCTGCTGGAAGAAATTTCTTATGAAATAAGCAGTACCTTTGTGCTCTTCTATGTTAACATAATTTGTCCTGTAAAGTATCTGTGTGTACATAAATAAATAAATAAATAATAATAAATAAAAGTCGGAACCTAGGGTTCCTAGCCTAGAAGAGAGGGTCCCGTAGAACATTTGTCCAGGAACTACATCCCCGTAGGATGATAATAACCGACACCCATTGAGACACCCAGCGCAAAAGTAACAGTCATGAACTGATCATATGATACTGGGTGTAAACGGACCCTTGACGGAGCCGCCAACCAAGCATTCCGTACATCAAACTAAGTAACTCAACGCAAAAATTATTGCTGGGAAACTACATTTTTTTGGGTGAAAAATCTCGCTTTACGGTAGGACTCAATGTAACGCACTCAAAACATTGTGCTGATGGGTGGATTGAATAGTACGGGGGTCTTGGAGGTGTTTAAAGTTTTTTTTTTACATTAAAAACATGTATTTAAAAAAAACTTGTGACTTAAACCCCCAATATCTCCGTAACTAGAAGGTACCCGGGGAGAACAAGTGCCTTTGGGCTTCGTTAAGGGTCTTGTTAAACCCTTTCTTTTTATTTTTTTACTGAGTAAATAGAAATATCGTCGTGTATAACTTCCTAAAGTCAAATCTTCAAAATCTGTTCTAAAACAATAGTATAGCAACGCTTCTGTTCCTCAGCGGGGCGTGTGTGATGCATCTGATAGCTTGCAGCTAATTAGTTTTGCTGCTAAAAGTTGGTGAAGTATGGCCGGCGCTAAGAGGGTCTTCAGTTGAGGGGTCGGTCGGTCATTTTACGTGAACTTCAGACCCCGGAGGTAAGGGAAACTTTGTTTTTCAAGTTTTCGTTGAAAGATTTCAGTTTAATAAAAAGAAAAATCTTGAAGTTTTTGTCGACAGACTGTACTTTAAGTATTTTTCTGAATTAATTGTGGTTGATTTTTTGGAGTAGCATGATTCCTTCCCAATGTTTTAAATGACATAACAATACCTCTGTTTTGGTTCTGGTAAACCTATTCGCCAGAATTTCGCCGTTTATTTTTGTCCTAAGTTCGATATTTTAAATGGCGGATTTGTTCCCTCACGAGGGCGCCGCAAGAAAAAATCCCTATTTTCAGCTGTTTCACAATTATTTTTGTTGAATACAAACTAAGAGTGAATTAGAATGAAAAGCGTCAGTGAAAGCATACGCGTGTAGGTACTTTTTGTTTGGCAGTCTGCAAAACATAAGCGAAAAAAATTACCCAAAATTAATTTAGTAAGCTTTTGTTCAAATCACAAAAAATAACATTTCCAAACAATACCACTTCACTAAATACAAGCCAGACTAACAAACCGTAATACATTGAGCAGACGTAAACTGCAAACAGTGCTCAAAGTTAATTAATCACGCAGCTACAGGGGGTGACCATAAACATATAACACAAGTTGGGACACCCTGTAACCGCCGCCATCGTTACAGCATTATTTACAGTGTCGCAAATTTCACTCCACTGTGCCTTCTGAGAGCACGACACGAGGTCGAAGTTACGTTGGAAATGAAGCAGGGTGATTAAACATATTTATGGTGTATTGGCGTACAAATTATCTTTGTATTCATTTTCAACATCGTAAACTCGGGTTTAGGTAGAGCTTTTTGGTGAGAACTGTCTAAATAAACATAATTATTTTGCCATTCTCTCTCTCATGTATAGCGTGTACCAGAAAGGTGTGGTCATATTCAGGGTGTGATTCAGACTATTATACTGAACAACTTTCTGCATGGGAACACTATCGGAATCGCGAGAAAAAATGCTGTCCAGTACAAAACTACAACACCTACTCGACCCAAATGTAAGGGACAGCTGATTTTAAAACTGAAAGCCATAACAAATGGTAATCGCTTTAGAATGTCTTCAATGAGTTTCAACACGAGTTACTATGAACTATTCGTTAGCGTAGTTAAACACGTTAGTTCCATATTATATCTTTGACTTTTCTGCCATCGTACGAGTAACTGTTGAAGCGCTTAGGCTTTCGTATCTCACCTATCTATGTGACAAAAATATACGTATATCTGTAGCAAATAAACATTCACGATCGGTTCTCGAAGTAACTTCTAAACGCGTCTTCTCTCTGTGCCACTAACAATAACTATTAGGAATATTGTTAGTGCACATCCGTAAATATGTCCGGATGCGGGCCGCTCAGCCTCCACCCGCTCAGCCGCTCAGATAATGCGATAGCCGGGTGATAGCCGGGTGATACTGCTAAACTTTGACACTTTTAGTCGGCAGTTCGCCGGAATGCGGTCGTATTCCGTTTTTATGGACGATTTGACGGTACGTGCGCGGAAAGTGAATGCCGCGGTTCGAACCTTCAGTTTTGTGAAAATGGATGTGATTGTGTGCTTTTGGTGGAGGCTGTAACATATCGATGGATTTTCGCAGTCTCGCCATCCGCGGTAATACCAAAAGGTAATAGAGCAAGCCTGCCAGAGTTTTGTCTAAATTAACTTCTGTGTTATCTCATTGGATTCCGGTTCTGCAGAGATCTTGTCATTGTACCTAATGAAACTGTAGTAAAGCAACCTTTTATCCGGTACTGTTAGCTATCCAGTGAACATAAAATCTCACAGTACTTATATCCAACATCACGTGGATATTCTCTAGATTCTATACAATCTAATAACGCATTGAAAGCTATTGAATCACGTTATTCCACAAGTGCTCGTATATACGTATCTCCAGCGATCTATTCCGCACATCCGTGAGCAGACGCTGCACGCTGGAGCCGCTAATCTATAGAAAAGCGTCTCACTTGAGGAGATCTAATGCGTTAGCCGATGGGGAAGTTTTATTTACCATCCTAGCGATTAGTACGGGGAAAAGGGGAAATAATTTTATGGCGTACGTTTAATGGTTGAAAAAATCTTACTTTTATCATGTTTTTCTACAGGCAGAATAGACTGAGCAGTAATATTACAATTGTTTAACAAAGCGCTTATAACACTGGTGTGGCTTTAAAAAAATATTCTTATCATAAATTAATACTGAATTCGTTTTGGGTAATTTTTGGCTGATTTGAATATCTTTGGGTATATTTTTTTTGGATCTGGTGTGGTAAGATTGGCCATATCAATCTATCTGAGTGGCATATCAATCTGATCACGTAATTTTTGGATATAATGCATGGATTTTTGAGTATTTGGAAAAATCAAAAATCCCTACACTATAAGAACTATAAAACTAGTGCTTAGGTTTATGAATTCCAAAAATTCTCACTTGTAATCGTGGACACGAGCTAGTAACTAAGATTTCCATAAAAAAGGTATATTTCCTTTAGACACTAACAGGATAGGACGTTTAATATCAGTTTTATTTATCACATTTTTTATCTTTTCGTTACAGAGACAGGAAAATACATCCCCCCCATTTTACCACGTTGACTAAACGGCTGCAGTATTAATATTCACGTCGGGAAAACAATGTGTCGGTAAATTTACCACATAAACAAGTTTTTATCGGCGATATGATCAACAACAAGCCGTTATCGGCTGAAGGTGAATGTTGGGGTTATTGAAAACAACGTCGGTTATACATTGTGTTTCACTTGACTTTGTGTAAAAGTTCATGTATTATGTTTGTTTTGAGCAATATTGAAGACTTTAATAAAAATTGTCTAGAATGTACGTGGACATGATCTGTCTTGATGTATGTTTCGTTTCATCGGCACTGCTTTCAAAACGCTGAAGGAAAACATTGTGAGGAAACCGGCATTCCCTAGGAACAAACGTTTAAACACATGAAACATCTACACTACACTGTGATACCTATGTGATGGAGGACATATTCTCCCCAATCCATACTAAAAGTAAAATCATCTTTACAACAAAAACTCAATTTACAACACCTTCAAAAAGTGCTGAATCACAAGAAACATTAATCACGGTATCGGTCCACAATATCGTGACACCGGCTGACCGTGACACGCCAATTTGTGTCTTATGTGGTGTTAATATAGTGGTGAAAGTTGCATTGGTCGGAGAATCATAAATCTGTGTTGCCATTTCGTAGGTGACATGGTTTCGAAAATGTATCGAAACTTGATTTCTTTTGGTGAAAATATATTTATTTTTTGTAGTGTATTGGTCACTTTAGTGTTGAAGGCAACCATATAATCGCGTCCGCATCCATCCAAGTGGTTTTTATTTAGAAAAGTTGAGTCTGGGGTAAAATGCTTTGTTTAGAAAAACCTGCCTCGGTCTAGTGGTTCTAAGGCTATCGCTGAGCATGAGGTCTGGAGATCAGCCCCACCTAACCCTTTAGGGTTGTTGTTATGTTATGAAGAAGACCTTGTACATTTTTCCACTTCAAATACTTAAGGCTTGGGTCATAAATGTCAACTTAAGATAAACTTGATTGTTCATCCTCGAGGGGAAACCAGATCGACAACAATTCAGCAGAGTCGAATTCTACACTGTGTAGGGTAACCAGTTAACCAGTCTCATCAAATACCTATGAAAAACGGGTTTTGTTCCAAAGAGGGCCACACATGTTATTCACAAATTCAAGAATGTTTTGGATTGACAAAGCTACCGAAACGCTTATATCAAATCCTATTAAAAGTTGAGGTGGCTGTAGAAATACTTTATACAATTTATCCAGAAATACGAAATTCATCACAAATTATTCCCTCTTCTCTAAGCCGTTCGTACCTACCTTATAGCACATAAATCAATTACCTCATTAGTGAAATTATAAAAGACCAATTCAATAAACTAACCAGTATCTCTGTTCTTCCTCTAGCTAGAAGTCTTAACTCCTTACAAACAAGAACCACATTCCCATCTACAAAAAATAATCTAAATATCCTGAAACATGCTACTTAATCATGGCCGCAGTATAATGTCGTTAGTACACACGACACTGGTGACACCGCGTCATGCGCGTGATACATTGACACCGTCACCCGACACCGCTCTCGCGACACCGCCGAACATACTTGTCGCCATCAACTTGATGGAACACCTTTTATTTTTACGTTTTTATACACCCTGTATAATGTTTTGAGCTTTATGCTGGGAGCTACTGTATTGCTTCAGGGAATTGTGTTTCGTAGCTGAGTTTTGGAGGATTTCCTAGTCTCCTAGATGTTTTATTTAAAAAAAAAACTAGTCTAACGGATGTTTCCACTATGGGTGATCTTAGACAGACGGTGTATGTGAAATGGACGGTTAAACCGATTTACGTCTTAAAACAGGCACAGTCTTCATTGACTTCGTTAGCCACATCTTTTCTACAGAAAAAAATCAATATAGCTTCAGGAAATATCTAGGTACCCCGTCCGTGTCTGGAACTCTATAGTTTCTGCTTACCCCTCCGTAAAATAAAAAGGTGTGAGTATGTAATTGAAAGTGGCAGGTGCTGCGCGGCGTCGATCAGTGACATAAAAGCTTAGTCGCTTTGATTGAAACCCTACGTTGGATAGTAATTACTCTATACTAAACGTTACCTAAGTTACGATTATTTTAAGTACTTTGTAATTAAAGTAGGTATGTTTGATTACAAATTATAGTGTCCTTTGCCGCTAGGTAAGCGTGTTGTAGTCAAGCAATAATATCTAATTGTTTCTAATGGTTCAAATACTGCTGATGTTCATGAAAGTTATGTTCTTAGACTGAAGCCGTGCACATTATGCAATACTGAAAATATAAAACTTTGTTTGAACAATTAGTTGTTGAAAAATTTTATTTAACGTGTTGTTGAAAAATATTATTTAACGAACTACTTAGTAAGAAAATTTTACATTACGTCGGTTATCCGAAGATTTAGGCAGAGCTAGGTGTAGGTACCTAGTACCTACATATTTCGCTAGTTGGTTATATTTGAGTCCCATGTTACTGGGGGCAAGCTTATATTGTATTGCTTACTGTTACCGAGGCACACCTCCTGTCTCCGGCTGTCATTGAAGAATTCGGAAAATCATCTTATAGAAACTGAATAAAAATCGGTCATGTTGTGGTATAAATGATGCTATATAGGTTTTTATATCATAGAATCGGTATTTAAAACTAGACCGAACAGATAAATGAATCTACAACAGTTTTCATACAATACGTTGCATGAAATATAATAGTAAAAGTCGGTAAAAGCCAGCAGTCGTTTTGTAAATCATATCAGAGCTCCAACAACAGTTCCCATAAAAATGCGCAATATTTTACAACAGGTTTATGTCTCCATAAACTAGCGGCACAGCAATATGTCGGGAGCCGTTTGGACGCCACGTTATTTGTATGGGATTTAACCACGGGACTTTTAATAAAAAAACTATTTGATTTCGTTTTGTGATTCAATTTTTGAAAACAATTTTTTAGCAGAATCTGCCTATGCATGGCCCATCAGTGGTGCCATTATTATATTCTGATAAAACATAATTCAGATTTGAATTTAACCGTCACGATACCATTTCTATTATACTGTCTATAGAATAAACTATTATACCAATGCATACCCACTCAGAATGTTTAAACTGCAGAAGTATAAAGGGTCGGCTTTGGGGCCAAAAAATCGACTTTTTAGCGGGTACCTAAGTCTGACTTTTCTATTTTTAGCGATGGCAACGCTACGGGAAAGCCATAACCAAAACGGAAAAAAAAATGTTTCAATATTTTCTAGGTTGCATGTACAGGACAGGTTAACTGTACAGTTTTCTGCTACACAATTTGATTGTACGGGAAAAACCGGAAATCGGTTAAACTACCAAAACGAGCCCTACAGCTACGACATACAAAAGGTACCCCTCTCAATAAACGCTTACAATATGTTTAGTCAAAGTTAGGGCCATAATTGGCACTGATTTGAACCCGGCACGCCGGTAGCGCCACCTGCACCACGGCGCACGTACCGTCGTAGAATAGAAATATCATTGAAATGCTGTAGAATGCGAGTTTACTTATAATGGCCGACTGTGGCACAGGCAGGTTCTATTAGGTACCTTTATTATCGTAGTAATGTTACCTCATGCCTGTAGTTCTGTTGCCCATGGTGACACTTGTATTTAAATACTTATTACTATTAGTATTTTATGTGTCGGCAGCGCTCTGCCCACATTAAACTTTGGGTTGGAGTCCCAAGTCAGGCTATAAGTGTTGTTGGAATTTTCCATCAGGAATTTCTCAGTAGAAGCCCCTAGTCTGGATTATGTGCCTTGCTGTTGCCAATAAATTCGCCCCGTACTTCACGGGACTTACCTAAATGTACATAACTAGTGACACGCGGGCACTGTAGGAAAGTATCATTGCAGACATTTAACATACTCGTATAATTAGCTTTCCTAATTAGTATCTATTAACTTACTGGTGTTTCCTAATTAGTATTACTTTTCAATGGATACAATATCATTAACGTCGTTATCCTCATAATCTTATCAACCCGTAAAACATTACATTATCCAGCAATATCTATTACTCCCTACACATAATTCCCTGTTAGCAATAACACGGCGCGTTCACTCCTCCCAGCATCTCGCATGCAACGGGTGTGCTTTACGCTCCTTTAAATTGGAAAATTGAACGAACCCATTGCCACCGACCCACCCGACTGCCTGCATACGAAACCCTTTATTTTCCATCTGATATCTGCGTCCCACGGACCCCTGAAACTCTCTGGCCGAGTAACAACTTCATTTGGATTTGTCCGATAGAGTTGTTCGACCAAACTCGCTGTTTTCGACTTTTGTACCGTGAAAAAGCTTTTTAGGATTCCACTGCCAAATGCCAAAAAACTACCACAGCCGGAATATCTGTCCGTCCGTATGTCACAGCCATTTTACTCCGAGACTGCTGGTACCATACAATTGAAATTTGGAGAGCAGGTATTTGCTGTAAACCGCTACTGAAAATTAAAGTCGTATCGTATTTTTTTAAATTACGAATTGAAAAAAATAAGGGTGGTCCTCCGTACATGTAACTGAAGGTTAAATGTTTGTATTTCTAAAACTGTGTAAGTAGGGTGTTTATCGCTTAAAACATGATACCGAGTTTCCTAAAATACTTTATTCCAATGGTTACTTTTAAGTCAATGAGTGATGAAATTTGCTTGTAAAGCTATAAAATTAACCCCCCCCCCCTTCTAATTTTTTAAGTAAGAAGAGGAAAATTCTGAAAAATGTAGAACGTAAAAAGAACTTTCAACAAAAATTAATTTGAATAAGATTTGATACCCATTTTAGCTTTTGAGATATGGGAAGTTTTCGTGAAACTGAAGCAGTAACTTTGTTTTTTATTAACATTCTATGAAAATCAAATTTAGTTTTTTTGCTGTTGATTGTAAATTGACCGATGAATGAGCGGTAAAAAAGTTGTTATTATATTGTTTGGTGCTATGGAACCCTTTGAGCGCGAGTCCGACTCGCAAGTTGCTGGTTTTTTTGAGATACAAAGTCTGAGCCGAATAGGCTTTGTCGGTGTTAGGATAGGTATGTGCGACTTTTAGCAGACTATGGTTGTACCATGTTGGCTCAAGTACCTATCATATTTGTTATATTTAGAGAACAAATCTTACATACAGATTATCCTCGTTAAAGTTGTTACACGGTACGGAATGTTCATGTCTTAGACCAGAACTAGATCCAGATAATGATGATTAAAAGATGCAGATGTTTCCGTATCTCTACATTATTTTCCTTAATTTAAGACCAGAAACCTTACTCACAGAAACCCTGCTCGACTCAGAAATCGAGTTCATGACCCAACGCATCTCATTAATTAACATACATCAATCCGTGACCGAAAGTGGACGCCTTGCAAATCACTCACCCTCTGGTAACCACCATACCCTTATCCTGCCGATCTCATCAACATGCAAAAAATCTTGCACTAAAATACACAACATACAAAGTGTCGTATAACTTTTTATTACCAAATGAACTGTGGATAAAACCGCAGTTTTCTGAGGTTGCTGAAGTGAAGTATTCTTACAAAGAGAATGCTATTCTTGTGAAGGAAAATAACTCAAGTTTGAGGAGCGTCGATAAGCTCTCGCCGCCTGAAGGTGTCATTTGGACGAGGATTGCATTGTAACTTAAACTTAGTTTAGGATTTTGTGTTCAGTTTACAAGAATAGAATAGTCTTCCACTGATTTTGGTTTGAATTATTATAGATAAACCATGTTTATTTTTAGTATAGGAAAAGTAATATATATAGAATAAATCTAGTGTTTGTTAAACTGCAACTGATCAGTCGTGGAATCAGTCTGTGTGATAACACAGCTGATACTTTTTACCTTTATGTCCAATTGGAACCACCCAACGACGTCTGTAGACCCTCCTATCCCCGCTGCACTCCTAGTCTACACTGTGTTTATCTATCTACCGTCCTCTTGTCTGAGATAGTGTTAAGGGAGTGTGTACAACGTTGAACGTATCATTTTGGTGTCTAAGTACCCAGTGTTCTATGTGAATACCGTTAGCCCTAACTAACACTTATGAATATGGTAATGGAATACCGAAAGTTTTGCTAAGGCAAGCACAAGCATGCTTTATTTATTTATTTATTGAACAGTTTATGTACACAAAGCAAACTTAATCGGTTTGCAGGGCACACCACAAAGATGTTGGTGTGCGTAAAATCAACTGGTGTATTACTTCGCCTATTTATTAGTGTTTGCTACCCGTTGTCCACGCACACACAATAAAATTTCTTGTCACTAATGTTGCAGGGAATATGACGCATAAATTTAGCTTATCATACAATCGTCTCCGTGGCGCATTAGTCGAGCGTGCGATAAATAATTACTTACTGCGCCGGCGCCGTAGGATCGAATCCGACTGCCAACAGCTTAATGTTTTTGTATGTTTTAATAAAATATTTTACATTTGTTTGTTCAATTTATTGCTTAACTATTAGCAAGTCTCTTTATATTTGGGTTAGAATGTATTAGTTGTCTACCCTCTAAAAATGACAAATCATGTTTAAGTTAGTAGTTTAAGTTCATCGTCATAATGCTATTGACTATTGGGGTTTCGTTACGTTTTTAGACATTATACCCTGCGTTTTTTGAGAAGTGCTTTTATTTGTGAATCAATATGAATCATTGAACCACACTTTTATGAGCTGAAATAATTCTTTTGCATGAGCAAAATGTTTCAATTAGTGAAATTGCGAGACGTTTAAAGATATCGGTGAGTAACAAAATGTTATTATGATGTTTAGAAGTTTAATATGTTTAAATAATCCACATGTTATTGATTGTTGTTTTTTGTAACAATATTTTATTATTGTTCACAGAGAAGGACTGTGCAATTGTGGGTCCATCGTTATGCAGATTCGGGAAGCATTGATCCTTGCCGACCGGGACCAAAGGCTGGATTTGCATTCACAGATTGGCATCTGATATAGTTGCTACGCATACCGCTGAGCCCTTCCTCACTACTCGTTCCACGGCAACTAAACATGACGTGACATTACAAACTGTACGAAACCACTTGCGAGCAGGGCCTCAATTCTGCTATTTTTATAAAATTCGACATTCCAACACGATCCCATTGTCATTTTGCTTAAAGTTCGTAATCTGCTAAATTCATAATGGTCGATCATTGGTCGGTCAGTGGTCTCGTAATAGAATTGTGTTATAATGACATTGTAGTATTGCCATTATTATAAAATTCCTTGGTAGAAATGATTTTCGAAAAACTACTACTAAATTTGAACATCTATTCATGTGCGATTTTATTTATATATATTTTTACATATTATTTATTAGTATTATAAGCAATCTGAAGTAGTAAGAAGTTCGTAAATAGCAAAAAAACATTAAATTTATGTCATGTTTAGCTGTCAAAGTCAAATGTGACATTACTTTGACGTTTATCTGTTTATTTATTTCTAGCAGCCGGTGTTTTGTTATGTTTTTACATTTAAGTGTTTTTATTAGATTTTTGTTTGTATATTTAAATTCCCTTTACAGAGAAGCCTATATTTATTGATTTTATACAAAATGGTGCTAATTGAGCAAATTTCGACTCTTGGAGGGCGAAGTTCATCGAAACGATATTGTATGAAGTGCGCCCAATTTTTAAATTGGGTATCGGTGGACTGCCCCAATAAAACGCCGGCAGAGTGGCGCACAGTGAGTACCTAAATACAGTATAATTAGGTATGCATTATAAAATTTATCATTATTGTAATATTTACACTTTTTTTAGTTCTAAGTACAATGAATATAAGAGTAAAATGTTAAAAAAAATTAAATCACAGAAGAGTCACATAAGTGCAACAGGTTACTCATTGTATGTACCTACAAACATACCCACAATAAGTATTAAGGAGCATTGAAAACAATACAATAAAAATTAATATAACCCCTCCAGCTAAGCTTAAAACCTTTGTTAGGTGTAGACTCACATCAGTGGTAGTACATTGGGCAGAATTTGACATCTTGATTGTAACTCAGATCAGATACTGAGCGCTAGGTTACACATCCTATTGAAGTGTTGTAACTATTGTATTAAAGCTAAATTTGTTTTCATAGAAACTCCGCAGAATTATAATGTCATCAGATTCTGAGTCTGACTAATGTTTTCTAAAGTATGCAAGAGGTTTTGTCAGATTATTAAAAGATAAATGAAATCTATTTAAGGAGGAGTCTATGTCCAGCAGTGGATTCCAAATGGCTGTAATGATAAATGATTAAATGAAACAGTGTTTATAAAAATAGTATTAATTTATTTTAAATCATATTTAGTACAATACTGTGGATCTGTAAAAAAGAATTAAATCATTTTAATAATAATTAGAGCATTTTCGCACTTCACTAGAATATTGAGGTGGGTTTACATTACATATCTGCTAATTTAATTTATGTATTTCTCCACAGTCTGTCAACAAGAGCCTGCTGCAGTGCCCGACCTTCAAGAAGATCCCGATTCACCCTTTGATGGTCTTGATGATTAGGTGCTGCTTAATTATTTTCCTCCTAAATTAAAAGACTGATTAGTGATTAATGACATGACTGTTATTATTTTCATTATATATGGTAAAATTTGTTATTTGTTTTTGAAATGATGATTAAAATATTATGATAATTTAACTTGGATTTGTTTTATTATTTAAATGATTTTCACATTTTTCAATTGGCTTGAAAGTCAACTTAAATATTGTTAAATAAATATTTAGTTTATGATAAATAAAAAGTAATTTAAATGTTGATTTTTTAACATAGTAGTAGTATCATTTAAAATTCCAACTTCATTATATTCCAAAATAATGAAATAGAAATCACATACCTATTGCAAGCCAAGTGCTTCTGCATAAACTTCATCAGGCAGGTGGCAACGGTGCTCTTGCCATGTTTGCAATATTGTGCAATATGCAACATGCATTCACAATCTTGCCTGCAGTTGTTGGACTATAACGTAAAGCATGTGCTGCAACGCTGCAAGCAAACACCTGCAAAAAATAAATTTACTTTTATACAACCCCATTTTACTGAACGTCTTATTACTTTTATATACTCACTGTTCTTGACATATAGGTACAAGAACTGTTGCATCTAAAGTTCTATAACAAGAAATTCATTCAATACCTCTCTAATGCCTGTTACTTCATTAATTGCTCCTGATACAGTAATTTGTGAAACATTATGGAGGGCAATCTGTCCAATCAAATTTTGGTAGGACCCTGATGCATAAAATGCAAGTGCTATTAGAATCTGCAATAAAAAATATCAACATTAATCAACCTATTTCGTGTATATAGCTATAGAATAATAAATCAATGTCAAATTCAGTTTTCTCACCTTCATTTCTGCCGTTACGCTATCGTTTCGGCGCGGTCTGGCCATAAGGGGAATGAGTTCTTTAATTAACCCCCTTACTGAATCCTTTCAAAGGCGAAAAGTTTTTACAAATTCCGCCTCGGGTATATCATGGGTTCGTATTCATTCTCGTCAAGTTATGGGCTCGACTCGACGACGTCTTCTGCATTCCACCCATCTTCTTTATCTAACATCCACTGCGTTGGCTAGCTCGAGAATACATTGTCTCCATTCAATATTCCACAAACACTTTACTCGTAACTAAATAAAAGCAATGACTGCACGATGACGTTCTAATGGTAGGTCAGTGATCAAAGGAACTGTCAAAATTTTAGCAGATTACCGCCTAAGTCAGTCATTCATTTGTCATTATGTACAAGATTACCATTCTATGCCATTTCTTTCAATGGACTGTCAGTGGTTGACCATTGGAAAGTCATAATGACGCCATTATATTAGTAGATTACCAAACTTGTCAAAATCAACAATTATGAAATCAATGACGGACCATTCTGACACTATTGTAATAGCAGAATCGGGCCCCAGCTGGTGTGAAATGTTGTAGGCCAGCCAAGAAAATTTGAATGTCAGATATTCACAGGCAAAACCGGGTACGCTTCGCAAGAGAATATTTAGATTTTGATTGGTGCAATAATATAGTTATATTTAGAGATGAAAAATGTTTTAAATCAGACAAGGACGGTCGCAAAATATTGTGGCGAAAAGATGGTGAGCGCTATCATAAAAAAAAATATTCTTCCATGCAGGTCTAGTGCAGACATTTACTTCGTGCATGAATAAGTCATAGATAGCGAAGGCGCACCAATAGGATATTAATAAAAATATCAGGGGGTAATTCGATTTGTTTTATGTGAGTGATGTTATTGTTAGTGAGATAACAATTTAGGATACCTGTATCTTAATATCTATCTTATTAACATGTTTATTCATTTCACTAATAAATAAATTACCCACTTGAATAAGAAAAGTAACGTTATTTCTTGTCCGACTTAGAATATTTGTCATGCACAAAACTTTTTAATTTGTGATTATAATATAAAAAAAAACCTAGTCAATAAATGTTGTTGATTTCTTAATACAAATTGTTTAATTTTTACTTCCATATTTTTTTTCGAATAATGTTCTTATTATCAGGTAAATTACAATAAAAATTCAACAAAATGAAAATAAAAGTTTTTTAATAATGCAAAAAGTTGACGCCAGCGGCGCAGATTCGATCCTACGACACTTGATTTACCAGCCGAATGATTACACATCTATGCCACGACACTGGTTAGTCATAGGGTTAAATTGATGCTTCATATTCTTTACCTCATATTATACATATACTATAGTGAAGCAAACACTAACAAATAGGCGAAGTAATACACCAGTTGATTTTACGCACACCAACATCTTTGTGGTGTGCCCTGCAAACCGATTAAGTTTGCCCCGTGCACACTAAATACAGAAAACAAGAAAGGAACAGAAAAAATAGGTACAAAGGTGCATATGCTTATTTCTAAAGAAATCTCTTCCAGCATACCTGCGAAAGAAGAGTAGAAAAAAAAAGATGTAGACATAGTGTGTAAAAGAAGAAGAGAAAATAGAATATACTAACACTACACACTACTGCATATACACACTACTACACACACACACACGCTTTGCTTTATTATCAAACGTCACTTAACTTCAAACGCAAGCCTTTATTTAAAGTGCTATAACATCATTCTGCATAAAAATAACCACTCAGTTTTAAAATGACCTTAAAACTCTTTAATTACCCAGTCAAACTATCCCCAAGTGGCACAAACTAAAAATGTCAATAGCTACTTTTAAAGCAGGATAAAAAATAAGAATGCAAACTTAAAGTTTCCAAGCTCTTGGAAAGTTGGGAGCCATCGCCTTAAGAAGACTTTACTGATACCCCCTCCTTCCACTGCACCCTGCCTCACGCCCTCCCCCTCTGAAGACGTTCAAGTATCAAAGATGACATGAAAAGACACAATGCTCCACAATATAATGAGTTTAGCACGAGGGAGAGAATTAAATCTGTTGTGTCGCCGAGAAATGTAGGACACAATGCAGGTCCGCAGATAATAATAGGTGTTGTGTTGTGAGGAGGGGGAGACGACAGGATTAAATGCAGTATCCAGGCATAGATGAATACTGAAAGGTAGTTATTTCCATTCAGTACCTAACTTCAATTTAAAAGATATCTGAAAACGTAGAAATTAGTCTGTAGACTATTGATAACTATTTAAGATCTAAAACTTTGAAAGAAAAACAAAACTGATTTACACCCAATGTTATAACGTAATACTTATGTATTACGTTATAACATTGGGTGAGAGAGAAGATAGCTACTAACTACCAGCAAACACTGACAATCAATCTCTTTGAAGATCACACAAACATTTGCATCGCGAGGGAACCGAACCCACAAATCAAAAACCACCACCACCACTGTGTTAATGCCACTCACATTATAATTCTCAAGTAGAGTCTGAGTGCAATACCTCCTTACATTAACGCTCATTAAATGCAATGTAGTGTAATTAGTCAGAATTCACTCCGCTGTTTATTCAAAGAAGTTTAAGCAGGAGCCACGAGCCCCGACCGTCGCACTTCTCAACGGTTCTTTTCATAAAACATGGTTTTTAACAGACTTGTGTTTAACTGAAGTTAAATGGTTAACAGTTAACTACTGATTTAAAATTATTTAAATAAGTTTCTTGGCTTTAAGTATGGTGTCGTCCTGTTTAATGTATGAATGAACTACACTAATTATTTAAATAGGTAAATACTGTGGTAATTCGCATCCCGATGTTAAGCAATTTTGAATTGGAAATGGATTATAGGAAACGCCGCCGCCGCCGCCGGGAGGGATGCACTAGGCAAGATGATATCTTGACCTTGCTCGGCGATACGTAAGCTCAAGCGCGTAGGTATTTGAAACAACCGCGTGTAGGACCAGATAAATGAACGTAGACGAAACAAATTCAGTAAGTAAGGTTCTCTAGTTTCCTGCTTAATTTGTCCCTGCTTAACCCTATCCAAAAAGGAGTTACGATTTATATGTATGTATCTGTTTTTATCATTATAACACATAACATTACACCTGTTACCCCCGAAGGGTTAGGTAGAAGTGTACCTAATAGTACAGCCACATGCGCAAGTTATGTTTAAGTCCCATGTAATAAAGGGCGAGCCTATTGCCATCAACCCGGCTCAAATCCATACTCCGTGGCTGCTACTGAGAAATGCCTGATGGAAAAACCCAATAACAATTTGCCTGACCCTAGAATCGAACCCAGGACCTCATGCTCAGCAGTCGCGCTTGCGACCACTAGACCAACGAGGCAGTCAGTTGTATATTATAATGTTGTCTAAATAAAACAATCACAAAACCATGACAAACAGCGTTAAATTACAGACACGGGTGGTTCCAGCAAGACTATCATTAAGTACCTATTAAAGCAAACCATTTGCAATAAAACCTTTTATTATAATAATTTACTATCATATCAGAGCAAACGATGCATAAAATGGGGAAGCAAATGAACTGCGAACCATAACGGAGCGTCGCGTCGGCACCGCAACCGCACTATTACGACTCGTCGATACACCGGCCGAGGTGCAGTGCCACAGAATAGTAACTTACAGAAGGCACGCTACATTCAATTTAAAAAAAAACATGTGCATTTTTCCATAGCCGCGTACCTACGCAAGACATAAAGCTCATTTCAGGAATACAAAGAAGCTTTGTTTTAAATGAAAAACTTCAAGCATTTCTATTGGATAAGTGTCTTCTCCGTTGACGACATGTAGTATTGTGATTTGTGACCAAGCGCTTTTTCCCCAGTCTACTTAAGTAAGGTCCTATGTTACTGAACCGACTGTAAATATTGTCCTTTTTTCCTTTAGCTATTTTTTTTTACAATTTTGGTTGACATTGAATAATTTTTTTTTTTTTGATCTTGATATTAGTTAATTTGGATTTGATGTGAGATAATAATTATGTTGTTAATTTTTAATTGTGTTACATGCAGAATCCACGACGCGGGCCCAGTGCGGGTCTCTGTTTTTTTTCGTTATATGTGTGTATTAGACTCATGTCTACATGCGCATGTATTTTCAAATTGTGAGCTGACCTACTTCATGCACTATCTACACTGTGGCATCACGCTGCGCTGTGCGTGACGGCGCCGTGATAGAGCCAACGCGTGATTAGACTTGCGTGATAATACATACGAGACATAAATACGAAGATATTATGGAAGTTGCGCCTATTTTACAGAAATTTGCGCCAGTCTTACCAAGGAGTAGCGTAGTACCCAGTACTAACTGGTAAAATTCTGGTATTCAGCTGCATCCGGTTAGACTGGAAGCCGATCCCAACATAGTTGCTCAAACGGCTGCGCAGATGATGATGAGCGTGAAGTAATGCTGATAGATTTGTGTCATGTTTATACATGTTCTAATGAAAGCCAAACTAAGAAGAAAGGACAATGACCAAAGTTGGTACCAAAAAGTCTCGCGCCTCAAAACCAAAATATTATAGTAATTAGTTTCATATTTTTTTACGGCATTACGCGTCGGGGATTTGATTTTTGAACTGGAAATATACTTTTCGAGTTTAAAAGTACGAATATTGTTTTACTCCCTTTATATGACGTTCCGTTTCAACTGAATATAAATGACGTTCCGTTTCAATTGAGCAAACCCTTGTCTGTCGAGCGGACTCTAAAATTAATTACAATTAAGTAAGATCAGTACACCAAATCGATTTAGTTTGGTTTATTGCTATTTGCAACAAAATAGATTTTCTCAGCCTAAAGATTTTGATTTATCGATTACATCCCTAAATCCCGACTAGTTTATAGCACTTACTATACTCTATGGTTTATAGTTATCTTATCTGTGGCATCTGACATTTGTACTGTACTGACTGACTATTGGCAATGTAAAGGTCTAAAATAAAATCGAGTTTCAGTCAAGCATACTGTGGATGTTACTTTAACTCGTAATTCTTACTAATATTAGTGTATTACGCTGTTTTTAGAGCAATAATGTAATGTATGTGTGTTAAAATACGTCGTTGGTAGCGTCGAAAAAATAGACCTACTTTTTAGGTTAGTTTCGATTTTATAAAATAACTCTGAAACGCGGGTTTTTTTTTCAAAAATAATTTTTGTAGGAGTTAATACGATCAGTGTAGTCTATAAAAAACAAGGTTTGATTTTGATGCAGCATGGTACGGGATTCCATACTTCCATGAGCATTCTCTTTTAAACTAAAATATACAATAGTCTATGAAATTAAACCACGCAACACAGTGTGATAGCTGCGTGCCAGAGTCGTGACGTGTTTAATATTTTAAATATTTACCAATTTAAACTTTGGTTACCTATTTTGTTTAAGTAAACAAAATACGTAGTACGTTAATAATGTTGCGGTAAAAATTAAACCTCGTTTATTGAATGCAAAATTATTTACTATTACTGTACCGCGTGATTTGTAGAATTCATTCGTTAACACTGCATTATTATTTAAAATTCATTAGCAAAAACTATTGTTGTAATAAATGTGTGATTTTGAGTCTCCATTAAAATTAACACTGTCAATTATTATTTATAATTTTTTACTTATTACACGAAAAACTATTAAAGTAATAAACTTGTAAATGAACGATGAGACAATTATAGTTCGATCCAAGCGCACTGGTTTAGGCCCAGACTCCACCAAACCGGAGTCGAGCGGATATGTATGAAGCGAAGAGGACAGGAGATGCTTAAAACCTAGAGTGTATGTACCGGAGCTGTTTTGTGTTGTGCAAACCGGATAGAAGAGCAGATGCAACACAGCAAGCCGCTCACGTCTTTTCTCGTCACCGCTGGCCAAAACAATGACGAAACATTTCCTCTCCTTTCTGCTCAACCATATTTTCTAACAAAGCTAATCGGAGGCGAAAAGTGTAAAGAACGAAATTCTATTGGTGGTTTACAACACATCTCCTCTCCTGTCGTCTCCACTTCGGTGGAGTCCGGCCCTTATGCAGAAATCGTTCCGCTTGGATTGCCACGCACAGCTAGGCATTACGCAGGTATTGTTCACTGATTTGGAGTTACCAAAGCGTAATTGTGTGATATGTTATCTACTAATATCATAACAAACCACTTTATCAATGTTTAAGAAAACATATTGGCTAAGTACATCGTTATATCGCTAAGCCGTTGATCTCGGCCGTCATTTGTAGATCTTTGGTAGTCGTTACGGGTAGTCCGAAAGTCAGACAATCACTCTTACTAAGGGATATACGATTACCCAGTGACTGAGTTGTGGAAGTCAGATAGGCAGTCACTCCTTTTAAAATACCGGTATTCAGCTGCATTATACATATAGTTAGGCTGGAGCTGATCCCATATAGTTGGAAAAACGCTATGAACATGGTGATGATGACTTAGAAGTAACTACTTATACTGTCCACACGCAAAAAAAGTTCTTTGTAGACTCAATACTAAAAAATGCTTTATAAATACATTAGCGATGTCACTAGTGTCCACAGAGCTGTGACAGGGCAGTTCTAATCACAGTGGAGACCGCATGTCCACTCGGTAATATTGCAGGAATATTTTAGAGCCGAAACGTGTTTAGCCGCTGAAGCGGACCGCGGTTGAACGGTGGAGCGCGGCGAATTTTACCGCAATTATAGGGCTGGCACCTTATTGAAAATTGGATTTAAATAAATTATAAACTGCCAAAATAAATATATAATTTATTTTATAGTGATCTGCTGAAAAAGTCCTACCACCAACATGTTACGCTAACTTGACAAGCGGCATCTTATGTTTCTTCCGACAATCATTTCAAAATAATATTTGTGTATTTGGCAATGATTCTCCCATGCCAGATATCTTATAAGCGAGGAGTTAAATATTGAATCACAGATTTAGCATACCTTTTATTCAATAAAATGTTTCAGGTAATTAGAAAATCAGCCTCACTTAAAACAAATATTGATTCTTGCGAATAGCCTGTCAAATAACATCCTGAACCGGCCTTATTCCAATTATGGTGGTAATTTAAATGACTGCCTACAAGAGAATATGCAATCTATGGCCGTATGCACGCTGGTAGATAACAAGGGCACTAATTGTGTAGTGTAGTGATATTTTAGAACTGCACCGTGTTTAGTGCGGGACACGGCGGCAAAATTTTGCCGCTCAAATAGGGCTGTATCTAGCATGCGTGGAGAAGACAAATTCTCAGTGTAGGCACCTTCCTATCTACCTAAGCTAGTGACTACACTTATCACCGCAGAATCGGCTTGAACTACTCAGAAATACTTTTTTATTAACGCAATGAAAACTTTTTCTGATCGACTGAAGCCGATTCTGCGTTGTAACGTGTGGTTACTCCCTCTTAAACCGGTTATTCAGAGATATGATTACTTTAGAGCTTGCATGGTGTTATATAAAAATCTATAATTGTATGAATAGTAATACAAAGCCCACTATATTAATAAAAGAATTGGTTGAACTTGTGAACTTTAGCTACCATGGAGTAAAATTTATTTCATGCACTTTTACCCTACAAAAATACTAAAAAAAGCGAAGCGAGTTCTACATAGCTCACAAGAAAAGTCATTATAAAATCACGGCTGGCGACTTTTAAATAACGAGTCTAGAATAATGAGAAAAATAATAACATTTCGCCTGTGAATATTTATGAATTTACATGTAAAAGGATGCATTTTCTTAAAAGTGTATAGAAGAACCGGCGCGGCCGCCTAAAACACTGAGACACGGAATGCAAGGACTCGGAATGAAATTCCCTGCTGAAACTGCAGAGCTCTAGCATTGCCTACGATCCGCTCTCTTCTCGTTGAAACCCCACAGTTTTGACAAATCTAAAAATATAGTGATATTCACAATATAAATACAAGAAATAGACATAAATATATTGTACCCACAACAAGGCTCAAGAAAATAGGTGGATCTTTCAGATGCCAATGTATTCGCTTTTATAATAAACTACCAAGCCACATTCAAAATTTAAGCCTTAATAAATTCAAATCCTTTATAAAACGTAAACTTTGCCAGAAAGGATTTTATACTATTAAAGATTATAAAGAGGACAAAAAAGGCTTGGGATTGAACTGCTCCAAATTGAATCGAAATTGAATTGACTTTACTTATACCTACCTATTTTTATTTTACTTTTTTACATTTTGACATTTTATGAATTTTCTTTATACACATGACATTGTTTACTTTTTCAAGTATGATATTATTTTTTTTTTGACGAATATTTACATGTTAAATATTTTATTTTATTTAGTTTTCTGTATATTGACATTTAATGAATTGACATGATTATTTAATATGACAAATATTTTATTATTTTTATATTGTGAATGTGAGGACCATGTGGGTCTTTTTCTGATTTTGACTATTGTCTGGCAAACTGCCAGACAATGGTTAAAATTAGAAAAAGAGTGCTATAAGCGACCCACCCAGATGTCCTTTCTTTGGTATTGTTTGTCGTGATGTTGAGCTCCTTGAGTTATAAGTCGAGCTCCACGATAACTGGCAAGTGCTTGCATTGACTGGACGTTTGTGAATGTGTGAACAGTGTAGGCCTTGTAGATTCCTAGAGGTGTGATAACTTTTGTTAACCTCTTATCTTGTTTTCCGTTTTTTTGTGTAGTAAGCAACGACTTATTGTCGGGCCTATGCTGTCCCCCTATACTTGAGTACTTCTTCTTCTTAGCGTATCGATGGCAAAAAAAAAAAAATAAATCAAATATGTTTAGCCCAAAATTCAGCCACGTTAACCCCGCTCTCTGATGCAGTAATTAAATCATCAAGAGCGCAGGTGATAGGGCATGCGGTGCAAGATGGAAGGTGGGCCATTGTTTGTGGGGAGACACCGCATACGCACTTGAGGTCTGAGCCGTCCACGAACCCCCATCTGTAGAGATTGTCTTTGCTTCGGCCGACCTGGGTTCGAAGTCTGTTTAGGGATTTCCAAGTCGGCCACGGCAACTCGTGCCCAGGTGGAAGCCTCTCCATTGGATCGCCGAAGCTATCAGGGGGTTTAAACTGTTCTCGCCAGAGATTGCATCTTGCTGTGCAGGCGTTGAAATTGACTGGGCCAGTCGGGCCCACGCACCCAAGAAAACTTTTGCGACTTTTCAGCCTTTGGGGCACTGAGCCGTAGTTGTGCATTGGGTGGCGTGAGTCAGCTTGTAGTTTCGTCATTTCGATACGGCTGGCTATAGTCCTACGAACTTGAGGAGGCGCGATGCCGGAAAGTGGATACAGCATTCGTACCGGTGTCGGTTTAAGACAACCAGTAATTATTCGGCACGTCTCGTTTAGAGCTGTATCCACTAGGTGTGCGTGCGCAGAGCGGTCCCATACTGGGCAGGCATATTCACCAGCAGAGAAGCAGAGCGCCATCCCTGTAGTTCGCAGAACACTTGGAGAGGCCCCCCATTTGGTGGAGGTTAGGCGGCGTAGCAGGTGGTTTCTGGCATGCACTTTTAATTTTATATTTTGGCAGTTGGTTTTGTAGGTGAGTGACCGGTCTAAGGTTATGCCGAGGTATTTCGGGTTAGAGCTGTGCGCGATGGGCACCCCTTGCCAAGAGATATTTAATTTATAACCTGCATGTCTATTACGGAGGTGAAACGCGCATGATTGCGTTTTTGATGGATTCGGTTTCAGAGCATTTTCTGCATAATAATGGCTGAGATCAGTAAGAGCTGCAGAAAGTGTTGCTTCAATCTCCTCAAAGTTGGTTGCTTGACAAGTGAGTGCAAGGTCGTCAGCGTACAGGAAGCGGGTGGTGTTTGGGCTAACTGGTTGGTCGTTAGTATATACGTTGAAAAGTAGTGGGGCTAATACGCTACCCTGAGGTAGTCCATTTTTTTGAGCACGCCATCTGCTTCTATCATCAAGAAGATTCACCTGGAATCTGCGGTTGCTGAGCAGTTCACGGAGGATTCGTGTGAACTTTAGATCCCCTGTCAGGTTAGTAACCTTCCACAGCAGCCGTTTTATATTTACGGTGTCGTATGCTGCCGATAAGTCAACAAATACTGCACCCGTCACTTTTCTTGTTTCAAACTCGTCCTCAATGTGTTGAGTGAGGTTAAGAACCTGGCTACAGCAGGATTTACCAGGTCTGAATCCAGCTTGTTCTGGGATTAGTTTTGGATCTATAAGTGTTGTGAGACGAGCTAACAGTAGTCTTTCGAACAGTTTGTAGGTGTGGCAGAGGAGCGATATTGGACGAAAGTTTTTAGGGTCGTCATGAGGTTTTCCTGGTTTGGGTATAGCGATCACTTTTGATCTTCTCCAAAGGCGAGGGATAATTGCCAACTCCAGACAGTGATTGAAAAGTTGCAGTAGCCACAACACAGATACCGGACCGAGATGTTTGATTTGACTTGAGTACTAATGCTGTAACATGAAAATATTGTAAAATCTAATCATTTTAAAAGAGTAACCATGGAGTTTCTTGCCGGTTCTTCTCCATAGGAAACGACGAACCCGAACCGTGCACCTTTTTGTCGACGTTTCATAAGTGCCCATGCAGGCCTATGTGAAATAAAAATATTTTGATTTTGATCTATTTATTGTTGTTTCGTGTACATTTTTTTATCCGTTTATATGTATGAGACTTCGCCCGCGACTTCGGCCGCAAAAGCTGTGATAGCTCGGCTGATATGCATGACATAAATATAATTTATAGCCTATAACACCCACGAATAATGTATCTTTCTATCAATAAAAATATTTTTTGAATTGGATCATTAGTTCCGAAGATTACCCCCTACACACAAACTTACATGCTTACAAACAAATTTTACCTCATTATAATATTAGTATATTTTCGGGTTTGATTTGTCGGGTTAGGAACTGTCAGTATCGTCATGTAAAATTGACCCTTACAGCCTCTTTACAACTCTTCAACGTTGTATATTTATGCTGATCGCGTTCATCAGCTCTTAATCGTCCTCGTGCCACCCCTAAGCGTAGTGCTGCGCTATTCGCATATCGATTATGCATTCGATTCGGCGAGCGGTGCGGTGCGCGGCGCGCGGTCACTCCGTTTATTTACGCGACACCACGCTGACAGCTCGCCCTTGTTTACTTATGTCTCTGAATTGTTTAACGACAAGTGATCACTGTGGGCAGGACTGTTTAATGAATTTCGAGTAGGTAATTTGGAAGAGGCTATTTGCTTGTTGAAAAGTTGTATGCCAAAGAAGTCGGCATATACATAATGGTATGCCATGAGTGAGCTCCCATCCCTCTCAACACTTCTTGTGTTGATGTTTTCTACATAATCGCTGTGTCAAGACGCGTTTCGCTTGAGCATGTAGCTCGTGGCCACGGGGTAAGATTGATTAACAGCAAGAAAGTTGACTGGCAAAGAATAAGGATCCCTTTTGTTAAATGCATGATCACGTAAAGAATAGCATGGAAAAGCCACAATACCAATTACCAATCAATTTTATAGTGCTTGTGATTACAGCGAAGCCCCTTGACCTTCCACTATAGCCCAGTTGTCAATGTAAGGTCTATGTTCAACCGTTGAATATTGAACATAGACCTTAGACCGTTGAAAGTGGACACTTCCTTCCCGCTCTTCCCAAGTAATAATCCTAATGTCTGCGCCACTCTGACACGAGTTTCCGCATTGTAATCAGAGTGTCACGAGTGTCAGAACAGTCGGGAGCTAGATAAATTGAGTGTCGGCGTACATCACGGTGACGGACGCACGATTAAATATTTCCGGTCAGCCGCTGTACTCGTGTGAGGACAAGTTGGCTTACAACTGAGAAGGCTGTGTTCACTTATGATTAAGGACATGGGAACTGAGAATAAGAATTTCCTCTCCCTTGGATATTTTAAAGACATTCTACTAACGATAAGAGGATTAATAAGTAGAACTCATCAATCTTATTGACAGTATACATATAATTACTTATTAGCAAAAACAAAAACATTCAAATATTATCGCGAGCAAAAATAACATAGCACTATATGTCCCCAATGGGCTAGGTAGTGGTTTAACAAAGTACACCCACGTTTCGCCGTAGTACTTTAATCTAAGATTGCACTCGGTTTTTTTTTCAAGTGTCAAAGTAAAACATTATTATTAAATTCAAATCCACTCTTACAGATGTGCTTATGTTACAGATAAACGTAGTAAGAAACCGGGGGAAAAACGGTACCCCTAACACAGTAAACTAAGGAGTATGTACTGTTAAAGTCGACTCATCAGACGAAACAAAAGTGATTAAAAATACAGCTTCACTCACTAACATCTACAATCACGTTCAGGCGTAGCACAGGCGCCTGCAACATAGTTGCGTGGCGTGGCTGTTTATTTGTAACTCAACTTTCATGGCCCGGATGTAACTGTGGCGCACGGGTAATGGCGGATTCAGACGAGGACCTTTTTCTTAATTCCCGGAGAGTTGTTCAGGATAAAAGGAAACTTGCAGCTTACTGTGACGAGCAAATTCAAGTTCCTTAGACTTAGTTGAATCTCTACGTAATTACAGAATGCATAAAACGCAGTGTGCAAATAAGTGCTTTAAATACAAGTTTAACACGCAGTAGGTACAATGCGTTTATAAATAAAGATAACACGTCCTAGAAACATATACTTCCTGCATAGCTCCATATATTTACCTCGTTTAAGTAAGAAATACGGCTATAAGAGGCGGTGCTAGTCCCCCAGGACACAGAACTCCAATAGACGTAGCCACAAATTAAAGGTTTAATTTGTCTCGCCATGGAGCAACTGGCATGTCGCAGTCCCATCTGAACAAGACTTACAACGACTAACCCTATTGTTTGTGGTGGTCGTTGCACATCGCGTGTCCAGACTAACAAAACGGGAACACAAACTATGGCTGCGACTGTAAAAAGTAACGCACCGGCCACAAAAAGTAACCTACACAGAGAAATGCCTGCAATATCCTAACTTTCACCAAGTTTTAGCACAGAATTTCCGAGTTATCGATTGGCTTGAAAATAGTCCTGAATTAGTACTATTTAATTTTTCAGAAAATTGACTTTTTTTTATAACCTATATTGTGTCCCACTGCTGGGCAAAGACCTCCCCTTTCTCCCTCCAAACTTCTCTGCTCTGTGCAATTTCTGGCCACGCTTGCCCCCATGATCAGATCGTCACACCAAACGTCGCCGCAGTCGACCTCATAGGCGATGTCCACCCTCAGGCGATCAGTGAGTGTCGATCTTTGCCCACCTCTCGGGTGCATCCGTGCGGCATGGCCAGCCCACTCCCACTCCAGCTTGGCTGTGTCAACTCCAACATCAGCTACTTGAGTTATGGAGCGCAGGGTGTGTTTATTTGAAATGTTGTGTGAAAATAAAAATAGGGGTAGCCCTCCATACAATGTAACCGAGGGTTAGAAAAAAAACCGCTTATAAGTGTGGGGTGTCTATCTATATGGCTTAAAAAATTATATCGACATTCTTACAAGTCAATGGTTGATGAGATATTTGCTTCTAAAGTCGTAAAAATTATGCCCCCCCCCCCCCCCTCCACTGATTTCTAAAGTAAGCAGATGTAAATGCTGAAAGAAAAATGAGTTTATAGAAAGTAAAAAGAACTTTCAACGAAAATAGGTTTGTAAAATTACGAAAATGAGATGGGGGCCCATTCCATTTTCTGCCTGCCTGCTTCCAACTATTTTTTATTTCCAGCTTTTAGTTTAGTAACGTGAAAGATTTTGCAGACGGTTTAACTTTTTTTTAGGGGTTTAATCATAAGGATTATTTTTTCTTTAATAACTTACCATATAAAATAAAAGGAAGACAATGAAATTTAACATTCTATTTAAAAGTTCAGGAAAATTAATAATAAACAAACTAAACTAAGACTTAAGTACATATTATTTAAATCATTCACCATACAAAGATAAGTAAATCAACAAAGAGTAAAATTATTAATAAAAGAGTGAGAATTTCTTTACTACAGAATGGATCACATTTTGAGGATTTGGTCAATTAAATTGATTGTAAGTTGCAGTTTAACGTAATTATTATTAACAAAATATCATCAACAAAATTTTAAATATAAAATGTCAAATTTCATTATTTTCTTTTTATTTAATATGGTATGTTCTAGCAAAATACTCGTATAAGCCTTATGATTAACTCTTTCGACCGTTATCGTGTGTTTTTTTCCACATTATTGGCGGGTTCGATTCCCGGTTTAGGCAGGTGATTATTTAGAAATCTTTGAATGCAGTTCATTTTAGTTTTAAAACCAAAATGAAGTCTTCTTTCAAAGAAAATCCTATATACAATATTTAAGGTACTTTCCTTCCGTGTGGCATAGCCGTGTAACGACCTGTATACGATTTCCGCCCTCGCCCTTTAAAACCCATCATTTTGATACCCCACTTTATGAAGAAAAAAAAATTTCGAACTCCTCGCACTGCAAATCCGCCATTTCTCTTTGTTTTTTATTTCCACCTAGCTAGTGACAGTTGCGCTACCTAAACAAATCTAACAACGTATAATCCAAATTCGTTCATCCGTTTAGGAGTAACAAGGGAACATAGTAACGGACATACATACATAGAGTTCAAACACATAACCCTCCTTTTGGGCTTCGCCGCAGTCAGGTAAAAACTAATTTAGTTTTGCTGTTGAGTGCAAATTGACATATGAATGACCGTTAAAATAGTGTTATTAATTTGTTTGGTGCTACAGAACCCTGTGTGCGTGTGAGTACAACTGGCACTTAGCCGGTTTTTTTTTGTTTCTTCTTACATTTATAACTAACTTATTAATCAAAAAATAATAATGTGGAAACTTTTCCAATAAAAGAGGTATAAGTAAGTGAGGGTAAGGTTTTGTTGTGAGTAACATCTACTCACAACAAGCCTGAATAATTTTCAAACTGCACGACACACGGCCAGCATCTTCAACACAACTCAAGATCGAGAGAAACGCAACAAACCTCAATATGGAGTCACGAATATCGAAATCAAATTCCTTTATTCAACTCGCGGACACAATAAAACGTATATAAATCTATTTCGAACCGAACACTATCGAAGGTGCATATTTTCTAGAATATTCCAGATTTCCAGCGAATCGTGGCGCAGAATGCAAGCGTCGCGAATCAAATAACGTGCATAGACACACACGTGCGAAAATAAACTTTTGGGAGGTAATTTTTTCCAGAAATCTCTTTTCGTATTCCCATGATGTTTGGAGTGAAGGAACATAGTGAAGTGATTCTTTTCGGTTATGTGGAAGACTTCACTCCCAGTAAAGTACCTGCGAAAATGTTTGTGAAGTCTACGAAATTCAGTTTTTCCGTGCTAGCTACCATTGTTTATGCGATATTCGACAAATTGCTGCTTAATAGAATACTCTAGAGGACCTAGACAAGTGGAGACGCCTTTAAATCGTTTCGTAAATCTAAAAGGACTAATAAAAAGGAAAAAAAGGATTAATGTAAGCTTTTCATTTTATTTTTGACTGATACTCCGTTGTCTAGGTCCTGGTATATAAACTTCGTGGTAGGTGGCGTGACAGTAGCCTAGCAACTTTGGAAAAAAATCTTCCCTAAAGTTAAGTACCACTTAAAATATACTGCGCTTCGGAAGCCCGCAGGTAGGTAAATACCCAAAAAAACAATATTTACGCAAATAAATCTTGTAGGAGTTGCCTTTGTAAATCTGAATGGGTAGGAATGTATCCCACTTAGTTCGAGCTCAGTTCTTTAGTGTATGTACACAATTTATGGGCCGGCCGTGTTTGTTATGGGTTGGATCATACATTTTGTGGTTTATTTCAGTTTTTAGGGAGTTTAACAAAATGGATAATGCTATTCAAGAAAACTAGGTAAAATATACACAGATTCAGTTACAATTTTGGTGTAAAATAAAGCATTCATATTCTATCTAGGTAAGGTGATAACTTTGATTTTTTAATTATCTATTTATTTATTTTATAAAACTGTGAGGGCGTCAAAAATGTGGCGTTCTATCAGCGATAAATATGATCCAAAAGTCAGAAATGTATGTTCTGGCTTAAGCTTGAAAAGCTTATGTCAATCTTGTTGTAGAAATACGAAAAACTTTGAAAGCGATAACAATCTTGGCCCTCTCAAAAATTATGATCTAATTATCCATTACACTTTCTAGGATAACAGCCATATAACTACTGACAACAGCTAGAAAGACATATTTACCAACAATATCAAGAGTTGATGCTGGCTAGCAAAAGTGGCGTAAATAGCAACGCTGAATTAAGTATGAAACTGTATGTATGAGCTACACTGAAAAGGTACTACGGTACGGTACTGGTGGTACTAGTACGGTTGGTAATTGATTTCTCAATATGAAAATATGTTTGGGATTTGGTCCCCAGCTTTAATAGTTCAAAAATAAAAAGGAATAAACTGTAGGTATGACCTTATAAGCACTACACACAACACACTTCAGTAAAGTACTTTTGCGACAGAGATAACTCTGTGCTCTTAGTTGTTCCTAACTTACGTGTTTTTAACTTACAAAATAATAAAAGTTTTATAAAAATGTACTTATCTCTAATAGTTTTCGGATAAATTACGTAGGAAGTTTTTTATTTTCATAACATGGCTCGACTTACAACAAGCCATAACACGATAAAACTACACGGTTTCAGTTACAATAAAAATTCACTTCCTCCCCATTCTCCCGCGAGTCTCTCCCGATATTCTCGACGGCCGAGAGTTCTCAGCGCGCGTCGATATCAAAGCTAACACACGCCGCGCTTAATCCCAGCCGAACGGACAAACAGACAAACAAGCAAACAGACAAACACACGGCAACAGTCAATACGGGATCGCGAGTACTTACTGCATCAGAGTAATTAGTTTCACGGATATATTAATTTCTATTAGAATCTATCAAGCTGTTATTGACATACATTAGAGCTTGACCAAATTATCGAAGATAAGTGACGTCTACCAACCCGCACTGGGTGTGCGTAGTGGATCACGGGTGGCAGTTTATTACGCCAGGTACCTCTTTTAACATACATGACCCTAATTGGTCAGCATGCAAATATTTGTGTTGCCGATCATAGAAACCGAGATCGAAACGATTATTCCATTCAAATTGGTCGGCGCAGCAACGCTACTTGGTACAAAACAGTAGCTGTACAAACCAGTTGCAGACTCATTCTCTATTAAAAGTAACGATGCCGTTACGAAGTAAACAATTCTGCGAGAAGACACGAAGATGGCCAACCTCTTACAAGACTCACGATTCCCGATACGTTCCCAATAGTCGCGCTGTATTATAGCGTAAGTTCTCGTAATTACGAGCGCAGCCGGGCGACACAATTACCACTCCGAACCAACAGCCAATTAAAGACATTCTCTTCGATGTCTTTAACGAACTTCCTTGTGCCGAAGATTTATACAACTTACAGTTGGTACTTGTTTTTAAGTTTAGAGTCAAAGGGGAGGAAAATGCAAGTCACTGGGGAGAGAATTTTTTCCAGTTTAAACACGGTTGGAAACAGCCAAACGGTCTTCTACAAAATAGATCGATGTTTTTTTTTTTCGATGATCTGGTGACGACCGCACGAACGCACTGGATGCCAGGAGCACATGCTAGGTCGGTGTGGCAAAGCTTGGGTTGCTAATGTCCAGCAGTGGACGTCTTTTGGCTGAAATGGTGATGATATTGATGATCTATCTCCCTGATTCTTCAGCTTCATAATTCCAGTGTGGCGTTTTCTTTTGAAACGTACAACGGTAAATTTTCTTAACTAAAAAAAATAATTTTGTAACGTTTGATCTCGATTAAAAGTAAACGATTTTTCCCTATTTATAATATCGGAGCGGTTAGAAAACTCCCTTAACAATACATACTCGTATATGAACAACAAACGTTAACAATAAATAAGGAGAATTCCCAGCTTAACACAAAAATAAATATGAGCCGAGACCAAGTCAAGAGAACGCCATTTTGTAAATCATTTTTATGTATTTCGCGGAGCGGCGAATCTTTTTTGGGAGCAAAAGAAAAATATTAAATGTATATAAAGGCTTGTGGTGTGTTTGTTCATGTACCTACTTGCTTTGGAAATAGGCACATATGTCAGGGAACAATCGAATCGACAAACTGTAGTAAAAACTTCTGAAAACTTAAATTCAAGTAAAGTAAAACTTTAATTTATGGAAATTAAAAGTTACTACTTATGAGGTACACCTGGATGAGACTCGCATAGACCAGAAAATCATGGCGCAAAAGTGTAGAGGCCTGTAATCAACAGTAGCCCTGTTCCATCGAACAGGGCTGCCAATGTTGATGATGATGAAGGTAACCGACCATGCCCAAGGAAACGAAGAACTTTTTTCATTCTCCTTCACAAAGTTTCTTGCAACTGAAGTTTTAAGAAAGTCGTCATAGATGGCACCCGCTGGGCATATTCTATTTTACACCTCAAAACAGTCGTCATTCGCGGAATTTTACCATTAATTCGTGAACGACTTACTTACAAACAGGGCTGTCACACTATACTAAAACCTTAATCAATATAAAATAAGAAAATGGTATAGAGAAGCTTCAGAGAACATCTGTAGGTGCAAATTGTAGCAGTCCTCGGGTTAAAAATAAGCATGGGTCTTTAAGTTCAGAGCTACGCTGCATTTCATTAATTAGACTTGGTAAGACTGGAAGCCCACCACAGCATAGTTAGGAAATAGCTAGTCAGACGATTATGATAGGGCTGCAAAACCTTAGTCATAACATGATTTTGCAATCGTTAGTGGGCAACAATAAAGTATCAATGAAATAAACAAAGTAATAAGCATGATATAAACATAATTAAAGCCTGGCACCCACGAATAATGTGTCTTTTTGCAAGGTGAAAGAATTTTTAGAATTGGGTCATTAGTTCCAGAGATTAACCTCTACATAAAAACTTAGAAACAAATTTTACCTCTTTATAATACGAGTATCAGTATAGATAAATGTACTGCAGTGATCCTTAGCTAGATTAGTACTCTTCGTCTAACTAGTTGGTCAGACGCTGCTAGTGGCAGCCCTAGCCACCCAGTGTACCCTCACTTTCATAAAGTTTCATAATAAAATTCTTGACGAATGAAACGTTTTATACCACTTGGATGGTAGTTATTTATTCTTGTTTAATCTTAGCACTTTCACCTTTAATAAAAACGGCCTATTCGTTTCAGGAATTTGGCAGCGGCTGGAATGGCTCTGACATTTGATGGAAATTCTTTAATAATATCAGGTAGCACTTCTCGTGAGTACCTTCTTGTACTTTACTGAATTAGATCTAATTTTGTGAAAGGGTAGACGCAACCTGTACCGGCTATGAGTAGAATAGCAGTGTTTGTGGTGTCACGTTGTTTGGGGGAAAAACAAGGTTAAGCTGTAGAATCACATTATTGTTTAACTGCTGTGAAGCTGCGCTGTGTCCTTTTGCAAACATGAAGTAAAACAAAGAGATAATCTTCTTACATTAAAACAAATAAATAACACCATAAAAATAAGACAAGTTGTTCACAAATTAAAAACTGTCAACCTCAGTAGCTCCCTTGGGTTTAAACGCTACTTAAATAAACTAAGTAATAAGTTAAATAAACTCAAGCAGTGAGCTCTGCGACTGCGACCGTGACTCCATGCCAGATGTAATGCGACGCAGTTAGTAAAATAGATTGTATTAAGACGGGCCTATATTTGCGCTGTTTATAACTCTGGATTTATCAAGAAAATAGTTGAAAAATCTTCGAAAAACTCGTTCCATTTATGTACTTTTTTTTTTAATAAAAACGTTGCCCCACACCAGGAATTTCTCCTATTGTAGGTGCGTTTACAAACATTAAAACTCACATACACAAACAGCCAGACCCACAAGCTATCTGTAGGTCATAATTTTTTTTTCCGTGCTGGAATCGAACACGTGACTCGCAGCAGGCAATCGCTCAGCCATTGCGCCAACCGCGCCGTCGTAACTAAGCATAATTATCGCTACAATTTCGTGTCTTGTGCCTATATGTTAGGGCCATAATAGACGTTAAAGTTCTCGTATTATATAATAACAATAATTTGTGTAGTATTATACTACAACTAAAACACCTGACTACTAAAACATCACGCTCTAATTAAAATCGGGGCTCACAAGGTAAAATCGGCTCCACCTATTGTTGAAGTCGGTTACCCAGGCCATAATGACGAATCGATTGACACCTTATTCATCAAAATCGGATGTATAGTTTAGGCACTACGGAGGGACATACGTAAATTCAAGCACACATGCATATATAGACTGCTAAAATCATAACCCTTCCTTTTGGTTTCGCCGTTGTCGGGTTTTTCAGGTAATGATGTTGTGACAAAATTAACATGACACAAGAAAGTTTGCACTAACCAGATCACACGTAACAAAGTCCTTAGATTCTATCTTCCAGCGCAATTTAGATGGAGAGTTTATTAAGTTATTCTTTCATCCCATTTGTGTTGTTCCGTAAACAGAGCAACTCGATAGAGCTACATTAGCGCCTGATACAAAAACTTGGATAATCAAATAATGCGGGATCAGGCGAGAATCAAAATAAGTTCGCGGATACATGCGGCGATGCAAACGGCTGTCGCTTGGGCGAGAGGCCAAGAGGTATCTGTCACGCCAACCCAACCGACGACCGAAGAGAGATCAGCCAAAGAGATCACCATTTTTATCTAAAAAGCAATATTTCAGCCAAATCACAGATAAAATTCGTCTGGACCTTACAGTTTTACAGAAGAAATACCTTCGCAAGGCCTCGGGCGATGTGACTTGCGACATGACTTGTGTCCCTGGTTTTCTTTGCGTGAGTACCGTCACTCAAACAACTTCCTGAGATTATTTACTGTCGCTTGAGCTTGTAGCTCGATGCCAGCGGTACACGATACAGTTAACAAGGCTTCTGCGTTGCAAACGTGTCTTACGCAAAAACCATCGCTTTTGGGCCCTTAGAAGGTATTACTATAAACGCATGGATGTCGCGATATCGTCGGTCTCTGAAGCCGGTGATAAATTGAGGCGTCATGCTGCGTTCAAGGACGCCATGTTATATCGCTTTCTGTCCCTTACACACCCTTGCCTACTATAGCTTATTTTGTGATATTTGGAGTCATGCTTTCAGTGTGGCAATAGATTCTGATTGTGTCCTGTTACATGACTAACATCAGTTGTTGTACAGGGCTCTAGATAAAGTTCAGTTGTTAAGAAATCCATGGAATCATTTAATTGGAACAACTAATGTTTCAAAAAGCCCTCTTTGCAATTACATAAAACTTCTAAAAACTGTCAGAAATGTAATCTTCATTCGTAAATACGTGTCCGAAAATACCTTCTATTTATTTTCATGAATGTTTCAATTCAGACAGGCAACAAAGCACTCGACTAGTTTTTCTTCACAAAACAGGCGACAGGACGACTACCGAAGACGCGAAAAGGACGTTTCCAATCTCGGCAAAGAATTCTAAAGCCGGATTTTCTTTCAATAGTCGGACGCCTCCTAATCGCACCGGCGAGCGCCGGCCCGCGCGCGCCCGTCCGACCACGGCTTACCAGCCCGGCTTTTGTTAACTTCCATAAGTACCTAATTGGTACTGGCAAGCCTTGTACCTACCTAATCTAATTTAGTATTTGTCTAGCTTAGAAGATAGGTTCGCCATACAAACACACAAAGTTAATTTATAAAAGTTTTTTTTGTTAAATGGACAGTAAATTAATGTCCGAAATCTTGTTTACTTACATTTTTTAAAACAATTTCGAGAGCCTTGGACCATTCTTCTTTTAGAAAACAAAATAGTTTGGTTTTATTTCTAAAGTCGAGTTCAATCATTGACTCCCTTAATTATCCTCCAATATTTCCCTTCTTTATCTCCGAATGCATATGCGAACATATGCGAACCAATCACCCCACACTAGCATGACGTTGCGCGCGATATCCCATCGGACGCGCGTCCAATTACCGATGGCGCTCGGACAATTTGTCGGCAGCGCGACAACGCGACGACGCGACGACGGCGCTTCTTGAAGAGGATCCAATCAGGACCACTATACGGGCGAAGTATCGATTGTGGAGCCATGAGGCTATGGATACGGCATAGCTCGCCGTCCGTCCGTCGTATGACGACAGGCCGCGTCGACGGCGCGTTCGTGTTCCACGCGCGCCTCAAAGAGATGTCAGCAATCATGAGGGGCCCGCAAGGGCCGATGCCTGCCAGGGCTGCGGGACTGTTCGAAAGAGATACCGCGGCCCTGGAACATAAAGGGCAAAAGAAGGAACATGGATGGTTTTTAGTCAGTAAAAGTCTGACACTCCCTTTCGCTCCGCCCAGAGCGGGAGGAGTCACTTGATGATTTCCCATCGGAAAAAAAAGGCTATGGATACGGCTTTAGTAATGTGCTTGTTAGTGTCGGAAGTAAACCGTCTTATCGTCATCTAAACAGCGTAAGAGACAAAGTTTTACTATGGATTCAGTTCACGATTCTAGAGGTCTAATTACACCAGCATGAAAGTTTACATTGGTTAATAAAAAAACAGCTATTCCATAAACAAGTGCTATATCTGCATGATCAATACTTAGGTACATCTGTAATATAATAACTAATCATGTATTTATTACATTGGGAAAACAAACAGTAGTATATTGCGCATAAACAGCGTTGGCTTAAAATTAGTCTTAACAAATATACCCACAACATTTTCCACAGATTACTATGATATATAATAAAAACAACTGTAACTGTTAGCAAACATTTACTGTAATAACCTAATGAAAAAGAATTTAAAAAAAGGAAAAAAATAAAAAAATGAAGCGCACAAATTAAAAAAAAAAATAAGCGTGATGTATCATAGAGGTCCCTACCCTATCAACAATGATACATAAATTGTGTAAAACCTATCTCCATAGGTTTTCTTACTTGTTTTCCTACTGCCGATCCTTTAGAATTTGAATTATATCCTAATCATGGAACTGCATACATTGTATGACAAAAAAAGCGTGAAGTTACACGATGATTTAGGAAGAAACCTAGCATGTACGGCAGCACGCATATTGCAAGTTGAGAAATTCACCAATAATAAAATAATGCTCTATTATTCTTACTAATGATATCGATATTGTATAGAATCTGTTTGATGCCTGCACCACTTCTGCATTCACTTTAAACTATTATTTAGTTTACAACTTTTTGACAGATTTTTATACCAATCTGGTGTAGTCGCAGCACGTCTGCTTCTTGCGTACTTCTCAATTAGTCGCTTTTTCATGTAGGGAGACTACCCATTCTAGCCATATTATCTTTTATTCATCATTTCTTTTCATAAACTTACTTGCTTAGTAAACAAGAACGAAATATTTAAGGTCCCACGTGACCAAAAGCCGCATCTACCCAGCTTCCCACATCCATCCCAAGTGTTCTTATTTCCCGAACAGCGCTGTTGTTATGATTCCCTATCGCCGGTCATTACCCCGGCCCGGCTGAGCTCGCGGATCCCATTTCCTACCATTTGCTACTATTTGCTACCATTTGCTACTATTTGCTACCATTTGCTGCCGAAGACATGTTCTAATCCGACATGTTATTGTCCGGAGCTTGCAGTTTTGATAGAACGGGTGATTGATGTCGCTTCCATCGTCAAAGAAAAATGGGAAAATGGGGCTGTGCAGGATTTTAAGTTAGTTGGACGGTTTTGTTGGGTTATTCGTCGATATTAAACTTTGTGAAACTTTATAGCAACATCTTGAGATGTAACAGTAATCTACAAAGGGTTTGCGCAGAGATGTACGTAATACTAACTACATTCACTTTTCGCGAGTTATGTTAAGTCTACAATATTGGCATTTATATTAAAGAGCCTAGGTACAAAACTGCTTACCCAATCGACACAAAATTGGCATAGTTGTGTATAATGAGTAAATAATTATGACGTAGGCGATGGGGTCAAAGGAGGTCCATGAAACAACACTTTTTAACTTTCGGAAAGCATCTTGCGAGCTCCTAAGAGTAGCAGGTGTTACTTTCCATTTGATGGGCCCTTCGGCTGTTCACCAACTCATAACATAAAAAAATGACTGGCTGACAAGTACACTTACACGCGCCTCATTTCGCGATTGCCAGTACATTGTAACTGACATCCCTGGCAAGCCAGAAGAGAGGCGGATGACAATAATTCGTAAAACTCCTGCTTTACGAGCAGGCTCTAAATTCCCGTCAGGATTTTTAACGATGCCAGCTTTTATGCGTTTTATTTAAATTTTTCGCAACAATTTAGACGGCAATAATACCCTTGATGGGCTGTTGTGCAATGACATTGAAGGTTTGTTTTGTTTATATGGCGCCCTGTTTAATTTTCGAGAGCTTTCGATTTGACGTGTGTAAAAGGAAATCAAATTGGCTCGGCCACACATACATAACCTTCCAATACTTAATTGGCCCTTTGACCATTAATTGTAGCCCTCCAAGAGAAATCAGGGATCCGTGTAGCTAATCAAGAACCAAAAAGGTTACATTTCCAACATCATTAAAACTTAACTCAAACAGTATCGGGTACAACACCAAACGATCAAACTAATAAGGTTCCGTTGCGAATCGAGTGCAAACATGATTAATCCCAATCAAATAGGGTAAGGCTAATTGAATGAAAACAAAGTAATCCTCCCCCTTCCCCTCCACAAAGCTCGGGAGGGTTGATTGCGGAGTATTATGAATAATTATTGCCGGAAAAATATTCGGACTGGCCGTTTAGCTGCCTTGTTGAGCGTGAAATGACGGGGGAGTAAATATAAACGTTATTTAGAGGATGAATTAAATTTCATAGAATATTGTGTATTTTTTACTGCATTTTCGGGTGAAAAAACCTCAGGCACCAAATTACTGAGCGAATACCAGGAGTGGTGAGGTGCGATGGGTGACCCTAAGATTATTCTTAGCTTGCAGCAGCTGCAGGTGCTGGCTGTGACTGGAATTTTGATTTAAATATCCTCGCAACATAAAACTTCCGCTAAAATCTTTAGGCAAGGAGAAAAAATTAATCTAATAGTCTTTAAACATCCGCGTTACAGCAGAGCAATTGAATATGCACCGAGCTCAAATTCTACCTTCATTTTAAATTGAAAACCGACAGAAAAAGGGCACAAAAAGTAATACAAGCACAGTTATCATATTAAACCGTAGAATGTGCTCAACAATGGCCGTTCGTGTAACAAAAAGACGCCACCAGCGCCGGCCGCACTTAAAACCGGGTAACCAGTTGTATCGTGGTGTACGGCTTTAATTCCGTGTCCAGCGTCCCGGGTGCCGTGCACGGGAAAAAAATAATTTGTTAGTTATGAGTATGACCGGATTTGCAAAGTTTTTAACATTTTTAGAGTACCGGCTTTGCTGAAATTAGTTTACGGAATGACCCACATTGGTTTCTTTTTTTTTGTTTTATTTTTGATTGTGTCCTATTTCGTTCAAACTAGATCACTTTTGATGTGGCAGTAGGAAGCAGCTTGGACCTCATGAGTTCTGTGAGCACGAAAACCATTTGCATATGTCACATTTCTGTTAATTTGGTATGGTAGTACCTTAAGTAGGCACTTGTACTTTTCAAGGCAGAGTGTTGTGGTAGCACTCTTGAAAGAACATGAATCAGACTGGTAAGCCTTCACAGAATTATTTATCCTTCCTTCTTCAAGCCTTTGTAACAACAGGAAAACATCCATAAAGTATCAAAATTATTCCCCCCTACCCTCCGTCCCCCCACCTTAACTTAGCGATTATTTGTGATTCTTAAAAAGCAGCTCGCGAATCCCCGCCGCCCGGGGATTACTGATAATCCCCAAAACGCCTCCGCGACCCTCTCTCAATAGCCTTCCCTTATTTAAAATGGCGGCGGCTTATGACCCACTGTGAAGTATAATTGAGTTAGAACGCTAGGCTATTTATTTAGTTTCTTTGGGATTAAATGGATAGTGAAGGAAAACATTGTGGGGAAACCGGCATGTCCTAGAACCAAACTTTGAAGACAATGTGACTGGATTACAGCCCACTCCGTCTCCTAAAGAGGAGGCCTGTTTCGCAGCAGTGGAAAGAAGTAGTAGTTTTTGTGTTCCATCTGCGATATTGGCACTTAAGTCTTTCTGCCTCGGAGATATCCTGTTTCATGTCAATGAAGTATCCTCTTTAACTATCTGGAAAATATTATTTTATTCAATGAAAGTTAATCAAACTACAAACAATTTTTTATAACAATGCACTATTTAACGAATGGGTTTAACTGTTTAAATACATTAATTGTCAAACGTGCACGCGCCACTGACTACATTCACAACGAAAATATTATATTCTACAGTTAATATTTAAAAAGTCAATCAGAAACGTTTCCATTGAAAAATGATTCGAGTTTGAATATTAAATAAATTTTCCTTTATATGCGTACACTTTGTTTGTTTCCGCGACGAATAAACCAATTACTCCGGAAAATTTTGTTTACTGTGTTGTGTTTTATAATAAACTCCGTTTTTATATTGTTTCGATTAAATCTACGAAGATTAATTGAAGCAAACATTATCGAAAATAACTGTGAGTACTATTCATTGGTTCTTGTTGGCAGAATGAATTAGGGCTTCAGTTTCATATCATACCTACGCTGTCAAGTGGAAAAAGATGAACAGGTTACGTCGACAATATCGTATTACGAGTTAATTAAACAGTAAATAATTATGTTAATGGAAACTTGGAATATTGTATGTACAAACACAAATCGAATAGTACGTATGTTTGACTTCCACGGCTATAAAGTACCACTTTAATTACAAGAACTGCAGTAACAAATGCCCAATGCCCACGCATATCAAACGACGTTGTTCAATACACTTTCGAAGAAATAAAATATTTGAACGGAAAGTACTTTTGTCAGGAATTATTAGTTAGTTTCGCCAGTTTGAAGAAGAAGCAAAGGTATGATGCCGCTAAACAGCCTAATATAAAATATTTTTGAAATTAGAACACAAATAAATATTAATTTGCTCATAAAAGTAAATACTTGTTTATCTATTTTATTTTATTTTATTTTATTTTATTATTTTCGGAAAACTTACAGCTATGCAGACACAATAGTTTCGTTAATAACAATAATATGGCCAATTACAGGTTTTCACAAATAGCTATACAATAGTTTAATAAAACAGAAAGAATTAAACTTAAAGACAGTGGTAAGGATTAGTACACACAAAAGCAATAAAGAAAGAAAGAACACAAATTGACACAATACAATGGTTATGTGTTGTCGAAGAAGTGATTGCACAGGGTCTTCTTCAATTTAGACACGCTTGTATTAAAGATGTCGATCTCAACCTCCTGGCAAGTCGCATTGTACACACGACTCGCTCTAATCATGTACGAGTTTTGTCTGTAATTAGTCCTTGTCGTTGGTATGTGCAACAAACGAGATTTACGCAGAAACGAACAAGGTACACGCAGCCCAATCTTGCTCAGCAACTCGGGGACATCATTGGATCCATTTGCAGTTTTAATTAGATAGACCAAGTCGGAAATTTTTCTACGTTCATATAAAGGAAGAATATGAAACTTTTTGCAACGTTTAAAATAATTTGGTAGATATATTTTGGAACGAAATTGAATGTACCTTAAGAACTTTCTCTGTATGACCTCCAATCGAGCGATATAGGTGTTGTATTTAGGGTTCCAGACTTGAGAGGCATACTCGAGGTGACTACGAACGAATGAGCAATATAAAATTTTGATAGTCTTGATGCTCCTGAACTCTGATGAGACCCTGCAGATGAAACCTAGAGCTTTCGACGCTTTGCTGACAATATTATTTATGTGTATGTCAAAAATAAGCTTCGAGTCAAAAGTAACCCCGAGGTCCCTGATTACGCTGACCCTTTCTATTGGGGTATCCAAAAGTTTGTAGGAAAAATATAAAGGGTGTGGTTTGCGGGTGAAAGTACACACGTAGCATTTGGAGACGTTTAAGTCCAAGTTATTTGATTTGCAGTAGGTTTGAAAAGAGTTTAGATCCGCCTGCAGTAAGAGAGCATCTGCCTGGCTAGTAACCTGTTTCATGATCTTCATGTCATCTGCATACAACAATATTTTACAGTGCTGAAAACAGGAAATTACGTCGTTGATGAAAATATTGAATAAGAGCGGCCCCAATAACGATCCCTGGGGAATTCCCGAAGGAATACGCATAGCTCTAGATGAGTAACCATTCAGCACCACGGTCTGGCATCTACCCTCAACATACGACTTGAACCACCTGTAGAGATTACCCCTAATACCCATCGATAAAAGTTTGCGCATTAAGATTACATGATCTATTCTGTCAAAACACTTACTGTAATCGGTATAAATAACATCGACCTGGGACCGTTGTGACATAGACTCCGACAGAAATTCACTGCAGAGGATCAAATTGGACGTGGTAGACCGACCCCTTAAGAAACCGTGCTGATGTTCGCTAAAACTATGTTGAAGAGCCGAATAAACTTGTTTATGGACTAGTTTCTCCAGAATTTTTGCAAACACGCACAATTTAGAGATCGGTCTATAATTGTCAACAGAAGTTTTAGGTCCTTTTTTGTGTATCGGTGTTATGTATGCCGACTTCCAGATCGAGGGTACCACACCAATGTCGAGTGATCTTTTGAACAGGATCGACAGCGGGACTGATAAACTCTTGGCGCAGTTCATTATAAATAATGGTGGAATATTGTCAGGTCCTGCGGACTTGTTAGGATCAACTTGTTTCAGTAGCCTATGAACCTCATGCTCGTCTATTTCAATAGTACTGATATCTGATATGCTCTGCACCGCACTACTGTGACCCACATCACGAGAGAAACCACTATCGCCTGTACTAGTGGTTGCATGAAAGTTTGATTGAAAATAGTCAGCAAACATATTACAGATTACGTCACCGTCACCAGAAGACAGCTGCCCGAAGTGTAGTACTGATGGATATGAGTTGGAATGTTTTCTTGATTTGACGTAACTCCAAAAGGCTCGGGGATTGTTATGTATATCTGCTTCAATTTTTTCCATGTAGTCGTCAAACATTACTTTTTCCAAGTCCTTAGCCCGTTGTCGTAGTAAAACAAAACTTTGATGATCAGAAAGGTTTCCATATTTTTTAAATTTAGCATGACATTTTGACCAACGGGCTTTTGTACCAAGGCGGATACTTCGATTGGGAACCGACTGTTTTCCTCGGTATGTGAGTATTACGCAGTCTATCAATAATAGAATAAAAATATTGAACGGCCTCTTCCAAAGGCCGACAACTCAAGTCATTCTGCCAATCCACCAGATTAAGTTCGTCATCTATTACCTTATAGTCAGCCAAATGATATAAAAACTTAACGTAGGGACGAACCGAAAGACTATGCAATTCAACAAAGTCCGCAGTAACACATAATGCCCCGTGATGCGAATCTTCAGGTACCAGTGGATCCGCGCAACGTGTGACTATAACTTCGTCATTGGATAACACCAGATCAAGAATCTTATTGTTCTTGTTTAAGTGGCAATTGTATTGTGCAAGGTTACTGATATTGAAATTGTCAATAAGGTTAGTTTGCGCATCTCCACACAGGCCAGCAGGACATAAAGAGTGACCGTCGGCAGCCGGCTGCCACGTTATATTGGGTTGATTAAAGTCTCCCAGGATCACAAACTTGTCAGCAGAATGCTTAAGGACAATATCCGACAGGTTGTCTGAGAAATTGCCCAGCTGGACTGCTAAAGAGTTTCCAAGATTCTGACGGCAGATGTAAGCAACGCATATGTGCATCTTATATAAAGCTCTTGGTTTCTTTCGCGATAGTGTTAACGTAACCCACAAGTCCTCAGCACTCGAGCACCACTCACTGCGAGAGTCCACCACTAGTTCGCGTCGAACCGCAATTAAGACACCTCCTCCTAAACCTTGATTAGTATTGGCATAGTCACGGTCCCGTCTCCATATGAGATATCTGTCGTCAAACATTTCGGAGTCGGATATCCCGTCATTTAGCCATGTCTCAGTCAGGCAAACAACATCAAAACTATTGATACATATATTTCTAAAGAACAGTTCAGTTTTAGTTCGTAGTCCTCGCACGTTTTGGTAGTAAATATTAAGGGAAGCCATCATAAAATATTATAAAAAACATATGCGTAAAACAAATAGTAAAAATATAAGGTACATTCAAATCGTCGGAACAAAAAATATATCCAAAGGTTAGATAAATTTCTATGAGTATGCAAAAAAGCACTGTAGCGGCAAGTACATAGGGTACGGTTAGCATACTGCAAAAGTAGAAAAGATAATAAAAAATATAGCTACAAAAAACTAGGTGTTGTTGAATTAAAAAGCGAAAAATATCCTTAGGAGTCGGTAAATAGGAATAAAAATCGTAAAATAAAAATAATGCGGAATGGCTGACACCATGTGATAAGTAAACAAAGGGCTGGTGAGACAGGAATGCGTAGAAAAAACAAGTACAAGTGTTTCCTAATCTTAATGAACCAATGTAAACAAATAACTCGCCAGAGTGTTGAATCGACATCATTAGCATAAAAACTTATTTAGATCTTGCTCAGATTTAACATGATATTTTGGTGAAGTGTCATTTCTCCGCAGCATTATTTTGCATCCTCTGACCCAAACATGTTCAAAACCACGTTCCTTAGCCCTGGCTTTGGTCTTATTGAGTAGAATTTTGTTTTCAAACGTTAAGTGATCGTTAACATAGATCCTGTTCTCGCCACGCAGTCCCAGGTCAGCAGCCTTCAGGGTCTTATGCTTTTTCGCGGCAGCTACAAAATCATTTTTTACGTAGCTGTTGTGCACTGAACAAATAATATTTTTGTTTTGCTTGTCGTTGCGCATTGGCACCCTGGCAATGTAGTTGATCTGTTCTTTTGGGATATGACAGTGGATGACATCTCCAATTTTGGCCACTAATGTGAACAGGTTTTCGTCGCTGGTCATAGGTACTCCCTTGATCTCAATGTTATTCATTCGAGATCTCTGGTCACTCTCACATAGCTGGTTTTCAAGTTTCACCACGCGACCCTGCAAGACAGATACCTCTTCCCTTGTCTTCTTCATAGCCTCAATCTCCTGTTCCAATGACGATACCCTGCATGTTAAGGCACTCATATCGTCACCAACCAACGCAATAGATGCCTTCATTTCAGAGAATTCCGACCTGATGGACTTCAACTCCACGAGCTCAACTTGGATTGCTTTTATGGTTTCAACCAGCACTGGCAATGCCTCCATTTGTGTTGACAGCCGCTTGAGCTCAGTTAAGATGGTCTCCGAGTCGGCAGGTGAGATCTTGAGGGAATCGATGCGGGGACTAACTGCTGCTGATGATTTGCAGTTGGCACATTTCCACGTTGCTTTACGGTCCCCAAGCTTTCTCCATCCAACCTCCGTTATACCCGCGCAAGGGAAGTCAAATTGACCCCCACAGAGACTACATGTAACGCCATCTCTAGCTTTAACTTCGCAACTCTTACATGTGAACATCTTAATGTAACTTGAATGAAGGTTTGAGATTGAAATTATACTCAAACGACTAGAGTTTTTGGCCACTGTTTAGTGTAATAAATGTCCACAACAATTTTCGAGTCACAAAAAGTTTTACAGTTGGCTGGAAACGAACTCAGATTATCGATTCTGTGAGGCAGTGCTACAAACCACTTTGCCAAACTATCCATACAAGTGATGGTGAAATAGGCGGCCCAAACATACAAACCAAAAACACGTTATTTAGAGTTTTTTCACTTCGTTTTAGTTCCACCGCCACTTTTTATAAAAACGACGTTTTTATTGGCACGATTAGATACACTGATTTTGGGTGATAGTTGATGGTTGCACATGCACTGCACCAGAATTTATATCGATAGTTGAAGTCAAATTGACGGTTTGATATCGAAATGATTTTTAAATCACTCTGTTTACGTTCACCCACAACTCCAGTCCCGGTTGGTAAATTGAGATATATAGTGAAACTAATCCTTGTATTCACGGCTATGGGTCACTGCTTCTAGTTAAGACCGTTCTACATGAAATTATCACGATTGCACTCAGATAACTATTTTTACTTTTTATTTAACGCGGAGTCGATCTGTACGTGACAGCAGCGCCATCTGAACTGACTATGACATATCATATGATATTATTATGCTATTTAAATACTCAAAAAATATTTACGCCGTAAAAACGCATAATAATATCTCTAAGACGAGATTAAAAAAAAAAAACAAAAAAAAATCCACGCGTTAAGAACCAGTTTTCGAGAAAGTGTATTGAAAAAGATATTACGTAGCTCAGGAGCAAGCTTTAATTATCTACAATCAATTTCAATAGTTATTTAAAATACAACTTTTGCAAAGAACACTGAAACTACTACTCGCATAAGTTTCATGCCAATAACTCTCTCATATTAAACCCGTTTATAAAAACATGTACCTTTACCCTTCCTCCCCCGCCCCCCTGTCAGCTGGTGACGTCAGCAGAGATGAAGGGATCATCCACATGCGGAAGCACCTGTAGATTAACAATATAACTCTGAACAATCTGGGTATAACAGGCATAACATGAACGAAGTAGAAAGAAGGGATATGATATGATACAAATGTTTTGGTACCAACAGAATCAGTTGGTCATTCAAGTAGTTAACATTTTTTTTTAAGTTATAATTATACGTAACTAGAGCATATGAATAAACCAGAGGATGTAAACAAGTGGTCATAGGTTTTAAAGCGTCTCGTATTGCACCCTTGCAATGCTTGCACCCTTGCAGTCCTTCGAAATCATTTGCATTTGAATAGAAAGTGTGTTACCCAATTGAACTGCTGATACACCGATACATCCAATGACGCTCAGTCTTTTACTGCAAATAATTAAATCAACGTAGTTACGTTACAACAACATTGTGTTACGAACAAGTGACAACTATATATATACACCGTGACTTTTTAGTCGTCTTACAACGGCAGCCCACTTCATGTAACCAATGACTACTAAACATTCACGAAAAAAAAAAATCGTATTTATGTGATTTTAATAATTTAAAAATAAAAATATTATTCAGTATTATGACGCATGACGTTGTTGAAACACCCTGTTGCGAGCGATGATCTACTCGACTCGTGTCCTCAGTGCTGGGTAGGTATGTTCTACCGTTTGACACAAACATTATTAACAGGATGTTTCATAATTCTAATGTAAGTATTATTTATTTTTCTTTGTACCTAATCTCATAATTATTAAAGGTTAAAAAAAATCGCGCCTATAGGTATTTTATGTCGGATACATTGAGTGTATCTTTGTAAGACGACTAAAAAGTCACAGTGTATATATATATATATAGGTAGGCACATACATGAACAATTTAAACGCAACCTCACAAGTAATTCACGTTATTTCATCTAAATTCGTCCTCATTCGCGTTCATTAAAGCCTTGGGAGTACTCCAGCCACTTAATTGCGACCGCACGTAGGTACTACCGCCGACATTACGCTACCGAGCTAGGTATATCACGTAATTAAATCTCTTCTATTTCTGACTCTTTGCTGGGTTATTGGACCTTCACTTTAAAGTATATACGGCCCATGGCGAACATCTTAAATGTGTAAAGCACGCATCTAACTGTGTTATCAGAGGTATGATTCTCAAAGGTTGTGATTGTAATTACCTAAAATGATTTATTGATTTACATTAGTGCTTATACGAGTAGGTAATCTGACTGTCTCATTGGACAAGTCATCGCTTACTGTTCAGCACGAGGTCTTGGGTTCGATTCCCAGATCGGGCAAAGTGTTGCGGGGTTTTTCCATATGGAATTTCTCATAAGCAGTCTGTATCAGTACTCGAATGGTGGCAATATGCTCGCTCAGTAAATACACTCGCCATATTGGTACTTTCAACCAAAACCTGATGGTTCATGACCTTAATTATCCACCTTTACTGCTTCCAAGACACAGGGCTACAAGAGTAACGGTTATACAGTACACGTAATTGAAAGAGCCGTATTTTAGAATTATTCCCATTACGAGACTCATTTTTCTCCCTCATGAGTCCTTCGGAACGCATTAGAGAGGCCCAATAAAGTGTCTCGGAGGAACGTGCGCATAAAGAAAGCAGTGTCACAGGGAAATTGTTTTAGCCAAATTATAACAACCGAGGTCCGTGCGACATACAACCTTATGGTTTTGAAAATAGAGGTGGTGTAACATGAAAAGTTTAGGGTTCAGTAGAGTGCGACATTTGGCAAGGGAATAGTAGGAAGTACTCGGCAAGCGGGTTCCGTCGGATGTGTTAACGGCGGATGAATGGCGACGGGACGGAGTTCGTAAGCTTGGAGTTTGAGTATTGAAATCTTGGACGTGATGCTTGGATACGAAGATACAGGAGATAGTGAGGGCCTTGAACTTGATGTTTATCTGATGACCCTGAAAATAAACGGGCACAGACAAGACGTGGCATTTCGTTGACTTTAAATTGGAAACTAAAAAGGTTTAGAAACTGAAACTTACATACCACAAAAAATATTAAAATGAGTGCCATTTAAATAAGAAATTGAAGAAGATATGGATCAGCCATCATAAGCGGCGTTTTATTGTTTTTATTTTTGATTTTAATGTTAATTTATTTTATTTTTACTTTTTGATACTGATTCTAATGTTAATTTATTTTTAATTTCTGATGTTGATTTCAATGTTAATTTATTTTATATTACTTTAATTTTAATCGGACTGGATCAAGTTATCTCAAATAAATTTATTATATTTTATTTATTTTACTGTCCCAGTTGAAAATGGAAAAATCCAGGATCCAGTCGCTTGTAACCTATTTACCAGTGGTATGGGGAATAGCACCGTAATTTATCTTCGCCCATCATCGGTGCATCGTGTGTGAAGCGAAGTAGAAAGCTCCAGTGATCGGGAACCTTCGCCTGGCTCTCAGAAGACGCTCTCGAGTCGCTCCATTGAGCTTAAGGATGAACTATATCTAGACTTCTAAATGTATCTCTTTCACTGAGAGAGTAGGTCGTAAATAGGTAGTGTGTTAAAGTAAGGATTGGTTGAACGATGCGTTGAATTTTATAGGGTACCGGGTTCGTATCGATTTTTGTTATTTTAAGGGATGTATATTATCTTTTTTTTTTTGTTGTGTGCACTTGTGGCATGTCCCAAAAAAATTTTTTTTTTTTTCTACTTATATTATTGTTTTTTCTCTGTTGTCATTATGTGGTATCTTGTGACCCAGTAGCTCGGTTGTTGAGGTCAGACAGGTATACTGCTGCTGAATCTAGTTGGATTGGATTCCGACTCCAAAGTAGATGGCTAAGGAAGTACTAAATTTAGTTTTAATATACCGACGCCTCAGATTTTCATGCGGAACTGTGTCAATTCTTTGTTCCAAATAAAGCATAAATTGTTTAATGTCCCATTTTGTCGCGCTGTAGCTCGTCCACCTCCCCTTACCGCGTATGCTTACGATGCTCAACGCGCTCGTGGAGACCAACACTGGAATAGACTTGTTTGCTGATGAATGGAAGACGATAATGTTAGAATGTTTGTGGTTCTGTGAGAAGACCGAGTAAAAGCATTATTTAATTTAGTGTTAATGGCTTATGCTGTACTAAATATAATAAATAAATAAATGATTCAAGAAATAGATTTAGGTACCCCTTACCAAAACGCAATATGCTAGTCAGCACCTTTGTATGGATTCCTTTTTTTAGTCCGTTTAAAACAAACAGAAGGACGCTTGAGCTCGTCACACATTTTCGGGGACACCGACGGAAAATAAACTCAAGCAGAAAAGTTCGCAAAATGTTTAATTGCCAGACAATTTCTAGAAATCCAATAACAAACCCAGTAAACAATTTATTATTACGTTTACAGCCGCAGTCATAACAAAGTTATATTATTTCCTCGGCGAAGCAATATAGCAAGTTAAAAAGTGTAGCGCGACAATGTCTCGCGCTGATACAAAATTAAATGGATGCCTGAAATATGTTGCTGTAGAACCCGGCTTGGTGCCAACATTTTAAAATATTCCTTCTTCGCTGCAGACAGGGCTGCCAACCGTGGATTTTGGTGAAAATGTGGGTTATGATGTTGTGGATCGGTCGGTGTGTGGACTTTAGAATATACGTGTTCCATTTAGAAAGACGAGGAGTTAAAAGGCGCCGTCGTAGAGAGGCTAACTTGTTCAATACCCGAGATGGGAAAGATTTTGATTACGTTTGCTCTGTTTGTGTGTAATATTTTCTGGCATTGTTTGACAGTGGTTGATAGTGTTAGCACAAAATGGGTCTTGATAAATAGAATTATTACATGAATGATGTGTGAGATGAATACGTTTAAAGCAGGCAGCCCTTTTTTTTTTTTTTTTTTTGGGGGGTGAGAAATCATCAAATGACTCCTCCCGCTCTGGGCGGAGCGGAAGGGAGTGTCAGACTCTTACTGACTAAAAAACACCCATGTTCCTTCATTGGCCCTTTATGTTCCAGGGCCGCGGTATCTCTTTCGAACAGTCCCGCAGCCCTGGCAGGCACCGGCCCTTGCGGGCCCCTCCCGTTTGCTGACAGCTCTTTGAGGCGCGCGTGGAACACGAACGCGCCGTCGACACGGCCTGCCCGTCGTCATACGACGGACGGACGGCGAGCTAGCCCATTACTCGCCGTCCACAGGAAGCAGGCAGCCCTGACTTGTAAAAATATAAGAATATTCATCACGGTCGTGTTCGCTGGGATAAGCAGTGTTCGAACTAGCGGTAAACGGGATGTTCCCGTGGTGAACGTAGATGTAGAAAACCGCAGAAGATAAATGTATATATAAGACTAGATGTTGCCCGCGACCTTCGTTCTAGTGAAATTATTATAAAAAAAATATTACGAGTACTTCCCTTTTTAATCGAATTTTGTTACTAATTTTTACAGTTTTTAATTTATTTGCACGGAACCCTAATAATTTTTCTAAAATAAAAGTAGACCTATGTTAGACCTTATAACATCAGCTATCTGCCAGTAAAAGCCCCGTCAAAATTGGTCCAGCCTTTTCGGAGATTATCTGGAACAAACAGACTGACAAAAATAACGTAAGTACGAGTATATACTTTCATATGCATTCAGTAAATAGCTGTTTTTTTAATATTACAAACAGACACTTCAATTTTTTTTATTAGCATAGATATGCACTTATATAGGCTGCTTAACAGATACCCTGTATTTTGACTTGTTACACTTGTCACCCAGCGTCAGATATACACCACATTCATCACCAAAACGTTCGGACAAACGTAACGTTCTGTATTATCTCTCAAACCTGCACAGACAACTAATAAATTGGACCCAAATCTTTTCTCAAGGAGGGCGAAACAGTCAACGAAAAAATAATTTAAGTGAGTATGCCCCACTCCATCTACTAAACAGTTGTCCTTCAACTTGACCTTTACATCTGTCATTCCAGACTCCTCCGGGACTTTCCTTAAATAGCCCACCGCAACCTGCCGCTGTGTTTGTCATAAAATATTGAACCTCCGAATTTTATAACGTAACTCCCCAAAGACAATGTCATCTTTCTCAGAAATTGTAACTCAATTCTTGTAACAACTTAACAAAAAGTCTCGATGAAGTTCGGTCGTTGTAAAGTTCGGACAACTAAAACTGAGTTTGTAGTTGTGTCATAAACCTAAGCTAAGTTTAAAGTTGCAGCCCGGCTGCAAGCCTTCGTGGTCGACGTGGATAGTGGAGGATTACTCTTGTTATGAAGTCTTGTGGGATAAATTTTGGTATTCATTTAATGACATAATAAACAGTCACTTGAGGTAATAATCACCATAAATTGGTGATTTTCAAGCATCTTGTTCTTCTTTTCTTATCAAAGTGCTGATTTCTTTAACAGAGTTCTTACTATTTCGACTCAGTAGGCAGCCACGTCTACAGCATCAAATGCGTTTTTCAAGGTGCAGGTGAACGGACAATATTTGGGACACTTTAGCAGGTGGGCCATCATAGTCTGATCAGGAGCGTCGCACTCGCACTTGGTGTTGGACGAATCGAGAACATCCCATAGTAATAGTTTAGTCGTTACACTTAATTTTTCCTTATTACTGAAGTATTTACTAAAAAAAAGCTATTCCTGTTGTGCATCAACAATCTCGGATGTTGCCGGTAAGAAGCTAGCTCACGGGAAATCAAGCGCTGGCCTCTTAACAAATCAGCTGCAGTTTAATTACTGCATTTTATAAACTTAAACCAACTAGCGCTAGCAAAACTGTTGCCTTCCTTATTAAATTCTCGTTGAGTTTGTTTACTAGATAAACTGAGGTCCAACGGTAGAATACCAAACATACATTTTTAGACGCAACTTTCTTAGCCTTTTGTTCAAAGAATTAAACTTAAACACATTCATAACCCACACCTTTTCACATGTGGAAAAGCAGAAACTACGAAACGTAACCTGCTGCCAACATTGCGTAGGTACTCCTTTGCTTCAGCCAAGTTCGTCAAATAAAATTACTAACTCAATTCATATTATTAGGTAGGGTACTCCCTACATTCAAGGCTTTATAATTAACATCTTTCTCACTTTGTCGTAATGCCGTGCTTTTTATTCAGGAGGCAAATGCATTTAAATTGCCAGCGTTTAAAGCATTGCAAAATGAATCCCATCTGGAGCACCCACTCAAGGAAAATCAATAACGTTCCCTACACTCACCATGAATAAATTAGCAACAACTAGAATCCTCCGTTGCATCATAAACCCGACTGAACTACGTATCCAGTGAGAGAATGCTAATCGATGAGACACATTAGTGTTTAGACGGCGACACAGAGTAGAAAATAACCAATTTCTGAATTGAGAATTAAAGTTGAGAAAATTAACCTACTAAACTGAAGTCTTACAATTTTCTTGCGAAAATCGTAAGAAGTTTTGATATCCTGTAGCTGCCATATAGGAATAGATCGAAATCTGGGGAAACACTCAAAATCAAAATCAAAATCAAAATATTTTTATTTCACATAGGCCTACATGGGCACTTATGAAACGTCGACAAAAAGGTGCACGGTTCGGGTTGGTCGTTTCCTATGGAGAAGAACCGGCAAGAAACTCCATGGTTACTCTTTTAAAATGATTAGTTTTACAATATTATCATGTTACAGCATTAGTACTCAAGTATGGGGGGACAGCATAGGCCCGACAATAAGTCGTTGCTTACTACACAAGAAAAACGGAAAACAAGATAAGAGGTTAACAAAAGTTAACACACATCTAGGAATCTACAAGGCCTACACTGTTCACACATTCACAAACAATCGTTAAAAAGAATCTATACAAAGGCAAGAAAATATTAAAAAGACTAAATTAAACAAGTGACAAAAATATTGTCATCAGTGCTGCAACTATTCTGAACAAAGGGTGTTTAAGTGATGTGATAACCATTGTAAAAAAAGAAAAAAAAAAAAAACCATTGTAAATTAAAATGAAAAGAAAAAAAAAATTGATTGAGAATAGTTAGAGACATCCACATATTTGTGCTGTTTATGAGCTACCAGGGAAGCCGCATGCGCAGAAGGAACTAAAGCCAAACCTCTTTATCTTCAACGTAGTCCTTGATTTTGTAATATGCTTTTTTAATAAGGACACGTTTAATGTAATTTTTGAACTTTCCATCGGTCAGTTCTATAACTGACTTAGGTAATTTGTTATAAAAACGTATACTGTTAATAAGAAAAGACTTACTAGTTTTTGTTAACCTGAATTTGGGTATTACAATTTCGTGTTTACTGCGTGTATTAATATTGTGGAAGTCGCTTCTAATTTTGAAAAGCCCTCGGTTTTTGCGGACATATAAAATACATTCTAGGATATAAAGGGAAGGCAGAGTCAGTACATCGATCTCTTTAAATTTTTCTCTGAGGGACTCGCGAGGACCCATTTTATAGATCGCGCGGACTGCCCGCTTTTGTAAAATGAAAATTGAGTCAACGTCTGCCGCCGATCCCCACAGCAGAATGCCATAAGACATAATACTGTGGAAATAAGCATAGTATATTAACCTAGCTGTAGCTGCATCAGTTAACTGCCTTATTTTCCTTACTGCATATGCAGCTGAGCTTAACCTACCCGAAAGAGTTCTAATGTGCGGTCCCCACTGCAATTTTGAATCGATAGTAATCCCTAAGAATACAGTTTCCGCTATAACATCAAGTTTTTTGCCGTCAAGATTTAAATTTATATCCCGTTGAGGTACATTTGGTAAAGAGAATTTTAGACATTTTGTTTTGTTCGCATTCAGTAAAAGATTGTTAGCTGCGAACCATTTCGAGAGAACAGTTAGACTTTCGTTGGCATGTAAGACATCCGTATCCTTTCTATCTATTTTAAAAATTTGCGAAGTGTCATCAGCAAATAGAATTATATCCGATAATTTGGCCATCATGTAAGGGAGATCATTAATGTAAACAAGAAATAGGAAAGGCCCGAGAATTGAACCTTGGGGCACGCCCATCTTTACTAGAGACCCGGAGGACGTCGCCCCATTTACATTTACTTTTTGCTGCCTGTTTGATAAATATGAGAGAACAAGATCAGCAGCTTGTCCACGAATTCCGTAGTGGTGTAATTTACAGATCAGTGTGTTGTGGTCGACGCAGTCAAACGCTTTTGAGAGGTCACAGAAAATACCAATGGCATCCTGGGACTTCTCCCAGGATTCCAGAATGTGACTGATGAGTTTTACTCCCGCGTCTGTTGTCGACCTACCCTTCGTAAAACCAAACTGTTGACTATGCAGAATCCCATTTGAGTTGAAGTGAGACAGCATCTGGTCCAGCATTATTTTTTCATAGATTTTACTCAATGCTGGAAGCACAGATATAGGTCTATAATTAGAGGGGTCACCCTTACAACCCGATATAAATATTGGTATTACTTTACTATGTTTCATTAAGTCAGGAAACTTGCCGCTATCCAAACATTGATTGAATATGCCAGTTAGGAGAGGAGCAATAGAGTCAATAATATCCCCAAGAACTTTGACGGATATCCCCCATAAGTCTTCAGTATTTTTTATGTTTAGACTTTTGAATGCATTTATAATTGTATCAATACATATTGGTTTAAATTTAAAGTTTGGAATGTCCTTAGTAAAGTTTTCTTTAAGAAGTGCTTCAGCTAATTTAGATGAAGAGGGGAGAGATTTCGTAACCTCTAACGGAATATTGGTAAAGAAATTTTCTAGTCTCAGCGACTTCTAGCTTATCAGAAATAGTTTGATTATTTATTTTCAAAGACAATTCATTCTGATCTCGTTGTTGTGTCTTTCCGGTTTCTCTATTAATCACCTGCCACACGGTTTTTATTTTATTATTAGAGGTACCAATTTTGTTGACTATTAATTGAGATTTTGCTTGAGCGCAGACACTTTTGAATATTTTTGAATAGCTTCTAACATAAGTGTGAAAAGCTTGATCTGAAGTCAGAGATTTTTCGTGGTATAAATTATATAGAATATCTCTGCTTATCCTTATTCCCGTAGTGGCCCATTCACTAAATTTAGATTTGGAATTAACTTTAACTGTTTTTACAGGACACGTTTTATTAAATTCTTGACAAACTGTAGAAAATAATGTACCGTAATTTATATTGGGGTCTTTTGAATCAAAACTAGCATTAGATAGATTGCAAAGAACATTATTTTTAAACGATTTAAATTTATTTTTAGTAAGAGGTCTTAATCACTCGGGGATAATGCAAAATTTTACTTCACCCTTATTTATTAAAATTATTAATTGGTGCAAGAAAATACGTCGGAATATAACCTAATGGAGGAAAAATCTTATCAAGTGCAAATGAAAGACTTCTTTCCCCCCTGATCACTTCACTATTTAATCATCCATTTTTATACTAACTAACCACTCTGTGCGTGAACTACTATTACATCTACGTTACTACATATATTAAGTTGCGGCCTGCCCAGGGGAAATCTGCTAGATGTTGTATGTCCACAATTCCACATCCGTCCGTCTGTCACAATGTCTCGTCTGGTGAATGTCACTAGACTAGAGAGAACTATTAGATGGCGACACTTTTGATTGTGTTTGGAGTAACTAGGTGTCTGTCTAGCCGTTATATTACCTTACTCTATGGTGTCTAGGTACTTGGTTTTACATTAATTTCGCACTTTGAGATAACGAATATTTTAGCCTTGATATCTAGACTACTACGGCATCTAGTAGAGATGCTCTGCCTACTCCGATAACGTTTTAAAACGCAGATAGACACATCAATAAATTGGTGTAGGTACGTGGCACAACGATATTTATTGTCGTATCGATCTTCTGTTTATCACAAATAACTATTACAGAATCTATTTCGTTTTGTTTGTCAGCAACACACTTACACTTGCTCTTGAAAACATTAATCATTTATATCTTCAAGGTACTGAAACTTGTAGCAAAGCAGAAAATATTCCGAGACGTCCAGTGCACGTGCCGTGGCTGGACCATTCCGGATGATGGCCAAGATGTGGCCCGCGGGGAAATCACTCAGCCTGGCCGGAACTGCTCCCTGAATAAATTACCACGCGCACTTAACGCCAACACCTTGGATCTTGAGATAAAAGTCTAACATTAGTAAGATGTTTACTTTACTCGGTTGATAACCTGCATTTCTCTTCAAGAGTGAAAAAACAGAGTCCATTTACAGTACAAAGAAAAAGGAGGTAATGAAGTACATGGTACACCTCTTCCTCATCCTGTGGGAATCACAGGCGTGATGTTGCTTTTTTATGTTACTAATGGCACGAATGAAAGAACGATATTAGCAGGCGAGGTTTCTGCCTATTCCCATGAGAAAAAGGCGTGGTGTTAATGTATGTATATGAATTTATTAAAACATCCCTTAGAAACGTCCTGGTTAGTTGTTATTCTGAAGTAAAGCAACCCTACATTTATCTTCTTTTTTACCAGATTCCACTAAAATCATAACGAATGCCTCCATGCATCTCCTCACTAATAAAAACCCTGTGTTGGCATATTATAGGAGCCTGGAGCCAAGAGCCGCCCCGAGACGTCACGCGTCGTGTCCGGCCGAAATGAATAAATTAGCAGCAGCATTGTGAGTCTAGCTGCAGAAGACAGTCTATTTTGTGTTCTAAACATTATTATGACATGATGGAAGGTGGTTTTTGCTACATCTTTCGTAATAAAGGACCACAGAAAATAGGATAACTGTACAACACTCACGTCACGTGTTGCACCTCATGTCCCTGCCTTCGATTCCCATGGACATAAATGAGTACCTACAAGTAACATAATCAACCTACAAGTGGCGTAATCAACCTATAATGGTCCCACTGCTGGGATACAGGCGTCCGTTCTGTAAGAGGAAATGAGCCGTAAATCGTAATCCACCACGCGGGCCCACTGCGGGTTGGTGGTTTAGTGTTGCACATACCAATTCCCTTGCGATATTTTTTCTTCATTGTTTTGAGAACTACAACTCGTAAATCGCGGATATTTGCACTGGGCCATTACAGCTCTCACATATAAGTAATGAGATTTTAAACCACTTAAACGCAGACGTAACAGATTTGTTTTATGCTATTGCTATCAATCAAATAGTGCTTCCTGTTAATGCAGGAGCTTTTCCTGCATTAACGTAGGATGCAGAACCTAAATACCTCCGTCATCAGTCAAAAAGCAAACAATAAAGTTAAATGAAATGGAACAGTAAAAGAGGGCACGTAGCGTCCATAGTTCAGAAGTGCCTCTGTTTATGACAACCAACTAGAAGAAGATAACTGAAATTGCGTCCCCAATAAATGTTCGCAACTTTACGAGTGTAGAATGCTGTATAACGATGAAATTCAAATTCGAAATATTATGTTTAGCTAGATCCACTGCCAGGGGCGGATTTCCCTATAGGCCGAGTAGGTCCGGGCCTAGGGCGGCAAAATTTGTTTTTTTTTAGTAGTTGCCCACGCGCCTACGTGTAAGACAATTTTTGAATAACGATTCATTGTTACTCACAAATAGAAATGGTATGAATCAGTATCTGAAATACTGATTGAGATAATTAACTATCGTTTTTTTCGATTTTAATTTAATTTCTATAGTTTATTTAATTTTTCATGCTTTTCAGCACATGGGGGGGCGGCAATCTTTCAGGCCTAGGGCAGCCAACGTATCAAATCCGCCCCTGTCCACTGCCACGCGGTTAAATTGCTTAAAAAAAATAGAACCAACTCAACTCTAATAAAGGTATTTTGAAAAATCACAATGTTGTTTTTACAGTGTCTTAGGTATGAGAGAAGAGTGTGCCGGACAACAAGTAGGTACCAGGTTACTACACGAAAACCTAAGACATGCAGCGCAAGCATTTACCAGAGTTTACAAGGCCTACATCTTGTTCACATTCACCGAACGGTGTTAAACGTTGCACCTTGACGCGATAAACTTTCGATCGAGAGCTTGATTTTATCGAGTACCTATACTACCTACCTATATCACTATCAAATTAAGCAAAGTACTCGTAGTTTCGGCGAACAGTTTATAGTGATGGAGATGAGATAGGCATTAGGATTTCATAGGGCAATTTTCATCAAGCTTTCTTCCGATACACGGTAAACCATTGTCAACATGCTGATATTACATCTACCTACCTTGTGGTTTGCATTTAGATAGGTACCAATAAATTACTTTCATCACCAGAATAAATCGCCTTCTTTTTTTTCAATTATTTGTGAATGTGTGAACATTGTAGGCCTTGCATGATTCGAAGATGCTTGATAACGACTTCTTGTCGGGTATACGCTGTCCTCCCCTACTTAAGTAACGATGTTACTTAATTAAATTCTAAAACTAAATAACTTTAAAATAACCATGAAGTTTCTTGCCAATTCTCAATTCCATAGGTAAGTAACAACGAATCCGAACCGTGCATCTCTTCTCGAAATTTTATTAGTACCCATGTAGGCCTATGTGAAATAAAATATTTTGATTCTGAATCTCAGAATAAAAAAATAAATAAACCTAAAAGAAAATTAATAAATTATCATAGAACTTTAGATCAAAAAACTTAAACTTTAGATTTGGACTTAGACAGTAGATTCTAATATCGCGCGACTCACGGTTTTCATACATAAACTCACGCCTTTTTACTACTCCTCGCCTCTCTACTACGCTACGATCCTTACATACTCCTTTTTTTACCTTGTCCAAATGTCCACGTTCATACATTTGTTTTGCACGTTTTCCTGATCAAACAATCTAAACTTCAGATAAAATCTCCAATGTATTTTATCGAACGTTAAAACCGCCTAAAACTCCCCAAAACGGAACCAAACTCATAAATAAACACTTTACAAAACCATAACCTCGAATCTAAACTTGTTAACAGCAACAAAACGAAACAAGATTTCCCGCTTAATGAAAACCATAGACGTCTTCATTCCACGCAAACAACGTTCGGAAACCACGTCCCGCGCCCGAGGGAAATCAGCCGGCGTGCGTTCCGAAACCTTTGTAGCGAGCAGTAATTGCACTGACCAAGGCAAAGCGAATGGCATTTTTCTTGTGTCTAATACTTTTAATTAGTGCGGTCAAAGGAAAAGCTGGTGTTCTTTATATAAACAGTATGTACTGTGTGTGTTATAGATATAAACTTTACTTTTATTGACTTAACAATTAACATATCCAATAATTTAATTAATAGATACCTGAGGATATTGACAATCTCGTCGAAGATCGCAAAATATAGACTTTTTCTCTTGTATAAAAATTTCTTAATAAAAGCCATCCACATTTCACATTTTCTGGAAAAAAGCCCGTTTTTTTTAAAATATTTTTAAATTCGAATTAAGTCATTCCAATTTGGAAACAAAAAGCAAAATAATCATTCATAACAAAGTTAATTGCTTTAGGGTTGTCCCACAAAAAAGAACCCATAGAAAATGTGTGAAAAAATGTGCGGTATGTAATGTAATGTTACATTCGTTAGACCGTGATTGCAAACCCCCGCTAATGGAATTAATAATTTGCCAGGTCATGCAAAAATGGACGAGTTCGCATCAAAGAAAACGCTGTTAGATTTATGTTTGTTTACAAAACATAAAAAAGCACATTTTATCTCTCTTTAAGTTCACTAAAGTAGCCCGCGAAATAAAAATCTTCTTACGTTTATTTACAATTTGCTGGTCAGTGTCAGGTTGTATGTTGATTAAAACAAGATTCGCGACCGTAACAAATATGGGTTCACTGAGTTATAATCATTAAAATCATCAATAGAACCCTCTAATTTCATTTAATCCCATTGAATGACTTTTACATGAAATAGTCATTCATTCAGGGAACTTAGATTGAACTTAGAGGGTTTCGCGGGCTACTGTGACGCTTCCACCAAAAACTGACCACAAGGAAAACTGCTTTCTACATACTTCTGATTCAAACAAAAATAAATCTTCCGTAGCTATCGTAGCAACAATCTCCGAGATGTGCTACGAGTATAGTACCTTCGTAGCAAGCCTACTAGACTACTACTAGACTACTTCGTAGGTAAGTAAAGCTACATACATCTGTACATTCGCTACATAGCATTTCAACTATCGACTGCAAAGTAGATTTGAGTTTATTGTAGTGGTACCTATGGGTATTTGTATCAGGAAATTTACGCTGATAATTGATGAAATTTGAATGTGATACCACACTTCTGCCTACGTCTCTGGGGAATACAGTGTAGTCGTTATGTTAACAAGTTCTTTTTGTGTGACAAAAACAAAATATTGATTGCTAACTACGTAAGCCTAGTTCCAGAACTGTAACGACCTACGTAATGGCGGTCGCCGACGAAAATTTTTGCCGCCAAAATAAAAACAAAATGTCTGCTCGTTACTCCGACACACGGTAATATAATATTAATGTATATAATATTATAATATTATAATATTATAATATTAATGTATATAATGTATATATATTAATGTAATATAATATTCGAAAATTTGTTGGATAATTGATAAATCTGTTTTAATATTAAATCATATGACTAATAAAGGTATGAAAAAGCGCGGAGATATTTTTCACATTATGTAATTAAGCAAAATTAAAAAAAAAATGTTTAAAAAGGAAAATCTTTTGGATAACTAAACAAAGCTATATAATTAAGGATATAAAAACAAATTAAAAAATAACATTTAGCAGATCAATTTTTCAGTAGAAGTTATAGTGCAAAATGTTAAAAGTTAAATTTGGGGTATCTCCGAAATCGAAAAAATGTTGGATTCCTCTACATACTTATTATAAGTAGTACATACGTATATTTACAGAAAGTATTTCAGTCTGAGCAAATATTCACAGAGAGTTATAAGCGATTTTTACGTTTAGGTAAAAATACCTAACTTCTCGTAACAAAATTTGTTGGATTATTGTACATTTGTAATCAGTATTACCTAATTTCATCACATGCCAAATTTCATAGGCGGGAGAATTTTTCGTAAGTCTCCATATAACAAATATCCTCGTTGATTGGACTATAATCCAATCTGGTTGATTCACATTGACCCTTTCGTCGACGCCAAGACTGCGCAATCCCACGTGTTTATTTTTCACCGGATATTTATGTTTATACTTGGGTACATACGTACCTGACAGGTACGCGTAGATTTTTACCGTGTTAAATATTTCGATAGACATACATATGTTTGGGAAAAGATAAATGTATTGGGTACCTTACTGCCGTAGGTACTCTCCCTGATCGTAGGTAGCTGCTGGATTAGTTAACTTGGAGTACTTTTCATAAAATTAAAAGAAACTTTTTAAAACTTGTACACAATAGCTTTTATTTACTGTAATATCGTTCAACCTAGCAACTCTAAGTAATTTTTTGTCTTCTGTTTCTTTTGGTGGTGCCGCAATCAGTCTTCGAGCGTGATGAGCTATAGATTTTAGTTACTTAGTTGAGCTTTAGATAACCGTGTTTCCTTTTTGTTAGAGAACCATCACGCCGCATTCGCCGAACGATGACTAGTTCGGCGAATTATGAAAGAAACGACTAGTGTCCGACCGAAGCTTCGGCTTCGGCTACCTTCGGCCAAAAATACCGGCTACGGCCAAACGTTGTGGCGAGAACCGATTAGGGTCAGTGGGTCGTCTTTAGGCTTCGGCTTTGGCCAGAAATCAACCTTCAGCCGGACACTAGGAACGACAGATAATGTTATGTGTGATTTGAGATCATTTAACTACTTACTCCCAATTTTCACAGAATTTTCGGAAATAATGAGCACATATCTGTGACTTATTGGACTGACCTAAGTACAGTACTTCGCAGACACAGGGTACGAAAAATAAAAAAAACTTGTTTGCAAAAACTAAAACACTTCAAAAAAGTGAAAAATAACTTTAGCTTCAGAAGTCGGTGCCAAAAAAAAACTGTATCAATCAAACAAAAGTCACCGACTTCTGAAGCTAAAGTTATTTTTCACTTTTTTGAAGTACATATTTTAGTTTTTGAAAACTAGTTTTTTTTTATTTTTCGTACCCTGTGATAATGAAGTCGGTTTTATTCTTTGCAAAAAAGTTTTTTTATTTTTCCTTTTTTAGTTGTAACATCCTATATAATTATTTGATATGCATTTATTTTACATTGTTAACAATACATGTCATGGGCTTATCCCCAATAAAATGGAACTTAACATACCTTACTGTCAAAATGTGGGTGTACAATAAAAAATCTGCGTACCCCCTCAGAGCATACAGGCGTGATGTTATGTTATGATGTGTAAACAATAAACATCAAAGCGATAGCAGCAATCACGACAGATTTGTTGTCTATTATTGAAGAGTTCCGTTCCATATCACCGAAGTCCATAATCAGATCATGACAATATTTCTATGGAGTATACTCTTTCAAACAAAAGAACAACATACAGTCGAACATAGAAACTCCTCGTTTTTGAAGTCGGTTAAAAAGGCTTTTATGTGTCTGTAAGCACTTGAACATGAAGAACAGTGCGCACGTGTAATTTACGGCAAACTTTATTACGGCACGAGTACCTTTGAATCATACTAATTATAAATGCGAAAATGTGGATTTCTAGGTTTTCGTTATTGAGTAGTTGGTAAGCACAATCTCGCTTTAACAGTTAACCCAACTTTAATGCAGTAACTTAGTCTCAGTAGGTAGCTAAACCCACATTTGTGTTGCCCATGTTTATGTCCCATGGACTAGGGGCGAACCTGTTGCCATCAACCAGGCATAAATCCGGACTCCGGACTGCCGGCTACTAAAATTCCAATGTGATAGAAAAACTCAATTACATTTTGCCCGAATTGAGAATCGTACCCAAGTCTCATGCTCACGGTCAGCCTTACCAGTACCTACACACTAAACCAACGACTCGGACACTAAATCTAAATTTAACACACACACACACACAGGTAAAAATGAATCCGTACCCAAGAAGGTGCTGCTGTGAGGCTGTTAAGGTGGTCTAAAAATCCAACTCCGACATTACGTGATGCGGTTTAATGCCTCACACAATGTTTGTTTGCCTCAAACTAGATTGTAAAAAGGTTTATTGTCCATGCATAGCCTTTATTATAAAGTAGCTTATGCGCACGGCGTCGCCCGCGTGGAGTTCAATAATTGTCCCACAGGATCATTCTACCGGGATAAAAAGTATCCTACAGTATTAATACAGGTAACGTAACTATCACAGTAATAACTATCTGTTTGCTTAATTCATTCCAAATTCGTTCAGTAGTTTTTACGTAAAAGAGTAGCAAACATCCATACAACCTCACAAACTTTAGCATTTATAATATTAGTAGGATTAAGTAAAAAAAATCTTATTCATTTTTGTTTTAGATTTAACTTCCTCAACGAAAGCAAGCGTTCGCTACTTCGCGGCTAAACGAAACGTAAAGTAATATCTTATCTGTGCACTGCGCCAGCTGACATTGACAAATGACAAGTTTTTGTGTTTCAACATTACAAATAAATACGTGAAAAAGTGTTGTGGATGCTATGGCGTTGAGTTATTTTAATGAAAGTGAAGCGCCCCGGGACTTCCGAGTCTCGTCCACGGAGAGTGATGGCCACTATAAGAAATGCCTCCTGTGTTACACCGTCAAAAAGAACTTTTACTGTTCGGATTGCGTCAGGGCGGGCAATTTCGTGCATTCCTCAATGCCTTATGCGGACAGGTTGGTTCTTTAACCTTAATTACGCAGCAATATCAATGAACTCCTATATTTATCTCAGATAAACTATCTCCGCATTGATTGCGAATGATGTTTTCGTTTTCTGAATAGATGGCAATTTGCGCGTTATGTTTCAATTGAGTCACCATATGCGTCGAATGTATGTGTAAACAATGCGGAAATGTTGTTTGCTCTGATTGAATGCGTCGAGATAAGTCGGGAGTACGATATTTGCTGCAAAAACACTATGTGATAAGTAAGTCATTGTTATGGTGACAGTTCATAATGCATTAGTGTTTACAAACTTACATAACCTTGAATTGTAAATGTTGTCGTAGTTAGCATGTTGCAGCTTCAACACAAGTCAGATCAGACAACTTTATGACTCAGCTTTTTGAATATATTAATCTTAGGATCTCTGATAAATACTTTTAGAATGTTACTGGGTTTCTTAAATAGGTATACACTCAAACTCAAACTCAAACTCAAAGCATTTATTTCAATTAGACCATTACAGGCACTTTTGAAAGTCAAAAACAAAAAAGCTAAGCTACAGTCACATTCACAAGGCATAATAACTTGCGAAAGTACTGTAGTTGCACATTCCAAATCGTAGATCTCTATGGAGAAGAATGGGCAAGAAACTCCATGGACACTCTTTTTAATCAAAATATTGTTACAAAATCTTGGTTACATCATTCATGTTGAGATTATACATATATGTGAGAACGATGTACAAAGACGTGCACATTAAGAGCGTCCACTTCAATGATTTACTTTGTTTGAAAGTTTGAAAGATTGACCTTAATTTAGTTTAACAACCATGTGCTATAAAAGATTCTTTACATTGTCTTATAGTAAGAAAATTATATTATACTAGAAGAAAGTAAGCCAGCGAACTTATGCTTATGTTACAACCTTTGTTTATTTTGTAATTTCATAGCATAATTTTACAAAGATATAATAAACTGGCTAAACCTCATGCTGTTTAGAAACTAATGCAATAGTTATTATTGATTGCCCAAAAACTCGACAGATACGCAGAAAAACAAGGAAAACTACTTCGTGTAAAAGTCAACAGAAAACATGTACTGGACCGATGTGAGAAATTATTAGCGTCAAAACTGAAGAAGGACACATTATTGACTGAAGCAAAGCAGTCCAGAGACAAACTAGACCTCCTCAGACTAGCAATAGAACAGAGAAGACGCAATATTGAGGAGAAACGGAGAGAACTAATGGAACTAAAAAGTCATAACAATGAGTTAATATTAAAGTTACCGAGGTACAACAAACGTGTGTCAAGCCTCGGTAAACATGCTCAGATGCAGCGGATGGAGCTGGAGAACAAAGTCAGTACATACAACGAACAAGCGGAATCATTGGCAGCTTTACGCAGGTCGCGGATACGGCAGCTCACCAAGTATATCTTTCCTGTTTATATGACATATGATACAAGGTAAGTTAAGCCATTCTTCTACTTTTATTTGTTAGAAAATGGTTTTGTTTCTTTGGATGTTGTAAATTGAGCATGCCAGTGTCTTCCTCCTAAGATAGGTAAATGATTATATTCTGAAGATTCCTGCATAATTCCTAACAGTAAAATTACAGTACCTTGATTGGAATGTTATCGAAATTCTACATCATATGAATAATCTTTATATTTTGAGACAGTATCGGTACATATCAGTTGTTATCTATATGGGCCATTAGAGCTGTGTTACTATAATGTAAAGTTATCTGTACACTCATCATGAATTATAGCCTAATGTCTCTGCACTATCAGTCAGCAACAGACTGCATGAAGAATATCAGTTGACATGTGAATTAAATTCACAAACTTTCCAATTTACCAGGCAGCAAAGATAATTATAACTATATACAACTTTTGTTGTACGCCACATATAATTCCAAGTAGCAACGTACTGGACTTACATTACAAATTAACCAATATACTTGGCCATCATATTGTAGGGGTAACTTATTATCCAGTACTAACTGGGTTGTGAAGGTCAGATAGGCAGGCGCTCCAAGTACTGGTATTCAGCTGCATCCTTATAAGTCATGTCATTTATTTCTTAACAAAAGACATTTTGTAGAAATTAACTTAAAATTAGATTAATAACGAATAGGACTAATAAAAAGAAACATATTTAAAAAAATTAACAATAACCCATTTTTTACAACGATAAAATTAATAGTCGTTTAATAAAGAAACAATGTCAAAACATGAAAATAATAAAATTAATAGTCACTTAATTACCTACAGATTATACTAGAAATCATCATCATCTGCCTAGCCTTTTCCCAACTATGTTGGGGTCGGCTTCTACTAGTCTAACCAAATGCAGCTGAATACCAGTATTTTACATGGAGCGACTGCCTATCTGACCTCCACAACCCAATTAGTATTGGGTAATATGATACCTCTTGGTAAGAGTGGTTGTTGGTTGTCAGACTTTCGGACGACTGTCAAAGGTCTTCAAATGACAGCCGGGACCTATGGCTTAACGTGCTTTCCGAGGCACAGGGGAAACTCGGTATGTAATGGGTGTTCACCCATCCACGGACCAATCTAGGCAAGCGCGGCTTAACCCGAAGATCAACCCGAGCGGCTGTTATTATTTAACCACGAGCTCCTCCTTGAGAATATAATAGAAATGATTAACGCAATAAAAATAATAATAAAACTCAATCATAGCAAATATCGCGTAAATACATGATTGTCATTTGTTAACTGATGAACTCTTCAATCCTCAATAAATATGCCTTAGTTTGTTTTTGAATAAAATTAGATATTTATTATATTATAGACTGGAAGCCAACACCAACATAGTTAGGAAAAGGCTAAGCAGATAATGATATAAATAAACTTGACTGGAAGACACTCTATTCCTAATAAAACACTTTATGTCAACGATCAATGTGCGCCCTTTGCATTTATTTTCTTGTATTGTACGCGTCCAAAATGAAGGGGATACTCGTTTAATCAATAACGTTATAAAACACGCGTGACTTAGCTTAGACTATGCACTATGTCGACATTGGTACTACGCATTTCTGGCAACAGGCTGTATAATTCCAGGTTTGGTGAAACAAACACATGACACGTTTTGGCTTTGTATCTAGGGCAGCAAATGGGTCAATGTGTTTGTCTCTTGTGTTACACATCAGATACCCACAGGTGACTAAACAAAATGGCAAAAAACTAGACGACCCTTAATTGTGAGCTTTTCTGTGGAACATCAACAATTTTATTGTAATTCCAGTGAGAGTATAGAAGACATGGAGTTCATAGGCGAGGACAACGAGGAGGAGCCCCCGAACCGGCCGCAGCTGCACATCGTGGCGCCCTGGATCAACACCGACGGTGACTACTCGCAGGTGCACGACTGGCGTGAGTACTGCTCAATCATTTCGTCAAACAAAAAACAATCTAATTTTCCACCTTCCACGTCTTCTAGCTAAGGAGAGTTTTATAGCCCTAAATATATTAATATAAAGTCTCCAAACAATTGAGAGAAAAAAAACTTTCTTTTAAATTTGTTTAGCGCCAAATGCCAAACCCGACCAGCACATCTAAACGGTGTTCAAGACCTGTTAATTTTCTATAGCAATTACAATACTGACAATTTGTTTGAGTTGTGTTGGTTATTGATCTAGTCGTTGTGTACCCAGTGCGCCAGAACAACTCGTCGGTCGTGGCGGGCGCGGCGTGCGGCGCCAGCCCGGCGGCGCGCGCGGTGGCGGCGCTGGCGCTGGCGGCGCAGCTGCTGGCGCTGCTGGCGTGGGCGCTGGACGCGCGCCTGCCGCACACCATCTCGCTCAAGTAACTGCTGATTCCCTAACCTACCAAATATTTCCAGAAGAAAGAGAGTTGCATTTTTAAACAAAATTCCCCATAATAAATAAGCAAAATACGCCAGGTAGAGTATGCCTTGTGCATTACGTGTACCAATGTACCACCACTCTACCACTGTACATGAAGTTTGAATAAATATTCGACAATATATCCAATGCTGGGAGGCCTAACTCTGTGTGAGTGGAGCGGTGTCCACCACATAGGCTTAGCGTGGTTTAGTTAACAACACAATGTCTAATCCATACTAATATTATAAATTCCAAAGTATCTCTTGTTTGTGTGTCTTAACGGCTAAACGGATTTCGAGGAATAACGCCTGTAATCCCCGAAGAGTTAGACAGAGATGTACCTAATAGTATACCCACATTTCACCAGTTATGTTTAAGTCCCATGTAATAGGGGAGCCTATTGCCATCAACCGGGTACAAATCCAAACTCTGAGGCTATTGCTAAGAAATTGTTGATGGAAAACCCAATAACAATTTGCCCAACCCGGGAATCGAACCCAGTACCTCATGCTCAGCCGTCGGGCTTGCGACCACTAGACCAAAGAGGCAGTCAGGCAGGTGTTCGAAGAATACTAGTATACAAAACCTGGGTAAAAACAGGATACGTTTTATCCCGGTAGTACGGCCCAGTGGGATAATTTGTGACCTCCACGCGGGCGATGTCAAGAACAAAAGCTAGTGGGACATCCATAGCAGTGGCCGTGCTCATCCCTCATCAAGACCTACAAAGTCTGTGCTGCTAGTTTGCCTGTTACGTGCACAAGTTTAATTTTAATCTATGTAATGTAATGTAATGCATGCAAAATGCGTTCGTGTTTGTTTTGAACAACTTCGTTTCCCGGAAACACCCACGTAGTCGAGTCGCGTGATACCAGACTGTACATTAGGTACTTTATTATAATAATCCAGTTTATAAAATGAACTCTGTAACTTGGTCTAGTTTTTTTCCTTATTCAAACATTCATGATACTGAAATGGCACACGACAACATGGAATGTTTAAGATTTAAATATAAACAGTAAACACCCCACCCGCCCCAGGCTTGCCACAGTTTTTACTACTTACCCAACATAGAGTTCTTTATTATTTATAAGTCCAATATTTATGCTTTGTACATGTATAAACCTTCCGCAATAAATTCCCTAAAACATGGTAAAGTTCGCATCAAAATCTGTTTCGTAGTTTAGAAAAACAACACAGAAACACGAAAACAGTCTTTAATTTAAAACATGTAGTTTAATTAATTAGCCCACTTAGTGGAAAAAGCCGATAACATATAAACAAATAAAAAACTACAATCAACATTACGATCTAAATGTAACAATGTTATCGAACTTCAGCACTAGAGGCAAAATAACGACCAGTTTGTATACGCCTCCATAGCTCAGGGGTTAGAGCACTGGTCTTGTAAACCAGGGGTCGAGAGTTCAAATCTCTCTGGAGGCATGCTACTGAAAGTTTTTTTTTTAGTCCCCATATTTAATCTATACGACAACAGCACAACTTTAGACAAACCTCTACAGATTATGATCACACGACATGAGATCAAAGTGTGTACATTTTTTAAAGTTGAAAATGCCTGCCAGGGCTGCGGGACTGTTCGAAAAAGATACCGCGGCCCTGGAACATAAAGGGCAAAAGAAGGAACATGGATGGTTTTTAGTCAGTAAAAGTCTGACACTCCCTTCCTACCCGCCCAGAGCGGGAGGAGTCATTTGATGATTTCCCATCCGAAAAAAAAAGGGTAGATACTGTAGCTGTATGTATACCTCTGCTTGCCGCTCCGAGGATGCATGTACAGGCGCGATGTTATGTTATGTTGAAGCGGATTTTTTTAGATGACTTGTTCTTTACAAGAAACCATAACATAACATCACAACTGTAATCCCCTAAGGGTTCGGCAGAAGTGTACCTAATAGTATATCCACACTTTGCCAGTTATGATTTAAGTCTCATACAATAGGAGGCGTCTTATTGCCACCAACCGGGCACAAGTCCAGACTCATTAGCTGATACTGAGGAATTCCTGATGGATAAACGCAATACCACTGCACTCGCACTTGCGACCACTCGACCAACAAGACACACAAGAAACATAAAGACATAAAGACATAAAATAAAGACATAAAACAATCATGCCATTGCATTAGGTGCTAAATAAGATTGTGTTAACATACGCCTCCATAGCTCAGGGGTTAGAGCACTGGTCTTGTAAACCAGGGGTCGAGAGTTCAAATCTCTCTGGAGGCATCGCTCCTATGATTCTTTTATAGTTTTCTCATATTTATATATACGTTAATGCTGAATTTTAGGCTTATTATTAGCCGCTACAGCCAATTCATAGGAACTTTTTCGATTGAGATCAAAGTATGTATTTTTGATAAACAATTAAAACTTGGAATTTAGAGGGTTCTCAAGAGATTCGCTTTTCATCATCATCTTCCTGTCCTCATCCGTTGTTACTCGGGATAACCGCAACATGTTTTATCCTTCCATTCTCCTGTCAACCGTCACGCTATCATTAAACCCTTTTTCAAAAGATTAGCTTGAACTACTTCGAAACTGTAAAAAGCTAGAACACTTCCGGGCCTTGGGGAGAGTTCCCTTTAACCACAGCCTTCAACACTTCTCTAGCTTCCTTAGTTAATTCATTTTCCAATTATATCCCTCTTGTAATTTGCGCGAGAGGGTAGTTACTATAGCTGTATACCTCTGCTTGACACTTCGAGGATCACAGGCGTCATGCCATGTGAAAAAAGTTCTTGTAAAGTGTGAAGTGCCTAGTTCTTTACAAGAAACAATAAAGACATAAAACAATCATGCCATTGCATTAGGTGCTAAATAAGATTGTGTTAACATACGCCTCCATAGCTCAGGGGTTAGAGCACTGGTCTTGTAAACCAGGGGTCGAGAGTTCAAATCTCTCTGGAGGCATCGTATCGAAGTATTTTTTGAGATGCTTCGTATTTTCTCCACGATTTTATTTTTGTAATTAACGTTTATTTACGGGAGTAATCTCCGTTTTACTTTAATTTTAAGTCTGTATGATGATTAGTATTAGTAAAGTTAAAACTGTTATCAGTTATCGGTATGTTATTCTTGATGAATCAGTAAAGAGTGTGATGGAGTCATTAACCTGTAGGTATCTATTATTTTTACGATGAAACGGTTAAGTTTTACTAGCATTAAAATGTGCTTAACATAACGTTTTATCGCCATGAATTTCCGCAAACGAACACCTGATTCAAAACTCTACTGACTTTTGATATTAAAATGTTGTGTTGTGCAAACAAAGTGATACTTATTGTGTTCACTTGAACAAATAAAATATGAATATTATATTAATGACGTGACGACGCCGAATCGCCGCTGGAAAGCGAAAAATATTAATTTTGGCGAATTACTTAAATGCGGTACCTACTACGTTTTCCAAAGCGTTTTTATTAAGTCTTTGCATCAGGTATATTTTTTTCAGTAGCAGATTTAGGCTTGCCCCTCATACATGAGACTTAAACATAACTAATGAAATGTAGGTGTAGGTACAGTCAGCATCAAAAGTTGATGACCACATTTAGATTTTTAAAATCGCTGTACACCGTATTATACCTAAATCGCTGAACATGACAAGCGCCAGAAATGAATGATTATAATAAAAGGGCATAAGTAGGTGACCATCACTTTTCAAAAGTCGCTATACAAAGTTATAGTAAAAAAAACATAACATTCTTCGTCTCTAAAGTCTCTGAACAAATTTTTGACAAAAATAGCATACCATCGTTCATCTCTAAAGTCCCTGAATAAAATGAAATGTTTTTTGAGTTTAATATGTGTGTGTATTTTTTTTCGGTAGGTATATTGTTTGGTAAATTAAGTAGACACATGCACAATGCACATGTAAATCGCCACCGTTTTATTTATTATCAACAAAATTAAATTAAATGGTCGATCTTTAGGTTAAGCCGACTACCCATTACATACCCACCCCACCCCTACTTAGGACAAACATTCGTGTGATGATGTGATGTAGATGATAAATAATTGCAACCGCAATGGTCTACATCTGATACAGAAATATTATTTTTACATTAAAGGGTAAACAGTTTTTCAAATACCCACAAATATGTTTCCCAAAGAATTGAAATAAAACGGAATTTGTGTGAATTTTGAAAATGAGTCATATGTATACAGATTAGGTTCTAATTCAATCGCAACTATAAAAATCATAAACTAAGTCGACGGTATGAATTTGAACAGAATCTGCGTGATTTTTGAAAATGAGTCTTATTGCTTTACGAATAAGGTTATAATTCAATCGAACTAAAAAAAAATCATTAATTACGTCGATGGTATAAATTCAAACAGAATCTGCGTGATTTTTGATAGTGAGTCTTATAGCTATACAAATAAGGTTACTAATCAATCATAATACAGAAAGCTTAGATGACGTCGATGGAATAATTTTTAAGCGGAATATGCTTATGCACCCACTTCTAATATTTCTCGTTGATACTATGACACAAAAACAAAATTATTTTGGAAAGTTACATTCGAAATTTACATCCATATTTTTTTTTTGACATGATTTTGTTTGGATAGGACAAGATTGGATTTATAACTCTGAAGATAGTAACGAGTACTTTTTAAGTTTGCAGTTCAGCTACTTTTGATAGTATAAGTTTACACGCTACGTATCCGAAACAAACTAATGTTCAGTAACTTTTGTTATTTAAGATGTTAAGTTATTTTTGGACGTTGTCGTGATTACACTAGATAACCAAAACAAGCATTTTATATTGTTCAGTGACTTTTGTAAAACTGAATGTTATGATGTTTTCGGATACTATAACGATCAGCGATTTTTGACAAAATGGTGTTCAGTTAATTTTGAACTTTAATGATGTTCATTCAATACTGGCGCCCTTCTTGTTGAGCGATTTATGGGTGATATAATGTACAGTGATTTTGAAAATCTGAATGTGGTCATCGACTTTTGATGCTGACTGTACTACGAGTACTATGGGTCCAGCGGTACTTTTCTGCCTAACGGTTCGGGGAAAACAGGTGTGGCTTTATTATGTAATAAATCAAATTAGGAGAAATAAAAATATATATTTGGATTATTGGCTTTGCATGAATACCCAATCAATGTATTGGCAAAACTTTTCCCATATGCTCCGGTGGCCACTTTCTATCATGTAGAACATTGCCGTTTACCAAAGAAAATACTGTGAAATGTGTCCGCAGTGAGTACTGCAACTGGCGCGTGTCCGCGGGCGGCGTGACGTGGCGCGCGCGCCGCCTGTCCGCCTGCGCCGCCGCGCTGGCCGCGCGCGCCGCGCTACAGCCACACGCCACGCCACAGCCACACGCCGCACACGCGCCCGCGCCGCCCGCGCCACACGCACTGGCGGCGCTACACACGCTTGTCGTCGCCGCTAATACTGATGACCCCATGCTTGGCAGGTAACACATATTATGCTACAACGTTGTGAACATCATTTTCATTAAAATGTGCATAACACCCTTTGACCTTTCGTTTCCACCGAGCATCAAAAGCTCAGAGTATGGCATGACACCTCACTCAGTAGGTACCTACACTACTTGGTTTTTTCCCAATTCAAGCTGGCCGCTGTAGATCCAATCTGGCTAGATGGAGTGTAATGAACCTATCTCGGATGCAATGCGAGTGTGAAGGAAGACCTAACACAGAATGTCACACCTTCTCTCCTGCTTATCGTGTTCCACTAATTGCACCCTCCAGAACTTGAATGAAGCAAACAATAGAGCTGATCAGCTCACTTCGCATTGTTCGGATAGAATCTGAGCCATCGATTTGAAAAGAAGAATAAGAACCAATTTAAAAATACCTCAACATTTGGCACTGGCACTAGACGTCAGTGGCGGATCTATCATACAAGCCGAAAAGCCCGGCTTGTAAGGCAATCGGGCTTTTCAATCAAACTCAAAAAATAAATAAAACATTCTAACACAATTTACGTCAAACAATAATAAATAACATCTGATTCTGCGCGAAACGAGCGCGCGAATCTCTTGCGATATCGTACCTACGCGTAGACAGAGTATCCTATAGACACCGCCAAAGCGTGTCGCAAAAAGAGACAAAAAATAAATACGTCACGAATTTAGGGTTACCGGGTGAGGAAAAATTTACCCCACAATTTATGAGAATTGGAAATTAGTACGTAAGACAAAGCCTGAATATGCCAATGACATATCCGTTACCATCGGTACGCAAAGGCATGCGATGCGGAGAAGACATGCTGCCGAACTCAAATTAATTGCGATGAGGGCAGGAGTGACGATGGATGATGATGATGTGGTTCTAAATTACTGCCATTTCTGATGTGATAGTAGGTTCTGGGTTTGTGGGTAAATAATAGAACATGTTTATTTTTAATAAGCTTTTATTGATTTAACACATTATTGTCCTTTAAATAAAACAAGCTTCGTATGTTTCTAATTTTTTGCTTAGGTTCAAATCCTTTTGTTGCGTGATGTATACGCAGTTCAAAATAGTGCATGGCAATTGCCTTAATAAGTAAAACTTTGTGGTTTCCAATAAAAGGTTGACTTTCAAAATGATTATTTATGAATTCTTCTTTCTAATTAACTTATATTCTTCTTTTTAATTCTCAAAATGTTTGCTGCAAATTTTTGATGACGGTTTTGGTGTCCAATCTGTTCGTCCTGTAGCTACAATCCAATTCTGACGTAAATTATCAGGTTCAGGGAAACTGCAAAAAGTCATTAAATATTTCAGATATTTAATTAATACTCACTGCAGAAGCCATCATATTATTATTTCCCATAATAGTGGGTAATAATTTATAGAAAAGTTGGCAACACCAACGTTTTTAGGTTAGAATTTATAATTGAATAATAATTGTTATTTTTGTGCTTTTTAAGGACGAATCGTACGTCTAGCGTACATTATACACAATATATGAACATAATAAAATGTTACTGAATGCCTAGAACTGATAAAGAGTGGAATACTTACGAATGAAAAGACAATCCTGGGATTTTCGTTCCACTATCACTTTTACACCCTTTAACGCTACACCACACCATTTTTTTGTATAAATGGTTGAAATAGTAAGTCTAAATTGTTCAAAACAAAATATAACATAAATTACTTAACATATAACACGTAAAAACTGTATTTTAAAGGTAGACGATGGCTAGCTGCACGTCAGCTGTCAAACTTTGTTTAGCAAACTAGTGTGCTGACCTTGAAAAAACGTGGCACGCTCGATGAAACAAAAAATTTTATCGTTCTGTTTCATTTCTTTACACGACATCGGCATAAGTTGTTCTTTTTCTTGTGTGAATGCGACAAAACATATCAATTAGTCTATAGCATTCTCTGTCTACGTACCTACGGCCTACAGCCAGTGCTTTCTCTTTCACACCCATTGGCTTGCATTTGGCTTCTGACCTCTCGCTTGCTCCTAGCAAGTTGTGTCTGATTTTTATTAAATAGGTAGGTACATATTTGGACATTTTGTATTGAATTTAAAGCTGGGCTTTTTTTGAATGTGTGCGTGTAAGTCAGTGTAGTTTGAGGGAGAATGTGTGTTCTCGGTTCGCGCCAAGAGGTATGTCGGTTTGTTTGTTATGTTTTGAGTGATTATTACTGATTAGTGATACTGATTATTGGTGCAATTTTCTTTGTTGTGATTTTATTATTTCAATTTCTTGTGATTAGTTTTTGCTGTAATTGACGTTGTTTAGAAGTGATTATAGTTTTTTAACACTAAAATGAATTCGGAAACGCATGCAACTGTTCCTTGTGAAGGATTAGTGTGTGAAATCGATACTGGGCAAGGTAAATATTTTGAGTTTTACAGAAAAAGAAAATCTCGTTACTTCACCTAAACGCGGCCAATTAAACCAAAAGCGGGTAATTAAAGCAGAATCATAATAGGATAATGTTATGAAATACGTTTAAAGACAAATGAGACCCCCTGATCACATTTAATTGTATCAATTCCCGCGACAAGTTATACATAAGTTACGACAATTGCTATAGAAAAACAGCTGTTGGTAGAATTAAAACGTTCACCAACATTTTATGCTGATGTAATAAAATTATTTTACAGAAAGATACAGTTTTTGATTTAGAATACAGAAAGTAATTAAAGTAATTTTATTATACATTTAAAAGTTTCATTCACTCAAACGAATTGTAAACAAACGGCTTTTGTCAAAGCCACTGGAGGTATGTCATTGTTGATATTATTATGTAAGTATCTGTAAATCTATCTAGTAATACCATGCCTACTGTGTGCTTTGTTCTTTGTCATCTGTCCGTGGTAAAAAAGCGAAGAATGAAGAGTTATGGCTGTTCACATTGTGAGTATAATAAAATAACACATTCATACATTTTCAACAATTTGCAGTCGTAGAAACCAATTTTTTATTTGAATGCCATCTCTCGCCAAAGTGAGGAAATTATTACGAATTGATGTGAAGAGTTCTGTTGTTACATTTATGTGAGTAGATGGCTCTTATATCATTTACTTCTTTTGTGAAGGGATATAAAATACGAAATGTTAATCACCACTCTTTGTATTTTATATTTAGGCATATTTAAATAATAGGAAAATACAACCGGCGGCGTTATTAAAAACCAATGTCAGAACTCAGAACAGAGAGCGAAACTTTTTTTGGAACGAAGTTCCTTATCGCGCGTTGCGAAAGGGGGCTAGACGGAAAAAAATCAGACGAGAAGTTGTAACGACACTTTTTACCCGACTGCGCGACGCAAAGGAGGGTAATGTGTTTTTGCTATAGTAAGCTATTGTAAGCTGTGCGCATGTTTCTCTATCTGTCTCTCTCTCTCCCTTATAGAAACCAAGCCAGATATTTTCGTTTCGTCTTTGGTCTGTGGATGGGTGATCAAGGTTAAGCAACGACTGCCAAGGTCTGTCTGTGGATGGGTGATCAAGGTTAAGCAACGACTGCCAAGGTCTGTGTGTGGATGGGTGATCCAAGTTAAGCAACGGTTGCCAAGGTTGGTCTGTGGATGGGTGATCAAGGTGAAGCAACGACTGCCAAGGTCTGTCTGTGGATGGGTGATCCAAGTTAAGCAACGGTTGCCAAGGTTGGTCTGTGGATGGGTGATCAAGGTTAAGCAACGAGTGCCAAGGTCTGTCTGTGGATGGGTGATCCAAGTTAAGCAACGGTTGCCAAGGTTGGTCTGTGGATGGGTGATCAAGGTTAAGCAACGACTGCCAAGGTCTGTCTGTGGATGGGTGATCAAGGTTAAACAACGGTTGCCGAGGTCTGTCTGTGGATGGTTGATCAAGGTTAAGCAACGACTGCCAAGGTCTGTCTATGGATGGGTGATCCAAGTTAAGCAACGGTTGCCAAGGTTGGTCTGTGGATGGTTGATCAAGGTTAAGCAACGACTTCCAAGGTTTTTTTTTCACTAATTAATCTAAATGAACTTCGTTCCATCCGGGTGTCCCTTGACACCTCTCTAGTTTTTTTTTTCACCAAATGTCGTCAGTTGTTGAATTATTGGGCTTTGCGTCCCTTTCATTGCGGGCACGCTACTGCTAGACGTTATAAGCGTGCATTCCCCGAAATTTAGAATCCAGCACTACCACTCGAAAAACGTGTCTCAGCTATTTAGCGCCACTTGTAGGAGTTATGTACGTGCCAACGTGGACACATGCATACGAGCAAACCGAACTATGCCATAGGTTTTCTTGAACTGTCTCTATTTCATGTTACCTGTGCAACTTCCCCATGTCAGAGTGGAGGCGTGGGTGTCGGCGTGCGAGGCGGGCGTGCGCTCGCTGTGGGCGGACGCGGTGGCGGCGCTGGGCGACCTGGACACGGACGACACCGAGCCGCCCGAACATCTGCACTGGCCGGAGACCATGGAGGTATGTGTACGCATTCTCTCGTATTGACACAAACAGTTAATTACTGGCAATCGTGGAGGCAATTTAAATGAATTATTGTTTATCTTATCCTTCCTCCTATGCTGTTCCGCCACTTCATCCCGGCTTGAACACTAGGAAGTGACCAAGGGCAATCCCTAAAGCACCCGCTTTGGGGATTGCCTCACGTGATATTCGGTACTGATTCTCAGCTTAAATTAGAATAAATGACGATTGATTTTGATTCGTTTACTTTTACCGAAAATCATTATGACAAGTAAGGATGGTTTGATTTTTTCTTTCTAATGACTGCAATTCCTCCATATAATCGGTTCGGAACGTTATATAACAGTGGTTATCTCGTAGATTTGCCTGAAATATAGTATTTTACAGATTTTAAAACACAACACAATAGTTCTTCATATTCCGCCTACCAAATTCGGAATGCAAATTTTGTGACAATAACACGTAATGAACATATTTATTATGACCGTTTGTCAGATGGAAGAGCTAGGCGGCACCCCGCCGCCCGCGCCGCCCGCGTCGCTGGTGACGTCAGCGGCCGCGTCGCTGGCCTCCATGTGGCGCGTCTTCACCAAGTGACAGCTGCCCACTGCCCACTGCCCACCCTCGCACACACTATATGTATCGCCATATCGGCTTAGCATCGGGTAGAAATGGTCAGAAACATATTTCCACAGTCGTCATCATCTGCCAATTGAATTCAAGTATTTTAGAGTGAGCGACTGCCTCTCGACATAGCCCCTCCCCTTGGTAACACTGATTAGCAGTTTTTCGGGCTCCTGACTACTCGTAACGACTGCGTGAACTTAATACTCCTACAGTGTGGTGATAATATAATTAATTAGCTTTTGCGATGACACCTTTTGATATCTAGCACCATAGGTACAGCAGGTGAAAGCTATTAAGTCCATTTGAAAAAGGCTACATAGATTCTGTTTTACGCAGATTAAAAATACTAGTAACATTTAAAGCCTCGGAATGTTGCTAGCAGTAATAAAAGATAGTTTTAGATAATGATCCCGTTTGTGTCTTCTCGCTAGCGAAACATTCACATGAAACATGGTGAAACCTCTGTCTCTCTGCTCTAGCTGGCAGCGTAGATCAATGATCAAACCTAGGTTACTAATATTTTTAAAGGTTGATATAGTAGTATGCTATTCGTGCGTCTAATTTGCTGCCCACTGACCCTATACTGGGTGTAAACGAAGCCGTCAACCAAGCATTCTGTACATCAAACTAAGTAACTATGCAAAAATTACTGCTAGGAAACGACTTTTTTTGGTGTAAAATCAAGTTTCACGGTAGGACTCAATGTATCGCACTCAAAACATTTTGCTTTGAATATTAAGGGGGTCTTGGAGGTATTTAAAATAAAGTCATAAGGGTACTTTTACACTTGTCAACTCTTAAAACTTCATTACATGACCATCCCATCGACACGAAGTCATCCGGGTATACAATAATTAACTGGCTCGCGGTTTCGCACGGGTAGCCAGTTCGTTATAAATGATGTGCGATCTACGCTGTCAGCTGTCTTTTAAAATCTTTTATCTCATCAGACAACGTGTTTTTTTTTTGGGTGTTTCACCAGTGGCCACTCAATAACTCGCTCAAATGTTTGAGATCGATCTTAAGTATACTCTTGAGATAGTGAATTATTGTCAATTTCTTAGATTATCACATTACGTAAGATGACCTTAACTGACAGTTTATGGCAGTGCCTGACGATGTTCGTTTCTTATTGTTCGTACTCCAACACTCCAACACTCCATAGCAAATGTTTTATTTATGCATATTTTCATTAAATTAGCTTAATCTGCACCATGACAGCCTGTTATTCAAGAAAAATGTATTCATTTTCATGTGTTCATCTAACAATACAAAATAAATCACATATTCACAAGTAGAGTAAAGTTTTAATTGGGTTCACTATCCATTTGCATAAAATGTTAAGACCTAATATAACTTAGCATAATTTTGTTTGGCATAATTATATTTTCGCATAATATAATTACGCATAACAGCTTACGCATATTTTTTTAAGCATAATTTCTCTAACCATAATAATGATGAAGCATAATATTCTAAAGCATAAATTTATTAAGCATAAAGTTCTAAAGCATAACTTTTTTATACAATTTACAACACAAAACACAACAACAATTGTTTTTACAATTTATTTCGACGATTGGAAAAAAGCCATATCTCCTGAATCAGGTAATAAATAACATATTAATATAATATACCGTATTGAACAATTTTGTGGATTTTTTTTTTCGCTGTGGGAAGCATGAAGCAAGCAAGCATACAGCATGCAAGCAAGCATACAGCATGCAAGCAAGCATGCAAGCAAGCATGCAGCAAACAAGCAAGCATGCAGCATTCAACCGAGCATGCAACATGCAGCAGGCAGGGTTTCTGTCACGGCTCCGGCGCTGCGGGCCTCCGGCGGCCCCACGCGTGCTAATCGTCGCAGACGGCTTTCGCTCACCACCGCAGCTTCGGCTTGTTGGCCGGCTTCGCCGGTCAGCCTCAGCCGCGGCGGCGGCTCGCTCGCAGCCACCTGCTCCTCAGCCCGCGGGCCGCCTCGCCCCTACGCGCCTCCGCGATTTTAAATTACACTCTAGGGGTAGGACAAACAAGACTACGTGGAGTCGGTTTTGCCGCAATTCGGTTCTGTCACTAACTTTTGTTGCACAGCATATTAAATTTTTAACCAACAATATTTTGTATGCCTAAATATTATTAGGCCTACTAACGTTATGCGAATCAAATTTATGCCAAAACAAATTAGTTTTTAAGATGATTATGCCAACATAAAATGTATGCCTAAAAAAATTATGCCGAAGTATTATTATGCCAAAAAAAATTGTGCCAAAATCGTTATGCCGAAGTATATTAGGACAAAGAACATTATGCGAAAAGAAGGGATCCCTTTTAATTGATGTGTATAATAGTTTTGGTCACGATCACAATGAACGAAGTATTAAGCGGGTTGTGTCAACTTTAATAGTTTCTTTTTTATATTTTTGTGCAATTATGACATGAATAAATTCAATATAGTTTTGTAGAACTGTGTTTTCTTTTATTTATATACTTATCTAAAAAGGAAAATAATAAAGCTTCCGAAAAACAAATTAACTTCAACGATCAGTGGTTGACTGTAATATCTTCTGGGCACGCTCGTTTCATCATAGACCTCATCCATCGCTTTCCACTAGGCGTGATCGAGGTCAAGAGCAGGCCCATTTTGTAATAAAAAAATACTAAGCTTGGTTAAAATGAATTACCGAAAAATTAACCGATAAAAAATGTTGTATTTAACAAACAGGAGCTTATTTAAATTACAATACTTACTACGAAAATAATAAACTAAATTTCCAAAAAGATACCAAACTTCCTTTCAGCTGTCGGAAAATCAGTATATAAGGCAGTAAATTTCATGTTTTGAGTATGCTATTTTTTTCTGAGCTTATATAACTACCTAAAATAAAACACTATGTATTAACAAAACAAATTATTATTAATAAATATAGTCAACTATAAATAAGACTAGTACATAATACTGTTATTACTAAAATTGATAAATGCACTAAAATGTCTTTAAAATAAAGCTAATAAATACCTTCATGTGGCAACTATCGATACATTTTAAAGTTAGCAACTGTACTCGTTGGTTATGTCAGATCACGGTTAGATTTGAAATTCGCAATCAAACATGCGTATTACAATATATCAGTATTTGACCGGACATTAATTATTGTAAAGCTCAATTAAAAGTAATTCATAAATAATACAGTTAATTAAAAGTAATTCTACTAAGATTATCAATATTATAAAACTCGACCGTTCCAGATATAGTTATGTCTAGTTAAAATGGGCATTTGAGCACATCAGCTACGAGACTTGACCACATTTTCTTATACGAAATTGTCAGGGAGGATATTTATCAGACATTGTAAACTTCCAAGACAGATAAGACACATCCAAATCTTTTCATTTTGTTTTGTATTTAAAGCCACCTCTCAAGCAGAAATAACTACCCACTATGAAACCAATGCGAAAAGGAGATGACGGTATTATGCTATCCCTCTATCCGCTATGTATCTCCATTACCATTGCACCATAGGGACGTCCCTGAAGTACCCGAACTTCATAAAAAACTTACTCGAGTATTATCTAGCGAGTTTACTACAGCTTGGCCTACAGTCCTTGAGACCTGTGCCTCGACAACAATGTTCTATAATCTCCATATAAGACAGGCAAGTCACCGTGCGTCTCTTGACCTGGTCCAACGCCTGTTGCCGTCAGCCAGCGCTTGTGATAGCTGTTCCACACGGAGGAGCAGATCTTCAGTTGGGGATACGTCGCGCTGTTTGGAAAGGCAAAAGCAAAATGAAATACCGACAATTTTGTATCGAGAAGGAATTACCAAGAAAATTAGATAATCATTGCTTATTGAACGGATTATTGATAAACTTGTGTGAATAAACTTGTGTATGACGGTCATACAATTGAAATAATAAGAATCGTCATTTACCTCGTTCGGTTCGGACGACGCATCAACGCAACTCGACTGTGCGCCGAATTAATTACGACAAAATAAATGTGGTGATACGTGATCGGCTCAAACCCATTCCTCGTCGGTAAGTATCCTCAAGCAACAGCTATGGGAGCTGTCGGCCTGCAGCGTGACATACGTACCGGCGCGCGGCCGCGCTCCAGCGTGACGCGCACGCGGCGCACGTCGTGGTGGCAGCAGGGCGCGCCGCCCGCCGCGCTGCACGCGTCACGCCGCACCGGCTCCTGCAGCGCCTGGTCACACATCCACACCTGTCGATATAAACACAGTCAAATAAGCAACAACTACTTACAAAAGTCATCACTCATCGGCCAAATGTTCCTGATCTCCCAGAAAAAGTAATCATCATCTTTATTTAAAAACGAACGCTACGAAACAATGATATGTGCACTTACTACAAACGCGGCAGTGCAAAACTTTTCTCCGTGTGGTGGGTTTACCCTGTGGCGCAACGTACTTGCTTCCGAATCACTTACTAGCATACTGTTCGGTCTAAGCAATCGAACACTTGCTAACGCAGCAGTTTACAACAATCATTGTACCTGCTTGTATCTAAGTGACCATTTTGTGAATACTTTAACATCAGTGCATTACCAGACATCAAACGGACCGGGTGCATTCATAACATTTAACATAACATTTTACTATAAAACATTTAACATAACATTTAATTTAAGACCCTTTAATAAACTTTTAAAACCAAATCCAAACAGTGCTTTAATATTACCTACGACCTTGCACCCCGCACATATTGGTCCTTCGAGCCGGATCGCACGCCTTCGTCAAAGGGGAAGCTGAACGGCTCATCCAACATTTACCAATCAGCGCACTATTCCATATGCTGGGATATTCTGCGTCATCGATACAACACAAGAGGGCTATATTCTCTTTTCACATGAACATTCTTCTAAGATTGCCCAACATGCAACAGCAGTCCTTACAACAAATCAAAAAACTGCATGACACAAAATTAGAATGTCTGAATGCTGTCCGAAATTTAGACATTGGTACAACATCGTGTAATCCTATGGTGGTACATATCCTATCCCAAAAACTAGACTGACACGTATACCGATTATATAGTCTTTAAAAAATTCGCGGGAGCTACCAGTACTTCAAGAATTTCTGGATTTCCTGGAGACCAAATTCATCAGTTTGGAGTCAGCTCGTCGCAAACAAAACAGCCCCGGACAAAAAGGGCCTAACAACCAACAACATTCCTCAACAGGTTTCAAGAAACATAACAACAGTGGGAATAACGGAGCCTTGAAAAAGACACTACACGTGTCGAAGTTCAAATGTCCACATTGCAGTGGCGAACATGGCCTCTACAATTGCAAAATTTTCTTGGAAATGCCCACTGAACAAAAGCTTGCAATTACGCAAAAATTGCAGGTGTGCATTAATTGTTTATTTAGTCATAATGGCAACCAGTGCACTTCAACAAAACGATGCCGCAAATGTACAGGTAACCACACAATATTACATGACGCTTTTGTAAGGCCGACGGGCTCTCAAGTTTCTAAACATACTGAACCAACAATCAGAGTCTCTAATGCATCACAGGACGGTAATGCAGAGATTCTGCTTTCAACTGCTCTCGTGAAGGTTATGGCAGCCGACGGGACTTATCACACCATGCGCGCTTTTCGACCATTTTCTTGTTTAACTGTAAAAGGCTCAGCAAATAGTCTCAATAACGTGTCCAGTTAAACAAGGCGGTATGCACATTTTTTTATAACCGCTCTTTTAAAACAAATTTATTTATTTTATTTAAAATACTGATATTCAACTACATCCGGTTAGACTGGAAGCCCACCCCAACATAGTGGGAGAAAAGGCAGATGTTGAGTAGATACTCACGTTATTTCCATTCGGTTTCTTCCTCAACAAACGCAACGGTCTCGGCGCGGAAGACGAAGAACAGCTAGGCATCTCGCTCACACTCGGCGCATGGGACTGTCCCCGTCTCACTCCACTTTTGGAATAAAAACTCCGCGCGTCTCTGCTTGATAGACACTTGGAGCAAGATGTTGTGTTCTCGCTCGCACTAGTACATTGCGAATCGTTCTGTCTTTCTTCTAGACGTCGCTGTAGAGCTGATATAACAGATTCTTTCTCTTTGAGTATGTCATCTTTTTCTCTGAGAACAAGTTATAGTTTTTTATGACAAATGGTGTGACATAGTCTGATAGAATCGAATTGTGACCAAAGTTATTACATAACTTCACGAAAAGTAGAAGAGCCTTTAAGGAAATGATTTGTCCGGCAGTGGACATTCAAAAGTTGATTGTTTATACATATTGGTGACAGCCAATGAGTATAGTGTCGTGTATGTGTCGGCGCTGACCTGTGCTTGTCGCGCATGCGCCGCATCCAGCCGCGCACGGCTCCGACCGCGCGCCGCGCCTCGCCGCACAGCTGCGCGCCGCGCTCGTGCGCCTGCTCCAGGTGCGCCTGCAGCTCCGCCACGTTGCTCGCCTTCTCCCTGACCGAAAATAAACAAGTTTTGCATCATCATTATCATTCATCTATATCATATCATCTATATATTTATATATGTCAATTTAAGATACGGTATAATTTTTTGGGGTAACTCGACTGACCGGGAACTTATATTTAAAACTCAAAAGCGTTGCATTAGGTCGATGTTCAAACTTGAAACCACTCAGAGTTGCAAGCCTTATTTTCAAAAATACAAAATCTTGACCCTACCTTCACTTTATATATTATAAAACGTGATGTTCGTAAGATCCAACCATCTCCTATTTTCTCGCATGGCAGATCGATTTCCTCGTAATAGACGTGACAGTACCCAAATTTGCCTACAGCAATATAGAACGGCACTTATGACAGTGTCTTGCATGGCTCCAAAAATTTTTAATAAACTTCCGAAAAATTGGAAGCAGTTAAATGATATAGCATTCAAAAACAAAGTAATTAATTTTCTAGCAGATAAATTACTATAATTTGAATGAGTTTTTAGATGAGAATTTTTTCTTATAATTATTATTATTTATTTTTTTGTACCAAGTGACATTATAAATGGTTGTATTTAATATTTGCTTGCTGATTAAGACAAACGTGATGATCTGTTTTTATACTCGCTTTAACATATTTTGCATGCTGACAATTTGTTGTTGTGTGTATTGTACTCATGTTTGTGCAAATAAATAAATGATTATGATTATGATCATTGATTTTGACGAAAGGCTGCTGGGCATAAACTCTCCCAATCGTTGTTACAACGACTAGTCCTGAACTTCCTTCCCGCGAAATTCTCGCAGGCGTCCATCCACCTTGTGCAGGGCTACGCTATGCCTTCCGAGATGCGGTCGCCGAGAATACCTATATCCCGAAAGGTTATCAATCTGTAGTGGCAGTGGGCAACGCAAGTTACTGGATGAAGATAAGATGGCGCCAAAAAGTGCAAGAACTGCTTCTGGGCGTTACCAAGAGCTCTTACAGCAGTAGAATATTAAAAAAAAGTGGGGAGTCTTTATCAAGTTATTCGTCGTGAGTCGTTATTAAGTATCAAGTGATTTTAGATCGTGTGCAACGCAACCACAACTGTCAGTTGTCACTGTTCTGCAAACGGTTAAGGATGGACTAGACACATTACCTGTAGCAGCTGTCGATGTGTGCGGCGTGCGCGCGCGTTTGTGCGAGGTCGGTCTCGAGCGCGTGCACGCGGCGCTTGCTCTCGTCCAGCTGCGCGCGCCACAGCTGCACCTGCGTCGTCAGGTACGCCACCTCGCTGCGCATCTTGCAGTTCTACACACACAACACCCAAGGGACATTACAAGTACCTAGATAATTTGAGATCATCATTATCAGCCTAGCATTGTGCCTCCGACGACGTTGGGGTCAGTTGCCAGTGTAACCGGATGCAGCTGAATGTGAATACCATTATTTTTCATGGAGGGACTGTCCTGCAACTCCATTATCCATTTACTAGGTAACACGATACTCGAGAACTGACCATCCACACATGATCATCCATTATCCATGATCTGAACCATTTCAGATATTAAAGTATTTTATACTATTCGGGAAACTTACAGCTAATATAAACAATGTTCTTAAATAATACTTAACATAACATAACCATTGTATTGTGTCAATTTGTGGTATTTTTTCTTTATTGCTTTTGTGTGTACTAATCCTTACCACTGTCTTTAAATTTAATTCTTTTTGTTTTACTAAACTATTGTATAGCTATTTGTGAAAACCTGTAATTGGCCATATTGTTCTTATTGACGAAACTATTGTGTCTGCATAGCTGTAAGTTTTCCGAAAATAACAAAATAAAATAATAAATACGAATTTGAAGGCCATTTACAAGTTTCCACAGGTAAACACTTGAAGCACTCGAAACAAAAAAGATAACCAGAAAAAGGTATTCGTCAGAAAGTATTCGTAGTGTGCCCGCTTCGTTTTTAACCGCTCAGAGACCGTCCTCTATTAGAAGCCTTAATATCCTACCTCTTTGATGATGTGGTCCGCTTTATCCAGCTCCTCTTCAAGATCTTTGATCTTCTTTGCCTGCGCCTCGTTCTCTTGTCGCAGTTGCAACACCTCAGCCGTCTTCTCGCACAGTAACGCTACAACATGATACAGTGTTAATATTAGAGAATGTTCATAGAATGTCATGTTTCAGTTGAATATTCAACCCATTTAGTTGGTTTAGCCTCTAATTGCTAGCGCAAATGCTGATTTTGGAGTCGTGGGTTGGTCGTATTAGAAACGGAAATCTTGTTGGGTGTAGGTACCTACTCCCAAATAAACATAATTAAGTATTACAAGTACGTTTTAAACTAACCTTTCGTATGCTCCAGCTGCATTGAGATAGATTCAACGGTGGAGCTCTGATCCCTGGAGCAGTCTTGTGAACGTATCAGCTGCTCTGTTATGCGCGCCAGCTTAAAAGAGAACGAGATCAGAGAGTCAGGCAGTCAGCCAGGTGTGAGTGACAGAGGTGACGCTCAACAAAGCTTAAGGTTACGAACGCACTGAGAGGTGGCTTGCTTAGCGCTAGAGCCTGTCGAGTGCCTAGTGAGTAGTCTACATAATACAATTTGCGCATCCAGCCGCATTGTGCGCTTAGTGCCTTCGCTAGCAATATGTGTTAAGCCCTAGGCTCTTGGCGCTAAGCAAGTCACCTGTCAGTGCGGTCGTACACAAACTGTTTCCAAAACTGAAAGATCCATACGTATGGTTCATTGGTACCTACTCTGTCCTGTGTGGACAATGAAGTTATACTTACAACTAGGGAAGAGACACCAGAAAAGGTATGCTCTTCGGTAATCTTCGTGTTTCCAAAATAGCACAAACGTCGTGCCACAGAGTAACCCCCGCAGAGGTAAAGCGTCTAAGCCTTGTACTGCCATGCCGCGCTTGAAGCTCTTTCAATGGCGATTAACCTACTCTGTTCGAAACTCCTCATCTATTAATAATTCTTGTATTTCCGAAGATAGACGATCATTACCGAACCGTATACTTTTCTTGGGAGATCTGTACTTAGGTCTTGTAAGATGGTACGTGTTAATAAAGGACACACTCACCTCCTGCTCTTTCAACTCGATAGCAGCCTGGCACTTCGCTTCGGTGTCCCGCTTGCTGGATAGTGAACATTCTACCTCACACAACTTCTCTTGTAAACCGGATATTTTGATCTGCGATATTTATTTATTTATTTAAATGTTATGTACAAGTAGGTAAACGTAAAAACGCGTAATGATTTAGTGCCTCAGGAATATTCTACCAGTCTACCTCAGGGTAAACAACATAAAAAGACACACGAAAATATTAATGAATCGAAAGTTGATGAAAAGAGACGAACTTTGCTAATTAAAATTATTTGACTGTGGGATTCTTGTTACTAATATTTTTATGAAGCCATAATGCTAAAGCCTTGAAAGAATTCATGGCGAATAATACCCATGAAACGCCCGTTAGTCGTTTGCTTATTTTCTTGTCATAGTGAATACACTCCCACAGTACTCGTATCTATAGTAATTTATGAACAATCCGATTGATTTGCTATTCTTACGAATGTCGCGTATTCATATGAACCAATGTCGGGTCATACATTCGTTGGTGCTTGAGACACAATTATTGTTCACCATAAATAAAAGCTTTAAATTGTGGTCAGCAGCACTGCAAAAACCGCAATACTTGACTAGGGTGCTTCAGTGCTGAGTATGGGTATACTCACTTCTAGGCACTCGGCTTTCTTCTTCAATTTCATATTTTCATCTTCTAAACCACATGTACAAGAATCGAACTGCAAGATGATATTAAAAAAAAAAAACATAAATAAATACAAATAAGAGAAAAAAATAAACTATTTTAAATGCCAACCAAACACGTATACGAAATCAGGACTGAATCAGACCTGGCATCCCCGATTCAATATTATCCTTTTCAATAAAGGGGTAAACATCTTGAGCAGGGGCGTAGCTACCGCCTTAACCGCCGTATCAATGATACGGGGCCCCCGAGTAACAAGGGCCCCTGATGAGGAAAAAAATCATAAAATCTTCTCACAACCCAAATATTCTTCTTGATAAAAGAAAAGGTCCAAAAAACTCCAATTTTTCGAGCTCGCTTCGCTCGCCCTTTGATGAAAGCTTCACCGATCGCGGTCCAGAATAAGTTCTGCCTTGTCAGGATGCTGTAATGTTCTATACTACTCATGATCGCAGTTACACATTTATTTGTCTCACTTTGCCCGCACACACATTCTCTTAGTAACATGAATGACAGCTGAAGCAATGCAAGTCAGGGTGTTATTTTCTAAGTTTTGAAAAATCATTCATATTTGTTTAATACTAATGATTTTCTCACCTTGTTGAGCAAAAAAGAGGGGGCCCAGGGCCCCCAAAAAAAATGATACAGGGCCCTGTCCTAGGACTAGCTACGCCACTGATCTTTAAGCCATCAATTCATAATAAAGAATTTCAAAATAAAGGAATAAGTTTAATGTCCAGCGACAAGTGTGCCTAATCTTTAGCTTTGTACAGACGCCAGCAGGTCAACCTACCCGAAACTGTCAGATTTTCCCAAACAACCTTGAACCTTCAGAGATAAAGTTGAAAATCTACTAAAGAAATTTGACAGATTGTAGTAGCTTGATGTGCTGGAGTCTGTACAATATTTCTGGCGAAATTAAAAGCAAGAAATCGATTGTTTGGCATCTCAATGTCAAGCAGCCTCGCAAATGTTTCTGCAGATATGATAGATATTACACTACACTGTGTCTAATAACATCAGATTCTTTCGTAGTAAACTCATGCAACCACAGGGAGCACAGTTCCACACACACACATCACCTACAGCGAGTATATCCTGCAGCCTGAGCAGCTGTTCCCTGACGTCATGCAGGTCATCCTGCACGCCCGGCACCGGCGCATACGACTCCTCACTGCGCTCCCACATACCCTGGCCCAAGGAAATACGAATACAGGTTGGAAATCATTTATTTTATCAAGCGTTTGTTACATTGTCTTGGTATACAGGAAGACTTTTTGTCTTTTTTTTTATCACGTTCCAAATTTTTTCTAGCAATTAGGTATCTTTCAAAGACACCATTTTTGAAAAAAAAATAGGTACTTACATAAAATTTTCAAAATAAAATATATTCTATCCGGAATTTAAATTTTGCATGGTGACGGGAAGGGAAAATTTACAATTTATGTTTTGATTGTTATCAATGTTTGGGGGCGGGGCCAGGCGCGCGAGTCTTGCGGTCAGTGTTCGACGCGGCGTATGATGTTCACAAAAAAAAATACTTTTTTTGGACAACTATGTGATGCTATATCTTAATATTTTAGTACAGAGTGATACTAAAAGAAAAACACATATTTTATTATTTTCAATATATCAGATCATGATATTAAAAGGAACGTGATAAAAATTCTTCCTGCATGGTAATATTTTATTTTAGAAAACATACGGTACACACGTCAATTGTAGCAGCAATTCACGTGCGATTGATCAGACATTTTTAAATTCCCCCAAATAAGTTAGTAGTATTTTCCTTTACTCTAAACACTAGCAGTTATTCTCATTTCAGTTAGTTTTTACTGTTAGTAACACTGCCATTTATATCAAGCTATAGTGACGCCCTCTGCGTCAATATTATCTTGTTAGTGTTGCCACACCAAAATGCAGTGTTAGTTGTTTGCCAGGATAAAGAAATACCGAGTCGTTGTTTGTTGAACTGGAGCTGTTCAGAAAGTTCGATATTTCCATCTTCAGACTGTCCACTTCCAATGCAATGTCCTGCAAGAGCAAAAACCATATTTACTGTGGATTAAACACGTGTTCCAATAAAAACTTGTCAGCCGATGACAGAACGGAAAGTTTAGTGTACGATTTTTTTTGTGGAATTTAATAAAAGTGTTAACGTTCTTTTGTGCTCGTTCACCGAATGCTCTGTCCGTGATTGAGATGTTAGATTAAAGTTATTTTTTTGCTAAGCTGAAAAACGTATCTTTCGACCCTTAGTCAGATTTTGTGTGCTTGTCGTATCCAACAGATTTCACCCACACCTTATCTTCCCAAACTTCAAAGTTGGGAAGATAAGGGACAAAGGCCTCCTCTCCGTGCGAGGGAGTGGGTCATCATAATCCACAACCGGATCACGACCGGACCTTGGGGATAAGACCGGGGAGTGTGGGATTTCTACCTCACTAAAACCACCCCGGTAGTCACCATTCGCACATAGGAGGAGACACCGTTTCCTAATATGTTTGGTTCTAGGAGAAGCCGGTTTCCTCACGATGGTTTAATACCATCATGTTCTCTTGTGTTGCTCCATACTCGTACCTGACACCTGTCCAGCGAGCACTGCTGCGAGTTGATGACAGTCTGCAGGCGCCCGATCTGTTCTGCCTTCTGTCTGTCGCACAGACGCACGTCCCAGTATGAACTGCGCAGCATTTCTATCAGATTCTCTTGTTTTGCCGTCTGAAAGTAGACAGCATAAGAATATTATTAGAGGCCAGAAGACATCTTGAGGCAAAAATAAATGCAAAGTCAATTTTAATTAGCTAGCAATACTTTACAGTTGTGATGTGCTGGATAATGAAGACGACTGGGTAAGAGTAGACCGTCTTACCTCATAGAAACATTCCCTGTAGAGGTCCTCTATGACACTCAAGTTGTTTTCCAATGTATTCACGATATCTGTCTGATCTTCCATCTAGAACGATTCCAAGTACATCACGGACAAAGATATTTAAAATAAAACGGATAATATCATAAGTTTATTAACGGCTTATCTTGAACCTATATTTTTTTAAACGTCATTAATTGATTTATTTAATTAAATGATTACTCCAAATATAATTTAATCATCTGGAGTAAAAAAAAATACTAATTTAATATTTATCAATAAAGTAACTGGCAAGTATTTAGAAAAACAAAATAAACTTAAATTGTGTTTGTAATTTTAAACTTGCATTTTAATGTGGGTACATTCTTATCAGCATTGAAACCTAGTTACTTACCGGTCTGTCGGTGACGAGGCACACGTCATGCTTTTGAACTGGTTTGCAGCACTCCACAGACTTGCGCAGAAGCGAGTACTAAAAACATAAACTAGTTGAAAAAGTAGGTACCTAAGCATGTAAAACTTTGTTTGTTTGGAAAATCGCCTATTATGTGGTGTGGTGTTATTATTATGTGGTGGAATTAGCGTAAACTGCCACTAATGCGCAAGACGGACTCTAATATGAACTAACATTGGCAAAGTTAGCTAGCCTAGCAGTATGAACAGTATGAAGAGTTAAGCAGAGGTGTACCTAGTTTTTAGTACACTACCATTTCACCAATTAAGTTGAATGTAATGGGGGCGAGCGTATTGCAATCATCTACTGAAATCTGAAATTAGCTCGTCGATCATACGATAGAGTTTCACATAGATACGTGGCGTTTACCTCCTTGGTCTTCCGATCGAGTTCCCTCTTGAGCTCGTTGGCGCGCTCGTTGAGCGTGGCGATGCGTTCCTCTGCGACCACCAAACTGTCCGCCTGCACGCTGATTGTCTCCTCTTTGTTCTGCAACTGTTAGACAAAGTCAAACAATTTGTTAGACTACGAGTATTTTATGGCAGTTTTGAATGTCAAAATTTATAAAACAAGGAAATAGAATTGATTTTAGTTTCGTATCCACAACGACAGTCTCGTTTAGAGAAGAATCGGAAAGAAACTCCATGTTATAGTTCCTCTTCGTTACATAGCTGATTGGTCTTAGCTTATTCATGTAAAATGTTCAGGCTAACAAGAAATATCGTTACTACATGAAGGTTTAATAAAGCTTTAGCGTGAGTGTCTTTTGTCCAGTACTGGTTTGCAGCACATTGTAAGAATAAAGATACTCACGACCTGCAGCGTAGCCAACAGCTTGTTGTGGTAGTATTTGGCGCTTGCGTCGCAAATTCCACTCGTACTGTCCACCAGACTAGAAGTGGCGCCACTGTCCTATAGAAACAGAACTCAATATTATTTTCATATGAAATCTTTTATTAAGACGGAATTCTAGGGACTGATGACCTAAGCATAGTTTAGACCTAGAAAACAAGGAACACGAAAAATTACACGGAAAAACATTCGAGTGCGGTTTTCAGTTATTCTACATTTATAAACAAATGGCGACCTTCCCCTCCCGGTGATATAGGTATTATTATGTCATACACATCCTTCCTCAATAAATGTTTAAAATCATGGTGAAAACCGCATTAAAATCCAATATACATAGAAGATCTAAAACCATCCATCATACTAACAAATACGAAAGTCATATAGTAGACTTTCGTATTTGTTAGTATGATGGATTTATAGAATAGATCAATCATGAAGTTGCATCATTATCTAAGCCATGTTTAAGCACAGAGTACTCAATGTGTTATCAATAGACAGGTGGTGCTCACTGCCATCACTACCAAATGTTTGTTCAAGGTACTCTTCCGAAGTATTTGTTTATTTATACTCTGCGTGAAGTGCAGCGGAGTGTGAAGAAACCTAGAGGTGTAAGATGTCAGATGAAACGTTATACTGACGGGTAATGTTATAGGCGTGACGAATGTTACGATACTTTTGAACAAGTCACAACATTGTTGCTTATTCAGTGACTTTTGACGTTCTTAAAAGTAAATCATCCCCATCTCTTTTGGGCACATTTGATAAACGCCTCGTCGTCTGCCCAACCTGTGGTTTTGGGAAAGTAGATAGATATCTAGGAAACTGAGTACCCATCTTCCTGTTTGACAAAGAAACATGGATGGAAGAATCATCATCATCCACAGCATGAATTTACATCCTGCTGTGTATAGGACTATCTTTTCCTGTGCCAATCTCCACGCCCCCGCGCCAGCTTCATCCAGATCTTTCCACGGATGGCAACAATGCCATCTGCCCAAGAAGAAGAAGAATAAATAAAAGCAACTAATTACGACGTATTGAGACGTACAAAATATCCCAGAAAAGACTTGCATGAGACTCGCACGGACCAAGAAAGAATGGTACAAAAGGGAAGAGACCTATAGGGCACGCCACTATAGTGGCGATAAGTCCCCTCTTTGAGGAGTGGCTAGAGAGGCGCCACGGCGCCCTCACCTTACCCCTGACGCAGGTCCTGTCCGGACACGGATGTTTCGGGAGGTACCTGCACCGAATCAGGGGGAGGAAACGCCCGGGTGTAATCATTGTGAGGATCGCCCGGAGGACACGGTGGAGCACACCGTGGAGGACTGCTCCGCTTGGGCGGAGCACCGCCGTGTCCTCGTAGCGGCGATTGGCGGCGGCGACCTCTCGCGTCCGGCCCTGGTTCAAGCTATGGTCCGGGGCGAGAGGGAATGGGAAGCCGTCACCTCCTTCTGCGAAGCAGTCATGCTAGCGAAGGAGGTGGCGGAACGTGAGAGGGAGAGAACCTCACGTCCCAGCCGCCGCGGGAGACGCTCCGGGCGTCGGGGGCCACGCCGTGATGGCTCTCGGCCACCGTAGGCGCGGGCCTGTGGACGGTGAGTAATGGGTTAGCTCGCCGTCCGTCCGTCTTGTGACGACAGGCCGTGTCGACGGCGCGTTTGTGTTCCACGCACGCCTCAAAGAGATGTCAGCAAACGGGAGGGGTCCGCAAGGGCCGATGCCTACCAGGGCTGCGGGACTGTTCGAAAGAGATACCGCCCTGGAACATAAAGGGCAAAAGAAGGAACATGGGTGGTTTTTAGCCAGTAAAAGTCTGACACTATTCCACTCCGCCCAGAGCGGGAGGAGTCATTTGATGATTTCCCACCCGAAAAAAAAAAAAAAAAAAAAGGGAAGAGACCTATCAGGTATGCTCAACACTAGGTAGATCAATGATGATGAATTAAACATTCTCAACAGCGCTCTGGGGTCACCGTAAAAACAATTTCAATTGAACAATGGCGCCAGCAATTTAACCGGTCTGTATTTGTAAGTACCTCGTACCCAATAAAAAGTATTTCAACAATGAAAATAACACAACCAAAATAATCCCGTAACCAACGTTGATGTTCAGGAAATCGTAAACGACCGCTGCAAAGGGTAAAGCAGTTAAAAGCCAAATATTCCTAATTGAGGTTGTGATAAAATTGATCAAAGGTAACTTGTTGAGAAGCACAGCCCCCTAATTCTATTATGATATGTCTGTTTGTTGCTCTGTTAGGTAAAAATGACAAATAATGACTTGGATAACGTAGTTGTATATAGTTTGATATCACTAGTAGGCATTATACATCTCTTTTGATATAAATCCGTTTGTAACTTCTTAAAGTTGTAGAAGTTACCAGTAAATTTAAAAATCCTTGGTGAGACAAGGTTCCATCTATGGATAAACAGAGCCAGTGATTGGCCGAGGGAAGCCCATTGTTATCTACATCCGGGTTCCCACGGTCTATCTAGGTCACAGGGGTGAAGAGCGGGGAGCGAGGGGCAGGGTGTTACCGACTCCCCCGCTAAACATAGGATAGTGGGCGGCCATGAGAGTGGGGCCGACCGCAACTTGCGCCTACGTGGGAGTAAATAAAACACGCGCCCACAGGCACAAAGAGTTAGTCTTCCAGTAATCTTCGTCGAGTCCTTATTCTGCGCGATAGCTCTGTCATAAGTTACGGATAGAGTTCGGTATCCAAGTCGTTGTGTTTATATTGTATTGTGTAAAATCAAGTTGTAAAAGTATCCGGCAAAATCAAAGTGTTCTTAAGTTAATATAGTGTTTAAATAGTGTTAAAATCCAAGTCAAATATAAATATTTAGTTACACTCATCTTATCGTGTTTCCATTTCAACCCTTGCGCCTGAATCGTGTATAATTTTTGGTCCTTCGAGTGCCGGATCGTACGGAAATAAGATGAGTGTTAGAAGCACAATTACGACGCGAAGTAAATTGCGCAAAATAGAGGCCGACATGAACAAGCGGCGCGAGTTGGAGGCTGACTCTGGCGTGCCGTCTGAAAAGGCACCAGGCTCAGTTTCAGTTGCACCGATTACATCGTCGGTTCCTGTACCTATAATCCCACTGGCGGGAGGTCGTGTTATCGACCACAGAGATATGTTCACGCCTGTGAGATCGGAGACAATCCAGAGGGCAGGTTCCGGGACAAGCCACGTCTCCTCGAGGAGCGGCCAGAGAAGTGCCGATTATCTTCGACGGAGGGTTGAGTACGAGGCTGAACGAGAATTGGTGCGCATGAAGGAGCAACTCGTCAAGAAGAAGCTTGAAGCCGATCTCGCTGAGATTGATGCCGCCGTTGAGGAAGACTCAGAATCGGAAGGAGAAGGGACAACGCGGCGAGTGGAAGAATGGGTCGACGACTCGGCTCCCGTTGTTAGGGAAACACACACGCCCGCTGTGAGTCGCGATCCGCCGCCGCGTCAAGTGTCCGCGCCCTCTCGTGAGGTGTTAGCGCCAGTGCCGCCGCCCAGTAATATACCTGCGCTCCAACAGTGTGCGCCCGCGTCGGTACAGTTTCGCGAACCCCCGTACCTAGGGAGTGCTACGCCCTTAGCTACGGCCAGTGTTCCACAGGCTAGAAGAGAGCCTGATTGGGAAAACGCGTTCGCGGACGACAGGGACAGGAGCAGGTCGCGGGACAGAAAAATAGACCAGTTGGCAGACGCTATCACAAACCTAGCGCGTCCGCGGCCGGTACCAAGACAGGCCTATGAGTTGCCATTTTTCAAAGGCGACCCAGCGGAATGGCTGTCGTACAAGAATATGTACCACGACACGACTGTTATGTACGAGTTCAAGCCGCATGAGAACTTAGCGCGCTTGAAAACATCGCTGCAGGGAGACGCAAAGTTGGCCGTGGAGGATTTGTTGCGCACCTCGACTAACCCAGGTGAAATAATCAAGACGCTTGATGAAGAGTTCGGGCATCCTAATTTAGTGCTAGAGTGTGCTCTAAAGAAAGTGCGTGCGTTACCTAAAGTGACTGAGAGTGGCCGTGAACTCAGAAAGTTCTCAACAACTGTGAGAAATTGTGTGTCGCTGCTGAAGAGTGTACGAGCTAACGGATATCTGAATAATCCACAACTGGTGAGTGAACTTTTGAATAAGCTTACATCTGTACAACGTGCTCAATATGGTGATTTTGCTATGGGTATGGCGACGACCCAGGGCATAGATGTGCGAGTTTCACCGAGTCTAGAAATACTCGCAGAGTTCCTGAGTCATCTAGCTCGAGCCACGTCCTTTTATGTTCAAATGGAAATGAGTGCGCCCACATCATCGTCTAGCACGGCTAAGCCCCGAGCACCTGTACAGATGTTCAAGCAGCCTAGAAATATTCAACGCTTGCACGTTCACTCTGATAATGACCAGCAAGAGAAGGCCATGGAAGAATCATGCACGTTATGTGGAGAGAAACATAAGTTACCCAAGTGCGTCAAGTTCACCGAGTTGAGTGTCGACGAGAGGTGGCAACATGTCAAGAAACATAGATTGTGTTTTAAGTGCATAGTAAAGAAGCACGGGAAGAACTTTTGTCGTGCAAGTAGGTGCGCGTCGTGTGATTACGCGCACCACACATTGTTACATGCCGACAAGAGGAGCGAGAGCGTCACGAACGTTAGTGACTACACTGGGAAGGCGTTATTAAAGATAATGCCAGTGTGTGTAACAGTGAACGGTGTTGATAAACAGTGTTATGCCCTACTGGATGACGGGGCAACCGTATCGCTAATAGACGATTCGTTAGCTGATAACGCCAGTGGAAAACAAGTTCCACTAACTCTGCACAGTGCGCGCGGTCAAGAGATTGTTGACAACACATCAAAAGTGATCAGTGTATCAGTGCGTGGACCGAACGGGTTAACACATAAAGTGAAGTGTCGTACATTAAAAAGCCTGGACTTACCCGCGCAAACAGTGTCCGCCGCAGTGTTAACAGAACACGCCCACATTCGCGACTTGGGTTGCGAGGAAATGAGAGGAGCCAGACCACTGCTGTTGTTGGGCCAAGACAACTGGGAGCTGTTGGTCAGCCAGGAGACTCGCCGAGGAAAATCCGGTAAGCCAGTTGCCTCTTTGACCAGTTTAGGGTGGGTTGTGCACGGACCTGTAGGCACTCATCAGAGTGTTAATGTTCATTCTCTAAATGGTGTAGTAGAATCAACTATCGACTTGCACGAGTTAGTTAAAAAACAGTTTGAGCTAGAAGCGATAGGAATTTCAGAGGTGCCTCGAAAGCACAGGGATGTGGAGAGAGCTAAGGCTATTCTAGACTCCACTAGCCGTCAGACAGAGAGCGGCCAGTGGGAGTTAGGGCTACTGTGGCGTCGCGACGACCCACAGTTACCTAATAATTATAGGTACGCGCGCCAGCGTCTAGCCGGTATTGAGCGTCGGCTACATAAGGACGCTGTGTACGCCGCAGCCTACACAGCACAGATAGATAGGTTGTTGGCAGAAGGGTACGCGAGTAGGGTAGAGGGCGGTGTCAAGTCCGATTCGGTATGGTATTTACCCCACTTTGGGGTAACGAATCCAAACAAACCGGGAAAATTGAGATTGGTTTTTGACGCCGCGGATAGTTACAATGGGACGTCTTTAAATGACAATTTGTTGACTGGACCTGACTTGCTTAATTCCCTGTTAGGCGTGTTATTTAAATTTAGATTGGGGCCTGTAGCTTTTACTGGGGACATAGCCGATATGTTCTTGCGAGTTTTTATAAGAGAACAGGATCGAGGGGCACAGCTGTTTCTTTGGACGACTGACGGCAATAAGGAGCCTGACGTGTACGTCATGAACTCCATGATATTCGGGGCCGTGTCGTCGCCAACGTCGGCAATTTATATTTTAAATAAAAACGCGGAACAGTTTAAAGAAACGTGCCCCGAAGCGGTAGCCGCCATACACGAAAAACATTATATGGACGATTACCTGGATAGTGCTTGGTCTGCCTCACAGGCCAATAGTTTAATTGAGGAAGTGACTCACATTCACGCCAGAGGCGGGTTTAATATACGGGGGTGGGTCACTAACTCTCAAGAGCTGCGCGATAAGCTCAGAGTGGAAATGCCTGACCGGGTTTCCTTAGATAAAGGCGAAGGTGCGACGGAACGCACGTTAGGCATGATATGGTCACCGAGCTCGGACCAATTAGCCTTTGACCTGTCATTTAAGAAGTTGCCTAAAGCCATAGTAGAGGGACACGTGGTTCCAACCAAACGGGAATTCCTTCGATTTATCATGTCAATCTTTGACCCACTAGGTTTCTTGTATCCGTGTGTCATACAGTCGCGCATCCTTATGAAACGGATATGGCACACGGGGATTCAATGGGATGAGAAATTAAAAGAGTCAGAGGCCAAGTTGTGGTTTGAGTGGTTGCAAAACCTGTATCACCTTAACAACATATTCATACCTAGGTGGTACGGCCTCCAGTTAGAGCAACTAGAGTTGCACGTATTCGGTGACGCGAGCGAGTCCGCTTACGCGGCAGTAGCCTATATAGCGGGGTTAAACACAGAAGGGGATAGGGATGTCGCGATAGTAATAGGTAAGGCGAGAGTAGCGCCACAAAAGGTGACATCCATTCCACGTCTGGAATTACAAGCGGCTGTGTTAGCCTGTAGACTAGCTGATACAGTAGTCAAAGAATTAGGAGCAGTTATTAGTAGCATTCATTTATGGACTGATAGCAAAACTGTCCTCAAGTGGATAAATTCAGACGCGTTAGAGTTTCAAAGGTTCGTGTCACACCGTCTAGCCGAAATAGACAAAAGGTCAGAGAGGGGCAGCTGGCGCTGGGTTCCGTCGGCGATGAACCCCGCAGACAAGGCTACCCGAATGGACTGGCCTAACAACAGTAATGAGTGGTTGTCGGGTCCCTCTTTTCTTCGCTGTCCACAGGAGCAGTGGCCGGCCGACACCGAGCTCGACGCGGTGGCAGAGCAGGACCTAGAGAGAGTACAGCGAGTGCACACCGTTGCAGCACAGGTTACATCGCTGCTACAGTATGAGCGGCTACCTACGTGGACGCGCGCCGCTAACGTCATGGCGCGTGTACATATTTTTATAGATCGTTGTCGCAAGCGGCGTCAGACATCCCTAGTGTCGACAGATGACCTGCATGAGGCCGAGATGCGCCTCCTGCGTCTGATACAGGGGGACCGTTACGCGGAAGACATCGCTGCGCTACGAGAGGCACGCCCATTGCCTCGCAACAGCAAGTTGCGGGCACTAGATCCCATGTTTTATGAGGATGGGCTGGTGAGAGTACGCGGCAGGCTGGGCGCCTGCAGCGAGCTCAACTTCGGGGAGCGCCACCCTATCATCCTGGATGGGAAGCACGCGCTCACGCGGCGCCTCCTACTCAAGTACCACGTGGAGGCGCTGCACGCCAATCAGGAAGCTGTGGTGAACAGAGTCCGCGAGAGGTTCTGGGTAACCAACTTGCGGTCTGCAGTAAAGACCGTCACTGCAAGCTGCCAACGGTGTCGACTGGAGAGGGCCAAGCCGGTGACACCCAAGATGGGTGACCTCCCGGTGGCCAGACTAGAGGTGACGAAAAGAGCTTTCGTCCACTGTGGGGTCGATTATTTTGGCCCCATGGAAGTCGCTATCGGACGACGCAGAGAGAAGAGGTGGGGCGTGCTATTCACGTGCCTCACCACACGCGCCGTCCACCTGGAGCTGGCGGCATCGCTGAGTGCTGACTCGGCGATACTGGCCCTGAGGCGCTTGATTGCGCGCCGCGGGCGTCCGTCGGACATGTATTCCGACCGCGGCACGAATTTCGTCGGGGCGCACGCCGAGCTACGCGCGGCGCTGCGCGACATGGACCAGGACACGCTAAGAAGCGAAGTGTCGGGACGCGGAATTGCCTGGCACTTTAACCCCCCGGCATCTCCACATATGGGCGGGTGCTGGGAGCGACTAGTGCGCTCCATCAAGAACGCACTAAAGGCGACGCTACGAGAGCGTGCCCCCCGCGAGGAGGTTCTTTATACCCTCCTTGCTGAAGCCGAGCTGATAGTGAACAGCCGGCCTCTCACATATGTGAGCAGCGACGTCGAGCAACCAGTGGTGCTGACCCCCAACCATCTCCTGCTGGGCACAGCCGCGGGAGATGCACCGTGCACGCGTCGGCATGCCGCCGACTTGGATTCCCGCCGCATGTGGCGACGGGTGAACGCGCTGGCCGACCTCTTCTGGAGGCGCTGGCTGCGCGAGTACCTGCCGACGCTCCAACGTCGTAATAAGTGGTCCAGTGACGTGCCAAATGTGAAAGTGGGTGACGTGGTAGTGATCACAGACGCTAATAAGCCACGGAACCAGTGGACCAAAGGGGTCATCCAAAGTGTTTTTCCTGGTGCGGACGCTATTATAAGAGTGGTAGACGTAAGAACAAACCATGGGGTCCTGCGTCGGCCTGTTGTAAAGGTGGTTGTGCTTCCGACAGACGGAAATGTAGTCGGATGAACCCTTCTACAGGGGGTGGAAATGTTGAGAAGCACAGCCCCCTAATTCTATTATGATATGTCTGTTTGTTGCTCTGTTAGGTAAAAATGACAAATAATGACTTGGATAACGTAGTTGTATATAGTTTGATATCACTAGTAGGCATTATACATCTCTTTTGATATAAATCCGTTTGTAACTTCTTAAAGTTGTAGAAGTTACCAGTAAATTTAAAAATCCTTGGTGAGACAAGGTTCCATCTATGGATAAACAGAGCCAGTGATTGGCCGAGGGAAGCCCATTGTTATCTACATCCGGGTTCCCACGGTCTATCTAGGTCACAGGGGTGAAGAGCGGGGAGCGAGGGGCAGGGTGTTACCGACTCCCCCGCTAAACATAGGATAGTGGGCGGCCATGAGAGTGGGGCCGACCGCAACTTGCGCCTACGTGGGAGTAAATAAAACACGCGCCCACAGGCACAAAGAGTTAGTCTTCCAGTAATCTTCGTCGAGTCCTTATTCTGCGCGATAGCTCTGTCATAAGTTACGGATAGAGTTCGGTATCCAAGTCGTTGTGTTTATATTGTATTGTGTAAAATCAAGTTGTAAAAGTATCCGGCAAAATCAAAGTGTTCTTAAGTTAATATAGTGTTTAAATAGTGTTAAAATCCAAGTCAAATATAAATATTTAGTTACACTCATCTTATCGTGTTTCCATTTCAACCCTTGCGCCTGAATCGTGTATAGTAACTCGTAAGAGTTCTTCTAATAGGGTTTATACACAAGAGTTACGACTGTACGGAATTATGGACGCATAGACGGACGCACGGATGGGCCGACGCGGGGCGCCCGGCGCCGGACGACGGATATGTTTTGTTTTGTGTGATGTTTGTCGTTCTGCAAAACAAGAGTTTCGAGTAGCGCACAGGACTGCTTAACAGTTAACAACAGTGCGGGGGGGGAGCGCGATGGGGACGACGGCCCCGGGCGCCGAGGTCTGGAGCTGACACGGCAAAAATTTAAGTAGCAATGCAATTCTACATATAACTGTATCCAATATGGATTGTTGCAAGTAGAGAACGCAGTTTTTAAAAAATTAAAAAGGAGGATCTACAAAACTTTCTACGTCCACCTCGTTAGCTCTGGGTAATTGTAAAGGAAAGATGAAATTCTTAATATACGTTATGTAATGATTTCCGTAAGTGCTGCTGGTACTGGTTAACAAAGCTATTATGTTGTCTTACACCTACAGAAAAATTGGTCATGGTTTTGTTGTGACCTTATGGATGTGGCTTAGGGAGTAGGTATACCTAAATGGTGGTTCAAAAATATAAATCATTAGCGACCACTCATATAGTGTGTTATATTTTGCCTACATTGTGTCCCAACGCTGGACAAAGGCCTCCCATCCTTCCTTCCAATCACAAATGGCTAATGTTCTTTTGTTTCCAAAATATCTTATTATTTTGCTCCCCTCAGACAAAAACACCAAATTAAGTTTTCGATTTAAAAAAACATTTTTGTCAAAGCTTGTTTCATTAAATTTATACAGCATAAGTACCTAAATGATAGTTTGTTTCAAGTCAACGTATTTACCACTCATCTTAAAGTGGTTAGGCAGTTAATTGATGACCAAAATATCTCAATTGAAGATCCAATAAAAATGATCAAAGTAAGTTGCGCCGTTCCATTAGTTGCAATTCGGAGCTGCACAACAAATATTATGGTACGAAAACATGTTTTATAATTAGTAGTCATCTTTCATCATTTTTCCGTTGCTTATGAATGTAATCAGTAAAAGAAACAGAATACAAAACAAATACACCGTATTTCAAATATTTCCAGAGCAGTCAAAAATAAACTGAAAACGTTTGCAACAACCAATAAACTGAAAAACAAATCCAATATTCACCGCCAATCACAACACAACAAACCATAACTGTTATTACAGATACTACTTAAAACATAACACTAGACAACCACTTACTTTAGTAACATCACTAGCGTCGGAATCCGCGCACATCAACAATCCATTGAACATCATGTTAATATCGGCACCTCACTATACTACAAGTTATTGACAAACAGCCGAGCGTGCGCGGGCGCAGACTGCGCGCGAGTGGATGCGCCCGCTTCGCGACGCTGCACGCCTGTATATTTAGATCGTCGTAAATAGTCATTTTTGAAGGGACGGTGGCCCACTTGTGTTCTTTATTCTCATAGCGAACCCGTTGGGGTTGACAGCGTGTTTTTATTTGGGAAAAGTTCATTCATTAATATTTTTTTCAGAAGAAAACCTATTCTGACCCAGTTGGATAAGTGCTTTAAAATTATCCATATTCCTTCATTCTTACTAATGAAACAACTAAAAGAATCTCTCTATTCCTTCATTCTTACTAATGAAACAACTAAAGAAGATTACTTGAAGGACTGCCTATACTCGCCACATGAGAGGTTTGTATCCGTTTAAACTGATGGGTTTAAACGGATACAAACCTCTCATGTGGCGAGTTAAAGCTTATTTGTTACAAAACATCAGCCTGTATGTGCAGGTAGTTCATTAGTTAAAAACCGCGTCGCGAGCAGAGAGCAGGGCATCGGTTTCCGACGGCGACGTCCGCCCGTTTCGTCACAACATCAGATAAACATAGACTTAACAACACACAGAAATTATGTCGTTAATAACGGATTAGGGCTTCTTCATTCATATTAAATTAGAAGAAACTGAAGTTTCACCATCGCCATTCTCGAATGTTGAGAACGTTCCATAATAATATGAAAATCACGGCTGTAATCCCCGATAGGTTATGCAGAAGTGTAGGTAGTGTACCCATACTTTAGTAGACCCACATTTCGCTAGATACGTCGGAGTCCTGAAAAATCCTTACACTGCTATGACACAGGCCTGCTCTCTGGGAGAGGGAGTGGGCAGTAATCTGTCACTCGGGCCCAGTAGTAGATACTGGGCCCGAGTATTCCTAATTTTAGTTCAGAAAATTCTATACAGACACTGTTTTAAGCTTTCGCGGTTTAAAACTAAAGTTATATTGTCACTTACGGGATATCTTCCGTGATTGTTCATATCTTAGAGGTGGAACGAACAAAATAGGTCGATTACTGAGTAAATACTCGATAAAGACCGTGTTTACTCGTCATAAGATAATTGCACAAAGTCTGCGTTCCCCGAAGGATAAGATCCCGTATGAACACCCTGGGGTGTATAAAATTTACTGCAGTTGCGGCAGTTCATACATCGGTCACACGAAGCGAACTGTCTCATGCCGCATCAAAGATGAGCATCACGAAAAGTAATGATGAGCAAAAATCTGCCATAGCTGAACATCTACTGCAGTCAGAGCCCAATCACTGGATCACTGAATTTCACAAGCCACGTGTTTTGTCAACGGACAAACATTACTTACCAAGGTCACAAGAGTAGTAATTGAAATAAGAAAACAAAAAATTTCAATCGAGAGGAATATGGCTTCAAATGGCTAAGTAAGTGGAATCCAGTTTTGAGTATGCTCAAAAGTAGCAGCCGGTATCGTAATAAGGATTCCACAAAACCTGGTGATACTGTGAGTGTGTTTTGCCGTGACTTAGTGTCGAGTTCCAGTAGTGCGCGTAGCAAAAGACAAAGAAAGAGGGTAGACAGATTTGTCTGCTCCTAACTTCTTCTTATTTACCATCCACCCGCATTCTCCAGTCAACCCGCGATCATGGCGCTTGCAACAGCCTCGAAATATCGTGAGCTCAAAATTATGAACAATGACGGAAGATATCTCTTAAGTGACAGTATAAGTTTAATTCTATACAGTTTTGATTAATAAATACCTCTGGGTCGCACTCGCAAGATCGACGCTTCTTATCTTTTTTTATTTTCCTGAAACAAAAAATACATTGTATGACTGTACATTGCAATATTTGCAAAGTAACTTAAAAAAAAAAACAAAAATCGTTTATTAAAAACCACTCACTTTAACGCATCTGCAGAACACACCGGTTTAATCTGCAAGAATTAATAAATAATAAACATTATTCTTGTAGATTTGGACTAGTTTTCTAAAATCATATAATTATTTTCGTTCGCAGTAACTTAAAAGGTGTTAAAAATAATTTAAAAAATATTTGTAACCACGCTCACCGTCCGAATATAGCGCTTCTTGCTGCTGTGACCCCTGAAAGCAGGTCGCAGATATAAAAACGTGCGCAAGTCGTGAAGGCGTCAACTTGTGCCACCAACATAACATGTTGCAAGTTATATTTAGATGGACGTTAAAATTGAATAGCTAGTTATAGGATTGGATTACAAGAGAAAAAACTGTAAAACGCTGTAAATGACTGCACTGACGAAATTAAGATTTATTTCGTTTCTTGACTTAAAAGAAAACTTTTAAATTGTCCTAAAGCTGAACTTTTTGATGAGTGAGTGAGTGAGTGAACACAGATCAGTTTGAATATTTAATATTTATATGTTTAAATTGTTAAAAGTTTTCGATTGTACTAATCTGTTGCCATAAGTTGCTCACCTAGGACTGGAACCGCCGCTTTTCTTAGCCTCATTATTCAAGTACAGGTCCTCAACACATTCGCACTTGTCTGCAGTCTCCAGCACCTCATCACTGGAGACTACCTCGGAGGACCTGGCACATCTACACTTGAACTTAATCGTCTTTTGCTTCGAGCAGCGCTTACATCGCTCTCTCGGGTGGCAGGACCTCAAAGATTCCTTACTGGTCTTAGGAGATTCTTTTGGGACACGGGTTCTAATAGAGCGATTGGGTACACTAGTCTTGTGCGAGTCCTTGGGGAGAAAGTTATTAAGAGAACTCCTTGAACTTTGGGGGGAAATGATCCTACGAGGTTCTTTTGGGGAACCAGTCTTTTTCGGCCCTTTTACAAAACTGATTCTAGGCGACTTTTTGGGACTCTTCTTTATCCTCATAGAATCCCTAGGGAGAAAGTTATTAAGTGAACTCTTGGAAGGACAGGCTCTAAGATCATTTTTGGGACCGCTTGTGGGATATTTTCTGGAAGAGCAAGTCCTGGGAGATTCCCAGGGACGGCCGATGATGCGGATAGTATTTATTTGGAACGTATCGTCTTTGGGTCGACAGCATCTCTTGAAGTGGCTGTAGAGGTCGGCTATTGAAGCGTCTGACACCAACTCCGGGACCGATGTGGACTGCAAACAATATTGAGAAAGGTTAAGCTAAATGAAAAATAAATCGTTCTTGATTGAAGACTGTTCTGTTAATTTATCATGAGTCTTCTTTAGTAAGTTATGTGGTAATCGGTTGCTTTGGGATGGGCATAAGATGCAGAGGAATGACGAAAATGTCGTGAGGAAAGTTTTGAGTATGAATGTGGATGGCTATAAGAGTACAAGACCAAAGAATCAATGGATGGGCTGTGTTTGTGGATTATATGGCTAGAAAGGATGTGAATGCTGAGATGAAGAGAATAGAGAAGCATCGAGAGAAAACATGCTGCGCCGATCCCAAATAAATTGGGATAAGGGCAGGAGAATGATGATAAGTCTTATTCAGCTCATTGTAGGACAGAAGCCTCAAATTTAGTATTAAATTCAATTGTTTTGATTCCGTAGTGCTAGTATCTCCAATATAATGATTATGATTAAAACATTATAATTAAAGATCGAAATTCGTTCCAAAACACAAACAACATGACGACAATTAGCTACTCTTAATTACAACCTGACTCATTCTACCTAACCACAAAATAGATATGTACTAACAGAAGGTCAGTTCCATGCAACGAAAGAAAATAGCTGGTAGGCTGGCAGGTAGGCTGATTCGGCAGCGCGAACATTACAGAAGCGCATTTCTTTTCTAGTTTACCTGTACAGACGCCAGCAGGTCAAGCTACCCGAAACTGTCAAATTTTCCCAATGCTTTAGCAATAAAGTTCAAATCTATTAAAGAAATTTGACAGATTGTAGTAGCGACGTCTGTACATCCGTGTATTTTCGTTTGTTATATGGCACGGACCTTCTGTACCTACTTATTCATCTAGTTTTCTGTGCCCAACGCAACGGAACATCAAAGCGAATTAAAAACAAAACAAAATAAACGCACTCGCTCTATGACATCTATGACGGATATGTTGGGCATGGACGTGGCGCATGCGACCTGCGGCGCGATGCTCGCGTTCGGCGTCGACGTCTTCGCGTAGCACGACCAGAACGACTGGACATTGTGAAGATAAAAAGAAATAATAAATAGAATTTTTAGATTTTCTACTTAATTATTTAGGTAAATACAATAGATTTTTACCTCTTCTACATCCGGTTTCTGGAATGAAATCAACCCAAAAATTAACTAACAAAGGATTGATTGTCTGAAGTCAAATTTCACCAATAAAACTGAAGAAGGTCAGTACATTTAAACCGCGTTCAAGAGCTGTCCATGTCAAAATTAAATTTAGACAGCTCTTGAACACAGTTTCGGTGTAAAATTCGTGCTTAGTTATCAACGGTTAGGAAAATCACCTGACTAAATTTAATTTTCACGAGTCGTTGATTTTCGTTCTAAAAACCGGACGTTACTGTCTATGTTGGTCCAAACACAAGATACAATATAACATAATATAAATCAAGTAAGCGAGCACTCATTAGAGAATCAAAGTGATCAAAGTATAGATAGTAGGTGTGAAATTTCTTACCTTAACAGACTTATAGTTTCATAACAGATAATATGGGCACTTCGTCACTCAGTATAATAACAATAAATTGAGAACATCACAGACATTCATTAGGCATGAGATGAAGAGAACTGTTCCTTTGAGAGCCGCAATGAGGTCGAAAGACATTATAAAATATGTTATATTATTGCACTTTACGTACTGTTTATCGACCACTTGCAAAGACTTACTAAGTAACACAAATATTTTGTATCCACGACATACAACATTACGAGTACCTACATTAACGATTCCCTAATTCTCTGTTAAAATTGTCCGATCTAAGATGAAAATGGAAACAATACGGTAGGTACCTACCTACCTACGTTCTGACTCCCGCAGAATTTTGAAAAAGCAGCGCAGAATTTAGAACCGCTAGTCATACAGGGCTAGCACACCACTGCCATGCTATACGTTATACCTACTTTTCACTAGAATTCAGATCTGTAGTTATTCCATTTACTTAGTCTTTTAGATAAAATGTCAGGCGACAAAGTTGGACAGATTAAGAACATGTCGTCTTGTATCAGCGACACTTCTACACATAACTGCAAAACTTTGACAAAACATTCAATATCTACCTGTATCTCAAGCTTATTTGTGACATCATTTGATTTTCTGTAGAATAACTTCCTGAGCATTCAGTTTTAGGTTACCTACCGTAACCAACTGGAATTTAGAAATGTCAGATGCTGACTTAGAGTTAGAATAAATAATTTTGTTTCAATAAACGCAAGCTATGCAGCTCTGCAATGAATGTTTGGTGAAATCGCGGTTCTGCACCTGCGCATGATCGATGAGTTCTGCAAGTTAAGACTATTTTTTAACACCCTTGCTCGTAAAGCTCATGTAATTCCACCGGTTCTAAATATGTAAAGCGGGTCATAAAAACGCGTGTGTTATTAAAGCAAATAGTTAAGTTATAGTCCATATAAATTCAATAACAGCATTATTTGCCATTTCAAATATGGGGCGGCGCGCCGCCGCACGACTCCAGCTAGTAAGCAGCGCGCTGTTGCTATTCCGAACTAATCGCCGCGCGGCGCCAGTCAGTAGGCAGCGCTAGCGCGCTGTTAAAATGGCGGGAAAGCAACAGTGTGCATTCACAGATTGAGTTTATTTAAAAAAAAAAACAGTTCATTCGGTAATTTAATAACTTGGCTGCATGCTCTAGCGTCTTTGCCAACATTTTCACGCAGCCACGGCAGAAAATAATCCTCGCGCCATTTTTCTCAAATTTTCTTTTCTTTGTACTTGTATTGTGAATATCTTTTTTTCTGTTTCCTTGCAAATGTGTTAAAAAACGTCGTACGATATACGTGCGTATTGGTTATAACGCACTAATATCGTAATGTACTATTATTTTCTCGCGTAATAAAGCAAGAAACTGCGATATATGATTAAATTGGAGTAGACAATTTTAAAGGCAATCGCAGAATAGTGTCTACAAAATCCCTCACTCCCATTCAAAAACTATAACAAAGTTTATTACTATATCAAAACAAAATCAATCAATATTAAGCGAAGAGTCGTCGTTGGAGAGGTTGTGCGGCGTGCGACAGTCGCAGGGCTTGGTCGCCGTGTCGCGCGGCGGCACGTCCCGCTTGCGGCGCGGCTGCGCGCGCACGCACGCGATGGTCACCGAGTCGTACGACACCGCCGAGCCGCGCGGGCACTCCGCGTCGCCGCTCACGAAATCTTTCGATTTTAGGCTTGTTATCTCTGAGTTTGTGTCTTTTAGCTGTGGAGGGAATGGGGTGGTGTTATTGCGATAATCTTAGACTAGATAACGCTAGTTAAGACTGTAAGACAGTTGATTGCTTCCGTCGAAATATTAAAAAGTCCCTTCAAAATAAACACTAATTAAATTTGTCAGCAGCCTCACTCATGACTTCCGCACGGAGTCTGACTAATGGATTTTAGTAGCTAAATGTTCTAATTCTTTACTACTGAATTCCTAGAGCATAACTTGATGTCACTATCCCGGCCCCATTACCAGTTACTAATAAAAATCGAGTTTCGTAAACAAAGCGAATGTTTTTTGTTATACTTTTAGTAATGCATACGATAAAACGTTTTATTAGAAACGTAGCTAGAATGACGTTCAATTGAAGACATGTGCCTAACCTAGATTATTATAGCAAGCTCTATTCCTAGCAATGGCCTGATAGATACAGTCAGTGACTCAGTGCAGCATTACCTACTCCATCTTGCAAAGCTGATACCTAATTTATACCTATTGCACTGTACACAAATGAACGTATTTGATTTGAAACGCAGAAGTGACTTACTGACTGTACTATGGGAGGGGGGGGGGGGATATATGGGTCATGGATCCCGGAGTCTTGGTGAATATAAATGAATAAGGCTCACAATAGGCTCGCCCCCTATTACATTGGACTTAAGCAAAACTGGTAAAATTGTTAAATGGGTGGTTGTACCTGTAGGGTAGGCCTGTGCCCAACCCTTCGGGGATTCCAGGAGTTTTCATTATTTTCATGTTAGGTGGTTTGCTTTTTTTAATGTCACCTTGGCCTTGGCCTGCTTGAGCTGGCGTCTCATCTCCTTGATGATGTCGTCCTTGAACTGCGCGCGCATGTTGGCGGCGCGGCACTGCTCGTCCAGCGCCGCGCACACGCGCCGCATGGAGTGCATCTCCTCCGTCAGCGTCACGTTCACCTTGCGCAGCGCGCGGATGCTGTCGCCGCTAGACTGGGGGGAGGTAATGGTTGACACGGTTTCAAAAGTTTCTGAACCTATCAGGCCCCCGCTAATTGGAGATACGATTCACTACCTATTATTCGCAAACAGTTTTTTTATCTTTTGATGTTTGCCAACAATATTGGGATCAAGTAGAAAAACAATTTAAACAGTCAGAACTTGCAGAAGCTCCATATCTTTCAGTTAAGACACGACACACGTCCGACGCTGCACATAAGCTTCCCCCAAACTGCCCATAACGATAGGGCACATGATTCCCGCATGCAGCGGATTCCCTCGACCATCGCAAAATCCGATGTTCAGATCTGATATCCAGACGGTAATTTTTGGAAGCGTTAGCTAATAATTATGAAGTTTTACGAAAGCGACGCATAGATACCCTTAACTTGTAAACCAAACAAATCACATAGGATACTAGGATACCTTCAGATTGGCCTCCATCTTGTTCACCCGCTCCTGGTACTTGAGGGTCTCGTCGCGCAGCATCTCGCTGAAATCCTTCACAGGCTCCCACTCGCCACACTGGGGCCGCACACATCATCATCGGAATCAACATGTACAGTCGATGACCCGACTGAGTATCCACCTGAACTGCTCCAAGTTAACTGCTACGTATCATCATCATCAGGCTACAGCAATCCAATGCTGGACATAAGACTAGCCTGAGGCGCCTCTACCTTACATTTGCACATTCCCGGTCTAACCTAACGATCATCGGTTCTACGGCTCAAGTGGTTGGTCCATTACCAGGTTTACCCTGCTAGACATGGTGGATACTTAACTCGGGTCACCGACCGTACACATATAATGGTGCTAAGCATTATATAAAAACAATCCAAAGAAAAAAGGGGTCTGTCGAACAAGTTAACCTGCCAAAACAAAACCTAGATTTATTAGATAACCGAGGCCTTTGAATAGGTTATGTTTTAATCGTTTTAAGGAGGTAGATTCGCTTAGGGCCCGTCCACCATGTTACGAGTACTACTGTCTCGATAAGTCCAAAAACGGAACAAAATTTGCACGAAATTATCTAGGAAGTAAGTTAACTAAAATTTTAGGTGCTGAACAGGCCCTTAGCCTGCGATACAAATATTTTATCATATAAAGGTGATGCCTTAAGTAACAAAATCAAGAATTCACCATAACAACGGGACTAACGGGAGTATCGTGTGTTTGGACCGGTATAATATAATTCTTAGCACTTAGACTAGAAAAGCACCAACATTGCCCAGGCATACCTCGTTCCCGGTGCAGCACATGCCTGCCATCACCTCGGCATCCTTTTTAGACACCTCACTAGGGAAGGGACAGGACACATTGCATAAGATCACGCCTGTATTTCGCGAATTTCGGTTCTTTCGGTGATTATTCCAATTGGGCTGAGAATCAGCAGTTTTTGAACGTCGAAATTATGTAATTAAGGCAATCCCCAAACGCTCACCCCTTGCCACTTCCTACTGTTTTAGCTGAGGAGTAAAAGAAGAGGAACACCCAAGCCACACATCTATCTGCTATGTTAGAAGAACCAGTAATATTAAAGTCCCACGAGTATGTTAGAGGGGCGCGCCAGTTATGTTATAATTCAACGTAATAAGGGGGCGAGCCTATTGTCATCAACCGAGCACTGTACTGCTACTGAAAAAATCCTAATAGAAATACCAACAAAACTCCGGCGACCGACCTAGGGAACGAACCCAGGACCCATGACATAACAGGAAATTAGCTACCGAGTCATTTGTTTTACCACCTGCCACTTTAATGGGCTATGCGCCACCATAATATAAGTTTCGAGGCATGAAAGACGATGTATTTTTGTTTCGGCCGGATTTCATCCGTCGACAGTTTGAAATCTATCGCAGGATGTTGTTCGGGGATGACATGTTCAAATGTATTTTATTGTTTTTGGTTAATTTTCTTTTTTATGGGCACTGCTACGTGTTATTTCAATAATAAATCAAGTCACAAGTAATTTGTCCAAATTAGGTTGCGAATTGGCACTTTGTAAACGACAAAAATGACATACAGACTGTCACCCATAACACCCGTCCTTCACCACTTCCTGGTATTTCAGCTGGGGAAAAAAAATGGCAGTGGTGACTCCCCAGCGAAATCCCATCCATAGAAGGCAAGGCATTGATCCCCTAGGTCACTGGTAAAAAGTCCCCAGTCAAATCTTACAGGCATACTTAATTAACGTGTCAAAATGAACTTACGGGGTATGGTACTTGCAACTGGACATCTCTTTCCTCAGGTTCATGATGGTCTGCTCGTAGGACTGGGCATCCTTGTTCAGTTCCCTTATCTCTCTGTAAAACATATGTAGGTACATACGTTACGAAGGGTATCAAAAAGTACAAAAATAAATTAATCTATGCTAATATTATAAGGAGGTATTGTAAGTTTGTATGTAGGGGGTAATCTCCGGAACTAATGCTGCATGCATAATGCATAATCAGCCTATAATGCTCCCACTGCTGGGACACACGGCCTCCTCTCTATGAGAGGGAATGGGTTATCCACCACGTGGGCCCAGTGCGGGTCGGTAGATGTCACATGTCTTAGAATTTTTGGTTCTAGGACATGCCGGTTTCCTCACGATGTTTTCCTTCACCGTTTTTGAAAGCAGGAAATAAATTACACAAATATATAATGCGCCTGCCTGGGTTAGGACCCACGATTTACTGTTCGTAAATCGGGGCCGCCACCACTGGGACACCGCCGCTCTCACGGAACTAATGATCCAATTCTAAAGTCTTTCACTGGTAGAAAGCTATATTATTCGTGGCTTTATATTATGTACTTATAATTATATTTATATCATGCATATTAGTCGAGCCATCAACATTTTTGCGAAAGAAGTCTCGGGCGAAGGGCTAGTAAAAAATAAAAGACACTTATTTAGAAGTAGGTATGCTGAAAATCATTACAAACTCCTGCCCTTCGCTATTTCCTAGTGTATGTGTTACAACTTGAATCATATTTTAATCAACATACAACCTGGAACTGACCTGCCATTTGCAAAAAAAGTAAGGCAATTTGAATTTTGCGGGTTATCTGTCGCTACTCGCTTATGAAGATCTAAGCAAAGTGAACAAAGTCGCTTTTCGTTTGTTTTATAATACCGGTATTAGATATTACACCTTTCTTTGGACATATTCTCCTTATGCAGAGTCTCGTTCAGCAGTTTCAGCTCCGACACTTTGGCGCATATCATGCTCTGCGAAGTCGTCTGTAACGGTAACAACACATTTATTTTCCTCTAAAAGGTATGAACTTTTTTTTAAATTAATACTTACCCTACACAGTTTTTTAGTTTGGTGCAACCGTTTTGTTATCTTTTGATATTTTCAAATAATGAAGACAGCAGATACAAAAAAGAAATGTCTGGTTTCGTTACCAATAACCAAGAAAGGACACCACCGGGAAACACAACAGAATATGGGCAACGACGGTGGTAAGAATGTCGCAAGAGATCACAATAAAAAAACGTGAAAGATTTCAATAAAAGTATAATCAAAATAAAATTATATAAAAAAAAAAACAAAACGATCAAAAAGGTTCTATCCGACTCTGAAATGTCGACTGGATTTGTGTTTGTTGGCGTCGTGTTTCATGTTGCTGCGCGTCTTCACCATTGAGTCTCCCTGCTCCATCTTCTTTTGTCGCCTGCGCAACGATAGGAAAGCATTACACATTTATTTAATAGCAAAAGGCCATGGATGAAGCAAAAGGAGTAGGTTAGGTACCTATGTATAAAAGGCTACCCCATAATAAAATATTGCCTGGCCATGGAAAAAAGGTAAAATATACTAAAATGAGGAAACTCCTATGGCCTATACTCACGGGCACGAGCGGTCGCTTCTCGGATAGTGACGTCATAAAAAAACAATTGACGATCAAACATACTAATGCCGAAGATGGTGTTGTCACGTTTTAAAAGTTTGTTAGAATTGTGGGAAACGGTCGTAATTTGGGACAAAAATCATGCATTTTAAAATTCATGAATATTTTTACTTTCATAAATATTTCATGTTTCTCATTCTATTTTGGTTTGGTCATTGGTATACCTATTTGCCCCTTTCGGATCGGGCAGGGTTTTTTTTAACATATTGTATAAGCTGCACTGCGAGTGACGGAAGAGTGCACCTGTGTCTGCGGACACACTTAAGATATAATATCTCCCGGATATATGACTACTCTCTACAGTTTGCCGCATGAGTGAAATTCGGTCACGAGGACGATTTATATTACTAGCTTTTGCCCGCAGCTTCGCCCGCGTGGAAGTCGAAAAATATCCGACGGGAACGTACCGCCGGGATTAAAAAGTAACCTATAGGTTAATCCAGGTTACGGTAACAAACATAGTTGCATACCTTCACCCCCTTTTTAACCCTTCGGGGGTCGAATTATCAAAAACGCTGAGAAACGTATAAATTAATTTTCAATCATTAGCCTAAACACAAAACATTTTACCCCTTTAGGGATGGAATTCCCAAAAATCCTTAGTGGTGGCTCTTAACAAACACACCCTCCAAGTTTCATGTCTCTAGGACCAGCTGTGTGTTGATTAATATATCACCCAGTCAGTCAGTCAGTTTACCTTTTTATATATATAATATATAAGAAAGATATAAGATATAGATTACTGTAATAAATAAACTACAAAGTATCATTGTGTAGATCGGTAGGTACTCACCATTCGAGAGACCCAAATATATCTGACTCCGTGACCTCAAAGAAGTGTATTCCGTCGAGCGTGCAGTAGTCGAACTCGCGGAGCCTCCTTAGTACCTCCACCAGACCTCGGAGGTCAGAGTCCTTGCGCGCGAGTCGACGCCGCAGCGTCGCGCACTCCGCGCGGAGCTCAGACACCACCTGACGAGGTCCAGGATTAAAAGGGAAACAAGAATAGACTGCCAACTTCAGGTAAAGTTAGACTGGTGACAGAGAATGTGGTTTGCGGGCGCGGTTCTAAAGAAAGTTGATAATTGGTCAAATTGGTACGAGTTAAAAACTGTGGCGGTGTTGGTCAAATCTGCAAGACATACCTACGGCCGTGTCAGGTACTGCCACGGCTGCACTATCACCAGCCTTAAAGTTTGTTATTTTTGCAAGTCACCTAATAATTCAACTATTAAGTAGGTAATAGGAATCGCTTCAACTATTAGATCTAACATCAGGTGGTGTTCGAGTCCTAGGTTTATTTAAATAACAAGACGACTGCACCAAACGCAAAAAGTAGATAAAACGTATTACCTACAATAGGAAATAGAACGTCAGAGAAAGGAACGCCTCGCTATATCCGTAAAACTCGTGAATATGAAAATTCAGCAGTTAAATTTCATAAGCATTACAGAGCATATTTTATGATGTATTCTAATACATTTTACTGTCCTGTGATCCTAATTATCGGCTCACCTCGCTATTTTTCCGTCGCTCAAGCAGCAGCTTGGAGGTGGCGGCAGTCTCCAGCTCCTCGACGGCGCGCGCCAGCAGGGTGTTCTGCCCCACCAGGTCGCCCACCCACGACCGGAGCAGTTCCACTTGTTGCTGTCACACATGTAAGTAAACACGTTATGATAATCATCATGACCATCCAGCCGAAAGACGGGAGCTGCTGAAACTTCCTCCCCAAGAATTGCCACAACGACCGGTACCTTTGCGGTCAGCTAGGCAAAGTCCAGCTGCCTCAAGATATACCTACTTCTCTTGTACCAGTACTATAAGAAAATGCTGCATGCCGTGGTAGAAATATTAGCAATGTAATACCGATACTAGCTGTTTAAGCCCCCGCGGACGTTTGAATATAGCCTATGACTGCGGGTGATGTGGCTTCCCATTAGTGAAAGAATATTTAGTATTTCCAAAGATTACCTCCTTCATTCAAACGTTACCTCTTCATAATATTAGTATAGACGATGCCCACAGAAACGGGATAACACTAGACCCAAGTTTTGACTACCTTGTTCATCATAATATTCAGTTGGCATAGACATTACTGGTAGAATTATAACTACACCTCGTCAAACTTGGTCGGTAACTTTTCCACATTCTCTGTCAAGAAACTCACCTGCAACTTAGTAGATCCTGAAGCCCCATTAATTTGCTCCATCCTCTCCTCATACAGACGCTGTATCTCCTTCAGGATCTCGAGGGTCGGGCCTCCCTTGCACACACACATGCCAGGGTCCCGCTCGGCCAATTCACGCTCAATCACGTTGTGATCCATCGGGAATCAAAGCTTACTCCAAAGATACTTGTACATTGTAAAAAACGTGCGAAAATAATGCTGCGTCACTTTTGATGGCTTTTGACAGATGAAAGGCGTTTTTTTTCTGGTAGAGTTTATGGCTGAAGACAGCGGGAAAAGAGGTTTTACGTAAGTATGCGAAGGAGGTATAAAATCTTTTTGTCATGAGAGTGGTAGGTAGACCTAAGCAGTGACAGAGCGGGACACAGGGCAAGATTCAGATTCCCAGACAGTGAAATTGCGAATTAACGTAAGAAATCACTTGTTACCACAGTTTTACCTAGTAGCCAGCGACGTTCCCACTGCTGGTTCAGTCAACGTCTCTGTGAGAATGAGTGGGCCTTCCTTAATCCACCAAGTGGGCCCTGTGCGGGTTGAAGGATCTCATATGTCTTCAAATTTTGGTCAGGACAAGCCGCTTTCCACGCGATGTTTTCATTCACCGTTTCGAGAAAAGAACTTTAAACATTTGCGAGGTACCCCTCAAATGTAAAGTCCGTGTTAAATGAAACCACAAAATACTATACAAGTATGTATATTTGGATTATATTAATTTGGCTAATTCTTTGTACCTAGTGTATGTATATTCACAGTAAGCTTCTATTTCTAGTGTTTCACACGACGCATACATACAAACAATTTGTTAAGCGACTCAACATTCATTTAAAGTAACAAATGCTCTTAAGATCCTGTGACAGAGGTTTATAACGAACACTTATCGTTAATTCTATTAATCAATATACATGGTAAAAATACGTAATTACAGCAGTACAGATGCCAGCCCATCAAGCTACACATCTGTCAAATTTCTTTAATAGATTTTCAACTTTATCTCTAAAGCATTAGGTTCAAGTTTGATTGGGAAAAGTTAACAGTTTCGGGTAGCTTGACGTGCTGGCATCAGTACAACCAAGGTCTGAAAACGTTAATCAATTTTCAAATACATTCCTCACCCACGTAACGGACGCCAACGACCAGCCGTTGTTGTCATTAAAAACGTTAGCAACAAATAGTTAGAACAAGGTGCAAATAGAAATCAACCTAAAATGCTTAACATTTTCATTCCTTGACTGTACTGTAGTGTGCATACATCGATGAACATCAAACTAAGCAAAACTATTATACAATAGTTGCCAGTAGTGTTTCAGATGGCGGTTCATGCACTGCTCAGATCTCAAGTGTATGCGGCGTGGTTCCGCAGACAGTGGCCCACCGCGCCTGGCCGGGCGCCTGCGCACTTGACGACCTTATGACTGCATCAGCGAGCGGAGTTCGCATAGCTCAATTCTGGGCCAAACATGTTTAATGACAAATTAGCCATCGACACGCGTTTGAAAGTTGATGAAACTGTTTTGAAACCCAAAATGGCGGCATTAGTTTCGATTTTAGCAACGCGCCAAATCTTCCTTTTAGAACAGCTATACAGTGTGGAAGGGACACCGCCGCGCAAACGGTTACCACGTATTCAGTACATCATTCTGAACGCCCCACATCGAAATGTATCATCGGGAATTTAAAAAAAAAATGGGAAATTATAAATCAAGACACAATTACATATTTCAAAGAAAGCGTCAAGCTAAGAGTTATTTTTCGGATTTTAGCCGGTTCTAATTTTGAGTGTGGCAAGCGAATTTTACATGCAGATTTGTTTCTTTTTAAAAATAAAGGAATGTTTCCTTTTAGTAAAATTCGCTATCTCCAGTATTTAGAGTACTTTCTCTCCAAATGAGGTTGAACAATTCCACCCTCTAAGTTATTTTAGAAGTTTATTGCTTGAATATATGCCACAAATATAGATGCTATAAAATAATAACGAATCTGGGATGTAATTACAGTAACTTACATTGATGATATATGGTGTTTGGAATAGTACTTTATAGATGCGCAGTGATGGTGGCTGACTTAGTAATTTAGAGGACCAGGTAGTTTTTTGGAGGAGAAAAATGCTATTTAACAGAAGTCAGTTTAATTACTACCCAAAAAAATCAGCTGTTCCATACATTTTGACCGTGTAAGTATTTGCACTTTGTAGGAAACAGCTGGTTTTTCTTTAATTATCAATGAAATATTTATAGGGGTTCAGAATGATATCCTGAATAGCTGGTAACCGTTTGTGCGTTGGTGTCCCTCCCAGCCTGTATTGGCTTACTTACGTATAAACAATAATGTTCGTGCACCAATCACCAAGCGACTTGTGTGTGCGTTCACCGATGTACCACATAGAATTCATGTGCCCAGACAAAAGCAAGTTTGGAGATTTAACAACCAATTTTTTTTACAAAATGCTAACATTTAGTATTGAAAGTGACTTTCAAAAATAAAATTCTACTTAGTAATATAAATATGTACAAAATTTTCTACTTACAAACTACGTAGCTTCGTTAACAAACACTTTACAAAGTTTTACGTATACCACTGCGTTCACTGACAGTCGATCACTTTTCAACCTTATTACTTAAGTGCATAAGGATGAAAGTGGTCGACCGTCAGTGAACTCGATAGTACTCTCTTTCAAAACAAATGAGAGGTTTCAGAGTGCCGCCCTACCATATTCAAAGTATATTTAAAATGCTTAAAAACTTCAAATAGAGCCTTGTTTTGTATGCCACCGCAGTAGATATTTTAAACGGCTTTGAATAGCCATAATAGACTACTATTTAGACATTGCAATTTATATATGTTTTAATTAGACACAACAAAGCACTGTTTCGTTTCACTATTTCACCAAGTATAACATACATGTCAGTTATACGACAAACCTACCATCTCTTTTCAGAAAAATGCGATGATAAAATTTTTAACATTCTATCAAACACCATAACTATGAATAAGGCCGAAACAGCCCATAGCTCAAAGATCAACACAACATTAAAAAAATAACTGTACAAAAACGATTAACATTAATATTCGTCTAAAAATCAGCACTGTGTGCTTTAATCTCAATCTCACATGATATGCCTATCATTTACAGTCATCACCATTCATCATCATTCGCTTAGCCCATCACCAACTATGTTGGTCGGCTCCCAGTCTAACCAGATGCAGCTGAATATCAGTAAATTATAAATAAGAAGCGACTGCCACCTTATACTAACAAACCAATTACCTATTAAAAATAAATAAATTAAATGTTGTGACAGTACCAAGCTCGTTAATATGGCACATTGAGCGTCGTTTCTGTCACGTATACCTGTGTGACAGTCTGTTTCTAAAGCTTTACATGTCACATCATGCCTGGGCACTAACGTCACTATTATGATGGAACATCACTAGTCGAGAAGGCGGGCTGCCAAGATGGCGTCGGAACCACGGCTAACTCTCTTTGATGTAATACTTTAGAACATATAATAACACCAAGTTTATTGAAGTCCAGTATTATCATTTAGATAATACACCGACCAAAACATATAGGTTTAATTGAAACTATCTCTGACTGTGCATAGGTCTTAGCAACATTGACCTTTTCGTTTTATGACGCAATTTACATACAACCTTGGGTGATAAAACAATTACGAGGTATATTATACAATAGTATGCTCACTATTGATTACTTGCAATTTATAAATGTCAAGTTTTAATTAATACATAAAAAAGATTTCAGGCTTTCAGCCTTCTGAGTGCCATGACTTGACCATACTCAATATTACATTACATCCCTTAAGCTTAACAACCACCACACAGTTATTTAAAACAAAAGCATTAATTTAAACGGTACACGCTCATTTTGCCGCATTCCTTAGCTAACACACAGATTTGTGCGTTAGCACAACTTATTCGCAAACGGTCAAAAATTTCATAGTAAATATTTCAGATTGACAGTATATTTTACAAAAGTTAGTTATCATCAACAACTAAAAGAGATACAGGATTAGTGTACACTACGCTATATGTTAAGTGTTTGTTACTACTTTTGGACTTGACTACATATCATCATTTCCCTATTTTCTGTTGCTAGACGGAGCTTAACATGACTATAATTTATATTTTTACAGTATTTTACAAATCGTACAATACGAGTCACCTTATAACAAGATATAACCTTAAAACTAAGAAGGAACTACATCACATAAACGGAGTTTCTGTACTATTTTAACATAAAATAACTTACAAAAGCTCATTTTATTTCGTTTAAATAACTCTTTAAGTTTAAGCTGCTCTGTTGTGTTACTTCTTTTATACATTTCATGTAAATGTGTGGTATTATACTGTCAACATATTTTTTTACTTTAAACGATTCACGATACTCGTCACCCACAATTCTTTTAACGGGTTTACTCTCTAAATATTAACAATTACGTGCGTCTACACTTAACCTTTCTTATTCAATATTCTGAGAATAATGACAATCATAGTTTCTGTCTAATACATGGTGTTTCTATTATATTGGCAGTAGTGCTGGATAACAGGCTGTAGCTAATAACTAAGTAATATAAGCTCACTCATCTTATCATGCTGCCCAGATCTCGATTACTCTGCGCAATGGTGATCTGAAAATATCAAAAAAGGAATTTTATGCCATATTTATCTCATATGGTATCTGGTATACCGAAATGCCTACAGGTAAATCTGGAAGAAGTTGTTCAGTTTTCGACCGGGAAAAGTTCAATCAACAACATTAAGGGTTCTTTACACAATGTCTAACTACACAATTTATTTAATACCTGACACATTGTCTACACTGCCACTTATACACTGTCTGGATTCTGACCAACAAAAGTTGAGTCCATGAATCATACTCAAGAATTCACCCGTCAACGTCTGTGATATCTCTGACGTGTACATCGCCCTTATGTCGTAGCAGTAAGTAAGTTTTCAACTCACGTTTACATTATTCTCGTACCGTATCACCAGTTCAACAAATCCAAGCCATTCGCAGATGTTGAGTGTTCAGTACATCTGCTTGAGCTGCTCGTACGAGAGGAAGAAGATGACGTTCCAGGGGCCCATGCGCAGCCATGTCGGGATGAAGCCCTTGTACAGTGCCAGAAAACCCTCGCTGCGGACCGTCTGAGGATACAAGTAAGGGGTTAGAGGTCTTATAAAAATGATATAAAGAAGGCCGATTTTTGGGGACTCATATACATAGGTTTTCGCAAGTACGTTACGTTGGTATCGGCTTCCAGTCTAACCGAATGCAGTTGAATACCAGTATTTTACATGGAGCGACTGCCTATCTAACTTCCACTTCCCACATACTCGGTAACACGGCATCCTTTAGTAAGACTTTTCGACTTCTGGGTACCCGCATGAATAACCAAACATCAATGAACTACTTGAGTTTCTTTTGTAGTCTTTTGAACGCAGTTATGGCCATAATACAACCAAACTCCGACTCAAATTAAGGCATAAAAATGTGACCTTTATTCTCTTTGTTTTAAAGTATTATTTCAATTGACCCATAGACTCATGCAAGATACATACCTGTAATAAACAATCTATTGTTCCTTTGTATATCGTTTCGGTAGACTTGACCACCTCGCCCTTTAGTTTTCTTTGATTCATTAGTCTTGTCTGTAAAAAATAATAAGAAGATTTAGTAACTCATCACTCTCATCAGTGAACATTCCTGAAGCATTCTTCTATCTACAGACCTATTCTACTGGACTGCTGACTCCCAAAACCGACAGTAGGGCAAATGATACACGGATTTTGGGTTAAAACAATAATGTAAGTTCCAGGTTGTCAGCACCCACGTCCTTCGTTAGTAAGACCTTTTAATAATGATAGCATAGCCTTATCTGAGGACATTCAACCCGAAACCAGATTACACTTAAAATTGAGAGGAAAGAGTTGGCTGCGGGAAGTTCAAGCTCAGGCAAATTGGAGTGCATTGGAGGTCACCTCCATTTAGCATTGGGTCCAATAAATTGTAGAAGAAGTCTTACCCTAATAACATCAAGCGGCGTACTGGCCACAGCACTGCCTAAGCTAGCCAGCAAGCTCGACGCAAAGTGGTTCAATGGCGAGTCTCCCAGAGGCACCGTGAGGCGCTTCTTGCAGGCGTCGTACACCGGCAGCTCCACGGCCGCGATCACGGCCGCGCGCTGCGACGTGGGGCCCACGCCGCGCCACAGACCTCGGATGCCTTCCAGGTGGTAGATCTCGATGAAGCATCTGACTAGATTACGTTTTTCATCGCCTACCTGGAAAGTCACGATACAATTATAAGTTTAAGGTATTCGTCGAAAGCTAAACAAACTGTTATGGTCAATGAGATGTTAAATCAATTGGTAATTCTTTCCAAAATAAACATGATTCAACTGAGGCAATATTTTGCCGAAATAAAATAAGGTGGAAAATGTATGTATTCTGTTTTATTATGATTTTCTATTATTCTTTACGTTTAAAGATTAAAGTACAATATATGAGTTTCCCGTGAGAATACCGGTACCTGATAGAGAAGAACCTAAATAATCTAAGATATGTGCGACAAATCTACCAACCCGCACTGGGCCCGCGTGGTAGATAACAACCCACTCAGTCTCTTAGAGAGGGGGCATGTGTCCCAGAGTCCCAGCAGTGGGAAAAGTATAGACTGATTATGGCAATTAATAGTTTGTAATGACACTCGCCAAAAAGAAGGAACGTAACAACGTTACCACTGTTTTGAAATAAAGAATATATTTATTATTTAAATAGGAATCCATAAACCTTGGGATACATTTGCTTTCAGGAATCCCTTTCATAAAATACACTTCATGAATGAACAACATACCGTGAGAACTAACCTGCATCCGCACTTTGAGCACATCAGTAGGGTTGGCGATGGCACTGGACAGGCCGCCCGCGAAGGCCGCGCAGAAGGTGTTCGTGGGCACGTGTTCTATGGAGCCCCCGTCCACCCGGTGCTGTGCTATCCACTTCTTGAGGGAGTAGTACGTGCCGAACTTTATCGTGCCGTAAGTCGCCTGTCGGAGGACCGCTGGCCAGATGCTGGGGACAAGACAAGGACTTGGATTATGAGGAATGTTGGTGTCAAATCAATCTGCTACTCTCAATGGATGTCTTGCCTGGATTGTGTAAGATACTTTTTTGACGAGTAAAAAGAGAGTGAATTATAATAACATAAAAGCTACAATACTATCGGTTGTAGGAGAAATTAGGATATACCAATTAAACTATCATAGTTAATAAACCTTTGTAATTAAATAATAATAAATAAATAAATATCTTGGGACAACCAACACAACGCCATCTGATCCCAAACTAGGCAGAGCCTGTACTATGGTAATCAGACAACTGATAAACATACTTATATATTTCTAAATACATACATATTATAGATAAATTACACACCCAAATACAGAACAAATAATCGTACTCATCGCACAAAGATTTGTCCTGTGTGGGAATCGAACCCACGACCTCCGTCCTAGCAGTCAGGGTCACTAACCACTAGACCAACAGGCCAATCAATTTAAGCTAAGCTGTCAATCACACGATGCAGCGATGAAAGTATGTAAAGTATATTATCTGGTTTGTATAAATATGTCTAGAGGACAAAGCATTGTTTGCTTCTACATGGCATTGTTAGCCTTCCTCAATAAGTCATAAGTTGTTGCTAACCACAGAGCGAGGCAAGTCAAACAAGTGACGCATCACTTGACCTAGTGCCGGCAACCACGCTGGGTTGGGCTTGGGTTATTATGTCTCTTGACAATATTCAGAGCGCACAAAAAATCCTGAAAGCGACATGGGACCTCGAAGGAGATGGTGGGACGACCTGGCTAATTGGAAATTTCAATTCTTCCTAGAAAATTTGAAAGAATCATGACCGATAGAAGGTATGGAGAGAGGCCTTTGTCCAGCAGTGGGATAGTACAATTATCGGAAAAGCACGGACAAATATCCATTTTTTTTTTCGATAAAGTCGCCGCAATAATAGATCTCTTTTTAAACCTAACAACCACCAGAAAAGTTCACAGTCAAGTTGAAACGATAAACAAAACATTGGCAATGATTACAAATGTAAATTGTTTACATAAAAATAATAGCAATCTGAGCTTGGTGGCAGTAAATATGACAAGTTCGGTGAACCGCTTACTGTTTGAACATTGGCCAACAACCTACGTTATTTTGTGAAACTCGCGTCTTCTAGATAACAGTTATTTTATTTATACATATTATGTGCCCTAGTTTTTAAGTAACCTTAATTAATGGTAGATATGTAGGCTGCTTGCTAAAAGTATCAAATTAACGCGAAAACTTTTTAAAGGGTATATAAATAACTCACGATACTATTAAAATGATTCTGATAATATAATGAGATAAGCTTAGTATCTCCCCTCAGTAATCCGATTAGAAAGCACTTCATTTTGGTACCATAGCAACAGTCTGCTTAAAAATTAAAGAACCTCCCAGCCGTAATATTTAAATTTGCATTTATGCTGGTGTGTTAGAAGTATTTCAAGGGTAAACAATAATTAATGTTTGTCCTTTCTTTTTCTGCGACAGTGCGCAAAGTGCGCATCGTATTTTGGCGAGCCCAAAATAAATCCCAAGTCTCATTAAGACTGGAGACAGACAGTGTGTCTGGATGTGGGTAGTCGAGAAGTGCGAAGCTCACAGCTTGTGAGAGGGGATTCCGGAAAACCGGGATTTGCAGCACTCCTTTTGCCACTTATTTTTAGCATGTCTCACGGGATTCAAGTGAGAGGTTAGAAGACAGTGGACTGTCTTTATTAAAGTGAGAGGTTAGAAGACAGTGGACTGTCTTTATTAACCCTGAATCCCGAATTTCTGACTCATCGCATTATTCTCTAATAGAATTCCAGCTATGGCTTAAAATCTTTTGTGCCTTTGTATTTTTAGACATTTTGGCCTTCGCGAATCGCGATGTCGCGGGCATTGTCGGAATTACCTCTCATCGCTTCGATTTCAAAGGTCTTTAGCGTTCGCAAGTATAATGAAGGTCATGGATAACGAAGTACAAACACGATAACGTAAGATTTGCATATCAACCAAATATTTCCATCATACGATTGAAATAAAATCCAAGTATTATCTACGTATTTATTGATTGCCTATAAAATGTATCTAAACTACGTCCGCAATTATATTTCCAAAAATTTAAACAATATGAGTTTTTAAAACCATTTGGAAATCAGAATTTGTATAGATCTGAACGTAAGTAAGTAACCTGCCTACAAAGTGGAATATGTAGATTTACGATGAGAAAATAAAATTACAAATTGCAATGTACCTGATCTATTTAAAGACGTGTTTTTTTTGACTTTGCTATTTGAAGGACATTCAGCGTGTCATCTTGGCAAGAAATTAACATAAGAACAATCATTAACTCTAACGTAGATAAATCTTAAGATAGCTGCCTTGTTTACGTGTTTTTATCTGAATAGAACGCAAGAGACGGCACAAAAACAGTGCACGCATCACTCCGCATCAGCTTATCGCATGATTAAATAAATTGCGTATTGTAGTGGTTTGCACACGAGTACGCACGCAACGCGATAGCCACCAACAATAGAGGCGGGTTATCAATGCCCACTTATCGATGCAGGGGGGGTCACTGGTATGAACTGGTATTTTATCAACGTAAGATCGCAATCAGTCTTTATTGTTGTGTTCTATGGTATTATCGGGCTTTGAACATCACAAATGAGCCTTCAAAAGTTCAAGACTACCGACTACTGCAAAAAACGTTTCGGACGAAAGAGAGACGAACAGGTAAGTATCATACTAGGAGGTAAGAGCTGGGGAGTTTGGTCCTCCACTTCTTTTGCCCAGCGTATACACTAAGAAGTGGCGAAGGGCGAATTTTGGGGGACTGTCGTATGAATAAAATACTTTTGACGCTTCAAAATCTTAATGTTACTATTATAAAATGCGAATGTTTGTATAGATGGATGTTTGCTATTCAATCACGCTAGAACGGGTGAACGGATCTGGATGAAATTTGGCACAGATACATTATAGTCTGGAATAGCACATGCGCCACTTTTTTTTCTCACACAAATACATCAACTCCCGCGCGAACGTAGTCGCGGGCAACAGCAAGTAAAGTACATAAATTGTAGGCTACTCACTGTGTATGTGAACCAAATGTTATCGAAAATTAAGGTTCGTTTGATTTAAAGATAGCCTGCCAGAAAAAGTAATTGTTAGGCTATTACTTTCATATGTATATATTATTGCTATAATTCTCGTACGTTGTTAACCCCGGCTGATGCAAATTGTTTTGTAGGCGGGGCACCCTGTGACGGTTGTTATCAGTGCAAAAAAAATAAGCTACGTAGCTTAAAGTCATAAAGAGCTATGATTGTTTACTATAATCATCACAACGCAAAACAGATGTATCATGTCGAGAGAAAATTAGATACTACAGTATTCTGTTGCCATAGTTTTTTTCAATGTAATCATTTTTCATAAAGAAGGCATGTCCATGGTGCACCCTTGCACAACCATTTAAAGGGTGAAAGGGAAATACTGTAGTTGCTTTAATAAATAGGAATTCTATGGAATCCAGTCAATCATACACCATATGTAAACATATTTATGCGATTGTGTAGCGTGAATACGGCAACACGAACATGCCAAGTCATCACCATCATCCCTTGTATTAGAGTGGCCTTAGACGGTATAGAAAAAAATCTCTCTTCAATTATTAAGAGAAAAATGCTCACCCGCAGTACAGTGCCTTGACACCCTCCTGCTGCGAGGTCTTGACGAAGCAGTCCACCATGCCTGTGTACCGGAGCTCCACATGGCGAGGGTCTATCTTCTGACCTTGGATCTGGAGACGGGTCTTAGTTGTGTCAATTGGGAATGTACCTAAAACAAACAGTTTTGACTTTTAAAATCAAACCATAATACTTGGTGATAAGGACTTTTAGCAAAAAGACATCAGCGGTGACTTGTTATTTGAGCAGTCATCATCATCATCCACAGCCTGATTTTATCCTCCGCTGGGTATAAGCTTCTTGTCACTTGTGCCAATCTCATGTTTCTGTGCCTGCCTTATCCGGGTTTTAGCGGAGATGGCAATGAGCTGTTTTAAAATGTTACTGTGTTACTGTGTATTTTAAATATAGGTTTATAATGATGAACAATTAGAGAGGATTTCCATCAAACTGAAAGTCAAGTTGTAGTAGTTCTGTTATCTTCCCTGCAAGTCATTAATTGTTGAGTAGATAAGTACTTCCACTTTTATTGGTATTCCATATCTAAATTGTTACCAAATTGAAGTTATTTCTACTATAGGAATATCAACTTTATACCCATGTAAATTATAGTGACTTTTAAGACATACATTCATGAAAAAGGGGTTGTGGGGCAAACTGAACTTTATGTCTGTATAAATACATCCCTTATTCTAAGTAACTAACAATAATACAATACAATACATTCTGTAGGATTTTTAAGAAAATAAAATAGATGGTAAGACTTTTAGTGGTAGTGTTAAAATGAGAATATTGTGGTTACAATGTATTAGTTACAATCTCCTCAACTTGTGTTTTAAGATGGTTGTACCACATGATAAAGAAAGAAAGAACAGCCAAAAGGATTGGAATGCAGAGAGATTAAACAAAGATAATAGAGTTACCTAATTGATTAAAATATTAAATAAATGCTAATAGAATTGTGATTTTTTTAGGGTTTTTTTTTTTAATAGAAAATACTAAGCAAAGATAAGCTTAGCATTCCTGATCGAGGAATTATTTATTTATTTATGATTTTTCTGTTATGAATGATTGGTTTGGCTTTTTTGTTTGTTTGGCACATGAGATTTTTGGCTTTCTCCTAAAATCATTATCTATAATCTATGTAATCTGGTGGTCATCGTGTTATTCAGCAATTAATAAAATTAGAATTGTTAGGTCAAAGACTACTCTTCCAGCATCAAATTACGACAGCCTTAGAACAGTAAATGGATCTAAACCAATTCTTATTACTTAAAGTTTTAAAATAATATATAAGAGCAGAAGAACACTATGTATTAAAATTCACGATACATAGGATAGAATATCTATGTATTCCAGGTGATATAACAATTTTAAGGTTATGTTCAACTGGAAGATCGATGTATTCCTTACCAAATTCGGCGACGATCGACGCAAGGCCGCCGTAGATAAACGGTCTCCAATCCCTATCTCCCATCACACATGAAGGAATTCAAGAATAACTAATGTTTACTTCTGTAACCGGTGATCAGTATACTTCGACACTATTTCACCGAAATGTAACCGTAATAGGCCTAAATCACACATTAAGTACTTGAACACGGAACTAATAAATGCGTAGTTTTGATTACTTTTGTTGTAAAAGTAAACAGAATATTATTATTTCGTCAGCACTTCACTGCACGCGAAACGATTACTTTTTTCAGCTGACTGAAATTCGCACAAGTTGACATGACATTGACAAGCGGAAGCACTCTTTCCCTCTTTCCTCCCAGAGACCTCCATTTTAGTCGACATCGGCTTTGCTTGCCATTAAATAAAAAATAGAATAGAATAGACCTCCATTTGCCACAGATCACTAATATTTTTATTAGTTTAAGTCGAGAGGCGCACGATCCTTTTTATATTATTGACTCGATCACTCGATTCATTATCATTCATATTATATTCAGTATAAAATCACTTTACTTGTTTGAAAAAACACTCGATAAATATAATGTTTTTAGTCTACCTCAATCGCAGAAGGTCGTGGCAAAATAAGAACAGCCGCTCGCTCGGGACGATCTTTAGGTTAAGCCGTGCCTACCTTGGTTGGTCCGTGGATGGGTGACCACACATTACATACCGAGTTTCCTCCGTGCCTCGGAATGCACGTTAAGCCGTTGGTCCCGGCTGTCATTTGTAGATTTTTGATAGTCGTTAGTGTCGTTACAGGTAGTAGGAAACAAAAAACAAAATTCTTATGAGGAAATATCTACCTAAACCTTAAAATTTCGCACAAAGATCAAACAGTTGAAAAAATCATAAAACAAAATTTGTTGGTATTACAATTGATGAACATTTAACCTAGAAGAATCATATTGATGAATTTTCTGGTAAAAAGTTAAAGATGATCATGATGATGTCGATGATTTTCACCTTTAACTTTTTCAAGGCAAAAACAAATTATTTATTTTAATACTGCGTTAATATCACGCTTATATCACGCCTGTGTTTGCTCCATCATCAGGTATGGTATCATTGTCTGAGTAAACTCTTCTGAAATTGCTAGGGTTTTGTTAGCACAAAAAAATGCATATCCGTGCAGACCAGTGTATAAATCACACAAACTTTTCAAAGTTCCTTTTTGTATATAAAATCGTATAATTTATCAAAACTAACTCGTCACTTTTTGAACTTAAAAACAATATTAATAAACGTACAGTTGCTCCACCAGAAAATTCTGCATAGTTTTGAAAAAATGGCTAATTTCACATAGCTTTTATAATATCTAAAAAATCTTATCACTACCGAATTGTATTGTAGAGAACTGCGTACATATTATGATATTGCGTTTGTATATTTAAACAATATTTTATTGTGGTAATAATTTGTTGTATGTATCTTAAGAATACTTTATAATTTTATTAATTTGTTTGTAGTATTAATTTGGTATTAATTATAAGTCTTATAGAATTTAATTGGCGTTAACTGGTAATAATTGTAAGTTTGTATATTTAAACACCGTTTTATTGTGCTAAACAAATTGCGAAATGTGTCATTCATTACACTATAGTTATTTTTACCACACTTTGTACCACATTTACTGCAAATAAATAATTTTGATTTTGACTTTGACCTAGAATCGATCAATCGAATGCTCAATGCATCATTTATACATCCCTCTGTAAAAATGTGTCATGTCAAGTGTCATCGCTGTCATCCTGCCTAGCCCACCGAAAACTACATCGACTACTACAACAAGTGGTTTACAGGTTTATGTATTGCAACAAGTGGATTTCTTATATTCATGATGTATCAATTCAATTAATACAGAAAACTCGATCGTGTGCAAGAGATATCCCTAGTGGATAATAAAATATCGAATTTAGTTTTGCCGACGACGCCCAGGGTAACTATTATTAAATTGTTATTTTCTCTACTCATAGTTTTACAATGCACAGAACTTGCGGGCAGGAATTGATTGAAATTAATTAGTGTTTTCGGGCGTGTCTGTCGACTATGCTTTTTGGTAAACAACATTTTAAATGTTCATAGATTCTCTTACAATATGTTGGGCAGGAAGGAAATTATGCATATTTAATCGATTGTTGACGTAAACATGTGTCCGACTTAATTTTCTCATTTAGATCTGTTATCTAAGATCCATGTAATTACGAAAACTGTTTTATTTTCTAACATCAGGAATTTAAAATAAAATATTGACCTATTATTGCACCAAAATTCAAAATCAATCTTATCACATGACTTTGTCTATTGAACTTACATCACAATATTGTTAATGTATAGGGATATACGAGGTGGCCTGTGTCCCAGCAGTGGGAAAGATATAGGTTGACTATGCTAGGAACATCACTCTTTCTCTTCAACACATAAATTTGCCCCAGCTGTATACTACTATTGCAGGAAAATAAGTTGAATAATTAGAACTAATGTCATTTGGCTATTGGATGGTAAAATTATTGCTATAGGTACATTATTATTCCCTAACAAAGTCGATTAGTCATAGCTTGTAACAAATCTATAATTATAACCTTACAGGGTGTTAGGATCAATAATTTTCGAATGACATATTCAAGTAACTTGATCTTTATCTGCACTAATTTTATAAGGGTAAAGTTTGTAAGTCTGGATGTTGGAGATAATCTCTGAAACTACTCATCCAATTTGAAAAAATCCTTTACTTGTGGGAATCCACACTATTAAGGAGTGTAATAGGATATTGTTGTTGAAGTTCTAACACCACATAAGTAAATTTTTGGTGATTTTGTCATTTTTATTTTTGATGCTGTTTGCTAGAAAATAGGAAGACACGTTATTTAGTCACTCACAGAAACAAGCAACGTCTCTATCTAATCTGAAATTAACACAAATTATAAAATAGCATTGTACCAAAACCTAGGTATCAGTGGCGAAGGTTCCATACAACTCGATTTGATATTTCACAAACTGCGAGGAACCAGTAAAACTTACACAACAACATTTTATAGTTAAATTTTTCATTTTCAGCGTCTAACTCACAATGAACTACAACTCGGAGGCACCGCCGCCGCCCCCTCCTAGGGCACCAAGAGTACCACCAACACCAACAAAGATTGTGAGGTTTGATAAGGGCTACGTACAAACTGTGCCCGGTTTACTCAAGCTAGTACAAATTGTAAGATTCTTGTTTTATTCATTAGTCTTAATACTGTTATGAATGTGAATATTTGTGAAGATGGATGGATGTTTGTTACTCTTTCACACAAAACTACTGAACGGATTAGAAGGAAATAAGGCACACAGGTAGTATATAACCCGAATTAACTCATAGGATTCGTTTATCCCAGTAGCACAATCCCAGAACCAGGACAATTAATGAACTCCATGCGGGTGAAGCCGCAGGCATAAACTAGACCATAATGGTTTGAGCTACATTCCAATTTCGAAACAAGAAATACTAGGTTTTATACATGAATGCTATTAAAAGTTAATGATGATTAATTTAACCATACATTTTTCGAAGTTCAAATTTAAAAAACTTTAATCTCAACTTTAATCAGCATTATGAGTAAACTCCACTGATGGTTGCATCATGTCAACATCATAGGCGATAATGTGGTTTCCTGTAATTTTAAATTTGTATTTTGGTTGGTTTTAATAATGGCCTATTATTTTCAGGATATTACATAGCTTAACCTGTATGATTAAGAGCAGCTTTCATCTCCTTAAAACCTTGAACAGATTAGAATAATGCTACCTACTATCTTTCTCACAAGATTAAAGATAAGATAAGATTAGATTAGATTATAAACTACCAGACAATAGACAAGAGTAATTTAAAATATCTTTCTCTTTTTTTTTAGGTTTGCAATATTGTTGGGTTTATATGCATAAAGATATCCTGGACTTGGGTGTCTTCTATATTCTACAACATACTCTACTGGTTTGGAATCATCGTCAGCACCTTACTACTGTTCCTGTACACATTCCACTTTGTAGAGAAGTTCGACAAACTGCCGTGGCTAAAGTGGGAGTTTGCTTACTGTTGCCTAGTATGTCTGACTTATATTGGATTATCTATATTCGCCACAACTATTGGAGAAAGTGTGGGGTACGCTGTAGGGGTGAGTTTATATACATAAAATTGTTTTTTTTTTTATAGAGGTGTGTCATTTATTTGTAATATTTATCTCCTGGTATTATCCAATATTTAGTGCGGCAACGGTTGAATAAAAAAGAAAGCTATACCTTGTATTGTATAACAGGCTGGTGTCCGCAACTCGACGTTAATGCTGGAATGATAAAGTGCATATATGCAACAAAACAGTAAATAATGCTCCAATCCTTTTCAATTCCAGTTCTTCGGGCTATGCGCGATCATAGCGTATGGTTTCGACGGCTACTTGAAGTACAAGGCTTGGAAGCGAGGGCTCCCGCCGCAGCCCCCACAGTAGACGTAATATCTTCATCACCACGCCCAACTAATTAACTTGCTTCACCTTATTAACAACAGCAGTCGGCTTTGATGGAGGGAGAAAGGGAGTTCCTCTCTAAGGAATTCTGATTATGGTCTAAGAAGGATGATTTCAGTGCCTAAGGCTTGCTTCACGGCTTTTCGTGTCAGCATTTAGCAGGAGACCCAGGCGGTAAATGATTATTTTTGAAGTGAAAACTTCTTTAGCGGCGTTGAGCACTTTTTCTGTAATGGGTATAAAATCTTAAACTCGCGTCAGGACACGTGACCCTGATCGAAAAAGCGTAAGACAAATTTTCTCATTCGATTTTGAACTTAACCTTCAACATTTTATGGTTTAAAATCATTTAAAGAAATTTTTAAATGTTTCCAATCAACTTTGAACCTAATGCTTTAGGGATAAAGCTAACAAATCTATTAAATAAATTGCCACCCGCCGCGCGCCGGCGCAGCGCCGCGAAACCTAGTCCTCTGGCTATCTTCATCGTCCTTAAGATTGTGATAGAACCGTGGTCTTTGGGGGATTCGCACCGTGCTAACTACGAAGGCAATTTACGTGCTATTTACAAACGTTACGTACCTGTAGGTATGTTAGTGTAGCTAAAATTCCGTATTTCCTTGCAATTTTATTGATTGACGCATAATGACAAGAGATTCTAAAATCAATAAGACAGTGTTGTCTTTGAGTTTGCAGCTTTCTTAGTATCTAGTAGCTATTAAAAGTACTTGTGAAGGCTTTTAAGATGCAAGCACAATCATGATAATAAAATAAAAAAGGAAATCGTTCAATCGCAATAAGTAGCTTCCGAGTATTAAATTGCTAAACATTTTCACTAAGGCGTTTGTTGTTTGGTAAAAATAAAGTTCAGTTTATTTAAAAACCTGCTTTAAAAATGATTTGATTACAAGTATTTACAAGTAAGTTAAAAAGCACGAGTGTTATTGGTATAGGAAACCGATAAATTCTCAGCTAATTCTGTAGTAAGATCGAATGTGACGTTCCTGCTTACGTGCTTACTAAGCGCCTGTGAAAAGATGTATCGCACACATTTTTATGTGCGACAGATTACTTCCACACTTTTAATTACAAATTCTTTAGGCAGGATTCAATGATAACGTAACATCCTGTAATCCCCGAAGGCTCAGGCAGGGGTGCACCGAATAGTACACCCTGTTCTTTATACTGATAAAGCAATTGGTGCAAAATTATTCCCTAACCATTCCAAAATATCAAACATGCTCAACGTTAATAATCAAGTTTTCACTTCTGCCGGCACTCCCGGAGTGCAACCCGTCTTTTTTTTAATGTCTATGGTCTGGTTTTCCGCCGAATCGAATATGCAGATCCAAAGAAATGTGTAGCGCGCTTAAGTTCTATAGTGGCCAATGTGACACAAAACAAACAGTAAACATTTTAGTCTTTGATTTACTTAAGTTGAAATGTTAAAGTTGTTCAGTGAATTTTGTTTTCATTAACAAGCTTAAGTTAAGATTATTGAGTAATTCTATGTTTACTTATGTCATTTAATAAGTAGTATAATATTTTTATGTTAAGTTTTACTCTCGTAAGTAGGAGGAAGATCTTTGGTCATGACTGCAGCCAATAAATTTATATTTTTGTATAAATATAATAATATATAATATAAATATTTTGTATAATCATGCAATGCAAAAAAGTAATAATAACATGCACTGTGCTTTTTAAATGACCAAGATTCTCATAGATTTTTGATATTAACGAGTTATGGTCGAGTACAGTCACGAGCACAAATATGTATACACTTTCCTAAACTTAAAAGCAATTTTCGCGAGAAATAATGATGGTAACTTGGAGATAGGATCTTTTTCATAAAAAATATTAGTTCCAGAATACTATGTTCGTAACAACATGAAATAATCAGAACAGTAGGAGAAAAACACTTTTAAAAGTTGTTAAGTGTTTACATATTGGTGCTTGTGACTGTACTCAAATGTTCGTAAGTATTTTGGAAATGAAAAAATAAATTTAATCATTTTTTAATCTTTACAAATTCTACAAATCTCTTTATAGTCTAAATTATAATCTAGCTATCTTTATATTATCTCTGTGCTTCATAGTGCTTATTAGAATAACTTTATATGATTGTATACTTATATTGTATACCTATTTATTGTGCCTACAATCACAAAACCTATTGTATGTGCCTTCTCTGTGTGCCTATATAGAACTGTTAAAAACCGAATGGTTTTAAAACATAGTTAACTAATGACCAATACATCCACTATCCTTTTATACCAGTAGTTTCGGGCTTGACCGAAGGAGCTACGAACTCAAATTGGAATAGATTAGGAACTGAACAGTATTAATTAGGATCGCAAATGGAATGACCAATGGCTGTCGTATTGTGTTGACTGTAGCTTTGTTTGGTCCTTGCACCATGCATTGTAAATGCAATATTAGGGCCCAATTACAAGGAGAATGTTTCTCGGCCGTTTTGTCTTGTAACAATAAGATACACGTCCGGCGAGTACCAAAAAAGTTACTCGTCTCGAAGATGCCTGAAGATAAACTTTCTTCGTGAGCCTTTTTTCCGCAAGTCAAACCCGAAACATACTAATTTAACGAGACACAAAATAACAAAGTTGTCTATAAGACACAAATTTTGAAGTCTTTATGCTTCGTATTAAAAAAAAAAGATATTTTGTAATTGCCACCTATTCAAATATGGTGTTATTTTTCTGTACATAATTATATAATAACGTACTTACAAAATGAGTGAATGCCATGTATATTTTGATGTGTTTTACTAACATATTAGTTAACCCACCATACCTTTGGATAGTTACAGTAGGGCCTCGATAATTCGAACCTACGACAATACGAACACCTCTAAACGAACGAGCCCACCGCTCGCGCATCCCGCTGTCTCATAGAGTATCGCAGCGCCACTCAGTGTTCATGCACTAGTGCTACACGTACGCGTCGTCAGGCCTCCGTCACTCCATGTACTTGCGCGCTATAAGTGCCTACCGCCCAGCCGAGCGGTCTCGGTCCGCCGGCGGATCAAATTCAGTGCGGTTTTCGCAAGCGAAGCGCGCGCACGCCGTTCAATTTTAATAGTGCTGTTCGTTCGTACGCGTATTACGATGCCGTGTGGTGCCTTATGTGCTGTAGATGGGTGTAAATCAAGCAAAAGAAGGGATAAACACCTAACATTTTTCCATTTACCTGTCAATGATTTCCATTTACCTGTCAATTTTTTTAAGTTGGTTAAATATTTTATAAATGATACAATTTTTAACTGCCACATAAAAGTCAGAACATATTCACAGTTCTCAATAACATAGATAAAAAGTTATGTTAATTTAATTTTATCGAAGAGACAGCCCTGCGATTACTGTGGAATCGCGCGGTGCGAAGCAATCACTGCTGTACGCTTGAGCATTTAGGCGCATTTTAGCATACAGTGGTTGTTGACGCGAGGGAGTACGCAATTATCGTAATAGGTATTGGAAATTTTCTACTGAGTGAAGTATCTGGACTAATCTGTGGCGTCGTCACGTTCACGGTGCATCGTTCCACCGTTTTGTGCATTTCTCTAACCATTTTTGTGCGTTTGAATCACTATACTATAATCCGAACGCCTAATAAAATTAATCCGAAGATTCCGAACAGGATGAAAATTTTGAGTGTCAACATTGTTACAGTAGTTGTACCACTTTCAGGTTGTCGATTGTAGGTCGCTACGAGTGCTACGTTTAGTCAGATTATCGAGGCCCTACTGTATTATTATTCTCAACAATGGGTCCAATCTGTTTGGGCATTTTTAAATAGACTTTTTATTAATTGTAAGTCATTTCGATCGAATATTATTGAGCTTTCCAAAGCATTATAAAATCATAGAATTAAGTTTTAATTACAAATCATTGTTTATTCAAGGGAATGATTCCCTAAGGGTGAATTTCACCAATCATATTGAACGCGATCCACGCATTTAAACCGAGTTCAAAAACTGTCAGTGTCATCATTGCTATGGAATATATGTATATAACTATTGAAACTGACAGCTCTTTAGTGGTGAAATTCACTCGTAAGACGATTTTGTTATGATTTAGTATTATTTGATATTTTTGTTAGTAGCCAAAGGACAATGATCCGTACCTGTTAACATAGTAATAATACATAAGGAATATATAACAATAACTACAGACTTTGTTAAGTTTCAGGCTCATTTACACCACAAATCACTAAGCTTCACTCACCTCAGCCTAAATAATAGTAGTATTCAGCTGTATCCAGTTGGACTGGAAGCCCACCCCGAACATAGTTTGGGAAAAGGCTAGGATGATGTTCTGTTTCTGTCAATTGTCTGAAGTTCAATGTATTTAGTGATAATTTTTACGCCCGATGGGTTTTCCCTAAACAAAAGTGGCTTACTACCATCTTATATTTAACCTCTTTAGAGGAAAAAAGGGTAAAAATCCTTTCTTCCTTCCTGATGGTTACTTTCCCTATTAAAAAAGTCGATTTGTGGTGGAAGCGGGCTTCAATATTATAATTTAAATGTTGAAATTGGTAACACAGTCAAACAGTGTTGCCTTAATCACAGCCCCAGTAAAATATTTAATCATCGATGAAACAAATGCAGTGTTGTATGTACTTAAGACTCGAATATTTTCTTTGATCTACGATTTATTTTCTTTAGATTTCAATACGAGAATGATTATACATTTTTAGACGATCAATGTATTGTACTGAGAAGCAGTGATCGAATATTTTTATCGGTTTACATCACTACATAGTATAAAACAAAGTCGCTTCCCGCTGTCTGTCTGACCCTATGTATGCTTAGATCTTTAAACCTAGGTACCTACGCAACGGATTTTGATGCGTTTTTTAGGGTTCCGTACCCAAAGGGTAAAACGGGACCCTATTACTAAGCCTCCGCTGTCTGTCTCCAGGCTGTATCTCATAAACCGTGATAGCTAGAAAGCTGAAATTTTCACAAATGATGTATTTGCGTTGCCGCTATAACAACAAATACTAAAAATTAAAAAAAATAAATATGAAGGGGGTCCCCATACAGTAAACGTGTTTTTTTTCGTATTTTTTATAGATAACGGTACGGAACCCTTCGTGCGCGAACCCGACTCGCACTTGGCCGGTTTTTTTAATATATAGAGTGATTCAAGAGGAAGGTTTATATGTATAATACATGCATAATATAGTAGAGAAAACTGATAATTTTAGAGGTTTCTAATGTGATTTCGTAAATAAACACATTTTTGTGCTTACATTCCGCGGCTGGCTGAACCCTGTACCTATTACAGTATTGAACACCTTAAAAGGTCTACAAAAAAGTCCGCGATGGTATATGTCTATCTCTTAGGGATAACCCACAATAACCATTTTTATCCTTTACTTTTTACGAGAAATAATTAGTATCAACATTGCACCCTTGCAAAACTGGGGCGGGTTGCTAGAGTCATATAAAATAAGTGTTACCTACTTTCGTCGCAGTCCGTACTACGATATGCACAATTTTGGACGAAATAATTATTGTTCTTGTTTTGCTTCCAAAATCTTTATACGGTTTTTATACGTCGATACTCCGATTTCAAATGACATGTCATGATAGACAAAATGAACCTTATGACCATAAGGTTCATTTTGTCTATTGTGTATTACGCCCTTTCAAGTCGGAGTGTCTGCATTTGTTGATTGTGTACGTTCGGGTGTCCATGTGGAGTTGAAATAATGTTAACACAATAAAACCACTCGGAATACATTTCAATTGTTTTATTTGATACAACAATGATCATAGAAAATATTAACAAAATTCGGTTATACCGGAATATTTATAAACAGTGAATTTTCTGGAATATTTGCATTCATAAATACTTATATCATAGGTAGATACATAAGCTAAATATATAAAACATAATTAAGCCAATAGTAATAATTTATCTCATTTTAATTTCAATCTTTTAAACCAACTTTGCGAGAATTAATGGATTTCTTAAATCTGACAAAATCGTTACGAAAAGGGCGTGATATTTTTGATATTTTTTTTACATTTACGTTGCCATGCCATGTGCAACACAATAATTATTTTTTCAATACACTTTCTCGAAAATTGATTCTTATCGCACTACGATTAGGTTCAACATGCAACGTATTTCACACGCGTGGATTTTTAATACTTTTCCGCACACGTTCGGAAATAAAAATATCCACAGATAACAGAACTATACTTATACTGAGTCCAAATGGGTTCAGTGACTAGACGGCCGCGATTGTTTATTTTTTTTAATCTTGGCAAAGAGATATGCATCTATACGGCGTTAATATTTTTTGAGTATTTATAAATAGAATATCATAGATAATCATAATTAGTTAAAACAAATATTTACTTTTATTGTGTTCTAAATTCAAAAATATTGGAATTTTCTATTTTTCATATTAGGCCGTTTAGCGCCATCATACCTTTGCTTCTTCTTCAACCTGGCGAAAGCAAAGCGCGTAAAAAGGGAATGAAATCATAGTTTCCTAATAATTCCTAACAAAAATACTTTCCATTCTAATATTTCATTTCTTCGAAAGTGTATTGAAAAACGATACGCGTGGGGATTTGTTACTGCAGTTCTCGACCCTCGCCTGCAGCTCGGGTGTTAATTCCGCCTCGAATGCAATAACAAAGTTTCCCCACTTAAGTATATGAAAATGTACCATTTTAATTAACATCGAGACATAGTTTTCGACAATACAGCCACAGTTTTAATTAAGTATACTCTTCTTTTTCCTTGTGTTTACGAAGAATTTGAATATAAGAACGATATATGTAAACAGGGTGGAAGGGACACCGACGCTAAAACTGTATTCAGTACATCATTCTGAACATTCACTCATAAATTTTTTCATCGGTAATTTAAAAAAACCGGCCAAGTGCGAGTCGGACTCGCGCACGAAGGGTTCCGTACCATTATCTATAAAAACGGCAAAAAAAATCATATCTGTTGTATGGGAGCCCCCCTTAATATATTTTTTTTTAATTTTTAGTATTTGTTGTTATAGCGGCAATAGTAATACATCATTTGTGAAAATTTCATCTTTCTAGCTATCACGGTTTATGAGATACAGCCTGGAGACAGACAGACAGACAGCGAAGTCTTAGTAATAGGGTCCCGTTTTACCCTTTGGGTACGGAACCCTAAAAAAAATAGCTTTTCCATACATTTTAACGTTATGGATATTACAGTTTTGTAGTAACAGCTGTTTTTTTTTTATAAACGACGTAAAATGTGTGGGGGATTCAGAATGATGTATTGAATACGTGGTAACAGTTTCAGCGTCGGTGTTACCTTCCAATTTCCACCACAAGTGAAAAAATAAAAATTTGAATACTAATATTGAGGAAGTCGTTTCTTTTTTCAAAGCTAAATTGTTTACTAGTCTTCTCTAATATTCTATTAAAACTGTTTGACTTGCTATTTGCTAAAATTTCATTTTAGCAGGTCCAACAACCTTAAAAAAACTGGCTTGTACAATCATAGAAATGAATTGTTAAGCAAATTGACATTGCTTTAAAATTCATTTCATACAACTGTCAGAGAATGACAGTTAAAGTTGGCAGTTAATTTTATCATCAATTAATTTCCCTGAACTCGACAGATTATCCTTTTTATCGTTTAGTACAGCCTATTTAATTAATTTAGTAAATACTTTTTTCGTAATGTTTACTTGCGCAGATAAATGAGCTATTTATTAAGTTAAATAATTCTTATATTAAATGTGTATTAGAGCAACATTTACAAGAATGAGCACAAATTGTAAAATCACGTGACTAAGATACATTTGACACATACAGTGAGCAAAGCTTTTGTGGAAAACAGTGGACGGAAGTTTATATAATTATACAGACATATATCTTATGTATAAAAGGTAGGAAGCTATATTTGTACAAAAGTTTTAAAATATATTTATAATAAATATTCAATGCACTTTGCCTGTTTCTACTTACACTAAGTGACACCTAAATGAATCATCTGCCTAGCCTTTTCCCAACATTTTAGGGTTCGGCTTCCAGTCTAACCGGATGCAGCTGAATACCAGTATTTTACGTGGAGCGACTCCCTATCTGACCTCCACAACCCAGTTAGTTCTGGGTAATACGATACCCTTTGGTAAGACTGGTTGTCAGACTTTCGGGCCACTGACTACCTGTAACGACTGTCAAAGATCTACAAATGACAGCCGGGACCAACAGCTTAACGTGCTTTCCGAGGCACGGCCACGAGCTCTCTCTGACACCTAAATGAATGCCTAAATTTTAATCCACAGTTGGAATTTCAACTCGGCGGAAGTATTGAAGATCTAATAGTGCGCTTTTGTTTAGGTGCCGCTTGGTTAATGAAAACAGACATTTGTGTAAACACAGTTGCCTGACAGAATCGCAAAGCACGATTTTTTTTTTTTAAGAATGTCAGTGTGCACAGTTCCTGAAAAGAGTTTGAGCTGACAAGGTTTTTCTTGCTAAAAAGTACAATTTGTTGCAATACATTTCAAATATTAAGTTCTTAATAAGTAAGTAAATATTTTATAAAGTTTTATCCACATATTACAATTATAATAAATGTTTATAAACATGATTAAATAAGTTAGTGGTTACTATAGTATTATCACAAAAATGTCTAAAAATAAGTATAGAGTGCTAATAATATCTACAACACAGAATAGATCATTTTAAACATTAATCTATAAATCATAATTTATTTTTGACTTATATTAAGTGCCCAAAAACCGTCACACACACGGTATGAGGGACATTGATGTGAAACTGTTTTCATGAATTTAGCACAAACAGCTCCTCCATACAATCTAACCGTATAAATATTGCATATTTGTATGAAAAAGAAGATTTTGTTTTTAAACCGGAGAAAATTTCAATACTGATGATGAGTCTAGCTAGAATCATGTATTGAATTCACGGTAACAGTTTGCCTGTACAATGAAAAGATATTTGAAGAAATAATCATCATCATCATTTCAGCCGAAAGATGAAGAATATCGCCACATTGACCGGTCCCGTGCCGTTTTAAAGTTAACAATGTTCAAACTAAAGTAACTAAGTTAATATACATAAGTACACACTGAGGTAATCGAAGCTCTTGTGCAATACTAACATAAAATGCCCGATTTCTGACTAAACCTCTACTAAAATATGACAAATATCCTGAATGTATTCAAGTAGTGCATACATACAGAATATTTGTCATGTTTTTCCGTGTTGATAAAGTTCTTGTGTTTTGTCCTTCTATTACTAGAAACATGTGCGCCAAATGTGGACTTATTTTAGCTAATATATGTATGGCACATGGCTAAGAGTTCTAGCCTACAATGTGTACATGAAACCACTCAACTTTTTTTTACGTTGCATGCCATTTATGTAGGTATGTGACAAAATACAAGGTCGAATTAAATTAGCTAACGAAACCCAGTAGTCGTGATGACTAAAATTATCTTAACTCGACAAACTAAAAAATAAAAGTCTGTTTTTTAGGCAAGAAGAAGCAAACTGTCGTGAGAAGTGGAAAGAAGGAGGGGAGGGCTTTGTCCAGGAGTGAGACAATACGGCTGACTAAAAAAATATGTTTTTTTATGAGTCAACGACCGCAGTTTGTTTGGAATATCAGAGAAAATCTTTACTTTGCTCTATTGTATTTAGACATTGACACGCATCATGTCTTTGGAGTTTCACTAGCCAACTTGATTTGACCCTGTAGGGTATAATGTATAATTCATCGACATAGCACATAAACTGTTTTGAAACTCTAATAAATACCTCTGATGTATAAATCTACCAAAATGCATCATTTAACATACGTATCACTGGATGCAGGATTCGATATTATTTATCTCGTGTCGATTTTCTGAGTTTATCTCTGTCAGACAGATGTCATCATGTCATTGACACACTTGACTAATGTCACGTTTACCAGAAACCGGGCCACTAACATAACTTGGTGGGAATTAAATACAATACTAAATAGTACACTTACAACTAGTCTTTGTAAATAAATTGCAATAGACAATCATCTTCAATCAGTACATAGCTAACATTGATATTAGACTTTAGATGTTGGCTGTTATGGTTGACTCTGATTTGTCATAAATATTTCATGTTTTTTATCCTTTTTACAACTGTCGAGATAATTCGCAGGCTACCTGTTTTCTGGAAATGTTTATTGCTAACCGGGAACTACAGACGCCAGCATATCAAGTTACCCGAAACTGTAAAATAGTCATAGTCATAGTCGTTAATGATAGAAAATGTAAATTCCATAGTTTGGCTAACCTTTATCAAAAAAATAAAATTAATGAACATGGAATGACCGATAGAAAACACATTATAATCAACCAATTATAATATTTTTTCCTTATTTCATTAAATTATAAATATTTTTTGGATAACATATTCGTAAAATTTCTAAAACCTGAAACTGTTTTTTAAATCCATTTACTTAATATGAGCCATTTGCAAGATTCACTCAACCAATTTAAAAGCCTGCTAATCTCAAGTTGCTTTTACAAAATAATTAAATAAATAATAATATACAATGTCAATAAACATGTTCATATGCACAAGTTAACATCTGCGAACTTGCGCCGTATGAACATTCACAGCAAGTCTTCTTGCTGCAAGTTTTACCAATAAGAACTGTCTTATCATCAGCCAACTTGTGCAATGATTGGCTAAAGGTAGAATCTTTTACTACACTTATTCTTATTAATCGTCGTAGATAATCTCTATACAAAACCTGTGACACAACATCTGGTCGCAATGACGAATGTATGGGGTGCTGTACACTTGTTTGTGTCGACGTATTCGCAGTATTATTGACCAACAAACTCGACCCGAGACATTCGTTCATATCAGCATCTAGCATCTACGTTTGCTGACTCACGTTCGAGTCATCTTGTACAATACGAGCTAGTCTCAATCGTTTTTTTTCGATCTCATATCCGCATATCTATCTAAGTATATTAATCAAATCAGCCGAGCCGAATATAAGATGGTACCCCAAAAGTTACAATATTCACAAACAATCATTGCAATATCTTCCTAATAACAATCCCATAAGAGTCACATGTTGCACGTTGCTATCACGAGAAATTATAGCTTTATTTCCACACATCCTCACATGTTCCTTCTTACCACCTCTCCAGCTACGGCAGCGCCGGTGGCGTGGTGACGTGTGTCTGCTTGGCCATTACGCGGTGACCCTGTGCCAGCTCACCAGCCTTCAGAGCCTTGTACTTCAGGAAGGCATCGATGCCGTACAGCACCATTGCGAGGTAGCCGAAGAACTGGAAAAAAGATTTGGAAGTTTAGAACGGTGCAGCGTCGTATTGAGGTGATTGAGACATAGATAGAGTAGATAGCAGATGGAATGCTCAGATACACGAATAAAACATTTTCCCGGAGAGAACTGTTACTGCAAGCCTGCGGCGCGGTGTCCCTCTGCTGGGCAAAAGGCCTCTCCCCATGACTTCCAATTCTTTCGATCTAGGGCTAATGGGGACCAGTGATCGTTGGTTTTGTCCAACTCGTCCCGCCAGTAGAATTCAATTAAATGCAGCAGTAAAATGTAACTATGTCAAACTTATACGATTTGCGAGATGCGAAAATCAGGACAAGCGACGGCGTCTTTCAGCGATTGTGTACAGTATCATTAGCAATGGTTGTACTGATAACATGATCATATTATTTTGTTTTCAGTTCGTGCATATGACTTAGTTGAAAATCAACAGATAATTCGGACGAGAAAATATCGTCGACGTAAAGGTTTGCCCTCGACCGAATACTGATACTTATCAGCAAACAGTAGATGCTTGTTCTGCATAGGAATCTAGGTACAAGTCGTGCACTAGCTTATCTAAAATCTAGGACATAGAAAACTCAGTAAGCAAAGTGTTGTGAACAGAATTCGAAGCGGTTCATTTGATACACTTTAAATATTTTCTATCAAATCAGCATGGAATAAATCACCGCTGGCTAGTTGATATTCTTGGACAGACCGATGATGACAAGAGAAACTTGAGTAGCCTTTAAGTAGCACGTTCCTCATATAATAATAAACGAATGACTCTTCGTAATGGTCTCATCTATAAAGGTTTAGGAGTCGTAAAGTGGATCTATAAATAAATACAGTAATGGCATCATGTCAATTCATGTCACAATACTCAAATTAGGGACCGTATTAGTATTAGGTGGTGAAGAAAATGGCGAGAGCCTGGAATGTAATATTTTGGGTGGCAGCCTAGTTGGAAAATAGTCCTAATCATTCAGAAAGATTAAAGAGACTACATACCTATGTACAAAAGAGAGAGTGGGCCTTTCTCTAAAATGTTGAATACAAAATAGGTTCACTAGTCGAAAGGTACTACAGTGGAAATCGAAGCCTAGGCTGAACATCCACGTGATGCTGGAGAGTTTCTTCCGCCACTTCTCCCCAGGCTCTCTAGCTAAAGACTAAAAAGTGGTGAAGGGCGTCAGTTTTTGCAACTGCCTTATAATTTTTGACTTTCAAAAAGTGCTGATTCTCAGTTTAATAAATGACTTTTGGTTTTGGCTATCAATAACCGAGAAGAAGGAATTTCAAACACAATTCCTAAACAACAAAAAACATAACCATTTACCTCATTCCAACTCCTAATTGATAGTACAACACGGCATAACGCAATACTAAACATATTTATAGATATTTAATAGGTCGGTCACGTACGACACAGTCATAATAATGTGTGGCAGTCGGATCGAGTGAGCTGCCTTTTGTTTTCAATGAGTTATTAACAGGTGGGTGCGGTACAATCGAGCGGTAGTGTTTGTAGATGTTGTATGTGAGTTAAATTGTTTTGAAGAATTCATTTTAAAAGAGTAACCATGGAGTTCCTTGCCGGTTCTTCTCCATAGGAAACGACCAACCCGAACCGTGCACCTTTTTGTCGACGTTTCATAAGTGCCCATGTAGGCCTATGTGAAATAAAAATATTTTGATTTGATTTGATTTAAAAAGAGGCCATGTTGGCATCAAAATATGTCAAGCTTTGGCTAGAAATTGAAGCGTAATTCTTAAAGATATTCTGACTATGGAAACTTGAGGAGCTCGTGGCTAAATAATAACTGCCGCTCGGGTCGATCTTTAGGTTAAGCTGGCCTGGATCGTGGAAGGCGCACTAGTTCCCATGATCCCCGGTGCAAGTGTGGGAAGGGAACACCGGGGTGGTTTTTAGTCGGTTAGAGTCCGACAGACCCCTCCGCCCGCCCCAGGGCGGAGGACATCCATGTGGATTTTCCACCCCGGGAACAAAAAAAAAAAAAAAAGGTTGGTCCGTGGGTGGGTGATACCTATCCTTACTTACATGCCGAGTTTCCTCCGTGCCTCGGCAGAAGAAATGACAGCCGGGATCAACGGCTTAACGTACTTTACGTTAAGCCGTTGATACCGGCTATCTTTTGTAGATATTTGACAGTCGTTACAGGTAGTCAGTGGCCCGAAAGTCTGACAACCAGTCTTACCAAAGGGTATCGTATTACACAGAACAAACCGGGTTGTGGAGGTCAGATAGGCAATCGTTCCACGTAAAATACTAGTAATCAGCTGCATCCAGATAGACTGGAAGCCGACCCCAAAAAAAAGTTGGGAAAAGGCTAGGCAAATGATGAATCTGAACTATGGAAACTCGAGTCTGCAATCAATAGACATCGACGTCTCTGAAAAGTAACTGATTATTTTATTTTTTGTAGACTACTGGGAATTCCTCTGTAGCAGCCCGGATTCTGGATTTGTGCTTGGTTGATGGCAATAGGCTCGCCCTAATCGCTTCCTATTGCATGGGTCTTAAACAAAACGGGCGCAATACATCTATCTATCAGATTACAGGCGCGATGTTATGTTATTCTTTTTGCAAAGATTCGAACACAATCTTGAAACAATGCTGAGATAAAGTTATGAGTGAGATTAATGAGTCAACTCACATATTATCGCACCACCTACGTTCAACAAGTAACTACGTTTTTAGTACCGATCTACGCTACTATTTACAAGTACTAAGATTAAGATAAAACGTAGAGCTTCACAAGAACACCTAGTTGATTTACACGAAAATATGGCAAAGCATTCGGAGAATTCACTTTCAAGTACCTACCTATGTCATATTATTTATCGTATTATGAGAGTTATTTGATTAAGTACTTCCTATAAGTACCGTGGAGAAGGAATAGTTTCATTGTCAGGTACAGATAAGTTCCAATCATGCTCGTTGGTGGATGGAGAGAGGATGGATTAATGATATGAAAGAAAAGGGACAAGAAAACGCGTTGCACTAAAAAATGGTACAAGGACAGGAAGATGATAATAAGTTCCAAAAATAACTTTAGGTTCAGAACTCACCCCTGCAGCGGAGTACGCAGCCGCTCCAAACGCCACAACAATCGTAGACGCAATCAGGTATAAGAACACCATCACAATACAAGCGATCATCTCGATCTTCAACCACTTGACGTTGTGGTACTTCTCCACCACATGGAACAGGTACAGCATGAGCAGGATCCCGGAGAACCAGAGCCCTAGGTGGGCCACTATGTTAAAGTACACCCCACGACCGTTTCTCCAGAATGCGGACGACTGGATGCAGATGAACCCGATCAGGTTGAATAGCTGGAAAAGACTGCCGTGTTAAAAAAACAAGTATGGACCAAAGTTGCGCGATCGGGTATGACTTTGATGGTTTTTTAGTATTCATGTTTAAAACACAAGCTAGTTTGTGGCCTAACTAGTGGAGCAGTTCATCCCACAGATACCTACTTCTATTGTGTGCCAATGTAAAACTTTGAACTATTATGGGTATTATCATGAATATTAGAGTGCTTCAAAACAAAGAACCACCTGTCGGGGACACTAGGAATTTTAATATACTATACAACATGTCCCAAAATTCAACGATAAGCCAGCACCGGAGGATAGACCTGCCCATGACTACTCGGGGAAAAAAAGAAAAAAAATATATATCTCTTTTTTTTTGAAGTTATAAAAAAAAAGAAGAAATTCTTAAAAAAGTGAGACCTTTTATGATATTTTTCACTACCATGACCACACTTTTTTAAATATTTCTGTTATTTTTTTTTATAGGCAACCTGAATAGCACTGCTATCTACCACAATTCTTAAAAAATCCAGAATACCTCTAGTTTTTTCACGTAAATTAATGAAACTTAATTTATTCCCTAAATTTTTTGAAGATTTTTACTTTTAATCAACTTTAACTCATCGTGGTGTAAAAAAAAAGTATGAACACTACTATGGCAAGTTTTTTTATAAATTGACGCAACTAATCAAGATTCCAAAATGGTATAATACTCTAGGAAAATCAACCACAAAAAAATAATATCCATACTAGTTCAAAACAAGAACCAAATTCCTTAAATTATAGTTGACAGTAATCACTTTCACTGCGTGCCCAAAATGGGTTCTTGTTACAATTTCTAGGAATTTGAGTGGGGCATACATACCTTAGAAGTTAGAGAGAGATAGATAGATAGAGATATTTACGTTAAAAAGAGACAACAACAGGGCAGGTAGTGGGTTCTTGTTACAATTTCTAGGAATTTGAATGGGGCATACATACCTTAGAAGTTAGAGAGAGATAGATAGACAGAGATATTTACGTTAAAAAGAGACAACAACAGGGCAGGTAGAGAAGCTGTTATTATTCTCAGAGCAAGTCAGTTCAGTACGCAGGTGCGCAGTAAACAAAGGAGCAGAGCGTACTGAACTGACTTGCTCTGAGAATAATAACAGCTTCTCTACCTGCCCTGTTGTTGTCTCTTTTTAACGTAAATATCTCTGTCTATCTATCTCTCTCTAACTTCTAAGGTATGTATGCCCCATTCAAATTCCTAGAAATTGTAACAAGAACCCACTACCTGCCCTGTTGTTGTCTCTTTTTAACGTAAATATCTCTATCTATCTATCTCTCTCTAACTTCTAAGGTATGTATGCCCCACTCAAATTCCTAGAAATTGTAACAAGAACCCATTTTGGGCACGCAGTGAAAGTGATTACTGTCAACTATAATTTAAGGAATTTGGTTCTTGTTTTGAACTAGTATGGATATTATTTTTTTGTGGTTGATTTTCCTAGAGTATTATACCATTTTGGAATCTTGATTAGTTGCGTCAATTTATAAAAAAACTTGCCATAGTAGTGTTCATACTTTTTTTTTACACCACGATGAGTTAAAGTTGATTAAAAGTAAAAATCTTCAAAAAATTTAGGGAATAAATTAAGTTTCATTAATTTACGTGAAAAAACTAGAGGTATTCTGGATTTTTTAAGAATTGTGGTAGATAGCAGTGCTATTCAGGTTGCCTATAAAAAAAAATAACAGAAATATTTAAAAAAGTGTGGTCATGGTAGTGAAAAATATCATAAAAGGTCTCACTTTTTTAAGAATTTCTTCTTTTTTTTTATAACTTCAAAAAAAAAGAGATATATATTTTTTTTCTTTTTTTCCCCGAGTAGTCATGGGCAGGTCTATCCTCCGGTGCTGGCTTATCGTTGAATTTTGGGACATGTTGTATAACTAGCACAGTACCTAGGTACGTATGGAGAGAACAGTCATGATATCTGTCTAGAGTTCTAGACACAACTGGTAAATCTCAATCTAATTACGGGAACTTATACGCCCGGACCCCGGACCGGAATGCATTTTCTACTCTTGCTTGTAAATGTCTTGGTAGAAACAAGACGCAAAATTTTCTCGCATAGACCTATTTCGATCGTGCAAACGCTAGTGAAAAAGACATCTTTAAAATCCTTTGTTTTCCGTAGGTAAGTTCCTGGAGCAAAGACCTTTACCTGGCCTGCCGCCAGGTGTATTACTTTTATCATTATTGCGCTTGTGATTAGTCACCTGTTATCTATGCCTGTTAGTAATGCGTAAATAACGACCGATTGACGTCGTAACTACCGTTTACCTTTGCAAATACTTATTTTGTTTTGTGCTGGTCGCGAGTGCGCCATAAAAAGTATGACATTTAAATGCTTCACGCTAGGGTGGCGTCGCCGTCGCGCCGTAGAAATCGTATGCTAAGATGTTACGGTAAGACATGGGTAAGACTAATAATTGCAAAAATGCGGGACTACACTCAGCGGCAGTAAATATAGCCATGTGAGCCATGTGGCCCAAACCCTAAACGCAAATATGTGAACAAACTAAGGTTCAGGCAGGTCTTATTTTAAGACCATTAGAATACCTATTACCTACAAAATAATAGCTTTATTTTCAAACGAGTATGATTGTTGTGCTCTACTGATGTTAACAAAGAATGTAATGTTGCTTTGTAAGGCACAGTTATACACTAGCTAGGTACATACAACAGCAGATGAATTATGATGGAGTTTCGCGCTGGCGAAACGGCTATCCTAAGCGAAAGACATCATTTTAGAATCGTATTTGCCCAACGAAGTTGGAGTCTGGGTTTTCATTCCAGTCTAATCGGACGAGTCCTGTCCATTCTAACGGGAAAAAGTTACCTACCTACACAGTAGAATAATGCGAAATACATGTCTGAATAATAGAAACACTTACAATAACAATAGCCTTCAGAATCCCGGGCACAGTCTTCAAGTAAGAGGGGTCGAACCGCGTCTCAGTGATGAACACCGTGTTTGTAGACCCCATGGTCTGGGGGGGCGGCGGTGGAGGCAGCTGGTTGGGATACGCCATGGTGGATGCTTAGCTGGAATAGACAGAATTCTATTAATGCCCAGTTTTCTGCGCTTTAGAAAGAAGATCTGGTAACAGGAGGCAGGTGCATCTATAAACGGGAACGGAACAGGGCTATAGTGTGATAACTGAAGCTTCGATATCGTTTGGTGAGCTTTATCAATGAGTTGGTGCCCGATTCTTCATGCGTCAAGAAGTATTATCGTCTCTGCGTCGGTGTAGACGCAACCTCAGAGCTAGCGCCACTAGTGGGCACCTTCCGGTCTTTAAGACTGACTCGGCGACTTCTGACCACAGACGTCTGACTTTCTAGAATGCGTTTTCGCCGGAGCGGAGAAAGAGGAGCAGAAGAAGAATCGCAGGAATCTACCAACCACATTGCTTGAAATCTACAACGCGTTGTCTTTGATTAGTCGTTGCACCTTTACTTTCGGATCCAGTCATCTCCGCCTCCGTGGAAACGCATACGTAACGTGTGTTGCATGTAGTGTCCGACCAAACCTTCGGCTTTAGCTTCAGCGACCTACGGCCAAAATAAAACCATCTTCGGCTTCGGTCAAAATGGGCCGAAGTTTTGGCCGAAGCCGAAGGTTTCCAGCAGGCGCCGAAATTCAATGATTTTGACATTATTTCGAAGTGTTATTATTTTTGAGAAGTTGCAATGTGATTTTAATCATCTCGTTGAGTTGTACAGTCAACATAAACTTTGAATTGAAAAGTTTAAGAAAATCTTAATATTATTCACTTTTAGCTAATCTTGAACTCAATTTCTTAGAGTTATTAAACCTACGGCTTTGGCTGAAAGCTCTAGCGATAGCCGTTTCGGCTTCGGCCAGAAATCGACGTAAGACAGGCAGATAACTGCCAATATAGCCCTATTTCTTAGATCAATCAATTTGGCCTCAAGGTCCTCATTAATCATGTAAGTATCCGGTGTTACGACGGAATGAGCGGCGATTGAGTGGAGCCAATTCAATTAGTACCAATACCAGGAGGTACAGGTTACATCCGCTAATTGGAAAAGTGAATCATTGAGTTAGTCATACAGGAGGTGAGGTCAAAAATAAATCTTTGTGGCTCTCTGTCATATTGGTCATGATTTATATTTATAGATTGTCTTATTTAAACTTGGTGTCATCCTTAAACTAACATTCAATTTGCAAAAGTAACTATATCTGTAGGTATATTACTTTTTCATGCCGAAAAAACCCCAAAATGATTTGGATTAATAATTGCCACATGGATAGACCATGCCCTGGACAAGGTAAGGACACTTTTTATTCTGTTGGCATGTTCCTGTGGGTTAATATCAGAGCTCAGTGCGGGCAAAAGTTGGTCTTAATTAAATAAGCTGAAATAATCAAATAATTTATCATTTTTGTAAACTGACAAAAAAGTGCATCAAAACCTGCCCATCTAAATTTAATAAAACACAGGGTAATAAACAAATGGAGTCTTCATAAAAAAGATGGTGGTATTTAAATGAAAAAATTCAGTAAACAAATAAAATACTTTTGTGATAAAAATAAAAAAGCTAAAATTTTGTGACAACACAGAATAAATTAAATAATTGTTAAACAGTTCAACCTTGAGAAAATAAAATCACTTGTTTGTTTTATTCAAAGACAAGACATGTAGCAGATACTCGAGATGAATTCAAGATATGTATATAAAGATCTATCATCCCATCAAGATATAATGTATCACTCTATATTGAGTCTAGTTAGTGATAAGAAGATTACAGATGTGATAATGATTACAAGGAAGCTATAGACAATCATGGCTAATAAATAAAAACCTTGCAATTGAACTTGAATTAACTATGGCTGTTAGCAAACAGCATGTAATTAATCAATGAAACGGAAGTGTAGGTACATGTAGGTAGTCTTAGGGCAATACATTAAAAAAAACCTTAATTTTTAAAACTAAGTAAATATTATTAATGATCACATTTTTAAATAAGTACTTGATCAATTTTCTAATATTAACTAAGTTTAACTTATGTATAAATAATGATCACTTATTCAGTTATTATGAATACGAAACCTCTGGTCAACCAAGTGAATTTTATGTAGAATTATTTGAAATTAAAAATGCACAGCTCTCTGCATTGGGTCAGTGGGCCATCTTAGAGGTTTTAAGCCATACACAAAAATAAATAAATATTCGTAGTAAATTCATACTTACATAACACGATAGGCACTATTCCGCTTAATATGAACACAGTACACGAAAGAGCGAATCACGTAAACTGAAACAGCCTCATTGCGATAAGAGCCGAGGATGCTCCGAACCCGTCACTATTTAGTCACCGTCGCCTTGACACTATATTGTCTATATTACTAACCGATACTGAGCCGTGTAAAACATCAATGACTCATATTTTTAAATAACATATCGTCTAAGCATACCGTGGTCATAATAATACCTTCGCAGGTGTTATTTGTTTACTCGGACGAAACGACTTCGCATGTAATTATAAGTGTACATGTAAATTAATTAGGCTTTTATATATTTTATGAAGTACAACGCCAAATTTAGATTGTTGTTATTTCTTCAGTAACTGTAAATCCTTACAAGATATCGAAAATTATGAAACGCAAATTGTTATCACCACAAAAATAAAATAACTGCTGTTCAATAGGGATGACCGATTCGATTATGCGAATGATCGATTGAAAGGACACGATGAAAATCGATTTAATGCAATTTGGTCTATATAATTTGGTTTAAAACCGTTCTTTCTTTAAATGAAAATAAAACAAACAGTGGACATCGTTTCTAGTGTTAATTATAATAAAAATAAAGCATGTAAACATCGTGGAAACAATCTTGCGCAAGTTCATTTTCCCAGCAGCACTCATTAGTGATCCTGTACCATATCTTCGTTAGTCAAAACGTAACACACCTACCCCTAACATACATAACATTAGTACGATCAAAAATATAACGGTACACCCAAGTTTTCACATTAATGCTAACTTCACTAACTGTCCCACATCTCAGTATAAGTACAAAAATATTGACCCCTTCTGTGTATTTTCTTATTAATCGTATGAAATAATTCCTTGCGAAGCATGTGTGGTGTAATTTGGAATGATACATTGAGGAATGGGGTTATCCTATCATGTTGTGGTTTGAAAAAAGATATAGTGTAAAAAAATTAAAAGAGTATGCTTACATTTGTCATGTGGAGAGGATGAGTGAAAGATGACTAACAAAAGGCAGATGTGAGTGGTAACGCCGGGAAGGAATGCCTTAGAAGCAGAAGGACATACCGACATACCTATACTTATCCATTGACCTTATTGGTGAAGTCCTTGAAAAATATCAGGTGCGTAGTAGTCGCAACCGATCAGATGTATGAACATGGATGAAGGGAAATGAGCATGTAAGGATCGCAGCTGGTGGCGTTCTGTGGTTTCTGCTTGCCCCTTGGGATAAACGCGAGAGTTTAATATTATATATTTTTTAAACACGTTGCTCCACACTATGTATGTTAAGTGAATAATTATGCAAAACGAATATCAATTTTATATAATATAATTTTAAGTACTTGTTTACCTACTCCCAATTTTAACTTTAGAATCTTGACAAACAAATTTGCCTCACATAATTGTTATACTTTAGCCGGAGAGGTGATCTGTAACTCAGGACCTTCCTACTTCAGACACCTTTCTCTATATAAGATTTTACATATACCAGCGCTTGTAAATTCTGATGTCGAGATAAATAAATATTTATGATTATGATTATCAGTTCTGTCTGGTGGAGCAGGATCATAAACGTGATTTAATGTCTTCCGTTCCTCGTAAATATCTCGATTTGCTTGAAATCGATGTTTTACAGTTTTTTATTGCATGCTACGCTTCTCTACGTTAATGTCAAATGTCAATCGTTCCGCGTGTGTTCAAAACCACATGTTTTTACGGTCTAGATTCTGAATTGCTTTTCTGTCGATAAATTGGAACTTATTTGTAAATTAAGTCAGAAATATAAATGAAATCAATTCATTTTGACTGTAACGAACGTTTTATCATGTCTGTTTAATAATATGTTTTCATTTTGTTTGTAGTATTAGAGCGAATCCTGTCAATTTCGTTCTATGTGCGTTCCGGTACCCTGCAGTAAGATTTTTTTAGTTCCAGCCTTTCGAACGTAGGATATTGTTGTCCTCCTCTGACTCATTGAATTTGTTAGTGGAATTTTGCTGTTTTTATTTTTGATGCTAATGTAAACAGCATTTCAAATATTATGTTACCAAATAATATCATTTCTGACTGACGTTTGGTTTCATGGTTTGGTCATTTGCAGTCATTTAGTCATATTCGATCTATCACCTGATATTAATTTACACTTATTTTTAATAATTGTTAGTGTAAGTTCCGTGACTGTGTATAAAATAGTTACTTCTAAGAAAAAGTGTTTGTGGCTAATTGAAACGGTTAAATAAGGTAAGAAAAAAAAAACATTTATTTTGTATTAAGTTGTAGTGTTGTATTTATTTCTGTGTGTGTTGCTCAATAATCGCTATTTTAGGTCGTGACAGGCGGCATATCGTGTCTTGAACGTGCTCGCTAGTTAAATCGAAGTAAGCATGGATGTATGGTTTTTCAGACATACACCCACAAGTTGCACCACATGCATGTATAAAGTTACATTTCTTTTCTTACGAACTACATAAATTGCGCAAATAATATTAGAGAGACCAGTGGTGGTAAGGTAACACCCATTTACTAGTTACCACTAGCTAATCAACAAATTTTCATAGATTTTTTTTTCCTCCCACCAAAAGTTATATTTTTTTGTATTAATACTTGTGTATATCTATTTCTTTATCATTTCAAATGAATGCAATTTCTATTACGTTTTTGCCTCTTTCCTAGTAGAAATAGGAAGAGTTAACAACTTTCTCTTTTCAATATAGATTCAAATACAGACTAGACCTACCAGTCACACTTTCATTCCCATAAGTGTAAAATACAGTCTCCATTGTGCCTATAAAAATGTGTACTGACCCCCATTGTAGACCATGATGGCATTAGCACTATAAAATAATTTAAATATTGCTGCAATACGGATATTGCAAGAATGATAAGCTATCTGTTGTACACAAGCCCAAATATTTGGTAAATTAAAAAACCCACAATAATCGCATATCTGTTTTAATTTTGTGCAATCAGTAAATGCTTAACTTGAAAACAATTGATATTATCTATTTGTAATCACTGTTGGTTCCATACAATTAGGATTTACCCAGTCACTTAGTAAGTGATAAAATCAGCAATGTTGGTATTATCAGCAGTGAAATACCTACTGCAAAACAAACACTTCTAAAATCAACATACCTTTTATTAATATCTTAGGTATGTCTTAGGTAATATATTAGGTTTAAACATCGTCGGCTTACTGCAAGAACTAATTAAGTGATGGTAACATAACTTTGAGAAATAATTTAATTACTTTTGATCTCATTGTCAAAGTAATTAAATGATACAAAGTAATGATGATTTAATGAGTTCTGGCAGTAAGCTGACGATATATGGGTGGAAAAAATATCTCTATGACAGACTCCCAGGATATCCTATCTGTCTTTTATAATATAAAAAAAAAAAAAATCATTTACTTCAGACAAAAAAGTCCATAGGCAAGGTGTTAGTAACAAGAATTTTGCTTATAACTAATGTTAGTAATAGAAGAAAAGGAAACTAGACACACCGCCTACCCCTGCACAGTAGGCTCACCGGTCTCGCAACACATGGAGTTCAGTGAACCTACTCAGCAGAACAGTATCGGTTCTCTCGCCAATCATCCTGAGGATGCTATTCGGGCTCCCCCGTACTTGCTGCACCACCGACGCAACTTTTTTACGCATAATGGTTCAGTCGTTTAGGTAACTAACAGACAGGGTAATTTTTGCATTTATGAGTATGGACATCTACTGCTATAAGTAATCCAGAAAGTATACTACACATTCGGTTATAACTGACCCTGCTAATCTGAGTAGTATAACTAGCAGTCATAGAAGAATGAGTCAAATCATAAATAAATTCAAAATTAAAAGTTATTTATTCAAATTAGGCTAAGAAACAGTACTTTTTGAACATCAATATAACATTAGCCAGTCTTCCAAAATGCTTCACCAGTTCCCAGTGTTTCAGCTGGGAAGAAGACGTGACAGAACAAGCTCCCCAGCAACACAACAGAGTTTTCCTACATGTGCCTGACTAGAGTGACCAGCTCTGGTTCAAATGTCCAAATGTATCAAATAACACACATTTAGTAAGCCTCAAATGGTGCTTATGCAAAAGCAGTGTAACTGATATCAGTGTTATCACATAGAATTATGTTACTGATGACTCATTAACATGGTTTATCTTTTTATTAACTAAAAATATGTGTTACAATCTGTTAATGTGGGTTTAGGGACTTTTTTTTGTATCAGACAGACATTATAATATATAATGCAATAAAACTGTTTTTTATTGGTTCTTTTCTCTTGAAACAATGGCTCTATATGATTTTCTTACACAGATGGAAGTGTCATACGAGTATAACCTATTTTTAAAATATAGTTAAAATCTGCACAAGAGCAAGGCCTGAGCAAAAGCTAGTAAAATATAATTTCAAGAACTTGGAGTGAATTTCCATTGATTTGCGTATTGTCTAGCACTTTGAATATAATCCTTGAATCAATTTCCTCAAAGCAAGGTAGTGACTGAGTGTAGTTGACAAAAAAATATAATTGTCTTTTTTTTTCATTTTAACTCTATGTTTGTTAGAATTAAAAGAACAAACACAATAGGACATAGTAGTAAAGGAAAACGAAAACCTTTAAACGACGATAGTTTGGAACAAATTAGTGAGATTGATGATTTGTGGTCAACACTTAACAGAAACTTGTATGTCCACGCAATAAAAGCTTTCGGACGACGAGACTCGGTACATCATCTGCCTAGCCTTTTCCCAATTATGTTGGGGTGGGCTTCTAGTCTAACCAGATGCAGCTGAATACCAGTATTTTACATAGAGCGACTGCTTATCGGACCTCCACGATCCAGTTACGGGGTAGTACGAAACCCCTTGGTATGACTAGTTGTCAGTCTTTCGCGCTTCTGCTCACTCGCAAGCACAGCTTAAGATTGACCCTTGCGGGTGTTATTATTTAGAGACTATACCGCGCTTAACTAAATGCGACAAATGTTGAGACGTGATTGGTCCATACCGACTTCGCGTCAATATATTATGTGGTCACTACTAGCTACATTTATGTTGTTAGGGCTATAAAACTCAGGTGCTCAAATTCACAAAAGTTTTCCTGTTACTTCGAACCCCACATTAACCACATTTTGTTTGTTTCCAGGTAATCAACAATGGCAGACGTGGGCTTCCCCGGACAACACACCACAACAACGACGGTCACGTCCAGCACCGCTGTCCAGACCAACATACGGTTTGACCCAGATTATATAAAGACCATACCAGGCATACTGAAGATTGTTCAAGTTGTAAGTACAATTTATGTTTAAATATTATGTCTAGTTCTGTAAGCTATAGAAATATTAATTAGTGTGGGAATTAAACACACGACAATGCGCCATTGCGCTGTTCGTATAGTCAATGATAAAGGCCACTTCGGCACACGGCGAATAGCGTATGTTGCGGCTGATCTTCTTGACAAAATTCCAGTAAACCTATGATAAAACATAACCAGTTTATGAAATACCCACGACTGTGGTGGGCTTCGCTGGGAGATGGAGTAGGCCCTTATCCACCACGCTTACCCAAAGCGGGTTGTTGGAAGACGCACGTCTACAAGTTTTTGCTCCCAGAGGACAAACCGATTCTCCCGCAATGTTTTCCTGCAGCGTTTTGAAAGCAGTGATGAACTAAATTACACAAAGTTAAATGCCATGCTTTGAACCCCCAACCTACGACACCTCAGTCGAGACCACTACAACAGTCCTCAGGGCCACCACTGCTCGTGGGTGCTGGCGGGTTTTGTCATAATTTGGAAAACCTCAAATAGAACTTAGGCAAAAAGTTTTTAGCAAACACACTGAATAAATAATCAATACAAGACAAAGCCCAGCTTTATTCAGTTCAAACACTTGTACCATGTATTATTCATAAGGTGAAAGGTCAAGTCCTTCCAGAATGGTACCTAATTCAATGTCGGGTTATCGCTTGATCGCCGGCTGTTATATGACGTCGTTCACGCAAAAATAGCGCTAAGGGGGAGCTGGCCTTTTAACAAACACGGCATGCGATGTAACTGTTTTAATTTAACCGTCACGCCCAGTCCCAAAGGGCACAGACAGACAGACGTAAAGGTGTGCTATTTTTCCCAAAAGGCTGTGTCTGTAGTCTATTGTAAGTCAATTATTCTCGTATTGACGGTATAGCTTGAATGCTGTCATCGTGCAACTGTGACCTCCACGATTACCTACTTCACATACCTATTCATTCGTCTTGCGAATGCAGATTCCTCAGTTTGTCACATGATGCATACAATAGATTTTAAACGACTGCTTTGCAACTGTTACGCCATCGCGCGGATTCGCGCGATTAGGCTGCATGCGGCATAGCCCGAGTTCTTAGATGTATAGAGCAACGCGAGTCGCCTGACACGATCTTCAATCATCAACCTTGGCGACTGGCTAACATTTTACCTCCTTTTTCTCTCGGATCGGCGCGGCGTTCGTAAAAATATTAGCCAGTCAGTATCTAAGCAAGAAAATGGGCCAATAGCCAGTTATAATCAGCCAATAATGTTCCCCTTGCTAGGGTATGAGCGCGGTGGGGGAGCTTCTATGAGATGAATCTGACTGTAATCCACCGCGCAGACCTAGTGCGGCGGACATATACCTACCTGTATACAAAAACACTACAAATATTGTGAATTTGCTAAATGGGTTTAGATGGCCAGATTAGAAACTACCTATGAGGAATAGCAAAAAATGTACCTACTCAAAGAAGTCCCAGGCCCGATTTGGATGGATGTCATTGGATTTTTGCAAAATCATATTCCTAGCCAGATTGTTTAAAAAAAACACTCTTATTACACCATTTGATAACTTCTCTAACAAGGACGAAATTCTGGGAAGTAATGACATATTAGTTTTTAAACTATCATGGTCACTAACATATCATTAACACTAGAAATGGGATATTCAGTTTATCCGTGATCATGGTGCTTACAACAGCGCCGAAATATCAGGAACTCAAAACAAACAGTGGACATGGTAAATATCCCGTTTCTAGTAATGACATAGGTATTACGGTAACGGAAAACTGAAGGAAAATATACAAAACAATTCGACAAAATCTATTCGTCATAGATTTCATAGTACCTACAATGAAAGCGTTTCCCTTTTGTTTCCTTTATTGCGTTGAATCATTTATATACTTATGGACATTAATACCTACCTGTGCGTCGGAACTTACGCAGTCGGTTCAATACATTGCAAAACCATGTATTTTTTATTAGATAGATTCCTTCACTTATTGCGTCCTTGGAGAAGTTGCCCATCGATCCGTTGGCTACATGACGACATTTACTATAATGTTTTAAATAGCATGACGAATGAATTACTTCATTATATTACCATGATAATTTTCTGCATATTATCATCTGCGTAGCCTTTCCTTAGGTTGATATAAGGCAAACCAGATGCAGTTGACCACCAGTAATCAGCACATACAATACGCAGCGCCTGCCTATCTGGCATCTATAATCCATGATCTGGTTAATACGGAAACCCTTGGAAAATAGAGATAGGTTGTCAGAATTTCGGGTTTAGTCCCATCTCGGCACCTTCCCATCTCGGCACCCATGAATTAATTTATCATCTTTACGAAAAATTCCCATCTCGGCACTCCGTCATTAGTCGTTGCTAAGTACAGTCATCAAAAAATGGATACACTGTATCAGTATAGTGAGTAAATCAAATTGACTCAAAACTAAAAAATGTAAAAAAGTACGGTCTATAAAATATAGAGACAATTAGCAATGCGGCCGGTGCCAAGCCAGTTTAATGTACAATTACATTCGTTATGCATACTGTGTTTACTCTTCAGTCATTTTATCAGTATTTCTAGTTTTTTAGAGATAAACGGATCGTCACGTTTTAAGTTCAAGTGAGTTACGAAATAATAATGAGTGCAGGACCAAGTAATGGGAGATCAGTGCTAAATTATGTGAAGTCCCAACGTGATAATTAAGACTGAAAATGAATGTACAGCGAGTTATAGCAATTAGCTGACCCCCTTTGCAATTATTTTATATTTTATTTATTTGAGCGAAGTAAATAAAATATAAAAGAATTGAACTTGAAAATTGAGAACTTGAATTGAGATTGAAATTGAATGAGTGAACGCGTAATCAAGCCTACTCGTATCATTTAGTACCAGTATGAAAGTCCTCAAAGTATGGACGCCCTTTTGCCTACGTCCCGGTTACTGATTAAACGTTAATTGTACATAATAACTGTTGATTTTTGTAATATGTTTTTACATAATTGCTGGAAAGATTTTAAAACAATTATTCCTACGAACCGTGAATTTTTCATATATTTCAAAATTTATTATGTTACTGGCAAGGCAGAGATAATGGAGCCTCTAAAAAGCGATTCAAGGGCTTGTCTGTGAAAATGGTAATTTAAAAAGAAACAAAAATGATTTAATAAATAATAAAGTTGATTTACTTACTATACTGATACTGTGTTTCCGTTTCTTTTTGTGTACCGTAAAATGATTCATGAGAGGGTGCCGAAATGGGAATTTTTCGTAGACAAGATAAATAAATTCATGGGTGCCGAGATGGGAATAAACCGAATTTCGGACTGCTGAGTACTTGTAACGTCGCGTCGGTATAATATTAAAAAAAAACTTTTTTTGCAAATATTAAAACCGGCTTACCCGACGACGAAATAAGTGAAAAATAACTTCCTATGTTTGTTTGATTTAGTGATATGTCACCGACTTCTGAAGCTAAAGTTAGCTTTCACTTTTTTGAAGTCGGTTTCGGCAAAAAGCTTTTTATTTTTCCATTTTTAGTTGTAATATCCTATACAAATATTTGCTATGCATTTATTTACATTGTTATACAAACATTTCATGGTAATAGGCTTATCTATATACAATTATACATATAATAAATCTGTAGACGTGGCGTTTCTGTACATTGAAAATATTTAGAAAAAAAAATAGTAGGGGTGTTAAAGGATCACATTAAAGGCTATTAAAGGATCAGGATCCCATTTCTACCATTTTTAGAATTTTTGTCTGTTTGTCGGTTTGTCTGTTCGTTTGTGCGCGCACCACGTAAAAACCCTTTATTGTATTCAAAATCGAAATATTGAAACATAAGAAGCATTGTTCCGAGTAACATTTAGCGTTTATTTCATCAAAATTGGCCAACAGATGCAAAAGATATTAATGTTTAAAGTTTTGTTAGTAAACTCATACGCGATTTCTATGATAAATTTAATTATTTACGTAAATAAGTTTTAGTCGAAGTGTAGTCAGAATGGCTGAAAATGAATTTGGTTTTATTTTTCCTTTTGTGTTTACTCTTTGAATAGGAGTAATAAGTACTATTTACAACCCATTACGAACGACAATCTCTAAAAAGTGAAAAAAAAGGGTTACCCTCGATTACCCTGGGAATCCATCATCAGATCCTGACATGGTGACAATGGGACCACCTCGGGAGTATACTCTTTCGAATAAAAAAGAATTTTGAAAATCGGTCTACAATTGAATGAAAAAGCCAAGAAAGCTGTGGCCATAGCTAGAGCAAAGGCCCAAGACAAGCTTTATGACACTTTGGATAGTAAAGCAGGCCAAAAACAACTATATCGGCTTGCTAGAGCTAGAGAGAGAAAGGCGAGGGATGTATGTCAGATTAAATGCGTAAAAGATGAAGCTGGAATGGTTCTTTCGGATGATGAGAAAATTTAGGATAGGTGGAAGGGGTACTTTGAAAAACTGATGAATGAGGAGAATGATTGGAACGGTGTGCTGGACAATAAACCAGTGAATGAGGGGTTAGTGAGAAAGGTTAGTATGGATGAAGTGAGAATAGCAGTAAATGGAATGAAGAATGGTAAAGCGTTAGGACCTGACGGTATACCAGTTGAAGTGTGGAAGTTATTACGGGTGGATGGATGGGCGTGGTTAGCTTTATTTTTCAATAAGTTGTTACTGGAGGAAGCCATACCTGACGAATGGTGCAACAGTTCGCTGGTGCCCATCTTTAAAAATAAAGGTGATGTGCTGGAGTGTAATAACTATAGAGGAATAAAGCTAATGGCGCATAGTATGAAAGTTTGGGAGAAAGTTATTGAAAGACGACTGAGGGAAGAGAGTGAAATTTCACGAAATCAATTCGGTTTTATGCCTGGTCGGGGAACGACAGATGCCATTTTCGCCATCCGCCAGCTGTGCGAGAAATACAGAAGTGCGCACAAAAACTTGCACATGGTGTTCATCGACCTCGAAAAGGCATACGACCGGGTACCTCGTGAAGTTTTGTGGTGGGCCCTGAAAGAGAAAGGTATGCCTGGGAAGTATGTGCAGTTGATCCGAGCGATGTACAGTAGATGTAGTACCCAAGTCCGGTCTACAGCGGGCACTACCGGCAGCTTCAATGTGGCTGTTGGCTTGCACCAAGGGTCGACTCTAAGCCCTTACCTCTTCCTGGTGATAATGGACGCACTAACGTCGGACATACAGGAAGAGGCTCCCTGGTGTATGCTGTTTGCCGACGACATTGTGTTGGTTGCCGAGAGTGGCCTAGAGGTCCAGAGCAGATTTGAGGTGTGGTGGCAAAGACTGGAGAATGTTGGCCTCAAAGTCAGTAGGACCAAAACAGAATACCTATTCTGTGATTTCGGCGGTCTCTCCAGTTCTGTGCCCATAACTCTTGCCGGAACGCCCATACCGATCTGTTCCGATTTTCGGTACCTCGGGTCGCTTGTCCAAGGGGATGGCGAAGTAGACCGAGACGTAACACACCGGATCAACTCAGGATGGATGAAATGGCGACAGGTCACTGGAACAACTTGCGACCCACGGATGCCCCTCAAGTTAAAGGGGAAAATATACAAGTCCGTGATTAGACCTGTCGTACTGTATGGATCGGAATGCTGGGCTGTGAAGAAGATGGATGAAAAAAGATTGCATGTAGCGGAGATGAGAATGTTGAGGTGGATGTGTGGTGTGACAAGAATGGATAAAGTAAGGAACGAATATATTAGAGGAAGTTTAAAAGTTGCGCCAGTCAGAGAAAAGTTGAAAGGGAATCGACTGTCTTGGTATGGACATGTGATGAGGAGGGACGAATCGCATGTGACTAAAAGAGTGATGAATATAAACGTTGATGGATGGAGAGGGAGAGGAAGACCAAAGAAACGATGGATGGATTGTGTGAGGAATGATATGAAAGATAAAGAAGTAAATGATAGCATGACGGTTGACAGAGGAGAATGGAAGAAAAAAACGTGTTGCGCCGACCCCAAATAACATGGGACAAGGGCAGGAAGATGATGATGATGGTCTACAATTGAATGAGATACTAGTATCGCTGAAGATACATAAAAACAAACATACAGTCGAGCATAGAACCTTCTCCTGTTTAGAAGTCGGTTAAAAATACAGCCGGGACTAACGGTTAATATGCTTTCCGAAGCATGGAGGACTAGTCGTTAATATTCTTTGTATCCAATCTCAATATTGCTATGGTCGTCATCACAATACGATGCGATATTAAATTCACTCAAACTTCCATTACAGCTATGCAGTCTCCTCGGGTTTATATGCATCCAATGCTCTTGGCTCAGCAGCAACACCAAAGGCTCGTTCTTCAGCTGGATCTCAATGATCGCCTTCTGGTTCACGGGCATCCTGCTGGGCCTGTACCTGTTCCATATCCTGGAGAAGTTCTACAAGATCCCCTGGCTAAAGCTTGAATTTGGGTTCTGCGCGCTATGGACCTTCTTCTACTTGCTGGTGTCGATATTGGCCGCGACTGTTCGTGATAACCCTCATGCTGCTGCTGCGGTAAGTTATTATATATATTCGAAATCAAAGCATTTATTTCAAGTAGGCCAGTTACAGGCACTTTTGGACGTCGAAACAAAGACAACAATAAAATGGTCCCAGTCAGAGGGCATAAAAACTGAGAAAGTACTGTAGTTGCCCATTCCAAAGCGTAGTTCTCTATGGAGAAGAATGGCCAAGAAACTACATAAAACAGAACCAGTAATGCATTAGAGCGCATTTTTCAACAATATACAACTGAACGCGTTATTGCACATCCATATCGTATTCAAGAGCTGTCAGTTTCAATCTTCCTAAGCAATGATGACACTGATTTCTCTTGAACGCAGTTTAAAAGTGTGTTGATCGCGTTTAGTATTAGTAGTGTAATCGGCCCTTACTGTAGTTTGTACCTAAAAATACTTAATGTTATTTTCAGTTCTTCGGCTTCGTAGCGATGTTCGCGTACCTAGCGGACGCGTACTTAAAGTTCGTGGCGGTTCGCGCCGGCGGGCTGGCGCAGGGCACGCGCGTGGTGTCCAAGCAGACCACCTCCGCCGTGGAGGCGCCGCCCGCCAGGGTCGGCTACTAGTGCGCACAGGGGGAACTAAACGCTAGTCTGGAAGTTAGTAACAAAGAGAATAATTGGCCTGGTTTATTAGTGAATTTTACGCATAAACTGAACGTGATCTGCACAAACCGCGTTCATTAGCTGTAAACGTCAATGGAATACAGCAATGATGTCACTAACAGCTCTTGAACGCAGTTTAAAGGTTCTGATCGCGTTCATTTTCATTGGTGACATTCGCCCTTAGTCATAGAAGACAAAAACATGTAATACAGTTGATTAGTGCTATTCAAATTTCTCACATAAACACTTTTTAGAATACCTCTCGAGCCCCTATTCACGCCTTTGTATTATTTTTGACGTTTAAGGTGAATCCTCCAACCAGCCCGCGAAATTCAAATTTTCTTAAGTTTTTTGCAATTTGCAGGCCAGTGATAGGTTGTATGTTGATGAACATTTGATTCGCGGCTGTAAGACGTATGTAGTTACAGAATTGTAATCATCAAAATCATTAATACAACCCTCCGAGCTCATAAAGGTGTAAAAATGACTTTTTACAAGGTCAAAGTCATTCCGGAACCTTTATGAGCTCGGAGGGTTGTATTAATGATTTTGATGATTACAATTCTGTAACTACATACGTCTTACAGCCGCGAATCAAATGTTCATCAACATACAACCTATCACTGGCCTGCAAATTGCAAAAAACTTAAGAAAATTTGAATTTCGCGGGCTACCCTGGAACATCAACCTTAAAGACATCATTGGCACTAATGCACTATAAAGTTGTTAAGTGTTGCGGCATCGTATTTGTAAATAATGTTGAGCGAGGTTGCCAGATATAAAAAAAAAAAAATTGTTGATCGATTAAAATTAATTATTGTTTATAAATTATTAATACAATTGAAATAAAATATTTCGTAACCAACGAAAAATTACATGACAGATGTCCATTTCAAAAATTCTAATACTAAGGATCGCTTGCACCGTGAATCACTAAACACGTTTAACGTTAAACGTATTTCAAACATCGTGCTGTTACTGTTACTGCCAACGCCTTGAAGATGACAGAGACGGAATGACGTTTTTGATTATGTAAACGTGTTTAGTGATTCGTGGTACAAGCGGGCCATAGTGTGGTGACAATTTTAAGCTCAATAACTCGCTCTGGTCTAAATGTTAGTTATTTAAGTAAAATGTTATTAATTAGGCTAAGCCCGAACAAAATCATGTACTTAAAAGTTATACAGTTTTTTTTGGCACACAATCGCCATTGTTAATCATCGAATTAATTTATATGTTTTTTTTTACTATTAATCAATTTAATTTTGCACAAATATTGTTTATTGTACATTATTATACTACTTATTTTACCCCTTTCTCTGTCCCATGAACCACATATGGTTTACGGCGATTATGTCTAACACGTGGACAGTGAAAGTGTTAAAATCGGAATGTGGTATCATATAAAGGTGCGGACAAACCGGTTCGGACACGGGACAGTGACAGATACTTCAGAACATTATCCGTCAGTCTGGTGTCCGGAAAAGCGTCCGCGTGACCGTTTTTTTTTCAAATTATTATTTTATTGATGGTAACTATGAGTGTTCATCAGTTTAACCAAAGAAAATGTACCTACAGGGTGTGATGGCTCAAATTAATGATCTGTATGAAATGAAATCTTTCACTTTTCACAAGAATGTATTTTCGTACGATTTTTGGAAAAAGCACACCTTCTAATTGACATTTAAAAGAATCATGACACTTCCCAAAATGTATTTTTGTAGTTCTTGGAAAATGATTTCCTTCAAATTAACGTTAAGTTGTGGTAGACATGATGTTATTTTTTATGTCTTCAAAAAAAATATTTTGTAGATGTCCAAATTTCACATTACACATTTAAATGAGCCTTAAACACTGTGCCTTGTGTTCTTTAGAATTTGACAAATTGTATAAAACCACCAAATGAATCCTGCCTTAGTATTTACCTACACTATTTTAGATAATCGACGAAGTATTTGTAGGTAATATTTCTAGTTTTTTTAGACGCGTATATCCTTTAAAACCTAACTAGGTAGCGGGTTCGTACGCAAAAATATTTAAAACGAAAATGACAAGATTTGCTGTCTCTTTCACTTCATTCTCTCTTTTTTCTTTGATGTCACTCAAGCAAGAGTGAACAATGCAGTTATCGTACAGATAAGTTGCTGTTATTACTGCCATAATTTATCTATTTACGAGTACTTTTAAATGAACTCTGCTCTAGCTATTTTTCAACGAGTACCTTTTCGTAGTCACCCTACATTAGTGGTAACAATTGTACTGCGAAAATCACCCTTACTGCTACGGCTTAAAGATGCTTTCAATTTCTAATCACTGGCGTGCGGCTGACTATCCAGTTGATAGAACGATCAATTATTCTATATGATGTTAATTTAGTTGTTACGATATAATTATCCACCTGTTTTATTAAGTGTTAATTGCCAGATCAGGTACGTATGTATACTATTTTTTATACATATTTACGGTATTGTAGCTTTTTAAGATTTTAATCAATAAAATTATTTCAATAGAAAAAATATTGACAAAATAAAATACTTAAATGTTGGCAATACTTTTATAAAATATTCAAAAGCTAAACTCTGGCCACACTAAAGCGAATCCCGCGCATTCATTCACGATAGTTTAAAGTCTTCCATACAAGTTACTTGATACAATAAGCACAAGTGAATATTTTGTCTCGCACAAGTGAATAAAAAATGGTGGTGTAAATGATAGCGTGACGGTTGGCAGAGGAGAATGGAAGAAAAAAACGTGTTGCGCCGAGCCCGAGTAACATGGGACAGGGCAGGACGATGATGAATGATCTCGTGAGGTATTTACTGCAGTTTGGCCAGAGCTTTTAAATACTGTTTTGCGACTATGGTCATTATGTTATGTAGGTTATATATGCCATTCTTTTTACAATTATTGTTTGTAAGTACCTACTTTACTTAGGTTTTTTATTGTGACTATAACGAATGCAATTAATATATTAAAAGTTGATATATTAAAATAATAAGAATAAAAGTTAATAATATATTTTTTTTTACTGAATATTGGACAATGTGATCAGTTATTGTTTCACATTGTCCAATATAAAACAAATAATAATAATTGTAATATACAGCAGTCATTGTGCCGATAGTCCCGTGTCGGCCAATGGCTTAATAGCCAATAGCCTAGACCAACACCTGAGGAGGCTCTCGCTGGGCAGCTGGATCAAGCGCGACACGGCGCGTATGTTAGGAGGTCTCTCAAGAGCCTTGACCACCGGTAGCTCGGACCCTGACCATTTTTTATATTCTTAAATGTTTTTTTTTAAATATTATGTGTGAAAGCAAATAAAGGAGTTAAATTGTAATATTCATAAGTCAAGATTTTTAATATATTAAAATAGGTGTAAATTAATTCCTTATCAGCCTTTGTTCAGTTATTATATTTTTCATTTAATTTTCTATGTATAAAATGAAGTATGGCTAGAAGTTGACAAATATACTACTTACTATTTTAAGTTTTCTTTTTTTATTATAAAAAATTACTTAAAACTGTGTGCTGCCTATGCTTTTTATACTACGTATTTTGAGACAATTTATTTAGTTACTTGTATTTCTACGCATTTTTACAAACTATCAATGCAATACTAGAGATCGGATAATCGTATGCATATTTACCTGAAGTTTGAGTGTTGACTAATACGGAGTGCGAGTTCGAGCATCAAAATATTCATTGTTATAAACCCAGACATATTTTCCATTTTATTCTATTTGAATTCAGTTATTTAGGCAGCTTCAATTTTAAAGTTGAAGTAATTTTTTAAAAATTAATATATATAATTCGAAAAAAAAAATATTATAAAAAGCCGTTTCCACATGTACCTTTTGCCGGGAAAAATGTACTTTAGGTGAATATGCATCCGAATATCCGATCCCTATTTATTTCTAAAATGTAAGTATTTTTTTGATAATATTATTGTGTGTCTACAATGAATGGTGCCTTACATAATTCCACGTATTTTTAATATTTCTTAACATATCAATCCCGAAATTCGAATCGTTATAAGATAGAAGTGATAATTCAATGGTTAACTGTGACCTTTAAAATTACAGTTTTGTTCATGATAATATGTAGAAGGATAGCATAAAATGGTTTAAAATATTTGTGGTGCAACTATGCCTTACTATTTCAAAAATAAATACGCCATATAATAAAAATCTACGCTGACTTCCCTTATAATTGTTGTGCGTGTCATTTTACAATTGTATTGTATTGTATAACGGGCTGGTGTCCGCAACTCCACGTCCAATGCGCGTATTTTGCGTGCGGATCATTGTCACTTCTATTTTGTGTCTTGCACAATATATTTTTACATGGTATTAAAATGAATTTATTTTATTAACTACTTATCAATGTATTTGCCTTATATTATAGCTGTTACACTGTTACTAAATGTATTACAATTTGGAAATTATATGGTAACATAGAAATTAAAGGTGTTATTAATATTAATTTGTTTTATTTGAATGAGTTATGTGAGGATAGTCCACAACATGAATTAAAGGAAATTCACACTTATATAATAAGCAGGTAGACCATGTCCAGGATTCGGATATGGGATACTTCTTAACCTACTAGTCTATTTTCGTGGGATGATTGAATTCGATCTTCAAAGCTGGCGAAGCTAGTATAAAAAAAAAACAAGAGAAGTGTTTATAGGTAAATATATTTATTTTAAATGCAATATATTATAGTTATAATCGCTATATAGGTTTAAGAGGTATTTCATTACAATAAATACTACAGCTTCAAACGCTTGATCTCTTCCATTTTGAAGTCGATTCTGAAACAAATTGTACTTTATTGCACACAATGCAATTTCGAAAAGTGCATAACAATCTTGTTTTCCATGATTGGATGAAAAGGTATTGTTGAAGCTAGTTGTCAGCCTCCATGCGTCTCACTAGCATATCTCTGTGGAATTCCTCACCTAACCTCACCTGGAGGGAAAGTACACTAAATACTTGAGATAGCAAATATTACTAAATTATATTTGACGTCATTTATTTATTAAAATGACGAAGAACTTTCTAGCTATGAAGATTCTTAGATCTTTCTTCAATTGTTAGTTGGGTACTAACATAAGTAATCGGATGGATCTTTTAAAAAGTGCTTTATCTTATCCCATTGAATTACATCATCAGCCTACAGCAGTCCACTGTTGGACATAGGCCGCCTAAATCGCCCGCCACTCAACTCGATTCTCAGCAACTCTCATCCAGTTGATACCAGCCACCCTGCGAAGATCGTCACTCCACTGCGCCTGAGGGCAGTCCACCTTTTGCCGATCCGGTCTCCACTCATGAACACGTCTACCCCAGCGGTCATCGGTTCTACGGCTAATATGGCCATGCCACCATTGCCACTTCAGCTTACTTATTCTGTGAGCTATTTCGACAACTCTGGTTCTCTATCGTATCACCTCGTTCCGGATGCAATCCCTCAGGGAGACTCCAAGTATAGACCATTCCACAGCTCGCTGAGTGACCTTAAATTTATGGACCAGCCGTACCGTGAGTGTCCACGTTTTGGCTCCGTAAGTCATAACAGGCAGGACGCACTGATTGTCTTCAATCAGTGCGTTCTTAGTCTTTAGCAAAGACATTTAAATATTTACGAGCGATAGACGGGACTAGACGAAGGAAATCATAATCCAATACTAGTTACTACTTAGTAACAAATCGTTCTGTCTAGTGTCATTCGCCCGCTTGTCAGGTAGCATTCGTGTGTCAAAATCGAAAATGTTCGGGATCAAAATTTTTGTATGAAAATATTCCCAATGTCCGCTCTATAAGTCTTTTAAATCTCTTTGGTCTTTAGGCTCTGTGGAATACGCGACGAGAAGACACGACGAAGTTTCGCAAACGCTGCCCAGCCCAGCTGTATTCTTCTGTTAGCCTCCCTCTCAAAGTTACTCTTACCAAACTGCAGAGTTTGCCGAGGTAGGTAAACATATTCTCCAAGAACTTCGAGAGGACCGCCATTGACAACAATAGGTCCTAGGGTGACGTGTTCTTTGAACTCTTCAAAACAGCTTATACACGTGGCTAAGGAGCGTAATGGGTCTGTAATTCTTTAATAGGGTCTTGTTCCTCTTTTTAAAGAAAAGAACGACCTCGCTCTTTCTCCACGCTTTTGGAGTTCAAGAGTGTTTTGGAGTTGGACTTCCTCCCGTTTTCAGGAGCTCAGTCTTTATCCCATCCTCGCCAGGGGCTTTTCCATTCTTAAGCTGTCTAAGAGCTGCCTCGATTTCGTCTTGGATGACTTCTGGCAGGTCTTCTCTGGAATGGCAGGTTAAGGTGGCTCTGGAATCTTCATTTTCGGGATCAGGTCGAGATGCATGCGATGCGTACAACTAGAAGGACTTCCGAAATAATCTCCGGCTTTGAAGCGACGATATCCCCACTAGATTTGGTGAACTTCGTCAGGTGACTCCTAAATGATTGGACGAACACTTTCGACCACCCGTTTTGCTCAATGGCTTTTTTTATGAGCGTGTGCTGGAGCATCGAAGATCGCGTCGTACCAATTTCCTAATTCTTTTATTGAGTGCTTATAGTTCTGACGAAGTGATGGGTGGGTTTTCACGTCGTTCCGTCATAAACTCCAGTCTCCTCTGAAAGTTTGGACTTCTTCCCCGTACGCCGCAGTTTACAAAAACGCGTCCCTTCCTCCCTAAGGATTTCCACCGTTTGGTCCGCCACCATCTGTCAACGTCTTTGTGGTATCCACGGCCGCGAATCGGTTCTCCAGATCTGACTGGAGCACTTCAGATCCTTGCTGGTTTGGAGCATATTTGCACGGAGCCTAGTCTTCATCAAACAGGTTCGCTCCAGCTTGAAATTAATATTTCAGAGTTATCACTACCGGTGTTGAACTTTTTGATCACCAAGACATCTCTGAATATATGCTTTTTATCTGCTATGATGAAGTCTATCTCATTTTTCGTCATAGTGTCGGGGCTTTGCCACGTCTACTTCCTTTGGGGGCTGTTTCTTAAAGAAAGAATTCATTACGAAAAGCCCCTCATTCTCAAGGAAGTTGACAAGCATTTGTCCCTGATGATTTCTGCTACCAAAACCGTAGGATCCTACTACCGATTCGTAACTCAGGGATTCTTAGCACCCCTACCTTGCCGTTACCGTGACCGCCGTGATTTTGTAAAAATCTATGAATGCTGATAATAAAGGAATGCTTCGTTTGAGAAATTCGCTATCTCCAGTATTTAGAGTACTTTCCTCCAGGTGAGATTGAAAAATTCCACCCTGTATATCTTTCCAAACCGGAACCGTGTCAAATGAAATATTGTAAAAGTGAAACAAGCGAAAGAAAACGACAGGGTGTTGATTTTAGGGTTACGTAGCCAAAAAACCTTAAATTTGCGTCATCTCAATCTGTACGTCCGTTTGTCTGTCTGTTTGGATTGCACACAAACATAATACTGGCAGAAGGCTCCACCGTGGGAGTAGCGGCGGGCACTGCCGTATGTTCGTATTTGTTTCTCAAACTAATTAGCCAGAATATTACGGACATGTTAGAAGATTAGCGTGGGTAGTTACCTGCGCGCCAGAATGTCCTTGGCCTCGGCCGCGGCCAGGCGCGGCGCGGGCAGCAGCGCGTCCCGCGCGTGCGCCGGGCGCTCCAGCGCCAGCAGCGCGGCGGCCTGCGTGTAGCGCGCGCACCGCTCGCGCGCCGCGCCCGCGCTGCTGCCCGCCCAGCCCGCCAGGCGCCGCGCGCGCCGCTCCACGCCCAGCGCGCCCTCCTGGTACCACAAACGTGAACACAATCAAGTCGCTGATTCAAAAACGAATCGAGGTTGAGCTTCAGGCTCGCCACTCGTATTTCTGTCCTACGTGAGCGAGATAAATGAAAAATCTTTTATATAATATGCTTGCAGATACTTGCGGGAAATAAGATTCCTTACGATGAATCGAAATCGAAATCAAAGATACCACTACGAAAACTACTGAATTTTTCGTCATGGGTGTCATTTTCATGGTAATGGAGGACTCTTTAAACGAAAATGGGGTCAAAATCAAAGATGGCGGCTACGAAAAGTAGCGAATTGTTCGTTATGGGTGCCCATTTAAAAGAGTAATGAGAAGGACAACGTCAAAAATTAGCAGCCACGAGAAACACATTGACTGCGCGCGCCGAGATGTGCGCACGCGCCGGATGGTCACTGATACATACCCGGTCGTATCTGTTGTGTTTGAGCGCGGTCTCAGCCCTAGCAGCCAGGTCGGCGAGCGCGGCCACGAGCAGCGCGTCCACTGCGCGCGCCGAGATGTGCGCACGCGCCGCTTCCATCAGCTGCTCCAGCGCTTGCGGGAGAGCGTCCGCGTCGTCTTCCATTTCGTCTGCAATGTTAAATACACTTCTTAGATTACCATCAGAATAGGCAAGTCAGTAGACAGCAGAGACAGCCCCCAAAACGTCCCTTCACCATTTTTTGTTTTATTTGGCTAAAAAGAAGAAAGGGCGCCTCAATTCTTCCCAACAATACGGTCTCCTTGCTTTTTAGTTCAGAGTTCACAAGTTACCGGTATGTGGCACGGGGTCCGCCAGCCTGTGGGCCCAGGCCACTATCTTGGGGTGCAAGGCCGCGGCCAGCGCCGCCAGCGCCAGGTCGTGCGCGGCGCGGAAGGCGGCGGCGGCGGTGCCGAGGCCGGCGGCGCATGACGTCAGCTTGTCTCGCTCCGCTCCGCTCCGCGCGAGCATAGCGGCCGCAGCGCACGCTTCGCTCGCGAGGCGCTCCGCCCAGTCTGCGCCGGCTTCTGCTTCGTTCATGTGTGCCTAGAGATTTAGATGTGTGAATTGGAAAATGGCGGCAGTAGTCAGCGACGCTACACACGTTCACTCGCGTCCACCACCCACTATACGTGTATCACTAGTACTATGCGTACCACGTCGCGAGCGATGCGCTGACTGACGGCCGGGAGTGTCGAACAGCGAAAGCAAACTATCCAGACTGTTCAAAACGAATTAGAAGAAATTTTGAGAGCATTTAAGTCGTTTTTTGCGTGTATCTACGAGTTTAGATAGGTTAGAGTCACTCATAAAGAAAAAGATGGATCTATGTTAGTGTGGAGGAACATGGAAATACAGTCCCAGTAGCACAGTCACCAGGTACAGTATCCTCTGCGCCTCCAGGTCGCGGTCGGGCGGGTCGGGCGGGTAGCGGGCCCCGCGCGGGCCCGGCAGCGCCAGCGGCTCGTGCGGCGGGGCCCGCAGCCAGCGCCGCAGGGCCCCGGCCGCGCGCTCCAGGCCCGCCGACACCTCGTTCAGCACTGCGCACGCGCCGTCCACGCTGCCTGACGATACTGCGCGTCTGCAACACGAATACGTTAAGGGAGTGACCAACATTTTCGACGTGAAAACCGACTTGAGCCGGTCAGAAAAAACTGTACGATCATGCAACAGAAGCGAATAGTGCAACAAAGTGACATAATCGCAGGATCGCAGGATTCAGAAACTTGAAAGTTTGCACAGGAATTTCTTATAACAACTAGGGTGAGCTATTGGAGGTACATGTCTTCAATAAATAGTTTACTTAAAACTCACCTGATGACCTTCCTGGCGATGAAGAACACGTCATCCACCAGGCTGGACGTCGTGGCTCCGACCTGTGGTGTTGCCATCTTCAACGCCTTGTTTACGCTCTCTTCCAAAAAGTACCTACGGAATGTAAAATTCGTTCACAATTTTGTTTTTAGTTTTCAGCGATTTTGAAAAAAACTTTTCGATAAAGTTTTTTCAACAGTGCAAGTCATTTTGGAAGCAACTTTAGTAACACGCAGATAAAGTTGATATCTGTACCTCTCCAAAGCCAGGTAATGTCCAAGTATGTCCTGCGCAGTCCGCATAAGGTCGCATTCGTTTATGATCTTCTCCACTGCGTCTACGGATGCTTTCTTTTCCGCTTCCTTTAAAGGCGCTGCGTCCGCCTGTGAAAAGAAAATGCATACTGTATAGCCATGTGACTTTTATAGGTTTTATACGGTTGAAATGGCAATGATTGATAATACAAATAAATAGTGTTAAATTGAAATTAAAATTGTCCCAATTTTTTTTTTTTTGCGTATGGGAAATCATCAAACTACCCTTCCGCTCTGGGCGGGGCGGAAGGGAGTGTCAGACTTGTACTGACTAAAACCCATCCATATTTCAATGTTTAGTTCGTCCTCTGCGTCATAGGTGGCGCTGAAGTACGTGTTGCTGTAGTACTTTTTGTAGTGCCGCTACAGTAGGATAATCTTTCGTCAGTCATTTTCGACGGTGCAGGGCCGCAGCCGCTTTAACTCTGACTTAAAGTATTTATTTCAATTAAATTAGTCAGAAAGTTGAAGTTGTAAGTTGTTGTTCAAATTGTAGATCTCTACGAAAAATAACGTTTAAGAAACTCGATACATTCTTTTAAAACACATTTTGGCATTACAAAATCTTTGGTACCTCAGCCTTCCTGCGGAGGAACGTGAAGTACAGCCAGATGCGGGAGTGCGTCAGAGCCAGCTCAGCCAGGACTGGCTCCGCGCTGAGGTGGGAGACGCCGGCCCTGTGAGGGTCTGACTCAAGGCGCCTAGCCAACACCAGCTCAGTGAAGATTCGACGGACGCCGGAACAAACCTGCAGGGAAACGACGGATGAAAAAGAACTTCATTATTTATGGGTTGCCGTTTGTTACTTGGTGGGGTTTAGCAAAGAGTCAATCTCAGAGATAATTTTAACGAATACAGTGTAAAAGAACCCTTCACGAAGTCGTCAAGAAGAAAGCATTCTACATCAAATGTCGCAAAAATTTGTGCTGGGAAACGACTTTTCTTTTTTGGAGTGAAAAATCACGGTTTACGCTAGGTCTCAATGTTATGCACTCAAAACATTGTGCTGATGGATGCATTGAATAGTACAGGGGTCATGGAGGTATTTAAAAAGTTGGTACTTTGACCTCCAATATTTTCGTAACTAGAAGGTTCCCAGGTATTGTCCAGAACAAAAAAATGTAGCTCATTTGTACTACACATTTCTTATTTTTCTACATTTGTACTTGTGCACTATAAACGGCACATCTCCTTTGAGATTGGCCGCCGTGACAAGAAATGGTCGGGAGGAGTGTTATTATAATATGTGATACCTGCGGCTGTATGGCCCTGAGCGCGCGGTGCAGCAGGCCGGGCGCGTGGCCGGCGGCGTGGCACGCGCGCTGCACGCCCGCGCCGCCCGCCTCCACCACGCGCGTCACGGCGTCCGCGAACACGGCGGCCTCCGAGCTCACGTCCGACACCACACACGCGCGCCGGATCGCTGCTTCCGTCTGGAAATTAATGTTGTGATTGTGGCACCTGTTCCACCCTCGACGAATAGCGAAAAGCGAAACTTTTGAGAGAGTGAGCGAGTGCGACCAAGCAAGAATCTCTTAACGAATAACGAGTGTCATGCCCCAAGCAAACTTTACCGATAGAGGTATTTCTTAGATAGCTCTTGTCGCAGCGACCAACTGGTTCAAAAGAGGTCTTGTCACCAGCAATTCAGCGATGAAACCAACATTTCTTCAGGGAGAAAATAGTGGGTCAGGTGGACTAGTGATAGTTATCAGAATATTTTTTTAAAGTAAGATGATGTATGATAACTTACTTGTGTGGCAAGATACTTGGCGAGGAGATCCACTCCCTCTTCCGCGCGACCAATCTGCGGGAACAGCTTGAACAGGCGCTCGACACTCGGCTCATCTTCCTTGCGGGCTGCTTCTTCAAACCTAACACAAATTATAGCCTAGCATTGTTGTTTATTCTGTGAATTGGATTTTACAAACCCTTTAATAACTCAAAATAAATATTTTAAGAACTAGATAAGGCTGGTGTATTGTGTCCAAATACTTTGAGAAGAAAAAAACTAGTTTAAGGTCAGTGGGTTAGTCAAGAGACTCTTTTCTAGTCCAGACATAGTGTTTGTCAAGTTTTATGATGGCACAATTGGCACACAGCTACAAAAGATGAAACTGACAGAGCACACCAAGACATTTCATGGCCATTATTGTTAGCTGTCTTGCTATTTTATTTACTTGCTACAGAACCAGACAGCCACAGATCATGTCAAAAAATTTATAAATAAAAATTGTTGTCTCCTATATGGCATGTTTACATTAGGCAAGTCTTGCATGCAAATATGACGTCACATTCGCGTACAAGTTGCTTGCATTGGTAACATGTTTTCAACAGTGTGCCAATTGCATGCAAGTTTTACTTGCATACAAGTGGAGATGTTTAACAATTGAGTAGGACACGTCACTCGTTCGTATTTCGATACGTACAATGTACATTTGTGGGTTCTGTTTGGACTTCACTTGATTAAAAAATATCGTCATACTTGCATGCAAGACTTGCCTAATGGAATCGCGGTTTTAACTTTCGGCTCTAGGTTTCTATTTACATACTTGCGCACTAGATGTTCCCTGAGCGTGTTTGCCGCACGAGTCATGGCATCGCGAGGGTCTGGCGCACCACGGGCCCTCGCCGCTGCTACTGACCCGGGATCCATGCTGAGGAATCTAGACACATGTCCAGCACCTGAAATAATTATGCTTTACATATGAAAAAGGATCCCATCACTTTTTTGGGCACTAAATGGCTAGAGCCTGCCTTCTAGATGAAGAAAAACTTCTATTGTGTCTTATCCGTTTTAAGGAGAGACACAACTAGTAATTTTAAAAATTACAAACTAACCAGTTTCATAGTCATGTGCTTTGATAGCTGCTTCCACCCCAGCACTACACAACTGCAGGTCTATCAGGTCGTGCACACGCCGCTGACATTCTGCCACACGAGACTAGAAAGAATGAACAATATCATCGATTGCTATGCTTTCAAAATATCATCACCTGCCTAGCCTTTTTCCAACTATGTTTAGTATTTAAGCTATAAGCACACAAATATACAGGTTCTTATTTACCCTCGCAAGGTCCAGTTGCCGCACTTTAGCGCTAACATCTCTCGCGAGACCGGCAGTCTTGTCCACCATATCAGCGGCAATTTGAGCATCAGTCTTCACTTCAGTCAGCTTCGTATATGCTTGGCTCGTCGCTCTAAGACGACCCTCGAGGGAACATGCCCTGGATAGCACTCCCGAGAGAGCTTCATCCACCTCCGACTGTAAAAACACTTAATTTGTAAAACGAAATATAACGAAACTTGTGCCACCGTCACCAAAACAACCCAACTTACTTCTTCTTTTTCAATCTCGTTGAGCGCTTTCTGTAATCCCTCGTCTGTGGATACATCGTATTTTTCTAACAGCAGACTCAGTGACATTTTCAGAGACGTATTATTCACTATCTAAAAGTAATTTCATTTGAACATGTAATTATTTTGAATTACAGTTTGGAATCAAAAGAAAATCTGTGGAAAACGTCAACAACTACAAATACTTGTACTTGTCAAATCTCTAATGTCAACGTCAATTTTAATCAGCTGTGGGGGCTGTGGTTTTTGTGGAGTTCATTCATCCAAAATGTAATACAAAATTGGGAAACCATTAAAAACAGTAATTATATTTTAAATCTATACTGACATGAGTTTCATAACTGGTAGATATGATGTATTATCAGAAATGTTAAATACTTTGGTCTCTAGAAAAGAAGAAATGGTGAAGAATTATTTTATTATGGCAATCAGGAACAAAATGACATACTTGACGTGCATTCGAAACCTTGATTCTTGTTTTTGATAAATAAACTAGATTTTATGATTTTTCTAATAAACAAATTGTGTACATACTCTGAAAATGTAAGAAAATTATTGAAATACAGTTTCGTAAAGTTTGTATGGATTGATTTGAATTTATGTCAAAAGAGCTAAGCAAAGAAGTTTCTGATTGAAGGCCGTTTGTTACCTTGTCAGTTATTTTGATCAGACCTTCAAAAAATTGACTAGTGGACAAAAGTACGATACCTATGCTGCAACATTAGTAAACATAAAAACTTGTGAAATCGTAAAATCGATGTGCCGTTAACTGTTTTACATTCCTCAGGGCGTTTAATAAGTGTTTAACACTCCTTTGAGGGCTGGGGTCTTTGTGAGGTCGAAAAGGAATCGTCAAAGGTGAGTGTTGACTGAGACTGAGGGCATACATTGCATAAATTAGTTTGTATTGGCAAACAGGATTGGTTTAGTGTATGAAGCGGGGTTATCTGACGGTAAGGCTGGCTGGTGTGTTGCAGATTGACTCCGTGTGGGGTTGGGCTTCGCCCCCGCTGCGGTTGCAGCTGGGTAACTCACGCGGACACAAGAGGTGAGTGAACTTTCATATCATTGACAAATAATTGGCACGAATACTTTTTCACATAGTTGGAATAGTTTTTTTAATCGATGGCCGTAATAACATGGAACATGAAGTCATTGTTTTGTGTCTGAGAGGTTTGTATTGTAAATATTGGACTGGCAACAGCTGATTGTTGATACTACCCAGTAGCAACAACTAACATCCCACTTGTTATGTCTCACCTTATGAGAGAATGAGAGAGCAGTAGGAATCCAATACTTCTTCTTTAAAGTTTGATTTTACTATTATAACTTGATTTATACTGATCCTATGTAATTTATACCCTTTTGTATGTTATCATTAGTATTGTTTTATTTAGCAGCCAGATAATCTAATGTCAACCACTATTATTAGGTCTCATGAGATTATTTGATTCCTAACAGAACTGATGGATCAAAATATATTATCACCCTACCTGTTTTCTTTCTAGAAAGAGTTTTATTTCTGTCAAGTTACAACAAAAAAATGTTGACAAAATAATGTGCCCTCTACAGTGTATGATATTTGTTAATTGGGTCAATACTGTTTACAAATTTTATTTAGAATTAAATTAGATTGCCATACATATTAATACACTAAACTACTAACTATCCGAACTTTTGTTTCAATCCTAAAGAATAATTGTGTGTAGTAGACAAATTAACAACAATTTTTTCACATAGTGCACATATCATTAGTCTTGTTATATGAGTTCTTCCCAACGTGAACATAACAGGTATGGTGATCTATACAATTAAATATATATATGTATTATGTATATAAACAAAATCAGGTTAGTTACACCATTTATAACTCAAGAACGGCTGGATCGGTTTTAATGACCTCTAATTTTTTGGATTTGTTGCCGCCACGAATAGCAGAATAACTGTTATAATATCTGAAAAGTTAATGCGAAAAAAAAAGAGTTTTTAAAATAAATTATGTTTAGCATCATCCGCAATTGACAGCTCATGTCACGCAGGTAGAGTAGGTAGGGTAGGATAGTTAGGTAGGTAGGTTAAGTAGGGTAGGATAGGAAAAGGTGAATTGCAATGCATGCCGGGCACAGTTAGTTAATACATACTTACAACAAACATTAGCCAGCATAAAACATTTATTTTATCCTGTTTTTTTTGCTGCTTTTCTGTGCAATAACTTCATTTATCTATTCAATGGGCTTCTAACCTAAGCCACACCACAACTCCCTGTCCTCCACCTTCTGCGTCCAGTTAGTCCCAGCCTCCCCCACAGACTGATGACCTTCAGTCGTCCGTCTATCTAATGCAAACGCATTCAATATACATACGTAAGTAACTACTGTACTCAACTTTTTCCCATAAGAGTTTTACTCATTTTACCATACATCACAATACTGGCTACACACAATAACATAAACCTGTAATTGAACAGAATGACCCCATCTGGGTTGAAGAATTAAACTTTTGAAGCATTAGAATGCTTTATGGCAGCAACATTACATCACTGTTGATGTGCACTAGCACTGACATTACACAAGGTGATTGTGTAAGTACACGTGAATTAGCAGTGTGAGCAATTAGTTTCCTAGTTGAATGTTTAGGTGAGAGTTGCTAGGGAGCTTAGCCTTGACTGTAAACTTGTTAACTATTTGAATTGTTCTTTCTTATACTTGCATGTAAAATATTAATAGTACATTATCTAAGTAAAATTAATATGGATTTTTTTATATTTTAGTTGGAATTTTGGGTATTCTTTCACAGTTTCTAGAAGTGGTTATATCAGTTGAAAACTTTTAATAAGACTTGTTTTGACTTTGCATACATTTAACCACTCGTATGCCGAGTATATAGACACAATTAAAAAGTGATTGTGTCTCGACTCTCGTGAAGATGTACGTTAGGTTAAGGTTCAAATTTAGATAGGTACTAGGTGGTTTCTAGAACTTAATGACACCCAGCCCTGTCCTTGTCACAGCTGATCACATTTGCGAGACTTCCATGAGAAACATGAAGTTGGAAATATTTTTATAGTTTTCGTTAATAGTTCAATTTTTTTTTGTTACTAACAATTGTGTTAGATTTTGAAATGTGTCATCACAAAACTTAGGACCCCTTGTCATAAAATGTCACACTTACCCCCTCCCCCCGTTAGCGTGTGACGTAATTTATGGATGGCCCCTTATTAGGTTTATACTGGACTTGATTTTGTCTCTGTAGCAGTATGAAGTTTAATCTGAAGTAGGTATATGCCAATGATACTGTTAAGTGAACCTGTTGGTATGAATTGCTTTTAGATAAATGTTATCAATCCATTTTATGGAGAATCATTTGGAAACTGGAGAGGGAGGCCTTGCAGTGGGGCAATACTGTCGTTTTATTTCTATTCCACTATTATGAAAGTAGCATGCCTCTCTCCTAACGTTTATATAATAAAAAAAGGCGCGGATTCCTGATCATCGCTCGGCTGCTTACAATACTCAGGACAATGAGAACGCTATGAGTATTTCGCATTTGAGAGACGAGCAAGCACGTTATTGAGAGTGATTTTTGCCAAGACAGCTAGCTTGACAAACAATCTGAATGAAGTCGCAATAAAGTTCAAAACATCCTGTATTTGCTATCTCCGTCTCATAGAGAGGCCTGTGCCCCAGCTGTGGGAACGGTAGAGGCTGATTATGATTATGCTACACCCTGTATTTTGGCGGCAATAAACGCTGAAAGTCAAAAGTCTAGCTTACATTTATGTCAGTACTTTTAACCTTTAATTTAAAGTTATGTAAACGGTCACGTAGGGTACGTGACACCCCGGTCATTTAAATCTAATACGAAATACATACAAAATCACGATTATGCTCGATACTTGATCATAAAGGAAACGTGTTTTTATGATGCAAACGGGAACTTCAGCGCTCAAAATTCTGAATTTAAAAAGTCTACTTCCCCTTTTCCTCACTAAAAGTATTCGAAGTAAAACAAAAACCTTGTGTGTTCACTCCCGTAGTTGCTATTGTGAAATACGCAAACTGCATCACAATGCAAGAGTATTGACAAAGCTCGCATGCTACAAGGTGGTTGACGTTTTAGCACCAAGCTGACCCACTTACCTTACTTAGGCAACTTTCCTCCTACCTAATAATATTGTTATGTTTACGAGTTAGTTTCTGCCATGTTAACTCGCCACTACCCTTGGTTTACTGGTTGAGAATACATAAGACATTACCTAAGTCCGTCTTTGTACCTTTTTATTTATTTGAGAAATAAATGAAGATTTCAGTTTTGGTGACATCACGTTATTTAAAGAATTGGAGCATTCTTCCGTCGGACTGTCCCTGTCGACCAATTCAAATCCCACATTACATATTCCGTGCTCTATAAATAAGCAATAAAGTGATGGAACAGGTAGTGACCCATATAATTTCATATGCATACAGTAGGCGAGACCGCGAGACACAACTAGGTCATGAAGCGAATCCACATTGTGATACTAGTCCAGTGGACCGTTTTCACTAGTTTATTTATAAGCTTTGATAATAATTTTAGAGTTTCTCTAATGATCTAATTAGATAAAAGCAGATATTTTTAGTTTTGTTCGCTGTGTGACTAATGTTTGCGCGGACGCGATGGCCGGAAGGAGTTGTATGATTAAAATGAAGTGTAGATTTTACTTTAATATTATAAATCAGTATGGCGCACTTTTATGAGTGCGTGTGGCTCAACGTGAACTCATATCGTTCTTATCTTTGACACATATAATTGTGTTATATGTAGTTAGAGCATATACAATCAGATCATCGATTAGAAGGTTTGCTGTAACAAGACTCAATTTTGGGTTAAGCTCGCCGTTGTAAATAAGCTATATATTGTAATTTTGTGTGTATATCTTTTCATTTTGTGTGCAATAAAGAATAAGAATAAGAATGAATTGATTTCTCAATCACAGCCGTCATGCACGGTTTTCTTCTGAATATTCTACCACCTTTACTTATGCTCTAACGACGACTGTTCACTCACCAGTTGCCTTACTTACCTCAGCCCAAACAATTGCTGTCACTTATGCCTAGCTAGAATGTGTTTTGAAACTATTAAATTGCCACTCGATGCTCGAGAAATAAACGTCCACTCATTTGCCACGCCTTTTCCCAACTATGTTGGGGTCGGCTTCCAGTCTAACTGGACAGCTAAATGCCAGTATTTTACATGGAGCGACTGCCTATCTGACCTCCACAACTCAGTTAGTACTGGGTAATACAATACCCTTAACACTAGTTGTCAGACTTTCGGACAAAGAGTAGAATACCTAAACCTTTCGGGCCACTGACTATCGGTAACAAACGCAAAGATCTACAAATGACAGCCGGGACCAACGGCTTAATGTGCTTTCCGAGGCACGGAGGAAACAGTATGTGGACCAACCTAAACAAACTCGGCTTAACCCAAAGATTGACCCGAGCGAATTTTATTATTAAGCCACGAGCTCCACAATCAATAAGGACTTTAAAATTATGAAGGGAAAAGTCATGGTCCCTTAGCACGGTACTTACGGCTACTTATAAGTAAATAATAACTGTATGTTTAAGGGACTGACCACACTTACCGACCCAGAGTCAGCAGGTCAGCAGGAGCTTTATGTCCGTGCAACAATAAAAGCAAAAATACGTCATTCGCCGTGATTGCCGTCTCGATAAGTGTGGTCCCTCCCTTAGTGTTTATATTTTTGACCAAGAATATGTATATCCCCCTGTATATATCTATAGATCTCGAGGGCTTGTTGAGAAGCGCTTACATACAAATCTATGTTCTATTTCAGCGAAACACAAGCTGAATCTCGCGGGCCGCATGCTGCCCTTTGGGCTTTCCGTCCGGCCCGACGCCATATTGTTTGAGGCCCGGAACATGAAGTAATTAACTTAAAACTTACAAAATTTATTTAAGTTAAATGTTATTGGAATAAGTATTTTCTTGATCAAAGGTAAAACTTTGGCCTATGTACAAAAATATGTTACTAGGCCTGTCGAACAATCCCCTGCTTTCCGTCTAACTGCATAAACGATTGCGCTAGAATATAATGAGTTTGCTGTATTTGAACTTAAAAACCACCAATTCACACATTTTCTCGCCGTCAAAACCTCCAGTACGTTGCACTGTTTACTACCCGACTGCCAAGGAAGGGTTATGTCAACAATGGTACTGTATACAAAAATTACGAACGTGTCTTCAAACAGCGAAAAAAAGTGTTAATTGAGGCTTAGGCTGCTGGATTTCAACCAATTTGATTGGATCCACAAATCACATTGGTTGAAATCCAGCATGTCTCATCTCCGTTCCGCTCGCTTTGGAGGAAATCGGGACTGGAAGCTTTAGGTGCTTTTTGCTATCGCTTTTCTCTTTAAGTGTCCAACGTAAGCCCATTTGTGTGCCACAATCGCGGCTCCTTTGTGAACCCTCCCGCTACAAGCCCTGTTCGGGTGTTTCCTCAGGATGGGCGAGGGCGGGTCGCCCGGGGGCGGCGGCGCGCGGCTGTCGCACACCTCGGAGAAGCACCCGCGCGCCATCCTCGGCGAGCTGTCCGCGCTGCGCCGCCATCGCGAGCTCTGCGATGTAGTGCTCAACGTAGCCAACCGGAAGCTGTTCGCACACCGGTAAGTGATAAATTATGTTAATAAACTATTTCAGAATTCAGAGGTCACCAGTCTCTTTCAAAGTCCACACACAATCTTGGTCAAGTCATATGAGGACTATGCAAGTTAGGGTCTGAGATGGGTTTTTGACGAAACAACCGCACAGATTTGAGTGGACCTTTACAGAAAATGCACTCATTTGTCAGTCACCGTGTAGCTCAACTCGGAACTTAAGGAGCTCAACCGCTCCATGAATAATACCGGGTCGGCGATAAATAATCTCTTTTTTTCATGTTATTAAGTGGCAAACAAGCAGACAGCCCACTAGTGGCCAATGCACGAACGACATGGTACTATTTACAAACAGTATGTAAACACTGTTATCTTTGCAAGGCTTTTGATATCGTTATCATTAAAATATTCACTTTTTAAGTTGCCCTAGTTTTATCTTTGTTTGAATATTTTAATGATAATAATTATTTCGTTATTGACACGACGTGAGAAATTCTTGAATGATGTGTAATGCTTTGTATCGTCTGACGTTATCTGACCACACGCTCCTTGATTCGGAGAGCATAATGAGTCGCGTCTTGTAGGCTCAGCCGGCGTCTTTTAATTTTACTACATCATTATCCCCAGTCGGCTGCCAGTCTTACCGCATCCAACTGAATACCAATATTTTTTTTTTTTTTTTTTTGTAATCACTGCCTATCTGACCTCAACAATCCAGTACCCCTTGTCAAGATTGAACTTTCAGACTTCTGACTAACCGTAACAACTGTCAAAGACCTACGATCATTCTGTTCTCTTCAGTCTGCCTTTCTACATACCGTCACCAAAGAAATGGTCGGTTCCATACAGCAAGAAAAAACGCACCCACACATAGACACGCATCCTAGTACACCGAGTGCGAGCGCATTCGCGTTTTTTTCTTGTAATCACTGCCTATCTGACCTCAACAATCCAGTACCCCTTGTGAAGATTGAACTTTCAGACTTCTGACTAACCGTAACAACTGTCAAAGACCTACGATCATTCTGTTCTCTTCAGTCTGCCTTTCTACATACCGTCACCAAAGAAATGGTCGGTTCCATACAGCAAGAAAAAACGCACCCACACATAGACACGCATCCTAGTACACCGAGTGCGAGCGCATTCGCGTTTTGGTAGTACCGTCAATTTTGGTCTGAACAATTTGTCTCCATTTCCAGGGTGATCCTGTCAGCATGCAGCCCGTACTTCCGCGCGATGTTCACGGGCGAGCTGGCGGAGTCGCGCGCCACCGAGGTGACGATCCGCGACGTGGACGAGCAGGCCATGGAGCAGCTCGTGGAGTTCTGCTACACCGCGCACATCGTCGTGGAGGAGGGTAACGTGCAGGTCAGCAGGCTTGGACATAATCATTCTCCCAATTTATTTGGAATTGGCGCAGCATGCCATAGTTTCTTCAGAACGTTCAGTGCATCTTGAACGTACAAGATCTATAGAAGTATGAGAAACAGAGTGGTTAGTCCCACATCCCCTGGTCTGGTGCGCCAGTGCCCGCCAGTTGTGGTCGCCTTTCTGTTTAAATGTTAATCGCTCAGGTACCGCCCGTCCACCTCTGTACGTTGTGTGAAGAATTATGTGTGACGTCAAGTGTGAAGCGTAAATCATGTGGCGTTCTAGATACCGCCACAAATCCTACGAGATCCGCGCCATTTCCGATTGTTGACAAGTTGAAACGTCTTTTTCTTGGTTTTAATAATATTGACACTTATGGTTTGCCTAGCCAATGATCGTCCAAAACCATAACATTTATTATGAAACCAATTACGAAGGCTACTGCCAGAGGACTCAAAAAAAACCGAATTTATTACAAACTAATTTATTTTAATAAAAGAAATTACAATTAATATGATAGCAAATTGACTCGATCGATGGTGGATACAAAGTGCGCGGGCTCGGTCACGTAGACGGTGTCTTCGGGCCTCGTGTTCTGTGTCAGCAGTTTCCCCTCGTAGCAACTGGGTCGATGATGCGCACGCGGCGTGCCTCGTGCCCTGGCGTCAGCGCTTTACTTAATAGTGATGCGCGTAACAAACCGATTCCAAAGCATCCAACAAAAAATAAACACGTTTGGACCTGAAGCAATAGTTGCACGCAAAAAAACAAATCAAGTATATAAATAAATTTATGAAATTTTCGATTTTGGTAAGGTTGTCTTCTCGCTTGACTCATCACTTTTAGTCAAATTATGAACGCCTGATAAGACTTCATCAACCAGTTGCCTTTATTAACCATAGACCTGTAACCTTCCAGGCGTTACTACCCGCGGCCTGCCTACTGCAACTGCAGGAGATCCAGGACGTGTGTTGCGAGTTCCTCAAAAGACAGCTGGATTGCTCCAACTGCCTTGGCATCCGCGCCTTCGCCGACACGCACTCCTGCAGAGAACTGCTGCGGATTGCTGACAAATTTACACAGCAAAACTTTCCAGAGGTATGTATGACGGATCCTTTTTCTAATTAGAAATGATTTTGACTCAAAGAACTATACCAACATAATGTAGGCGTAAAAATCAACCATACAACCTTGAAAATATTTGAATTATCAAAGGAAACTCAACCTTATTTGGTACACTTTAAAGTGTTTTTAGTCAAATCAAATCATTTATTTCAATTTAATTAATTACAGAAACTTAAATTGTCAAGGAGTCCGTCACTTAGAGTGTTGAAGCACGCTGCCCCAAAACGTAGGTCTCTATGAAGAAGAACCAGCAATAGAAGTTTTCTTGTATCCTTATTGGTGTGAATCTCCCCATAACCGTCCAATGGGGTAGCCAACTGCGAACCTAGCGGCGCGGCACTAGGATAGTTAGTTCCAAGCATCGTCATTGGTTGAAAATCGTTTTATATTTCAAAATAGCTTGACCTCATTGGTCATATTGGGGTTTAGCTATTGTCACGCCATCTACAATGAGCTTTGGCATCTCCTCCCAATTTCAACTTTATGGTAAAACCTTCATTATTGCACAGGTGATGGAAAGCGAAGAGTTCCTACTACTGCCGGCCGCGCAGCTAATCGACATAGTGTCCTCAGACGAGCTCAACGTGCGCTCCGAGGAACAGACCTTCCAGGCAGTCATGTCCTGGGTCAAGTACAATGTGGCTGAAAGAAGACAACACTTAGCTCAGGTCAGTAATCGTCGCAGCAGTCGGCGCAGCATGTCTGTTTCCTTACATCTCTTGGTCCGTGGCCCCAGTAGTCGCCCCCTTTTCTCGCTATCGTCTTCCACACAATTTATCTACTATTTCTTTGGTTGGTCATCCTGTAGTCTAACAGCTAACCACATCGATACTTAAAACTTTCTACACGAAAGCACAGGTTAAAGTATCATTATAAGAATTATGTTTGTCTAATTTTGATGTAGATACATAATATATATCATTTAGACAATTTTTACGAAAAATAACTTCAGATTTCCATTCTTACCAAATGGTATTCTGTTACCCAGTAACTAGGCGGTTGATCTCTGTAAAATAATGTTATTCAGTTGCATCTAGTTAGACTGGAATCCGACCCCAACATAGTTGGCAAAAGTCTAGGCAGAGATGATCCCAAATTACGATTTACTTACTATTCAATAATCTGTCATTCGCACTTGCAGGTCCTACAACACGTCCGCCTGCCGCTCCTGAGCCCCAAGTTCCTGGTGGGCACCGTGTCGTCCGAGCTGCTCATCCGCTCCGACGACGCCTGCCGGGACCTGCTGGACGAGGCCAAGAACTACCTGCTGCTGCCGCAAGAGAGGCCGCTCATGCAGGGGCCTAGGACGCGGCCTAGGAAACCCACGAGAAGAGGTCAGTTGGTAGTTTAGATTGAGGCGACATCTATATATCACCGCTTGAAGCGTTGGAGTTATGCTAACAAAAATTAATTAAAACAACTACAAACACTTTCAATAAAAAAATTTAATAAAATAGGTCGTAGGTAATAAAGCCCGTCATATTATTCTGCTCTAAGGAGGTAGGCGCGTAAGTACTGTCCTGCGTTACGCGTAGCTGCAGGTGACGTCGCTGGAGCCGAGGCGGACCCTGGGCGCTACAGGCCCCGCAAGGTTGATGGTAGTGGAAGATGTGTAAGTGGTGCCTGGTGTCTTCTGCGTTGACCACCAGATGTCACGGCAGCGGTTTCTTCGGGCGAATAAACCCGGAACTTGAAACCCTGGAATTTATTTCCAGGAAATAAATAACTAAGCCCTCTGCTAATCCTCTCCTGACGGTGACCAAGGCAGCGTAAGCATAAGCGTAGGAGGATAAGGTACTTTAGCGCTTAAGGCGAATGTGTGTAAAGGTCACCTTCAGAAGCGGAGTTTACAAAGGGAAAAAAAAGAAATGGCAGTGTGAAGCACTTTCAAATAACATCATTATATTGCAAGCAAAGGATTTTGGTTAAAAGGAAAAAAATTGAAATGGTGTCAAGAAAAAAAAAGAGGATGATGAAACATAATTTTTCAAATCATTGTCTACCCTGACACATGAAAAAGCAAAACGCGGAAGCAAAATTTGTCAACACTTACCCGATACGGGGATAACACAATTTTTTAAAATTTTATAAACTTCTTGATAAACTTGTAGTGAGTTTTGAAAAAATCTGAGCTTTAATAAAAAGGTTTAAAATTGAGACTGCACGTGTGACGTCACGCACAAGTGTGTAGTTCCTATGCGTGAACGCGCATCTCAACTGCCGTCCGGCCCTGCTCGCGTCGCGCATATGTGGTACGGAGTGGGAAGTATTGTGCGAGTGAGACAAAACGCAGCCGCACTAAGTAATGTGAACGGGTTGGAATTATATTGCAATGACTTGATTTGATTTGCTTGCCTATCGTAATTTACAACGTTACACGCTTTCGAATTAAAATGATAATCCCACGTCGCGTCTTTTCTATCGACAATGAGGAATTTTACTGCTTGTTCCTCTTTAAAAGGATAAAAAAATTGTTGCTTGGTTTATGACATAACCATAATTTAGTGTCATATGTTATGTTTTACCAAGCTTCAACATTCTGTGTCATGTTTACGGCTGCGTACTTTACATGTATGGTCAGGGAAGTATGAGTAGTCAGCTTCGATACCATTGGGTCTATCTTTTATCAAGGTATGATTATAAGTGAGGATCGCATATTTTCGTTAAAAACACAAATGAAATTTATATAGTGTCTTACAGTATACCCATATTTTGCCAGTTAAGTTCGACGTAATAGGGGGCTGGTCTATTATTGCCATCAACTGGGCACAAATTCAGACTGTGAATGCTACTGAGAAATTTCTAATGGAAAAACCAAAAACCACTGTCTGCTTTAAACAATGGTTTCGATGTGATGCATTATGACTGCACCATTGCACCATTTTTCCTGTCTGTGTGCATGTGTGCTGTGTGTGTGTGTGTATGTTTTATGCAAATAAATTATTTATGTATATGATTGATAATGATTGTGTTATTATGGTGTTTTAGGAGAAGTCCTATTCGCGGTGGGCGGCTGGTGTTCGGGCGACGCCATCGCGTCCGTGGAGCGCTTCGACCCGCAGACCTCCGAGTGGAAGATGGTGGCGCCCATGTCCAAGCGGCGCTGTGGCGTCGGCGTAGCCGTGCTGCACGACCTGCTGTACGCGGTCGGCGGACACGACGGACAGTCCTACCTCAACAGTATCGAGAGATACGACCCGCAGACCAACCAGGTACACGCTGGGCATGCCGTGCTGCACGACCTGCTGTACGCGGTCGGCGGACACGACGGACAGTCCTACCTCAACAGTATCGAGAGATACGACCCGCAGACCAACCAGGTACACGCTGGGCATGCCGTGCTGCACGACCTGCTGTACGCGGTCGGCGGACACGACGGACAGTCCTACCTCAACAGTATCGAGAGATACGACCCGCAGACCAACCAGGTACACGCTGGGCATGCCGTGCTGCACGACCTGCTGTACGCGGTCGGCGGACACGACGGACAGTCCTACCTCAACAGTATCGAGAGATACGACCCGCAGACCAACCAGGTACACGCTGGGCATGCCGTGCTGCACGACCTGCTGTACGCGGTCGGCGGACACGACGGACAGTCCTACCTCAACAGTATCGAGAGATACGACCCGCAGACCAACCAGGTACACGCTGGGCATGCCGTGCTGCACGACCTGCTGTACGCGGTCGGCGGACACGACGGACAGTCCTACCTCAACAGTATCGAGAGATACGACCCGCAGACCAACCAGGTACACGCTGGGCATGCCGTGCTGCACGACCTGCTGTACGCGGTCGGCGGACACGACGGACAGTCCTACCTCAACAGTATCGAGAGATACGACCCGCAGACCAACCAGGTACACGCTGGGCATGCCGTGCTGCACGACCTGCTGTACGCTGTAGGGGGACACGACGGACAGTCCTACCTCAACAGTATCGAGAGATACGACCCGCAGACCAACCAGGTACACGCTGGGCATGCCGTGCTGCACGACCTGCTGTACGCGGTCGGCGGACACGACGGACAGTCCTACCTCAACAGTATCGAGAGATACGACCCGCAGACCAACCAGGTACACGCTGGGCATGCCGTGCTGCACGACCTGCTGTACGCGGTCGGCGGACACGACGGACAGTCCTACCTCAACAGTATCGAGAGATACGACCCGCAGACCAACCAGGTACACGCTGGGCATGCCGTGCTGCACGACCTGCTGTACGCGGTCGGCGGACACGACGGACAGTCCTACCTCAACAGTATCGAGAGATACGACCCGCAGACCAACCAGGTACACGCTGGGCATGCCGTGCTGCACGACCTGCTGTACGCGGTCGGCGGACACGACGGACAGTCCTACCTCAACAGTATCGAGAGATACGACCCGCAGACCAACCAGGTACACGCTGGGCATGCCGTGCTGCACGACCTGCTGTACGCGGTCGGCGGACACGACGGACAGTCCTACCTCAACAGTATCGAGAGATACGACCCGCAGACCAACCAGGTACACGCTGGGCATGCCGTGCTGCACGACCTGCTGTACGCTGTAGGGGGACATGACGGACAGTCAGATATTTTGAAATGTTACAAAAATATTTCAAAATATTAAAAATTGTAGTATCACTCCGGTATCGGGAACAGGGCACCGGCGCACTATGGAAAATGGTAGAACAAGCGCATATCAAAAATGCTCTTTACGAACATCATAATTTGGCTAATATGGCTATTTTATTAGGTTCTCTAATAGTCGAATTATAATATTCATTTGGATTTTTTCACTTAATGCGCGAAATTATATTTTTTTTCATAGATAGAAATACATAGAAAACAGAAGTGCCAAACTCAAGTCTTTGCGTATACATGTTTCAATACCATATTGTGAAAAAAATACTTGGTACAGATATGCAGTATTATACATTTTTAGAAAGGTTATTTTATGCCTTTTGCGATACAGCTTAATGATTTTAAAAAGTAAAGAAAAATATTTCAGATATTACTTAAAAAGTGACATACCTTATTTTTCACCTATGTTTTTTTCCGTCAAAGGTTTTCAATGTTACCCACGTCTGCCCAAGCGCTACTTTTTGTGTTGAATAGTAGTCTAACTATTCATAAATAGAATACAAAAAAAATCAGCTGCATTTATTTGCGGTTTTAGAAGATATGAGAAAAAAACTGATAAAAGTCAGAACCCGAAAATTGGTATCTTTTGCGGTTTACCACTAAATTTGGGGAATATGCTATAGAAACTGCAAGAATCTATGTAAGTAATTACGATTGGTATTATATGCCATCCTCCGTTCATAAAATACTCATACACGGAGAAAACGTTATCAAACATTTTGCGATGCTTCCTATTGGACAGCTATCGGAAGACGCACAAGAGTCTCGCAACAAAGACTACAGAAACATACGACTTCATCATGCCAGAAAATGTTCCCGATCTGCTACAAATGAAGATGTCTTTAAAACGATTTTATACACGTCAGATCCATATATAACAAGTTTGAGAAAACCGTACGTAAGAAATGTGAAAGATCTTGAAGAAGAGGCACTAAGTCTTTTAAACGTGGCACCTGAAAGTGAACCCACATTTACTGACCCTGATCCTGAAGTGGTATAAGTTAAAAAATATATTTATATTTAGTTATTACTTATATTTGTCCCTCATTCCCTGAAGCCGGAGTATAGGATGTACCTACGTATTAGTTATATGATTTTAATTTAGTATATTGTTTTCATATATATACTTTGTTTACCTTGTTGTAATTAACCATAGTTTAATATTTTGAGTCACTATAAACTTGTATTCCATTTGAAATAAATTTTTAACAATTTTTTTTCCTGATTTTTTTCCCATTTCTTTCATTCTATGCAAAAAAACATACATAGATATACAAGAAAACACTATAACTACACATCATTCGAATCTCCAAACTTTACTGCATATTTGTGCCAAATTTCATCACGATACGACAAAAATTCACGAAGTTACAGATTTTTGATCCGATACGGACCTATATTTTCCATAGTGCGGCGGTCAGGGCTCCAGAGAGAGGATCCTCCACGAGTCGTGTCCAACGCGCGTGAGTACGCGCACTGAATCAATCCCTTGATCCAGCTGCCTAACGAGAGCCTCCTGAGATGTTGGTCGAGGCTCTTGGCAATTAAGCCATGGGCTGACACGACTATCGGCACAATGATCGCTGAGTCCACATCCCACATGTCGACAACCTCGCGAGCCGAGTTACTTGATTTGCTTATCTTTCTCGGCAATAATTATTACAATTGCGCTGTTTATGCACAATATTTACTTTTTTATATGTTTTTCTTTTATTTCTGTGATTTTTACCGTTTTATGTTATTTAATTCAGCTATTAATTTGTGTTATATCTTTAAAAGTCAATTAATGAATTATTACTAAGACTAGTTTGTTAGCTCGCAATTCTACTAACCAATATGGATGTAATGAATCTGAACATGATTATTTATTTATTTCATATCATGTACTTATTTTCCTGTTAAATATTTCAGTGGTGCGGCTCAGTAGCGCCGACGTCATCTTGTCGGACGTCAGTAGGTGTCGCAGTACTAGAGGGAGCGCTGTACGCAGTGGGCGGCCAGGACGGTGTGCAGTGCCTCAACCATGTGGAGAGATACGACCCCAAGGAGAACAGGTGGACCAAAGTAAGTCATCATCATCATGATCTGCTTAACTTTTTCCCAATTACCTTCTGGTTGGCTTCCATGTTAATCAAATGTAATTGTATACCAGTATTTTACATGGATCAACCAGGGTGGAAGAGAAGTAAATACAAGGTGAATCTAAAAAGGCCTGTGGACGGTGAGTGGCTTGTGGACGATGAGTAATGAGCTAGCTCGCCGTCCGTCCGTCTTATGACGACAGGCCGTGTCGACGGCGCGTTCGTGTTCCACGCGCGCCTCAAAGAGATGTCATCCAAAAGGAAGGGGCCCGCAAGGGTCGATGACTGCCGGGGCTGTTTGAAAGAGATACCGCAGCCCTGGAACACAAACTCAAACTCAAAGCATCTATTTCAATTAGACCATAACAGGCACTTTTGAATGTCAGAAAAACAAAGGCGAAGCTACAGTCACAGGCACAAGGCATAATAACTTGTGAAAGTACTGTAGTTTTTAGTTCTGAATTTTGACACTCGAGCGCTGGCTTATTTGGCGCTACCTTTGCTTGCCGGGTGCTGCCGTTGCTTTCTTTGTTGACCTGAAAAATGTTGGCATTTTTGTAATGTTTTCATTCCTATGATGTATTAAATGCTTGTATGATACCCACAGATGTGTACATAATATACTATTTGACTACAGTAGACATCTAGCCACTACGTAAAGTGCCTTGTTCCCGAAGGGAAGCCGGAATCGGCTTCTTAGGTGCCTTCGGGCCTGCAAGCTAGCTTAATTGATTGCATGTCTGGTCTGCGCCAGGTAGCCGCGATGACGACCCGGCGGCTGGGCGTGGCGGTGGCGGTGCTGGGCGGGCAGCTGTACGCGGTGGGCGGGTCGGACGGGCAGGCGCCGCTGAACTCCGTGGAGCGCTACGACCCGCGCACCAACAAGTGGGCCGGCGTGGCGCCCATGTCCACGCGCCGCAAGCACCTGGGCTGCGCCGTGTTCGACGGACAGATCTACGCCGTGGGCGGCCGGGACGACTGCACCGAGCTGTCCTCGGCCGAGAGGTCAGCGACTACTCTATGCATGGCGTGTGCTCTGATAGCGGATCTGTGGGTCATGTGCCAGAGATGAGGACCGCACGACACGCCTGACCCACACGTCCGCAGTACCAAGCGTCCTCCCTGCCATTCCTTGATTGATGCCATCTGACTGCGTCGCGCTACATAGATGAACGCGATGCCTTTAAAACACATTTAAGACGGCGCAACGAAAGATCCACATCATAAGCATCGGCGATTGATAGCAATCAATTAATAAACAGTATACGCACCGAATACATAACCGAAAAACGCTTGCACCTTGCCTTTTTACAAACATTTATTTAACTTGCCTTGTTTAAGTCATTAAAACCTCTACGACTAACACAACTTTCCATGTCACACAACACATGTAGTAATATTGAGCTCCCCACAGGTACGAGCCGCACACGGACACGTGGTCGCCGGTGGTGGCGATGACGTCACGGCGCAGCGGCGTGGGGCTGGCCGTGGTCAACGGACAGCTCTACGCCGTCGGAGGGTTCGACGGCACCGCCTATCTTAAGTCTATAGAGGTACGACGAAAGCCTTAATAACGCTTTGATTCAATTTTATTTTGCCACTTGACTCATCACAGACGATTCACAAAAAGCGAGTGAAGCTAGAAATTAGAAACGAGCTGGCGAGCGACGAGTAATGAAGGTGTCGGTTGAATAGTTTTGTTGCTAGGCTAGGAGCGAGTGCGATTGGCGATTACTCCCCTGCACCCTGTTACTTATGGATATGTGTATGTACCAAGCGAGGGTCTTTTTGTGAGATAGTGAGTTTTTTCTTTGATTGCTCTTGTCGCTTCGACAAACTAGAGGAGAGAGTTTACATCGGTTGTATGAATGACCAGCAACGTCTACAAGAGTTGTTTTTTTTTCTAATATTTTTATGTGATTTTCTCTTGCCAGTTATCACTGTAAAAGTGTTTTTGTTGGCAGGTATTCGACCCGGAATCGAACCAGTGGCGCCTGTGCGGCGCGATGAACTACCGGCGCCTCGGCGGCGGAGTCGGCGTCATGCGCGCGCCGCACCACGACAACCATTACATATGGTACGCACGAGCACACCACGCCTGTACAAGGCAACCCTATTGCCAACAAACGACCATAAATCCAAACTCCGGTCTGCTACTGAGAAATTCCTAATATAAAAAACTAAAAACAATTGCGAAATGAACCCTAATTTCATGGTCTTAATCAGGAATATGAGATTCAGGATCAGCAGTCTCACTCACTCATGGCGGCTCATGGGAAGGTGTCTCCGGCCGTATAGTTGTTGAGCCCGTATCATTATCAAAGAGTTGATATTCGTTTAAGTGGAAATAACATCAATTGTAAACAAAGCTTTGGATAAACTTTAGCATTCTGCGTTCATAGTCTCTCGTTATCTCTTGGTGTTATGATTCTGTGTCTCTTACCATTCGTTGTTTGTTGCAGGAACAGAAAAGACTCAGTAGTGTGAGGTGCTGCCACCGCACTGTAAGATATTCCCCCTCCACCTTATCAGTTAAGTCGTTACTCATTTACTTTATTGTTAATACAAATATATTATAATTGACTATTTATAAATAAATGAAAATACAAATTTTAGAATATTTACATACATTGTTTTATTTACTGTTTCACAGATTTAGGTATTCTTGGAACATAGTTATAATACCAATGTCATCTTAATCGTTCATGTTACGAAATTAATAAGGTAATATCATTAAAAAATATTATCTAAATATATGTAAGTACTTCAAATTGTCAAAAAGCATCATGAGCAAACATGACCTTTTTAAAAAACAGCGCACTTCAAACTACTTACAGAAATCATAGACAGACATCTATTTATAATAATATATAATTTAACTTTATTTCAGACATAAGTCCATACATTTTTATACAGAAAGCGTTAGTAGGGGTGTTAGTAGTACACACAAAAAAATAAATAAGAAAATTTACGTTTTATTTCGACTTCTATTACGGGGAATATAACTTCAATATTAATGAAGTGTCTCTGACTCTGCAGTTTTTAAGTGCCATTTAAAAGGGTTTATGTAACACGATTGGAGATGTTCATTTTCTAAACCCCTATGATTTTTCGGTATTTTGTCTCGGGGGGTAGTCAGATAAGAAATGTCGACTCCATCTCACATAATATGTAATCTATACATACAAATAAATAAAATTGAAGTGTCTGTTTGTAACATCAAAATAACAGCTGTTTACTGAATGCATAGGAAAGTATATACGGTACTTGTAACAAAAACACATTATTTTCTATTTTTGTATGTCTGTCTGTCTGTTTCTTGCTAATCGCCGAAACGGCTGGACCGATTTTGACGGGATTTTTTTTAAATAATAATTTACTCGAACGAAGGCAGCTAGTTTTAAAATAATATTACGTAGTGTAAAAGTGACTACGATATCCTTTTTACGGAATAAATTATAATTTGATTTCTTCTCAATTTCACCCAAAGCCTTAACACATTATTTCTGTCCCCAAAACCACAATATGTAAGCACCTAATGCGGGGTAGGCGGCGGCGGCGAGGTCGCCTTATCCGCATGCTGCTCGGCAGTGTCCTCCTCCTCATCTCCGTCGTCCCCATTCTCCTCGCCGTCCCCGTTCTCCTCTCCCTCGTCCCCGTTCTCGGCGTCCCCGTTCTGTTCGCCGTCGGGATTCTCTGTGCTTTGTGTGCGGTCCGGTGCTTCTTCTGCGTTCTCTTCTTTGCTTGCGTGGCGTCTCTGGGGATAGAAGGATTGGTTTCAGGGTGAAGTTTCATGATATTGGTCATAAAACCAATATCATGAAACTTCACCACTTAAACTTACCAAGACGTAAGTAGATGGTCTATGGTCATTATGCAAAAAGGGTCAATGAGCACCCGTCATACATCTGTTTTGAAGTTTCTTTTAAGTGTAAATTCCATCATGACAGCGACTAACGGCCATCGTTTGTTAGTTAACCATAAAATCATCATGTCATCGTCTGCCTAGCCTTTTCTCAACTCCTCCAGCCAAACCGGATGCAGCTGAATACCCGTATTTTACATGAAGCGACTGTTAATCTGACATCCACACAACCCATTTAGTGCTTTGATATACGATACTGTTAAGACTGGTTGTCAGACTTTCGGGCCACTGTCTACCTACATTGATCTACAAATGATAGCAGGAACCAACGAATAAGCCGTTGGAGCCGTTCGTGCTATTTCGATATATAAAATCATCATGTAGCGAAATTATAAACGAAATTCGCCAATAAAGGGACGTGAATTAGACAAAGTTAAATACTGAATGCCGCTTAATATTGTCAATTCTGATAACAACAAACGTATGCGGAATCATTGCACAAATTTTTCAGTCCGTATAATAAAATGGAAGCTAAGGGGTTAGTCTTACCTTCTTCTTCTTCTTACTCTTGGACTTGGGCTTCTTCTCCGGTTCGCTGTACCCTGGCGGGAAGAACCTGGCGCACTCCTCCTGCCCCACCACATGGTCGGCGCTGACGTGTAAAGGGCCGAGCGTCAGTAGGTCTTCGGGAGGCCCTGGAGGGAACATGTCCTCGGGTTCTGCTAGCTCAGGTTCTGCCAGCCCTACTGCGATCATTAGGACTATGGTCTCGCAGCTGTCGACATGATAAGAATTGATATTACGAATTGACGAAAATTTAGATTGAGAAAATTTTGGAGATTTAGCTTCAACTACAGCTACTATAATGTTACTTAATCAATTCTGTTTATAGGAATAACAGCACCTACATTCACAGTCTAGCTGACACTAGGCGACAACTACGTTATTGCTTAACTGCCTGAAAGTGCACTGTTGTTTTTTTAAAGCTCGTCTCAGTGTCTAGTAGTCTATTTAAACGTTTATTTAGGTACCTCCTAATGTTGGTGAAGGAACGGAACCAGTTTGAGACCGTTTATATGACAAAAAAAACATTCAGCTAATTATATGATGTTGGTTTACCATTCTTTGCCGCAGCAATAAAGACGTGCATAAGCTCGAAAAGTTCATGGCTCCTATGGGATAGAATGCGGGTAAAAACTAGTCTCATATAAAACGTACTATTCCTTCTCCGGCCTCTGATCATACTGGTCAATATTCTTGCACAGCAACTTGGGCTCGTCTAGGTTGGGGTCTGCGAAGAACCCGTAGCGCAGCAGTCGTGCGGCCAGGGCGGGCAGCCCGCCCAGGCTCAGCACGGCGCGGCGCTGCCACGCGCCGAACATCACGAGGATGTGCGGCGGCTCCGCGGGCGGGGCCGGCTCCACCACGGAGCTTACCATCTGGGGAACGAGAAGGGCAAGCTTTTTGAATAACAGATATATCTGCCTGTACTACCTGGGAGGGAGTCAAACAGTAGGTAAGGGTCAAGTAATTTTCAGTCCATCCCAGTTTTTTAACATAAATCAGGGCGCTAGTCAGCTCTGCTGAAATTGTGTTAACCCAAGCGGCAAGCAATACTTATTCTGCATCTCCACATGCTAACCTAACAGGGGATCTCTTTCCTGGTCCTGGCAACGGCTGGAAGGGACCAAAAAGGTCAGCTTATGTCCTTCTAGGTGGAGAAGGACATACGTTGACCTTATTGGTGAGGTTCTTCAGTAAGGTCACTGGTCAGGTGCATAGTGCTCGCAATCGGCGTGCGTGTATGGCCAGATGTATGAACGTGGCATTCCTTAACCCAGTTTACCTTAGCATAAGACCTAATCTTAACTTACCTTAGGAAACAAGACGTCCAGCACTGCAGCCCGCTCGTGCCGGTCCTTGGGCACGAAGAGCCCTATCGTGGGGCCGTCTCGAAGCTCTGTGGTGGGCAGCTTTTTCCTCGCGTCGTCGTCCTCATCCAGACCGTCTCCGCAAAGTGCACGGCGAGTCAATTCTATGTGGAAAATAGGAGATGTGCCATAACGGATAGATGGATATATCCAAATGGGCAATGTGGAATTCAGAAACGGTATTTTACCAGTCTGGTAAAAAGTGAACAAAAAGTGTATTTTGTTCAAAACTTTAGCACGTATAAAGGTGTTTCATTTTGGATGGTTACGTTTTTGGGTTTGACCCAGAAGGAATACTTTCATCGCATGAAGGTCTTATCTTGGTGACAAATAGCCATTGTGAAGTAGTAATAAGTTTTTTGGAAATAACTATTATTATTCTTATTAAATGTAATACTGATATCTCTTTTTTTGGGCGACAGATGAGCAAATATTGAGTTTCACAGTATCTCCACTACCGCTATTTCGCTCGTTGTAAGAGTAGCTATATCGTTACCAATAATATCTCCCTCTTTGTCAGGCATTTTCTTGAATATTAACGCCAGTGAGGGTCTCTCAATGATCGCCGCCGCCGCGTTGACCTCTCCGAGCTCTGGTTCTTCGACCGCCAAGATCTTGGCGCCCTCCTTGCCCACTACGATCGGGCACTTGTCCGCCAAAATGACACCTGAAATTGTAAAATGCTATATTAGATCCAAAATGCCCTATTCATTTGGGGTCGGCGCAGCAATCTACTTTTACACATCTCTTTTAGTCGATATGTCCGAAGCCTTTAGGAAATCCGAGGTATTTGAGATGTGCTGTTCCTTCTCAGAATCTGAATGCAAATGGCAATGGCAAGAGCTGATTCTACATAGATTTCAGTAGCAAAACTCATAGTTTGTAAGAAATAGATGGTGGAATTATTTTTAAGGCAACCTCTCGCTCCTACTTTCAACTACCAAATCTTTGCCCCCTTGATAACATCTTTCACAAGATGTAAAACTACTTTTCTACATGTAAAAGTGATTAATAAGAACACACCAAAAGGTTCGATAGTGTCAGTGATCTTCCTCAGATGTTTCTGCGCGTGAGGTAGCACCAGTGCGGGACAGATATCGTTGAAGTGCATCTCCAGGCGCTTGGCCCTCGCCTCTCGCCGCGCGTACCTCGCTGCTTCCACTGCAGCTGCTTCTTTAGCTTTCTTTTCTTCTTCAATCTTCTCTTGGGCTGTTGCGACCTCCTGAAAACATTGAGTGAAATATGAATTACTAGGCAACATTTTAAAATATTCACTGAAAATCTTGCTCTTGTGATCGTGTGTGAGATTTTTTCAACCATAACCATAATTATGTCACCGCATTGATTAAGTTTGAAATAATCTCACACACAAATAAACTACAATTCATGTAAGAACTAGGTGACGGATATTTATTATTGGTCGTCTCGTCAGTCTCTAACTAGGTATATATAAAAGTACTCCGTAGTCTCTCCTAGTTATAAGCCTTATATGCTCTTAGTTGTGTATCATGTACTGTAATAGCTTTTGGTGAAATAAAGAATTTATTTATTTATTATTTATATATTTATCTAAACTCATCATTAAGGTTATGAAAATGAATTAGGATATACAAAGCAATTCCTGTTTTTATTTGGTCTGCTGTGTATGTGCAACTGAAGTAATAGAGAAAGGAGGATGAAAGTGACGCCGTATCTCATTTCTTTTCCTTTTTAGTGCAGTTTTTTGTACTCCTTGTATAATCACCTGTTCTGGTGTGGTGAGCTCGTGCGGGGCTCTCTTCGGTCGTTCCAGCTCCCCTTTCTTGGCCAGCACCTCATTCCGGAGCTCCTGCTCTATGGTGCGCGCGATGCGGGGCGCGTCTGCTCCGAACACCACGTTCAGGAGTTGCCCAGCCTGGAATTTGAATGTGACAGCTTCAGCTTCAGGAACATACAGTTCTGGTAGAAGAATTAAGAAAATTGATGAAGATGACGATGTATTCTTACAAAGTAATAAAGTTAATTGGATCGATATGAATTATCCCAGTAATTTTTTTCGTCATTTGCTTTGTCAAAATTCCTGCGCACTGCTTTGCAACTCCTAACCTTTTAGCTACACGAATTAAAAGCACCATTTAACACAATACCTTAAAACTTCAATGATAAAACAAAGTTTTCAAGCGAAAGTTTCTTTAAACACGGTAGATATGTAAATGTGTATGACTGTAGTTTTTTCAGGCGTTTGGTCGATATCCACATTCGTGCCAGTTTGCCACATTTCTCTGTTTCGTACATATGAGGGTATAGACAGCTGTATAACACCTATGTATACCTATGTGTGTGAAGACACCTGTCGTGGTTGCTTCGTACAGGGTCGTACAAGGCACATGTCACACTCGTTCAGTGTCAGAATCTAATTGCTGATATGTATTATGGTAGTGTGCTTGTTATTCGTCATTAACTTACCCCAGTTGTAGTGATGTGTTAGGATTGAGATTAGTTTAGTACCTTTTTAGGGTTCCCTAGCTAAATCATAAATATGAAATAAGATTTTATGTTTTGTGAGGTAGGTATAAAGGCAACACTTACCGCGATGAACATCCAGGTTGGTTGGCTGCGTTTTCTAAACCTCTTTAGATCTGCTATTGTGTCCGATTTAGCCTGTGGGAATGGAGGGAAAATAGAAATATTCATAAAATATTTAAAGGATACAATATCGACAGCCATTTCACATATTCTTCTTCTTTGACTCAAGCCTGCCTCACTATTCGCGACCAATGCAATCTTCAACAGTGGCGAACTCCAGAAATGTGCCGAAGCTAAGAAGCTCGACGAGCCCCAGAGAAATGATTCAACTGTCTGGGATCGCTCTACTTTTACACGTAAGACTTACCACGGCCAGATGAAGATTGTCCCCTCCTAGTTCCACTTTGATCTTCTTGAGGTTGCCGACCATGCCGATGCAGGGCCCACACCACTCCGAGTACACGTCCACCACTGGTCATCATACACATTTAACATGTCACTCAAAGTATTCGTTCGTAGAAGTGGAGAGAATTTTGCAGAAAGTGTTGACTCAATAAAATCTATGGGTATGATTTAAGGGCCTTTTGCATAATCACCAAACTAGTCCAGCGGGTGATTTATACTTGATATCCTAAATATTTTGATGATTGAACGTTTGTGAAATAAACATCGAGATGAACAATGGAAGACAGCCACTGCTAGGGCTTAAGCCAGGCATAACAAATGTAGCCTCGACTAATTGAGATATTTCTTATTTTGTAAGTAGTTCTATCTGGCGTCGGTGGGTTCTGAAAGATCAAAAATAGTCTACTTCTTCTTAATGTTTAACTTCTTTTTAACGCAAATTCGGTCTATTGATTTGAGAACTTAACAGATACTTAGGTCGAAATCAAAATATGATAATCAGCACTTTTGGAACGTCAAAATTTCCAAGAGACAGTCCCCCACAACGCCCGCCTTTCGCCACTTCCTAGTGTTTTAGCTGGTAAGAAAAGTGGCAGAACAAACTCCCAGCAACTAATCTGTCTGTTAAGTATATGGGTAAGTATGTACAGATGGTTCAATAATAATAAAACCATGTAAGTAATTAAAGTTAAAGTTTGCACGTTGACGTCCCTTAGAAACTGTGTGGATAAAGAATTATGCCAAACCAAAACACCAATGAAACTTACCCAACAGTCCATCTCTAGCTAAAAACTTTCTCCACTCTTCGTCTGTGTTCAGCTCAGCCTGTAGCTGCACCTGTGCGTTCTTCTTGCCTGCGCCAGCCGCGGCAGCCGCAGCGGCAGCGTTGGCAACCGCACTCGTTAGCGCCATGCACTCGAGTGCCGTAGGGCACCGGGTGCCGGAGACAGAGGGAGGTGCGAAGCGATGTGAGCGATGTGTGAACAGGCGTTGTAGAGGCGGCATTTTTGAGGTGGTACAAAGTTGGGCACGGGGTGAGGAGGCGAGGTTGATAATGTGTAAGCGAGGTAAAAAGAATTGTGGAGCGATGTGATGACTTTCTAGTTCGATGGTTTAGATAGTAACCAGGGAGTAGTACATAGTTTTCCGAAACACGACAAGTGCTACAGACATGAGGCGAGAAAATAGTTTTCAGACGTTTCTCATTTTTGTGCTAGCATCATCCAAGAAAAGTCTTTAACTTATGTCCATTGTACCTATCTATATTTTACGTAGGTATGTCCAAGTTTTATTCATCCTCATCATCGCAAGCCTATTAAAGAAAATCCCTAAGTTCTTCTACTAAATTCCTCATGGCTCTATGTTCCTCGCATGTCAGACGAAAAGTAGCAAAAAGAAACATTTTATAGTCCGTTGATAACTATCAGTTCTCGCGGCCGTAAACACCGGCGTTTACGAACATGTCGCATCGATTTACTGTAGAAAAGAAAGTAGACAGGTAGACCTGCTGTGAAGGCAGTTGCTACCAAGCAAAACATGAGAAAAGTGTTTTTATGGACATAATAATGTGCTACACCACTTGATTGGTAGGTAGTAAATATATGTTTGCAGGAACCTCAGGAGTAGGGCAGACATGGCGAGGAAGTCGCAAACGGTCGAGAGGTTTAAAAGGTGAAAACGCCTTCACCCGTAGTAGAATACAAACATTATGTGTTTTGAGTAAAATAACAATTGGTTGGCTTTCATTATACTCGTCTATAACGCCCTCTATGATGCTAACAACATATTTGAAGAACTAAATCAAGTTATAGCGACATCTATTGAGGAGTAGAATCAACTGAGAAAGTTGGTGCTAGTCACCGTTAGATGGCACTACTATTGCAAGACTTTCTTAACAGTGTAGAAATACAATACTAGATGGCGCTTTCAACAAATTTTTAGTGTCCTTTAAAAAGTTATGAAACTCATTTTTCTTTTTAAATTGACGGTGTTATAAAACTCACATTTAAGATTTTTGAGACATCTATACTAATAACATCAGAATTTTATTACTACAAAATTCTGATGCTATTAGTCAAAATCATGTTGAGTTTTTAAAAAAATATCACCTTCCCGAATACGTTTTTCTTTTTATAGGTAAACAGCCATATTCAATTATAGAGTCTTCAGTTAATCGGATAACGCGACGTAATCAATTACTTGGCAAGTTTAACCGTCAGTGGGTAATGGATTACCCGGTGGTCGTAACCGACGGGTTCGCAATCTGTCACCACCTAGTTAATGCATTAATGCAATCTTTTAACTGAACCTCCCTCCGCTCCCCCGGCCCCAACAGGCTCGCACTCTGCAGGAAATTAAGAAATATGGGAGCATTCCGTTCGCAGTTGAAACATGGCACTTTTAACGTTGGAAATACAAATGAATTAGTGACTTGTTGTTTTCCCAAATATGTTGGGATCGGTTTCCAGTACAACCGGATGCAAATGGATAAGTACCAATAATTTACATTGACTGGCTGCTTGTCTGACCTGCACAACTTAGTTACTGGGTGACTGATACCCCTTACGAGTTGCGAGTGTTGCGACAGGTTTTTCAGACTTTCGGGATTCCAACCACCCATAACGACTGACAAAGATGACTACGATGAACAGGTCTAGGAATGTAATGGATAAACGCTTCTTCTTGGACCGACCTCGTCAAGCGTTGTTTGTCTTTTTTGTATTTCTTTACTATGATATCCTTTGTTCGGGGAATGAATATTGCAAAATAAACATTTGCTTTTGGAAAAAAACCTCCCATTATGTCCACGTTTCTCAATGGGCTTTGATACAACTACGTCCATGTAACAGACCAGACTAGACCAGACAAGGCTGTAGGGCTTCCTAGCTTGGCTATAGATTCAAATGCCGGTTATGTTCGATGACTTAAATGGGCTTTTAAACGGAATCCTGTAATGTGATGCTTATAAGGACCACTATTAACATTAATCTTTTGAAAATCTCTTAAAATCTGCCTAGCATCATTTTAATGGTCAAAAACTCTACGGCTTACCCGCTGAACAGATTTCGATAAAATTTGGCATTTTGGGATATTATACGTTTTACTTGCCTTTACGCGAGCGAAGACGTGGTTAGTTAGTAAAAGTTAGTTTAAGATCTTATCGACGGTTGAAAGGCTAATTGGTCTAAGCGACATTTTTTGCGATATTGAGTTATATACATATTTGGAATCAGCAAATTTTTCTCCGTCGTTTGAGTCGGGTTTCAATTTTTTTTGACTACTTTTTTGGCGCTTAGCACCCACAGTAAAACAGGCCTCATTTCTAAGCTCATTGATCTATATGACACCAAATTAGACAAAATTTGAGGACTTCGTGACTTAAGCTAATTTGATTTTTCAAACTTTTATAACGTGTGTCGATTAGGGCATTTGGCTTTTTCGCCATGGTTGTGGTTTTGTCGTTTGGCCTATTTTGCATTAAACTAAAACAATAAGCTATGTCGTTTGGCCCATTTTGCATTCAACTACATTAAAAAAACTTAGGCTTCTTCTTGTGTATGTTACGCATTACTGGGGCGAGGCTATTGAGAAACACGGCGAAACCCTTGCTGTATCGCTTGATATTTCAAAGGCCTTTGACAGGGTCTGGCACGCTGACTATCGCAACCCCGTGCAGGGCACGCCACGATAGTGGCGATAAGTCCCCTCTTTGAGGAGTGGCTTGAGAGGCGCCACGGCGCCCTCACCTTCCGCCTGACGCAGGTCCTCACCGGACACGGATGTTTTGGGAGGTACCTGCACCGAATCGGGGGGGAGGAAACGCCCGGGTGCTTTCATTGTGAGGATCGCCCGGAGGACACGGTGGAGCACACTGTGGAGGTCTGCTCTGCTTGGGCGGAACACCGCCGTGTCCTCGTAGCGGCGATTGGCGGCGGCGACCTCTCGCGTCCGGCCATGGTCCGGCGAGAGGGAATGGGAAGCGAGGCGGAACGTGAGAGGGAGATAGCCTCACGTCCCAGCCGCCGCGGGAGGAGAAGCACCAGGAGAAGCACCGGGCGTCGGGGGCCACGCCGTGATGGCTCTCGGCCACCGTAGGCGCGGGCCTGTGGACGGTGAGTAATGGGCTAGCTCGCCGTCCGTCCGTCGTATGACGACGGGCAGGCCGTGTCGACGGCGCGTTCGTGTTCCACGCGCGCCTCAAAGAGATGTCAGCAAACGGGAGGGGCCCGCAAGGGCCGATGCCTGCCAGGGCTGCGGGACTGTTCGAAAGAGATACCGCGGCCCTGGAACATAAAGGGCCAATGAAGGAACATGGGTGGTTTTTAGTCAGTAAGAGTCTGACACTCCCTTCCGCTCCGCCCAGGGTGGGGGGGGGGGGGTCATTTGATGATTTCCCACACATCAAAAAAAAAAAAGGGTCTGGCACGCTAGTCTGTTGACTAAGCTTCCTGCATTCGGCATCTCTGCTGACTTTCGCAACTGGATTTCCGACTTCCTGAGTGGCCGTTCGATCAGAGTGGTCAAAGATGGCTGCTCATCGGATCTTAAGGCCATTGATGCCGGTGTTCCTCAGGGGTCTGTTCTTTCTGCAACTTAATTTCTGCTACACATCAACGACCTGCTACAGCTTGGTGCAATCGGGTACGCTGATGACAGCACAGTCGCAGAAAGATACCTGTCCAGTGCAAGAGGCAGCAGAGAGGAAACAGCTACTCATAGAGAGGCCATGGTGGAGCGAATGAATTTGACCCTAAATCTCGTTTCCCAGTGGGGCGACGACAATCTGATCAAATTCAATGCTCTGAAAACACAGGTATGTCTTTTCACTGCTAAAAGGAGCCTGTTCCAGTTGTCTCCAGCTTTCCGAGGTATAGTTGTACCAGTTAGTTGTGTCAGTTGTGTGTTGTTGTAGCTGTGTGCCAAATTGCATCCAAATCCAGTCCAGTCCAGTTACCGACCGCCTACAGCTCTTAGGCATGGAGTTGACATCGGATCTCAACTTCGGCTCAACCATCGAGTCGAAAACTCAGACCGCAGCTAAGAAGCTGGGCATCCTGAATAAGGTGAGGCGATACTTCACATCTGGATAGCTTTTAAGTTTGTATAAAGCACAGGTCCGTTCCTGTATGGAGTATTGCAATAAAATACCAGCTTGCTGCACTTGATTCGGTGGAACGCAAAGCTAAAAGACTCATAGGCGACGAGACTGATAGCTACGCTTCACAGCCTAGCTCATCGGCGTAATGTCGCCTGCTTGTCGGTCTTCTACATACTGTACTTCGGAGAGTGTGCACAGGAGCTCCACGATCTGATCCCACCATCACCCTTTTACCACCGGACTAGCAGACGTACTGCGGCGTACCATCCACACTTGGTTGATATCCCGACAAGTCGTACTCGGCGCTTCTCCTCCACGTTTATCATGCGCACAGCCAAGGTGTGGAACTCTCTGATCTGTGTTCCCTCCCACATATAACCCGTCTGCCTTCAACGCAAGAGTGAACAGGCATCTTCTGGGCACGCTCGTTTCATCATAGACCTCATCCATCGCTTTCCACCAGGCGTGATTGAGGTCAAGAGCAGGCCCATTTTGTAATAAAAAAATAAAAAAAACTAGTCTTAGGGTGATATACCTTGTTCCAAAACACGTTAGATCAACATCTTGAATGATTCTTCTTCACAAAAATGTTTTTTTATATGTACAAAACGCTGTCTAAAATTGTATAAAGTAGCATACCAACCTGAAAAATATCTTACGGACGTTGCTGATTAATGAGGGCCTAAGCACCAATATAGATCTTCATTTTTTTCATCCAGCAGTCCCTCTAATGCCATCTGCATCAAACTGTTGTTGCTTAGGTTCATTGGGCATATTCAACTGTCGGTCGACTTGGCGCTACATTCGTTTTCTCTCGTATTATTTGGTTCTAAGTCGATGCTTGAGCCAGTTTACTTTCAGCTATTTTATTAGCGGTAGGCATTTGAACCATTTTGCTTTACTCAAAAAATAACTAACTTTGATGCATTTTGGGCTAACCAACATAAATTTTCTAAAATAATACACAATTTTCAACAGTAATAACTTAAAAAACTTGCTAACTTAATTACGGATATACTGTATTAAATAAATAAAAGTCTATCAAATAGTTCTTTATTTATGATTTTTTTTTCCAAAAAAATAACTTTGATCCGTCCTCCTGCAAGTTTCACAAAATGTCGCTTAGATCAATTAGCCTTTCAACCGTCGTTATAATAAACCATTATGTGGTATTTTAATATTATATGAAACATAATGACAAATAAGACACGTTCTATTTAACGACTAGTTTAACTAACATTATTAACAAAATCCGGTCTTGAAGGCCGAGTACTGACTGTTTGTCGAAAAAACCAGATTTACGACAAACTATTAGTACTTCTGAATAATAGAGCAGTTATCTTTATGGAAAAACATTAATATCTAGAACATAAAAGAAACGTTGTGTTTTGAGGTATTTTAGTTTATGAATATTTACTCAAAACCGTCAGAGACAAATCGGTATCATGTTTAGGTTTAGGCACACTGGCTTTTAGATGGAAATACGAGCAAATAAAGTAAATACTATTTTTAGACAGGTTTAAACTGTGCCTTCGGTCTAGTGGTGGGTTTTGTGGGCTCCGGGATATCGAAGGTCGCGTAATTACAGACGACGTGCGCCAGGGTAGCCCGCGAAATTGAAATTGAATGAAAAATGAGTCATGATGCTAAATACAAACCTCGCAAGTTCATTTAACCCCATTCAATAACTTTTTCATGAAAAAGTCACACAATGGGGTTAAATTGGTGATTTGAATGATTATTATTCTGTAACTAGGTACATAAAAGTTACTTGTGCGACTCATTTTTCATCAACATACCTACAACCTGACACTGACTTGCAATTTGCAAAAAACGTTAATTTCGCGGAAAATTTTAATTACGCGGGCTACCGGCTCTACCACCTTAATAGATAACACCCACAAGACCTAAGTCCTGGTTATAGCATGAAATGTTGAATTGAAAGCATGACATAATTTTAATGTGTCCCGAAGTACTGCTTATCTTTCTTATTATTATTATAAAACCGAGAGTTTGCGAAGACGGATGGATGTATGTTGGTTACTCTTTCATACAAAAACTACTGAACAGATTTTGATAAAACCCAACAGTGTTATAGCTTAATACACCAGAGTAACACATCACTACATATTATAAAACAAAGTCGCTTTTCTGTCCCTATTTTCCTTTGACCGCTTAAATCTTTAAAACTACGCAACGGATTTTGATGCGGTTTTTTTTAATAGATAGAGTGATTCAAGAGGAAGGTTTATATGTATAATAACATGCGTAATATATTAGAGAACCACTGATAATTTCAAGATTTCTATTGTGAAGTCGTAAATAATTTCATTTTTTTCCGCTTACATTGCAAACGCAGGCTGAACCCTACGAGATTTATCAAAATAATGTACTAAGTATTGTACACATTAAAAAGGTCTACAGAAAACTCCGCGATGGTATATGTCTATCTCTTATGGATATCCCACAATAACATGTTTTTGTCATTTACTTTTTACGCCAAATAATGGCTAATTTCCGAAGCGATTTTAACCAATATGGCATTAATCCTTATCCAATTAAATACCTTAAATACATTGTTGATTTAATATAAATCTATATGGCCCTTTACAGCATATGATTTAAATGAATATTTTCGAAGATATTACAGATTTAAAAATTGCGGGACGTAGCGTTTGCGCCGGCACCGGCCGGCGCGGCGAGGCAAAACGCGTGCGGGCCACGGGCAGTAATGAATAAATCAAAACTACAGGATCAATTTTAATCATTTTTTCAGTGAGTGACATAGGCTATATATTTTACACCCGAAGCCGAAGTGGGCCGCTATGTTTTTATATACAACGTTCACAGTTTTTCTGTAGTGTATTTAGTATCAGCATTGCACCCGTGCGAAGCCGGGGCGGGTCGCTAGTAGGCTATAATTTATAAAGATATTGTGTGAAACACGGAATTTACCAGGCGAAGCCGCGGGCCGAAGTTAGTTGTCATTATTGTTTTCGAGTTACATTTACCGAGTACCTGAACCTAATAAACCGCAATATCTATTTAGGGCTTATTCTTATCGTGTCACACAGTAATTTAAGGTTCAACATATGGTTTAAACCCTTTTTTATGTATGGGGTATGAACTTAGGCATTTAAGCATTAAAACCGAAATAGATTGAATGAAGGTTGCTGAAATGATCGGTATCTGTAAAGTCAAGTCGTAAAGCTAATTTAATCAGACATGAAAACCGCGAACGGCTTTAAAGTCAGCGAACAATGCAAACATGGCATGACGTGGACTGCTGCCTGCCTGCCTCGTAAATAACGGCGCAATGTCACAACTTGGAGAATTAATTAAATATCTGGTATGCTGTCTAATGCAATAGGTATAAAGGTTAGGTTAGGAGTTAGGTACGTTAAATGATACGTAGTATCACTGTACGTACGTTACTACTGGTAAAATATCCCTAAAACATGTTGAAATCTTTAATTTCTCCGTCTGATCTCTTAGTCGAAATATTTTATCTCATCAGTTTAACACGTTTTTCTTTCAGGGAGTTTTTGCAACATTTCGTAAATCTCATACAGGAAGTAAACCCACTTAATTCTCATAATTCCTAATTAATGGGTTAGGTAATAAAAGTGCAGTTATTTTCTGCAAGTGGCTCTCTGACCAGCTGTAGAGTAGCTGAATATCAGTATTTTACACTTAGCTAATGAACATTCACAGTCACAACTGTTTCATATGTATTCGTACATTATTAAGAAGATATTGAATTCTAATTCTCAATTCGAATAATACTAAAACGATTGTAGTAACTATTCGATAGTACGGAACCCACTTTCGATTTATTTTTGCCACTGACTCCCAAACCGCCCTCTATTCAGCTACGTAGTCGAACATGACATATTCCGTAACCATTAAAAATGAATGCAGAAAGAATCGTAGCTAATGCCAACTATTTGCGTTTACCTTCCGTCGTAAATCAACCCAACCCTGGCTGGGTTACTCTGTCAACCAGTCAACCTATGGTAAAGTTGGTTAATTTTATGGAACTCTCTGATTCATGGGTAGGCTAACACGCGAGGACCACGTGATACTGTGTTTGTTGTGGTACCAATGGCGGTTAGACTTGAGTGTTATTTTAGTTTGATGTATTGATGGTGGTCCTAATGAAATTTTACGTTTATGTGAGGACTTATACGAGTATGTGGAAGTGGGGCGTCCTGGTTTAGTGGTTGACAGGGTGTGTAAATATTTGTTTAGGAGATTATAATCTTTGAGGTGACGTTGTGTGAATAAAATAGATTATTTTGTATTAAATGTCTGTTATTTCCCCGGAACAGAGTAAATGCTGCATGCCCGTGCTTATAGAATTACGCTAGCATAGAATAAAGCTGTTCAAGATGTGTGTGATGGTTCAGATAGTATACTATATTATAGCTGTCTAACTCGATAGCTACACAGTGTAGATAACCGGCACTTAGAAGAAGTTTGCTGGAGTGGACTGAGTGAGGGACTATACTATACTTAGCACCCATCACCATCGGCCTAGCCTTTTCCCATCTATGTCGGGGTCGGCTTCCAGTCCTACCGGTATGCGACTGCTAGTCAGTAGAAGTAGTTAACGCATTTGTTAATTGAGTTTTGACCCGAGTTTCAATCAATTGAAACAGATTAAGAAACGCAATAAATGTGTACATAAATAAATTAGTATCCACGTGGTATCTGGTTTCACCGTTTGACCTCATTCTTCTACGGAACGAAGTTTCATCAGCGTAATGGCTGAGAAATAAACCTAACTACGGAAGATAGCGTTTATCGACAGAAATAGATTAATTTTAACTGTAACTTGAGTCGGGACGTAAAAAGAAATCTTGGATTCGGTTCGGGGATTTAGACTGTCAGGTGATTCAGTCCTTGTTGTAGAATTTTCAGAATTTAAGAAGAGATCTTTTCTTTCAGGTACCTTCGGAAGACAAATGTATTTAGAATTTGAAAAGAGCTGTGGTGACCCTGACTTACGTGCCAAAGATTGTTTTTGTAATTTGTTTTATGAAGAAACCGGCATGTCCTAGAACCAGCTATGCGAAGTCATGCATGTGGCCTCCACCAATCGACACTGGGCCCGCGTGCTGTATCGGCTGACGCGACGTGCTCCCCTACCTTGGCCTTCAAAGCCAGCACCTTCTTAGGTACCATCATAATCACGGTTTCCAACTTTCCACTACTTATCGAGTTTTACTCAGGTTTGTTTTATCTAGAATTCTAGACCAAGCTTTAGCGAAATACTCAACATTTTATATTTTAATTTAATTTTTATGAAGAACGGAATGGACTGAGATTTAAACCAACAAGATTAACGGCTTAACCAACAGAAAAATGTGTAAAAATAAAGTGGGCGACGGTTACAGGAGGTCTACTGCTGGTCCCAGGTTACGAGGAGATAACAAGGTCTGAAGGCCTAGACAAAAATGACATTCCATTAGTGTTAATGCTGATGAAAAAATATAAAAAAATATATAGCCGATATGCTTATGTCAATCCCGTCGAAAAACGTAGCAATACGAAGGCTTTGAAAACAATGGAATTTTTTTTACCGGGTCTAAGGCCCGGACTCCACCATAGCAGACACGAAATGTGGAAGAGGTGCCAATCATAGAGAGACAAGAAACGTAGTAAACACTGCGTTTCTCGTCTTTCAACCAATTTGATTGACCGGTTTCCGCTCGTTTCCTATTTGGTGGAGCGAGGGCAAACCTGAGCGGGAAAACGCGGCGCTTGCGTGTGTTTTGTCAGTGATAGTGCCAATATTCGCCCAGATTGAGCATTACGAATTTCAGTCGCAATGATCAGAAGATTAAAGAACCCAAAAAAGTTACCTATAAGATTCTTAGGACGAATTTCACCAATGAAACGCGATCATCACATAAGCCGCGTTCATGAGCTGTCAGTGTCAAAATTCCAGAGGAAAGAGGATACATTAGTATTTCATTGAGTGTATTAAAGTTCAATGAAATTTGCCTCATTTTACAAGGAACTTCAGTTTCCTGTATCCTCACTCTACATGCCCCAATGACATCAAAACAGTGTTAATAAAGAATGAAGCTGTGTCCAAACTTTTAGCCACATGTTTGGGTCGACAGTAGCCCCCTAGCCCCCTATTCCCAGAGGCTCGTTTGTGGAGCTTTGCGTAAAGCGGGGGCTCATCACAAAGCTAATGCGAGCTTTAATTATGTACGGAGGAGGTCGGCAGTAGGGACCCTCAGCCACATTAATATGCTAATAATCTATTTTCATACACGGTAGTAGTTTGGCTTTCGTATTGTGAGGCTCATCTTATAGTCTTTTGACTAAGAAGAGAGCCGGATTTTTTGGTTCTTTATGAAACTATAAAACTAATAAGAAAATACTTCAGATTTTGCAGCAAATTACTGTGTTGACCGTAGAAACGTAACGAAAGACTAAGCGACAAATTGTTGAAAGATTTATAGATGAAGGTAAGTTAATGTCGTACTGTCTTCGTAGAATAGACATAGAAGTGCTGCGGATCTAGACACAGTCCCATTCTATAACGATGACAATGAAGGAGAAGCGAAGAATGCAGTGCATTGACATGATGCTCGAGAACAACAATACTTCTTCTTTTTAGCGTATCGATAGAAAAAGTTCAAATGTTTACGGCCCAAAACTCAACCACGCCAACTCCTCTCACTGATACAGCCAATAGATCCTCAAGTGCGCAGGAGACAGGTCAAGCGGTGCAAGATGGAAGCTGAAAAGTAATAGTTATTGTTCAAATTCGTTTTGTAGTACTCGTACTAGTAATACGAAACGCTTTTAAAGTCGCCTCTTGTGTAAGTGGACAGTTGAGTTAGAACATTTCTCAATGGTAATAAGTTTATTGATTTTAACTTGCACAAGTTTTATTCAAATACATATTATTGCCAATGGTACACACAGCATTAGTATGTGTTAACCCCTCAAGTTTTAAATGTTACACTGCTACAACATTGAATTTGTTACGAAAATACTTTAAAAAAAACAATACAATAATTATAATAAAATGTTTTTGCAAAACACAAAAACCAACTTGGGCCTACCACGGATTTGAACGCACATTTCTTTTGGAAGAGTAAGTAACCAACTAACCACTTAATGGAGCTGTGTGTACAAGTAAGATGTAACATACGTTTGTAATCGTCTGCCAAAATCGTGTGCAGATAGAAAGATATAATAAAACGTAGCCGTATGTACACACGCAACGGCATTCATTTAATATTATCAAAGCTATTCAAAAAGCATAATTTTATCATGGCGGCGCCAATCTTTCCGGAGCAGGGCATTTATTAATATTAAAGTACTTCCTTCGTGGTTTTCCGTGAATACAGGACGTTGTTGAGTTGTTTATTTCACGATAAAATTGTGTTTTCAATTTTTTTTTTCGGTCACGTATTTTCAATTTAGATTTGGATATTCGGAAAGCAGGCGGAGAAGCTCCCAGCAGTAATGTGTAGATCTTTGACAGTCGACTTTTATCTGACAACCAGTCTTATCAATGGGTATAGTATTGCCCGGTAACTATTGTGGAGGTCAAATAAGGTCATGTAGGTACCTACAATATTGTTATTCAGCTGCATCCAGTTAGACTGGAAATCAACTGCAACAAAGTTGGGAAAAGGACTAGGCTACTAATGAGGAGACTAGGATAATAATGATGAAGATTTGGAAATGGTAATTTTGTTCCAGATAGGTAGATGAACCGACCACCTTAAAAAGGTGGCTAGGTTAAAATAAATGCGGAAAGTAGAGTACAGGGTGGTGGGGACCCAGATTGGGAGGGGCCTATGCCCAGCTGTGGACCGCGAGAGGTTGACTGATTGATAATTTTGACACGACTAGAATGTTATGTGACGTCGATTCAGTTTTAAACTATGCAGATATAATTCGGCAGTGCTATTTGGCTATGACCTTAGCATGGTTGATTTTAATTTCAAGATCCAAATCTAGAAATTTTTGGGTAGCATGCAATTCGGACGCCATCAGAAATTGACTTTATTGGTAGTTTTAGGATAGGTATTTATATTATGATAAACTTAGCTAATTGTTGGAAAACAGTCAATCAATTTTGAAAGACTTAATTTAGAAACGGTACAATTTATGTAAACACTTTACAATTTTCATCTCTACGCAAGACATAATGGCCGTTTTCATGAACACTAAGTTTTCACCTAAATCTTACCTAAGTAATTGAAAGCAACACTGTTGGATTTAAAACGCACAGCTCAGCACCTTGAGTTTAAACTCCAACTGAACACTGTAATAATATTTTGGCATTCATGTACGGGTTGCTTAGTGCTAGAAAAAAACAGCATTCAGAAACCGAGACCTTTCAGAAATCTAACGTATGACATAATATTCATTACATACACATCAACATACATCTCACACACACGCGCTACCTCTATTCTATAATCATGTAACAAAAAATGTTGTGAATTTTTATATAGATATGTTCTAAATGTACCTACATTGACAACATTTTTTGAACTTTTTGTAATACTTTTTTTGAAACAATTTATTCAAAAAAAGTATTATAAAATGTACCTACCTTAATTTTCTTTTTATGTTACTGTAAGTTTTTGCCAATTTCTACAGTAGTTGCCTATACCCATGTAACCGGAGAAACCTCGTCCCCTGTCTTACAGGTTGTCTTAGTTCAGGGCGCGAGACCACATTGGTGTAATTTATTATGTATCCACAAGGAAGAAAACAGCCCCAAACATAACAAAACTAGCTAAAATCGTTTACGTCCAGTTACGAATGAGAATATAACGTCAGCTTGAGTGGTGTCTTGATTAATGAAGGGTGCAGGTCAGCTGGAATGCAATTACAGAGCAACGCAGCTACTGCACACATTTGTGAGATTCTAAACGTAGCCTGTAGCTTGCTGTTCGGTAACTACTACTAAGTTATTATTTTTGCACTGCTGTTCAGCTTTGGTAAAGTTGCAACAAGTTGCATATATACACTTCTCATCAAAAAAATCGAAACACGTTCGTTTTTATTGTTTTTGTCCTAATTTTTTACAAAAGAGAATTAATTCCATGAAAAAAAAAACATTATTGTGTAGCTGGCAGTTTGGTCATTACAGTAAGAAGAAAAAAATCAAAATTCGAAATTAGAATTTCATTTGTTTATCCTATAAATGAAATTAATCACTGTTTTGAGACAAATGTGTATTTAGGGTTGGAGTACGTTTCTCGTTTAAAAACTAAAAATTAGCGCTTGTCTTTAAACTTTTTGTTTCTTATTTCATTTACTGTGACTTTGGGACGTCTGAAAAAACTTTTTTTTCTAAAACATATGGATACTTTGCCCGCAGAAGCCGCCCAAGTGGTGGCATTGCTGGATTCTGGACTTAGTCAGCGTGTTGTGGCTGCAAGATTGCATCTAAGCTTATCATCTGTTCATAGAGTCTACAAACGCTATCGGGAGACTGGTTCGTTCACGCGCCGTTCAGGATCTGGCAGGAATCGGGTCACTTCTAAACGAGATGATCGATTTATTGTAACAACTTCTTTACGAAATCGACGCCTTAACGCTTTTCAACTGCAGCAGCAGCTTCGCGTTGTACGAAGAGTAGCTGTAAGTGACTCTACAATAAGAAGAAGGTTGAAGGAACGCGGATTGGCACCGCATAAGCTAGCGAATGGGCCGAAATTAACTGCAGACCATCGAAGAGCGCGCCTTAACTTTGCACGCGAGCACCTAACTTGGTCATACCTTCAGTGGAGCAAAGTACTGTTTTCTGATGAGTGTAAAATTATGCTGTATGGTAACGACGGAAGGAACAAGGTCTACAGAAGAGATGGAGAACGCTTTGCAGAATGCTGCATTGAAGAAAAGGTCAGCTATGGTGGCGGTTCGTGGACGGTTTGGGGAGGAATCAGCGCCGACGGTAAGACAGAACTTGCCTTTGTGTCTGGGCCACGGCTGCCTGCACTAAACTCTCATCGGTACATCGAACAGTGTCTTGAACCTCATGTGATGCCCTATGCACATTTTATTGGCAACGACTTCATATTCATGCACGACAATGCTAGAGCTCACACCGCGGGCGTCGTACGAGATTATCTTACCGAAGTCGGTATCTCCATTATTATGGCCAGCAAGAAGCCCGGACATGAATCCCATTGAACATCTATGGGATGAATTAAAGAGACGAATTCGAGCAAGAGATCCAGCCCCAGAAACACTTAGCCAGCTGCAAAATGCAATCCAAGAGGAATGGGATAATATACCACAACATGTGATCGTGACTCTCATCCGATCGATGAAGAACCGTATGGAAGCAGTAATAAGAGCTCGCGGAGGGAATACAAGTTATTAAATAAACGTTTCTTACATTTTTTTTTCATTTACGCGTGTTGTTTTACCCATTTCCTTCATATTCCATACAGGGTAAAAATTACTCATTATACAAAATACGAAACCTATGAAGACTTAATTTGAATTTAGAACAATAACATTAGGATTTAAAAACCTCATACTACTCACTATTAAATGACATTTTACATTTATTCCTAAATATACACATTTTTCTGATAATCCTTATCAAATCATAAACTGCGAGGTGTTTCGATTTTTTTGATGAGAAGTGTATATGTGCATATCTCTTGTACCCCAAATATGTCTTGTCTATCTCAATCTTCGCATGTTTGAAAAATTTGGCGAATTAAAGTAAAATACGCAATGTACGCAATTGCCAAAATTGGGGTGGTGAGTGCGTTACCCCGCTGGAGGTTGGGACCTTTCATCCAGTCATTATCGGTAACAAAATCACTAAAAATCTTGTTCCACTTTCTACTGAGAATAAGCGTCCTCCGTGCTGTGCACCCATGTCCCACAGCTGGATAAACTTCTTGCATCTGGGCATCTGGCTGATTCCAAGTAGTTTAGTGATTTCCACTAAGTTTTTCCTCAATTTATTAAAAACATGTGTGATGTAGAAGTCAAGAGAATAGGAAGCCGTGAAGTGTGGATGTTTTTTGACAGCTCTTATGCTGTGCGGACTAAAATGTTTTTTATGCTATATCTATTGAGTGGAAACACCTCAGAGTGAGGACTGTTAACATCTGGATACTTAGTGTCAAGGAGATGATTCTATCAATCAAGTGAACCTACATTATGTAAATGAAGCAATCATTCATATTAATGTGTGTGTAAATACAGTGCATCTTTTCAATTTGAAGTGTCTCAAGCCAAGTGCAATTTGGTGCAAAACATCCCAATGTCTCCAGTACAAAATGCAACGAATACTGGACACAATTAGATGTCCAACGCTGCTTTCATAGCAGAGTTTTATTAAAGTAACTAGCGAGCGTTGGACATTGTATTGTGACCAATATTGGCCAAGAACGGCCAAGGGTACTGACGGGCTAGCCTCATGGCGGGAGCGGACTTCAAACTTCTTTACACGAACAAATTCATTTTAGCTCTTTTGTAAACTGCACTTAGGTTGAAACTTGTTATATTTAGCCTTTAATATTGAGTTTAATTTAAAATATATTTTATTTATATAATATCAATCACTGACAATTTTAAGTAAGAAAACATTCTAGCCACTAATTCTTCACGATTAATAATGCTTCGCGGTCACGTTACCGTCGACAGTATGAATGGTGGGCCACGGTAACGCTGGTGACTGTGGCGAACCTCGTCGCGTGGTGTCCCGGGCTCCACTGCGCCCAGCTCCCCACCGGCAGGCCTCCCCAATTATAAGTTGGGCGGGTTGGGCCAACACGCGATCCAGCCTTCGCAGGTATCTGCCACATTTACATAAGTAATTTAAACTCGCTTTGGGGGTAATTTGAAAATAATTTGGTTGTATAAAGTTTTATGGCGGAATTATTAATGTATGTTTGCTTCTTACGGTTCGGTAAGGAAGTTATGGCTTGTATCAGTTGTTTATCGGTGTACGATTCATGTGAATGTTACAGTTATTGAATTTGGCATCTAGAATCTTCGTAGGAAGAACACATACCTACTCATTGATTCCTCCCTCCATAACCTCTTCACTATTACTTAAATGCCTATAAATTTAGCAGGTAGAAAATATTGGGTTCAATTTCCGGGCCGGGCAATGTGTAAATGTATTTTTACACCATCAATTTCCCAGTAGCCGCCCGGAGTCTGGATTTCTGACCGCTCTGTCACATGGAACTGCAACAGAATTGGCGAAATGTGAGTGTACGCTTGAACTACACTTCTGCATTTTAAGCGTGATGTTTGTGTGACTAATAATTGAGTGGTTTATTCTCCATGTTCTTAGGGTTCTGGAGGATGGAGCCATCCCCCATTATCTCCATTTTTATTCATTTTTTCGATGGCACAAGTCGAGTATCATAACATGAACCGCTTCCATCCAAGACTACTGCTCGTGCACCTGCAGATGCTGTGGCCCAGACATGCAGCTGTATATAGCCTTACAAGCAGTTAGGCACCATCAGTAAAAAGAAAGTTTACAAGAATCTTAACTTAAGAACTAAGCCTCACAAAACCGTTACTTATTCTACATCAAGCTCTCAGTATCCGGCTCGAAGGACCAATTAGATTCTGATAATATTTTTTGGCATAACATCACGCCTATTTTGCCGGAAGGGTTAGGAACTGGTGAACAATAGCACAGCCACATTTCGCCAGGGGGTTAAAAATAACTGTCAAAGTGTGTGTGTCTACCTAACCCCTCCGGAAAACAGGCGAGATGTTATTTTAGGATATAATAACAACTCGTTTTTGGAAATAGGAATGAAAAGCGACGTGAATGACGCTACCAAACTATCCTGAAAAGAAAACATGTGGTATGACAAGCATTGACGTAATCACGAGTAAAGCTTAGTTTGTTTATTTCTAGGTATTGAAGCTGTAAATCGTATCAGCTTCTTAGCAAACAGAAACGGGTCCAGATTTAAAAAGTATTCCTAAGTTTAGCCACAACACATATTTACGATCTGCGTGCCAGGACTGATATAATTATTATAATAACAATTAACAACATTCTAAAACCCCCATTTATTGCACCATTGTCTTAACCAACGATCATTACGTACAATATCATCTCACTCAAACCGAAAACATTCTGAAAAATTGCTGAATAATCTGTTCACGAGCAATTAACTTCAAGCTTTGCCTGTAAGCGGCTCGGCAGGGCTGGGGCGACGACCCCCGCGTCCCACTGTCAGGGACAGAGATTACGGGGACCCCCTGCCCCTTCCACCCCCAGGGCTGCGGTGTTGCCAACACATGGCAATTTGGCAACGGTTCAGTGCTAAATAACTATGACAAATAATAATATATTTAACAGTTGTGCCTGTTAGTTAATTTTCATAATGTTGGATTGTTTCGTTTGGTTAATTTTATTTTTTGAGATTAATAGTGTTAGTATTATTTTTATTGGAGTTTTGACTGAAGTAGACATGTTAAAGTAGTATGCATCAGTTTTGTAAACGAACAACTTGTATTGCAGTAATGTGAGACAAAAAAATATAAGATCTATGTTTCTTACGTGTAGGTTTTGTCATCATATTAATTTCAATTCATCAAAACCAGTTTTAAATCACAAATAAAATACATGTATAAGTTTATACCTTAACTATGGATTAATAAGGTCAAATTAAGATCACTCAGCTGCATGACCTGGGGATTTGGAAGATTCGTAAGGAATCTCAGCAGTGGAGGATCACTTAGTAGGTACTAAGTGATCCTCCACTGCTACTTAACATTCCATAGGCTCCAATCATTGTCCAAAAATCTTCGTGACGTCATTCCCTGTCACTGCCAGTGTCACATTCCGTGGCAAGGCGATATTTTACCCGGAGGCTGGCAACACCGGAACATTAATCACTCTGTTTAGGCGGCCGCTGGTAATGAACTATTGTTACAATCAATAACCCTGCATGCTGAGTGCCGGGATTAGAATTGCGGAGCTCCTCGATTTATGCAACCGCGCTTTAGTGTTAATTTGTTGTTGACGGTGAAAAGTGTAATGGGTTAAATTGATTTGGGAAAGGAAGCGGGTGTACTGTACCATAGTGTGTTTTTTAAATTATTTCTGTCTGTCTCAGTGGTTTCTTTATCATAGAATTATATCAGGTTGTAGAGGTTATGTTCGCTCTCTATTACATGATATGTTATGCTGAAATGGTTAAACTTGTAAACTCAATAAAATTTTGTGCACTCAATAAAATGGTCAAGACTGTTCCAGTCTCTAACTAAAACTGTTTACTCTTTTCATTAATTTCATCTCGTCATCGGTCTTGGGTTCGATTCCCGGGTCATGCAAAGCGTTATTGGTTTATTTTATCAGAAATTTCTCAGTAGCAGCTTGGTCTCAAGATTTGGTACCGGTTGATGGCGAAAGACTCAACTATGATGTGGGACTTAACTGGCGTAATGTGCGAGCATCTTAAGACATATCAATAAATATTACTCGTATTAAGAACAGAAAATCCGTGTAGTCAAGCAACAATATGATTGACATATTTCGTGGTAGCAGACAATCACACTTGGCTGGATTTCCGAGCCACTGGGTTTTATCTACAACAGTGCTATAATTATTAGGTTTCTAGAACTTCAAACGAATTACGAGTTTATTAAAATCCATTCCCTGGTTATAAATTTTTAAATTATAATTAAATAGTCGTATTTTGATCCAATTAAGTTCCCAACAAAGATTTAAATCCTTTAATTCGCCCCACCGTGTCTAAAATAGATCACTTGTTTATTTCTTGATGATGACATTTGAATGGTAATATCTCGCACACCGAAACTCTTAACTATTGTTCCAAGTACAGATAGGGCACTTCTAACAATTAAAATCTATGGTTTCGACCCATTAAGTTAAAATAAAAGAAAAAAGAATGTTCCACAGTTTATATTGAGTTGTGATGAGACAAAACACAAATCTTAGTTATTCATGTTATTACGTAGATATCAAGTTTCCTTTTTACTTCATTTGGTAGTTAGGTTACACTGTGACTCAACTGAGTTCGACTAGTAACAGAACTTACAATAAACAGTATAATTATAAACATGTTAGGTTAATTGTTATTCGGTTTTTCCATCAGGAATTTCTGAGTAGCAGCCACGAATTTGTGCCCGGGTGATGGCAATACGTCACCTCTGCACTACCTACCCTCCATGGATTGCAGGCGTGATGTAAAGCATGTCAAATATTTCCATAAAATAAAAAAGCAAACCATTATCCAATTTCTCGATGATACTATAAAACTTATCAATTAAGTAAAATTATTCTAAAAAAAAATTCTTTAAAATGCTAAATTACAATTCAACAGTGAAGGAACTTAAGGCCGCACCCAGAGACATCAGTTAACGATAATGTGGGCATTAGTGAGTTATAAGTGCTCAAAATCGTGTAGCGTGGCGCTTGCACTAAGTTGCTCTCATGCGAATAGCCTAATGACACTGGAAAAGTGCTGAAGATTCTCGTAAAGTGGTCTGTACTTGTTTTCTATAGACTTTAGCTTAAGTACGTAAGCATATTACTTAACAACATAACTTTAAGGCCCTGAGCAGACGATTTACTAATGGGTTTAAAATACCCCTAACGAAGCCGAAAGACAGTTGTTCTCCCCTTCATTGCGATTTTTTTTTGGTTCTAGATCTAAGAGGTTCAAAGTTACAATGTTTTAAACACAATTTTTTAATGTTATAATTTTAATTCAAATACCACCATGATACCCATACTACTATATGCATCCATCAGCACAATGTTTTGAGTGCGTTACATTGAGTCCTACCGTAAAACGTGCTATTTCACCCCAAAAAAAGGCCTTTTCCAGCAATACTTTTTGCGTAGAGTGACTCAGTTTGATATAGGTACAGAATGCTTGGTTGGCGGCTTTGTGAAGGGTCCGATTACCTACACCTTGTATTTATCCGTCGGACAGAAATTACCGCTGAAATGAATCCTGCCCATTGGTTGCCGCGTTGTTTTTTCATCCATTGTCTATGGGTTGTGGCCAATTGGCCGCGTCTGTCCGGCGCGCGGCGGGAAAATAGTGCATCGTCTGCTCAGTGCCTAATAAGACCGCACCTTCTAAGCTTACACCATAAACTTAGATCAATCACTAACCACACTGGTTCAGTCTAAGAGATCCGAAAACGAGTATTCATTCATTTACATATTTTATCAGAGTTGTTTTTTCAATTAAATTGACACTTATTTTCAACCAGTTCTCGTAGAATTTTATTTTTCAACAATAATAGTTTTACTAACATTCATTTGCAAAGTCATTAACATTACAAGTTTATGTATGGTAAAAAATTTAATAAAGTATGAACACAACATACTTTATTACATTTTTTCTTTATTCGGAATGACATTAAAATTTAAATATTTTTTTTTAATGAATAAATCAAATACTGCTTTATAACAGTTTGGTGTAGGTTTGTAGGCACAAGGATCTTTTGGCGCGCGGCCAAAATCGGAACTAACGCCGCCATCTCTATTTTTAAACGTCAACCACATTCGAACGTCAAAAGATTCTTGTAACAGTACTATACGTTAACATTTCAATTAATATAGAAATGACTTTCACAATATGTCGTAAAAAATGTAAACCATTTGACGTAAACAATAAATAAATAATGACGAGTTCCGTAATGTCTATAGCTATTAATATCATTACTTCTTAATGAGCTCTTTAAGTACATTATTTACCTAATAAGAAACAACGACCTTTAACAAATGACCTCATTAAATTATGAATTTACTATTTTATAACAAGAAATGAAATAAAGGTCACGTACCTACAAAAATATGTAAATATGGTGACAAAATCAGTAATTATCCTTATATCTAGATGAAATAAAAAATAAAATAGATTACAACACCTATTTTGAGTTATTTCTAAAAGGTACTTATTTATTTTGACCGAAAACTCTATGTATTGAGAAATAATTCGTATTTTAATTATACATTTTAAAAGCTCATGTATCGTGTCTATGGTTCCATATAATTATAGAATAATTATTAATCATCGCACAGACTAGATATTAATCATCAACCAACGATTTCTTAGGAAGGGGCGGAGAACGGACACGACCTCGAATAAAATGTGTTGCAAGATTTTCATGGTGTTTTCTTTGCTCAGATCGGCAGCTACTCCATGTTAAATACTGGTATTCAACTGGATTCGGTTAGACTGGAAGCCGACCCCAACCATTGTTGGAAAAAGCCTAGGCAGGTGTTGGTGATGTTTTCTTTAACATGCAAATCCGCAACTGTTAAGCTATCGTTGGTTAATGACTCATAAACGTCTGTAAGTGACGCGACAAGTTACATTACCGCAACTTTTCGTTACCCTGGGCATAAGAATAATAAATAACACTACAGTACATTATATCCTTTGGTGTCTTATGCCTTTGGTGTTTCGAGTGTTCGAGAGTGAAGCCGTGCGGACAGTCAGCGATATCTCCAGTCCTGAAACATTCATTATAAACATTATCAGTTGCGCAATGCTAAAAAGTTAATGACTTGCAATCACGACAGTTCAATAAAACGATTACCGTTGATTTGTTTCCCAGCGTGCAGACGTAGTGGGATAATATGGTGTGCGATACGACTGATATAATAAGTAGGTGATATGATATTAATGATACCTATGTGCATATTATGCATGTTTAAAAAAAAAAATGGCCACTGTCTTGGATTTCACTGCTACAAGTGTCTAACTTAAGAAATGTACTGTCAGACACTGTCAGATATTTCTTCAAGTATTTATATGGAGATGTCCGTTTCCGGAGCCGCGTCTGCAATTTGTCCGAACCGGTGTGACCGATCTTTAAAAATTCCTAAACAATTATGTTGGTTCAATTCTCAGAATTGGATATCGGTTAAGTTTTCTTATACATTAAAACTTTCATTAGGTATAGGTAGATTGGAGTTCGTCATATCACACTCAATCTTGCGGCACTATTTTTCGTGGCTTATTTTCCCACCGATAAATAAACTCGTGTATACAAAGCAAACAATTAAATTATTAAAACAATTGTTAATGAAAGCCACAGCGTATTAATTATTGACAATAGCGTAATTTGGCGTCCATAACGAAACGTGTAGCGACCTTATTGTGGTTCCCAATTGTTCCAACAGAGGGCGGCTCAATCAGACCGTTCGTGTTTATAACGTTAAATATTGTTTAACTATGAGCGTCGAAGGAAGGGAGATATTCTATAGTCCTTCGGTTGAATTTTTCCGAAAAGGCTCATACTATAATTTTGAAAAGTGTATTGTAACGGCAAAGAGGCTTCTAGTGACGTTTGAGAATGCGGAAGTCACGTCGGGTATTACGACAAAACCTAAGACAATAACTTAATGACATAATATTACGCCTGTAATCCCCGAAGGGTTAGTCAGAGGTGTACCTAACACTACACCCACATTTCGACATTTATGTATTAGTTCCATGTAATAGGGGGCGAGCTTATTGCCATCAACCGGGCACAAATCCAGACTCCTTGGCTGCTACTGAGAAATCCCTGATGGAAACCCAATAACACTTTGTCCGACCCGCGAATCTAACACAGGACCTTATGCTCAGCAGCAGCAATCTCTTTTTTTCTACATGTTTTTCTTACAAATACGACGAAAATTGATAAGATCTAATTGACACTGTCTGGAGAACATTCTGAACTAAACAGAATTATATTAAATATTTCCTTTTAGAGTTTTGGGACATTTAATTGATCACTGCGCAGCTAGATTACAACAAAACTTCTTGTCGGTGTTATAAAAAAACCTGACGTGATAAAAATATTTGAATTTTTTGTTTCTGATTATAAAGTGGTCACAAAACGTAGTATTGTGTGGTGTGCATTTGTCTCTGATTTCCTACTAGCATTATTTTTAAGTGTACTTAATAACTAAATTATGGATGGTTATAAATAAATAACATAAAACAAATCCAACGGTTTTACCTTGTGAACAAAAAAAAATGTAAACTAGTGATATTATTCAATACAAGGTTTAATTGGAATAAATGAAAACCTGAAAAAGTAAGCATTAAGAACAACCTTTGCTTGTTAAGGATATTACGGTCCATTTTAACTCAGGATATAATGTGTGTAAAAGTACTTTCAACGAAGCCGAAAGGCACTTGTTCTCCCCGTCATTACGATATTTTTTTGTTTTAAACCATACATTTTTGTTTTTGTTTTTTTTTTTGGAGGGTGGTAAATCATCAAATGAGTCCCGCTCTGGGCGGAGCGGAAGGTAGTGTCAGACTCTTACTGACTAAAAACCACCCATGTCCCTTCTTTGGTCCTTTATGTTCCAGGGCCGCGGTATCTCTTTCGAACAGTCCCGCAGCCCTCTAAACCATACCTGGGATAGTGACGGCGATATTGGGGGTTAAAGGTCAATATTTTTAGAAGGTTTTTTTTTAAAACAAGTTTAAATGTTATTTTAAATACCTCCACGTCTCTCGTACCTACTATTCAATGCATCCATGAGCACAATGTTTTGAGTGCGTTACATTGAGTCTTACCGTAAAACGTAATTTTTCACCCCAAGAATAAAAGTAGTTTCTCAGCAATAATTTTTGCGTAGAGTTACTGAGTCTGATGTACAGATTGCTTGGTTGACGGCTTCGTGAATGAATGAATGAATGAATGAATGAATGAATGAATGAGACATTTATTTGCAAGAATATAGGTAGCTAAGGTCTTAATACATATGGGTTTCACTAAGGGGAAAGGGTCCGAAGGGTCCGTTTACACCCTGAATACATATACAGGAGCCGAGTTTCTTTTTCGCGATTTCAGGGTTATTATTACACCATGCTCCCGATTGCTCCCACAGTAAAGTTTATCATTGATGAGTACAGTTACACCTGTCAGGTTTTCAGTTATTATAAGGACTTACACCGTTGAAATGTAACGCTGTATGCCCATTTTGGGCATATCGAAGCAACAAAACTAAGTTATTTGGCACCTCTTTCGTTTCTCGGTCCATGTTTGTGGACGACCCGCTGGTCGCCGTCGGCGGACAGCCTAGCTAAATACATGATAGTTTAGTGCATTTGTTGGTTAATATGATGTAATTATTCCGAATACTATTTGCGGTTGTTTGGGCCAATCGAATTGCGGTTGTTAGGCTTCAAATGTATTGATAATTGAGGCTTGTGAATGATATGTGTCCATAAGTCACCAGATTTTAATAGTAATTTCATCATCTGCCTAGACTTTTCGCAAATATGTTGGGGTTGGTTTACAGTCTAACTGGATACAGCTGAATACCAGTATTTTGCATGGAGCGACTGCCTATTTGACCTCCACAATCCAGTTAGTTCTGGGTATACAATACTTGGTAAGACTGGTTGTCAGACTTTCGGGCCACTACCTGTAACGACTGTCAAAGATCTACAAATGACATTCGGGACCAACGGCTTAACGTGCTTTCCGAGGCACGGAGGAAACTCGGTATGTAATGGGTGGTCACCCATCCACGGACCAACCTAGCCAAGCGCGGCTTAGCCTTAAGATGGAGCCAAGTGGCGGTTATTATTTAGCCATGAGCTCGTCTTAATAGTAGAGTTATTTATTACATTTAAAAAGATAAAAAAAGAAGTGGTGGTTGGCTATTGGCTGGTCATTTTGATTGTCGTTATGGAATAGATGTCGCATTTATTTATCCTGTTCAAGGATGTTTTTAATTACACAAAAATGCCATTTCCTTGCTTCGACGAAATATCAAGATTGCTTTTGAGATAACGATCTTTTAAAAATTTGAATTGCAGTTTTTGTTTTTATCGAAAAATAAACAGGTTTGTCTTTTCGTTTATTTTTGGCTATGTTGACATTAGACAAAGTTGTATGTTACCTACTAGTCAAAATTTTTTTACAAAGTGTAATTGAGAAAACTAAAAAAAGGGCGATTTCGGGGATGATTCGTTTTTCATTCATAATGGCTCGAGGCTAAATAATAACAGCCATATTAATTACCATAATAAAACCTCTGATTAGTTGACTAACTAATACCTTTACCACCTATGTCTCTAAACTGATGGATTAATTACTATTAATTTAACTGCTAACTTAACTATATCTTGCACAAGGAAACGCTTGACTTATCAAAACAAATGGTGCATGGCCTTAGCTCTGAGTCATTTATATGCGCGCCACCTAGTGGACCAAGGTAAGCAGAGATTATGCAATAGGTCTCGACTCTATGCGGCCGGCTCGTGTATGATTAAATCGTAATATTACGGTTTTTTGCTGCGGTTTTTAAACGAGGATACGGGTTTGTCTTCCGTTTTGGTAGATCGACTGTAATTATTTGTAAAACGCAATCTTCCTTGTGTTGAATACTTAAAGTAAGTAAATACAGGATGTACACAAACGGTTACCACGAGTTCAAGTACATCGGTACGAATCCGAAACTCCGCATAGATATTTTTCGGCGGTAATTAAAAAAAAATCCAATAGTTACACGGTCCAAAAGTATAGAACCGCTGTTTTTTTTTAATGAAACACTGATGTGTTACCGTTTGTAAGTCGATGTCCCCCTTCGACCCTGTGTTTAATGATAAAGTGCTATGTAGAGCTATCATAGTTACGCAGTTATGGATCAGCCAAACTGGTATGAATAAAAAAGTAACCGGTCGCAGACACCGGACAGTCGGACACTGACAGTCAAAACATTATCGGCAGTATCCGGAGCCGCGTCCCCAGTTTGTCTCTGTACCGGTGTGACTGAACCTTGAAAAGCGATAAAAACTAGGAAAAAAAACATTTATTGTTCTGTATCAAATATTGAGCCTTTTAAAGGGGGCAGAACCCACTATAATCTGTGCTATAATTAGGTCCCGTGCACTAATAAAGTGCATTTCTGTGCACTGACTGACTTCAAGCAGTCAAAATAAACCCTTATATCAAGGCAATAACATCGAATTTCACGCTGATGGCATGTACACAACATTGTTAACTAATTGCTGTATTTACTGAAAATCAGTTTACAAAATCGAGTATTTATATGTGAGTAATTATCGCATTGTTCGTGGCCTACTGAAAAGTCATGAGCGTGTATATTACGGTGCATGTGCTGCAGTTGCAGGCAGACAGGTGGAACAGTGTATCGATGAAGTTCCTAATCAGTTGCACAAGTCGCATCGGAAGATTAATATCAACATTCGACAATATTGCCAAACAAATTGCATTGTCCACCTAGAGTAGATGTTCAAGTAATGTTATCATTTATGTGAACTTTCCAGGAATACTTAACAAATGCTGTCCAACTTATTTCAGAGTACTACAAAAATGACATCCATAGCAGAATGATTTCCAGCTTTTACTTTGCGGCAAAGACCGTATACGTCGCAGCGGCGTAGCAATTGACGATTTTACTCTACACTTGATAAATAATCGCATTTGCAAATGTTGAGTCCTGAATCAATCCCAAAGTAAGTTGAGCCAATTGACGGGAGAAAAAAGGCTAACAATACCTATTACATTAAAATATCAGCATAGTAAAACAAAACCTCTAGGATGAGGTAAAAGTAAGAGTAGGAACTCTTTCGATAGCATAGCAATGCCTCTGCCTACTCTTTTTCTTAGAGTCGTCATGCTTACAGTATGGTCAAGTTGTCAAAACAGCAGCTTCCCCACCCTGCCTGCGACACGTAAGTACGAGCAGTCTCTAGTGCTATACGGCTTCGGTTGCGGCGCGGTCGGTACCAGCTCCGCGCGCCGACGGTAATTAGCTTCTACGCTGGGTTGCCAGCTTCCTCCAGCAACTTACCACTACCACATTACATATATTTACATCTTGCCTGTAATCCCCGAAGGGTTAGGCAGAGGTGTATCTAGTATATCCACATTTCGCCAGTTATGTTTAAGACACGATTGTAATATGGGGTGAGGGCAAAAAAAGAAGATTTATTTGATGGGGAATCTATTATCATTAGCCGGATACAAAACGGGAGTCCAGGCGAAGCATGAGCCTAATTATTGTTCAGCCTATAACGTTCGCACTGCTGCGGCATAGGGCTCGTCTCTACGGGCCTGTGGACGGTGAGTAATGGGCTAGCTCGCCGTCCGTCCGTCTTATGACGATAGGCCGTGTCGACGACGCGTTCGTGTTCGACGCGCGTATCAAAGAGCTGTCAGCAAACAGGACGGGCCCGCAAGGGCCGATGCCTGCCAGGGCTGCGGGACTGTTCGAAAGAGATACCGCGGCCCTGGAACACAAAGGGCAAAAGAAGGAACATGGATGGGTTTTAGTCAGTAAAAGTCTGACACTCCCTTCCGCTCCACCCAGAGCGGGAGGAGTCATTTGATGATTTCCCGTGCCAAAAAAAAAACGCTCCTCTCTACAAGAAGGTTCAAACATGCGTATGTGGTCATTAAACCATAATTTTATGCATGTTGAGCTTTGAGTCCGTTGTTCCTGAAAACTTCCTGATAGAAAACCCTAAAAGAATTGGTTTGGGGATTTCAAGTGTTACGTTATGTTAAAGAAGATGGGTGAAAATATCTTAAGTGTTCAGTTCAAGGAACGAGAAAGATGGTACAGTCCTATTGCTGATTGGTTGAAATCGATAATTAAGAAAACAGACAAAATATGGTGATCAGTGATATAAAGATTTCTTTCGACCTCAACATCAATCAAGGAATGAAAAGGACAATGATAATGATTTAACCCTTCTAAGTAAGACTTAAATATTTACTAGTCAAATATATAAAGTACTAAAGTATGATGTTAAAGGTTTTCCTATTTCCATTTTAGTTCCCGTTACCCGAGTACGGGAAATTCAGTGTAGCTGGCAACACAGTCGTTACATAGCTAATACCGCGAGCCTGTCGAATATAGTTTCGCGTGTCTTCTATTCTCGTTTCAAGGCACAAAAAGTTTCAATTTCGTTTGTTTTTCTAACTGACTTTGTGCACGATTCGTACCTTAGCAAGTCGTTGGGACCAAAGGAATTTTTTTTTTTTTGTCAGAAATCGTTACGGAGGAACTTCCGTTTCTGCCACATCATTTTGATCCGGTATTTTGGTCAAATTGATGAAAATATTATCGATTAATACATATATGCATGACGTAAGCACATACACTTCAACTGTTCCGCTGTCACATACATTTTAACTTCTTTTTAATAACGACGAAAACTGCGTTGATTGCAGAAAATAAATCAAGGCTGTGCGTCGATGTCGTTTACACCTTGCATTTTGGTATGATGGTCCAGATTCAGGCCCGCAGGTAAACTGGGGACCTAAATGGCCGCTTTAGCAGAATCATAATAGTATAAAAATATGAATTTCGGTACAACTCGTTAAATGCTCACAAAGCTACAAATCATAATATTAACTGCGGCTGTGACCATTTTAAGAATATTAGCTTGATTCATATTATTATCCTGTTGATCCTGCTAAAGCGGTCATTTTTAGGTTCCTTGTTGTCAGTGGGAATCGTTGATGCGTTACCAGCGTTCCTGGTTTTTCGTCCCGAAGAACTTTTGCATACAGAATCAATCACTACTACACAACAAACAGTATTAGGTATATAGCCTCACTCACTGGTCACTAAATAAGCGTACCTTGACAGTGACTATAGTCAGTGTGGTGGCTGACATAAGGATAATATCAGTATTTTCCCGTTTATTACCGTTGTAACGTACACTAGCACCTATTGTAATCCCGCAGTAGATGTTTACGAGCTGTTGATGCATTAAAGGTTCGATTAACTGTTTGTCGTTAATGGGTCACACAGAACTATGTTTACTTTGGTATTAATTAACTTTGATTGATTGATAACTGTTATTTATTTCAAGATTAGTTGAAAGATGAAAGGTTAGGTCAATGGTTGTTTGTTATCTTTGATAGGTCTACTTAGTGCCAGTCAAGTCTGGCTACCAGAGTTACCGTGACTAGGTTGGATAGGCAATCGGTTAGGCTGGAAAAGCCTAGACAAACCCAGCAGTTAGTGACGAGGGTAAAAAAGGTGCAGCGAGGGGTACATGGGTTACGTACCTGCCCGTCTCCCCTCTTTGCCGATTTATTAATATGGTATTGTATGGTAACATCCTCATTCCTTAGGCTTGCTATTTGCTTAAGGTGAATGCTCCAACCAGCCCGCAAAATTCAAAATTTCTTGCGTTTTTTGCAATTTGCAGGCCAGTGCTAGGTTGTATGTTGATTAAAATATTATTCGCGGCTGTAAGACGTATGTAGTTACAGAATTATAATCAACCCAAGAAATTTTGAATTTCGCGGGCTGGTTGGAGCATTCCCCTTAAACCATCAGTAGTTTGACTTTACGCCTTCCAAGGTGGACAACTCAAACTCGACTGATATAATTTATACTAATTTATATCGCAAATATTTTTTTCGTTAATGGAGTAGACCGACAAAAAGTTAGTTTTACTTTTTACAATATTTATTGCATAACATTTGCCAATTCAATTTTTTTACGAGATACTTAACCATTTTTTTTAGTGTCAACAAAAACGTACATTAATTTAAATAAAACAAGATTACATACATTCCTACATATTATTATAATAATGTTATTAGTCACATGCAGATAATAATGGTTATTTAATAATAAGTTATTATCAGCACTTCAGAATGAAGTAGGGACAAGATTTGTTTGATAGCGGCTACCTCGCATATCTGATATGATTCGGGAAACAATTAATTATCAGGAATAAGTTGTGAAGTACTGATAAACCTAGTATTTATAAGTCTCATCGGTTTTGTTGCTATTGGACCTACAGCTGTTCCTAACTACAACAACAGCAAGGATATAAAAATTAAGAAGAAACAAAAAGGTGGGACTGATCGACGCTCCTGGAGGTCACAAACTCGTATCTTACTTCTGGGCCGACTCAATTTAGATTGCTGTCTATACGATAAAATAAAAAAAGAAGAAGCTAGAAGTTTTCTTTAAAGAATGGCACACCTTCCTGTAGATAGACCTTTCAATCAATAATGCTACCCTAACCTAACCCGATCATTCACCACACACGACCAGGAGGTCCATACCCAGCAGCAGATTGTTACAGGCTGGTATCAGACGTGGTAAAATAAATTATTAATGGAAAAGTGCATAGTTGGTGTGACCTTATTTCATGAACCAAAGCTGAGTGATGGAGGCTCGTTTTTTTTTATTAAGAGTATGCCCCATACTTTGAATTTATCCTGTATCGTGGGCGCGTTTACAAACATTCACATACACAAACAGCCAGACCCGGAACAACTATCTGTAGGCCATACAAATATTTGTTCCGTGCGGGAATCGAACCCGCAACACGAAGCATAGCAGTCAATCGCTCAGCCACTGCGCCAACCGTGCCGTCACAGTTGCGAGAAATACACAACTCTTGTAGGATACGCAAAGACCGTGGAAACGAAACTGCGGGTATCCCCCGCAATTTTAGAGTGGTTGATAGATTTTCGGCTGCTTGACCTTTACCATCGACCTTCGAGATGCTCGGGATAGAAACAAATATTAAATGTAGTAAAATATTGTTAATGCATGGCTTCACCCGCGAGGAGTTCGGGAATTGTCCTACGGGATCGTACTACCAGGATAGAATGTATTCTATTTTTGAATTCTTGTAATGAACCATCTGTGTGCCAAACACCCAAATCCGCTTAATAGTTTTTGCTTGAAAGAGTAACAAACATCCATCTATCCTTACAAACTTTCCTATTTATAATAGTAGTAAGATGCCTTACCTGAGATCATATAACATAATTTCTGCCTGGCTGCCGCTGGCCGAGGGCGAAGGGCCAGGCCCTGGCGCGGGCCGCAGCGGCGACGTCTCCGCGCAGCAGCGCCACCACGTCGTCCAGATAGCGCAGCGCCTGCGCCTCCGCCCCAAGCGCACGCGCAGCCGCCGTGCAGCGACGCGCACGCACAGATGACGCCTGGAATGTTAGGATGATTTATAGTTCGGATTCTTTGAGCTTTGCGTGTTCATTAGGCAACAATTCATGTTAAATATGACTGTTTCTGCCTGAAAGGGCGATCAATTCAAGTATCAATTGTTGCCTAATGAATCCACGATTATGAACTGCATTTTATATTTACATAACTATGTATATAAGTTTAAATTTTCTTGGACACACTGTTTAAACATTTTGCTCACTGTCAACCTAACACTATCTATGTGACAATTCGCCGAAGACGATTGCACGCTTAGTGTAATGAAATTGATAGCGCCAGAAATCTTACTCTTTACTAACAATGGAACCTACTGGACGGAAATTAAATATGAGCTAAGCATAAACTTGTTAGAAACAGATGCCTAGCGAACAAAACGAAAGAAAACTTCTAGACTCTACAATTGAATTGTAACAAAACAAATGTACGCAACATTATCCAGACTGCAAAAACCCCAGGAAAGATCGAGAACTTAAAATTATGGAATGATAATCTAATAAATTATAATAATTATAATCTGTGGAATCCTACCTGTCTAAACGATTGCATGTCTAAATTTTAATCATCCATAGCAAAAAAATGAGTAAGTACATAATCTATTTATAACAACACGAAGTAATATATTAGTGGATTATTTCCTCGTATGTAAACCAGAAATAACTAAGTACTATAAAGCAGGAAAGTGTAGTAAATGGGAATACCAACAAATTAACTGAATTTTCAGTAGGAACAGGTATTACTGGACGATACGACAACCAGGTTACATCAACCATAGGAACCCTGGATGGATTGTGTTAAAAATGAGACAGCTTGGGGGTGAGACTAATATGACTGCTGTGTAGACCCCAAGAAAGTGACGATGAGCTGCAGTGGAAGGTCTAAATCCAGCAGTGGAAAGAAGAAGAACACGAAACCCTCGTTTTGGACCGCAGTCGGGTAAAAAGGTGACAATTGCATTGGATGTGGCATTTGTATCCTTTTGGCTCATGTAGGACAGGATGACCCATTTAACAAAGAGAATTAACGAGAGTCATGAACATCATTAGCTGAGGTTCTTGAATTAGTGTCAAACATCACGTCCGTGTTCTCAGATAGGGTAGGCAGACCATAGTGTTTGATACTTTGATTCATTTTGTACAAATCCTATGACAACAAAAAATATCTCATATAATATCTATATATAGCAGTTTCAGAGATATTATGTTTCACCAAAATAAAATTATTTTTCTGTAATAAAGTTGTTCTCCGTATGTCATATGAATGTCAAACGTGCATATTTAATGTTATCAAAACGAGAATTATACACATTTTAATTATTATTGTATTCCTTCTGTTTGGTCAGACGATTCTTATCATTTGTTATTGTTTGAGTCGCTAATGTTTACAGATTATAATTATTATAATTAACATAATGACTACATTTTGTCATGGACATTAATTCGATATCATCAGTGTCGAAAACGTTTGTTAACATTTCCAACTAGGTCTTCTCTACCAAAGCAAGGAATTTTGATCAAGCGCAGGTATTGCAATCAAATAAAGTACGACTTCGGATCCTCATCATGAACTATGGCCTATCTCCTGTTCTGTTCTTTGTGCAACTCCACCTACCCTCTGGAATACCTGTCCGAAGCCTCTATCAATGCTGTCGATGTGTCAGAGTTCTGGTCGAAGCTTAAATCTCGTTTCATCATGACCAAGAAGAACAAGTACTTTAATAGATCTCTACGAAAATGGTCAAAAACAACGCCTAAATCACCATTTCTGGTGATTGAATTGGTACTCCTAGGTCTTAGTATAAAAATATCATCATCAGCGTTCAGCAGTCCACTGCTGGACATAGGCTTCAACAATCGCACGCCATCTAAGTCAATCCTCGACTACCCTCATCCTACCTCTACACTGAAAAGATCATCACTAGCCTAGGCAACACACAATCCAGATATAGACTACCCTACACTGGGATATTTGCTGTCAGCCAGCATTTCAGCAGAATCTCTGATTGGCTGTATCGCAAGCGTCATGAAACTTCAAAACCAAGTATCTGCCCGATGATATTGTTTGCACATGCCGCATACTGGGTGTTAATGTGACCAGTGGAACGAAACGTTCCGCATTGATGAAGAGGATTATAAAATTATGAAATCGCGTTTCGTAGCTAAGCTATAGCTGCAAGATTACTAGTTTATTTAGCTACTTGCAATCAATCGTGTACACACTTTAAATTTGATTGTCTTTGGAATACTACAACTTCAAGTTATTTACTAATACATAAAATAATGATCATCATCTCACTGCTGTCACTGATGAACAGCTGAGAAAATAAAATTTACGGTGGTAGTTAAAATATCGTCGGTTCAGATTTTCACAATAAGTAAACTCACTTCAGCGGAACCCGATGTATGTTAAGTCCTAATTAGCGATGTACACAATTATATTTACGTCTCACTAACACCCGAACTACGCAGCGGTAGACAGAGACAACAACAAAGTGAAAGTAGCACGAAACACAAGATAATGAATTACTTAATGATGCAGTAAACTAGATTGGATTGTTTGGTGCACGCAGATAACGCGCCAACTGACCGACGGCGTGTAGCTGTGTGCCGACCAAACTGAAGCAATTATATCGATGCATCCGCTTGCGATACCCGCAGAGCCAGAGAAATGCTTATGAGCCAGCTAACATTCCACTCCAGTGAGCTTCGAACTACGAGGAATAATTGCACGAAAGAAAATTCATTTCCTCCATGAAGGTCGGTGCTACGTGCGAACAGAGTGTGTGCGAAGCGTGCTCGGGCAGGCGCAGAACGGTACGAACGCGTCAGAAGTCGCGGGTGGCCACGCGGCGGGCCAGCACCTGCAGGTCCGCGTGGATGTCCGCCAGCTCGGCGTGCAGGTCGCGCGACGTGGCCAGCAGCGCATCCAGGCGCCGCGCCGTGGCCGACAGCGCCCCCTCCTCTTCATCATCCTCCACGGCCAGCGCCAAGCGGCCCAGCCGTTCGCGCTCCACCGCGCCCCGCACGCCTCCCCCACGCCGCCACTCCCGCAGCAGCTCGCGCCGCGCGCCCGTCCCAAGCGCCTCCTCTTCCGCCTCCCGCAGCTCGTCCGCCAGCGACCTCTCCAGGGCCGAGTTCTTTGATTTGTGACTAGTTTCATCTGCGGGTGAGGCTGGCTCTTCTGACGGCTCTGGCGGTCTGTGATGAGGCTCTTGTGTGGTAGATGAGGAGTAGAGTGCTTGGGGGGATTGGAGAGCTCGCTGGAGAAACCTGCGCGTGTCTTCGTCGAGTGGCCTGGTTAGGCCGCGGCGCGGGACAGGCCGCACAATGGCCTCGAGCGCGTCGCGGCCCGGGTCCTCGGGCCGCAGCAGCTCCAGGATGCGCGAGCGCGGCGGGGACATGGGGGCGCGCACGTCGTAGCGAGTCAGCAGTGAGCCCTTGCTGTCGCCGGTGGGGGTGTAGGCACGGATGTTCTCGTCGAGTAGCCGGTAATTGCGCTGAACGAGGCCCTCCGGACGGCCGGAGGGTTCGCAGGCAAGAGGGTCCGGCTCCACGATCTCGATGTAGTGCGTGGCGCGTGGTTCGTCGCGCGGCGTCTGCGTGAACACGTTCATGTCGCGCTCGGGTGGCGCGCGGGCGGCCACTGAGCGCGCCCAGCGTCGTGCGCCGGCGCCGACAGATAGCGTGCAAGCGGGGGCGCACGCGGCAAGGACGCGGGCCTCGCGCGTCGCGAGATACAACACAACCCAACTGCACCCTTAACACCCTACTTACTAAACCTAACCTAAATTTTATTACAAAGCACCACAAAAAATATTCTAAAAAAGTACTAAGCCGTCGATATTATTATGAAAATGTGAATTGTAAGTAAATAGCGACTTGGAAAATGTGCGCATTCCGTGGAGGAGTGGCTGTGAGTGGTCCGATGTGTTTTCTCGCAGCAGTCGGTCGCTGTTTCACTTTTGTTACAGTTTAGAACTTGCTGAACGTTCCGTCGCTCATGAAATGTAATTTTTATTTCTTTGAGCTACATTTTTATGGATTATTATTTGGAAAAAGTTGCTCTCCTTTCTTGGTATACGTGTGGTGCCCCAAGTAACATGGGACAGACAAGGGCAAGAAGATGGTGATGATGTTGGTAAATTATGCTTTTTCCTGTCTCCTCAAACTGTGTTGGGCACTGTTCTCAAAAGGCCTGCCCGGATGCTACCCTGCATTTTGTAACACGATATACTTTCATATTTAATGTCTGGAGTTTCACAGTTGCCTCTCAGGGGAAAAATAGGAAACGTCGACACTATTTAGCTTACTTTTAAAAATATATATGACGTTAAACAGTGATTCCGGTATCGTATTTACAGAAAAAATCCCATCATAAAAAACTTTTTTAGTTTACATAATAACATACATAAACAACATCACGCCTGTAATCGCCGAAGGGTAGGCAGAGTCCCATGTAATAGGGGGCGAGCCTATTGCCATCAACCGGACACAAATCCAGACTCCATGACTGCTACACGCTAGAAATTCCCGATGGAAAAACCCAATAGCACTTTGGCCGACGCGGGAATCGAACCCAGGACCTCATGCTCAGCAGCCGCGCTTGCGACCACTAGACCATCGAAGTAGTTTACTTAATATTGGCTCAATATCCTTCGTCAGAGGAATAAATCCTGGTTAAATCAACGAACTCCCATTACTAATCGGTGTAGAGTATTTCAGTACACATGTCGTGGGTGCCACTGGTGGCATACCAGGAGTATAAGACATTGGTGATTTAAATAAGATGGCGTAACAAACTGGTTCAGTTAATGTTAACCGCATGGTAATCGCGGTTTTGTCACATTGTGGTATGTCGTCCTCTAAATATGGTTAAAAATATGTTAATTGAATTGAAATTTAAACAGTATCAAAGAACCGAGTTTTACAAGTTAAATTATTATACATAACTGGTCTCACTACTAAGTAATGTTATTAGGTATGTTTTTTTTTTGTTTTTGATTAGGAAAAGGGTACAGACTGAAAATAAATAATCTTAAATATCGTGATCTGAGTAGTATCCAAACAACAATTTTAATTTATTTTTCAAGGGCAAATTTTTCAGAAGTAAGTAAGCAAAATATGAAATTAAGATACTTACTATTAGAGCACTACTTACTACATTACATTTTTAAATTTTTTGGTACTAGATATATATATTCATAATTACCAAAAAAACAATTAGATTACAATCTAGCCTAGTAAAGTTTATAAAATATGAGCTTAAAAATATGTAGGTCGACTATCAAATGACAGCACAAACCAAAAAAAAGTGGTAATCTACAAAATTTAATATTACAATAAAGAAAACCAGTTTGTGTCCTATTATATTCGAATATCTTGTGCGAGATATATCTGTTACGAGATGAAACTACGCGTCCGTACCAAAACCGGGTTCTATATAAGTACATAGGCCTACGTAAGTATACATAGGTACATATATAAGTAGCAGTAGCGAAGGGACAATTTTTGTAAGAGGTAAGCCGGACAACATATAGCCGGGCTACATAATGTGATTATATTATTTATCTATAGAATACTGACTGTGCTATTTTTCAAAGGGAAGCCGGTAGGAATCGAGTTGTACGGAACCTTCGCCACATAAGTAGGCATTAGTCTTGTGGAAGATTCGACATAATATCCAGAAAGTTCAGCAGTGGTGTACTTATACAATACCCACATTTCACCCGTAATGTTTAAGACCTATGTAATAGGGGGCGAGCCTATTGATGTCATCCGAGCGTAAATCCGACTCAGGTCTGCTCCTGCGAAATTTCTGACAGAAACTTTTTTTGACGGCACAGTTGGCGCAGTGGCTGAGCGGTTGGTTGCTGCGCTGCGTGTCACGGGTTCGAATCCCGCACAAATATTTTTATGGCCTGCAGGTTGTTGTTCCGAGTCTGGCTGTTTGTGTATGTTAGTTTAAATGTTTGTAAACGCACCCACGATACAGGAGGATGAAGGGCAACGTTTAAAACGAAAATAGCACCTGGGAATCGAACCTATTGCAGCGCCTAAGAAGCCTCAATCAACAGTAGCGTTTGCGACTACTATACCATCAACGTAATCTAGTGGAAGTCTATGTAAAAGCTGCTACATGCGAACTTCTTAAATATGTAGTTGTGGACATACTTAACCAACCCTTGAAACGATTACTAGCGTGATGTTCGTACTAGTATGTTTAACGTGCGTGCAGCAATCAGGGTAGACAGAAGGCGAGGCCGCTGTTCTTTATGTTGAACGCTTCAGTAGCTCTGCGCTTGCGCAGGGTGGCAATAACAACCGAGTTGTATACTGCGTTTGCGATTTATTTTTAAAGTACATAAACAATACACATGGTACACATCTGCCTTACCCTTCGGGTATTACAGGCGTTATGTTATATTACATAAACAATATATGATTTTGGAAAAATAACTTTAAAACTCACGCATAAAGTTCAGTTTGCGCTACAACTTACAACATTTTTGTGACTTTTTTAAGAGTCATTCTATAATCAACTTAATTTACGATACGTCGAAGGTGATATTCGTTAAGGTGTAAATAACATCTATGGGAAGTAAAGTTTAAGTAGAGATACCAACTTTATGCTGGTGTAAATTAGGTTGATTACGGAATAACTAGAACTATTGATACGAGGGCGTATAAGTTAAAAGTAACTTGAACGAAAAATGTTAACAAATATGTGTGTTGGCTGCTTCGAGGAGGCACGGGAAAAGAACACATAGAAGGAATTGGGGGAGACCTTTGCCCAGCAGTGGGACAGTAAAGGATACTAAAAAAAATTGTTACTGGGAAAGTCCAAAAACACAAAATTATTTTCATTTTTGGTCAAAAGCAGGATTTGTTTGCTGATTGTTTGTTTGTTTGGGTTTAATTTAATTGAACATTATTTTAAATTACTAGGTGCGATTAACTAATTTACAGCTGTAAATCGATCAAACTCTGAGGTTAAGCTGCATTCACTGTGGTTGATACTTGAATGGGCAAACGTTCTGTAGAGCTCATTTTACCAGGGCAACTGAACACCTTCAGCACAAATCGAAACGGCTTTCAAGAGCTGTCAGTATGCATATTCCAGCTGCTTTTGAACGCGGTTTAGATTATTCGATCGAGTTCAATTTCATTGATGAAATTCGCTCGTAGTCATTAAGACCTTTGTACTGACAGACTGTAATACTTATGATATTACCGTATTACGCACTTCTGGAAAATTAGGAACCCGAAATTGACAAACGGCTGTGGCAATAAGTTAGTTTTTCCTAGCATTTGTATTTACAGGTCTCTTATTATGTTGGCTATCACCCGTCTATCAGATTGCATGTGCTCGCTTTTGAATATCTGCAACACCAAAAGCATTGCTACCCCAGACATGGAATGTATCATGTACCTATAATGGTACCAGCGTTTAGCGAAGTAGCGACCATAAACTTCAAGCCGGAAAACGGCAGCGCTGCTTGGCGTACAGTTCGGTTCAGTTCGATATTCGTAGAGTTCTACATCACTGTAAAATAATAATAGTCCTCCCTGTCTGTTTCCGGGCACGGCGGCTAATTTCAGCGGCGATTAGCCAATAATAATGGGCAAGTGTACACAGGCACAGGTGCACTCTCTGTTCCATTACTCTTACAGTTCGATTGGACGGCAACCCGACACGACCGCAGAGAAATCCGGCGCAGGACCAACGGCTTAACGTGCTTTCCGAGGCACGGGGGTATCATACCGCTAACTTCCAATCTCCAGGCTGCTACTGAAAAATTCTTAATGGAAAAACCCAATATCACTTTTTGTCCGACCCGGGAATCGAACCCAGGACCCCATGCTCAGCAGTCGCGCTCGTGTCTGCGAGACCAACAGTGCAGTTCAGGTCAGTGTGAAATACGGCTGTAGGGTGTACGCAAAGCATGACATGTATAATCTGAAAGTGAGGGTGATAGCTGGGAATACATCTCCGCCCCCTGTTCCTATACTGCTTCAAAAGTCCTTCATTCAAGGTAGGCACCGGTCTAAACAAGAAAGAAATGGACCTATTTGTTTTAGAATGTTTTTAATGCCACATCGATAGATTCTTTTAGCATTAACGTTGAATCTACGTCTCACAATCCATCGATATCATCTTAGTCTTTTCCTAGAAATTCCTGTAGGAAGACATCTTGTAACAATTACAAGATAGGTCATGAATTTTCCACAAGAAAAACAACATATGCAAATTCAAGCAATATCTTTGTTTATAAACGCATGCATAATCCCTCCAAAAAAGATTAGAAACAAAGCAAAAGGAAAAAAAAGGCACCGACGTCCTCCATCATCGATTAATTACGTGAATCAATCAAGATTACCCTCGAAAAAAAGGTTACAAGATAAAAAAGAACATTGACCAGGATCAGCAGAGGTCTCGAATACCAACCGGCCGTGGTTAGGAGGAGGCCGCCATTAGGTACCCCAGGCCACCGCTGATGATAATAACAAGGCAAATTTAGGCTCTGCTTCTACAAGTACACGTAGCACATATCTGCGATTGTTTGGGTGATAGCGGCTTATCTGTGATAATTTGTGTACGTGTAACGATAGTGTATCGTGATTTTTACTAATTGCTGCTTACGTAGCATCGTATAGACAGAGCTAGTTTGTGTTTGTTGACATACTTAATGCTGTCTGCAATGTGGCTGAGGAATAAAGGCAGTACTGGGCGCACATCTGAGCAGCCTGTGTGGTAATGACTTCATCAAACCATGCATTAGTGTCAAGATTCTCTTCAAGACAACATCCGTAATTTACATCGAGCACCACCTCTACAGATATTATGTCTACAAAGCAGAGCTGCTATGTTCTGGCTTTAAGCCCGTGCTATGACTATGTCTATTGTCAATGACGTCACCAAAACTTGCAGTAGATTTGAAATCGTTGATGTGAGAATAGGTGTTGCTCCTACCATTTCTAAGTAATTTGCCGTTTCTTGAGGATACAATTGACTATATACCAGTCCATGTCCCACTTGCAGGAGTGTCCCAAGTGTCTGCCCACTGCACTGTTTATGATCTGAAGAAACATCACAAGAACATGGCCTGAAACGTTATACTGGGGTTTCAAAAGATGGTTACCTGATTTTTACAACTGTCCCTTTTTTCTCCATCTCGCAGTGGGCAGTTATTGTGCTTTGTGCTATATTCGTTTTCTCTTTATTTGATAAATAAACTAGCTTTTGCCCGTGGCTTTTTCCGGGAGGATGTCGCGTATTATCCCACGAGAACGTACTAACGGCAGGAATATCCTATGGGTTTTTTAATACTCAATAGGCTTGCAGAAAAAGAAGAAGAAGCTGGCAGTGAATTCCACAGATTATATCGGTTCGCATAATAAATGTGGAAGCAAAGGTTATCCAGGTCATGTTCTACCATCGAAATCCGATCAGCTGTGAAGGTGTGAAAAGGTAACAGTCAGACAGTCAGACGGAGTTGCTTTCATATCAATAATATATTTTGCTCTGCTGTAACAAAAATTAAGGACCGTAAACATACGAGTTCTCATTAGGGTTGAAAGATCCAGGCTGATCATTTCCTGGACATTTCTGGGGCCACGAACGGAATCATAGTTTTGGTCTCTGGTCCGAGATTAGACTAAGAAGTAATTAACTAGAACTATTGGCTATGTTTGATTAGAACTAGCGCTATGTTTGATTGGTTTGACTTCTGCAACCGGAGTATCGTAACTTTGTGAAAAAAACTAGTATTTTCGAATTCCGGGACAGCAACGTTAAAATACTGGACACGGGACAACACGCCTAATTCCGGGACAATCCCGGAAATCCCGGAGAACTGGCAACCCTAGTTCTCATGCATGGCCCCGTTTCCTATTTATGCCGATGAATAAAGCAAGGAGTTAGGTTACTATAAAAGACCCATGTATTGTTTTTGTTACTAGATACTTTAAGTAAACAATGCAATATTCTGACGCCCTAATTAACTGTGATGGAGATCTATTGAACAGCTCCATCTTACTGCCAAAACATGACTTGAGTAATCGATACTTTAGACAATAGGCTATATTATGTGCTTTCTTTGAGTAGGCGTGAGGCTTGTGATGATCTCGATCGCGCGTCCTAACACAAGCGATCATCACGTTCATAAACACTCACTCAATTGTTCGGAAAACCGCAAGGCGCCCTCTGTCGGTGCGACCACGAATTCGTGCATGAAATGAACGCGATTGTCGCGTGTTCGTGCGACGACGGTCGCCTTAGACAACGAACCAAACTTGGATGTTATGTCATTTTTTTTATTATTTATTTGGCTCACCAACAGTGTATTCAATTACACTGTTTCAAAGCTTCGAGATACATCCAAAAGAGTCACAGACCAGTGTATCAACCTCTTACAGGTAAGCACATCATACAATACTTATTTGTCGTTGGGTGCCTGCTTAAAATCAGCTTAGTACCTAACTCACCGCAAACAACTATGGTATTTTAAACACATAACTCAATTTAAATCAAAATCAAATTAAATAAAACTCAATCACAATCAACATCAGAATTAAAATCAAAATCAGTTCAAAATTAAAATTAAAAAAATATCACAATCAAAATCAAGATCATGTGATGTCATCATTATACCTTGACAGAAGGTTCCACTGGATAACTGGTCCAGTAGTCGCAAAGCGATTGCTTAGCGTGACGTCTTGAGTTTGATTCTTAAGGCGACGAATTGTTAAACAAACTGACAATGGTCAAGAGGGGACTGAGCGTCAGAGCGGGGCGAGGATTGCATACGCGCGCTAGCTTATAATTAAAGGACGTAAGCGACAAAATGGTTTTGTTATTTTATTTAGTTAGAAATGATAATTTGAGAAATATTCCTTCTACTATTTTAAAGAGTATGTATAGACTCATCTACGAAAAAAGTTAAGAGGCTTAAATCGGTCCCGTTTGCCCATAAAATGTGAATCTCTTTTTAAAAAGAGGTGTGTTTGATATATTTTTCTCTGTTAAAAAAGTTACCTAATCATGTATTGAAAACTAACAAAATAAGGTTTTTATCATGTACTTTCAGGTAACCAACTTGTATTTTGATCCGTTTTGTATTTACTGAGAAAAATTGAGATCATTGGCGCCAAAATTTCCAATGCGTCCTCTTAAGCCGGGCGAAGTGTACTTTCATGAGCCATTTCTCAGTAGCAAATCAGTTGATGGCAGTAGGATAGCCTTTTACAGATCTGGCCAAATCTGCGTGTAAAGTTGTAAACACATTACACTCCTGCCTTACCCTTTTAAGAGCACAGGCGTGATGATTTGACACGTCGAACACAAAATAGGAGTCAGTGTACACGAGCAGGAAATCGCGCGATGGAATAGCGGCAAGCGTCAACTGTGGCGATATGACCACCTCAGTGCTAACGCTGGCAATTTCCTACCCGACACTCTGTCACGGGACTATCGTGATTGCCAGCCTGTGGGAACACGGCTTTAGATTATTTTTAGGTGTCTGGATTTCTGAAATTAAAAAAATAAAATAAAATGTAAGGTAAGGAAGGAGGAGGAGGAGGGAGGAGGAGTAAGGTTATTTCAGAAAAATTAATGTAAGACCAGTGTATTAGTTGCGGCAGATTTTGGTTGATTCATACAAAAAGATAAAATTGAAGTATCTGATTGTAATTTATTTCAAAATAACAGATTTTTACCGAATGCATTATGAAAATAAAATATACGGCATTTATATTTAATAAAATATTTCTGTATGCTGTTTGTACAGGATAATCTCCGAAACAGCTAGACGGATTTTGACGAGACGTTTACTAGCAGATAGCTGATGTATAAGGAGTAACTTAAGCTACTTTTATTTTAGAAAAAGAATTGGGGTTCCATGCAAAAAAATTAAAACTCTTGAAATTATTAACAAAATCCGATTCAAATAGGGCAGTACGCAAATACGCGCTTTGGACGTGGAGTTGCGGACACCAGCCCGTTATACAATACAATAGGGAAGTAAAATTTTATAATAAATTTACGCTGACGAAAATGGCGGGCATCGGCTAGTTAGTAAATATAAATAGAGCAGTGGTGGCTCAGTCCCTTACGTCCCTTACGAACTCGGGCAGAGTTACTTTTTGTAAATTATTTCGTCGCCACTGCTCTCAAAACGCTGACGGAAAACATCGTCAGGAAACCGGCATGTTTTAGAACCAAAAAAGTAGAAGACATCTACCAACCTGCACTGGCCCGCGTGGTGGACAGCCTGCTCCCTCTCATAGAGCCCTGTGTCCCAGCAGTGGGGACATTAAGGCATATTTTGTTTCTGTCTTTTTTTTTCCGAGTTTTTAGTGCCTAACCTGAGGTCAGAGTTTATGCCACCCATGGGCCTCTGAGTTGCCTTTACATGCGTCGAGAAACATCTCTCAGGCATCCTGACTGTTCGAAAGAGATACCGCGGCCCTGGAACATAAAGGGCAAAAGAAGGAACATGGATGGTTTTTAGTTAGTAAAAGTCTGACACTCCCTTCCGCTCCGCCCAAAGCGGGAGGAGTCATTTGATGATTTCCCATCAGAAAAAAAAGGTATGCTGGGCTGGTTTCCTCACGATGTTTTCCTTCACCGAAGCAAGTGATAATAATACAATATGCACATGAATCTGAAAAATCAGGGGTGCGTGTTAACTTGGCAGTCCGACGGTCACACCATTAGGCTATCACTACTGATATGTTATACTAGCTTTTGCCCGGTTTCGCTCACGTTAATTTAGAATTTTACGATCAATTCGGGTTTTACTCTGCTTATAATAATATAATTAAATCATGATTCAAAAGATACTTGGCGCCATCCATTATCACAAGAAAGTAATTGTTGTTTTCCTCGGGAACTGTTGTTTTTTCAGGATGAAAGGAACCTTAAGTCCGTTTCTGTACACCTCACAATGTACGAGTTTGTCGAGTATATGCAAAATTTCAGGATAATCGATTCAGTGGTTTAGGCGTGAAAAGGTAACAAACAAACAAACATACTTTCGCATTTATTATATTAGTCAGGATTAGGATTGTTAGGATTATGTTAGTGAAAATAACGGAAAGTTTTTACTTTTTTGTTGTTTCTAACAACTATTAAAATCTTACAGTTTTTCACCGTTGGACTAAGTTTAAATTAACCTATCAACTAATGAAACGCAATTAATTAGGTACATATCGCGGCTCTTGTGGGGGTCGACCCGCGGGTCTGAAAAGGTCATAACTAGGACTAGGACTATCAAAGAATAGTTTTAATCCACATACCATCACGCCTGTAATCCCAGAAGGGTTAGCAGAGGTGTATCTAATAGTACATTCGCAATTCACCAGTTATGTTTAAGTCCCATGTAATAGAGGGCGAGCCTATTGCCATCAACCCAGCACAAATCCAGACTCCGTGGTTGCTACTGAGTAATTCCTGATGGAAAAACCCAAAACCACTTTGCCCGACTTGGGAGTCGAATCCAAGACCAACGAGGCAGTTTTAATCTACCTTTGTTAAAACCATTCTTACATAGGCTGTTTTCACTTACTCTACGCGACACCTAAATGAATGCCTTTTTTTTTTTTTTTGGAGGGTGGGAAATCATCAAATGACTCCTCCCGCTCTGGGCGGAGCGGAAGGGAGTGTCAGACTCTTACCGACTAAAAACCACCCATGTTCCTTCTTTCGCCCTTTATGTTCCAGGGCCGCGGTATCTCTTTCGAACAGTCCCGCAGCCCTGGCAGGCATCGGCTCTTGCGGGCCCCTCCCGTTTGCTGACATCTCTTTGAAGCGCGCGTGGAACACGAACGCGCCGTCGACACGGCCTGTCGTCATACGAGCGACGGACGGACGGCGAGCTAGCCCATTACTCACCGTCCACAGGCCCACCTAAAGGAATGTCTAAACATTATGTCGCTGTTGAAATTACAACTCCCTGCGCTAAGCCGAAAGTTAACAGTGCCCTTTTATTTGCGCGTTCATTTGGGTGTTGCGTATTGGTACTGAAAATCGGGCCTTAATTCTATAAGTCTTACTTACAGTCAAGAAAATTATTTGTTCAATGACTTTTAAGAGCATCAAACACATTTACTTAAGGGATTAGTTGATAACACATATCTGATAAGAAATCGATTTTATATGCGTTTTATGACGTATAGTATCGTACCTGTTGGCTTGTCCATAGTTCATTCAAGATTAAGAAATTACTAATATGACACTCATTTCACTATCTTTATATCTTATCGAATTTAATAGGAAGGAAAGATTCCAGAAAGGCGGTAACTGCCCCGATTTATTGATAGTCGCAAACGGGGCCAGTGGTTGTCAACTGCTGAGCATTGGGTTTGATTCCCAGGTCGGGCAAAGTGAGTCTTACACTGGTACCAGGCTGGTGTTTGGAATTTGGGGCTATGTTACCCCTGCGCCTTGGAAAATTGTTGGGCCTGCGCTTGGTCTCTCTCTGGTTGTGTCGGTTAGCCTTGCCATCCTACGATGATAATGAGGGTAGAGATATTGTAACTGCATTTTCGAATACGCTATAGTACTTCGTTGATAGTTGTTCTCCGTTGATTGAACGCCATGGCTGAAAATTGTTAGGAGGACTATTCTGCCCTGCTAAATAAGAACGCAGTAATCGACAATTTTGCGATTTTCGCTTTTTTACAAAAATGGCATCCTAAAGGTTTTATTTACACGGGAAAATTATATTTTCATGTTTTTTTTTTTTTGGAAATATGGTTTTTTGCTAACGGTTTTTGCAGTAATTGCATGAAAATAAAGATTATGCTAAACAAAAGTGGGGTAATAAACATGTGCTAGAAAAGAATAAATAGAATAAAAAATATGTTCCATTTAAAAGCTTGAATTTTTTCCCATTTTTTTCATAAAAGTGTATTGTTAAAAAATAAAAATTTCTTACTTAAATAACTAAAAATATGTTTACCGCGTTTTTCTCCGAACCGCCTTTTTGCAAGTGCTGCCTTCTTGATTACTAGGGCAGTTGTTGTGCTTCTTTTTATTTTTATACTTAGGTGGATCAAGATTAACACATGTCTTAGAACCGGAAAAGGCAGCAGCCCAGCATATCATATCATGGTAGAAGGTTGATCCTATGATTTTCAACCTACAGTAAGGGTGTAACAAGTAACCCCACGCCGATTTTTCTAAATGGGGTAAGCAAATGTTTATCTTTAAACTTAATTTCCCTTACAATTCTGATGTCATAGGGGGCGAGCCTATTGAAACTTTCCGGGCATAAATTCAGACTTCCTGCTGCTTCAGAAAATCTCCTAATGGGATATCTTCTGATCCTGAGGACCGAATTAAAGACTATTTCTTATAAATATCTTATATCTTCTATTAACGGTTGTAATTTGTCGTTATTTTGTGCGGTGTTTGCTGATAATTTTAATTTATATACCATACAAGAACAATAAAACAAGAAACAAGAATGAGTAATTTAAATTGCCTGATGGAGTAGTGGTCGCACACTGTACTGCTGGTCATGAGATCTTATTGGGTTCGATTCCCAGATCGTTCGTAGTGTCATTGAGATATTTCATCAGGAGTTTCACAGTAATCTCCCTGTTGATGGCAATAGGATCGGCCTCTATTACTTGGAAAATGTACATACCTGGCGAAATGTGAGTCAACTATAGGTGCAACTCTGCCTGACCCCTTCGGAGAAATACGTGAGTGACGTATGTTACGATGTTATGTGGATATTTTTCAAGTGTCTACTTCTTTTAATAAAAATGTCTCAATGTTGTGTGTACTGTATTTTTCGAGTGCCTGATTCTTTTGAAAAGCATCTTGCAAAGTGTATCAAACTGATAATGAAGGTCAGGCGTTTTTTCACAAGTCAAATTAAGTGAACTTCTTTTAAATTCTTCTTCAGTGTTTAAAGATTATTTCGTCACTGAAAATTTACAATAAAGACGAGTATTACGTAACATTACAGACTTGTAAGCCAATCTTGACACGGTTTCATGATTCCATATACTTAAAACTTGTCAAAAAGATACCTTTGTGTGGAGGATCCTCCACTCAAGTGGCTCTCGTGAGGAGTGGCTGCGCAGGAGACGGGGGGCGGCGGGAGGGGGGGCAGGCAGCAAGGGTACCCTTCCACCGTCAACTTGACAAGTCGGCGTTGGTCTAAGGACCTGACACTTGCTGGTTCGAGACTAATACCAACTTTAGGGGGTTCGGGCCTCCTTATCTATACTCATTCTTTCTTTTTTCTTTTTTAAGGTTTTTTTGACAATTTATGTCGTTATGAATGGTATGAATGTGGCGTGTTTTGAATTATGTACTGATAAGAACTGTTATGTTTTGTTAATTGTTATTTTTGTTTGTAGCAAATTAGTTTTTGCGTCAGGATTTCGTTTTTACTTTTGAGTTCTTGGGTTTTGTACTACTAAATTTTTTGACGTTTTTTTAACACTTTTACGGGAAGTTTGATGATGACGTAGTTCATTTTGTGTATAATTTTGTTCGTATGCTTTCTTACTCTTTTTCTCTCACTGGATAGTGGTGAGCCTGAGTTCCATATGGTTCCTAATAGAGGGTTTAGACGAGTAGCAATCGCTTTTAAAGCGTTTCGTATTTATACAGTAGCTATACATTCTTGACATTTCCACTATCGTTATCACAGTCACTTTGTATGCCCATCCAAGGATACTGCTGGGCTAGAGGTTTATTCTGTTCCTGGTGCTGAAAGGTAGCCTAGATACCGACATGAGAATTTTCGTGATAAGCGACTTCTTCTACTTCTTTCTTATCGATCGTTTTTTTAAGTCACTTGGGCTAGCAGGGGGTTACCACGTTAATCGTGTCATCGTGGCGTTTTATGTCCTCTAAAGTGCAGTTAAAGGGACACTTTGATCACTTCAGCAACTGGGCCATGGTCCAGTCAGTACCACTCACACAGAGTGTCGGAAGGATTACCTTAGGGCATCCCTAGAGTGCCGACATAATGGGTGGCGTGATAAGCTTCTAGAAGCTAATGGTCCGAGGGTTATCTCCTCTTCAGCATAGGAACTGAACCATTACCAATTGATCCAATCAGTGAGGCAATCGCAGTGATTGCAATCTTCCCTTCAACGTTCATTGTGTCATTGTGTGCAGTTCAACGTTCATTGGTATTTGGTAGACTCGCTAACTCAACTAGAGGAGACAACGTTGTCCTTGGTTCAGACCAGTTTTCCTTAACCAATATTCAAAACTTTGAGCTAGGTAGTCCTTGGTCAGAGAAAGTTAGGTACCTTCGGTTCCATCTTGATCTATCAAAGAAAGATCGAAAAATTCAAGGGCAATCAATAATGAGGTATACCTGTTTTCGGGACCCGATGGCTTACCTGGCAAAACCTGGGTCCGGGCCTCGGAGGCACTGGGGCCCCGACTGGAGGGGATCCTAAGGGCATGCTTGGAGAGAGGTCAGTTCCAGCTTCGTTGGAAGACGGGCAAGCTGGTCCTCATCCGGAAGCTGGGGCGCCATGCGGACTCTCCGTCCGCATACCGGCCCATCGTGTTGCTTTAAGAAGTGAGCAAGCACTTTGAAAGAATCATTGCCAACCGCCTCGTCGGGCACCTTGCGGGCATGGGGCCGGATCTTGCGAAACACCAGTTTGGTTTCCGCAAGGGGCGCTCAATGATGGACGCCATCATGCACGTGAGAGCCCTCACGACGAATGCGGTGTCCCGGGGTGGGGTCGTCTTGACGGTCTCTTGACATCGCCAACGCCTTCAAAACCATGCTCTGGAGCTGCATTATCCGGTGTCCGGTATCACCGGTTGCATCTTTCTTCGTAGTGTGGTCGGGGACTACCTGACGGATGGGGCCGTCATCTACCCCGGTCGCAGAGGAGAATGGAACCGGCGAGAGATGTCGTCGGGATCTGGAGGCGATAGTCCTCGCGCGCCTGCACGAGTGGCACGCGCAGGTACTACGCCGGGGGCAAACTCCGCTGCCACGGCAAATCACCGACCTCCGGCGCGATCTCATGGAGAAATGGAGAGAGCGACTGTCGCAACCCCGTGCAGGGCACGCCACTATAGTGGCGATAAGTCTATTAGAGACGCTGTGGGCTATTTGAGAAAGTTAAAGGTTAAGGTTAGGTTTAAGTGGCTAGAGAGGCGCCACGGCGCCCTCACCTTCCGCCTGACGCAGGACCTCACCGGACACGGTTGTTTCGGAAGGTACCTCCACCGAATCAGGCGGGCGCGGCGAAACGCCGAGAGAGGTAATGGGAAGCCGTCACCTCCTTCTTCCTCCTTGTAATGGGAAGCCGTCACGCTAACGAAGGAGGTGGCGGAACGTGAGAGGGAGAGAACTTCACGTCCCAGCCGCCGCGGGAGACGCCCCGGGCGTCGGGGGCCACGTGGTGGCTTTCGGCCACCGTAGACGCGGGCCTGTGGACGGTGAGTAATGGGCTAGTCCGTCCGTCTTATGACGACAGGCCAGTCGTGTTCCACGTGCGCCTCAAAGAGATGTCAGCAAACAGGAACGGTCCCGTAAGGGCCGATTCTTGCCGGGGCTGCGGGACTATTCGAAAGAGATACCGCGGCCCTGGAACACTAAGGGCAAAGAAGGAATGAGTTTTAGTCAGTACAAGTCTGACACTCCCTTCCGCTTATATATCCATAAAAACGGAAATAGCCCTAGGAAAAACCTATGGCTATTTCCCATAGGCCATAGGAAAAAGACTACATAAGCTCCGTTTCAGCTGAAACCACTGCTGCTGTGCCACTGTGGCACTGGACCATACCTACGATACCATACTTACGAGTCGTATGTACATTGTGGGTTCGAAGCCAGGCTGTGACAGACTTTAGGCTGTGACAGACTTTAGGCTGTGCAATTATTTGAAAGAAAACACGAGCGAAAACCGGCACGTCCAAGAATCAAAAAGGCGACGACACGTGACAGCCAAGAATTCCCAATGGGCTCTCGTGATGGGGGTAATCCCACGTCTCCTTCCCACAGACAGAAGTGTTGGGTCTCAGCGGTGGGGACGTTATAAGGTGATTATGTTATGGTATGCTTGCTAGAGCCGTAGTTCTTAACCGGCTGAGCTGTTAGTCCTGCGTCTCAGCCCTCGTCGATTGCCGCCCCATCAGACTATGAGTTGATGAAGAAAGATTGCACCTCTGTATGTTTATTGTTTTTTTTTGTCATTTTGTACTTTGTATGCACGTCATGTCCCTGCGACAAATAAATATTTTTTAATTTCTTCCTTGCACAACTGAAAGAATTTGTGCACTATAATATCTCGCGCGTCGCTGGCTAGTCCCCGCTTAGATTGGCTGCCATGGCCGAAATTCCGTCTGGACGGAACTATACTACCCCGGGCAAACTCTCACATGGAGCCACAGACCATTAATACTCTAGGCCTTTTTCGGTATCTTTCGATTCTTCACGATGTTCGTTGTTAATCCCTTGCAGCCGTGTGTTAGTAAATAGAGTAGTAATGCAGCATTGATTGGCGGCGTCCGCTCACTCGCTCAGCGTCGTGTCGTTCATTCACTCTGTGAGTCATAGGGCGCGCGAGCCCGCGGGACGCCGTACGATGCCTAGCATGACAGGGTTGCCAGTGGCTGGCCTTTAGGTGGAGGGTTTAGGGAGCTATACAATTTTTGTTGAATTATGATAAAAATCTCTAGTCTGGCGGTCGCAAGGCGCTACAGCTGAACATGTGGTCCTGGGTTCGTTTGCCATGTCGGCAAAGTGGTATTGGGTTTTTCCATCAAGACTTTGTGAGTAGCCGCCCTGAATCTGGAATTGTGCCCAGTTTATGGCAATAGACTCGCCTCTATTACATGGGACATACACAATAGAATAGCTACACATCTGCCTAACCCTTCGGGGCTAAAGATTCGGAAGACCACACTTGTAACTGGTGTGAGATAAGCTGGTTTTGGTTCTTCTTCCTTAGCTGCTAGGGTTAATGATATGCAGGGAAAGGCAAGAAGAAGATAGGGTTGGGCATGATCCTTGGTATGGAAGGAATGGAGAATGAGGCGGTTGGTGCAGAGAGTCTTGTTTGATACTGACCAATATTATCTGTTAGTTCGCCTCGTCCATGAGTCGTACCCATCTGAACGACTCTTCTTCAAAGAGCTGTCCCGTAGACAGCGTAGTGAACAAAACGTAGAGATCATTATGGCAATGATTGCCATGAATGATGGTGATTTCGAAATACATAGCTATAATCGGAATGTCTATACTTGTGCCCTGCTCTAGTGCGGAAAGATACCTCAAACTTTCACCCCTAGTAGATTGAATTAAAGGAGCTCACACTGAACCAGCAACACAACCAGATTTACCGACCACCGAATCCTTTGACAAGACCAAATTTTCTTTTCCACCCTGAAACTTTTCCACATTTTCCAAATTTTCGCGACCAGCAACCCTGTGTGTGTAGTGAGCGCGTGCGGGGCGGGGCTGTTGGGTGCGGGTGTGCGGGGTGGCGGGTCGGCGGGGTGGCGCATGCGCGGTGCGGGCCCCGGGTCGATAGGGCTCCGCGCTCAGTCCGCGCCGCGCCGGGCCACAGTGAGCCCGCGCCGCCCCGCCATGAGGGCGCGCGCGCTACTTTTCCTCCTCGTGGTTTATGCTACCTACAGCCATGCCGAGAAGAGCAAATTCTGTGAGTCTTTTTATTAACTATAAATATGTATTAAAATATAGGGAATGTTGAAATCTGAATTTTTTCTGTGTTTTCTTAGGGCTGCGGGCGATTGGCGCCGGTTTTTTGTATTTCTTGAGTCAGGTCTTCAAGTTTCAGCGTCTTCCCTATTTCAGACGAAGCTTAATTTATGTTTGGTACATGTTTGTCAATTACCATAAGAACACGTATCTCTCAGTCGAACTTTCGCGGCAACTTGCCCAACGATGTCGGTAACTCGTGTAGAAACTCGCAACTTCCAAAAACTCTAATATCCTTACATAATAAATTGGAGTTAAGCCTTTCCTGTCCAAATATTGTTCAGGTTAGTTATGTAAAATTACGTTTTCTCTTATATTGTCCGGAAATAGGTCACGAAGACAATAGCCCCTGAAATGTAAAAGCGGCGCGCGTCGTCCCTTCGAGCTTCGCAGTGAGCGTATCTAATATACCAGACGATTCATTACCTCTAGTTTGGGCGTACGACTTTCTTTATATCGTACGTATCCTTAACGATATTAGGTCGTTACGGCGACGTGTCGTTACGTCTAAATGATACTTCATAAATGTGTAATCTGTTTGATATTGTTCGTGTTGAGGTTTTGTGTTTTGATGGCGGCTCTATTGATTTTAATTTGGATGTGGCTTTTCGTTTTGTTGTAAAATGTTGGCGTTCTTTTGGGTATACGTGTAATACCTACCTGTTACACGGTTTTTTTATTATGTTTGCGGGTACGTGGCAATGTTCCTAGTTTGTTCTGGCAAGCTTTCTCTCACATTCTCCACCGTTACAATACCACAGTTATTAAAAGTCTAGTTTATCATAAGAATAAATTAATTTTAAAATAAATCCAAACTGAATTAAAACCCACTTGTTGCAGTAATAGTTTTAATAGTAAAAATAACGCATTAGAAATCACAAAAAAAAACCTTGCGATAACCTGTTTATCATCAAAAGGTCTTAAGTTCAATAGCGGCACAAAAACATAACCCGTATGAAAAATAGTAAAATAAGTAGTTTCTAGAAATTTAAGGCGCTACACAAAATAACTAACTAAGTTACTAAATGAGAAAAATAAGTATCCGCTTAACATTTCGGATAATGCGATGGCATTTTTGCACATACCAGACCAACAGCAACTACAAAAAAATATTATTTAATTTTTCCATTCTAATTCTAAAAAAACATTGAACTATGTATTAACTAAAATACTTGTTGATCTTTTGCCAGCCTTCTGACAGTTTGTTGGCTATCTTATCCACCGGACCAGGTCCTCCACAATGTCTGGGACCGCCAGCCAGAAGCACCGTCTGTCCTGGTGCCAGCTTTATACTCTTATCCATCGGCAGATGAGTAGCAGGGGAAAAGTTCGATCCAGTGGAACTGGTAGCTACGGTCATCTCATGTGGTATCCCTGGAACCCTGGAAGGGTCAACTTCAGTTGGCTCTTTTGCTAGATTTGCGATGAGGAGTAGGGATCCACTCGAACCCCACCTTAGGACAACCACAGCTCCATTTTGACGCTTTATCTGCGAAAGGCACATCGGGGGTCGGGAATTAATTATTTTGATTGACACTTTTTTAAGTCTTACGTTTACTGTTAACAGAGACAAGGGTTAAAAGCTCTGCAGGCCTTTTTATTACCTTCTGTCCATAGACAATTTATTTGTGCTGACGCTTTTTAACTAAATGCATTAGAAAAACTCATTAGGGCTAAACATTTTAGTGCTCAAGTTATACAGTGTTGAAGTTTTTATGGGCAATAAAATCATTAACACTGCTAGCTTTGAGTTTCAACTTTTAATGTAATTTGTTTTTTGCAAAACTTTATAATGTTTTTGAAATAGACATTGGGACCAACTTAGTTGCGTTTCTAAAAATCTGTAATGTATCTACATGAGTTATATTTAAAAAAAAATAACTGAAAACCTTCACAAATTCTTAAATCAAGTAATGAAGCCATATCCCGAATATGATACGGATATTCCTAATGAATTACGGTCGCTTACGCTCCATACTTTTCTATCACCCCATGAAAAGCAATATCATCCGCGAACGATGGAGAAATATACGCCATTATGGCTGCTTATCTCCCGTTTGGTAATCGGGGAGATGGCTTATTGGGAATTGCGCAGGCGTTCGCCTCAAATCAAAGTAATAGTTGTGTCATTTCACACGCATCCAGTGAATTTTATTACGCCGATATCAGTTCAAATTGAATTCATGCAATACTCTTTTATTTTGATGTGTTTTTTTTTGTTTTATTATGTGACGTTTTTATGGTCCGGGTTGGAGGAGGAGATTTTATTGATTTACGTTTCAATAAATTTTAAGGCAAAATATATTGAAACGCAAATTAATAAAACCTCCTTAGTCAAAATCTTAAATCAACCAATAGAAAACGTACAGCATTAACAGCTAGGTAGACCTTTGAGTTCCTTTAGCTGAAAGTTTTTGAATAATCCCTGAACAGGGTTTAACAAGGGATGAAAGTTTGTATAGAAGTTACTCTTTTTTAATGTGATATACCATCGGGCACAAAGCTTGTAGTAAATAAAATACCTCCACATGAGGCCCGAAAGCCGGCGACTTCCTCAGCGCAGCAGCGAGCCTCAAAACACCAATATGACTAAAATCAGTCGCGAACTCCGTCTTAGCGTTCGCATATCTATAGTTAGGAGCCAATGGCAGCCAAGGTTCTCCAGTCGTGAACCCAGCGGTTGCTGTATCGTCCCAGGGGAAGGGCGCGGCCCAGGGAACCGCGGCGTTGGGCCAGCAGGTGTTGCCCGAAACCCATTCTAGCATGGTATCTGCTGCAGCCAGCTCATCACCTTGCTGGATGACTGCAGACCCTGGCAGGTTTAGTGCCAGGAGGTTTATAGTGTCCACCATGTCGCTACCATAGCGAGACGCTGTGCGACTCTCGTTTGTGGTGCTGGTCTGAAAGTATAAAAGGGGACTGTAAGGAACTATAATCGGCTTTTAAGCCACCGCAGGATTTACTATAACATAAACTCTTTCAACAGGATATAATAAAATATGATTGTGCTAGTTTCATCTGACTCTATGCGTCACCGAAATGAATGCCTAAATATTATTGCACTGTCAGTTGCAGCTCTCGACGCAGCATCATCAATCCAAGGCAGCTCTTTAAGTTAAGCTTTTATTTAGGTGTCCTCTAGTGTTGATGAAAACGGTCATTGATTGGTCAATATAGGCCAGCGCACACCGGGGACGGCACGGAAGGGCATTTTATCTTTACTCAATGTAAATTCATACGTAGCTAGTCGTAACAAGATACAGATTCTAATATTCAATGCCGCGAAGGTAAAAACCCTTTGATGCCTTGCGGTCGAACTCTAAATATTGGAATTTATATCTAGTGACCACTACGATACGTATGAATTTACGTTAGGTAAAGATAAAATGACCTGCCGTGCCATCTCCAGTGTGCGCTGGCCTATATTGACCAATCAATGACCGTTTTCATCAACACTAGAGGACACCTAAATAAAGGCTTAACTTAAAGAGCTGCGTTGGATTGATGATGCTGCGTCGAGAGCTGCAACTGACAGTGCAATAATATTTAGGCATTCATTTCGGTGACGCATAGAGTCAGATGTCTCCCGAAATTGAATTAACTTGGTATTTTCACAAGTAAATTCATCTGGGTGGCTTATACGTGATGTCCCCTGGGTAATAAATAAAGTTTATCACAGACTGAACCACGGCCAAAGCAGCCATTAAACGACTTAGGTCTCACGGTCCCCGGGCAATATCCTTTGGAGACTAGATTTCTTTCGGACGCTTCATTACATGGGCATATAATTGCCCATTTATTTCTTTAGTTACTTTCGCAAGTGAATAAGACAAATAATGTGCGAACAAACATAAAAAATCGGATGATAGATAATTGCAAAATAGTGTTAATTAAAAAAATTGGTGTCAATTAAGCCTAAAAAACATCGTGTTCACTATTTTTAAAGCACTCTTTATTAATTGTGTTCAAGGTGTGTTTACACAACAGACAATAAAATCCTTCTAAAAATAGCTCAAACCACTGGATGATCCAATTTTAAATGAACTAGCTACCCGCCACCTGCCTCGCCCGGTTTTTATGACTTGACAAATCATCGAAATTTCTTAGCAATTTGTTTTTAAATTTAATAGGAATGTGTCCTCCGGAATAACTTTTCTAAATTATACCGAAAACCGCATCAAATCAAAATACATTTTGTAGTATAATTTCTAATAGTTCACACATACAGGCACAAAAAGTGACTATTTTTAATAATAATACAATTAAAGATCAATCAACAATACTTTGAAGATAATTGATAATTATGATAGAACTAGCTTTTTCCCGCGGCTTCGCTCGCGTTTATTTAAAATTTGATAATCAATTCGCACTACTAAAGTTTCTACAATAGTATAATTAAATCATGATTCGAAAGACATGTAGCGCCATCTATTATCATAAAAACCTTATTGTTGTTTTCCTATGTCCGTTTCTGTACACCTGACATCGTATATGCAAAATTTCAGGCTGATCGGTTCAGTGGTTTAGGCGTGAAAAGGTAACAAACACACTTACCTTCGTTTTCGGATTAGGATTATTTAAAAACTAGCTTCTGCCCGCGACTTCGTACGCGGATCCCGTTGCTTACGCCAGCGACAACGGGGTCGTCAAAATCGAAAATTTGAAAAAGTCTGATGTAGAATTCTAAGGCCCGGGGACGGGAAAACAACGGAATGAGCGAGACGATTGGAGTCGTTCCAGATCATTCGGTCGTTCATTTTTGTATATCAACAGGAAATGCCCATCAGACTAAATAACTTTTGCTAAGACGTCATTCCTTAACATGTTATAGCGCTGCCATGGGCTTTGGAGTTCCACAGCAGGTGTTCCAGATCTTCAAATTTATTCTCACAGCAGAAAATGCTCTTCACGTGGAATATTTTTAGCTATTGCACCATTTTTATATCTCTTATACTGTAGCTGGTCTGTTGCGGTTCTGCATCAGGTGTTAATTTTCTAAAATAAATTATAGCCTTTATGTTGCCCAGACTATACAACAAAAAACTTTTCTTCCCGTTACTCCGCAGCAGATCCCAAGGGTACACTGAATTAACTTCTGTCTCTTCATGCCGTACTCCAGCAATCCTTTCTCTCTCACTTTAACTTTTCTCTCTAACTGATCATGAATATTTTGTTGTGTGCGTGTTCGGGACAATGTATGATAATCTCGATCAGCAGTTAGTCGCGCATCACGTTCATCACTCGTTTCAAAAGACCTGTTAGTAGATGTGCGAATTCGCTGAGAACTCAAGCGTGATTCTGTATCGGTAAACGTTTCTGACTCGCGAGACAATGCATGTCGCTCACGAACAGCAGACAGTCGCGCATCACGTACTGCACTTGTCTCTAGAGACCTAGCAGCAGATACGTAGATACGCTGAGAACTCAAGCGCAATTCTCTATCCGTGAACGTCTCCAACTCGCGAGACAATGCGTGACGTTCACGATCAGCGGACAGTCGCGCATCATGTTCCGCACTTGTTTCTAGAGACCCTAGCAGCAGATGCGTAGATACGCTGAGAACTCAAGCGCAATTCTCTATCCGTGAACGTCTCCGACTCGCGAGACAATGCGTGACGTTCACGATCAGCGGACAGTCGCGCATCATGTTCCTCACTTGTCTCTAGAGACCTAGCAGCAGATGCGTAGATACGCTGAGAACTCAAACGCAATTCTCTATCCGTGAACGTCTCTGACTCGCGAGACAATGCATGACGTTCACGATCAGCGGACAGTCGCGCATCATGTTCCTCACTTGTCTCTAGAGACCTTGAAGCAGATGCGTAGATACGCTGAGAACTCAAGCGCAATTCTCTATCCGTGAACGTCTCCGACTCGCGAGACAATGCATGACGTTCACGATCAACGGAGAGTCGCGCATCATATTTTTCACTGGTCTCTAGAGACCTGGATGTAGATGCATAAATACGCTGAGAACGCCAGCGAGCTTCGCGATCCGAAGAGGTTTCTACAGAGCGAGTTGCAGCCTGATGTTCTCGAACAGCATCAAGTCTATCCTGACGCTCTTATTTAGATTCTTGGGATCTTATGATCCTCAATCTTTTAGCTCCTTTGGAACGTTGGGAAAGACTTGACCTATTTCTAGGCATGGTTATAGTTTTATTCTGAAAATACCTGATCAATTAAAATCTAAGTGACTGCTCCCCTGCGTTACCGGGTAGGCTACCGTGTCACGAAGATAAATGGAAAAGGAAATAAATGGGAGTTTCAGCTAGTAGAGTCAAATTTTCAATGATTCATAGAATTTTCATCGAAAATCAGTCCTAAACTGTTACCGCCTTCACCGCGTGGAGGTACTCCCAGCTTATGTTATTTTATAATTATACAATGAACTCTTGGAGTTCTACAACAGGTGTTCCAGATCTACAATCTTTATACGTCAACAGAGAGTGCTCATCAGCCTGAACAACTCTTGCTAAGACGTCATTCCTATATAGGTAATAGTGTAGCTGGGCTCTTGGAGTTCCATATCAGCTGTTACAGATCTTCAAATTTTATACGACAACAGAGAGTGTTCATCAGGCTGAGCAACTCTTGCTAAGACGTCATCCCTATATATGTTATAGTGTAGCTAGGCTCTTGGAGTTCCACATAAGCTGTTCCAGATCTTCGAATTTTATACGACAACAGAGAGTACTCATCAGGCTGAACAACTCTTGCTAAGACGTCATTCCTATATATGTTATAGTGTAGCTGGGCTCTTGGAGTTCCACATCAGGTGTTCCAGATCTTCAAATTTATTCTCTTAGCAGAAAATGCTCATCACGTGAAACAATTTTTGCTAAGGTACCATTTTTGTATCTCTTATAGTTTAGCTGGTCTGTTGCGGTTCTGCATCAGGTGTTCAAGTTTCCAAAATAAATTATAGCCTATGTGTTGCTCAGACTTTATACCTATACAACAAAACAAAAATCATTCAAATCCGTGAAGTAGTTCCGAAGATTAGCGTGTACAAACAAACAGACAAACAGACAAACAGACAAACAGACAAACAGACAGACTTTTTTTTTTGGTTTCGTGCTCTATTACTGTTTCTAAACCCCCCTCAATTATTATTTTTTTAATATATTCAATGTACAGACACAGTTTTTTTACTGTTTTATTATATGTATAGATAAATTTTTCAGCTAGTCCATTCCAAAAAGTGCATAGATGATGATTAGAACTCACGACCCATGTAGAGGCTTCTAGAGGCGAAGTCAGTATGGAGGCATGGAAACCCAACACCATCTCAGCAGTAGACCTGGAGGCAAGGGCCAAGGCTCTGCTGAGGATGCTGTTGGCTCCTACACCTCCGTCTCCGTAGTACATCGCAGATTGCTCTGGTCTTAGAGACGAGTCTACGAGGATGGCTCTGAGGATAGCAATGTAGTTAAAAAATAAAAATGATTCCGAAAATAATGAGGATGACCACCCAAGTTACGACGGCCAAAGACAGGAAGATAATTATCATTATTTTCCTGTTTTTGGCCGTCGTTTCGGAAACCATAGCAAAGTGGCTGAAAACTTTCTAATTTTATAAGACCTCTTTTTAATGTCACCGAAAATCTCTCTCCATCATAAGATATTCCATTTTTGTAAATATTGCACATCACAACACTCCTTACAAGTGACCATAGATTTTACAACTTAATTGTGCATGATGCTCCTAGTTAACGCCTTTACCTCAGCGTATCTTTAGCTAATTAGGCCATATTTCCCAGTACCTAACGGTCAAGATATCAGATATAACAGATCCTCAACATAAAAATGTTACATTGAAATCTGAACCTTATGCAGTTTAGATAAGATAGAAACAACGAAGGTGTTATTAAAATCCAACAAAGGTATTTACTTGTTAGCATTTTGATGGCAATCTAAGTTGTTCCGGCTTAGAATTCAGCTACGAATTGGGCGCATATAGAATACTAATAGAGGGTCTTTAACTTACGGAGTTTCCAAACCACTACTGCGCGCGCAACTCATGGCATCTGCAACCAGTTTCTTCAGCAACTGCTCCCCGCAGGCCAGGTCTCTTGGGAAGTCAGGATTGAGGAGTACTCCTGCGACTCCTCGTTTGAGCCAGGTACACTGGGCTGCTAACAACTCGGCTGCCACATCCTTGCAGCAGTGGTTCAGGACTGCCTCGTTATTGAAGGTGCCGAAGTAAGAGGATCGGTTCTCATGCCAAAGCCAACTGGTGCCGTGTTCAGGCTGGAAGATAGAATTTTGAATGACATCTTCATTTTAGCAGCCTTGAAGGTCCCACTTCTGAGGCAAAGGATTCACCTATATCCTCCCAGGTATCCCTCTCCTGCTAAACCGTCGATATTTCCGATCACAGTTATTGTTCCTATATATCTGTGCACTTTGTGGAGTACTTTTCGTGTTTAGCTATTCGTGCTCACTTGTAGTGTGCGTTGGATGGAATACCTTGTATTTACGACAGACGGCTCAGCCTCGAGGATTGACATTCCAGCAGTGCAACATTATTCAGGCTTGTGTTTAGGTACAACCTCGTTTGTCTAGTGGTTGCAGTCATGCAGTCGCGATTGTTGAGCATGTGGTCCTGGGTTCGATTTCCGGGTCGGGCCAACTGGTATTGGTTTTTCCATCAGGAATATCCCAGCAGCAGCCACGGAGTCTGGATTTGGGCCCGGTTCATGACTATAGGCTCGCCCCCTATTACATGGGACTTAAACAAAATGTTGGTGTACTATTAGGTACATCTCTACCTAACCATTCGACGGGTGTCAGCGAAACCGAGAATTAGTCTGTATTGACCGTCCGTCGGCTGAAAATATTCTGAGTTCTTACTAAGATACCCACCGGTGGTACGTCATCAGCGGTGCCATCCTTCCACACGATCCTGTGTTCGTATCCCGGCACTCGATCAGCACTCGATGTGAACCATTCAGATCCTGTGCTCACAGTCTGTAACGGCAGCGTGATCACGACTTTCAGCTCTATAATAATTGAGTTTAGGTTAAAAGGCGTAAAATGTACTTAACAGACAGACGTAATTACTTCCGAAATTATAATATCAGGACGCATAACACCAGCCTGTACTTACCAACTCTGCTGGCAGACATCAATTAACGTTGATTGAAAAATTATATCTTATGAACACAAGTATAAAATACTTTACTAGCCACGTCTTAACAACCATAATTGGCTTCACTTTTTTTATTGTACTGCTGAATGAACGCTATTCCGTTTAATGAGCTGCCTCATTGGTCTTGCGGCCGCACGCGCTACTGCTGAGCATGAGCTCCTGGGTTCGATTCCCAGGTCGGCCAAAGGATCTAGACATACTACAGACATCCCTGTTTAATCCTTCCGGTATTAAATTACAAGATATTATGTCATGTTGCTGTTGTTGATTATATGCAACAGTATGTTACAAAGTTATCTCACCCAGTTTCTTAGCCTTCGCTAGCAGGTTGGTGAAATCGTCCAGGGTTCCATATCGCGGGTCGATGTCACTGAACCCTGTGGTTCCAGGTTGGGCACAGTCAGCACTCCTGGGTACTATTGGCGATAGTATGATAGCATCTGATCCTAGAGCACGCACATAGCTCAGTTGTTTTAGGGCGCCTGAAACAATATGGAATCGGTAATCTGAATATTTTTTTTGTCAGCCGCATGTGATATTTCTTGTCGTTTTTTATCAGGCGTATGTATCAATGGATTTAAAGTGTGAGAAACTTGGAATCTCGGACCTAGCTCAACAATCTTTTGGATAACATGTTTTGATCGTAGTTTTGGTTCATCTATAAAAATGATAGCATAATAATTTTGCTAATTATTCATTTATTATCATCATGTGTCATTTATAATTGGACATTAATCAATTCAATTACAAGTAACAATTCAGTATGTTAATTTGAATTTCAACAACTAAAAAATAGAATTTGAATTTGATTTTCCTTTTACCTACCTACATTTATGCAATTACCATCAGTTACGCAACTAGGCGAATAAAAAAATACAATTACCAACAGCCTCACCTCTTAAATCACCCAGTCCATCCCCATCTCCATCCCTGAAGCTGTCCACCATCATCCTGTAGTACACGGCATTATTCCACCACTGGGCAGCATCACCTGCCACCCTGCTGACCACACAAACGACGAGCAACCACCACATCTCGTACACAAGTAAACTAATCGTATCATCATTTAACTACGATCGACCTTGTCGAGTAGTGATGGGACATTGTTTGTGTACCAGGTTTAAGTCCGTAACAGGTTTAAGTTTTTAACAGGTTGAGGTTCGTACCTGAGGATCTATAGACATGCGCCAATCACTTTTATAGTGCACTTCAATTTTGTAGTTCAAGGGTGTCGTATTTCTAAAGCGACTCTCAACCGGATTGACGTACCGTAAGGTTTTTGTATATTGCAGCATGGTTCTGTTGCCGCTTGAGCGATTTTTAGACTTTCGGGTTAATATTTGTAAAATTATTCGGAGAAATTATTGAAAACCAATATTGCCATGCTTGGCGCGTGAAGCAAGCTGCACTTCAACGCTGATAGAAGGTCACATTGTAAAGCCTCCGGTATAGACATCGGAGTTCGTTCTAGGCTTAGAAGTTAGGTCCGACTTCGGTTTGGTTGGATTAATGGGTTTAAAGTTGGCAGGTGGCACGGGAATTATTAATGCTGTGTATTGATTTGTTTCAGCAGCTAAAAGGTCTCGGTTTATTAAAGAGTTGAAAGTGGGTTACTTAATTCATTAAATTTTCATGATGAAAAGCTATACAGGGTACAAAGTGATTCTTTAGTTTCCAAACAAAATATTAATTATGAAGAACTAAATTCTGTTAACAAAATGGTAATTTTATATAAAAAAATATAACTCTACTACAATACTGTCCTATTTGACCGAAAGGTTGACTGGTAGAGAATGACTAGTGGCATCAAGTCCGCCTATGTACCATTCTTGTACATGAAGTTTAAATAAATAACTAAATGTTCTAGTGACGAAATATGTAATTGATTTTTTGACAAATGATAGAATCTACCCATAAACCTAACTTATGTTGTGCTTAATAAGGGTATTCTGGTGTAAGTGTCTGATGCATTTTAGCACCTTTAGTATTATTTTTTAATAAAAATGAACGATTTAAGATGGATGGACTGTGTGAAGAATGATATGGCACGAAAAGAGGCGTCTGAGAGAAGTATGGAAGAAGAAGACATGCTGCGCCGACCCCAAATGAATTGGGACAAGGGCAAGAGAATGATGATGATGAATGAACGATTTAAGATAAGTAATCACTTAATTTATTTTAGATTTAAGGTAAATTTCATCGTAAACCTGGTACAACATCATACACAACACTAAAACAAAAAATCTCTAACAAAGAACTTATTTACTAGACAAGGCATTGTGTTTATTAAAACATGTAGTAGTTACGTAATGTTTATTTTTTATATAATAGTAAGTATAACAATATACAGGGACACCGACACAGAAACGCTTACCGCGTATTCAGTACATCATTTTGAACCATCCATTAAATTTTTCATCAGTATTTTTTTTTAAATCAGCTGCAGCATACATATTGATGTGTAGGTATTGCACTTTTTTTAGGAAATACATTTTTTTTTAAATTATGGATGCTAAAACTCTAAGCGACCCAGTTCAGAACGATGTACTGAATACGTGGTGACCGTTTGCGCGTCAGTGTCCTTTCCACCCTGTGTCTACAATAAGGGCCTATCGACACAAACGTTGACCTTATCGCAACTAAGTTAAAGTTCACAATAATGCAAAATCAATTTGTAGTAGGTACACTACCATCGACGCACGGAACTGCAGTCTCGTGTTCTACCTCATGCCCATGCACGCTTTGTATTTAATATAGTGAAAACCAAAGCATGGCATTGAGTGAAATCAAATCAAAATTATTTATTTGCGGTAAATGTAGTAAAAGGATTAGTAAAAATAATAAGTTAGGTCGATGACACATTTCTCCATGAAATGGCTTGCAAACATTAATTTAAACAAGATGCATTTTCAATACACAATTCTTAAAAGTGAACACACACATTAAACTAAATACATATTTAATTAAAAAAGTCTATAATTAGATTCATATTTAAAGTCTCTAAAACTTTTGATATCATGTTGGCGGTGCACGAAACACGATCATTTCTCCTGGCTGCAGTGTCAAGTTTTCCAAGGGCAACTCGTTCCTGGAAAACAATAAACAATTAAATTACTATATTTGAAAAGTTGATTGATGAATCAAGGTATAGACTCCGAGTGCCAAGGCGCTGCCAAAAAAATATACGGGGTGGAAGGGACACCGACGCGAAAACGGTTACCACGTACGGTCAAAATGTATGGAACAGCTGAATTATTTTTTTAAATAACCGATGAAAAAAATTCTACGTAACGGCTCAGAATGATGTACTGAATACGTGGTAACCGTTTTCGCGTCGGTGTCCTTTCCATCCCGTATAAAATAACAAAAAAAAAAACGACCATGCATATAGGATGCACACACGGATGCTGGGTATTTTCGACAGGAATTTACTCAGTAGCAGCCCGAAGTCAGGATATGTGTCCGGTTGATGGCAATAGGCTCGCTTCCTAATACATAGAACTTAACATATTGTGCGAAATGTGAGTACACTATATGGCCCACCTTCGGGGATTAAAGGCTTTATTTGTTATGTTATGTTAATTAGGAAGATAACAGGCCAAATTCGTGTTTTTATTCGTCCTGATCCCTTCCGACAAACAACAACACATATTAATCAGCTTTAACTTGTTTAGCGATTTATTGTCAAATTAAATAATATAAAGATCGTTTTATGAAGAAAAGAATGTTCTATTCACCAAATAATCCATAATCAAAGAATAAATGGAGGTAGTAAAGATAAATATAAGCTATATTAAGTAGTTTAAGTACTTGTAAATTCAAAAGGTAAGTACCTACATACCTATTTATTTACGATAACATTTATAAGTTTATACCTATCTGGCCTTGATATTGTACCTAAATATCTGTTGTTTTTTTAAACAAATTAGCATAATCTAAATTTTATCAAGGACATTGGAAGTTCAATAACAATTTCACATTTGTTAATAGACATCCTACAGCATAGAATTACTTCGATGATAGCATAAGAAAAGAAAATTATAGCACTGTGAATTCATCAGAAATAGTAACCAGAACAGACTATACAGTGTGTAAAGAAAATCAACGTGCAACCTCAACTACTACAACGGTCTACATTCATGTACTGAATTCATGGTTACAAGTTGTGCGTAGATCGCATACACACCTTGTATAGAGCCGTGAACAGTCATCGGCATAGCTGATCAAAAGTCCTGTTTCCGTTCCCAGATCAATCTCCCCTAGTCCTTATTAAAAACCAACGAAACTAACAGCTATAAATCCCATTAACCAAAAGTTCCTTACCCTGCGACCCGGTTGCTATGCACACTAGCAGTATAAACTGTCAAAGGTTCCGACAGCAGCGTGATTCCGCTGAGGTTGACAGTGTCAGCCGTACTGCCGACGTTGAAGACCAAGCCATACGTGTCGTAGGTCCTGAGGAACCTGATCAGGAGCAGGGTGTTCTCCGTCAAGGCTTGCACGTCATATTCACCATGTGATAAGGCTACCTCTTTGCGTAGTTTTGTGAGGGATTGGTATATCTGGAAAGGAAAATTCATAATACAAGAACCGTCAAACTGCTTTTGGTGTTGGCAAAAGGTTGGTCTTGAAAATAAGTTACAACATCAATTTAAAAAAATATATCGAAACACACTCTCTCGATTTTTCTTAAGCCACACGCTATTCTTCACCATCTTTCTGGCCCTCATACTTTCAGTTTATCAATATTTTAATCTTCAAAAGATTTAACATCTTACCTTAAAATGACTAACAGGTACATCTTTCTGAACCTGAAGATTGATTTCCATGTAATCTTCAGCTACTGGTAGCCAAGTATTAGGATTTGTTGAGAACCCAGCGCTTGTACTGGTGTCCCAGTGAAACGGTGTCCTGCAGGGATCCCTGGAGAACTCCAAGTAGTTTGATTCATTCCCTTGGTTCAGGGCTGCGACGTCGACGGTGTCCTCCCAGCTGACGAAGCCGTCCTTCATGCCGAGCTCCTCGCCTTGGTAGGTGATAGCTACCCCTGGGAGTAACATGTTGAGACCGTTCAACCCATCCACCATGTCGCCTCTGAATCTGGACGGCATGCGGCTCTGGTCGTGGTTTCCGAACTAGAAAAATACAGTGTATGATAATTGTTGTCTTCAGATCAGGATAGTTATCTTATAGTCAGAGTTAGATATTTTTCTGTTTGTATACAAACTTACCACCCAGTTAGGGACTTGTCCTTGAGGCATGTATGTGAGCCAGTGCCGGATGACGTAGGCGAAGTCTCTGGCAGTAGACCTAGCAGACAAGGTTGTGATGAAGTCAAAGTTGAAGGGGAAGTGAGCTCCGACCCTTCCGCTCTCGTCTCCGTAGTACAACATCGTCATGCTGATGTTTGCGTAGGCTTCGGCCAGAAGTATCCTGGATGAACAAAAATTATTCAAATAAATATGTGCATTGCTTTGTAATAAACTAATAACTTAATCGTGAAAAATCCTAAAGCCGAAAAGAATTAATTAAATCGACATCAAAGTCAATCAAATTGTTTCACTTACTTAGTCTCTGCGTCATTCTCCACCGCCCACTCGTCAACAGCCTTCCTCCAATCATAGACAACATCGTAGAGCTCTATCAGGTCCCTCACGTGTATCTGCGTGGTGTACCCAGCCTGCTCGGGACTCAGAAACATATTCCCAGACAAAGGTTCATCGGGGTAGTTCCCGTTTGCATCAGGAGCCGTTTCAAATAGATGAGGAATGGCATCCACCCTGAAGCCATCGGCTCCTCGGGCTATCCAGAACAGCATGATCTTGACCATTTCGTCCTTAACGGCCTGCTCTCGGAAGTTAAAGTCAGGTTGCTCGACAGCGAACTGGTGGAGGTAATACTGCTGGCGTATGTCGCTCCATTGCCAGACTGACCCACCAAATTGACTGATCTGTAGCAAAGACAAAAAAAACTTGTTATAGTATAATATTATTTCTGATTTCTATTATACTGAGTTTTGGTGAGGTGTAAGGGACTTACCCAGTTTGAAGGTAATCTCGAGTCTGGATTTTCGGGATCATTTCGGGGATTAGCCCACACGAACCAGTTTTCAAATCCTGGCTCTCTAGCTTCTGATTTGATGAAGTAGTCAGAATAATTACTGGCGTGGTTCGGCACGTAATCTAATAAGACTTTTAAACCTAGAACATAAAAAGAATATTAATTTAGTAGCTGTTTAGTTCTCTGATGCATAGAGAATGCTCCTTTATTTCATCTCCAGACTCATGAAAAGAATCGAATTAAACTTGCTATCCCTTACCCAACTCTTTCGCCTTGTTCACCAGATCATCAAAATCTTCCATGGTTCCATACTCGTCATGTATATTGTAAAAGTCGCTGATGTCATAACCGAAGTCTTTCATAGGAGACTGGAAGATTGGCGACATCCAGAGAGCGCCGACCCCAAGGTCCACTAGATGTTCCAGTTTACTGGTTATACCTAGTGAGAAAATATTGAGCATTAAACATTAACTAAGTAAGATAATAGATCACTTCAAGTGTTTGATAGAAAAACAGAAATTAAAGAGGCCACGTGTTAAGCCTTCGACAAACGTATGATCTGCGAAAATACAGATTGGTAGCATTGGAAGATCATAGAACTTTATATTTCTGGGATGTTCCTATCACTTTCACACAATACATGTATCTTCTAGGATTCATAGCTAAAGTCTCCGAACAAAAGCAAAATAATAACTTTTGGTGTGCCCCAAGGGGCCTTCTGAGGACCACTAATGGCTGTTCAAATTATTTGAATGGCTGTTCTTTTCAACCAGTGCACTTTACCACCGTGTCTGTATCTGTGCGTATAGTGATTGCTTTGCAGCGCATAAACCAGTTAATCGTATAGATTAATCTGATTGAAGTCTTTAGCCATACTCGAGTAACACAATAATAGTCGTAAATTACTTTAAAGTGGATCTTAAATCTAATTCAGACGATTAAATAGGTTTGGCTGTCTCGTCTTTCACAAATGTCATCCCTTTTAGGCTAAATAGAAATTAATTAACGACCTTTTTGGATTTGCAAAATCTTACTTTTCAGGTTTGAATTTACATTTGAAAATTGTTACAAAAGAAACATGTGAAAAGGTTTGGTGAGCAAATAACATACTTAATCGAATAAGTTTCAAAGAACTTACCTTTCAGATCCCCTATACCATCTCCATCATCATCTTTGAATGACCTGGGATAGATCTGATATATCACAGTGTTTTCCCACCAGTCAAGTTCCCTTAACTCTGGTGGTGGTACCTCTTCTTCCCTCATCACAGCCCACACCACCACTCCCACTACGGTGCCCACCACCACAGTGGTAATTACCGCGGCTAGCACGGTGTGTTTCCACGACATTCTTGTCTTGGCTTTACCGTCTGTTAACTCTGAGACCTGAATTTAAAGACTCGTTATCGACTGCTACAATAAACCATTATCTAGACTGATGCTTGATTGTTGTGTTATTGCATGAAATTAAGATAATACTCCCCTATGATCTGATTATTTAGTCATTTGGTGGTATCGTATCTTGTTACTGCGTAGTGCGTACTTATGTGCATAATTTAAAGTATTAAGCATAATTAGTGAGCACGTGGTGTATGCGTGACCATGCAAGTAACTTGTAGGTTATACGTGTGTAGTCGTGATTATTGCAGGTAGCGTTCTGTAGTTTCTGCCCACCCGCTGTGGGAAAAAGGCATAAATGTATGTATGTATGGAAACCTCAGCTCACTACATCACTAGACCAAGCGGATGTAGAGTCGGCAATTTCCACGGTCGAGCTGAGCGGCCGCCTATCTGCAAATTATAGTCCAATCCTGTGATATGAGAACACCATGCAATTACCCATACAGCGTACACACCATTGTTTGTTCCATTACGATTACAAATTGAATCTGAAAATACGTAATTAGGATGATTCAGTGGGACATTAAACAGTTTTCAATGACCGTCAAACAAAAGAACACAGCTAAAGGCCTAAATATAGTCAGATTCAAAGTCATAGCCAGTGACAACAATGATGAAAAAAATGTATTCGGTTTACATAAGCGACCGAAATGGTGAAGTCAATCCTGTTGATAGCAGAGGCCATAGCACGAGCGGGCAGTGGAAACGTAACCTAAATTACGTCATTTTTTTTATCGAAAATACAGTTATCCTATAGCATTTCAGTTAAATTGGTTTCAACAAGCACAATCGATATCATCCATAGATATGAATAAACTCTTAAAATTATGAAAATATTAAAGTGAAACAGTATTTTTAAACTTAATATCGACGAATTTACGATATTTTTACATCGCGCACTCTTGCTAGGACCTCCGTTGTAGAAATACAAAACGCGTTGAAAGTGATTGCCATTTGTTTAGGTTCTTTCATGTTTTTCGGGAGTAGGCATCATCATGACGACCGTAAAGATTCTCTCAATAAAGTCGAATGAGGAAAATTGTTATACATACCTTTTAAAAAATTTTCTTAACTGAAACATGATTGTTCAATTTTTTAATCTCTTAGTCATCTGTAAAGAATGTAACACTATCGTTTCTATGCCCAACTAATGATAATGATGAATTGATTACGAAATGAGCCAGTTTATGTTGATTTTTAGATCAATCGACTTTGTAAAAGAGTGTCGGTACACGTTTCGATAGACATGGATAGTATTGAAACTTTAATAAACAGTAAAGTTGGGTTCTATTATTAGAATATAATAATTGGTTTTGAGAAACCCAGGGGGCTAACTAGAATCTTTGGAACAATACAACGGTCTTGAAACCTCGTCACACGATCAAAGGAGATCAATTATTCAGTGCTTCTTCGATCATAGAGCTTTTGAAGGAGAAAAGGTTAGATTTAAAACTATGTTAGTTGTTAAGTCTTAAGTCTTCGTTTTGAGTGTGACCTTACTTCTGAAAGGCTTAACGAGTCTGCCTTTTACGGGTTGCTTATGATTATTGTAAAACGGATAATTTGTATCCTTCAGAATCAAAATCATTTATTTGTTAAACATATGTATCAACTTTAAGGATCTTATCTTTATTTCTATACTAATTTTATAAAGACTAGCGACTACTAACGACTTATTGTCAGGCCTATGCTGTCCCCCCATACTTGAGTATTAATGCTGTAACATGATAATATTGTAAAATCTAATCATTTTAAAACAGTAACCATAGAGTTTCTTGCCGGTTCTTCTCCATAGGAAACGACCAACCCGAACCGTGCACCTTTTTGTCGACGTTTCATAAGTGCCCATGTAGGCCCATGTGAAATAAAAATATTTTGATTGATTGATTGATTAAAGAGGTAAAATTTGTTTGTATGTAGGGGGTTATCTCCGGAATTAATGATACAATTCTAAAAAAAAATTGCATTGGTAGAAAGCTAAATTTTTCGTGGGTGCTGTATCATCCATATTAGTCGAGCTATCACAATTTTTGCGAACCAATAAGTCGGGGCGGAGTGGTAGTAAGTATTAAAAGTTCTTGCTATTGTTTTGTCATTACTGATGGCATACAAATTTGTAGTCCTTATTTATATTGCTGCACTATTCAGTTTCGTGTAGGTATAGTGTGATTTTGTGGCCCTGATTCCGATTACGGTTACTGTATAATGTACGAGTACGTATGTACTGTGTATGTAACTATGTATGAGTCATCAATTTCAAAAGTGTGTGTTTATTAAGTACCTATTTTTTTTATTTGTCACAAGCATTTCCTTAAGTTTTTTTTTTTATTTTTTTTATTTTTTTTTTATTACAAAATGGGCCTGCTGTTGACCTCGATCACGCCTGGTGGAAAGCGATGGATGAGGTCTATGATGAAACGAGCGTGCCCAGAAGATGCCTGTTCACTCTTGCTTTGAAGGCAGATGGGTTATATGTGGGAGGGAACACAGAAGCCGGCAGAGAGTTCCACACCTTGGCTGTGCGCATGATAAACGTGGAGGAGAAGCGCCGAGTACGACTAGTCGGGATATCAACCAAGTGTGGATGGTACGCCGCAGTACGTCTGCTAGTCCGGTGGTAAAAGGGTGATGGTGGAATCAGATCGTGGAGCTCCTGTGCACACGTCTGTAGAAGACCGACAAGCAGGCGACATTACGCCGATGAGCTAGGCTGTGAAGCGAAGCTATCAAAGTCTCGTCGCCTATGAGTCTTTTAGCTCTGCGTTCCACCGAATCAAGTGCAGCGAGCTGGTATTTTGCTGAACCATCCCACAAGTGACTGCAATACTCCATACAGGAACGGACCTGTGCTTTATATAAACTTAAAAGCTGTCCAGATGTGAAGTATCGCCTCACCTTATTCAGGATGCCCAGCTTCTTAGCTGCGGTCTGAGCTTTCGACTCGATGGTTGAGCCGAAGTTGAGATCCGATGTCAACTCCATGCCCAAAAGCTGTAGGCGGTCGGTGACTGGTACAACTGTACCTCGGAAAGCTGGAGACAACTGGAACTGGCTCTTTTTAGCCGTGAAAAGACATGCCTGTGTTTTCAGAGCATTGAATCTGATCAGATTGTCGTCGCCCCACTTGGAAACGAGATTTAGGGTCCGATTCATTCGCTCCACCATGGCCTCTCTATGAGTAGCAGTTTACTCTCTGCTGGCTCTTGCACTGGACAGGTATCTTTCTGCGACTGTGCTGTCATCAGCGTACCCGATTGCACCAAGCTGTAGCAGGTCGTTAATGTGTAGCAGAAATAAAGTTGCGGAAAGAACAGACCCCTGAGGAACACCGGCATCAATGGCCTTATGATCCGATGAGCAGCCATCTATGACCACTCTGATCGAACGGCCACTCAGGAAGTCGGAAATCCAAAAGTCAGCAGAGATGCCAAATGCAGGAAGCTTAGCCAACAGACTAGCGTGCCAGACCCTGTCAAAGGCCTTTGAGATATCAAGCGATACAGCAAGGGCTTCGCCGTGTTTCTCAATGGCCTCGCCCCAGTAATGCGTAACATACACAAGAAGATCCCCAGTTGAACGACCACGACGGAAGCCGTACTGGTGGTCACTGAGGAGCTCATTGTCTTCGAGGTATGTTAGCAGCTTATTGTTCAGTACCCTTTCCATCACTTTGCACAGTATGGAGGTTATGGCGATTGGTCTATAGTCAGCAGGATCGGCACGGTTACCCTTTTTGGGCACTGGCTGCACATTAGCAAGCTTCCAGGACTCCGGCACCACTCCGGTTTTTAGAGAAAGGCGAAACAAGCGCGTCAAGACAGGAGATAACTCAGGAGCACAGCTCTTCAGGACTCCTGCAGGTATTCCGTCAGGTCCGCTGGCTTTATTCACGTCTAGATTGCATAGGGCCTTACGGACCTCTTTTATGTGGATTGAGATCACCGGCATTGCGGAGCCACAGTGAGATATGTTAGGTGGTATGTTTGAGGCCGTGTCTAGGCGTGAATTTTCGGCAAAGATGGAGGCAAATAGATTTGCCTTCTCTAGAGCCGTATGAGCCAGCGTTCCATCAGACTTCAGCATAGGAGGCAGCGTAGGACGGCAGAAGTTCGTCTCGACTGATTTCGACAGGGTCCAGAACTCCTTACTACCCGAGGGGCAGGACGCTAGCTTAGCCCCAATTCGTCCAACATGATCGAAGCGCGCCTTCCGTAACACCCGTTTGCAATCCTTGGCGGCTGAATTGTACGCTTTTTTCGTTTCGCGAGCCCTCTGACTACTGCACCTGTCACTACGGGCCGTTAGTTAGGCTTTTTGTTATAATCAGTCGATGGTCCCAACATTAGGCGGGCGGCGCGGCGCCTGTATCTTTGGTGCCGTTACATTGAAAATTTGAAGCAACGAAAGTAATAGAATCAACGAAAAAACTAACATAAACCAAGGTTTATCACCGGTTCTCCTATCTAGTGTTTACTTCGTGCTTTTAATTAAAATGTCTTAAATTCTCTATTATTTTGTAACGCTACCGTATCGGGCCAGTCTTTTCACTAAAGAATATTAAAATTCATAGTTTTATCGTAGCTTGATATCCCGCCTGTCTACCGCCGCATCCTAAGTTTCTGTTTACCAATTAAAACCATCCAATTAATTTGTCGATCGATGAAAACAACAAGCACTAACAGGTAACATCAATAGTGGAATGGGTCTTTTTTATCAAAATTACAACTTATTTGCATAGTGGTAAGGTTTTTATTTGATCACTTTACAGTAGACGGGAGACAAAAGTTTGTTTTCTTATACTAACATACAATGTCGTTGGTCAAGTGGTTACAACTTCACAAGCGTTATCGCTGAGCATAAGTTCCTGGGTTCGATATCCAGGTCGGGTTAAGTGCTATTGGGTTCTTGTAGTGGATTCATGGCTTCATGGTTATCAGTAGCAGCCCGGAGTCTGGATTTGCGTTCAGTAGATGGCATTAGGCTCGCACTAACACGTAACAACACAGGGCTAAAACGGAACTGATGCAATATTGGTTACACCCTTCCCTACACCTTTGGGGATGACCGGCTGGTATGTTATGCCTATATCAAATTTGTTAATTTTATGGTCTTATTAACCTAGATAGTTTCAACTTTTAGGGTATTTCTTGCTGAACATTTTATTGCTTCCAGTCCAGCGGAAGAACTGCAGGTATCTTAATTATAATAAAAAAAGTTGCATTGAAACACTTTGATGTTTAGCTCATGCCTTTTAATAAAACAAAACAACATGTTACAAAACATAAAATAAAATAATTTATCTTTTTTATCATTTAAATCTTATAAATAAGTAGCAGTCTATGTACATTTTTATTTATTTAACCATCATCATAGTTTTAGACGGGTGGTGCCCGAAGTAGCAACGCTTCTCCTGCGTCCAAGGTCAGGAAACTACCGTCGATGGGAGTTCTGAAACACAAAATATTACTGTGACGAGGTTCAGAAACATGGAAACCTAACTCTTTCTTTATAGGTTTTTGGGAAGTAATACTGTTAAATGGGTATTCTACACCTATAAGCTCAAGGATAAGCTGTTAAAGTATTTCTATATAATCTGTATCACTTAAATTTCGCGCCTTCCAACTATGGTCTAGTTTTATATAATCTGTGTGCTCACTCTCTACTCTGTGGAACATGTAACGATAATGTGCAAATCCTAATTAAGTATATTAAAATACAAGAATACTATTAGTATCCAAATCCTTTTATTGCAACAGGTTATGGGCCCAGAAGCCCTGTTAGTAGCAAAAAAGTGAAAAACATTAATTCAAGTAAAAAAAGTGCTATTAAAATCAAGCCGGTAATTTTCCTAACCTAAGTGCCACGCGGTCTGCAAAAATGTCTTCCAACAATCCATTGGCATTAATTGAAAAATTAAGGGGCCGAGACAACTACTCGACGTGGAGATTCGCCGTGAAAACGTATCTCCAACACGAAGAATTGTGGGACTGTGTTGAGGGTGATGACGCCGTAGATCCCAAGCGTGACACAAAAGCTAAGACAAAGATAATTCTTCTGGTTGATTCTACGAACTATGTACACATTCAAGAAGCCAACACAGCTAAGGAGGTATGGGAAAATCTGACCAAAGCTTTCGATGATTCAGGGCTGACACGCCGCGTTGGATTACTAAGGGAATTGTGCACGACATCGCTCACCGGTTGCCAAAATGTAGAAGAATACGTCAGTAAAATAATGACGACGGCGCATAAATTGAGAAATATTGGGTTCAAAGTAGATGACGAGTGGTTAGGCACCTTACTACTCTCTGGTCTACCCGAGTCTTATCAACCCATGATAATTGCAATTGAAAGTTCCGGAATGAAAATAAGTGCAGATTTAGTCAAATCCAAAATTCTGCAAGATGTCAAAATGAATGAAAGTCAAAACTCAGCATTTGCAATTAATCACAGTTTCAAAAAGAAAGGCAATAAGAAAACTTTTCAAAAGGGGCCCCGGTGTTACAGTTGTAACAAATATGGCCACATAAGTACAGAGTGCAAATCAAAGAATAAAGGCAAGACGGAAAGCTCAAGTTATGCTGCAGCATTTATTGCCTCCGAAAACAGTAATGATTCGTGGTATATTGATTCCGGAGCCTCTGTACACATGACCAGGCATAGTCACTTATTGTCACAAAAGTCAGAGCCATTGACCAGAACAATCAAGGTTGCCAATGATAAATCCTTGTCTGTGAAATGTTCTGGGCAGTTAACTCTAGATGTTCTTAATGCAAAAGGACAGTGCAATACAGTACTACTACAAAATGTGCTGTATGTGCCCGAGCTGGCCACTAATTTAATATCAGTTAGTCAAATAATAAGAAATGGTGGCCAAGTCAAATTTAACGGCAAAGGATGTGTTATTCTGAACAAAAACAACACTATAGTGGCAACAGCCGTTCTAGTCAACAATATGTACCGATTAAACATGTATAATGAACATGCATACATATCCGACGTTGATGAGGAAGATGCATATATATGGCACCAGAGAATGGGTCATCTGAACTTCAATGACTTAAATAAAATGAATGAAAATACAGAAGGAGTGAAAATACTCTAAACAGACAAGATTACCCTTCAAAAATAAAGGAACAAGAGCTACTAAACTACTTGAACTAGTACATTCCGATGTGTGTGGTCCAATGGAGACAGAATCTCTGGGTGGAGCTAAGTATTTTCTCACCTTTATTGACGATTACTCAAAAAAGGTTTTTATTTATTTCTTGCATAAGAAATCAGAAGTGATTGATAAATTGAAAGAATTTGTGAAATATGTGGAAAACCAACTAGAATGCAAAATCAAGTGCCTCCGCACAGATAATGGCCTTGAATTTATAAACAAGAATGTATCTGATCTGTTAAAAAGTAACGGAACCATACATCAGACAACAGTACCCTATACACCACAACAAAATGGAGTTGCAGAACGACTGAATAGGACTTTAGTAGAAAAAGCCAAATGCATGTTGTTCAATGCAAAGTTACAGAAACAATATTGGGCCGAGGCTGTACATACAGCAGCATATCTTGTCAACAGAATTCCAACAAAGTCCTTGTCATATAAAACTCCTGAAGAACTATGGTCTGGAAGAAAACCAAGTGTTAGTCACCTGCGCATATTTGGGTGTGAAACTATGGTACACTTACCAAAAGAAAAGACAAAGAAATGGGATCCAAAAGCAACAAAAGCCATTTTCATTGGTTACTGCAATGATACCAAAGGCTACAGGTTCATTATACCTACTACTGGAATGATCGTCAAAAGCAGAGATGCAGTTTTCCTGGAGTCAACTGTTATTAGAAATTATGTTCCGGTGGACTTGACAGAGTCAAAAGATGAGTCTATGAATGAGACCCTTTGTGAAAATTCAAATGAGATGTCAACCTCCATAAACACTGTCACAAGTTCTGATGAATTTGAATCTGATGACTCATCAAACAGTAGTATATATGTACCTGATAGAAAATTCCAAGATCTGCCAACCTCAAAAATAACATTAAGGCCAAGAAACAAAATTTTATCTTTAAAAACTGATGAACCAGAAAGTTACTTATGTTATGGTGAAGGAAATATGGACGTTCCTATTACCTACAGTGACGCAATTAGTTCAGCTGAATCCGATAAGTGGAAAATGTCAATAAAACAAGAGTTACAATCTCATAATGAAAACCAAACATGGACATTGGTTGAGAAACCTAAAGACGCCAAAGTGATTGGGTGTAAGTGGGTGTTTAAAATAAAAGAAGAACCAACGGGTCCACGGTACAAGTCTCGTCTGTGTGCAAAGGGATATGCACAAACTAAAGGTATCGATTATGAAGAAACTTTCTCACCGACAGTCAGGTATGATTCCATTCGTTCACTTTTATCAATAGCTGCTGAACAACACTTGGAAATAATGCAATTTGATATAAAGACAGCCTTTCTGTATGGAGAATTAAAAGAACTAATATTTATGTGTCCACCTGAGGGTTTAGAATGTGCACCTAACACTGTGTGTAAACTTAATAAATCTCTTTATGGCCTAAAGCAAGCTCCCAGGTGCTGGAACACTAAATTTAATACAGCCCTACAAAAATTTGGTTTTGTAAAAAGTTTAGCTGATCAGTGTGTCTATATTGGTCAAGTTGATGGAATTAAATGCTATCTTTGTCTTTATGTAGATGATGGATTGTTGTTATGTAAGGAGAAAAAGGTGTTAAAGGACGTTATAGATGAATTAAAAAGAAACTTTGACATAAAGATTTGTCCACCAGTTAATTTTGTTGGTATGCAAATAGAGAGAAGTGATAAATACATATTTATTCATCAAACTAAATATATTGAGAAATTGTTGGAAAAATTTCACATGAACAACGCTAACCCTAACTGTATTCCAGCTGATCCACATGTGAAGCTCCAAAAAGGTGAGACAGTGCCTGTCAAAAACTTACCATACAGAGAAGCAGTTGGCTCACTCATTCATCTAGCAACTGTAACCAGACCTGACATAATGTTTGCCGTTAGCTTGGTAAGTCAGTTTTTGCATTGTTACAATGAGTCTCACTGGAATGCAGTCAAGAAGATATTGAAGTACCTAAAAGGTACATTAGAATATGGTCTATGTTATCACTCTAAGCCTCAAACTACTGAGTTAATTGGCTACAGTGATTCAGATTACGCCAATGATGTTACATCAAGACGTTCTATGACTGGATATGTATTCATTAAAAATGGAGCCGCTATCACATGGTCTAGTCAGCGCCAACAAAGTGTAGCGCTCTCAACAACAGAGGCTGAATTTATGGCTGCCTGTGCAGCCACCAAAGAAGTAATGTGGATAAGGCAATTACTTAGTGATGTGGGAGAGTATAAACAAAATTCCGTGTGCTTAAACATTGACAATCAAAGTGCCATAAATGTGATCAAAAACAGTGAATTTCATAAACGCTGTAAGCATATAGATGTTAAGTATAATTTTGTGAAAGAAAAATACTGTGAAAAAATAATTACTTTAAATTATGTAAACTCAGAAAGCCAACTAGCTGACATTTTTACTAAAGGCCTGTCTAGAGATAAATTTAAGATAATGAGAAGTAAAATTGGCATGTGTCTAAAAGCTTAATTGTAATTGCAATAATTCAGTAAGTAGCATTGTTTCCGTTGTCATGATAAATTTAATTGTTTGATACAGCTGACATTTTTACTAAGGGCCTGTCTAGAGATAAATTTAAGCTAATGAGAAGTAAAATTGGCATGTGTCTTCAAGCTTAATTGTAATTGCAATAATTCAGTAAGTAGCATTGTTTCCGTTGTCATGATAAATTTAATTGTTTGATATTACAGAAGGAAGGCTCTAATTTGAAGGGAGTGTTAAAGTATTTCTCTAAAATCTGTATCACTTAAATTTCGCGCCTTCCAACTATGGTCTAGTTTTATATAATCTGTGTGCTCACTCTCTACTCTGTGGAACATGTAACGATAATGTGCAAATCCTAATTAAGTATATTAAAATACAAGAATACTATTAGTATCCAAATCCTTTTATTGCAACATAAGCAACACTAGCAACACAAATAAAATTGTCCATAGTACTCGTATCATAACTGTCATCCAATTGTCAAATTTGCGTAGGGTGTCCGTTTGTTCCACATTCAACTTCTCTGCCGTTACAAGGTTTGTGAGAACCTTCTTTTTATTACCCTACTGAAGGTAATATGTTTATCAGCCTATATATTACGTATGTTTGTTTCTTTGTGAACAAACATAGGTCATTTAATAAGCCTCTAAGTTCATTTAATAACATTCAATAACTATTTCACGAAAAAGTCATTCAAAGGGGTTAAATGAACTTAGAAGGTTATATTGATGAAATTAATGATTATAACTCTGTAAAGCCATATTTGTTACGGCCGCGAATCATATTTTAATCAACATACAACCTGACACTAACCTGCTAATTGCAATAAACGAATGAAAATTTGAATTTCGCGGGCTACTTTGAAGTTGTATCTGTCTGGAAAGTCCTCTTCTAGGCATGATACTCCGCATTACTCATTATGCGGATTAAAATTAAACTCCATATTGAAAATATCAATAGAATTCTTACCCAGCAACCCTGATAGAATGAATGCTGGAAACATATACAGTAGCCGGTGTCCTCAAATGCGGTACCCTGCTCAAAACGATCGTGTCTGGTTCCTCTCCAACATTGAACAGGAGTACCAGGGTGTCATGGCCCCGGAGGCTTCGGACCAGGTAGAAAGAACTGTCTGTGAGTGCTCTGATGTCGTACTCTCCGTGGGAGAGCGTCTTCACCTTACGGATGGCTGTGAGGGCTTGGTATACCTGTAGGAAAAGTTTTTAGTTAGGCTATACAATGCGTACAGATTTATTTGACAAAGTTATTGTCAAACTGACTGTCGCGAGTAAAATGATTAAGATAGATAGGAAATCACGAAATCGAAACATCATTTTTTCGTATTAAAACCTTTTTCATTCTGTGTTCGAATCCGTTCAGTGACAAATGAAGTCTTTTTATAAATAACTACTGTCATCGGAAAATGTATAATTTTAAAGCTAACCTTAAAATGACTCCTTGGACTCAACTTCTGTTTAGCCAGATTAATTTCCTCGTAATCTTGAGCGATAGGTAGCCAGGTCTTCTGAGCGGTTGAGAACCCAGCGTTGAGGGAGTCATCCCAATGGAAGGGAGTCCTTGCAGGGTCTCGAGAGTACAACATGTAGGTGTCCTCGTCTCCTCGGTTTAGGGCTTCCACGTCGACGGTGTCCTCCCAGCTGACGTAGCCGTCCCTCATGCCGATCTCCTCGCCCTGGTAGGTGACGGAGGTGCCCGGGAGCATCATGTTCAGGGTGTTGAGCCCGTCCACCATGTCGTGACGGAAACGTGTCGGCATTCTGTTGTTGTCGTGGTTACCGAACTGCAATTGATTTAGAGTCGTTAGAGATATGATATAGACATTACAAGTAAAGATTTCAAGATGGAAGGATGAGTGATTTCAAATTTTAAATCAGAATTAGTCAGGCGATTTTTATCATGTCGATAAGATTATTTTAAAGGTATCGCCATTACATACGTACATATGTTTGTAATGATTTTCAAAGTGAGATCTTGGTAACACTATACTCTATTCATTTTATAGAACACACTAAAATTAATTCATAAAAATGTCATCAAAATATTCTTTGAAGTTCTCAATTTACCTGCCAGTTGGCCACAGCTCCGTACGGCATGTAAGTCAGCCACTTGAGGATGGTATACACGAAGTCCCTGGCGTTAGACTTGGCAGACACATCGGTGATGAAGTCGAAGTTGAAGGGGAAGTGTGCACCTATGTCGCCCTTCTCATTCCCGTAGTACAGCATCGTCATGGTAATGTTGGCGTAACCCTCGGAGAAGATGACTCTGAAAAGAATTTGAGACTTGATCAAAATAGCATGGGTACCACAGAAATTTCTGGTCGAGTTCAACCACTATGTGAGGAACTCAATGATAATTATGTTCAAAAACCGCTTAGCCCTATGACGAACTTCTCCTAAGTAACTAAAATAGCAGTATTAAAGAAAAACGAAAATCACAAAGTAGGTATTAAATATTGTAATTTTAAAGTTCTCAATCTCCAATTTGTTGTTAACTGAAGTATAATAATTTGGGGCTTTCTTAGAAGATTGAATACTTGTGTAGGATCGGAATTATTAAAGAGTTTTGTTACTTAGAGGACAATTGGAAATATTCAGCCTAATCACCGTAAATACTCTTATTTTTTTTCGAACAAAGATAAGAAAACCATTTACTTGATTCAGTAATAGCTGGTATTACTTTAAAGATTGGCTGGATGGGCTCGATACTGTTCATTGTTAAAACTCCTGTATCTCATGAGACACATCTGCTTAAGCTGAACTACTCAATAATAAATTATTATCAATGCTTTACTCACCTTGTATCACCCCCTGCTTCTTCATTATACTTATCAATAAACTCCCTCCACTCGTATACAACATCATACAGCTCAATCAAGTCTTTAGTGTACAGAGGAATCGTGTAACCAAGCTCATGGGACTCAAACTGGGACATCCCGCTCAGCGGATCGTCAGGGTACTTTCCGTCATGGTGAGCGGGATCAGCTTCAATCATGTATGGTAAGGCATCGACCCTGAACCCGTCTGCCCCCTTGTCCAGCCAGAACTTCATGATGTTGAACATTTCCTGCTTAACTTCTGGGTTTCTAAAGTTGAAGTCTGCTTGTTCGACCGCGAATTGGTGGAGGTAGAACTGCTGTCTCTTTTCACTCCATTCCCATGCTGAGCCGCCGAATTGACTCACCTGGAATGGGAAGGTGGATGAGAACAAGGGGCGTCTTATCATGGTCGTTGGTGGTGATTTATCTACATGGGAAGGAACATATGCGGAGGCTGCAGCTAGTATACTAGGCATTAAGTTTATCTGAACCCATGGAAAAACGGCTTGGTTTTAATAACCGACGAAATATTTCTATGTGGAAAAAAATCTAGGTTCAGAATGATGTACTGAATACGTGGTAACCATTTTCACGTCGGTGGTAAGTGGTTACCCCTTCCACCTTGTTGTATAATATTTTAATAAAAATCACAGCTGTCATACTTTGACAGATGCGTGACCTGTCGTGATTTGTCAATTTGATAAACAATTAAATTCCCTGACGTTACGTTTCGTATCACGTGTCGCACAATGGTTAAGATTGTAACTAACTACAGATAGCCTATCTCTTAAGAACTTATACTTCTCCAAGTAAATGTTATGTTAATGCAAAATCCTTATTACGCATTCGAAAAGAATCGAAGTTTTGAAAAAGTTGTAAACCGCTGATGTTTATGGCGTATCTTTCTTCATATTTTTTTATGTTAAATAATGACTTGGGGAAAGTTATCGGCATCTATAGCTACTAACTAACGTTAAAAGATCATAAGGTGGATTCCATTTAAGTTCGTTCGTTTTCAGAAGATTTACCAAACCAAATAACGGGCCTGCCCGCACACGCAGGATGAACGTAGCGAAATTCGATTGATTTCAAAATTGAGAATCGTTTCGCACGTAATGTTTATGTAGTTTTCTACTATTTCTGCATGTCATAAAAATGAAAACGGAAATGCTATAGGATAGTTGTATATTCGATTCAAGAATCAAATTTAGAATTTTAATTAGAAATTTGGTTGTATTATGGTGTAATTAAATGTGATAACGTATTTTAAATGTGTAAATACCTAGGAAAATTGTTTTCCTGATAGTTCATAAAGTATTCGGTTATACGACATTACCGGTAACCTATAAACAACAACAGCTGACGGTAATTACGTTAGCTGCAAGCGGAGGATTTAAAAAAACCAAAAATGATTTTACTTAATTTAATTTAAAATAAAAGAATTACATTAATTATATCTTAAATTAGCCTAGGTGCCTATTCGAAGTATGAATATGGAATATAATTTTACGGAGTTACAATAATTGGGTAATCTAGGTCCGTGCGTCACAAAGTGCTATCTCAGCTCGTCGTTTCCGTCGTTCGATTAATTGCAGCGTATGTTTCTATAATAAAAGTATTGGGTGCTGAATTGGCGATTCCCCTTATGCAGCTGCGTGTAACATCTCCACCCGCAGATCAGGAACTATTTTAGAACTTTGAGAGAAAATGTTTCTGGAACTTGTCCTCTGGGAGCGCGAACCTCTTCCTTTTTCCCGGGTTCTTCGTAAGTATGTCCCTTGGTGTTGGGCGTTTCGGATCGTTTGCAAAACCATTTGTTGCGATAGCCCAGTATGGCTATGATAAGTGCGCCTGCACTTAATAATACAATGTAGAAGGGTATGGTCGTATGGTATATGACATCTGATTGTAGCTGATCAAGTTGTATCGGCTGGCTCGTCATGACTTGGTTCTGGATGCTGTGTAGTCCTCCTAAGTCGATTGAACTAAGATGAACTTTGGTTAATGCGGCACCCGGTGTCTCTGCGTCGTAGGGAATGTTCATTAATTTCAAAGGCTGCCCTTGTATTACATCGTTGTCATTGATTATAGTTAGTTCCTTTGTGCGGAGATAACAGTTGATAGGTATAGTAGCGAGGTAGCTTCCTTGTAGCGAATTGAAGTCTTCTCTCCCACAGACTGATTGTACTTTCGTTGGATTTGGAAACGATAGGACGTAATGCTGGTCATCTAGTTTTTCCATTGCTTCTTTTTCCAGAAATACTGTGGTGAATTGGCAGGAACTCTTGAGGGCTTGGTTCATGATAAGTTCTTGTATGCAGTCAGTTTTTGTTCGTATTTGATGGGTTATTTGCTTTTCACAGAGATACCAGTTACTATACTTCGAGCATTCTGCTTCTATATACACGAAAGAGTCCCCGTTAGTTGCTATAAAGGGATAGGTAGGGATAAGGGCTTGACGGTTTTTGTTGGGTACTATGGATAACTTATATAAATCATAAACAATTTTGGAAATTATGGGAAATCTGAAAGCTATAACTATCTGTTTTTCATTGAAATATGATCCGGGCCTGATAACGTCGTAGTATTCTCTGATCTCTAGGCTTAGTATCTCATCCTTACTGTATATTTTTTCTAACTTATTTATCATAGACCTAAGTGTTTCTACATCTATCATCGAATGAACAGTGCTTGATGCGTGAATGAACGCTAACATATTTTCTATTCTAACTAATTCTAATCTTAAGTCTTCTACGTTTTCACTTATAATAGACATGAGTTGACCAAACTTTGCATAGGTTATTAAATTTCCTGTTTTAAGAGTGTCATTTAACAGTAACTCTAAGGTGCTATTGATTTTACTTTGATTTTCGACTAACTGTAGTAGAACGTTATTGTGCTTAGACATCCATTCCTTGCTGAGACTGATGTGATCGTTAAATTCGTTAACTAACTTATTGTTATTCATCTGTAGAATTTTGATAGCATTTTCGTATTTTAAGGCATCTGTGTAATCTAGATTTCCGGTTATGCTCTTAACTACCGATCCAAGACTGTCTACTAGACCTCTCTTTACACGACCAGGCTCTAAAGATTTAAGCTGATTAGATACTTTGCCAATTTTGTTAGTAAGATAATTAATTTGAAATTCAAATAGAGCATAAGTGTCATTACTAAGCCGGCTTTTGTATTCTGATATTTGATACTGTAGTGTTGTAATTTGATTTTCAATGTCCCTTAGGTTCACGTATTGAAGAAATGTATGATGATGAGTGGTCATTCTCGTGGATCCAAGTTTATACGGTAATAGGCCGGGTCCATTGGCCAAGCTTTCAAGTTTTATCTCCGATGTCTGGGTCTCGCGAAGTACCAGCAACAGTAGAATCCTGCAACAAGTTAGGTTCCTTAGGGCCTCTTTTTAACCTATTTTTGGCTACAGGCCCACGTTTCTTGGACGTATAAACGTGTATGGGTAAATCGGCCAAAATGGTATCTTGGGTATACCGCGGTGCCGTTTTCTGGCGGCTTGCAGAAGGGTTCTTAATGAATACCTGTTGTTGAGGAACGTATTCTATTCCTGGTTCACGGTTCTTATTTCTAGTTTCTATCAGCGCAGTACGATTTGATAGAGAAGTTTCGTTAATGATATCGTAGACTTGTTTCATTTGCGCCCTATGATTATGAACGTACTGTTGTAACGATTGTTGAGTGAAATCCATGTCTAGAATATCGCGTGGATCAAAGTGTCCGGTTAATAAATCGAATGGTCTGCATCTAGTGAAGCTATGAATTGAGGAATTATAACCGATTATAGCATAGGGCATAAGATTTACGATAGGCTCCTCTTTGTGTTGCAACTTTAATATTCTTATGTGTTCAAGGAGAGTTGAGTGGAAGCGTTCTATATTACCGTTATCGTTAGGCGAATGCGGTAAAACTTTATGATGGTTTATCTTGTGAAGGCGTGTGAATTCTAGGAACAGTTGATTAGTAAATTCAGTTCCGTTGTCTGTCACTAAAGTTAAGGGAACTCCATGGTGGGTGCAATATTGTAATAGTGATTGAAGTATACTAATGCCCGTGCCATCTCGGAGATGGTATGCTTGTCCATATTTGGTAAAAACATCTATAAATGTAACATACTTTTCATTGTGAACGGTAAATAAATCCATATGAACTATTTCGAATGGTTTTGTTGCCGGGGGTACAATATTAAACTGGGGTTTAATAGGTCTCCGGTCATATTTAGCTTGCCCGCAAATAATGCATTCGTTAATGAATTTGGTTATTTGGTCTTTCATTTTGGGCCAGTAATACTTTCTTGAGAGGGCTAAATAACATTCGGTAATTCCCCGGTGATTAGTTTTGCCGTCATGGTAGTGTTGAATTATCTCTTGCTGACGTAGATAATCTTTAACGTTTTCTAATTCTATCTTAGCTAGTACTAAGTTCATAGATGAGCTCTTAAACTTGTCTTGTATGACTGGTATGATGGAATACATGGCAAGGGGTGGATTTATTAGGATAGCGGTTTTTACTTTTGGGTTAACATACTCTTTGAGGGCATTGACTACATCTTGTTCTAATTTGGACGATGATATCTGGATTGCTATGCGCGTGTGGGTTTCGAATGGTTTAGTAATTACTGGTTTGCGTTTGACATCTTCCACTATCGTAAAGCATAGTTGTCTATGGAATCTGTTAAGGGGCTCATCTGTAATTGGGACTTCTAATATGGGATGTTCGTGACTGGTGTGTACGGTTGCAGTGGATGAGTTCGCAGATGGCGGGTTTTCTGATGGGTTAGGAATCAAAGAACATAATTCGTCTATTAGAGCGCTAGTATCTTCATTATGAATCTCCACCCGAGATAAGGCATCGGCGTTTGTATTGGATTTGCCTTTCTTATAGATAACGGTGAAATCGTATTCACTGAGTTTCAGCCTCCATCTAGTCAATCGCGAATTCGGTTCCTTAAGATTCATCATCCATTGTAAAGGTTTATGATCTGTCAGTACTCTAAATTTACGACCAAACAAGTACGGTCTAAAATATTTGGTGGCCCAAACTATGGCAAGAAGTTCCTTTTCTATGGTGCTATAGTTAAGCTCACTTTCATTTAAGGTTCGGGATGCAAAACACACAGGTTTGTCGGAACCTACAGGTCCTTGAGATAGAACAGCACCAATAGCGACGTTCGAAGCGTCTGTCGTCAGTAAGAATTCCTTATCAAAGTCGGGATACTGCAATATGGGGTCATTCGTTAGGAGAGTCTTGCACTTTTCAAAGCTGTTAATGTACTCGGAGTCTAATACAACTTTTCTACCCTTTTTTAAACACGCTGTGAGAGGTTTCGTAATTTTTGCGAAGTCCGGGATGAATTTGCGATAATAACCTACAAGGCCTAAAAATTGCTTAATTTCTTTTGGAGTCCTTGGAATGTGGTATTTTTCTATTGCGTGAATTTTATCCGGATTAGGTTTTATTCCTTCGCTACTTATTATGTGTCCGAGATAACTAGTTTCATGCCTTAAGAATTCGGATTTATCCATTTGGATCTTAAAATTCGATTCGCGAAGCCTATTAAAAACTTTCTCGAGATTGGTCATGTGCTCTTGTAGTGACGTGGAAAAAACTATGATGTCATCGAGGTAGACAAGGCATATGTCATTCTGGAGACCTCTGAGGACATTGTCCATAACCCTTTGAAATGTGGAGGGTGAGTTCTTAAGTCCCATGGGCATTCGAAGAAACTCGAAATGTCCATGTTCGACATTGAAAGCTGTTTTCTGAATGTCCTGAGGGTCCATCTCGACCTGGTAGAAGCCGCTGGCCAGGTCTAGGGTGGTGAAGTACTGGCACCTACCCAGTTTGTCAAGAACATCGCTAATGTTCGGGATAGGGTATTTGTCGTTGATAGTTTTTTCATTGAGCTTCCTAAAGTCAACTACTAAACGCCATTTTTGCTTGCCCGAGGCGTCCATTTTCTTGGGCACTACCCAAATGGGTGAGCTCCATGCTGAATCTGAAGGCTTTATTATTCCCTGATCTAACATTTTTGAAATCTGATCCCTAACCTCCTGACGATGAATGTATGGGTATCTGTAACTTTTTGTGTAAACCGGGACCTCATCTGTAGTCTTAATGCGATGTTTTATTTGGTTGGTAAAGGTTAACGCTTCGCCTTCGATGTAAAACACGTCAGCATATTTTGAGCAAAGAGCTATAAGGTTAACTTTCTCCTCCTCGTTTAAATGGTCTGTTCGTAATCGCGTTGTCACTTCGTGAACTCGCTTGGTACAATGTTCGGTACGCGTGCACTCGATATTGAATAAGCTTGCATGCACTGGCCGGTCAAGTGATATTATAATATCATTCGGGCTCGTATTTTCTATCTCTAAGTAGCCGCGGTTATTGTCTACAATGGTAAGGCATTCGCGTACGGTGCAATTGCATATAGTCTGTTCGCTAACTAATGCTGCACCGTTTGGAGTGTCGATCGGTACTCTGACTAACTTCGAAGATTGAGCAGGTATTATGTCCTCATACAAGTTAACATTGCAGGAATTATACATACGGATTGGGTTTGATGATGTGCGCGTTATTAATCTCTGATCTTTTAAGTCTATCTTGGACTCCCATTTAGTTAGCAGATCTAAACCAATTAAACCATCGAAATATTCATGAAAACGATATGCAAATAATTTGATGAACTCTGGATCGTTAAATTCCGCGAAGCAAGGTAAACTTATAGAATAATTATTTCTACTGACCGCGTGTACATTGGTAACTTCAAACGGGTCGTAATTTAAGGGAAAATTCGAAAAATGTTTCTCTACAGCTTCTGGACTTATAAAAGACTGATTCGCGCCGGTGTCAATTAGTAATTTCAGGGGTGGTTCTGATATTAATATGTACGGCAACTGACGCTGAGTTTGGAGATTCAATTCTATTTTTGCTTTTTTGATTTCTGTGCCTCCTGAAAATCCTGACTTATTTGACTTGGACCTGCCTGAGGATCAGTTGAATCTGTAATCTTCCCCTGAGCACTTACATCGCTTAAGGTCGGACCATGGTTGCACTCTACTATAGCGAACGGGCTGTAATCGTAATAAATGTTTTCGTAATTAAAACAGGTCGGGTCGTAATAGTACTCCGTCGGGTAATATGAGTCGTCGTATGACGCGCACTCATTCATGTTCATTTCACGATTTTTAAAATAATTAGTTGGTGGTGGATTGCCTGAGTTCTGCCAATTATGACCGGATAACATGGGTCTAGGTGTAAAATGCTGTACCCCACTCATAGGTTTAGGGCCTTGAATCTGATTTTGCGCCGGAATGTTTCTAGGTGGCAAACGGAACATGTTACTTTGAGCGTTATAATTTTGAGGTACCGCACGGAATATTTGCTGTGTCCGATTAGGCATGCGATTTTGGGGCTGCTGATTAATGAAGTTAGGGTTGAACCTAAATGGTTGTGGTGGTGGTAGTTGGCTGGGCCTGATTGCTATGGGGTTGGGCCAGTTAGGAATTGGTACTGCAAAATTATTACTACGTTGGGGACCTGGGTTGGTATTTGCGTGGGGTGTTACAGGGTTAGAATTTTTTTGTGTAGTGGATTTTGAAACCTCACTACGTTCCTGTAAGTACATAACGTTAAGTTCTTCCTGTACATATTCAAGGGCCTTTTCAATAGTATCAGGACGCATGCATCTTATGCGGGATCCCAATGGTTCCTTTAATCCTTTTACAAAAGCCTGCATAGTAACTTTTTTGTACAGTGTACGTTTCGCTTCCACCGTAGTAGGAATTTGCTCATGTAATGTTACATACGTCATCATCGTACTGAACAAGGTTTGGCATTCCTCATAGAATTCCTGAGGTGTCTTATTTCCCTGCGTGGCTAAAGAAAGGTCTCTATACAAAGCTGTTTCATCCCGTTGATCCGAAAAGTTATTGATTAAGGCTGTTCTAATCCCTAGCCAACTGTCAGGTATGCCGTTGGAGTTGATGGTACAAGCAGCAGAGCCTTTTATTTTATTTAAGATGCCATTTAATAGGCATAAGTTATTTAGCTCGCTACCTGGGGCATTACTAACATATTGAGTTACTATTTGATCGCATATTTTAATAAACCTAGTCAAAACATTTGGGTTCCCGTCGAACTCCGGGACCATACGAAGGGTCTTGAAAATTGTATCTGGGTCATGGGCCATATCTATGCTATTTATACTATTAGTTATGCTATTTTCACTATCACTATTCAAATCCCTACGGTTATCTATAGCACTCCAGCGAGCCGTACGAGATGCGGGCTCCTGGGAATTGGAGTTCTTCGGGTGGAAAATCTTGGAACTTGGGTGGTACTAGGACTAAAAAGGAAGCAACACAGGAACAATTCAAGTGTACTTACAAATTTTTCATCTCTGGTTCTCTTGTGAATCGAAGTCTGGATTCTCCTTCCGGAACTGCAGCTGGACCGTAGATTCGGATATTCGGCGCCGGGGCTCGATAGCCACCCAGGCGATTCGCGTACGCGGATATCGATATTAGAGATCCCTAAGCTCGCGAACCGGCCCGCGAATATCCTACCGACTGCGCCAATTACGTTAGCTGCAAGCGGAGGATTTAAAAAAACCAAAAATGATTTTACTTAATTTAATTTAAAATAAAAGAATTACATTAATTATATCTTAAATTAGCCTAGGTGCCTATTCGAAGTATGAATATGGAATATAATTTTACGGAGTTACAATAATTGGGTAATCTAGGTCCGTGCGTCACAAAGTGCTATCTCAGCTCGTCGTTTCCGTCGTTCGATTAATTGCAGCGTATGTTTCTATAATAAAAGTATTGGGTGCTGAATTGGCGATTCCCCTTATGCAGCTGCGTGTAACACGGTCTAACTACGGAATTATACGGATATATACGGGGAGTATTTGTTTACTTTTATATTATAATAGCACACAATCGTATTTAAATAATAATAATTCTTTTTTGTGAATTTAGTAGGTACCCAGTATTGTTTCAAAATCGCTTTGTTGTCAAATGTCAGTTCGTAAAAAGTAAAACTAACTATTTAAACTTTGTTTACATCAGTCTTTTCAATATTAATTAAATATAACGTTCGTGATAGTTATTTTATTAACGTCTTGAAGTAAAAGTACTTTAAAATTCTAAGTTTTCATTCTAGGCAATCTACCCACTTATAAAAAAAAGTTAAATTCTTATATAAGAAAATCTTATTATAGTAATAAATTGAACATTCAGTTAGATAATATCAATTTTGTCAAGCTAGTATAGCAGCCTACCTCATTTCTTTGAGTAACACAAACTTTTTCCCTGTTTATTTCCTCCTTTAATTTCTAAATTTTCTAACATTGATCTATTCTATTAGTTCTCACCGTTTCCTTATTTCCAATTTTCAGTACCCAATCCAGAAATCATGCCTGTGATGACACGTAAGGCTACTGCTCAGGATATGGAGTTAAAATTGAGAACGGCCCTCCAAGAACTGAAGGACTCAAAACTCCAATGTCAACAACTGTTACAGGAGATAGAGGACAGTGAGGAGGAGGTCAATAACGTCAATAGCAAAAACTCCAGCTTAAAACGGGAGCTAGTAGACCTTCATCAGGATTACTTGAATGTTGTCAATGAACGGGATCAGCTAAGGGTGATTACGGATGGGTTTAACAACTGTAGCAACTTATATGAGGAGGCTTTGTGTAAAGTTAGGGACCTAGAGGATGAATTAAATTATGCTAATGTAAAACTTTTAAATTTGAAACAGGAACAGGATCATACTCAGGCTATAGAAACTGAACACTTGTACAATGAATTAGTAAATACAAATTGCAACCCTAATTCCATATTAACAATAGACCTCACAGAGGACTCCTTACTGAAACATAATTCGTACCATAAAACTAGTAAAAATAAAATTAAGAAATATGCAAGATTGAATAAAATCATTAAAAAATTTAATAAATACAAGAAACAACAAAAGCACTATTCCAAAAATATTCAATTAAGGAAAGAACGTGTTTATCTTGTGAATAGATTAAATAACTATCAGATTAAATTGGAAGATAGTATAAATATTTATGAAATAGACACTCAGCGCTTACAATCTGAAATTGAGGCACTGAATAAGTCACTAAAATCATTATATAATAAATATGATATGTCTAGCAACCAAATTAAGGAGCATATTCTAGCCACTAATGAGTTAGTAGACAAAGTGGACTTGCTGACTCTCAGCAACACTCATTGTACTTGTAGGAGTGAACCCAGTCTTGATGCCCTCCAGCCTGAGGCAACGGAGGACCCGTCCCAAGCTATGAGCGCTCAGGACTGCACCATCAACCCAGATGCAATCCCTGTCATTACATTTCATGAGTCACAAGTAGTACAGCCTGAGATTAGTCATTTTGTATCACCTGATAGTAAAAATTGTTATCATTCAGTTATGTTCTCTGATGGTATAGGTAGAGGGCTAGGTAAATTAATCAGTAATAACCTTAGTTATTGTACCCAAAATTATTGCACGCCCGGGTCAACCTACAAACAGGTCATGGCTTCGGTAATAAATAATGTTTGTAATCCTAATACCACCATTACTATATGTGTTGGAAATAGTTCAAATATTAAAAAGGAAGACATCACCGACTATGTATCAGAGTTGTTAAAGTTAAGCTGTAGTAAGATCATATTGTGTGCTTTTCCATATTTTAAAAATTTAAGTAGTAGAAAAAACAATTACATACATATGTTAAATAAGCATGTACATTTCTTAGTAGGTCACTATAGTGACAGACTTATATATCTGGATATCAACACTATTGTTGATAAACTTAAGTCGACACGGGGTAAGGTGTATCTACCAATTAGATGTAGACACAAAATAGCTAGGCTATTAGCTTATAATATTCACACAGACATAAATAGTATGTCTAAGTTTAGTTATATTATTAACACCGCGACTATTAGTAATCATACTAATAAACATTTTTATAATAACTGTAAATCAGAGGATCCATGCGTAATTATAGATGATTCTCAAGTAGAATCCACTGGTAGTAGAGTCTCGGGGCTCACTCCAGATATTAATATTAATTTAAACTAGGTAGTGAGACAAAAGAAGGTACCTTTAACAATATTGTTAAACCTATCAACAACAAGGTATCTTCTTGCACTCAATTAGTTAGTAAAAAAGGGCCTCAGCAGAACACCTTAAAATTATTCCACCAAAATATCCAAGGCATTTCTTCCAAATTATTAGAAATTGAATTGTTTTTAGAAAAAAATATGTTTGACATTATTTGTTTTACCGAACATTGGCTAAAAGATTACCAAATGCTGATTAATTATGAGAACTATACGGTTGGTAGCTGCTTTAACCGTAAATCTATGCTGCGTGGAGGTTCCCTAATACTTTTGAAAAATTGTGTTAAATATAAACAACGTATTGACATAGTAGGTCTCTCGGTTGAACATTGCGTCGAACTGTCCTGTGTTGAGCTAGATAAGCATGTAATTGTGTGTGTGTACAGACCCCCAAACTATCAAAACTTTTCCTTATTTGAATCAATAATGGAAGATGTCCTGGCAAAACTTGCAGCCAGTAATAAATCTACAATTATTTGTGGTGATTTCAATATCAATATTTTAGAAGACAATTCAAATAGCAGTCGGTTATTAAATCTTTTTAAGTCATTTGACTTGACCAACATTTTTATAGAACCTACTAGAGTCACTCCATCTTCTGCTACTTGTATAGATAATGTTTTCTGCGATTGCGATTACTTAGATAAAGCCATAGTAAATTGCCTGCCGTCTGACCACAGCGGACAAACTGTAACTTTTAGGTGTAACACACCATTGCAAATTGTTCAGATTAAATTTAGACCTATAACTACTAGCAAATTAAATAGGTATAATATTTCCCTGCAGAACAAGTTAAGTGTTATGAGCCATCATATGGACGATATTAATATAAATCAATTGTATGATCATTTCTTTTCAATAGTTCACACTGAATACAACAAAACTTTTGAAAAGAAGACAAAAAGTATTTGCCCTAAATTTATATTTAGTGATTGGGCAACTAGAGGTATCAGAAAAAGTAGGGAAAGACTATTTGAGCTTTATGACCTTAAATCTTATATAAACACTGAAACTTTTAATAAGTATGTTGCTAAGTATTCAAACATTTTTAGAAATACATGCAAGGTTGCCAAAGCCCTGCACATTAGCAACAAGATCAAAACAGCAGAAAATAAAATAAAGACAGTTTGGAAAGTCATAAATAACGAGACTAACAGGAAGAAAATACGTAACACTAGCTACACCTTAGATACAGCATGTGGTCCTAAAAGCTCTAATCAGGCAGTAGCTCAAGAATTTGTGAATTTTTTTACCGATATACCGTTAAAAACTACGGAGTCTCTTAATTCCTCTCCTGAAGTAGCAATTGGTTTATTAAAGGCGAATGTGTCTGGCTGCCCGGCTGAATTTAAATTTAAACACATAAACCCTATGATAGTTATTAAAGCTTTCCGGCAAATAAAAGTCAAACTGACCGAAGATCTTTGGGGAATGTCTATCAAAGTTTGTACATCCATAGTTGAGACTGTAGCACCATACTTAGCTTTAATTTTTAATTTGTGTGTAGACCAAGGAGTTTTCCCTGATTTAATGAAATACAGTAAAGTCATACCTCTTTTCAAATCCGGGGATAGTAAAGATACTAATAATTATAGACCTGTATCCGTGTTGCCAGTTTTTAGCAAGGTGTTTGAAAAAGTAATGCTTAATCAAATGCTCAATCATTTTAACACCAACAGAATCTTACACGACCAACAGTTTGGTTTCACTAAGGGACGTTGTACAACTGACGCCGGTGTAACCTTATTAAAGCACATATTTTCTGCGTGGGAAGCATCCCAAGACGCAATAGGAATATTTTGTGACCTCTCCAAAGCATTTGATTGCGTAAATCACGACACATTGCTTTTGAAACTTGAGCATTACGGACTAGGTAAACTTGCACTTAGTTTGGTAAAATCTTATTTAAGTGATAGACAACAATATGTTCAAATAAATGGTGTTAATTCACAGGGTTTAAAAGTAAAAATGGGGGTTCCGCAAGGCTCAATATTGGGTCCTTTCCTCTTTCTAGTATATATAAACGATCTACCCTATTTATTGAAAAACCAACCTCAAAATATGGTGTTATTTGCTGATGACACTTCTCTAATTTTTAAGATAAATAGACAAGCCCAAAATCTAGATGACGTAAATAATGCCCTACTTCAGGTCCATAATTGGTTCACAGCAAACAGTTTAGTATTAAATGAAAAAAAAACGAAATGCATAAGATTTGCTTTACCAAATGTTAAAAGTAACGAGTGTGATATAGTATTGAATAAAGAGAAACTTGAATTCGTAGATAAAACCGTTTTCCTGGGGCTTACGCTTGATTCAAGGCTACAATGGGGTTCTCATTTGAAATCTCTTGCGGGGCGCCTAAGTTCAGCAGCATATGCTGTTAGAAAAATCCGTCAATTTTCTGATGTAGATACCGCTAGACTGGTCTATTTTAGTTACTTTCATAGTATAATGTCTTATGGCATTCTGTTATGGGGACGGGCTGCAGACATTGAGTCTATATTTATTCTGCAAAAAAGAGCCATCAGAGCCATATATAATCTTCGTAGGCGCGATTCTCTAAGGGAACTGTTTAAGGAAATCAAAATCATGACGGTACATTGTCAATACATCTACGAAAACATAATGTACGTTAGAAAAAATCTACATCTTTTTAATAAAAGAGGTGACAGACACAATTACAGTACGAGAACTAGAGACCAATTAGTTCAGCCGGGCTTCAGACTCGCTAAAGTAGACTCATCTTTCATGGGGTACTGTTTAAGATGCTATAATAAAATTCCACAAAGTATTCTTGAACTGAATGAGACGAAATTTAAATCATGCATTAAACGCACACTATGTAAGCAAGCATATTACAAGTTGGACGATTATATCTCTGATAAAAATGCTTGGCTCAATGCCGGTCCTGCTCCACATGGACAGGGGCGCATAAACTGATTAATGGATAGCATTAAATAGTATTGTTGGAGCTGCTGAAGATTGTGCAACTATCTTTGCATTGTATAGATTCAATTTCTTTTGGTATTATATAACCGCATAGCCCATATTATGTGAGTACTATGTAATAGAAAGCTATCCTTCGTTGATAACCTACGTCATTTTTTTTTTTATGACTTGAATTTGCCCTGGCGGTTAAGTGTATGTCATGCTCACTCAAATGTCTCGCTGATGGTGGCGCGTGTGTCGGATCAGTTAGTTCCCTTCAAAATGGTTGAGTTGAATGGTGCTGATACATGCGTCATGTTCGTGAACGGGCGCTGTCAGTTGTGACTGGTCATCTCTTGGTTGCCACGGCTTATTTGAATTAATTATTTTATTTTTTGAATTGTTCTTTTCCTTGTTTTTACTATGGACACTTTTAACGTGCACATCTTGCTACATCGCTCTCACATAATGTACCATCTAAACATGAATGATGTAACCAAGGTTTTGTAAAAATATTCTGATTTAAAAGAGTGTCCATGGAGTTTCTTGCCCGTTCTTCTCCATAGAGATCTACGTTAGGGAATGGGCAACTACAGTACTTTCACAGTTTTTATGCCTTGTGACTGGGACTGTAGCTAAATTTCATTGTTGTCTTTGTTTCGACAGTTCAAAAGTGCCTGTAACGGGCCTACTTGAAATAAATGCTTTGATTTTGATTTTGATTTTGAAATCTCTCGAATTCGACGCACATTCGTTACGGCCTCTCAATATGACTATGTAGTCACTCCGCTTTGCATTTCTGCATTGCAGCATTCATTTGTTAGATTTAGAAACAGAAATTAAAATACGGTTACAATCACAAAATCTAACTCATTCAGCACTAATTTACTGCTAACTAACATTTCATTAAAAGATAAACAAATGCACTGTCCAAAAATATACCCAATCCTAAAATAGTTGGAACTAGCAACCGGTAAATAATGAAAACTGAAGTTTAAACTGCAGTTACGGTGCGGTGCAATCGAGCGCTCGCTAATTTAAAGCTAACCAACTAAATTGGATGAGAACCAAATGGCTGTCGTTTCAAAAAATAAATAATACTATTCTTGCAAATATTATGGTGTATCTAGGTATAGTGTAATAAAGGAATCAACTCTCAAGGGACTGGATTGAAGACTCTTTTCATCATCATTCTACTGGTCATCTATTTATTTGATTTCGACACAGCTTGTTTCTTTGTTTATACTTTATATTGCTATTGTATATAATCAGGTTCTCCTAGCCTTACAGAGCTGTATTCTGTTTATCCCCATGGGTAAAAGCCGTGAGTTTATGTATGTAATTAGTTTTCTTTCATCCAAATCTTACCCAGTTTGAAGGTGGCAACCGCTTTCCAGTAGGGTTCAGAGGATCCGGGTATCCATCAGCCCACACGAAGAAGTCCTTGTAAACAGGGTCACCTTCCTCTGATTTCGTGAAGTACTCAGATGCAGTACTAGCATGGTTTGGCACAAAGTCGAGCAGCACTTTAATACCTGAAATAAAAATTAAACTAAAGTTAAGATTGCTGAGCACGACTGACCGACGACCTTAAAAAAGTGGCTAGGTTAGAGTGGATTCAGAAGGCGGTGGACAGGTTGTTGTGGCGTAGTTTGGAAGACGCCTATGTCTAGCACTGGACAGTGATAGTCTGAATGGCTGATGATCGACTGCTGTTGTATTAAACACTAGCTGTGCCCGCGGCTTCCCTCACGTGACTTGAATTATATTGGAATAGAATAAAATAAGTCATTGTCAGAGGGAGGAACTCGTGGCTAAATAATAAAAACTGCACGGACCGATCTTCAAGGTTAAGCAGCGCTTGCCAGGATTGGTCCGTGGATGGGTGACCATCCATTACATACCGGTGGCTGATGCTATTTCTATTCGGCAAAAAGGACGAACTTCTATTTTTTTTTTTTATTACAAAATGGGCCTGCTCTTGACCTCGATCACGCCTGATGGAAAGCGATGGATGAGGTCTATGATGAAACGAGCGTGCCCAGAAGATGCCTGTTCACTCTTGCTTTGAAGGTAGACGGGTTATATGTGGGAGGGAACACAGATGCCGGCAGAGAGTTCCACACTTTGGCTGTGCGCATAATAAACGTGGAGGAGAAGCGCCGAGTACGAGTTGTCGGGATATCAACCAAGTGTGGATGGTACGCCGCAGTACGTCTGCTAGTCCGGTGGTAAACTTCCACCTTTAGGGTAGAATTTTCTGGAAACTCCATCCTCAATGCTTTCCTTCGTTGCGAAATACGAAACTCTAACCCATTTCGTGCTTACCGAATTTAGACGGGCGAGTTAGGCTGTGTTGTCTGTCAGTGAATCTAACATTTTTACCCAACGGCGGGGGAGCTCAAAAAAGGAATGTCTTCTATAGCAGATTGCACAATATTTTTATTAGCGCCGGTACATTATCTACAAGCTATTTAAAAACATTACTAGGTACCTGTTAATCATAGTAAAATAACAAACAATTAATCATGTCATTTAAGAGGATTACCTTCCTCAGTAGTCCGGATAAAATCGGTAAATATGTCCAATCAGGAGATAGAATCTTTAAATTAATATGTTATTTTTATCCTGTTGTGCAGGGAAATCTAATCTCGGGAAAATATATACATATAATGATTACAGGTGCGTCATCACATCCAGACAGTGAATCCCCGTATAAAGATGAAAGTGAGAGCTTTCTAGAAAGTACTGCCTTCATAGAGCAGATAACATGCACTGCGATGGTTTTGGAGCAGACAGCTCGATGGTTTAAACTCAGGGAGGTATTTTACTTTGTATTTGTTGAGAGCCGTCGTGATGCAATAGCATCACGACTGCTCTCAAAACAACGAAGGAAAACATAGTAAAGAATCACAATGCCTTAAGAGCAAGCATATCCTAGAACCGAAAATTCGAAGACAGGTCGCAACTATTTTAACTTGCAAAGAGGAGGCCTGGATCAAAGTAGGCGGAACGCTATAGCCTGATTAAACACATAGCATTTATTCATCGGTGCTCCTCATAGCCACGATGTTGTGATAAAAGAAAAAATTACAGACTAAAAAAAAAATAACACAATAACTTTGTTTTCGGTAGTCGGTGACTTGTTTGTTTCATTGCCTTTTTTTGCCACCGACTTCCGAAAGTAAAGCATTATATTTTCCACTTTTTAGTGTTTTTTTCTGGAAGTCGGTTGTTTTTTTTTTTGTTAAAAAGTATTTATTTGACCATTTTTAGTTGTAACATTCCACACAAATTCTTATCATGTGTTCATTTGACATTGTAACTAAAAGATATTATGAGATCGTCAACGTAGACGAATAAAAAAGCATACGTACTATAGAAGAGAAGCATAATAGCTTCGGAAGCAAAGTTAATAAAATTAATATGCTTAGAATCACGTTAATCGAACTAGTAATCAGGGTGTAATCGGTATACTTACATGAAAAAACGCACGCGCCAGGGGCTCGTGTGCTTAACCCTAGAAAGATAACCATATTTTGACTGTCACAAAAGATAACCATGCGCTTCGGAGGCGCACGATATATTAATATTTTTTTTAACGAAATACCTATTTATTGTATTTATTTACTTGATTGTTTTGAAATATGGTTAATGAACTAATAATAAAAAACTTTTTTTAGTGAAATATTTTATATATTTTAAACATTAAACTTAAATCAAAAAACCTCTAGAAAAAATCAACAAAATTAGCAGTCTTCTGTTTACAGGAACACAGTATCAAAAAATAATATATTTTTTCTTAAAAACGAATTATATTATTTCTTACTAACTAATCAACTAAAAAAAAATCAGTCAAAACTATAATCGTTTGGCTCAAATTTGGTTTGATAGGCATTCAAAACAAACACCATTTTTGTGTTCGCCGCAAACTGTTTTCCTGCATTTGACGCAAGTCATCTTAGACATTCTTTTTTTTTATTAGTGCAAAAGGTGCAGTACCGCCTTTTCTTGGCTGGAGGTTCTTCTTCATTATCTGTATCGTTCTGCACAACCGGTTTCGGAAGAACACACATGCTTTGGCAAAGTAGGAGCTTCCAGTCTTTCCTTCATCCACGATTCAGATAACTGGGCGCTTAACTTTTTCATATAACCCCTTCTATTTAGAGGCTTTTCATTTTTTTTTCCTTTTATTGTCGACCAGCAATGTTGGTTCTTACCCCTAAGCACACGGCGATCAGGAACAATTATGCGGTGGTCACGACGGGATGATTCCGAAGTTCCAGTGGGCTCTGAAGATACAGGCGGACTTATATAGTCTTCATTTTGTGTATCATTCAATTGTTGTGGGACCTCATCATCTATAAACTCGTCTTCGAAATCACTCTGTATGTCATCTTCACTCAAATTATCTTCTATCTCACTGTCACTTCCTTGCTCTCGTTCTCTTCCTCTTCAGCGATAAACCTAGATATTGCATCATCGGATAGTGTTCTCCGGCTCGTCATGATGAAGGCTAAAAGATTTTATGCTAAAACAAAGAAATAAACAGTTATAATAAACATTTTATGTAAGTATAAACAAATTCATACTTTCACTAAAAGTCACATAAAAGATAACCATGCGCCTTTGGAGCGCAACACTTAGTCATAACTGCAAAACTATGGTACTTACCGCGTAAAAACGGCCGTCCTGCGACTCTGTGCACCGACCACTGAGCTAACTTAAAAGGACAGGTAGATACGCGCGCTCATTAGAAAGATACAGCGATGTCAAACCGACGCGGGCGCCTCTGAAGCGTAGGTTATCTTTCTAGGGTTAATCATTTAGATCTTTGTTGTTAGTGATACTATCAGCCCACTACGCAACGCTGATTGCAATCAGCAAGATTTCCACAATCTGCGTATTTACGTATGTGAGTTTTCAGTAGGCACTAGCACACTTTACACTGTATTGCGTTGCTACGTATGTGTACGGGTTCGTGGCTTAATAATAACAGTCACACGGGTCAATCTTCAAGGTTAAGCAACGCTTACCGAGGTCGGTATTTAGATGGGTGACTAATGACCCTCGATACCGAGCGATACGAGCTTAAAATGCTGTCGAAAAGCGAGAATGTTTGCATAACAGTTTCTTTTACTACAAAGGCGAGAGGAAGGACTTTTTTTAAAGTTCGTCCTCTGACCTTCGTCCACTAGGTTTGCATGGACGTTTTCGGGCATGCTGCTAGTAATTATTCATTTCTAATCTTCAATTGCTTTTTAATTATGACATGGCGCTATTGGCACTCCTTTATTTTGTTAAAAAATTGTACATTAGTTTCAAATGAAAATCAGATAATCTGATAAAATTACCTGACGTGTACGATCACGTATAAATTATAGTTTTAATCTCTTAATTACAAATGAACGCCAAGATAACAACATTTTGTTTATTTTTGGGCTATTTAATTGTATATCATATGACATTACTTAACTATTAATGTAGCCTGATGACTATAAAGCATTTATTTCAATTAAAACCTCGACCAGTTTCTCACAGCAAGTTGCCCTTACCATATTATAGGGAATTGTGTTTGAGAAAAAACGACAAGAAACTCCTTAGACAAAGATAAGTAGTCCGAAAATTACACACAAAATCTGAATTGTAAAAAAAAACTTTTTACAGTAGGTGTGAGCGCGCCGTAGTTCCCTAAATATAAAACGGAAAAGAACTCAAGTTATAGACACTCTATCGTTCGCTAGAAGTTTAAAATGGAGATGGGCAGGACATGTGGCCCGTTATACAGATGACAGATGGACGAAGATGTGACATTATGGAGAGGCCCTCACGGATATGGACGTAGAGGTAGACCGAAAGCGAGAAGGAAAGACGAAGTAGAGGCAATCGCAGGAAAAGACGGCAGAAGTCGCCAAAGATCGAGACAATTGGCATTCTCTGGAGGAGGCCTTTACCCGAAAAGGGGTCCAATTAGCGTAATCACTATTATTATTTATTTAAATACGTGATCATAAATTTTCCATGATAATGTCATGATTTGTATAATTTATAATATTGCTTTTTTATTAATTTAATATCGATTATTTTATTTAAATTGTTTTGTTATAATTTTGATCTATCAACTAGTATTTTGTTAATAACACATAAAATCAATTCTAATTTCGCATGACTATGATTAATTTATTATTGTTATGTTATTGTAATATTTATTTATGAGTGCGTCTTTATCTAAAATTAAAATCGTTCTGACCTGTGAAACATACATCTAGAAAATCAGACTATACTGAGTCCACAGCTGGGACGCAGGCCAGTTACTCTCTGGACAAGAAGCGAGGGGTAGGCCACCATGTCGTCGTAAGGGTGGTTTTAATAAACATGGCGTACAGTCACGACCACCAATATGTATGCACTTTAATAAATTTATAAGCAATTTTCGCGAGAAATTGTAACTTGGAGAAAGGATCTTTTTCATAAAAATATGAGATCCTGAATACTATGTTCTTCAGAACATGATATTTTAATCAGAACAGTAGGAGAAAAACAGTTTTAAAATGTTTACATATTGGTGCTCGTGACTGTACGTCACTCCTCTCACTACAAGGAGACCGGAGTGCCAGCATTAGTAACACTGTAGGCTAATTCTTCATATTGCTGTATGGTGTTCAGTAAAGTAAGTCAATCTTACCGAGTTCATGTGCCCTGTTCAGCAGGTTCTCGAAGTCCTCCATGGTGCCATACTCGTGGTGGATCTTGTAAAAGTTGCTGATGTCGTATCCGAAGTCGATCATAGGAGACTCGAAGATGGGAGACATCCAGATTGCGTCCACGCCAGCGTCTTTGAAGTGCTCAAAATTGTCCATAATACCTGTAAAGAGGGTGACATTTTGTAAGTAACAGCTATGTTCTACCTCCTGTCCCCTGAGTCCCAACATGCAGTCACGTTAGAGACGCCTGTGCTTCAACTGATGATGCCCTGGTAGTGGAACAGCTTTGGGCTAACGTGCTGTCGTACCAGCAAAGAAGTAAGAGTTACAGAAATATGAAGATATATAGCAGGGTAGGCAGAGGTGTTTAGAAGCTACATCAACCCGTTAGGTAAATATCGTGTAGTAGGGTTAAGTCTATTCCCACCTATATGGTGCATAACCACAAATGACTATTGAATTCCAATAACAATTTACCTGACTTCGGTAATGAACCCAGGACCCTACAGCAGTAATTTTTGAGACCCCAGTCAAAAGTTCGGCATAGATAGGAATGATAGATACACGTACTTTTGTAAATAAATCTGTAAAATAATAGCTAACGTCCAGTTAAGTTAGTTTTAAAGTAACAACTTTGCCTTTCTACGATTTCGTTCACCGAAAGCTAAATCAAAGTAACAAATAATTTTCTAAAATAGTTTTAGAGGGAGTTAGAAGTCTAAAGAATGCAGTTCAAGTTGAACCGTAGTTACGAACGTCCGGTAGTCCCTACAACTGCAACAACTAAAAAGCACACCAAAACAATAATAATTAACCTTAATCTACCTTAAATTAGTACTGTTTTAAACCAGTCTTTAATTATCGAACAACGAACAAAGTCGTTTTTGTGCTTAGTTCTTGTGAGAGACACAATTCACATTGATGTGTTTATAAAACGTGATATTTAGATAAATTATTCTGGAAGATTATAATTATGCATACTGATGTTATGAATCCGAAAATAACTTTATCTTCGGTTTTTCAAGTATACTTGACTTGGTCTACGGCATAGGATACTTTCATCCAGAGCCACGAGCGCGCGGTGTACGTTACGTACAATAAGTCGATTTGAATCGAAAATATAATTATCCTATAGCATTTTAGTTGTAATGTTATTGTTAGCAACAAGCACAATCTTTAAATCTTTTTTTAATATCGCAATTAGGTTGCAACCCACTGTGCCAACCTATGTAAACTTCTACATAGTTCATATGGTGCTATGGTAAATAGTGTTATATTCTATACTATGGTTATATTACCAGATAATAATAGCCTTAAAAAAGCTTGCGGCTGCAAAAATGAACAGTCTAACTGCCGGAAAGTACCCGGTTACAACTGTTTTAACCATTCCTTAGAAACTTACTTATTTGGTAGATTTTTTTTGTGTTGTAACCCTTTTGAAAACATTTTGATTCTAGATGATTACGGTTTTTTTAATAAGTTTAAAAATACAAGTTTTTAATGTTATAACTTTACTCCATGACTCCTGTATTATTTAATGCATCCATCAGCACACTGTGTGGAGTGCGTTACATTGAATCCTCTCGTGAAACGTGATTTTTCACCCAAAAGAAAAGTAATTTCCCAGCAATAATTGTAGAGTAGAGTAATGTAGTTTGATGTGCAGAATTCTTGGTTAACAGTATTCCATTTTAGTAGAGAAAACGGTTTTGTCTGACTCCAGCCAAAACTGCTCATGACCGATTAACAGTTTTGCCTGTAACATACACACATGAACATTAGCTCACACAAATACCCACATTTGACATTGTCAAACATTATTCGGTAATCGCTTGTGGTACCTAAACTCGTAATTATATGACGATGATTACACAAAATGCTATAATTATTGCGGAAACAGATTTTTTAGGCTAAAATAACAACTTTATCTGATTATAATAAGTATACTTATGCGCGTTTTCACCAACCCGTGGCTAGAACTTATGAACACTTAAATAAACGATCTGTTGACAACCCTCGGCTCAGCGCTAGGAGTTTTAAACTCCATCAGTGTATGTGTATGTTAATATTTAGGTGCCTCTTATTGCCAGCAAAAACGGACATTAGTGTTATTATTATAAATATGGCCCGTTTAAATGTTGCGTCAACAAATAAACATTCGAGTCCATTTTTTTTCGTTATTAATATTTGAGGTGATATATCTACATTAAGGAACGCTATATTAGAGGAAGTTTAAAAGTTGCGCCAGTTACAGAAAAGTTGAAAGGGAATCGACTGTCTTGGTATGGACATGTGATGAGGAGGGACGAATCGCATGTGACTAAAAGAGTGATGAATATAAACGTTGATGGATGGAGAGGGAGAGGAAGACCAAAGAAACGATGGATGGATTGTGTGAGGAATAATATGAAAGATAAAGAAGTAATCGATAGCGTGACGGTTGACAGTGGAGAATGGAAGAAAAAAACGTGGTGCGCCGACCCCAATAACATGGGACAGGGCAGGAAGATGATGAAGGAACGATGCATGATTTTAACTAGAAACCGAGAATATTCCTATATAAATGTTAGACTAGGTTTTAGATCACCTATTCTCCGAAATAGACCGAATCCTCAAAAGCAACTTAACGAAAACTCTCCTATATAAATCTCATGCTCTCTATTTCGCTGGGATGTGTATTGTTGCGACAGCAACACTTTAAAGAACGCCATAAACTTTCAAGAGTAGATAACATAGCATAACATCACGCCTGTAATCCCCGAAGGGTGATGCAGAGGTGTACCCTAGATTACACCCACATTTCACCAATTATGTTTAAGTCAGAGAACAGTAAATAGAATCCAAGGGTAGATGATTACTAATAAAATAAGTGTAAATAAACCAAAAACGTACCCTTCAAATCACCGATGCCATCTCCATCACTGTCTTTAAAGGATCGTGGATAGATCTGGTACAGCGCACAGTGCTCCCACCAGTCCAGGTCTCTCAGAGGTTCAGGTGCAGGGGTCGTTGGCGGCAAGGTCTGAGGCCCCGGTACAGTCACATCTCCGGGCGGCAGAGTCTGGGGCCCCGGCACAGTCACATCTCCGGGCGGCATAGTCTGCGGCCCTGGTACAGTCACATCTTCGGGCGGCATAGTCTGTGGCCCTGGTACAGTCACATCTTCGGGCGGCATAGTCTGCGGCTCCGGCACAGTCACAGTCGGCGAGGTCACTTCAGTAGACGGCAAGGTCACCTCTGGCAGCGTAGGCGTTACTGTCGTCGCCTCTTCGAGTGGTATACATCTATTGCTCGCTATCACGCCCCAAGCTATCAGACCTGAAAGTAAAAACATGTTTAGTGTATTGGTCAGTCTTCAGGCGCCGCGCTTCTAGCTAACTTTGTTGGATTTGCTTCCTATTAAACTTTTGAAGTGGCTGCGTACTGACACTGGATTAATAATGGTTACTTTCTTTAGGTTTAGAGCACTCGGTAAATACATAATTAATTATGATATGATAGATTCACGTCACGGTCTACATTTCCTAGTCTTATCCGGTTAGACTGGAAGTCGATCCCAAAATAGTAGGATATACATAGTTGGAGCTATTCTGGAATACTCCTAGATTGAAAAAAAGAAAACTAAAAGTTGCAACGTTAGGCTTCCGGTACATTTACTAGCCGAGAGAAGCATAAGAAATGCAGCAGTAATTGGTAGTTAACAGAAATAACTACGTCGATTGTATCAAGACTATTAAATAATATCCATTTAACAGTGCTTCTGTGCTTTATTTGCACGTAGTTTGCAATTGATTTTGCTGATTAAGTAGAAGTTGCAGAACTATCACTCTGTCTAGTTTAGTGCTTGGGTGGTGGGAATATTGTATTTATTTGACTTTTAGTACAAAAAAATCTCAAGACTTTTTCTTGAAAATAAAATAAAAATACTTAATTGTCATGAAAAGGGGACAAAATAAAAATGTAATCTTTACCTCCAATTGCACCCAGCAAAGCCACTGACCCCACGGTCAGTAGGATGATATGCAACGTCTTGATCGCCATGTCAGCACTGGGTGACTGCTGATCACCTGTAGCGTTATCTAGGTTTAATATACGAGGTATCCACAACGCCGATATTTATGTACTCATTTTGGGGATCCTTAGGAAAGTTAGAAAAACGGAACGCTTCCTACCATGTCTGCCTGTCTATGACATGCATTTCATCCGGAACTTTTTGATGAAGCAGTCAAATTGAAGACGTGGCCAATTATAATAGAGAAGCTTTGAAATATGGATCTTTTTTTTAATTGGGTCATGCGAATCGGAAGACGATCATCATCATCGACATTTTCCTGCCCTTATCCCAATAAATTTGCCGTCGGCGCTGCATGTCTTCGTCTTCCATACTTCTCTATTACTCGTCATCTCGTCAAACACCTCTTTTCTTGCCATATCAATCTGAAGACAATCATGACCATAAATAAAAAAGACAGCCTAGATCAAGTGCCATTCGATCAGCGGTAACGATGATGGAAAAGCGTCACAAAATGTACGAGACATAAGCTTTCGAAAATATCATGGCAATCCTGGTGAGAGTCGTTGGTAAAAATTAGAAAAGCTTCGAAAGGAAGTACCACTTGTCTAGGGCCCTAAGGTACCTGTAGATGAAATCAAGACTCGGAATTCCATTACATAGAGAAAGTATTCCTCGGAAATAAGAATAAAGGTTTCCTAGTAACTTTATCTGTACTTTCGCAGTACGTAATCGTTCTAGGCATTCCGTATTCACAGACGTGCTGATTTTTGTACGGAACACTAATCACGTAAGTACGACTCGCACTTAGTCGGTTTTATCTAATTGTTATCTTTACTAAGCATGGGGTCTTAACATAGCGCCAATCTCGGCTTGATATAAGACGGTAGAACAAAATGTTTTACATTTCTTTTATCTATACTATGAAGTAACATCGGATTTCGTGTCTGCCTGTGTGTTATTCTAAACTCTGAAATGGATTATCTCATAGTGTAGTTTCCGCCATTATTCAGATAATTATTTTCGTAAGGTTTATGTGTAAACATTGGAATTAATCTTAATTGTTCATACACACTTATATCCGATACCAACAAACTGATTTCAATGAAAGTTTGCAAATGTCTATGGTTGGTTCCAGCTTGAAAGACATAGGATAGTGTGGACCCCATAGGTGGCTGCGTACGAAGCAGGGGCCCGTCGTTAGTTTAAAATTTTATCATAATTTACTGTCTGCCAAACAGATTGATTATGATAATCTCTAGGATTATTCGATATGTGGATGATATCGCGAAATGTAATTACTCTTTCAATTCATGATTCGCTAATCATGAATTGAAGTGAATAATTCACGTGTACAAGTGCAACCTCAACTCCATGGTCACGATTTCAACTTGTAAGTCGTCGGTTCGAACTTGACCTTGTGTAATTTATTTCACCTCAATGTCAGTGATGTCCAAGACAAGCTTCACCGGAATAATAAACAGGTGTAAAATGACCTATCACTTAGCCGTCGACTAAGCATTCTGTAAATCATCAAATCAAGTATTTCTGAGCAAAAATAATGTCTGGGAAATGACTATTATTTATTATGTGGAAAATTTCAGTTTAAATGTAATTATGCACACAAACCATGGTGCTTATGAGTGTATGCAACGGTACAGTGGTCGTGGGGGTATTTAAAGTAAAGTTATTACAATTGAAAGTTGAATTCGTACAAAAACGTCAGAAAAGTTGGAACTTTGACCTTCAATACCCCTAGAAGATTCCCGCATATGGTCCCGTATAAAAAAATATTGCAATTACAGAAATAATAAGTGACTCTCTGCTTCGTTAAGGGTTTGACATGTCATCGACGCAATAGTATTTATTTATTTTCTACTTACATCTACCATTTCAGGATCATCCAATGCAATAATTGAGCCTTAATTAATCCAAACTCAATAGATAGTAACATTTACAACTAATTGCAAACAATGTATTCCCTGTGTCTCACTCGCACTGCGTTTAGTAATAAACTAAGCAGAGATAAATATTCTAGTAAAAAAAAAAAAACTATTGTTACTTTTTAACAGTCTAAATGTCTAATGAATCTGGTTTAACCTTGTAAAACTTGTTTATCAAATTAATAAAAAGGAAAACACGAAGACAAAAATATAAAAAAAACCGAATATCCACTAAAACTTCTAGGTATCTGACGAAATGCATTTTATAAATATTGCACGGATACGTAAAACAACGTGACGTGCTTCGTAGCCTTATGTATCAACACCCGAGGTCCTAGCACAAACAAAATCATCCTGTAATGTGCGCACTGTTGGGACACAAGATAGACCCCGATGGAAGGTCGTAATCCGTTCTGCGGGCCCAGAGTGGGTTTGTGGATAAATCGACCTTATAACTGTCGCTTATCAACAATTAACTAATTATTATTATTTTGCATACAATTGATATATATCCTGTATAGCTAAAAATGTGGACTTTTGATTAATACTTGACTGTAACAACTCTAAACCATGTTTAAGGGAAATAAAGACTTATCTTATTTTATCTTATCTTAACTTGCATTTAGCATCAGCTAAAAGTATTGATTGAGAGGGCGTTTTATCCCTGTTCGTTGGACTTTTTAAGCTAATATTTTAATACTACAGGGAGTACAACTTACAAGCAGAATGAGTAAAAAACAAATAAGTGCGATAAAACAAAAAGCCTTGCACTGATGATATCTGAAGATATTTTTCGTACATAGTATACAGGTGGAATTATTATTATAGCCAAATCCGAAACTATGAGGAATAAAGAAAAATACTATTTACGATTTTGATGAAAACTAAAACTGCATCATTAGATTTTTGAATAATCAATATTCCTAGCCAATAATCGAACTCATTGATTTTGGAAAAAAACACATACTGTATTATTATACCATTCGATAGTGTCGCTAATAAAGATCAAATTCTGGGAAGTAATGGCATACGACATTATGTTTTTCCGCTATTCCTCATAGTTTCGGATTTGGTAATCCGCCCATTTGAAAAATTCATCCTATATAGCAATCTTTATGTTTTACGAAGCACGATCGTGGGTCGTTCGCTAGTATAAATATAATAAAAATCACTAACTTTTAAACACTGTAATCGTTATGGGAAATCTTCAGGCAATTGTCGAACTATGAATACGAAATAGCGACACTAAAGTTCATTGATCTTAACCACTGACGCGATATACAGATATTATTACACTGTTTTTAGACTCGTCTGTAATATACGTAAATGTTATCCAGATTATTATTGAAGTCTGTAATCTTACCAAATTATAATTCAATAATAATCTACATTGCTTATATATAGCTTTTTCTAATAAAAGGAAATCAAGTAAACAAATCTAGTATTATTAATTAGTTATCTCAAAACTATTAAAACTGGCCACTAACACGACTGTCCATTTAAAATTTTTGTCAAATCACTTTAAAAAAAAACTCGCATCGCAATGGTTCTCCGTTCAAATTTTAAAAAAAGAACAAAAGTAAATCGGATCACTGACCGACCTCACCTGACTGTGATCAGCTCACTTGGCTGTTCAGCCATTGAATGAGCAGTTTGATCGCGAATGGAGCGACATAATGACCGATAGTCCGATAGTACCATTGTGTGTATGCCTCAGGGTCAGTTAGGGGAAGTTGGTGCTTATTTGATTTGGTCTTGTCTGCTAGTATTTAGGGACTGCAAGGACTAACTACTAACCTTTTAAAGTGTCTCATGTTTGTAAATTGCAGTACAGTCCTTTCACTGTTAGGTTGGCTGTGGTTTTGCATCACTGTCAAATCACGTGATCTTTATTCTCGCGAAATTAAAGTTTCTATTGGTTTGGTACCACTTACAAGTCTGTCAAAATTACTGGATTGCTACTGTCAGAAGGATGGGCAAAACGATGTATCTGAATCCCAAAATCGATTTCCCGATTTTTACATCCGTAATTCACATCAAACACGACAGGTCGACAGTTCTTATACATTGATTATACTAGTTACCTCCATAGCTCGAAAATGACCACGTTGGAAATTATCCCATAGGAATACTAATGAGATAAAAAGTAGGTATGCCCAAGTCATGCTACCCATGAACCTAATGTTCAGACATGGAAATGCATGAACATTTTAATTTACCACCATACTCTCAACAACAAGTTTAACACACCAACGATGTTTTCAAGACAAAATTGATTTCAGTTTCCAAACATTTTTAGCTTTGGACATTAATCACTGCGGGGCGTTCGTAATTAATCTCGTTGGGGGCAAAAAGATCGCTGTCGATACCACTCTCGCCCCTCCTCGGTCCACACTGAATATAAAAATATCCCCGAAGAACCCCTGAACTAGTTTTTGACCCCGTGTTTGCCTGAAACTGGGACGTATCTTGTGTTTCTTGTGACATTTTTTATTCATATTCCCGCCTCGTTTTTCGTCACCGATTTTGTGGATGGATCTAATTTTGTGAGATGATGTTGGAAAACAGCAGTGATGCGCATGCAAATGTTTGAGGAAAAGGGTAAGAGCATCTGCTTCCGTGCTCTCCATCAATGAATTTCCGATAAGATGACATTTTATGACATATGTAGATATAACATTTTAGAACAATAAAACCGTGTTTGTTTTGTGTACGACTTGCTGCACTTGAACTAGTTTTAGCCCACGGCTTCACAGTTTTGAGATCAGAATAATATATCGCACGAGAAAGTACTACTGGGATTCTTTTTTTTTTTTAAGACTGCCCCTCACTAGGAATTTCTCCTGTATCGTTGATGCGTTTACAAACTTTTCAACTCACATATACAAACATTCAAACCCGGAACAATTAGTTGTAGGCCATAGAAATATTTATTCCGTGCGGGGATCGAACACGCGACAGGCAACGAGAAAGTACTACTGGAATTAAAAGTATGCTATGTACTAATCAAGGTCCAGCTGAGTGCCTTATACTGAAATCCGTTCGAAGCACCAATTTAGACAACCTTTACAATTACGGAGTCACTCAACAGTGGTTTAGAAGTTCTCGCCATCAAATCAAATCAAAATATTTTTATTTCACATAGGCCTACATGGGCACTTATGAAACGTCGACAAAAAGGTGCACAGTTCGGGTTGGTTGTTTCCTATGGAGAAGAACCGGCAAAAACTCCATGGTTACTCTTTTAAAATGATTAGATTTTACAATATTATCATGTTACAGCATTAGTACTCAAGTATGGGGGGACAGCATCCTCGAACACTGTCCACCATCGTTGACAGAGAACAACTGTGGGATAAGGCCACTATTTCATTAAATGTAAATTCGCATGATACGCAGAATACGTGCGCGAAATACGCAATACGCAGATATTGGGGAAAATTATTACTAGCGGCTTAAAAATTACTACCAGTCAGAAGAAGCTACAGACCCACGGCATAATAGCTTGTGAAAGCACTGTAGTGGCCCATTCCAAAGACTAAATTTCGTTGTAGAAGAATGGGCAAGAAACTCCTTGTACACTCTATCAGTAAAATATCTACCTATGTAAAGCTTAGGATCCACATTTTTGTTTTCTTGAACAGCTCTAAAAATGAGCGCCTACTGTCTTTTTTAGGCAAACTGGTTAATCTTGGGCTAATGGAAATGTTACCAGAAGCAGTAAAGCAGATATAGTCTACTTTTGTTAATACGATTAGATTTTTTGCATGTATCACAGTTATTATATTGATGTATTTTTTATTTAAAATAAATTAAAAATTAATTTTCTTATGATTCACCAAAACTCGTCACACCTCGCTCAGCTTTTACAAATACAACGTGAATGTAAATAATATAATTTATTATTTCCTGCACATAATAATAATGGCCTTGATAGACAAGCCAGAGCCTCACGTATATTGTAAATACCGTTCAGTAATATAGGGACGTGCTCAGAATACGCAATACGCTAGTCCCGGTACATTATTGGCGTATTATTGAACACCCCAGCCGCCTTAAGTGGGAGGGTTAGGTTGAATTTGTAAGTAAGATGTCATTTTAAGTTTCGATCAGCAATATGTGTGTATTAATATGTAGTGAATTTTTTTACGGGACTTACTCCTAATTGCAGGCTGGCCCTTATTACAATTCAAAGGACTTGGATATATCTTCCCTGCCAAAACCTTACCAAAGATTTATGGTTTAAATAATAGCTAGGTGTAGGTTACAAATGGTTGGGCAGTAATGCCTGTCTGTCTGCGATAAATAATAGTAACAGAAAACATTTGCGATCCATTCGCGCCAAACCGTCTGGTCGCAAGGTGCCGATGCGTCTGATCCACCGAATGTACGCCACCTCTCCGCCGCAGCGCAGTCTAGGGGTTTTTACAATTGTAGCTATATTAGAAGCTCTATCATCAAGTTGAAATGTTGGGGGTCCTAGGGTCTATTAAATCAGACAACCAGCTCGATCAAATGTGCTTTAATCACTGAATAAATGGGAATATATTTTATAATGCGCATTAGAGTAAAGTGCTTACTTAGCTTAAAATTATACTTATATTCTAAAGGAGCGTACCTACTACGTTATGCACTATAAGAGAGCATACATACACTTCACCTCCGGGGGCGAAGGAAAAAAAAACACATTGGAATAAATGTTTTTTTTTTTTTTTATAAGTAGGTGCAAACCAACTCTACTTATCACTTACTTACTTATCGTACATTATACTTGTCTTCCTAACAAACTTAAACATTAATTATAACACATGTATTACTTATAACATTGCAATGTTTACAACTATATTATACCTTATCTTTATTCTTATTTTTATCCTAAGTTAACGATAGCCTTAACTATACGAGTACTATACCTAAACAATACAACATAATTTTTATTGGTGGTACGGTCTTGTCCTATTTTTATGAACTAATTCTATCTTATTGTTTTTATATATCCTAACGTTACAACCTAAATCTTCTATTACTTTAAAGGGACCTTCATAAATAGCATCTAGTTTACGACCTGTTTCATTTTTTGTCAAAATTAGATCATTTTCCTGATATAATATTGAGTTTACTGATTTATCGTACATTTCCTTGCGTTTGTATTTGTTACACAATAAATTATTTTTTGCGTCGGCATGGGCTAACTGTAAACGATATTTCAACTGCAATGGATAATTATCACTATTGTACAATGGTTCGACTGACTCTGAAATTCGACTAGGTATTCGACAAATTTTACCAAAAACAAGTTCGTAAGGCATGTATTTTGTTTCTGAATGGACTGTATTGTTAAAACTGAAACACCAATACGGTAACCAATAGCTCCATGTATCTGTATGGTTTTCACATTGGATCCTTAAAAATGCACCCAAACCTTTGTGAGCATTTTCAAGAGCACCTATCGTTTGGTGATGATAGGCAGTTGAAGATAATTTTTTAATATCAAGAAGTTTACAAACCTGTTCCATAGTTGTGGAGATGAACTCTGTCCCTCGATCTGTAGCTATTATTTCAGGAATTCCAAATATTAAAATAAAATGTCTCACAAATGCATTAGCTATGGACACAGTTTCTTTATTTTTTAAGGGGATTGCTTGTACAAATTTAGATAATTCGCATTGAATGGTCAATATATAACAGTTTCCATCTATGTCTCTATCTAAAGGACCCACTACATCTAAATATATTTTTTGGAAAGCCGAGGACGCCGTGGTAGTAATTACCATCGGTTCTTTTATGTAACGGATATACTTTGACTTCTGACACTTCGTACACTTTTTTACAAATGTTTGTACATCCTTTTCTATACTCGGCCAATAATATCTCTTCTTAATTGTATTTACCATTCTGCGCATTCCAGCATGACCACTGGATGGCAATAAATGGAAGTCATTCAGTATTATAGTTTTTTCTTGGCCATCACTTATTCTTTTTACTCCTCGTAGTATACATATTCGCGGTCCTGACCAATTTTCTAACTTCGATATCTCATCACAAACGTTTTTAATAAAATCTATATTATCTTTATTTTTAATTATACATACTTCTTCAATGTGTAAATTTTTACAAAACAAGCTTAATTTCTGCACAAATTCGGCTCGCGTAAAGTGTGCCTTGAAATCAAGGTTGATGTAAATAATCTTTCTTTTAGCTAAAAATACAAAACATTCACAGACATCAGTTATCATGTCTTCGTCTCTGAATCTATTTAATTCGCTACTTTCAATGAAACTCATTTCAACTGAGTCGCACGGTTTTCTTAATATATCCACAACCCTTGGTTGGCCAGACCAATAGTCAGGAGATTTATTAAGTTCCGCCGTCTCAATGTCATCCTTATTTTTACTTAACTCATCCTCAATCTTTCGCTTTTGTGCCCTAGTCATAACAGCAACCACTTGCGCTTGCATATCCTTAAGTTCTTCTGATGTTATACATATTCTAGACAAAGCATCTGCAACAACATTTTCTTTTCCTCGTACATAAATAATTTTAAATTTATATTCTTCCAATATCAAACGGAACTTAAGAAGCCTACTTGATGGATCTCTCATGCCAAAAAGATAAACTAAAGGTTTGTGATCAGTCATTATTGTAAATTCTCTACCATATAAATACGGTCTAAAATACTTCACGGACCAAACTATTGCTAAAAGCTCTTTCTGTATTGTAGGGTAATTCTTTTCCGCTTTATTTAAAGGTCTACTTGCATACGCTATAGGTCGGAGATCTTTATTGCACAGCACGGCACCAACTGCAGTGTCTGAAGCATCTGTTTGTAATATGAATTCATTATTTTCTGTAAAATCTGGATATTGTAGAATAGGTGACGAAATTAATGCATTTTTTAGATACTCAAAGGCATGTTTACAATCATCAGTCCAAATAAATGGCTCACTTTTTCTACATAATTTATTTAATGGCAAAGCTATATCTGAAAAATGTTTTATAAATTTACGGTAGTAGTTACAAAAAGCTACGAAACGCTTAACTTCATCTGCTGTTTTGGGTATTGGATAGTTTTTCAATACGTTTGTTTTTTCGGGATCTGGTAATACACCTTTCTCTGTAACAACATGACCTAGATAAAGAATTTCTTTCTTTAGAAATTCGCATTTTTGTGGATTTAATTTTAAATTTACTTTTCTTAATCTTTCCATTATATTTATTAAGTTTTGATTGTGAATTTGCAAATTTCTACCAAATACAATAAGATCATCCTGATATACTAAGCATTTTTCGTAAGTCAAACCAGACATTGCTACTGACATCATACGGCTAAATGCGCTCGGACTTATCTTGAGACCCATAGGTAACCGTTTCATTTGATACTGACCAGTATTGGTAGTAAAAGCAGTTAATTTGCGACTGTTTGGTTCTAAGGTCACTTGATAATAACCTTGGTGAAGGTCAAGGTGAGTGAAATATACTGCTCCAGAAAGAGAATCTAAAATTTCATTGATGTTTGGTAAAGGGAACTTATCATCACAAACCGTCTCATTTAATTTTCTGTAGTCTACAACTAATCGCCATTTTTTATCTGAGCCTTCTTTACTCTTTTTCGGTACTAATAAAATTGGACTTGACCATTCACTGTTCGATTCTTCTATGATGTCATCTTCTATCATTTTATTAATCTGTTTAGCTATCTCTGATTTTAACGCTTGCGGTAATCTATATTGCTTAACATATACAGGAGTTGAATTTTGTTTTATGAAAATGGATTGTTCATAAATATTTGTAGTAGTTAATTTATCTCCATCTATGTAGAAATTATCAGAATATTTTGCGCAAATCGCTTCAATAGATTGTCTCTCTTCTTCATTTAAATAATCTAATTTGAGCTGTGATAATAGTGTTTGTATCCTGGAAACGTCGATACTATTTTTACTGAATTGACAAATATTATAATCAGTCAGGGATTGCATACTAAGAATTAAATTTGGTACCGTTATTTCCTTCTCAGTAACGTTAAGAATCTTTATTGGGATTCTGTTATTTTTTACTGTGGCTATCGTATTTGCTAGATACACATCCTTCGCTAATTCACGTCCACAGACAATAACATCTTCATTCACATTTTTATCTACGTATATGAAATGAATTGACTCTGAACGAGCTGGTATAATCAGGTTATTACTTCTCATAACACGTTCATCTTCAAGATTAAAATTATACTCATTCCCATGATAGTTCAATGTTAAAATATTAGTATTTAAGTTAATATTTGCTTCATACTTTTTCAAAAAATCTAACCCTATAATTCCGTCTGCTTTTAATGGTAGTGACTCAAAAATAATAAACGAATGCTGAAATATTTCACTGTTAAACTCCAAACTTAAATCCACTAAACCTCTAGAACGCCTTTGTCCTCCGATTCCATTTATCAAAGTTTCATCTTTTCGAACGGTAACGTTTCTTGGTAACGCTTCACTTTTAATGATTGACAAAGAAGCGCCTGTATCAACGAGCCAAAAATATTTAATGTTGTTAACGTAAAAAACTACATATTTTGCATTGCCTAAATTTGATAAAACACAATGTTTAAGAACGAAAAAACTGGTTTTCCGATTCCTTTTTATCTGTATTGTCCTTTATGCATGGCTTATTGTTATCGTTCTGATCTGCTAAACAAACATTTCGATTATTATTTCTAAAATATCTTGTGCCCCTAGTACTTCTTTGACCCCTGTTAAAATTTGATGTTTCACGATAGTTATGCCTATTTCCGTTATTATACCTATGTCCATTATTTCCTCTGTAATTAGCACGCCATGTGTGTCTTTGATTATTGTAATTACCATATTGTCCACGACTGTAAATATTAGTATTTTGACCACGACTATTATTGAAATTACGATGACCTTGTCTCCTTAAATTATTAATACTTCGTCCATATCTAGATGCATGTAAGACATTACCTGGCGATGACTGGAATTCTGTATCTTCATCTTTGGCAGCTTGGATTGCATCTTTCAGACTGCTGTAGTTCCTAGCGGAGATGACTGTGCCCAATTTAGAACTGCGTAGTCCTTCTGAAAACCGTTTTATGGCAAGCTTTTCATTCAAAGGTTTTAACACTTCAAATGCATTAGAATTACCGTCTGCCTGAGATATAGTAAGTTCAGTAAACAGCTTTTCAACTTCTGTGGCAAACTCCTCGATACTACTTGAACCCTGTTGTATATTTTGCAAACGTGTCTGTAGGCACGTAAAGGATTTTTGGGTTAATAGATGGCATCTCAAATCCTTTATTAGGTCTTGAATGGTCTTATAATTCCCTGTAATGCGTAACTTGGCATTTTCCGACAATCTGCTTTTTAGAACGAATGTAATAAGTAGTGTCTTACCTTTCTCATCCAGCATATCTGAATACATCTCGACCGAATCTATCAAGCGTTTAGTTGTCCCTTCAACACCGTCCATTGCTGGAAGCAAACTACATGCCACTTTAAGGTCAAACTCCATTTTGTTAGAAATTATTTCTGGGAAAATACATAAACTATTTATTTCCTCAAAAGCTATCCTAATCTTCTGAAAAATATCCAATGCTGATGCAACTAATTTCGTATCCTTGCCTTTTTCTAAAAGTAACAATATTTTTCCACATTCGTCATAAATATTTGTTGCCTCACCTAACTTCGTCTCAATAACTTGACCTTTATATCTAGTCTGTCCTTTCTTAATTAAGTATTTTCTAATATCTACCAGAACATTATATTTTTCTAACAAAACATCAGTCATAATAAAATATTACTTAAAAATATCATATCAACTATTTCCTAATGGAATAAACAAAAGAATCATGTTAACATAATTACTACGAAACGCCACACAAGAATTTCACACGTTGCAGTTTTATCCGCGAGGTATCATATTCACTGAGTCTTCGTGCACTGTTTTACGTCGTTTAACTTTTTGTGTTATAAAACAAATACTTAGGTATGAGTCTGAATGTGTATCACTGATTTATTTGTTACATTCACTTGAAACTGACTTTGATGCTGGATTAATTAGTTAGCAGGTGTACCTTCCACTCGTCCTCGTAGGGATGCCCTTATGCGCTGAATTGCGTTGAGTCCGATTTCTTCTTGTATCCATTGACGATGGCAGCTGCGGTGGTATTTCAGGAAAAAGTAAATTACCAGGAGAGTTATGACTGCGAGGATGATTATAGTGATCGTGCTCAGCCGCTCCATGTGTCCTCCGATGTCCTTCAGGAGAGCGTCATTGTTTCCGCCAGCAGCATTTTGATTTAGGAATACCTCGTCCTTTTCTATCTTGGAGTTACACATTTTGACAATCACTTCGCAATAAAAACTTTGCTTGATCTGCCCCTTGGCAGACCCTAAGGCAGGGTCGCCATGAAATGTTGGGGGTCCTAGGGTCTATTAAATCAGACAACCAGCTCGATCAAATGTGCTTTAATCACTGAATAAATGGGAATATATTTTATAATGCGCATTAGAGTAAAGTGCTTACTTAGCTTAAAATTATACTTATATTCTAAAGGAGCGTACCTACTACGTTATGCACTATAAGAGAGCATACATACACTTCAAAGTGTTTACTTTACACTTTATCGTACATACATATAATTATGTTGTATTGTATTGTAATAACATACATCATACTAGTATTATCTACAACTTAGTTTTAGGTTCTATTTACTAACACAATTTGTAGTTTGTCATATGTATGTTAGTTTGTAAAGCATATGTCTATGGGTAAAAGTAGCCTGGAAATAAATGGATGTTGTTGTTATATACTCACGCGTTTTTCCTGTGAGGTAAGCAGAAATTAAATCAAGAATGATTACCACGTGTACATCCACCCTTAACAAACGTCACGTAAGGCCGCAATACTGCCAAGGGTGTGATGGTACATGATAAGTTGAAGGAGCCTACTAGACCTACAAGGCTAACAGTCCCTACGACCCTAAGCCCTAAGCCCTACAGCCCTAACCTATCATATACCTAGTATGTAATAGATAAATATATAAATAAGTTCGGGATGTCTGCACCATGCGACCTAAGGAGAAAAAAGACGTATTGAAGACAGGATTTCCAGGTACGGGAAGGGTACACTCACTGCCAGTCCCGCAGACTCACAAGACTGATCAGAGATGGCTAAAGGTGCCTTGGCCACAGTGAGGGGTAATGAGACAAGAATATAAAATTCAAATCTGATTTATTTACAAATGTTACCGCTGTTATAATACAAAATCTCTGTGTCCTATGCGTGTAAGATGCAATCCAATCATTATCTTAACTGGGCCGCGCGTAAGCCAGGCCGAGTGCTGAGTCAATGTCCAAAGGTAACATTGAACACCACGATCTTCACCTGCTCCTTTTGCTTCTTACTTTATGGCACACCCCATAAAAACAATAAAAACCGGCCAAGGGCGAGTCGTACTCACAGCACAGAGGGGTCCTAGCAAGGGGTAGCACCAAACAATATAATAAAAATATTTTGAAGTCTCATTCATAATGTTGTATTGTATTAATTTCAACTGCAAAACTAAATTTGTTTTTCATACTTTAACTAAATTATTTAATGGAAAACAAAGTTAATGCTGCAGTTTGATGAAAAAGTCCCAAAACTCAAAAATACATCAAATCTTATTCAAACTAATTTTCGTTGTTTCGTTTTTTTTACGTTCTACAATCCAACATTTTTCAGAATTTTCCACCTCTTACTTTAGAAATTAGAAGGGACACACATTTTATAATTTTGGAAGTCTATCTTTAAAACGATTGACGTTGAGAAAAAATGGTTGTAGAAACCTCAATATCATTTTAAAGACCTATTCATAAACAACCCGCACGTATAGGTTTGTATAAAAATCGTAAAGCGATTCACAGAATCAAAATCAAAATCAAAATATATTTATTTCACATAGACAAAAAGGTGCACGGTTCGGGTTGGTTGTTTCCTATGGAGAAGAACCGGCAAGAAACTACATGGTTACTCTTTTAAAATGATTAGATTTTACAATAATATCATGTTACAGTATTAGTACTTAAGTATGGGGGGACAGCATAGGCCCGACAATAAGTCGTGGCTTACTACACAAAAAACGGAAAACAAGATAAGATTTTTTCTAAGAGCAATCGGATAGGAAGTACTGGCCCCATATATATTTTACATAAAACATAACATCACGCCTGTAATGTCCGAAGGGTTAGGCAGAGGTGTACCCACTAGTACACCTACATTTCACCAGTTATGTTTAAGTCCCATTTAATAGGGGGTGAGATTATTGCATCATCATGGCACAAATCCCGACTCCGTGGCTGCTACCGAGAAATTCCTGATGGAAAAACCCAATAACACTTTGCTTGACCTGGGAATCGAACCCAAGACCTCGTGCTCAGTAGTCGCGCTTGCGACGACTAGACCAAGGAGGCAAACATTACAAAAAAATGAATTGTGAAATTGTTTGTAAAGGAATATTTACAGATTAACCATAATTTACTAATATTCCAGACAACCTTCAGATGCACTGAAATAAATAAGATACATTTTACATCAATTTTATTTAAGCATTTAAGCAAGTATCTCAAACAGCACACAAACATGTTCCATTCTACTCCGTACTCTAACGGCCCCTGTTCGCAGTCCAGCGAGGACATAAAGCGCTGAATAGTGCAGTAAAGCGGTGTTTACACGCGCGGCCCGTGTCCTCGCACATTTAATGACGTGAGACATGAGACCGGTATGTCTCGCGGACACTTGTATCCTCGAATGGACGGCTTCATAGCATAATCAGCGTATAATGTTCCCACCGCTGGGACACACGGCCTTCTCTCTACGAGAGCGAGTAGGCTGTAATTCCCCACGCGGGCCCAGTGTGTTCGAATGTTTTGTTCTAGGACACGCCGGTTTCCTCACGATGTTTTCCTTAACCGTTTTGAGAGCAGTGGTGATGAAATAAATTACGCAAAGTAATGCACCTGCCTGGGTTCGAACCCATGGCCTACCAATCTTAAGTCGGGCCCGTTACCATACCACTGGGTCATCAACTCACCACTGACTGGACAAGGCCTTATAAAACTTTACAGGAGCCACCTCCTGCTAGCCATAGTTTGGTGTATTAACTTTTTTAATAGCCAAAGTAAACCTAAAGAAGAATATGGAGCACCTTCCACGCATACTAAATATTATAAATACCAAAGTACCTCTATCTAACTGTCGTCTGTTACCTTCTTACGTCTTAGCGGATGAACGGATTTCAAAGAAGTTTGGTACGCAGCTGGAGTATTACCTAGGTTAGATTAAAGGATACTTTTTGTCCGGGCAGTACGTTCCCGCGGGATTAATTTCGAACCCCACTCGGGAACAGCCACGGACAAAAGCAAGTTTAGAATTCATATTTCGAAACATTATTTTTTTCTGAATTTTTGACGATAATGTTGTTTATGATCCCGTCTTACTTACTTATTACTACAATAAAATCATATTCTGTGACTATCCATAATTTTGTCCGTTTAAAGTATCAAAGATGTTTAATATTCCGGGGGCGATGAATATAAAATGACGCTCGCAAACGGGTCCAACGGCTTAGATTGATGAAGTGTGAGTAACTGGGTACGTTGGGTACCGCACCCGAGACCCCGGCTGTCTACGCTACTGATTGGATTTCAGCTTTAGGACATTATACAAGTTAAGGTTTTAGAAGAAAACAGTCTATAGATTACTGCAAGTATGAAAAATTCCAGCTTGATAAGTACAATAAAAGAGAGGTATAATACCACCAAGTACTTCTTTAGATGATCCTAATTCTCTAACACCATTCCCTAATTGGAAACATGCGTACAAATCTCATAAGACACCCGTATATCTTGCCTTCCATTCACTTTCCCCACTAAGCGGCTCAACTCATCAAAGAGCCATAAAAATATTCTCCTCCGCAATACTAAGCCCTGTTGAATTTGTAACGAAAACCCATAACGACAAACGTTCTACTCTAATACTTACATTGTCCTAAAAACAAATAACAAACAGGCTCAATATTGGAGCAAAACAGAGGAAAAAACGAAAAAAATGCCTTTGGTAGCTACGACGCTACGAGGAGCTACGCCGTAGCCGCCTACGGTACTGCTACGCGGGGCGCGGGGTGAACGACCCAGCGGTATGATGGCGCGGGTCGATACCCTCGCCCCACCTCCCCGACACCCTCGACCTCCCCCTCCCTACTTCTAAAGAGGGTCTACTCCCGACTTCGTTTAGGATGAGTGAAGTGCTTTCCAGACCATTATCCGATAGACTAAAAGGTTTCATATAAAACCTTAAACATATTATCTTACGGAACTTGAGAGTATCATACGTCAAGTGGACTACTATCTTTACTCACTAGAAATCGAACTTAAAAAAAAAGATAATAAAATTTAAACTGCAGCAATTAATTGCTAAAACAAACAAGCATGCTTCTAAATCTATACATCTGTTGGCACACTCACAACTAGTTGAACAGTGTAGTAGTTGGTCCACAACAACTTAGTGCATTATTGCAAGTTGGAAACTTTTTTATCTGCTCTAACTTAGGCGCTTATGTATCTCTCGCTCTTTCCCTCCTCGACAGTTTTAGTTTCGAGTGGTGTCTGGTGTAAAGGGGTGTACACACGAGTTTTTTGAAGCGATTTAGTGGCGATGCGCGACGTGTTTGTTTTTATGTGTTATATGTTGGTGTACCTTACTTTATGTTTACCCCTGTTTTTATTACGTTTGGAATTGGGATGCCGGTGCCCGTATAACAGCTTACGTTTAGTAGCAATTCTGGCAATGCTAATTAATTTTGAATACGTTAAAATGCTGCGAAATGTAATAGTTGAATCATTTACTTGAATTCGCTGAGCTTCATTTTCTCGGCGCTTTTCTATGTTGTCTGGCATTGTAAATTATGGCTTACAGGAGTTCAAGTGGTTAGGAAATAGTCAGGCTTTAACCTCCCCACTGCTGGGAAATAGGGCTCATCTTTGTGAGAGCCTGGGTTTGTCCCAAATAAGATAGCCTGTTACTAAGCCTAACAGCCTGTCTATCTATATCTATGTAATAGGGATGTATATCTTTAAAACTACCCTAGCTAGCCAGTTGAATTTACCTATTGAAAAACTTTAGGTGCTGTGATAGCAAATGAAAAAAACCGGCCAAGTGTGAGTCGTAATCATACGCACACAGTGTCCCGTAGCACCAAACTTTATAATAAAAATATTTTGAAGGCTCATTCATTTTGTTTTATTGTATTACATTTAACAGAAAAACTAAATTTGTTTTTAACAGTATGTTAATGAGAAACAAAGTTACTGCTGCAGTTTGATGAAAAAGTCCCATATCTCAAAAACTAAACATCAAATCTTATTCAAATCAATTTTCGTTGAAAATTAGAGGGGAGACACATTTTACCACTTTGGAAGTGTCATCTTTCAAACGATTGACTTTGATAAAAAATGGTTTTTGGAACCACTATGTCATTTTTAAAGACCTATATTATATAGACACCCTGCACGTATAGGTTTGATAAAAAATATAGTTTCTGTTCCATGTATGGGGAGCCCCCTTTATGTTTTAATGTTATAATTTTTGTATAAAAATCGAAAAGCGGTTCACAGAAAACATCTACCTTCCAAGTTTCAACTGTGTAGTCCTAATAGTTTCGGAATAAAGTGCCTGTGATATATGGACGGACAGACATGACGAATCTATAAGGGTTCCGTTTTTTGCCAATCGGCTACGGCACCGTAAAAAACAACCTTTTTTGCTTTTCGGTGTAAAAAGAAGGTGACAACCTTATAGTTTTGGTGGTACGGAACCCTTAGTGATCAATCCCGACTTCTTTGGGTTTTTTCCTTGTCATACATCTCTTTTAGGAATAAACGGAGCCAACATTAATTCGCCTTATCGTATAACGTGTATATGCGCGCGACGCGTCTTCACATTCGTGTGGGCTGACACTGCACATTTTCCGCTTCGACTAACCTTACGCGTAATTTACTCGGTATGAAGTGTGCGAGAGCGACCGTCACGTACCATCATTATTATTCTTCGTTTCTTAGAAGTTATAAGGTCTATAATGAAGTAGAATTCAGTAAAAAATAAAGGTGTCTGTCGTTCTTTCGATGCCCAGGACGCACAAAGTGTTATAAGGTTTTTATGTCAGTAGCAACCGGAGTCTGGTTTTGTGCCCGGTTGGCAGCAATAGGCTCGCAACATATTTAACATAATTGGCGAAATGTACACCTCAACCTTACCCTTACGGAGATCACAGTCGTGATGTTACGTTGGTTTGTTTGAATAAATTAGAGAATAAAACTCTATTCAGTTGTTAATTGTTAAAGTGCTTAAACACTGAATCCAAGAGACAAAAGCATAAATTAAAAATAAACTCCATCGCCACAGGCGCAGAGAGTAATAAATTATAATAAAAGGAGAATAGTACGGCAGCTTTACTTTGTTAAATTAAAAATTCTCTATTAAACGTTATTTACGAGGGCCGCTGGTTTACGGGCCGTAAAAAAGAGTAATCATAATTCAGACAGACCTTGTTTTATATGATCTGGTGAAGAAGAGTATATCTAGTATACATCTTTTGAGTACTAGAAGAGTCTGTGAAAATACATTTTTCGGGAATATTCTACCACCTTATGCATAACCAGCTTCCAATGTTCAGTTGTTCAAACTGCTGGGACACTCCTCTCCTCTGTAAAAAAGAGTGGGTCATAATCCACCACGGCAAGTCCTGTGCGGGTTGTTGGTAGTCTCACTGTCACTGAGAATTAAAGGCACTTTTATTATAATCTGAAACTCTTCAAATCATTGTTGTCAACTTTAAAAACGGATAAAATCGTGTCGCAATATATTCCGTCAAGTGGTTCTCATGTACAATTCACACCACTTACGCATAGGCCCGTACTTACGATATGTCTGCTCTTAAATCCTTAACTCACACATACACACACACACCCGCAGCACATATACATAATATAAGGCCCTTTTAAATACAAGCGCCAATTTTTGACTTCATTATATTCAAAGAGAAGTCTACAAATAACCCTTTCGTCCGTCGGTTACGGTATAAAGGTGGACTTGTGTAAAAACTGGGTTATTACGACCGGTGGAGGGTTAGACAAAAAGCCTGAGCAAATTAGAACGGCGCGCTAGGGTTGGGTGGCTGCTTTTTGTTATGATGTAATATTTAGTGGGCTTTGTTGCATAGCTTCGAGTTGCGTAGGAGTTGTAGGACGGTTGTTGGGGAGATTTGTTGCGTGTGTGGTTCTTATTGTTTTCCCCTGTACGATGAATCTAACCTACTGTTTACAACGACGAGTTATTTTAAGAAACAATCTTCATTATCTGCTTTGCCTTTTGCCAACTAATTTTGCGGTTTGTATTCAGTCGTAATAAGTCGGATACAGCTTATCAACAGTACTTTACTTGGACTTTCACGGCCCAGTTACATGGTAGAAGGTTCTCCTTAGTGTGGCAAATAACAGTAAAACAATTATCTAGAATTGCATAAAAATAGTGCTTGTTTACGTACAATATGGAGTGTCATATTTCACTATTCGTTACTGCAACAAAACTTTCTCCTCTACCATTCTAGTTATATTTCTAGTGCAGCAATAACCATGCGGATTGTATAACAATTTAAAATTACCCTACATCGCAGTCGGCTCGAAAAATGGTAAACACTGAAAAACATGCCTCTATGATACCTTATATTTAAATCTCAGTTCTACGGTTGAAATACAAATCTCTCAGTACCCGGCGTTTGAAAGCGATGGAGGTATTATGGCGAATAGCGCCATCCTTTTTGACGGCTTATAAGTATTGCTCTATAGGGCCCCAGGGTTTGTGAAATGACTAACCTACGAAAACACACCTTCACCCAACCTTTCGGGAAAAACAGGTGTGAAGTTACGTCATGAAATAGACATAACAGTACGTGTAATTGGTCCAATTAAACTACACCTTATTGTAACTAGCTTTAGAACTATTGACCCGGCGATTGTCAGACAGTAATCAACCTAATTGTTTGCGTTCCATCGCTGGTTCGAAGAGATGTTGGGGCGGGCACAGTAAATGTGGCAGAGTTCTGGTCGAAGCTAATTTAACTTTAATCATTATGGGAAAAAGGAACATTAAAACAGCAAAGAAGAAGCAAGTAACTTCTTCTTCATCACTACCTGTCGGCTGGTAATTCAGGGCCTTCGACCACAGAGTACGGAAACGGTCGGCGGCCGCTGCTCTCGGCGGCATTGTCAACACTTTCCATTTGTAAACAAAGCGTGTCATCGTTTTACATGCTATAAGACACGGATAATATATAGAAGTGATAGAGGCTTTGAAGTCTATCTGTGACATCGAACATTTGTTCGCCGAACGCAGTTTCAATGCCAGTTGGCCTACTAATTGTTTTGATTTTGCTTTAGTAAGGGAAAGAGAGAGATAGAGCTGTACTTCTTGTATACCTTGATCTCTTTCGCATTTAATTTGTACCCCAGGAATTGTATGACTACTACTCAGTACTCAATCATTAATTGCATTCCACAACGTGTACAGTGGATAAAATACAAAGAAAAATCGTAGGAAAAGAAAGTGGGTGAAATCGAGCGAGCAATGTACGTCAAATGCCTGTCTGCTTTCATATGGGTCAATGTGGGCCCACAGCGCGTGGTACGGGAGAACCCCGAAGATTGTGGCCCTCGCTTATTAGATGGATTAGTATAGGTATAGTATACGTAGATAGTAGGTAGAACGGTCCCTTTGATCTTAGAAAGGTAGGGGACGCAGATATGTATGTCAGATGCATTCCATGCATTTTGGGTACGGATAGGTACGTTATACAGGGTGAACATTTGATTATGGTTACTGACCGGTATTTTGGCTATATTTATTTATTTATTTATCTATTTGGATCTCCAACAAAACATACACAGATACAATATAAGTGATAGTTATACAAAGGTTATTTTAAGTGTGTTCCTTCAAATACAGGAGACCACAGCATGCACATAAAACTAGGTGTCAACACAGAGATTAGAAAAAAAGAAAAAAAAATAAGAACCAAAATAATAAAAAGCATTTGATGTCAAGAAATCAAGTAATAAAATTGTTTCACATAAAAATTATACTTAATTATTATTCTACATTATTGCAGTGGTCAATTTTTTTAGTATTTAGAGATGAGGAGGGTTAGGTCCATGTCAGTTTGATTTCATTGCATTGCCTGCAGAGTCGTTGGAGAGCGGCGAAGTGTCCTAGATTAGTTTTGGAAACGGAGACATAAAACAAATTGTAGCTGGTTTTCCGCGGCAGGCGAGATGGCGCGTATATATGTAACTTGCCTAGTAATATTTTAAGGGATTTAAATTAAAGGACCATACAGTGTTGTTTGTTATCAATTGAAATATTCTACAGTTCCATTATTTGCAGGTATTTAAACTAATGAGTTACTTAACCGACACTTGTCTGACTAATAGAGATAATGCCGAAAATATAATTATTTTAAAAATCGCGAACCCATATTGAGCAAGCGTGGTGATCAATACTCGTGTCTTCTCTGTTTGAGAAGAGGCTTTTGCCCAGCATTCGGGCATAGGCTGGTATTATTAGTAACGAATTTAAAAAATAAATAAAAGAACTGGGTATATCATGCCGCCTACTCACATGTGATAACATCTTCCAAGCCAAATGTGAGCTCGTCAAAGTTGTTTTTTCTGTAAACCATAAATCAAAATATATTCTTACAGCCATCGTTAACAGTATATCCTGAAGTAAATAAAATCATAATGAGTCTATTCCACTGCATATCAGTGCGGGATAGCCTCATTATAATTTAACGCGTAGGGGAGGCTGGGCAGTAAATATTACGGGATGTTATGTCTGCTTGCCGGTTATTACTACTTGTGGCGGTTACTGCCCACCTGATGGACACAGTTTGTTGTTATGTGTTTTGGTATATTTGGGAAAGTCGACTTTTCTTGTGCTCAATTAATACGATAACCCTAATATATTTTTTAACTTGTATTGTCCCACTGCTGGGCAAGATCTCCCCATAACATTTTCACATTTTCTTATGTTGGGCCCCATAAAATAAGAAAATGTTTTACCCCCTTCAAAATAACGCTGAAAAATAAAAAGAATCTTTAAAATGATACTTACTGAAGAAAAAAAAATCAGCCTGTATACAAAAGTTACTGAACGAAATAAACATTAACCACAGAGCATGGTTATCAGTGAGTTTGTTTTTCCTATTTCCCCCCTAAACCGACATTACCGTTGATTTGATGGAGTAATACGTTGCGTAGTGGTTACTCATCAACCTCGCCGATCCACCATTCTACGTGACCGCTTCGGCCGACGTCGGCTATCTTCGGGTTCTAATAAATTGTTATTGGGGAGCAAGGGATGGTGGTCATTGTTTTCATTATTATTTACCTAGATTAGAACAAGTATGGTGGGGTTGTGTATCCTGATGTCGTCAGATTAATATTTTGCTGGCAACTGTTGCGTTGGGAAGCATTTAAGCACTACAGGTACACCGGGCAATATTTATTTCAGACCATTGTCAAATTCTATTAGATCCAGTTTATTAAAATCGAAACATCACTCCTGTTATCCGAACAAAGCGGTATGTTTCCACATTTATTATGCGAACCGCCTGTCTGTGGAATTCACTGCCGGCTTCTCGTTTCCCGATCACTATAATCTAGATCTCTTCAAAATTCGTGTAAATCGGTTTCTTCCAGGCAAGCGTGCTCCACCCTAGGCCGCGTCATCGCTTCATATCAGGCCAAACGCAAGTCTATTTAGTTTTTTTTTTAATGTAATCCCCGAATAGAAGACCGATATTTAGCCAGCATATTTCCATCAACCGGGGACAAGTCCTGACTCCCCGGCAGCTACTGAGAAATTCTAGCCAAAGTATTGGCTGATAACGTTTTAAATAATTATTAAAATTGTAATTTTAGATTGTTTAAATAAAATGGTGTAACGTTAATTTAATATAATTTTTAATAAAAATATAAAATGTACAACAAGCTTTTACATACAAACACATTTGTAATTTAACAATGACAAATAGATGTTCATGTACTCAGTAAAATAATGTGGATAACCAGAAATTTTAAGAAGTTACCTGTAATGAAACTATGATAATGCTGATAGAGCACGACTTAATAAAAAAACGGATCAGTCGACCCCTATGTCTGTCGAAATGCACTATTTATTTGTTCACTGTATGTTTACTATTTTTTGCTGACATATTTGCCAGGTATCCACATAACACTGCCAGTTTAAAACATTATAATGTGCCAAACATCAGGCAATTCAGAAAACAGATTTGAAATTCTGATTTCTATTATTCATTTCATACGTGCGTCCCCAACGTATGAATCGAATAATTTTCAAAATGGTACTTTTGGCAAAACACATCATTGCATATCGAACAAGTGGTTATCGCTTTCGAAGTGTTTCGTACTCCTACAACTCCATACATTTTCGCCTACCGTAATCGTTATTATCGTTTATAGAATGTCACGAAAAGAGGGACTAGACAACTAGACAAAAGAGGGACTAGACAACTAGACCCTCTTCTCAATTATGTAGTTTCCCAACTACAATGATGGTTCAGATAGAGGTTTAAATCATAATTAGTGATGTCTGGGTACAAAGCAGGCACATCGTTTTTCAATACAACAATTTGCGTATATTTTGCGAACTGTGTTTGACATACAGAAAATATTGTGCTGGTTAGTATATTACTTCATTGCCTGTTAAATTAAATAATCTAGCCACTTCTTCTTTCTTACAGAAGTGTAGCAGAGTTTAACTTTAACGAACCATAGATATGGCTATCTATGCCTTGATCATATCTCTAACATTTTTCAAAATTCTCACGTTTGGCTCTTTTCACAAATTCATCTCTATACTAAACTATACTACTTATATTATTTAGTTTACGAAGTTAACTTACAGAAAGCCTTCAATTCTTAAACTCATATATTCCTAGTTTCTCGTTTATCTGTGCGATAAAACGGTATCTTTCTGAGTAAAATACTTCAATATATTTGTTTTAAAGCCGGATTCCTGAGTGTCGTGATGTTTATCTTGTTTGATGTTCTCAAATTCAACACTCCGGATCTGTTCGAATGCTATTCCTTTGAGCTGAATTCCTTCAGTTAAAACAACATCAACTCTTAAATGTTTGTTGAAATCTCAGTATATTACTTGCTTTTGACTTTGTTTGATAATTTCGTCATTCATTTGATTCGGTCGACCTCAATATTTAATTTCAGGCGCAATTTTTTCTGTTTTTGGAACTGAATTTAAATTTATTGTTCATACCCCGCATTTGAGCACTTGAAGTAATTTGGTGGTGGTGAAATTCTGTCCATTCACAGATCGTTTTACTCCCAAAAGTTGTACTCCACTCAAAGCATTCCTGTTATTATTTTCAAGAACCAACGTGCGTGTGTTCTCATAAGGATCTTTTAATATAATTTGTTATTCATTGTCATTACTATTGTTTGTATATAGTAGTATGATAACTATAAAATAAAACTGAATGACGTTTACGATTGTCTTATCTTGTCTTTTTATCTTTCACACGTTTTCGTTCTGATCTCACGGAGTTATATCTTTGTTATCGGCAAATTGGAGTTGATTATCGCTTGATATTTTCTTTCCTGGCTTTAGTCATCTTTACTTCTTACTTTCTTCTTTATTTTCTGTTTCTATACGTTGTAAAATCGTTATAGCGTTATTTTGGCTTAGTATATTTTGGTGTTGGTTTTCGTAGCCTAGTCCTTTTGTACCTTGAACATGAATGATGAAACATCCTATCTTGCACACACATTTATTGAACCTTAAAGTTTTCAAAACACTTAACTTAGTTTTACACATACTCTCACAAAACACTATTCTTCATTGGAACTTCACTACTTTAATTCGTATACACTTCTATATTCCCATTACTGTCCGTATGCACATTTACCACAAACTGTAAGGAGCCAGTTCCCACTCCAGTCCCAGTTATAGCGTCAGTAGGAATCTCCAGACCAGTAGTCACTCCTGACACCATGGTTCTGAGGAGTCGAGAGGCCGGTGCTGATGATGAACCGGCCACCAGAACCACCAGCATCAGAACTATACTGCAGTAGGACCTGAAATTGAAAGATGATTAAATTGAGCACGGTTGAAAGGTTGATGATTTGAGTAGATTTGATAAAGAATTCACTATGAATTCATACGATGAACAAAGTAATGTTGAACAACCGAAAATGAATCTCCATTTAAAACAAAAGGTTGATGCAAACGGAGAAATAATCAAGAAACAGCTGAATCAACTCACATAATATCTAAAGATGCAGAGAAAAGTCTGCGACCAGCACTTGTTCTTAACGCTCGGTAGTTTCCTGAGGACTGGCACGAAACCAAGAGATAACCTGCCTCAGATATCTAATCTTTATCTCATCAATATCTGAAACAAGATCAACACGATTTTAAACCTTACTCGTGAAGGAGAGAGTTTAATATAGATTAGAACGGCGGGATATCGTGTGAAAGTATTTTAGATTATGTTGTAGTAAGTGATACATAGAAGGAATGCAATAGTTTCCGATATATGTAGAAGATTCATTGAATTATGATTTGGCAGAGGAAATAAGAAAGGCAACTTAATTTTTTCATTTGTTGATCAATTTCGTCAGAAATCAGCGAGTGCAATATTTATTCCAAAAGATAGTTATAAATTAATATTATTTGTTGGATCCGGTCATTGGTACGTACATAAAAAGAATCGCAAGCGCGCCAGCGGTGACATCACGCGACCTAGTTACAAGTCTACCTACACCACAGCGTGCTTATACAGACGAGACGACGAAGACGAGGACGACATTCAATGTCTGATTGCAGCGGAGTTGAGACGTCCCGGAACTGTAGCCGGTTCATTGTGCCCGGTGTTATTGTGTTAAATTGTAATTTCAAGTATTCTATATTCCGCACGCAGTGTATTTTCATTGCACGAAACCCATCTTTTGGCCACATGATGCATGAGCCTGATGGAATAAATCCTGACAATCAGACATATGAATCATGAAATCGTTGAAAGTGGTTTATCATTTTACCTCAATATAAATGCTGTGTTTTTAAATCCTTAACGAGTTTTGAAGTCGTCTTCCTCACTAGTATTTTGTCTAACCATAACAAAGAGAGGATGCTTGGTAATTTACTTTACAAACACATGGCATATTAAGTCCTGGGGTCCCTTGTCACCCTCCGAAGGGTAAAGTTAATCGAATGTCCGTCACTGAGGACTTAAGGTGAATGTTTGTCTTGCGTCGTATCCACCTCGTTCAGTTCGCCAGGGTAGTCATTTATCGTCGTCTTGTCTTAGACTTTATGTATCGATCGATGCTCTGAGTTTACTTGTATCATCCTTTGAATGTACATAGAAATTAGTTAAGATGATTAGTAGTTTGTGTGTCATCAGAACAAGCAAACATGTTTGTGTGTTCAAATGAATGGAATGATTTGTTTTGTTTTACGTTGATTTATTAACACGTTTCATTCTTCGTCAACTGCGATCATTTGCATGTAGTAGTAGCATGAACATTAATACACGGAGAAAACGGACATAGACGCATCATTACCATGAATTCGGCACGCGATTTAAGACATGCCAGGGTTGACGATATGTTCCAGTTACTTTAGTTAAGCACCTTCTTCAATAACAGTACCTCTTGAACATTCTTAGCTAAATTTCAATTTCCCTTGTCCCCAGATTACATGGATTCCCTATGCAAGGACCACTTCCTCCAGCGCCAGTACCGCAAGGTGGACGGCGGCGTGCTCTGGTCCCGCAACGAGCGCAACCTGGACTGCACGGTGACGTTTCAGACGCACAGCATCCTGCAGCGGTTCATGCTGCACTTTGACCTGCTGCAGCTGGACTGCAACGATCATCTGTATGTGTATGACGGGGCACATGCGACGGCGCCGCCGAAGGTAAGGGGTCAAAAATTCGACGACATAACCGTGACATTTTCGGCAAAAAGACTCTTTTATCACACAACACATCACTGGGCCCTCGTGGTCGCGGGCCTGTGGACGGTGAGTAATGGGCTAGCTCGCCGTCCGTCCGTCGTATGACGACAGGCCGTGTCGACGGCGCGTTCGTGTTCCACGCGCGCCTCAAAGAGATGTCAGCAAACGGGAGGGGCCCGAAGGGCCGATGCCTGCCAGGGCTGCGGGACTGTTCGAAAGAGATACCGCGGCCCTGGAACATAAAGGGCCAAAGAAGGAACATGGGTGGTTTTTAGTCAGTAAGAGTCTGACACTCCCTTCCGCTCCGCCCAGAGCGGGAGGTGTCATTGGATGATTTCCCACCCTCCAAAAAAAAAAAAAAAGGGCCCTCGTGGTGGCCCACTCTCTATCACAGGGTGGAGTTCTGGGTCCGAGCGGGGGAACTTTAACAGTCTTGTTACAAAAAACTAAATTATTTAAATTATTATATTCCAATGAGGAATTAACGCCTTTTTACTTCCTCAATCGTCTATACACTCATCGTTACCTAGTGGTACTTAAGTCGCATATTAATTGCACAACAATTTTGACGCGTGGGTGATTACGGCCCACTCTCTTTCACAAAAAGGAGGCCTGTGTTACAGCTGTGGGAAGGTCATAGGCTAATAATGCAGAGCACTTTAAAAATACCCGTTCAAGTCTTCCGTCTCATCCCACGCTCTCGTGCCATCCGCATCACTTATGGATGCCTCCACGGGATGGAAATGGATGCCAGACTAACGACGATAAACTTACTGCTAACATGCGCCTGCTACACCTAATCGAAACCTTTTAGATAGAGTTAAACTCAAGTTTATTTAGATTTTTTCATGTTTCTAATTATTTAGACCTGCTTTCCGCACCACAAATCGCTAAACTTCAAACATTTGACAAAACCCGTATGCTGTTATGAATACATTGAACTTAAAACGCATTTAGTTAGGTATTCGGAAAGCGAATCGTTTACAGTTTTTACTGACGTTCTCGATTAAAAGTCCCTTTTTGGGAAAAGTACCATCTACCACCATGCCTTTTTCTTACGATGTGTTACGAGAATGCGTATCTAACTATTTACGGGCGTCATGAGAACTTCAGCTAAAACATAAAGATGATGATTTTTTACTCTTAAAATGCAAAATAATGATATTTACTTATTAAGTCTTAATACCATGAGGCATTATCTACCAGATCATCTTATATTATGTCGCATCTCCATATTTTTCCATTTCTTAGATATTGAGCAGTCACGATCAATGTAATTAGTATAATTTCAGTCAGTCCCCGACGTCATTATAGATTCATGCTATGTCCCGCCGCCAAGGTGGGATTAAATGGAACGTCAATTTGCTCATTCCCTACATTCCTCGACGCCATAATACCTTTTCTAATTGCTTTTTATTATAAAATGCCATGAAAAATGCGATGGTTTTGAAAACATTATGTAGTTAGATTTCGATGACCACATACATAGTTTGAGGTAAAGAAAACCCAGAGCTGTCAGGCAAGGTTCAACATTCTGAAAGTTGACAACGTCGCTGTCAAATATTTCGCCTTTTTGATTTCAAAATTATAACTATGAAAGTATGAAATATCTCTCTGTGTTGCGAATTGTACGTTGAATTGTGATAATACTAGTGGATTAGGTTCTAACAGATTTACGAGTAAAAAAAGTACTTGGAAGGTTTCCAAACGCTCTTTTTACCCCTAAAACTGCAATTTTCATACAAAATCGAATTTAGTTATATTGACGCATTCATCAAAACAGCGAAAAAAATACAGCGTTTAGCGATAAAGATATATTTATTTTGTAAAAACATGAGTAGGTAGGTATGTATACACTATACCAGGTCTTATAAATGAAAGAAAGTGGCTACATGTCTTGCCATATAGGAATGGCGTACAAAAATATGTTTGTTATTAAAAAATAGGGTAAACTCAATTAACATACAATTAAAAAAGAAAAAATTACTTAGACAATATAAAATTAAAAAAGAAAAACAATAGCTTAGAAAAAAAATTGGCTTATTAAGTAGAGTAAACTTAACTAAAAAATAGAAGTTGTTACCTAAAAAAATATTAAATTTAAAAGAAATGACGTACCTAATTAAATTGTCGATGCATTAGTTTTTCATTCGTTTAAAAATTCCGTTAAGCTGTAGTAGCATTTGGCTAAAAGAAATTCGATGTTGCCAACTTTCAAAATCTTAAAGAGTTTGTTATTTTCTTTATTCATGTTTTCATTTGAATTGCAATATAATAAAGTCACCTGGGACTAAATTCATTCAATTCGTATTGAAATCTAAAAAAACGCCAAAGACGCCAGGTGTTGAATGGATCCCAAATAATTAACAAAGGAATTGTAATGCAACTTTTGTCAATTTTAAATTTAAATTCGCCAAGTTTGCCTGGCAACGACTCTTGGAACAATGGCGGCCAAGTTTTAGCTCCCATTGTAGACTTGCCAAGTTTTGTGCCAAAATGTTTATTTTGTTCTGCCTGGGTGTTTATACTTTGTGGGGACTGTGAATTAATTTTATTAGTGAATATTACGATTAGCCAGATGTTTTGAATTAGTACGTTTTTATATGATAAGTAAAGAAGGTTCAAAAATATAATATTTATGAAAAGGTTCACACGCACGTCGTCTTTTTCAATAATTTATATTTGTCCCAATTTCTTGCGTAAGCTTTCCATAAACTAAATAATAGACTCGTCAAAACTTCATTTATCATTGTATATTGCATTACCTTATTTAATTTAACACTACCACAGCAATGCCTGCCGTGATAAAAGGGCGAACACAACAACAACGTTCAAAGTGCGATCATCCTATCATATTTCAGCGAAGCAATTTCTGACATCCCAACTTTGCAATCCTAACTTTCACATGTAAAATATTCCCGTACCTATTCAGTTGTCGGACATTTGACAAAAGACGGAGTTAGGACCTCCCCAACTTGGATTACCAAGCTCCAACTTCAGGGCACTAACCTGCAGGCTACAGGCTGCAACGGCTAGTGCTATTCTTAACAATATGTGGTTGTCACAGAAACTTTGGCGGTTACATAGAAATGGAAGTTTTAATGAGGAAACTGTGCCTGTCTGCGGAAATACGGATATGAAGCCATGATAGGCGCGACGTGTGTAATTAAATGCTAAGTGAAATGTAAACAGCTGTTAATGGAATTTAAATACAATGCAGACATGGAAATGTTGGAAAATGTTCAGTGCTCGTGTTATAATGAGGTTTTGAAATAAGTTTATTAATGTTTTAATTCGGATGAAGGATTAGATGAGAGAAAATAGATCGTTTAAAAGTATTTAGGTACAAATATCGACGGTACATTCTTAAACTACAAACAAACCATGAACATGATCGCTATGTTAATCACCAAAAATACATTACAGGTACCCATTTGTGTTAAAAAAAAAGTAAATTCCGAAATGATTTGTGAGAAATTCTTTGAAGAAACATACCAACAATATATTACAGCAAACACCACATCACATGAAACATTTGAAACGCTGGCCAAACTTTAGCATTCCGTAATATTCGAAATATTCCGTAAAAATTCACGCGAAGCCGCGAAACAATACAAAACGTAACATAGCTGAACTTAAATGGAATAAATTTGTTCGTCGGTTGAGGGAACTATTTGTGGATATATTACGCACAAAGGCTGGCCACCTGTGTGGAGTTGCCAACTATCCGCGACACTTTGAGACAATAAGTAACAAACACTTTGATGATCGCCGGCCATGTTTGGAATAGTTTCGCAGCTATGCGGGTGTCGACATACTCCTGTGACCACTATTGTGTACGTTGCGTGGAAAGGAACTGAAGTTTAGATTAGTTTAACTACTTAAATTCTTAAACATACCAGGTTGAGGGAGAGTTACAGTGAAAGTTTTTTGCATTAAGCCAGCACAGCACCCCGTTGCCTTAAGCATTTTCAATCACATTCTGATTCAGAAAGAAGGAAACTTCTAATCCTTTACTGCAAATATTGACACCGCGAATATTAGCAATGTTTAATTGTCAGGAGCTCGTGGCTAAATAATAACAGCCGCTCGGGTCGATCTTTAAGTTAAGCCGTGCTTGCCTAGGTCGGTCTGAGGATGGGTGACCACCCACTACATACCGAGTTTCCTCCGTGCCTCGGAAAGCACGTTAAGCCGTTGGTCCCGGCTGTCATTTGTAGATCTTTGACAGTCGTTATAGGTAGTCAGTGGGCCAAAAAGTCTGACAACCAGTCTTACCAAGGATATCGTATTACCCAATACTGGGTTGTGGAGGTTAGATAGGCAGTCGCTCCATGTAAAGTACTGGTATTCAGATGCATCCGGTTAGACTGGGAGCGACCACAAGACAGTTGGGAAAAGGCTAGGCAGATGATGATGTTGTTTAATTGTCATACTGAAAGGTATTGCAATTGTTCATTACGCAACTGATAGTAATTATGGTGATTCTGGCAAAACTTATGCATCGATTAATAGATTTTGTGGTGATTATTAGAGAGATTCTTCAGAAAGATCCGGTGCGTAGTACTCGCGACCGGCAAGCGTGTATGATCAGATGTATGAACGTGGACGAGGCAAAAGAAGTATTTAAGTTTATGTAGGTATGTAATGGTTTTTTTTCGTCGGTGTTCCCAAGTTCATATGACCCCAATCTATTTAAGTCGCGAATTAATAGGCTTCTTTTGGGTTAGCTCGTTCCATCGTCGACCTCATCTCTGTCCTCTAGGACTAGATTGAAGTCAAGAGTAGGCCCATTAAACATAAAAAAAACCAATGAAACTAAATACCCGAGAATAATTACACCAAATACAGTTCACTTTCCACATAATTATTTGAATGAAGTTCTTTCTAATAATGTTACAGCTTCAGTTCCTGATTTGAGAATGGTCCAAAATATAGTGGATGCTGCTTATATTTCGAGGCACGTAGTCCGAACCGATTTAGAGAAATAAATTACTAATGCTCCCGAGGGCGATGGGCGAACAATCTATCAATACTTAAACGATATTGCAGCCTTTTAGCACATTATTGTTATTAATGGCTCCGAGTATGGACGTGTTACAGAGGGCCTGTTCTGTTGTTTGGTCTTTCACTTCATTATACTCGACGTATATTAACTGACAGTTTCTGATTAGTGATTTGATTATATAACTAGTCAAGCTGTGTGGAAACATCTTCTGAAGAGCTTGACTAAGTCAAATTACACACAAACCTACTCCAAATTCAAAAATTAAATCGAGGTTGACAACCGAGATTGGCCTATTACTCAATAATTACTCAATCAGAAACCAGAAATTAGTTATGCTATGGATAACTTACTGGTAGAAAATGTCTAAGGCATTAAGTCAGCCTCTGTACTTCGTGCTTGATGTGTTAAATGAATAAATAAACTTACCTATGTGCTATGTGATAACAAAACTTAATGATAAATATCACAAGCTAAAGATATTTTAAATAACACTATATTTACATTCGGGTAATTCGGGTATGGCTCGTTGGTCTAATGGTTACTAGTGCAGGCTGCTGTACGTGGGGTCTTGGGATTGATTCCCAGGTTAGACAAAATGTTTTGGGTCTTGTTCTTTTTTTTCATGTGGTTAGTGCCTAATTTACATGCCGCCGAGATATTATTCAGAACATTAGATATTTAAATTACCCGAGTAAAACCCGTTTTCACAAATACTTAGTGATACCTAAATTCATTCATGTCGAAACTTGAGATTTCAATTCTAACTGTTAGTGACAATGAGCAGAAGAAATATCTGATCTCATAGAGAATAAACACACCGCTTGTCGAAACTCCAAACTGCTTTTCCAACAACGCAATTTGAAACACAAAGCCGTACAACAAAAGAACCTTTCAAAGTCACAGATTCTTCAACATAACTCACGCTAACTAGTTTAAAGCCCCCTATTTAACTCAGAGTGAGTGAACTGTAAGTCCTGGAAGCTGCATCACGTTTTAAAGTTACCGTCTCTCTCAGAGAACGAGGCTCAGTGACGCGGTCTCTGAATAGCAAGTAGGTGCAATCTTCTTTGCATTGTACGCTAAGAATACTAGTCTGTCCCCTTTTGTTGAGGAATGAGGGCATAATAAAGAGGATGCTTGTGATTGTCATATAATTATGAAAAGGATTCTGTTCTATTTATTGCGATAACATGACAAGTGGGCATCAAGTTGGCCTTAAAAGTGGAATAAATAATGAATGATATGGTTTAGTAGACATATCATTACATCATGCCTGTAAACTCCGAAGGGTTAGGCAGAGGTTTACATAATAGTACACCCACATTTCGCCGGTTATGTAGAAGTTCCATGTAATAGGGTGGCGAACCTATTGCCATCAACCGGGCACAAATCCAGACTTCGTAGCTGCTACTGAGAAATTCCTGACGGAAAAACCGAATAACAATTTGTCTGACCCGGGAATCGACACCAGGACTTCATGCTCAGCAGTCGCGATTGCGACCACTAGATCAGCGAGGCAGTGGTTGGGTAGAATGTATTGAAAATTAATAGACTATCTGCCACTAAAGAAAATCATAAACTGATTTTAAAATCTAACATCTTACTTTTATAAGTGTTGGTGAGAACATAATTAAGTGTTGCTTTACATTTGCAGAATCCTCTAACAAAATGAAAAAAAAAACAAAATTCTTTCTCGATCTACACGGAAACTGCAAAATCACTGTAAAAAGACCTTTTGAGAGCGCTCTGTAATTGTAGAACTAACAAGACAGTCACAAACAAGTGCCGTCGCAAACTTTGTAGTTTTGCTGAAAGAGAACTCGTTAACTCATTTTGCTCAAACATTCAAGTGTTCCGACTGATTCTCCGGGCTGACTAATTAAAACCATGTTTTAGTCGAGCCATAGCTATTAAAGTCTTTAATACAGCCACCCGAGGCATAGTTAGCATAACAAAACCCTTCTTAATTCATTCTTCGCCGTAATCTGGAGCTAAGGAAGAATTTTTAATATCAACCCGAGAGCTTTATTAAACGCAGTATATAAGAATAAATGCAAGTCCACTAGTGCCTTTGAAATGCAAGGGGGGAGGGTGTCTGGGTGTCCGGCGAGACGTGATGTATGGGGTGGGGGAGGGGGCTGTTCAAATCCGGGGGTCGTCACGTCTTCGCTATCGTTCTCCCTGAAATATGACAGCGATATAGCCCGGACATCGTCAGTAAGCCCGGCTCGATGAAGAAAATATTGCTGGCGCATGAGCGATCAAGCGACTGCCACCGATTTATATAGACTCTCCGTAAGCTATGATTGAACACCGTGGGAACTGTTGTGAGATGCTTTATTCGTTTCGCCGTCGTAGAGGGATGGAACAAACTTCGGAATACTATCAAGGGTAGTTTGACTTGTCAACGTGAATGTAGATTTAGTTAATGACGCTTACAAAAGTAAATGGTACCTAATGTGATTAATTTGGCTATTTATTTATCATAATGTTAATAAAAAAAGAAACTTAGAAAACAGATCTAATATTTGGATGACTTTTTGGTATTTGTTATTTATTTCAAATAGGTACCTACGCCAGTTTATTTAGAACCTAAACATTCAACATTTCAAAATAACCACACATTGAAGAACAACTAAACTATGAAACAGAATTTCATAAATGTTTTATGAAATCTTGAAAAAGAAATTGTTATATTTATAATTGAACACAGTAGTTAAGAAAGTTACATTCACAAAGTGTGTATAGTTTTTCTTTGTCTGATTAACATCCCTTACACCTTTTAAGTACATATTGTGGCGATTTTTTTTTACTTAGATCGATTGGTTACATTTATGACATTTTTATGCCTTTCAGCTAAATTGATGGTAATGTTCTATTAATTGCTTCAGAGTTTTGGTATCATTTTTCATTCTGTCGTAATTATAATAGATAAAAAATACTCGTAAGCTAATGGTTTCAGTTGTGTGTGAAAGCATAATTATTCATTTAATTCATTAATTGATTATTCTATCGTGCTCGGTCAGGTTGTGGGGGGCTGTGGGAATATTTAACTATAATTAGAATTAAATACTGCCACAGATAGATCGATAATTACTAACATTAAAATAAACACGAAATATTGATTTATCTTCTACATTCTCTACTCCGTTTTAGAAGTTGGTTAACATGACATTTTTTTTCTCTCCACGTAAGTTTAATGATCTTGAAATATGATAATGTTTCTTTAGACTTGCAACTACAAGACTAGGCAATTAAAATTATTATAAGACATTGGGCATAAAGAATATAGGAAAACCAAAGAAACGCTAGATAGACTATGTGACTACGTGTCATATGGCAAGAGAAGAGGTGTCTGACAAAATGACGGGAAATAGAGAAATATGGCAAAAGAAGACATGCTGCGCTGACCCCAAATCAATTGGGATAAGGGCAGGTGGATTAAAAAACATTGAGGTAAAAAAAGAAACTGTTACCCATGCATAAGTGACAGAGACGACTTTTTCCAAAGCCCTGCGGTATATAACTTGATGTTATCAACAGCTGCACACATTACTAAATACATGTTAGTATTGAACACTGCTGACTGCAATAGCAATCAAGTCTAATCGAGCAAGTGTCAGAGCTATTGGTCCATTGTGATGTATCAATAGTAGTCTACTGTCTAGCTCTCGACACATGAGTGTGGAGTCTCTACAATAATTCACGTCGACTGACATATGGACCAATGATTCTGTCTCAAGATAAGCAGAAGCGATTGTTTCGAGATCTGCTTGGGTTAGGCAAATTGTGATTATGGCCACTATAGCCGCCTAAGTGTTTCCGATTCGTGCCTATCATATCATGTGTTACATAATGTGTCTATCCCTGTTTACTTTTTTTGGATCGTTTTTAAATGATCGAGGCTCAACAAAATCGTTTTGTTGAGCCTCGATAATTATAGTGCCTATATTATATGACATTTAGGAAAATAAAAGTTAATTCATCACTATGTACTAATGACATAAATATGAAAGTTTGAGTTCTTCTTATGCTTTAGAGCCTAAAAACTTTTATGTAAAAGGCACCTGAATAAACATGCAGGATATTTTTCATTGCGGGTCATCAGCTAGTTTTTTCATATTTTCTGACAGCCCTCACTAATTATACTTGTATCTTCTAAAACTTGTATTGCACTTCTTCCAGGCCGACCTCTCCTGCCGGAACACCAAGCAGCAGGTGGGGGCTTTATTTACGAGGAGCAACTTCGTGACGCTCAAGTACGTCACCGACAACTGGGGCACCGACGCCAACGGGTTCAGGCTGGTGATCACCTCCGTCAAAGACCCCAGTGAGTATTCTCATTTAATTGGTAAACCAGGTCTTTTGAAATTTACCTGAATATATTGTTACTGTTCTTTCAGTTGCGATGGCAGTATTACAAATATAGATCGAATCTGGGAATAATCTTCAAGTATCTTCTCCAAATTCGACAGAAAAGCACAGATATTTTTTATACTTTTTACAAAAATAGGCCACCAAGTTCAATAATCTATACAAAAAAATTCGAAAGAAAAGTCTTTCTGCCTATTACGTTTTCACTTCTTAAACACTCAACCGATCAGTGACAAAGACAGGGAGAGGGGTAGCCGACAACCTGGAAAATGACATATTATGCTGTTTTCTATTCTAGATAACAGATCAAATGGCGGGCAACAGCCACCAACAAATAAAATAACGCAGTAATATTGAAACTACAAACTACTTACTTTTCATCGAAAGATTCCGTAACTCTTTTCTCAATATTATTGTAGAGAATCCAATTAAAATCCCATAAAGGATAAAACTAGACCGGAATGAAGCAATAACCATCTGTTTGTCCCAATAAATACGGGTGTCTGAGCGATTTTATATAAAAACTCGAGGCACGCTCGCGACCCTCCGGCCTCCATCGTCACCCTCTTTAATTTCACCAAATGTTTATTTATTCGAACAAACAGTCGACAGGGCAGTTCGTTTACACATTCCTCCTCCTTTATATACAGGGTGTTTGGCGCATGGACCGACACAATTTTTCCAGGGATTTGGGAGGTCATTAGCTAGGTTCTACCCATACACCCTTTGTCCCAAATGTCACGGTTGGTTACATATGTTTTTTTTTGTTTAAATGAAAAAAATGCCCAAAATGTTTCCTTTAATTCGAAATAACTTTTTTGTTTGTGGGCGTAGTGGCACAAAACAAATTTTGTTGCATTCTCCAAAGTCTTTTAAATCTAAAAACATCTTTGTTTTATACAACTGGTTTCAAGAAAATTCCTTACAAGCTTCCAAAGTAATTTTTTTAATTTAATGAATGAAATTTTACAACTTCTAAATTAATTATAAAAAAAAATAAAAGTCATTTTGAACTTAGCTTTATTTTAAAAAGTTCTTTAGTTGATACCCTTTCTAACGGTATGCTACATGTCATAGAAATTATTCATTATGTAGTCAAAATACTAGTTAGGAGAGTCAGGGTTAAGAAAAGACTTTTAAGGTTATTTTGTTTTTAATGAACTAAAGTTATAAAAAGGAGGCAAAACACCGGGAGAGGTGGAAAGTAATGGGGGAGGCCTTTGCCCAGCAGTGGGACAGAATAGGCTAGTTAAAAAAAAGCTATAAATCTTGTTCAAATTGACCTCCTCCATTTCGTATGCATGCACGACATCTGTTTCTTTCAACTGTCGTTGTACGTAGTCGCATTTCTTCTTTCATAGTTTGAAACGCGTCGGTTATTCATTCAATTAGAACTTCCCTAGTGGGCACTTCTATCTGGTAAACCAATTCTTTTGCACGGTTCCAGACGTAAAAATCCAAAGGCGTCAGGTCTGGGGACCGTGCGGGCCACGGAATAGGGCCGCCTCTACCAATCCATGCGTTTGGAAAGGCATTATTTAAATGCTCTCGCACGTCCAGTTGGTAGTGTGCTGGACAGCCGTCATTTTGGAAAACTATCGGCACACCTTCCAAAACAGGCACAACAAGTTCGGGCACTACGTACAACGACAGTTGAAATAAGAAACAGATGTCGTGCATGCATACGAAATGGAGGAGGTCAATTTGAACAAGATTTATAACTTTTTTTTTAACTAGCCTATTCTGTCCCACTGCTGGGCAAACGCCTCCCCCATTACTTTCCACCTCTCCCGGTGTTTTGCCTCCTTTTTATAACTTTAGTTCATTAAAAACAAAATAACCTTAATAGTCTTTTCTTAACCCTGACTCTCCTAACTAGTATTTTGACTACATAATGAATAATTTCTATGACATGTAGCATACCGTTAGAAAGGGTATCAACTAAAGAACTTTTTAAAATAAAGCTAAGTTCAAAATGACTTTTATTTTTTTTTATAATTAATTTAGAAGTTGTAAAATTTCATTCATTAAATTAAAAAAATTACTTTGGAAGCTTGTAAGGAATTTTCTTGAAACCAGTTGTATAAAACAAAGATGTTTTTAGATTTAAAAGACTTTGGAGAATGCAACAAAATTTGTTTTGTGCCACTACGCCCACAAACAAAAAAGTTATTTCGAATTAAAGGAAACATTTTGGGCATTTTTTTCATTTAAACAAAAAAAAACATATGTAACCAACCGTGACATTTGGGACAAAGGGTGTATGGGTAGAACCTAGCTAATGACCTCCCAAATCCCTGGAAAAATTGTGTCGGTCCATGCGCCAAACACCCTGTATATGTATTGATACTTTATTGTATTTCTGAGGTTTCTAGGTTCGTCGGTGGACAATGTTGACCTGTTGCTTCGATGTTCTTGTTATCGTCACTCTCTATCGTGTCTTTAGCTTTATTTTTACATTTAAATTCAACATTCTTTGCATTTCTACATCAATTTTAATTACTGAATATTTAACACTGCCACACCGCTCAAAACCACAATAACTTTCTTTTATTCGGTCATTTTTTACTTCATAAACGGTCATTCAGGTCATTACGTGGCTCATAATTACCCACAAATGCTCACACACATGTATGGACGTACGGGTCAGCCGATTTTTTAATTATCATTACTGTGTTCTGCCTCCGTAATGGTTGTAATTGTCATTATTGCTTTTCAATTTTAACTTACGACCTTTTAAACCATTGGTTCATTTCCTAATGGATTTTTAGAGAAAACTATATTCCCAGAGATCATTTAATAAAAACTTAGACCTAACGTTTTAATTACGTCAATCTAGCTGTAAACACGACTAATGTTCTAATTTGCACCAGACCACACCAAGCGTGACAATTACGCACATTGTTATCTTAGTAACGTTTGAAGCAGAAGTCGCAAAGCCTCACAATATAATTATAACCAAGGATACATCTCTTTCACTCAAGTATGCATATGAAATTACAGTGAGACGCACAAAGGAAGCAATTAAATTGTCCAAAAACATTACTGGAGCAGAACCGTTTGTTTCGTCTTCACCTTTGAGCCGTACATAACACCAATTAGATTTTCCGCTTGGCCGCGTGGAAAAACATACTCCAAAGGATTTAGGAACACACGACGGGAACTTGGGAGGATCAGAGAAAGAAACTGCGAACAGGAGTCGCGAAAAGACACGAGAGAATTTTAATGGGAATTTTATTGCTTGTCGACATTTTTTGGACGATTTGCTGGATGAATGAGAGTCTTTGTAGGCCTATAAATAAAGAATGGTTATTCCTTTGATGTGAGGTGATAGTATGCCTTTGTGGAAATAGTTATTTTGTTAATCAAGTTTTATTATTGATGTTCGAAATGAAAGTGGACCAATTATGGGTACTTGTAGAACTACTTATTCAATATGTGGCAAGTCTTCAGTTCAATTTACTAGGAGTAGGAGTGTGTGTTTAATTTTATTACACTAGGTACTTTAATCTTTTTGTTTGTTTACATTGAGTGTTTTCGTGCTCTATTTCTATGATCTCAGTATTATTTCGTCGATTGAAAATCTGTGAGTTACGGCGCAACTTATTGAACGCTTTCGTAAAGGTGAAAAATGACTTTCCTTTGTCCAGTGTATCTGCTGTGGCTAGAAATTCCAGATTGAGTAAAAATATCTTTTGTCCAATCTTCTGTAAAATCGGCAACAATCCGTGTACTCCAAATCTTTTTTAAAGATTAAAAAAAAAAACAGATTTTGGAAATATTGAAACAATTAAGCTTTTAATGTCTAGTTTCAACTAAAGACACTGAAATCTTCGTTTATTTAAAACTGCTTTTTTTTAAACCTAGTTTTAGCAATATACAAGACATTGTAGGGCCTACCAACGATGAGTTTGCCTTGCATTAATTATCACAAACATAAAAAAACAATATGACTGTATCGAGTGCCATTTATCAAAGCTATAAAGTAGCACCATTAAGCTGATCCATCGCGGATGAGATCTCGTATCATTTTTATGTCTCAGACATTAAATCTGAAGCCCTCAGAGCCTTCTGTGCGAACATTGAAAAAGTCCTAGCGCTTAAAGAAGTTATAGCCCATTAATACAAGGGTGAACTGAAACGGTAACGGTTTTCATAAAATCGATGAGATAGTTGACAGTTGTAAAACTGGTTAAAAATTTGATAAATCTTTAGGCACAATAAAACTGTGAACTCAAAAGTTGGGGAAACAACAGATCAAATCTTAAATGCCAAACAGAATTGATACAGTGAAAGTCGTTGTGCAACTGTGTCGTTGCCGACTATCGATGCAACTTAGTTCATATCACCCGACGCTCGATAATGAAGTGTGGGAACTTCCCAACTCTGCCCCATTAAGACATAGTTGGTAAGTGACCCCCGGGGACCCCTCTGGACAACCGCTGGTCGACTTTGCACCTCAACTTGCATACTTCCAAAGATTACTCGAGTAGACTCTTTGGGAAAGTTTTAAGTGCGATTTGGTAGTTGTTTTAAGATCTTCCGAGATGGGTTTTGTTACGATTATTGACTTGTTTATGGGTTCTTTAATGTACGGGTCCTCATCGACCATCTGCGTTTTTAGATAACTAATAACTTTAGTGGTTGTAGTCTAATTTTGCATGTTCAAGATTTATGTTAAAACATTTGAAAGTTCATTCTGAATGTTCAAAATCTCAACAATCCTTGTTGTTTGAGCGGTAAACTCCCCTTTGTGCCCACAGAACGCTATCCCAACACAAATTCTTCATTAAATATTATCTTTAAATCGCAAACAATGCATTTAAAAATTATACTGTGAGTTTTAAAAATCCTGTGAGCGCAACTACCTGGTTTCACAAAGCAGGATATGTTAAGCGCTCATGCCATTGAATTATGCAACAAAAACGCGCTCGGCGACACCGCCTGAGACGCCGGAATAACATTTTAAACAATGCGTTTCATACATGCCGCGTTCTACATGAGCACCTCCCTATCGCCTTCCTGTACAGTGCGCGGTGGATATGCGGCAGGGAGAAACAATCCCCCTTTGTAGATCAAAAGCAGTGTTTCGGTGGCTACAAGTCTGTTTTGCTTCGCTTTACACAAATTTTCAGCTGCTTTATGAAGGACACAATTAAAGGTTGGGGTACTGGGCGATTAGCGTTAACCATATCGTTGCGTATCTCTGGGCGGCGGCTCGTTAAGCCCGGGGTATTGTTCGAGTCCTTTGGGCGGATTTTTTCGACGATGAATGCCCAATTTTCCGGGAGCGCGACGTCAGCAGTTTGATTGTCCGGTTGTAAGTGACAGGGTTTTTCAATTGATAAGGGATGTTTTTTAAAGGAGAGCAGTTTTAATGTTTTATTTTTTACTTTAACGACGAAACGGAATGATCGTCAGTTGGTCTGAGTTTTTAAACCGACTTCAAAAAAGGAGGAGGTTTCTCAATTCGACCGTATATATGTTTTTTTGTGAATAGTTTTAAGGTGGAAAAAGGATACAATTAAGTTTTTTTTTCTTAGTGTGTCTTTTGCAAGTTTTAGATCATGGCAACATGCTTTAATTAATAATTACTATATTGATCGTTTCTTGTGTGTGAGTCCAAAAACTCATTGTGATACGACAATCAAAGAAATTGTAGATGTTTTTCTTGCTTCCTATTCTTTGAATGACTTTTTTTCTCAGACCCGGGACAGATGAAAATGAAGCCCGGCCGTTCGGTGGGACTGTACAGACTTGTTATAATCAGTTCTGCTATTATGATGTCTGCATGAAAGTTCGCTTCACTGTCTTCAATTTAGAAAAAAAATCTTTCTGGCATTTTCCTCCCTTTGCTCCTAGACAATAAAATATCTTATTGGCAACCTTATTCTAGATATAATCTACCGGCTCAATGTACGGCAAGTACAATTTTCTTAAGGCGTACCGCCATTTATAAGTATGTTTTCCTTTTTCAATCAGAACCAAGTTTCAGGTCAGTTCGCTTGGTTGGCAGTACCGGAGTACCGGTTTCTTGTATTTTATCGTTTACAAAGAAATACATCTGTATTTTTCCCTCTTTTTATAATATATTAAACGGATTTCTGGCTTCTCCTTGCGTTTGATGACTGAACAAATATGGGTTGGTGTTTAATCTTAGGAGGTAATTCAATGAATGAGGATATCATTCGTTTACTCATGTGGTAAGGAAGTGAGTGAATGAGCTTTGCTCTGGGATTGCGCTTGGCAAGCGGCAGCCTTTACCTTCAAGACCAACAATTTGGAAAAGTTCAGTCTTAAGATATATACCTGCAGCTTATCGAACCTGCGAAACTCAAACGATTGTTACAACATCTTCTTTTAACCGTAACATTGCCTTATCAAGTTATCACATCCTTGTTACGGATATCATTTAATTTCAAAGTTACGGCTATCATTAAATTGCAAAGTTACACCACACATCCTTCGCAACTTTCTTCATCGTTTTCATAAATCATATTTCGTGTCACATCACATTTAGTATCACCTGTACCTTCAATGAGTTCACTCTATTTTTGATGTTTTTTCGCACCGTTGTTCCAGAACATGGGTGCAAAGAATTCCGGTGTAAGCAGCGCGAGTTCTGTGTAAGCGCAGACCTCACGTGCGACGGCGTCGATCACTGCGCCGACGGCTCTGACGAAGACACCGCCACGCTTTGCCCAGGTACCTCAGGAGGAGCACCACGCTACGATCGGCATACAATGAATGACACTCTCATAGCTTTACAACACAACGATGCTCTAAAACTGTTGCCATATTCATTTTACTTGTTAACATTTTGCCTTTTACTTCACATTTAGTGGATGATTTATCACCATTACTGAGGGTCTAGATTTGTGGTTCTTTCACAGCGTGTCTTATGCCAACATCGACTTCACAAAAGGATTGACATAATTTTTCGTTAGCTTATGTCAATTAAATACTTTTTTTAATTTTCCACCGCCGATCGTTATCGCTGTTTAAATGTGCCTTTGGTTAGACCCTCTTGACCGTAGATTGTATTGTAGAATTTGTAGATTAGAATCTTTTTTGTGTTTTTATTTTTCTTGTGTTTTGGCGTAATTAAATGTATTTTCTTTCTTTTGTTTTTTGTTTTATTTTTATCAATGTGCCGATGGGAGAATCAGTCAATGGCTTTATAGACAAAAGAATCAAGGGCTTGATTCAAAAAGTGGTGCTTCTGGACACGGCAGGTATTGTTAAGAGGTTCCTCTTCTGGATCCTTGACTGCCGGTAGTATTCAAGAACCCTGGTCACGATACCTGCTAGTTAGGTATTTTTTTTTTGTTTTTGCTTTTGTTTTATTACATGTAAAAATGTTTATGCTTCTGTTTATAATTTATTTGATTTATTTATTTATGTACACACAGATACTTAACAGGACAATATATTAACATAAAGAGCACAAAGGTACTGCTTATTTCATAAGAAATGATGTTACAGCATAGCTCGAAAAATCTTTAATTTGCGAAAATTCCAGAATTTAAGCGTATTTTAAGTAAATCGCGATTAACTACGATACATATGGACGCTGATTGGCTGATATGAATGATAACTATACTCTGTCAGGTTCGCTCATTGGTTATTGGTAGCTTCAACACTATTGCTGTTATTCTGAACAACAAGAATAAGAATTTTATGAATTTCCAGGTATGAGAGGTACGAGGATTATGAAGTCAATCAGCAATTATTTGCATAGGATTTTTTTATATTTCATGGGGTTTATGCGAAAAAAAAATTACAATAAGTCTGTGACTTAAATAAGTATTTATTGGTGAATAAAGCACATCTCTCATGTGAATGCCTCAGAGAGCGGCGGGACGGGCGCGGGAAGCGCATGGGTGGTGGGATGCGCCGGCGCCGCGGCGCTGGTGGCGACGGTGGTGGCTGCCATCACCTTCTGCGCCTGCCGCCGCCGCGCCGCCAACCAGCGCACACGGCTACATAGTGAGTAACTAACACTCTCTCTCTCTCATATCAGCACTTTCATGCTTTTTATAGTAGGTACCCACATGTAAATATCAAATGCAGGAAATAATTAAAGGGCGTCAAATATTTTTTCCGTGATCTATTTGTTGGTCAAAGAATCAGCATTGCCATCCAACGTGGCAATAGTGCCAGCCTTCTGGGCAATTTTCTCTTTTAGAGCGATGCGGAAGAATGTTTCAATTTTATTTTACCTCTGACTTAGCATTGCTGTCGAAACCACAATGATCTTTATTCTGGTTGCAATAAGGTTGCGGTTCGGATCTGCTGAACACATTGGCGATCTTGTAACAATTATAGTTCACGATTATTAACATGAAAGGTAACTGTTCCCCATGCAAAGCCAATGCGAAGATTTCAGAACCGCTCCATTTCCTGCCAGGTCCCCAGTCGGTCAGCTCTTGGGCCCTGTAAACATGACGAAAAAACATTAAGATAAACTAGTTTTTCTAAAGGGTGGCCATACAAGAGCACCAGTCACTAAGCAAATTACACGGATCGCTTTTGCAGCCTTAATCTACTGCTTGAGCAGGCACTCTCAACTGTCAGCAGTGAACCGACTGGAGCGGTCGCGATACTCAAGCGGTCTCGTGTATATGAATGCTATGCAGGTGCAGCTTGAGGCGGTCCGTCATGAACTCACGATTTCAAGCTGCGCGTATGGCCGCCGAAATGCACTATCTCACCAATTTACCAATATACATATGTTTGCTTGCAGTGCAAGAGTTGGCGAGCAGTAATGGCGGCGGCGGGTGCGCGGGCGGCGAGGTGGGTGCGACGCGGCTGCCGGGAAACCCGCAGCCCCCTGCGGGCCCGTGCGGGGCGGCGCGGGCGGGCCGCCTGCGGCGAGCGGCCTGAGCGCCGTGCCGCACAAGGACGAGTGGTTCGTCTAGCGGCCCGGGGCCCGCAGGGGCCGCAGGGGGGGGCCCGCCCGCCCCCGGCCAGTGTTACAACATGTAAATTTATCGATATGACATTAAACATTTTTGGCTTATCGTTCGTATGTTATTGGGTCGAATTCGCCGACCCGAATCCTCATCCTTTGTTTGTATACACGTTGTAATTCTGCGACTATTCATAGATATTATAGAATAATTGTAATCGTCAAATAAATAAGTTTTTTGGTATGAGTTTTGAAAATTGATGTTATTCCTACCCTCATTAGTGTGTAGATAAATAATCACAAAGGTCTCTAAGCCTTAACAAGTGCACGGCGCGGGCGGTGTAGATGAGCCCCGCTCTCAGCTTCTACAACCAGCTGCTCAGTCAGGCCTTAGCGTTACTCTGGCGCTAGTCTGAGACAAACACGCCAAAACAATTCACTCATTAGATACCTGAGCCTCTACACTTGACCTCTACAGTTTTTACGTCTGGAACACCGCATACAAAGAACAGTAGCAGATTATACACACAGTCATTTGTTAAGAGCCACATCACCACAATCTCTATGTCTGACAGTACCCCACATTGGTACGACAATAAGCGTTCAGACAGGTACTTCACAAGTGCACACCCAGTCAGAACAGGACTAATTCAAGTGATTAAAATTTAATAAAATAATGTGAACAAACTGTTTTATTTATTAAATCATTATTTTTAGATTATGTTCACTTGAATTCTCTTGAACCACACACAGCTCACACTTTTGAATGCATTTCAGTCACAGCTCTAGTCAATTCGGCTTATCAAACACATATCCAGGAAACAATCTGTTGTATTAAACAATGTTATTGGATAATAAAGAAGCCGATGACTCGTCAGATCTTATGTTATGATAGGATCACAGCTGGCTATGGATGCAATACTAGAAACAAAGCTATGGTTTCATTCATCCATTTGTTTATTTATTAACAATTTACATAGTGTTGAATATTACATATTAAGTAAAATTATTACATGCAGAAACAAATACATTTAAAAGCCTATTAAAATTAAAGTGAAATGTTTAGTTCGAGAGTCAATTAATTTAAAATAAGCTAACAAATAAGTACAATGTCAAATTAATAGCATTAAAGATGTGCCAGTAATTACACTCATCTTGACATCTGAAACATGTATGGTGATAGCTCATTGGTCTAATGGTCGCGAGCGCAACTGCTAAGCAAGAGGTAATGGGTTGGATTTCCAAGTCGGAAAAGTGTTATTGGGTTTTCCCATCATAAATTTCTCAGTTACAGTCACGGAGTCTGGATTTGTGCCCTCTTGATAGAATCCCATAGCATAGGCTCTTGAAGCCTCTTAAATAGGCTCACCCTTACATGGGACTTAAACATAACAGGCGAAATGTGAGTGTACTATAAGGTACACCTCTGCCTAATCCTTCGGGGATTACAACAGGCGTAATGTTATGTTATGATAGCACTTCACCGGTCTGGCCCCTTCAGATGGAGCCTATCTAGACTAGGTACTAAACTTCTTCATAGGTTGTCGATGGCTTAACTAGTTTTAGAAACGCTAACACCACTGGTGGTCGCAGTCTCTATGACCTCACCTTCGTCGTTGTCGTTAGGTCCTCACGCGTAAAGAAGACAGGGCAACCTGCGCAAGATGAAACGTGGGCTATGGTCATATAGAGACGATGTAAAAACTGCATGCTAGGTCGGCAAAATCAGCTAACACTACAGATTCCTGCATGTTTTTCTTATAAAGCCGGCTTTTCACACTCTTGAGGCTTCACAGGAGAGGCTACTGTGTGACGACGGGGTTTTACGAAAGCGTCCATCCGTCTGTCTCCGAGTGAAGCTTTCAAAGAACGCGTGGCCTCAAAAATCAAAATCAATCAAAGCATTTATTTCAAGTAGGCCCGTTACAGGCACTTTTGAACTGTCGAAACAAAGACAACAATGAAATTTAGCTACAGTCCCAGTCACAAGGCATAAAAACTGTGAAAGTACTGTAGTTGCCCATTCCCTAACGTAGATCTCTATGGAGAAGAACGGGCAAGAAACTCCATGGACACTCTTTTAAATCAGAATATTTTTACAAAACCTTGGTTACATCATTCATGTTTAGATGGTACATTATGTGAGAGCGATGTAGCAAGATGTGCACGTTAAAAGTGTCCATAGTAAAAACAAGGAAAAGAACAATTCACAAAATAAAATAATTAATTCAAATAAGCCGTGGCAACCAAGAGATGACCAGTCACAACTGACAGCGCCCGTTCACGAACATGACGTATGTATCAGCACCATTCAACTCAACCATTTTGAAGGGAACTAACTGATCCGACACACGCGCCACCATCAGCGAGACATTTGAGTGAGCATGACATACACTTAACCGCCAGGGCAAATTCAAGTCAAAAAAAAAAAAATACGTAGGTTTCCAACGAAGGATAGCTTTCTATTACATAGTACTCACATAATATGGGCTATGCGGTTATATAATACCAAAAGAAATTGAATCTATACAATGCAAAGATAGTTGTACAATCTTCAGCAGCTCCAACAATACTATTTAATGCTATCCATTAATCAGTTTATGCGCCCCTGTCCATGTGGAGCAGGACCGGCATTGAGCCAAGCATTTTTATCAGAGATATAATCGTCCAACTTGTAATATGCTTGCTTACATAGTGTGCGTTTAATGCATGATTTAAATTTCGTCTCATTCAGTTCAAGAATACTTTGTGGAATTTTATTATAGCATCTTAAACAGTACCCCATGAAAGATGAGTCTACTTTAGCGAGTCTGAAGCCCGGCTGAACTAATTGGTCTCTAGTTCTCGTACTGTAATTGTGTCTGTCACCTCTTTTATTAAAAAGATGTAGATTTTTTCTAACGTACATTATGTTTTCGTAGATGTATTGACAATGTACCGTCATGATTTTGATTTCCTTAAACAGTTCCCTTAGAGAATCGCGCCTACGAAGATTATATATGGCTCTGATGGCTCTTTTTTGCAGAATAAATATAGACTCAATGTCTGCAGCCCGTCCCCATAACAGAATGCCATAAGACATTATACTATGAAAGTAACTAAAATAGACCAGTCTAGCGGTATCTACATCAGAAAATTGACGGATTTTTCTAACAGCATATGCTGCTGAACTTAGGCGCCCCGCAAGAGATTTCAAATGAGAACCCCATTGTAGCCTTGAATCAAGCGTAAGCCCCAGGAAAACGGTTTTATCTACGAATTCAAGTTTCTCTTTATTCAATACTATATCACACTCGTTACTTTTAACATTTGGTAAAGCAAATCTTATGCATTTCGTTTTTTTTTCATTTAATACTAAATTGTTTGCTGTGAACCAATTATGGACCTGAAGTAGGGCATTATTTACGTCATCTAGATTTTGGACCCGTCTATTTATCTTAAAAATTAGAGAAGTGTCATCAGCAAATAACACCATATTTTGAGGTTGGTTTCTCTCCAACTTGGTAGAGCAGAGAGACAATCTTCTTAACTCTATTGATGGTACACAGAATCCAGTAGGTACATGAATGTGAATAGCACCTACACAATTTTGTTTTATTTACGGGCGTACCATACTCTTGTCCTTATCCCAATTTATTTGGGGGTTGGCGCATCATATTATTTTCTTCTTTGTAACTGTACTTAACTGAAAGAAGACAACAAAATAGCAACTCAGGGCGCCATCTGTTGAATATGTTCTAAAGTAATTCCGCCGGAAAGGGAATCATTCCTGAAACAAGCTGACGCTAGTTTCAAATATTTTATTTGTGATGGACCAAACTACCACTATAGAAAATCATTTAAAACTGAAATTCAATTTAATAAAAAGAGAATTTGATTTCGGAATTATTACTATATCAGATTGAATGAAAATGGCATCAGCGCCATCTTGCATCGAGTAGCAATACTACGTTCCAAAACTAGTTCTGTCTCACTGCAACAGAGCAAAAGAGCTTTGAACTTTGAACAAAATATTTTTAAGAAAAAGCTCGCTACCATTTTATGCAATTTCTTGAATTAAAACTAGGGCAACGTTTGTTACAATATGAGAATTCTTACTCAATTCGATTTATCATTTCCCAATGGCAGTTGTTTGATGTCTAAAAAGTTTATTCTGTTTATTATTGTTGTGTTGACTGTTCTTGGGTTCCTCGGCCTGCCGCCTGTGACCGGTTCGTGTCAAGAAGTCGGAACTCGGATTCGGTTCGGCCGTCCTCTCGTCAGTCGACCACTAGCTTTCGGTGGCTGTGGTGTAATGCGTAAGCTTCTTCGTGTACTTTCGTATTTTATTTCGTGCGTATTCTTAAAAACTTTTGTGCTTTTCTTCAAAACACGTTCAAAAAACCGTTTAACTGTGTGAAACATTGTGTATTATGTAGTATTTGACAAACAAGTGCGTCTTTTCATTAAAGTTAAGAAGAAATGAGTGTTTGATCGTGAATTTTAGATAAAAAGTTGTCAGACAAAATCTTCGTGTTTTGGTTGTGTATGTGATGTTAGGGACTTAGGATGCGGTGGGGTTGGCTCTGGTTGCCGCTGCTGGTGACGGCTGTCACCGCCAAAGGGAAGAAACATCGACATCACAAACCTGGTAAGTCGTATTCATTTCTAAAGTTTTCTAACATGTTGTTTTGATGAATAGCGTGTTTTAATAGTGGAGGCTGGAGGTCTTTACCTATTTATCATTTTACAATAGTTAATAGGTATTCCAGGAAAAGAAAAGAAGGAGATCTTTGCGATTTATGACTTTTCTTATTCAGTTTTTAATGAGGTAGGTAAGTATTTTTAATTTAACCACAGTTGAAGCAAAAGTGTCATCGGGCTAAAACTGGCAAATAATACTTTGAACTACTTTGTACCTATATAACTTAGTAATTTTATAAGCTACTCATGTCGTTTCAATACCTGTACTTGTACCTGATTAATATACCTGGTCTATAAACCAATCTGACTGTAGATTATTTTTCCAAAAACTTTGAATAATGTACCTAATTATTCATCTATAAGGTACATACCTCCTTAAAAAGTTCAGGGAAGTCTCATAAGATCTTTATGTATTTGTTAATAGCAACGGTAAATTACCTACTTAGTTAGGAACCTACCGGCTACCTGCCTTTAATGCCCCATCTCTAAAATCTACTCTGACATTAACACTAGAAACGGGTGCGTAGGTATTTCGGCGCTGGAATGTTAGTGACCATGACAGTTTAAAAACTTATAATCTACTCTGAGTTACAAAAAACTCAATGAATCGTAAATCCTACCAGATTAAGACGATATTCTCAAGTAAACGTCCGATGTTCGCTAATTAAACGCACAATTAATTAGGGCTGCTGTCAGCGGTGTCAGTTTCACTGTCAGCCCGGGCATGCGTGCGATCCCTTCTCGGAAACGTTGCCCATCTATTATATCCACACCACATACCTCTATCTACGTAGTTATTAGGTGCCCAGGAGACGGTCAATCTACCATCAGTTCACTTCGTGGCCTCTTGGTTGGTAAGAATGACGCTAGACTAGATTGATCGTTCAAGTTTTTTAGGTAAGAGGGTATGCTAGAGTCGTCTGTGTTGGTATGGTACGTATGCACATGAGAGGAGGGATGAAAGGCATTTGTGACTTAAAGAATGATTAATGTAAAGGTTGATGGGGTGGAGAGGGAGAAGTAGACCAAGGAAAAGATGGATGTGAAGGCTTGTGTGAGGACTGAGGAATGATAAATGCAAAAAAACGGAGTAAACGATAGCGTGACGGAAGACATGGACAATTGGACATCATGGAGATTGGTAGAAAAATCGTGTTGCGCCGACCACAAGTGTCATGGGACAAGGGCAGGAAGATGATGATCATGAAACGCGTTTAATTTTGCGTCCAAATAATGTAACAATGAATTGCAATATCGTACCATAAAAGTGAACATTCTGCCCAGGTCGCTACGTAGCCGTAGGTACTGGTTGTACAAATTCTGAGTCATTGATCCAAGAAGAAGACGAAGAACGTGAAAAAGGGGAAGATGATGAAGGAATCCATACTTCAGAGTTAACAGACGAAGTGAGACGAAGAATAGATCCTTATCCTTATTATAAGTTCACTGAAGATTATGTTAAATTTTGTATGCTTATCACTGTTAAGCAAAAACATGTATGCTCTTGTATGCTTTGTATCTTACCATCTTATAAACCATGTTTTTAAACAAATAAATATTATTCTATTCTAATAAATGCATAATCAATGCCCAGAAAATTGTAGGAAAAGAAAGTGATGGTCAGCCTCAGGTCACTCTTCGGGGTCTCCTAATTCCCCTGCAGAACATTTCTAGTCGTGTAGGCCTTTTTCCAACTGGCCAGAATTAATTCAAATGGGTACTTTAATAGCCTTTCGATGTCCAAACACAAAGAAAGCAGTTGTCCCTGTCGGTAATAAAATAAAGTCCATGATAGATTCGTCTTTGTATGGTTGAACAGAAAAGGCGCTGTGCGAAGAAAGTTACGCGCCATTGACTCTGATTATTTCTAAGGAACATGTGCCTACCTACTTTAGATTTTATCGGTCGTCGTAAATTTTGGAGTAATTCTCTCTTCGTTTCGAACGAACTCCAGCAAGTAAAAATCCTCATAGGTTCTTAGGCGAAGTCTGAATGAAGCGCCGGTGACCCATTCGGTGTAGAAACCGACTGGCATGGTATGGGTATGTGATAGATTCGGAAGTAGGTATATGCGGCCATGTCGTGAAAAAAATTTAGAATATGGTTGCTGGTATTCTAAAGAAACGATGGATATACCTTGTTAAAGATGATATGGGGCTGAAAGCACGGCTAATATAGCAATTCACAGACAAATACAAACACAAGAAAGATATTAGATGGGTAGAGAAAAGATTATCTGCACTTTTCCTTGGTCTCCTATGTTATGTGTCTTCTCATCTATGTCAACGCCTAGTAGAAACATCCATAATGTTAAGCTAGGTGAGGCAATGTTACAACAAGATCATGTCATAACCACGCGAACAGAACCCTGTCGGCCAAACAGGTTGGCATGGTAAACCTGTACAAGTGTACACCCCACTACACTATGTGCTAAGATACCAGCTATTTAATCATTGTAACATTATATGAAAACACAGAGAAACTGTAGACATGTGTCTATACGCAGCTGTGGTAACCATATTCAAGAGCTAATACCATTTTTTTAAATTAAAATGTCTCGTACTGCTTCGCTAGTTGCTTGTCTAGCGGTCGCAAAAGCAACGTAATGCTACGCTTAAAGTCCTGGGTTTGACCACTAAATCGGTTGTTTTTCCAAGTTCTCATTAATAGTCCGGATTTGTGCCCGGCTGATGGCAATAGGGTTGCTTTTTAAATGTGGGTGTACGTCAAACCTCTGCCAAACCCTTCGGGAATTACAAGTGTGATATTGTGTTTTATCATGTCAAATTGTTTATCCAAAGAAACTAGATGAAGGTATATTTCAGCGATAACAGTGGCGGAAAACTCAAAATTATTTGAAACAGACATAAGCTATCGAAAACTTAAATATAATTTCTGTTCCCTGTCGAAATCCGAAAAAAAATTAAAGCTAATGTTTTTGTCTGAAGTCCGAACCACGACCAACAATACTTAAAACCTCTTCTCTAGCTACATCGACCATATCTTATCACTAAGTGCAACCTATAGATCTATCAATACAAAACGCACTCTGTCCATACATGATTATGATTTTATGGTCACATTGCCGCTTCACTATCTCCTGCGCTATTAATATGCGCGCGCGCAGACTCGCCCACTGACATGAACGAGAGACTGTCTCCTCTTTATGACCTAATTCATTAAAGTAACTGCTCCGACGTGCAATATTGACAAAACGTGAATCATTTTCTTAGACTTCCGTGTTGAAAAGTGACACGTTCATTGATGCTGGCTTAAGATGGGAGCAGAGACTTTTTAATAAGTTTACGACAGACGCCACAACGCAAACTAAATCCTAATCTACTTGCAAGAGCCTACAGGTTGCTGTGGGTACAAATGTAACTGTGTAACCAGTGTGACGAGTCAAAAATGGCATCATCAATCTGTCATTTTGCTGCTCACGGAAAGATGGACTTGGGACTTGGGATCATGTTTTTTCGTCTGATAGCCTCTGAGAATCTTAAATCTCTTTGACCGGGAGCAATTAATAGAGTTTAAAGTTTCCATCCCCATATTCTCCATAGTCCCAAATTGTACAATAACCTTGTTTAGCGCTAAAGCTTTAGTATAGTATGCATTTCTTTCGATCACAATGAAAGCAAAAATACTTAATTCAGAGAAATATCCACAAAGTTTGGTAAAGTTGACCCATTAAGACATTATTATAAAAGAACACGATTGTTAAATAGTAAATGTGGCAAAAATAAACACAAATTTTCAAAACCGATAATTTCAACACCATACTCCAAAAACTAAAAGTTTTTAACGGTATTTCACACTTGGTTGTGCCCGTGACTAGTCAAACGCATTGTTGGGTGCGCAGAGCAGGTAGACCCTTCGGGGAAGGGCTATTGTCTTGTGTGATTAGGCCCTATTATGTGGCCGAATAGCTGGGCCGGTAATTATTTACCTACCGTGCCACCAGGACCTTTTGGGAGCTCAATTGAAGTGGTTCCTAATTGGTTTTGTTGATAAAACTTTTAACTGAAGATTAAACAATCTAGATAATAGAAAACAAAAGCCAATCGACATCTAGTCTTCTGCTTGTCGAATTGATGGGACTTTTAAGATAAATTGGGCTCAGTTGGTGGTATCTTTAATAGGAGCTTCAGTGGCGTTCAGTAGATCCTCAAAAGTGCCGGAGATCATTCGAAACACAGCCAGTGGGGCATGTTCCAGTTAGGGCATCGTTCTCACATTGGGTATCGGACAGGTCTCCTCTTATGGGTATTTTTTTCGAAGTTGTGTTTACAGCTTCCTACCTGGCGTACGCTACCATTCGGTTACTGACCTCACACTGCTGGGAATCTAGGGGAATACTTATGGTTCCCATAGACGTCAAAAATGCGTCAAATCTAGACATGATCCGCTAACATCATTGAAATAAACAACGGCTTAAGTGCTTAAAAGCCTTAAATATAATGTTACATAAGCCGATCAAATGGTTTATTTGTATTCTAAATCACTGAATCGAGTCATGCCGGACAAGCACGCCCACAATGCGACAAAGGTATAAGAATCGATAAACAAGAATTGTCACGATCACCACCGTTTACTAAAGAACATAATGACATCGACGGGACCCATATTTGATGGAATAGGCAAAAAAATGGCTTGTATGCTTGCTGCTGCATCTTACAGGTAATACTAATAAGGTAATACCTACTAGAGAGAGAGACGAATGATAACCTTGACAAGGAAATGTAAACCAATAGACTGGACATTCGCAGTTTCCTCGGAATATGGAGGACCTTGATGGTTGAAGGTTTTACCGGTTATCTATGATTTTAGCATACGTCAAGAAAGAAGATGGGTCATAACTGTGAAAAGCGATCCCCACTCATACTGTAAAAAATCAAAATCAAAATATTTTATTTCACATAGGCCTACATGGGCACTTAAAAAACGTCGACAAAAAGGTGCACGGTTCAGTTCTGTATTTGCGATAGGTCGTCGATGTTTCCGATATAGCCGGATTGTTCACTGATTATTTCCAAATTCGCTAATACAATTCGTTATCAGAGGGCAGTTAATTTGTTGGAGTGATGAATTGGATTATTTGTCTTTTCTTCCCGTCTTCGTTCATGAAGTAACATCCGCAACAGTGGTCTTGCGTGGTACATTTTGGTTTTGCTAAACGTTAGTGCTATACAGGTCTTTGTAACATTGGACAGAACCTAAGCTGTACTAACACGTAAAGACGAACAAGACTATGCTGTAGTTGAAAGATTGGTGAAATCAACTCTAAAAGCCGGTAGCTAAAAGTCAGTTCTGCCGTATATTTGACAAAATCGTCTAATAGCAAATCTTCGAGGGACTACCCATCCGTTGCCAACTCCCAATGACTGTTATCACAATATACCAAAAATAAAATACAATTTAAGTATGGTGCATACATATATCTGAAATCGGAAACATAAACAATGTCACTACAAAACATTTTTATCTAGAAAATTTATTTTCTAACTACGCGGGGGTAAGTGACCGATGATTCAACTCCGACCGTTTAGAATCCCGTCGTATGTCACAAAAATTCTGCTGGATGAATTTGAATCCTATCTTGAAATGTGTAAAGTTGGCAATTGTTGACATGATGTGTGAAGTAGGATGTTTGGGTGTCGTGTCAGGCGGTCTATATCGGTAGTGAGTCCCCCCTCTCTTGTAGTTGCGTACTATTTATTCTGCGCCCTTAGTTTTAGCGGCCCATTGAGCAAATCTGCTTGGAAATCATAACTCAGGTATAAACGACTGTGGATTCTGCGAAGGGGTACCAAAGACGTCTGGTACACATTCACATCCCATGAACTCATTCTTGCACATCTCTACTATTATACCGATTCTGATTTCTTTACTATTCTACTTCGCTGGTATCCTATGGACTAGTTATCGCAATTTAAAGTTTTATGCCATTAGCTGATGCTTCTATGACGAAAACATCTTCGCTAGTAATTCGCAGTTATCGGCAGGTGTACAGTTGGAGGTGTGACCTGACATTTGACTCCACGAGTCGACGATTGGACACCGAAATCCTTCTACCATATTTCAGTGACTGATTTTAATTGTTCGTTTTCGCTAGGCCGTACTGTATTAATTTTTTCAAAATCTGACATGTAATTTTTAATAATTATTAATAAATAAACTAAACTAAACTATTACTAGGCAACAGCGCTACAATCATTGACACAAGTATTTGAGAAGTAATTATTCTGTATCAAATACAAATATATTTAAATATTACTTACGAGAGACGGGACAACCCGACCAAGCTCATAGTCTACTTGCAAGAGCCAACTGGTTGCTGTGATGCTGTCGGTCAAAGTGGAAGGTGTCAGACTTGACATTCTCGTCACTGAGACATAGGATCACAAAAATCTCTCATAATATCTGAAATCCCTTTCTTTATTCAGCACCTCGCTAAATTAAGTCTATGTTTGGGTATCCTGCGGATGGTGCAACAAATGCAAAACTGCAATGCTCTGAATGCAAATGTTTGCGTTTGTAGAGGAAATTCTGCAAACTGAACATCACATTCCCGGAAATTGAAACTAACTTGTTAATTACGTTTGTTCGTGTATCAATCATTTATCGATAACATTAGCTATCAATAAACGAAAAGCTTCATTTCGAGCCATTGTTTAATGAATAATGAATATCGTTTGCAGTTTGCAGTTGAGTCAATTTATTCGTGATGAATGACATTGTGCCTTGTCTTCGAGTTGTCTATTAGGACTTCCATGTTCAGTGATATGGAAGATCTTTATCGACGCATAGTTATTATAAAAGCGAAAGTAACTCTGTCAGTCTATCAGTCTATTTGCCTGTCTACCGTACGGTTTTCGATGAAGTAGACGTGTAGGACGTAGGGGTACTTTTTATTCCGGTAGTACGATCCCGTGGCATAATTCCACGAGAGCGAAGCCGACATTAAAAGCTAGTAATAACGCCCGAGTACTTAGCAATCACAAAAACTATGACTCCCCATGACGTTTCCCTGGAGGACAAACCACCGAACGTACTCGACGTATATTTCGGTACTCAACGCGACAGTTCGTCTCGCGGTGGTGTGCCAATCTATATATATCTAGAGCCGGGGCAATATGAGTCACTGTCACCACGCGAATGTGACTAAGTGTACATCGTTCTCGGATTCAGCTGGGAGATTGGAAATTTGCTCTAAAAAGTGACGAGCATTGATGAAAGTGGATCAATGGGTAGTGTTATCCTGCTCTTTGTGGTTTACCACCTGCAACTATGACCTCTATAACCGAGTTCTGGTCAAAGCTAACTTTCGTTTTCGATCATTGCGAAGATGAAAAGACCAAGAAATGTTTTCAGTTCGGCCTGGTATCAGCCTGATAGTAGTGCGATGGTCCAGGTTCGGAAACGAATTTAATGAGTCAAACGACGTTTGTTCTGTAATCGAATTCGGGAACTAGCGAAGTGCTTCGACGTTGTACCAATGATCAGTTCTCGCTCTTACCAGACTCCACACAAAAACAAACAAGTGTATGTATGTATCACCGAAGTATTCACAGCAATATACACGAACACTTCAGAGTTCTCAAGAGAAAAAGTGGTAACACTTGTGAACACATATCCCGAACACGCCTATCTCGCATTACAGAACTTTCCTATTAACACTCAATTATGTACATACAAATTCCATTGAGAAGTACCCGAGAGTACGAGCACAAACTGAACCCGGGCCGGGCGGCGCGGAAACCGATCTTGGAACCGGTTCTACCCCAATTACCTCCTCCCTCCCAATACTAATTGGACTGGCGTTGAACTCGGTGTATTCCATTTATGAACACTGTGTCAAATTTTAGAACATACTTCGTTCGGGAGACGACACTGTGTTGGCGTTCTAGAAGGCTTGATTAGCCCGCTACTGCTAGTCTCCGTTTTCCATTTGCAGCCACTGTGTGAACTTTATTGAGTAATTTTTGTCCGGGAGTCGCACACAGTGTCTTGGTTCTGTACTGTGAGACTGCTAATGTGAGGTCGCCGTTTTCCAACTGCATATACGGTGTGATTTTTGTGTAGGAATATGGCACGGTGTAGTTTTTACGCGAGTGTCGCTCCGTGTGTGCTTTGGAGACATTAGAGATTCTTTAAGACTGGCTTGCCTAGTTTTTGTTGGTGAATATTCTGGATAGCGGGGGGCTAGCAATAATTGTATATTTTGGAAAAGCTGTTGGAGCTGATTGTAAACCATTTAAACGGTAATATAGGGCATAGGGGATTATCGGATGATCGAATTAACGTACTGAACACCTACTATCAACTCTAAACGTATAGATTTTCCGATATGCGATAACAAGTACTACATTTTGTAACTATTTTGCTCATTCTGAAAACTATTTCTTACAACTACAATATACTAAGATTACACCTACATTCGCCAGTTATGTTAAAATTTGTCCAATAAAAAAAAACTCATGATGAAATTGAGCAAGTGTGACCGTAAACTCGTTCTGTCTATTGTTAATGACAATTGTGGTCTAACAATGCTATGGGAAACACCATAATGTGATGGTTTAGAGGCAAACCTGGCCACACGCGTCGTTAATTAGTAAAGTGCAGGCGTCGATACCGTCACGAAAGCATCGGACCTGTGTTTACTTTACAAACACTAGCCGGTTAGTAACGTGTGCTCTAAGCTATAAGCGGCAGCGTTTCAAATAACATTGCGTTTTTTTTTGTTGAAATTTGTAGCGCCTTATTTCGTGACGTATTCAGCCTATAAATGTTCCTACTAGTGGAGCACATGCTTCCGATCTAAGGGATAGAGTGGGCTATAAAAGATCACGCGGCCATTTTTTTTTCGGATGGGTAATCATCAAATGATCCCTCCCGCTCTGGGCGGAGCGGAAGGGAGTGTCAGACTTGTACTAACTAAAACCCGTCCGTGTTCCTTCTTAGCTCTTTGTGTTCCAGGGCCGCGGTATCTCTTTCGAACAGTCCCGCGGCCCCGGCAGGCATCGGCCCTCGTTGCGGGTTTAAACCTCCGGTTCAGCGGACGAGAAGTTGAACTGCGAGATGCCATGTACGTCAGAACCGCGAGTGTACTTTTCAGATCTGCCTAAATTTATTGCAATTATTTGGTACCTTCTGTGTACCTTTACGTACCTCTCTTGAAAATCTGTGTACCTACACCCGTACAATGATATTTTAAAAATTAGGTACACCCGCCATCCTGATGTCAGAACCGCGGGTGTACTGCTAACCAATATATGTAGCTAAGTACACTCTATAAGTAGATTTGGTACCTCTTGTGTACCTGCAGAAACACGTATTTAATAAACAAAATACTGTCAGGTTGCTGCGAAAAGTAAAAAAAAAACAATTTTCTTTCTTTGACGTTCGTACTATTTTATAAAATAGTAACGACGTCAAAGAATAAATAACGAAATTGGTAATCGAACCCAGAACCTCCACGTTAAGCATGTATTGTATTTGTGGCCATACCAGGAATCCCGAATCCAGAACCTCCGCATAACATTTAGTCACTACTAGCTGCGCTCCGCGGTTCACAACCTTTCGCCTTCATAATATTAGTGTGACTGTGTGCCCATACCGGGAATCAAAACATGAAATGAACAGACACAAATTATACACAGACTCAGGACAATACTTTATGTGATCCGCAAATTGTTGTTCTATGTGGGGATCAAACCCACAACATCGTGTTCAGCACTCGCATATTACGACCACTGAACCACCGAGGCAAACTGGTGGTTGTTTTTCTATTAGGTGTTTTTTAAATATTTAACTTAAGTTATTAATACTGAAGATTGTTTTTTTTTAATAATAAAAACGTCATAGAAAGAAAATTTGTTTTTTTTACTTTTCGCAGCAACTTGACAGTATTTTGTTTATTAAATACGTGTTTCTGCAGGTACACAAGAGGTACCAAATCTACTTATAGAGTGTACTTAGCTACATATATTGGTTAGCAGTACACCCGCGGTTCTGACATCAGGATGGCGGGTGTACCTAATTTTTAAAATATCATTGTACGGGTGTAGGTACACAGATTTTCAAGAGAGGTACGTAAAGGTACACAGAAAGTACCAAATAATTGCAATAAATTTAGGCAGATCTGAAAAGTACACCCGCGGTTCTGACGTACATGAGATGCCATTCACACAAAAAAAATCGGGTTGGTCACAATGTCTTTCGCCGTTTTGAAAGTAGTAGTGACGAAGTAAATTACTGAAATTAATCACCCTGCTGGGGTTCGAACCTACGACCTAAAGCTAGTCGGGGCCGTTGCTCCGCAGACGAGACAATTTTAAGCTGCAAGTTTTACAACTAACCTGCCTGCCCTAGTGCTTGCTCCTCAAAGTTGCTGACCAGCTCCGGTTATGTTGGGTTCACGGATAAGCAGATGGCTCGAGGTGATGCTGATCCGCGGCTCTAGTGCGTGAGCGCAGTCTAAACGTAACTTAAATACGTCGATTTTTGAATCGAAAATACAACAATACTTTAAAGCATATTGGTTATTTTTTTGCGACAGACACAATTATTTATCGTCCATGGTATGGAAAAATTCTTTACATTTCAATTTTAAAGTCGTCTTTATAGGGCCTCTGGTGTCGAGCTAAATGATGACCTTATAGCACACGGTTGCACAGAGCCTTGTTCCAAACAAATCGCTTATGTTTTATATTTGTACCACCGACCAACTTTGGTATGCTGCATTGAGCGAACCGACTGCGTTTGACAACGGGGAAGTTGTGTGTTTCCTGCGATATTGCCCAATACGAGATGCGACGTGAGAGCACTTCGACTTCTAATACGAATGCTGTTATCTCGGTCAACAAGTCAAAACAGTTGTCTGGTATTGCACCACTGAGATAAGAAGAGCTTTCTGCAAAAGCACCATCTGCCTAGCCTTGCCTTTTCCAAAATATTATGTCGGGGTCGGCATCTAGTATAAACATACCGGCCGGTCGGCATCTAGTATAATATCTTTAATGCGAAAGTAACTCTCGTTTGTTTGTTACCTTTTCACGACTAAACGGCTGATCGGATCGTAATGAAATTTAGCAAAGAGATAGATCATATCCTGGGGAAGGACATAGGCTATCTTTTTTTTCTCACACATAGGAAGACATCAAAATTTTCACGCGGACGAAGTCGCGGGCAACAGCTAGTTTAATATGAAGCGACTGCCTATCTGATCTTCAAAACCCGGACTTTCGAGCCTCTGACTACCCTTAAAGACTGCAAGTGGCAGCCGAGACGTGCTTTCCGAGGGACGGAGGAGTTTGGATATGCAATGAATCACCCATCCACGGACCCACCTCGGCAAACGTTGCTTAACCTTGAAAATATACCCCCTACTATCTATTATTATTTATCTAAAGTACTCTTTCTGCAAAAAGGGGGTTACCATTTACTAAAAAACCGGCCAAGTGCGAGTCGGACTCGCGCACGAAGGGTTCCGTACCATTATCTATAAAAACGGCAAAAAAGATCATATCTGTTGAATGGGAGCCCCCCTTAATATATTTTTTTTTTAATTTTTAGTATTTGTTGTTATAGCGGCAAGAGTAATACATCATTTGTGAAAATTTCAGCTTGCTAGCTATCACGGTTTATGAGATACAGCCTGGAGACAGACAGACAGACAGACAGCGGAGTCTTAGTAATAGGGTCCCGTTTTACCCTTTGGGTACGGAACCCTAAAAAGACTGTAATAGGTAATGACCATTGATATATATCAACATTATGAAGGGTCCACTTCAGGGGCTTTTCAAGTACTCGATAAGAGGATTAGTGTTTTCTGCGTCGTCTGCGGTGTTCAAGGATGCCTTACAATTTCAAAGTTACCTGTAGTGTTTAGGTGGCACCGATGGGCAACATAATTTGCTAAAAATAAGGGTTTCGTACCCAAAGGGTAAAACGGGACCCTATTACTAAGACTTCGCTGTCTGTCTGTCTGTCTGTCTGTCTCCAGGCTGTATCTCATAAACCGTGATAGCTAAGAAAGCTGAAATTTTCACAAATGATGTATTACTATTGCCGCTATAACAACAAATACTAAAAATTAAAAAAAAAATATTAAGGGGGGCTCCCATACAACAGATATGATTTTTTTGTCGTTTTCGTGCCCGAGTCCGACTCGCACTTGGCCGGTTTTTTCCATCTAGCAATTCTCCAGTAATCCAGTTCGAAAAACTAACGGACCCTTCACGAAACCGCCAACCAAGCATTCTATGTACATCAAACTAAGTAACTCTACGAAAAAAGTATTGCTGGGAAACAACTTTTATTTTAGAGGTAAATATCACGATTTACAGTAGGACTCAATGTAACGCTCAAAACATTGTGCTGATGGATGCGTTGAATAGTACAGGGGTCACGGAGGTATTCAAAGTAAGGTTACAGACTTATACCATTAAAAACGGTTTTTTTTTAACTTGTGAAAAAGATAGAACATTGACCTCCAATATCTCAGTAAACTAGAAGGTTTTCAGGTATGGTCCAGAACAAAAGAATTATCACAATGGGTAGTAACCCAGTTACGGGGTATCGGGTATCTGGTTGATCGTATTCGATACTCTTTGGGAAGATTGGTTGTCAGACTTTCGGGCAACCTGTAACAACTGTCAGATCTACAAATAACAGACGAGACCAACGGCTTAACGTGCTTTCCGAGATACGGAGGAAACTCGGTATGGAGTGGATCCCATAGTCACCCATCCACGGAACGACCTTGGCAAGCACTGCTTAACCTGAAGATGGAAACGTGCAGCAGTCATTATTAAGTCGCGAGCTCCCTCGACCAGTGCGTTGAAATTAATTGAACATTAGACACAAATTGTCTGATGGCTTACTGGAAGGTAGTACGAAGATGAAACCAGTTGCGACGATCCAATGGCTTAAGACGTATTGTTGCGCCTGAGTAAGCAGTAACAATACTCTCAGCTACTCATAGCCACAATGGTCTGTTTTAATGAATATTAAATTAGGTATTATTCTTTATTTATTACTAGCGACCCGCCCCGGCTTCGCACGGGTGCATGTGTTATACATAAAAACCTTCCTCTTGAATCACTCTATCTATTAAAAAAACCGCATCAAAATCCGTTGCGTAGTTTTCAAGATTTAAGCGGTCAAAGGGAAATAGGGACAGAAAAGCGACTTTGTTTTATAATATGTAGTGAGTAGTGATAGTGATGGCCTCGTTGATCTAGTGGTCGGCTGGTCGCAACCTCTACTGCTGAACGTTAGGGTTTGTCATTCCTAGGTCAAGCAAAGTGTAAGTAATTGGGATTTTCATTAAGAATTTCTTAGAGCGGCTGAGAGTCTAAATCTTTGGCCGGTTAATGGCAAGACCATAATAATAACCATTTATTCATTTGCGAATATGGGTACAAAAGAAAAGGTCTTAAAGAAACAATAGTGTCCATTAGCCATATCCTACCATAAGGCATGCAAATCTATATCCTACCATAAGATGCTTATGTTGTGTTATGTAAAACACAGTAGATATTATTGCAGCTGCATGTAAGCCTAGGTATATAGCCTGGTAAGGACAAAATCAAGTGATGTTATTGTATAGTTAATCTCGTAATTGATTTAGCTGTTTTAGCGCGCTTGGTTGAATGGAAAGGTATATTTTAGCTTGAAAATACGGAGTTTAAGTAAAGTAAGATTAAATTGTCATAATGTACTTAGAAGAACTTTTGTACTTAATACCTTTCCTAATTGTAAAGTCATAAAAGCTAATGGTACTAGTAGCAAAACGACATTTAAGTAAAATGTATCATAATTTACTGAAGAATTAAAGCCAAAAGTGGAGTTGGTGTTGCAATTACGAGTTCAACTTTGTGTGTGGTGCCTAACTGCATATTTAGGGTAAACGAACATTGGTGGTTCGTCGCGTGTCGGCCACAGATTTACAAAGGATGTTTTTGTATTTTTTGTGATCGCGTGCACAAGGACCACACCTTAACAAATTCTTATTTTACGACAGTTACCACAAAGCTATGCCATAAATTTCTTCTATTAGATATTCTTAAAACACCTCGATTACTCGTCTTCTCATTTAATCAACCTTAAGTATTATAAAACAAGATTGAAATTCGTTTGATTCGGTCCAGGTACGCATGAATCACATTTTTCTTATGAAATGAGACAGGGATTGGTATGGGGCTGACAAGAATGTCTCCAGAAACATTTTAATGACAAACATGGATTCCTGCTTTCTACTCATTAGTTTTAACTTGTGAAGAAACTGTTAATATAAGTCTTGTACCTTCTTATCAAAGTCAATGTGACGGCGTTATTTATTTTGTATTAAACTAGCTATTGCCTGCGATCTTCGTTAGCGTGATATTATTATAAAAATATTATTTCCATTTTTGAATCGGTATTTGTTACCAATTTCAAGGGTTTTAATTTTTTTTTGCACGGAACCCTAATTATTTTTCTAATCATTATTTAAAGTAGTCTTTGTTAGACCTTATAATATCAGCTATCTGCCAGTTAAAGTCCCGTCAAAATTGGCTCATCTAGTATCGTAAACCCGGAAACGTAGCTCTGTACCACTTCCACAGCCTAAATGGGCTTTCAACATCCCAACATTATTATTTACGACCCCCAAACCCATTGATTTATTACTCCACTGAATATTAGTTAGTTCGTCGGCGCTTTTACACGGCGCATCGTAAAACTCTGACAAAGAACTGTTCTGTGTTCACCACAAATTGTTGGGCTGTTGAGTATGGTGTGTGTTGCCACCCCGAAATACTTGTTATTAGTGTATTGACATTAATATTTTAGTCTATTTAGGAACTTTTACATACAGAATGCGATCAAAATCAGATTATTATGTAGAGGAACGGCGTGCTTTTGGATAGCGCAGTCTCTTCGTTCTCGCTTTTTAGGGTTCCGTACCCAAAGGGTAAAACGGGACCCTATTACTAAGACTTCGCTGTCTGTCTGTCTGTCTGTCCGTCTGTCTGTCTGTCTGTCTGTCTGTCTGTCTGTCTCCAGGCTGTATCTCATAAACCGTGATAGCTAGAAAGCTGAAATTTTCACAAATGATATATTACTATTGCCGCTATAACAACAAATACTAAAAATTAAAAAAAAAAATATTAAGGGGGGCTCCCATACAACAGATATGATTTTTTTTGCCGTTTTTATAGATAATGGTACGGAACCCTTCGTGCGCGAGTCCGACTCGCACTTGGCCGGTTTTTTGCAGTTTTCCTATATTCTGTGGTTTTAGATCAGATCGTAATCTGGGTGTAGAAGGTGGGTTGAGGCTTCTTGAGGAAGGGCTCTTGTTCTAAATGTGCCTTGAAAATGCATCATGAGTGAAGCCACTTTTACCTTAAGGACCTGTTTTATAGTGTGTAATCAACCAGGTAAATAAAATAGAGGAGAACTTAGCAACTTAGGTCCTAACATGTGCTAGATGAGTTAACCTAGTGTTGCCATACGCCTGGAATTTTCCGAACATATCTGGAATTTTAGCTGTGTCCGGAATGCTCGAGGAATTCTAAAAGAAAACTTCTAAATTCAGTATGATTATACTGAACAATTGAAAAGAAAAACTCTTTTGGAATTTTCTTCGGAAAAAAGTTCATAGATTTGGGAACCCTAAGCTAACCGAAACTTATCAGATGGTGAATCAAGCCATTAGGGTTGTACCCAATAACAAGGATAGCAGTAAAATGGTCGGAGGTTTCAATCAACGCCATTAAAACTTGTTTTATTATTAAAACTGGTAGTTCTCTGGCTATGAAGACGTAAAATATTCCCGCTCTTTATAAAAGCCCCGACGGAGTATGACGTTTACATGTGACGATACGGGTACGAGTTTAAGTATACAGTACGACCATTTTAAGTATGCAGTTCAAGGTGGCGCTGCTTGTCAAGAAAAAATGCATCGTTATGTCAAACTTGGTGCATTTATTTTAGTTCAGTGTTTTCCCGCATGAACAGATAAGTTGGTTGATGTGTAAAGTACTTTGAATCGTTAAACTCACGTATTTTTACTTTTGTATTTTTAAACGACGAAAAAAAGGGGGAGGTTCTCAATTCGACACGACATATATTTTTATTTTTATAGGGTTGCCAAACTCCTTTGTTCCTTATCTGGTTCCGAGTTAAATATAAGTACCCGTTCTGATTCTAATAAATTACAACACAGATATCGCAGACAAAGTCACCTAAACGATGATGAATCGATGACAAATGATCGACATGAACTAAACACGCACGATTTTTCCATTCCAGCGTGCATTGTAAAACTGCCATCAGTTAGATATCAACTATCAACCACTGAATTTCACTAAATTCGATGTTTGAAGTTTGAACTTTGTAAATAGATATTGGTCAAAGTCGTAACGTAGCCGTCTCGGTAAGAGTAAAAAACGTTTCTTCACATCCTTCACTAAGCAGAGCTATAGAGGGCGTACCACACTTATGCGTTTAATTATAATAAGTTCTATAGTGTGGGAAATGAATGGCAGGAGCCGCCGCCATGAAGGGCTGTCCGTCAACGCGTCTCTTTATCAAAACCTATTTCATAAGCACCCGGTTTGTTTTGTTCTTTTCATCCCGTGGGATCTAATGCTGCTTGGTTAATGACCTCCTTCCTCTCGTCCTTTGAAATGATGTTGAGTGAAGTCACGTTATCATTAACACTAGAAACGGGATATTTACCATGTTAACTGTTTGTTTTGAGTTCCCGATATTTCGGTGCTGTTGCAAGCACCATAATCACGAACTGAAATTATCGCGGGTTTATGAGCAGACAAATTGGTCAACCCCTCTTTCTGCTCTTTCAGCGCTGAAATATCAGGAACTCAAAACAAACAGTAAACATGGTAAATATCGCGTTTCTAGTGTTAATGATAATGTTAGTGACCATGACAGTTTAAAAACTTAGAACTCACGTTGAAAACGTGGCACAAGCACGAGAGATTGGCATAAGCAAAGAGAGGCCCATACTCAGCAGTGGGTAAAGTCACACTTTGGGTGAAGATGAATTCACTTTAAGCTCTGGCCACACTCAACGAAAACCGCAAGCGACGCGCGTCGTTTGTTTTAATACCTTGGAAGTAACGCGACTATTTTCCCCAGTTTGTACACCTCCTCCATACAAGTAAAGTTGACTCAAGTAGCCTGTAGCGTAAGCCAATATTTGGCCCGCATCACGCGCTGGTTGTGCTTCAGTTTAACCAGAGCTTTACATTCCTTCGTGAAGTTGTGGCTGCAAGTTTAGCTGCTGGTTCTGACCTGTGCATAGAATTTACACTCACTAAAGTCACAGATCCAGTCGACGAACGAATGCGGATGCTTGTGACCGGATTTCTCGCTCTACCAAATAGTGCCTTTACGTGACAGAATGAAATAGAAATACTCACAAACGCTGACCCGTGCGTATAAATGTGATTTCACCCTACATGTTTCGAGCAATGTGAATTTAAACCGGCAGGTTCATAGAGCCTCCAGTTAATGGTTTATAGTGAGCACACTAAGCCAAAGAAAGAGTGTGCCTTTTCTACTCCGTGAGTGTGCCCCTAGCCGGGTCATCATAAGTACGCTAATGTTCTCTGCTTAGAATTAAGTTCTGGAAGTATTTTCAGTGTGACTTCAGAGCAAAGAAAAGAACAGAGAGGTAGGAGCATCTTTTGTCCTTGAATCGGCGTGGTAAGAATCTAACCACACGTCTAATTCATATGGGTAGATTTTTTACCTAGTTCGTTACGAAAATTCTATTTTAACTAGAATGATTCAACGGTGAGCGTATAAGTGAGACGGCAGGTCTTCGCCGTGTATGGGCCGCTCGTTACCGCCGCCATATTGGGACAGGCGCGCGCGCAACAGCGCCTTCACACCGCACGATGTTTTTGTTTCGAGTCAGACGAATTAAGTGGTAAGTTCTGTGTTTTTTGTAACGAAGTGTGAAGTAAAGTGTACAGTAATTTACCGTTGACGTGTTGACGGTCGGGGTATTGTTTCTCACAGTATAAAAATAGTAAGATACGAGCTGTAGAAAAGTTGTGGCCTAGTCATACTATTTATTAATCGATGGATTGTTTACAACCTTCGTATAATTATGGTTTATTTGTGTATTAATTCTGACAACTTTTTATTTATGTTAGTTAGATATAAAAATATTGCATGTGTAACGCATCCGTGTGAAACAGCCTCTGTAGTTTATTGAAACCTTAAAACTAAACAACATATTAAGTAGTTTATCTTTGCCTCATTGTTTTTTCAAGCTAACGCAAGTAAAATACACAAAAAGAAATGTTCATACATTAATCAGTTTGCAAATCGTGCAGTGTAAACCGGCCGTAAGGGTCGCCTCACATGAAAGGGCGCATTACTGCGCATTGATCAGCACCAGTTTGGAACTTATAATGAGAGGAGCTCACAAAAGGAAACCCTTACGTGTACAGCCATATACAGATGTAGGAATAAACTTATTGTTAGCGCATTCTGTGGCGGCACGGTAGGAAAGGATTTGGTAACTAGACGGGCGAAAACCGTACGTACGTCGTATAGGTGTGTGAGTTACTACACTACTCGACGCAGTTCGGCTTGAGCTGGTCAGCAACAGCTTTATGTCAATGCGATAAAAGCGAAAAAGACGTCATTCACTCAGAGTATTTTCCATAACGACTAGCATTGTGTGTTCCTACTTGCAATATTATCTATCAAGTGGACATGGACAAGTGCCCAGTGATGTCAGTAACAACAGTTCGTGCTATGACTAGCACATGATGCAACTTCCTTCTTTGACACTATCACTTGATAGCGTTTCCATCATCTTCAGAGCATTGGTGGTCCAGTGGTAACCGCCCCGTCTTACATATTGTAGGGGTTCGAACCCTAGGCACTCATCATCATCATCATCATCATCGTCCTGCCCTTGTCCCATACTACTTGGGGTCGGCCCAACTCATTTTCTTCTTCCATTCTCCGCTGTCAGACGTCACGTTATCATTTACTCCTTTTTAGTGTTCCGTATCTCAGTCGGCAGAAACGGAACCCGTATAGGATCACTTTGCTGTCCGTCTGTCAAGACCCTTTTTCTCAGGAACACGTGGATACCACCACGCGTTCGAAATTAATCAAAATTAAAATACTCAGACCTGCTACCCCTTGGAACAGTGAAAAATATCAAACTTGTAAGTCAACGCGATCAAAGTATATGACCGTTTTTTGTCGCAGATTTTGCGATTTCAAATCCCGTTGAACTAGAATCATGAAATTTTGCAAGTTTTTTTGTAAAGGAAAAAACTGAAAATCATGTAGTTTAATAACAAAATATCGGTGCGCGAGTGCAACTCGCACTTGGCCGGTTTTTTCATGTCATTCCTCACACAATCCTTCCATCTTTTCTTTGGCCTTCCTCTCTCACTAGAAACACATAATCAGCCAGTAATATTCCCACTGCTGGGACACATCCCTCTCAAAAACAGGGAATGAGAATGAATCCTCTATCTTCGATTTTTTGGTTATAGGACATATTGGTTTCCTTCACCGTTTTGAAAGCGTCGATGTCGTAAGTTCGTAACTTCGTAAGTCAGAGCTGTTCCCGCTGTGTCACCCCTGCTCACACATGAATGGACAAAGAAACCTTCTCACAGAACCCATACATCAATAAAGTGACTATAGTTTGAAGTAGTATGAAGTGAAGAAGCAATAAAACCTATCGCCATAGTAATTAGTAACTTGAGTGGGAAGTTCTCACGCTGTAGTCACCGACGCGGCATCTCGAGTGAGTGCACAGCTGACTGGGCTCACAGCTCGCAGCATCAATAGACGGTGCGTTGTGCGACGCCGATCACACTTGGAAACTTTATCTTTTATCACTGTAAGTGGGTTAAAGACAAGGGGTGTAAAGAACTCCATTCGAATATAATTAATGTGAAAGTGAGCTTATGTAAGAGACAAAACTTAACAGCTGAACGAATTTCTATGTCTTATAGGTAGGGTAGACCATGCCCTGAGTTAAGATACCTATAGGATATTTTTTACTTCGCTACGTTCTGCATCTTTTTAATGTTTGCAAACTATTCGCTTTCCGTTTTTGTGGCAACAACGTCACACCTGTAACACACGAAGGGTTAGGCAGAGGTGTATCTAATAGTACACCAACATTTCGCCTGTTATGTTTAAGTCCCATGTAATAGAGACCGGGGGTGAGCCTTTTGCTAGCAACCCAGCAAAAATCCAGGGCTGCTACTCAGAAATTCCTGATCGAAAACCTAATCACACTATGCCCGATACCCGGGAATTTAACTCAAGACATGATCCTCGGTAGTAGCCCTTTGCGTCCACACCCAGTAGAGTCTAGTGACCAACAGGACAGTTATATCTACTGTTGCCGAAGCTGAAAGACTCTTAAAAAAACGCTTTATGAAAAAGCCTTTACTTTCCATGTTAAGAACCTATAGAAATCAGAAATAATTTAAGGAGTTGTACGTTTGTCACGGCACAACAAAGCAGTTGTATAATTTTTAATGAAGTGTCCTTTAAAGACACATTTATTGCTCTGACGCTGCGGGGTACTGCCCCGACCCGACACGAGCAGTGGCGTAGTGAATGATGCCGGGTACTCCTCGCGAAGTGGCTGACTAATTCTTGTTAGAACAGCAAGTTAAATAAAATAAATGTAAAGTACTTGTATTCAGGTGCATCTGGTTAGACTGAAAGCCGGGCCGTCCCCGTAGGCTAGGCAGATGATGGTGATCAGCAACATAAACATAGAGACATTTTTATTCCCCATTAATATTAATTAAAAATGGTTTTTGTACGAACAGCAACGAATGCCAATTCAATGATGTTCAGTGGCAGACATACCAGCCACATCAAATGATTGAATACACTGTGTTGTTCAGCATTTCATTAGCGTTAAGTGCGTATGTTCTTTCAATTGAAAACTATTCCGTTGTTTTAAGCGACTTCCTCAAAAACGAGTTCGTCAAGGTACCACAGGAAGTATGTAAGTATCAAAACAGCTGGCGTATCAAAGATTCTGTGTTCCGGAATGGGGGAAAGGCTCGAGTTTATATGTATACTTAATTATTATAATTTAAAAAAAGTTTACTGTTATTCGACGTTGCCGACCGTATCTTACACTGGTTCATTTCGAAGATACATCTGACATTGAAAACCTAAAAAAATAACATCAGTACACTAATAGTACCATCCCTTTGTTCAATTTCACCCTTGTCCAGTAGAGGCCGCCGCCGGCGCCGGCGCTCTTGGCGATGCGTGCGCGCAGGTAAGGCCGGACACACACTGAGAGCGGTGTCTGTACTATTGTTTGAGGTTTTCGTGATATATGTGTGAATGGACAAGCTTTGCTTGTTTTTGAGCTGTTAGAAATTGATAATTTATTGTGCAATTTAAAAAATCTGTTAGCAGTCTCCAAAAGGTTCTTATAGAGTCCTTCTGGACATCGTTTTCCTTCAGAACTTCGGCCGATCCCATTGTAGACACAACAGCCGAATTGCGTAACCACAATCTTTTTCATTTTAACTACATAAATACATTGCGTTATATTAGGTCGACTAAATTAAAAAATAAAGCAAGGAGATATTGTGCTTAGCTCAAGCCATATTACTGGCGAAATGTGGATGTTCTATTAGGTACACCTCTGCGAAACCCTTCGGAGATTACAGGCGTGAGGTTGTTTCACACACATCCCTAGCTACGCATCCTCGCACTCTGCTGGAAATCCAGCCTAAGGAGCACTCATTTGTTACGCTCCATCGCATGCTTAGTCTCACAGCCTGTCTGCGTACGACGATCCTCGGTTAACGTGTTCCGTTCCACGCCAATTATCTTGGCTGATTCACCATTATTATTTAGCTTGTAATAAGGTGACTCGAATGCCTCGAGGCCTTGGTTCTTTCGAGACTAGAGGCTTAACCTTGTGACTTCATCTGGCTGTACCTTGTGACTTCATCTGCTTGTATTAACCTTGTGACTTCATCTGGCTGTACCTTGTGACTTCATCTGCTTGTATTAACCTTGTGACTTCATCTGGCTGTACCTTGTGACTTCATCTGCTTGTATTTTTGGTACTTATTAAGCCAAATTAATCATAACACTGTTATATAGATTTATAAATTAAAATAACCTAAATAACTGACTTAAAAAATGGCGTCAAAAATCTCTTCCTCAACGATATTAACTAGTAATGTCCCCAAGAGGCTGCCACGTTGTATGGCAACGCTAAGCCGCTTTGGTACTTAGATCCAGGATAAAAAGTAGCCTGTTTTCTTTTCCAGGTTCTTGAGTTCTTGAGTACAGTAAAGGTCCGGTCTATGGTTAAGCTGACAGACAGGCAGAGTTACCTTCGTCTTTTTTGGTATGGAAGTAATGGATGGGTCAGTTTGAACTGATATTTTGACCATTTTTGACCTCCTTTTTGTCTTCTCCGTTCTGCAATCATTAGGCTAGGCTAGCCTTTGACTCACGCGGGGGTCACGACATTTAAGAATGGGGACACGTCTGAAGAACCTCGGTCAACAAATCGATAAAGCCGATTGTATTTCACTCACGATCCCAACTTATTTCTCTCTGGTCGCTGTCCCAACTCAAGGATTCTAATAAGATACGGTTTTTTTCAGTGACTAAACTTCGCATTACCCTGGAAATAATTTAATTAACCCGGACACGAGTAACCTCGATTGAGCGTGATTTATCACCTGAGCGACTAGCCTTATACGAGTGAATAGATGCGCAAGAGTCCACAGCTTGTATGGAATTAGATCTAAAACAGGATAACGGGAAGCCGTTGATCCTTTGTATGTAGGGGTGTGGCTACATTTACACTTAATTGGTGTAATTTTTTTTTTTTCAAATAAAAACTTTTCTAAAAAAAGAAAATTATGATATACCTACCTAGAAGAGATACTTTTACCTAACCATCATCTGCCTAGCCTTTTATCAATTATGTTACAGTCGGCTGCCAGTCTAACCTCATGCTGCTGAACAGTATTTTACATAAAGCGACTGCCTATCTGACCTCCACAACTCAGTTATTGGCTGGATTATCGTGTCACCTAAACATCATAATAAATATCACAAGCATTATAATACGGTACTGACGTCAGATCTTGTTTTTCAATACAATTTCCAACTAAATTAGGTTTTCCAACGTTCCTCTTTTATGCCCCGTTCGGGCGATGCGACTTACGACTTATGGCAAGCGACTCGCACGGTTGTACTTGAGTACTGAGTACCATGCATCGCATCGCGGTGACACATTTTCAATTGTTTTCTTGAGCGTTTATCTGTATAGCTCTTGGCCAAGCGATTCAAACGCCAAAATATCATTGTAACACTATAATCGCTTACCTACGTCTTCAGTCATTTATCGAGGAGGTAAATAGTAGCAGCCGCTAGGGTCGATCTTCCGGTTAAACCGCGCTAGCCTAGGTTGGTCCGTGGATGGGTGACCACCCATTACACACCGAGTTTCCTCTGTGACTTGGAGAGCACGTTAAGTCGTTAGTTCCGGTTATCATTTATAGATCTTTGACAGTCATTACAGGTAGTCTGTGGCCCGAAAGTCTGACAGCCAGCCTTAGCAAGGGGTACTGTGTTACCCAGTACTAACTGGGTTGTGGAGGTCAGATAGGCAGTTGCTCCATATAAAATACTGGTAACAACTGCATCCGGTTAGACTTGGAGCTGACGCCAACATAGTTGGAAAAAGGCTAGGCAGATTATGACTGTAATCGTTATGTATCACATTAGTTCTTATCAAGTCGTAGTCCGTATTCGGACGGACGATTTTAATAGTCTGCACTAGTCTGCAGTCGACAGCCCTGCTCAGCCAGACGGGGCATTCCTTCTAGCGTCGTTCATTGCATTCCCGTACCATGGACTTCACGGTCGAAGGTATACTGTTTCTCCTGTGATACTATTTAATATCATAGACTTATCTAGAACCCCGTAACCTCATGCCCTTAATCTCTGAAGGGTTGGGCAGAGGGCTGCCTCAGTAGCTACCTCATTTCGCCATTTATGTTCAAGTCCCAAGGCCTTAGAAGGCCAGCCTATTGCCATCAACCGGGCCCCGATGATTTAATTAATTTAGAGAAGACATAATATACCAAAGTGAAACATTCCACAAATTCTTATTACTTCATTCAGTTAAAATACGTCGAATTGGTTCAACGTTCCAAAATATGTGGTCGTGTACATCCCGTGGGACAATTTCTGACGTATAAGCGGGCAAATCGTGGATCAATAATCCGTCTTTAATAATAAACACTGACTAATCGCACACCCTTACAAACAGCAGTAGGTTTCTCGCTAATTCGCGAAACAACTTCATACACCAGCATTCTATCGTACCGTTCATCAGTAGTTCCACATCAATCCGTCTGGAGAGTCCCCACAAAAACGCGCCTCCTGCCCTTATTTGGAGATGTCTAATGAGCTCAATGGACCTCGGAGGGCCGGAGGACATCGCGCTCCCACGGACCGGCCGCCTTTTTACATTGCTCTCCTTTTTCGAGGATAACTATCCCTTTTGAGGATAACTTTTTGTAACATTATGCCGTTGATTTTATGATATTTTTTGTTCAGTAATAAGAATAACTCCTTGCATGTTCTGAGTTTTGACTATTTGTTACGGTAAACGGATGTATGAACGTAGAAAATACTAGAGAAACATGTGTCATCACAAATTTTATCATATTCAAAGGAAATAAAGTATTTCTCCATCGAAAACAATAAAACGATCTAAAATATAATTACCGTTCGTGCCTACCCATGACGTAAGAATTAATAACGAGCTATAAATCTGTGAAACAATGGGATAGGCAGTAAAGGTAGTGTATGCGTGTGCAGGCGTCGCGGCGCGCTCAAAGCTACTCCTGCCCGCGCATGTATTAGTACAGTCCATCCGTACCGGTTGAATAGTGCAGCCCTTTGACACGTGCTATTGAAATTTAGGTAACTGAAAAATTCAGACACTGCAACAATTTTTTTTTATATAAAAAAACAAATATGGCAAGAAACGATGTTATATTCCAGGGTTCAAAATTATCAAGATGATTATTTTCTTTGATAATTATATCAATACTTCATAACTTGATTTCTTTCATTTTTTTTTTACTTACGACATATGATAATTTCGTTACTAAAATATTAAGTTTAGATTTAGAAACATATTTGTAGTTACTTTTTGTTTTATTCTGTACCTACTAGCGACCCGCCCCGGCTTCGCACGGATGCAATGCTGATACTAAATATACTACCCCCTTGTCGGTACCGCCGCAACTGACATGTCCCTGCATTTTAAATCTGTAATATCTTCGAAAATATTTATTTAAATTACGTGCTGTGAAGGGCCATATTGATCCATATTAAATGCACAATATATTTAAGGTACTTAATTGGATAACTGTATTGCTTAAAATCGTTTCGTAAATAAGCAAAAAAAGTAAAGGATAAAAAATGGTTACTGTGGGTTATCCCTAAGAGATAGATACATACCATCCGGGACTTTTTTGTAGACCTTTTTAAGGTGTAGAATACTGTTTTACATTATTTTCATCTATCTCGTAGGGTTCAGCCAGCGTTTGCAATGTAAGCGCAAAAAAATGTCTTTATTTACGACATCACATTAGAAACCTCTAAAATGATCAGTTTCTGTCTACTATTATGCATGTATTATACATATAAACCTTCCTCTTGAATCACTCTATACATATATTAAAAAAACTGCCTCAAAATCTGTTGCGTAGTTTTAAAGATCTAAGCATACATAGGGACAAACAGACGGGAAGCGACTTTGTTTTATGTAGTAGTGTAGTGATTTTTAACACAAATGTACGAGTAGTTAAACATATTTTTGTTGATTAATTAAACACAGTGTTTCGTACCGTTAAGAAGAAGCTCGTGGCTAAATAAGAACAGCCGCTCGGGTCGATCTTTAGGTTAAGCCGTGCTTACCTAGGTTGGTCCGTGGATGGGTGACCATGACCACCCATTACATACCGAGTTTCCTCCGTGCCTCGGAAAGCACGTTAAGCCGTTGGTCCTGGCTGTCATTTGTAGATCTTTGACAGTCGTTACAGGTAGTCAGTGACCCGAAAGTCTGACAACCAGTCTTACCAAGGGGTATCGTATTACCTAGCGCTAACTGGGTTGTGGTCAGATAGGCAGTCGCTCCATGTAAAATACTGGTATTTAGCTGCATCCGGTTAGACTGGAAGCCGACCCCAACAGTTGGGAAAAGGCTAGGCAGATGATGTTTCGTACCGTTTAGTTTTTGGATACGCGCGAAAGCGGAACATCGCGTTCGGATACACGTACAAGTTTATACATTTTTGTTTTATATTTTCGTTACTATGAAGATACTAATCACTTCGACCACTGTCTTGTTCTCTGCATTGCACGGTTTTTACGACTTCGATTACATATTTATATTATTGTATGATGGTCCTTCCGTTCCGTAGGTTGCTCGTGGCGTGCAGTCAGCAATTTCTTACATTTCTTTTTCGGCAGTCGCTGTCGCAGTGCTTTGCTTATGACTCAACGGTTAGGGGGCGTCCACTAATTACGTGAGGTGTTTAGGAGGAGGGAGGGCGTCGAACCGAATCTCACCCAATCTCACGAGGGAGAGGGGCGGGGTCTTGGCGAATATCACGTAGGTATTTTTTTAATATAATCAATGTTCAATGAAAATAATTAAGCATATTATGAATGTTTTTTTTTTTCAAATTCACAGCACAAGATTTATTTAAGTATTGAAACACTAGGGCCATGGGGTCCGAGTGCCCACCTAGTAATTCGGGAAATCGCCAAGCGGTTGGTTGACTCTTTACGTGACCAGAGGGCGTGCCTATTTTTTGGCTCAGAATCAGCGTTGCCATCCAACGTGGTAATGCTGCCAGCCTTCTGGGCACTTTTCCTGTTGACAGCGATGCGGACGAATTTTTGGACGCCCTGTAACTTAAATATTTACAAGTTTAACCTTTTATACTTGTAAATATTTATCACTATTATAGTTTTGTAGTTTGTAAATAATTTAATTATCTTTGAAATAAAAAATAAGTATTTACTAAATTACGCATTTTGATAAATCTCATGTGAGATTAGGGGGGGCTGGGGGGGGGGGGTCAAGTCAAATCTCACGGTATATTACAAAGGGGAGAAAAATTGCCTTTTTTTTCGGATGGGAAATCATCAAATGACTCCTCCCGCTCTGGGCGGAGCGGAAGGGAGTGTCAGACTTTTACTGACTAAAAACCACCCATGTTCCTTCTTTTGCCCTTTATGTTCCAGGGCCGCGGTATCTCTTTCGAACAGGCCCGCAGCCCTGGCAGGCATCGGTCCTTGCGGGCCCCTCCTGTTTGCTGACATCTCTTTGAGGCGCGCGTGGAACACGAACGCGCCGTCGACACGGCCTGTCGTCATACGACGGACGAACGGCGAGCTAGCCCATTACTCACTGTCCACAGGCCCGCGCCTACGGTGGCCGAGAGCCATCACGGCGTGGCTCTCACGTTCCGCCACCTCTTTCGCTAGCATGACTGCTTCGCAGAAGGAGGTGACGGCTTCCCATTCCCTCTCGCCCCGGACCATGGCTTGAACCAGGGCCGGACGCGAGAGGTCGCCGCCGCCAATCACCGCTACGAGGACACGGCGGTGCTCCGTCCAAGCGGAGCAGACCTCCACGGTGTGCTCCACCGTGTCCTCCGGGCGATCCTCACAATGATAGCACCCGGGCGTTTCCTCCCGCCCGATTCGGTGCTGGTACCTCCTGAAACACCCGTGTCCGGTGAGGACCTGCGTCAGGCGGAAGGTGAGCCAGAGAAAAATTGCCTCACGTAATTAATGGACACCCTCTTAAACAACTGTACAGTAAAAGTAACTACGAAACCTCCAGCTGCTAAATAAATATCTAGTAACAACCTCGTGAACGAGCACGATCAGTGACGTCCCAGGCGGGTGCCTATCTCAATCGGCACACTTGCCATGCCAATTAGTCGCTCTAGTGTCTGTCCCGACGCTTGAGGAATGCAAATCCGCAGCCAGTCCTCGCTATCAGCACTCATTTAAATAGAAGCACCTTCCACCGGCTTATCTGACGGAGAAAAATAAATGAAACGGTTGTCACCCGACTTAATGTTACGCTGTTTTGTGGATGCCATGTAGGTATAAACATTTGTTTCTCTTGAAATAATCTGATTTAAATACCGGACAATTTATAGTAATTACTTGTATTTTGGTGGCGACTTCATCCATGTAGGTTTCGGAGGACGTTGTCAAACTTATTTCCCCTATTTTACCCCTTATGGGGTTTGGGGTAGAAGATACGATAATCCTGAACCGAACGCTCAAATAAAAAACACTAGCTTTTGCCCGCGGCTTCGCTCGCGTGAATTTAGAATTTGACAATCAATTCGGGTTGTATTCTGCTTATAATAATATAATTCAATCATGATTCGAAAGTCACGTGGCGCCATCTATTATCAATATCATAAGAACGTTTTAATTGTTGTTTTCCTCGGGAACAGTACTTTTTTCGGGATGAAAGGTACCCTATGTCCGTTTCAGTACACCTGATAACGTATATACAAAATTTTAGGAAGATCGGTTCAGTGGTTTAGGCGTGAAAAGGTAACAAACAAACTTACTTTCGCATTTATAATATTAAGTAAGGAGTGAGGATAACGATTCTGACGGTCAAATAGACTAATGATCATCCGTTTCGTTTTAACCTTTCAGTGGAAGAATTTCCAGAAGTCCTTTATTGCCAACGTCACTTTAAATATGTTTTCAGCGGTTAATAATTTCTCTACCAGAATAGAATCTGTGTTTATAAGGACAAGGAGGGGTACTCATGCATATCACTCGCGAGTTTGCACTTGACGACACGTTAAGACTATGATACAACTATTTTAGGAATATGTATTTCTTAAGCCCTAACACTTAGTTCCAAGGCCATGAGACACCTCAATGAATGCGAAATATCATTGCAACTCTGCGCTGCTGAGCAGAGTGTTGAAAATCCCAAAGCGCTTTTAGCTAGGCACTCATTTAGGTGTCTCCTACGGTTAGTAAAAACGAGAACCATTACTTACGAAGACTTTAGGTAACCGTTATTAATGTTGCTGTCGCATAACTGCTACACTTCAAGTACAAGACAAAGATGGTAACGGTTTAAGCCAAGCACGTGCTAAGTAACGATAGCTCTCAGTCTTAATAGTCTACTCTCGCGAAACACACTGACAAGCTAATATTATCATACGTTCGAATTTCTGAGCTTCAAAGGAAAATAAACTTAATAAGCTGAAGCAGAGAGTTCAAATTAGAGGTAGCTAGTCATCTCTAATTTGAACTCTCATATTCAGCTTATTATGTTCATTTTATTATACACTTAAAGCAGTAACGGGGCACAAATCTAAACTCAAACTCCAGGCTACCACCGAGAAATTCCGGAAAAACTCAATAACACTGCCCGACCAGGAAATCGAACGCAGAACCACATGCTCGGCAGAAGCTCTTGTGAACACTAGACTAATAATAGAAGACACAAAGTGTGCAAAAATGCTTTTTTATTGCTTGGCCACGAGATATACCGTGTTGGGCATCGACTGCGGAGAATACATAATTATGAAGAAAATTGTTTGGAGCATACCCGACTCCACGACTCCACTTGCCACCGCAATGCAACTTGCAGAGCAACGGACAGAAACAAGACACGCGACGTCTCGCTTGACGAGTCTTATCTGTGACTGTAGCCACCATAGCCCAGGGTACCTTAGTCTCGTTGCATGTGTGTGGTCATAGGATCGACCGCAGACAGCAATGTATGTAGAAAAACCGCAAAAAAGTGCTGTGTAAGTATTTTTATTTGTTCATCATTTTTGCTCGATGACGCATTCTATCGGCAAAAATCAGGAACAAAATTATTTACCCCTTTGACGGTTACATTTTTAAAATCCTTCGTTTGAATAATTCCTAGTGGTCGTCCAGTGGTCGAAATTTGACTACTATTGCAATACTCAAACTCAAAGCATTTATTTCAAATAGACCCGTGACAGGCACTTTTGAATAATCTAAAATAGCCACCTAAAGTCCAGCCACAGGCATAATAACTGTAGCAGACTGTAGTTGCCCATTCCAATAGATCTCGTGGAGAAGAATGAGTAAGAAACTCCATGGACACTATTCAAATCAAGTTAGATATTACACAGCACAATGAAGAATTAAATTATTTTTTTGTCTTTCTGCACTCCTCCATAATTATGAACTTTCTGTAAGCCAAATCTCGCACTCCTTAGGGCGCGCAATGTACTTAAAAAGGGTACAAAGTTATTTCTGCATCTATAAGGAAGAGGAAGTCTTGTACATTTCTAGCTCCTAGAGAAGACTTAGCGGTTTTGGCTTATCGCTGTCTTTTAGTGAATTAATGAAGTTAAGATTTTTAATTTACACTAGCGGCTTCGCTCGCTATATGGTCTAAAATTATCCCATGGGTCCGGTTAAAATATAGCTTATGACACTCGCGGATAATGTAGCATCCCAGTAACGAAAGAATTTTTGGAATGTAATCAGTAAGTAGATCCGAATTACCCTCTACATTTAAAATTGCAATGTTTACCTCTTTGAGGGAGGGATTGGGAACGCCCCAAAAGGACACAAACCGATCTCATTGGTCATATCGGGTATGAAGTACTCAATACTGGCGTGTGCATGGGTGATGTAGGTATCTATGTCTAGATGTCTGAAAGTGAACGAAGCAAAAGAAGTACGTAATGATCGTAGCAGGTAGCGTTCTGTAGTGTCTGCCTACCCCCATGAGAATGTGTGTATGTAGGAACTTTGTTATCTCTGTCCAACATGTATCGCAGTAGCCACTGACAGCCAACTCAAGTGAAGTCTCACTCGTCACCTCACGGCAAAGATGCCAGAGAATAAAAAAAGGGGATGAGCATTGAGCATTGGCCATGTCTTGTATTCTGTAGTACAGTCAGCAAACCAGCTTATTCAGGCAAAAATTATCAACTTTCACCATTCATGTGTGGTGTGGTGCCTCAGTAGCAACTGCTCCAACTCACCACTTGTAGGTCGTAAGTTCAAAATCGGGCAGACACGTTACTTTTTGTAATTTATTCGGTCATTGCTGCTCTCTTACTCCTTTTTCGTTCATATCAGCTATATGCTGATATGGAGTAAATTATCGTGACGGTTTACAGGGGAGAATGGAAGAAAAAAACGTTAGTATGTATTGGTCAAATCTTGAAACTGAATTTTAAACCAGGGACCCCCAACAGCTGAAATATTGCACAGACCTTTGGTTCTGATGGCAATAAACGTTTATGACACATATGATTTACTTTTATTTTGACTGTGTACCTCAAACTGTGGCCCTCTTTTGTTTTATTTGGGTTAAGCAGCTTGATTGATTATTTGTTTATCTGGAGGAGGAAGTGGCTTCCGTTTCCCGAGGTTCTTACGGCGCTATGTGTGTGCTCCATGTTTAAGTATAACAAGTTGGTTATGCTTATCGACAAAAAATTCGATCATACTGGTACGGACAAATTACGGACACGGCACCGGACACCGGACTCTGAAAGTGTACTGAAGTATCTGTCGTTCTTTCTACTATCGATGGAAACAAATATAAAAATTTAGATGAGTAGTAGTTGTAACTATTTTCAGCCTGAATATAGGATTATTGAAGATTGCACTCATACTCTAGTCTGACTCGCTACCAAATGAATTTAAAAGGAACCCTAATGGTACGACTTTGTGAAAGTTGCTTATTTCCTTACCATATACGTTTCAGGAGAAACTCTTAATGTCAACAATAATTTGCCATCGTTTTTGTTATTTTTTATTTGGAGTTTTACCGACACCTCTACCTATCCTCCTGCTATCCTGGTATCTAGTTTGATACATTATCTACTTAACACATCAGTGGAGCTCTTATCATTCTGTAAAATTGGCAAAACAATAATAATAATGGCTAATGTGTTGTTGTCAGGTCGAGCGCTCCTAGACCGTCTGACGAGCACGACGGTGAGCGAGGTCCTCACGAGCGGAGCGACGAGTGGACTGCTTCCCGCTCCGCTCGACGTGGCGCCGTACTCGAGCGTGGTCGCGAACGCGAGCTGCGGCGATGCGGGCGCCGAGGAATACTGCCGCGACACACCGGGGAAGTAAGTACAAGAAAGTGTCTCTTTTCCTTTTAAAAAAAGAACGTTGCCCCAGACGAAGTATTTATCCTGTATCGTAGGTGTGTTTACAAATATTTTTCAACTCACATAAACAAACAGCCAGACCCGGAACTACTACCTGTTTTAAGAACTTTGTTATCTTTATTAGCCATATATCTTTATTTAAACCACAAAGATAAAACCGCAGTCAAAGTTAATAAATTAACCGGATCGCATCAAGTAGGCCATACAAATATTTCGACGGTTCCTACGTACATAAAGTCAAGCCAAAAACCGAGGTTTACAGGAGAGCGTAATTTGTGTTCAACACGACCTAGAAATAATTCTATGACCAATAATAAATATTTTCTTTCTACAATATTTTAACAGTTTTAAGAGCTTTATAATGCTATTTACACATATTTTATTTTTTTACGTTTTCTTGAAAAAACCGATAGATGACCGTTTCTACGCCGATAATAAAATAGAAGTATGTCAGTCATGTCTATGATACCTTTTTATACGCAGGAAACAAAAAAACAGTGTCCGATATAGAATTTAAATAAAATGTTTTATGAAAATGTAGGATTATGTTACTATTTTTAAATCAATGCGTTAAACATCCTGAAATCGTCACCCATGGATATAAAAAGTACTTCAATGAAGACATATCACTTTATACGTGGTTTTAGTCATTCGGGGTAGGACTATAGTTCTTGTATTGTAAATAAAGACATGTCTTTTAAAATTATCAGGTTTGTGTTTTATTAATTAAATAAGGTTTATAAATTCAACATTATTTATTATTAAAAAACAATCTTCTTAACTTCTAAATAATAGGTACCTATAGACTCACTGAAGTAGAAACTAAACATAAAAAATCACTGTTGTCTAATATTAGTAATTAACAATCTTAATTTTAAGCATGTGCCTCATCCTAATCATGTCTAGCAATGCAATTGGTACCTAGTATTTAATAATCATCACAGTTTTATTAAGTAGGTACCTCAGCTTAATTAACTACCTATCGACTTATTAGTAAAATTTAATAATCATCACAGCATTGTTTGAGTATGTGCCTCATCTTTAACGCCTAATTGGTAACATTTAACAATCATCGCAGCTTTATTCAGACTGATTCATCTTATTACTAATAATGTTCCCTTAGTAGATAAATAACAAAACAAAAAAAGTAAAGATAAATTTAACAATCTTCTTCGTCATTGCCCTGTCCTTTCTCACTATGCTCAAGGTTTCTATACTGCCGTGCTAATTAGAAACGCAGTAAGGAAGGATTTTTGGAAAATTGAGTTTTTCATCCTCGTTTTGAATCCTCGTAATGAGCTCTGTATAGTGATTTAATCCTTATTTTGATAGCTGTCCCAGAAGTGGGACTTTTAGTAAGCCAAACTGCAGTATTTTTCTTGCTGAGAAGTAAATTACTAAGCACAACTGCAGTAAGACACATTACTGCTCTTTGCCTTCCAGTATTTTTTTGAACATAATTTATTTCACTAGTAAGAAGCGCAGTAAGGAACACTTGCTGCTGTTATGATTTGTTAGTAATAATGATAATGAAAATAACGTCATTCAACGCAATCACATGATGCGAGCGTCAGCTATTGACGCAACCCCACCGCGGTCCGACCCTGCTGTTGTAGAGGAAGATGATAGGGTTGTCACGGTAAGTAGCCAGTGCAACGACCGATTGAGGAGCGCACTGGAGGATGCGCTTCGTGAGTATCGATCCACTCCTACCGAACTTAGGCCCCGATTACCACGGTTACCCATGCATAAGAAAAATAGAGCGCTGGTGTGTGCCTTGGACTCGCAACTCAAGAATATATTCGAGAGTAGCGAGGACCTCGTTGATACGCACTCGATCCTGTACTGTGGGGCTGTTGCGGCATGTCGCCTAGCTAATGTAAAATTCCCAAATTGTAACTTAGCTAGTCGACCAAAACAAGCCGTACCAGCCTGGCAGCGCAGGATTGAACATCGTATTGACGGGGCCAGGGTACTCATCGGCAAACTATACTGCTTCAGGGAGGGCAATACACGACCACGTGTGATGCGCTTTGTGAGGCGGGCCTTCTCGGGGACTGAAATCAGTCCTCAAGAATACATGTCCCGTGTCACAGAGCGCATCGACTTCCTGAAGCAGAAAGTTTATGCATGGGCGAACCGTATTCGGCGGTATAAGCGGAGGGTTGATCGATACTCGCAGAATCGCATGTTCCAGAGCGATGAGAGGTGGGTATACAGAGCATGGGAGCGACCCGAGCAAAATATGACAGACGTGTGCCGCCCAGATGATGCCGTCACGAGTTCTTTTTGGCGCAGCATCTGGTCGGTGCCCGTCTGTCATACTGAGGCTGACTGGATGCGTGATGTCGAGCGAGTGTGTGAACCTATCACAGAAATGGAGCCAATTTTAATAACAGCAATAGATGTAGCCAGAGCAGTTCGTCCGTTACCGAATTGGAAGTCACCGGGACCGGACGGACTGCACAACTTCTGGCTCAAATGGCTTAGCAGTTCACACACTTGCCTGGCATCCCAATTCCAGTCATCCTTAGAGTCTGGGTCGCTACCGCAATTTCTAACAACAGGCATAACCCACCTGCTCTATAAGTCAGGTAGTCCCGCGGAACCCAAGAATTATAGACCGATCACGTGTTTGTCGACGGTCTATAAGCTTCTTACATCCATTTTGAGAGTGAAAATTAATACACACATTGACAAAAACTCCATTATGTCTGCCTCTCAAAATGGATGTAAGAACGGGTCCCGCGGTACTAAGGAGCTACTCCTCATCGACATGGCCATTAGCCAACAGGTTCGTCGATCCCGCAAGGATCTTTCGACATGTTGGATAGATTATAAGAAGGCCTACGACTCAGTGCCACATACATGGCTCATGAGGGTGCTAGAGTTGTACAAGATAGATGCAACTCTACGCGCCTTCCTTGAGTCGTGTATGGGGCAATGGAGGACGGTCCTTCGATATCCAGGATGTCGACAGATCCAGGGGAACGATGAGCCTGTATGGATTAAACGGGGAATATTCCAGGGTGACAGTCTGAGTCCACTTTGGTTCTGTCTAGCCCTGAATCCTCTAAGCACATTGTTGGAGGATTCAGGTCTAGGCTACCGGTTGAGGAGAGGTGGTCAGGTCATATCTCACCTTCTTTACATGGATGATCTGAAACTCTTTGCCCCCAACAAATTGCAACTGATGGAGCTACTGAAAGTAACTGAAACTTTTAGTAGCGCCATCAGGATGCAATTTGGTGTGGACAAATGTGCAGTCATGCATGTAAAGCGAGGGGAGATTATGGAATCCGAGGGAATTCAGCTCTCGGATTCCATACACCTCAGATCCCTCTCCTCATCCGAAAGTTATAAGTATTTGGGTATGTCGGAAGCGTTAGGCATTAACGTTACTGACATGAAGCAATCGTTGAGGGAGCGCTTCTTTGGACGCCTGAAGAAGGTATTAAATAGCCTTCTTTCAGGCGGAAACAAGGTGCGTGCCTTCAACGGTTGGGTCATGCCGGTTTTAATGTACTCTTTCGGCATACTCAAATGGACTCAGACCGAACTCGATGCCCTGGATAGGAGAGTTCGTACACTGCTGACCGCAAACCGGATGCATCACCCACGATCATCGGTGATGAGGCTGTACATCTCGCGGAAGTGTGGGGGTCGTGGCTTTTTAAACGCGAAGACCCTCCACAACCGCGAGGTGTGCAGTCTCAGAGAATATTTTTTAAAAGCCGAAGTGGGTATGCACCGAGATGTGGTCGCAGTGGACAAGGGACTCACCCCGCTGTCCATGGCTAAAGAGAACTGGCGCAAACCTGTGGTACTTACTAATGATGACCGCAAGGAAGTATGGCAAGGCAAGGAGCTTCACGGGCGCTTCTACCGGGCTCTTCATGGCCCGGATGTAGATTTCCTAGCATCCGTGTCCTGGCTACGTTTCGGCGACCTCTTTGGGGAAACTGAGGGTTTTGTCTGTGCGATTATGGACGAAGTTATGTTAACGAACAACTACCGGAAACATATTATGAAGGACGGGACGGTTGACGTGTGTCGGGCATGCCACCGTCCGGGTGAGTCCATCAGACATATTATTTCTGGTTGTTCTCGTCTAGCTAACGGCGAGTACTTGCACAGGCACAACCAAGTAGCCAGGATTATTCACCAGCAACTTGCCTTGAAATATAAACTTGTGGAATCTGAGGTACCGTACTACAAGTATGTGCCCGACCCAGTTCTCGAGAAAGACCATGTCACGCTGTACTGGGATCAGTCTATCATTACTGACAGGACTATTGTGGCCAATAAGCCTGACATTGTGGTGATAGACCGATCAGCGCGCCGCGTAATGATAGTCGATGTTACCATCCCGCATGACGAGAACCTCGTGAAAGCTGAGAAAGAGAAACAAATAAAATATCTCGACTTGGCACACGAGGTTGTCGACATGTGGAATGTGAACTCGGCTATCATTGTGCCGATTGTCGTGACGGCCAATGGCCTTATGGCCAAGAGTCTCGATGACCATCTATCGAGGCTCTCCTTAGGCGGTTGGATCAAGGGCCTGATTCAGAAGGCAGTACTCCTCGATACGGCTCGCATTGTGAGGAGGTTCCTGTCTCTGGAGCCCTAACCACCGGTAGCTTGGACCCTGCTCCCGACACCGGCGGACTACAATTTTTTATATTTTTAAATGTTTTTTATATATTTTTTGTTAATAAAAATATTTAAAAATGTAATTAGTATGTAAGGATAATGAATAAAGGAAATAATGAAAATAATAATGTTTAGTGAATAATTTTAGATAACAAACGCGACAAAGATCACGTTATTTTGTGGATGGATAATTGTTCAGCCCAAAACATAATTAACAGCAACTTGATTTCCGCACAGTTAAATTTTTCGAGTTTTAATTTTTCGAGAGTTTAGCAATCTTTACAAAAGAAAGGAATAGTTTACGGCTTTAAAGATTTTATTTAATGTTTTCTGTTTTAAGATTTATTTGGAATACATTTTTTACCTCTTCTTGATATATTATAGATATAACCAAGTTATTGTGTTTTTTTACGTATGTAGGTACACTAATTGGAAAGCTTTAAGTCACTCTTTTACTGCAGTTATGGTTTGTAGTCAGTCTAAGCATAGCTTTAAGAAAATATTATGTTAGTGACATAATATAAAAAAGTTTTGCGGTATAAATGGCTGTATCATGTTTTAAGGTTTGGTTTGGTTAACTTAGAAGATTTTTTGATTTTTTCACAACTTGAAGGGACTGTAGACCTGAGTATATGGTTTTAATTTCAACTCGATACCGCACGCGTTCCCGAGAAAAAGGGTCTTGACAGACAGACGGACAGACAGACATACAACAAAGTGATCCTATAAGGGTTCCGTTTTTTTCCTTTTGAGGTACGGGTCCTAAAAATTAACCAAAATTGGTCCTGCGCGCGGCCAAAAGGCCCCCTATGTCAGCTTACCTACACGGGGCGTACCATCACCATAGATAGAGCCTGGATCTGGTATAGCTGCTTCTCTTTTCCTTACTGAAATATAATGGTGCTATAAGGGGTGTGTTACTTACAGCGTGAACATGAAATCGCGAAAAAAAATCAGCTGTTCCCTACATTTATGATCGATTAACTCGTCAAAATGTAGGGAACAGCTGATTTTTTTTCGCGATTTCTGGTTTGGTCCCATAGTAAAAGTTGTTCATAATGATGAGTACAATGACCTCTTAAGAGGTTGCTGGTGTTTTACAAATAACCCTGTATATATTTTTATACAGATATAATCATTAATGACAGAGTTATCCATAAAAACTTCAAATAGCGGTCCTATAAAATAAGTACTTTTCACTTACGATAGTTTACCGCACAGTCGATTTATTTGACGTTTAATGAATGTACCATATACTCAGAAATAAATAAATCTTATCTTATCTTATGCCTTTTTCATCCATACATCTATCTATACAATAATTAGCCATCATCAGATTATGGCGAAACGGATTAACGCTGTGATCCATCCAGCGTGTCTTTGGTCTCCGACTACATTTATAGCATGATGAATCTGACTTCCAGTCTTTTCATGGGTATCGTCTTAGTGACTGAGTTGTGGAGGTCAGATAGGCAGTCGCTTCAAGTAACAACTTTTTTACAAAAAAAAGAAAACCGATTTATGTGTTTTCTTTCTTAGTAATACTAACAAATGAAACGTAATGTTTGTCCAGGCGAGGCGTGGCGTGCGACGTGTGCGAGGGGGAGGGGGGCTCGGCGTGGAGGCGTCACCCGGCTGCGCATGCCCTCGACAACGACCCCGCCACCTGGTGGCAGAGCCCCACACTCGCAGCCGGGGACTACCAGCACGTGGAGCTGCTCACCACTCTGCCTGACGTAAGTACATACGTCACCAAAGGGATGGCCCCAGAGAATCAGTATTGCCATCCAACGTGGTAATGCTACCAGCCTTCTGGGCATTTTTCCCGTTGTCAGCGATGTGGATGAATTTTTTGACGTCATTCCATTCATCAGATACATTCAAATAAATTGAATTGAAGTGTCTGTTTGTAATATTACATAAATTACAGCTTTTTACTAATTGCATATGAAAGTATATGTACCTACAGTTGAAATTCGATTAAAAAAGGGAAGTTTTTTTTAAAATAATTTCACGCGAACGAAGATCGCTGTCATCAGCTAGTGTCCAATAAGTATGTGTATGAGTAGGTATGTGTACTTCATGCCATATGGTGCGTTATTGTAATCCTGTACTTCTGTGGCAAAGCAAACGCTCCATAACGAAGTACTGCAAAAGTTGTCTGCCTTAGAAGCAACTTCACGTCATACCGACAGAAAAATTATGCTGGTTGACTTGGTATCAACGTACTCCAGAAGGTATAGTATAAAAATCTAGGAGAATTGTGCTTAAGAAACTGTCTGCCCTCTTAGAGGGAGGCAGGAAAACTCAATCAATGTTGAAACCAGCTCTGCAGCCTCTACGTATACTAGTCGAGTAGATGATGGTCTAGGGTTGGATAAGGTTAAAATAATAATACAACATTTTGTAATTAATTTAATTAAGAACTAAGATATCACATTTGGTTAACATTTTAGCAAAGCACATAAACTCTACACTTATATGTATTATAAAAAAAGAACAAGAAATCATTTATTAGCTAAAATGTATGTTAATAGTGATGATGGATTTTATGAACATTGTAATTGTCTCAATAAAATTAACCTTTAACGGCAGTTTACAATTAATTGTTTTGACAATATTATGGGTACGTACGTTAATCTCTACGTAATGATTAATTACGCAGAACATAATAAATAAATTGCAATTATATTTTACATTAAATACAGTACATAATAAGAACATTCAGACTAAAAACTAGAACAAAATAACAAAATAGCACAAAATAAAATAAAAAAAAATCTAAGAAAAATACAAAGAAAAAACCGACCAAGTGAGTAATAAAAACGGCAAAAAATCATATCTGTTGTATGGGAGCCCCCCTAAATTAAAAAAAAAATATTTTTTTTTTTTTAATTTTTAGTATTTGTTGTTATACTAGCGGCAATAGTAATACATTATTTATTAGACGGCACGGTTGGCGCAGTGGTCAAGCGATTGACTGCTGCGCTGCATGTCGCGGGTTCGATTCCCGTACGGAACAAATATTTGTATGACCTACAAGTAGTTGTTCCGGGTCTGGGTGTTTTTCTATCTATAATAATGTATGTATTTACAAAAAAAAAATGTATATATGTAGTTTATCAGCCATCTGGCTACCATAACACAAGCATTAGGTTGCTTAGCTTGGGACTAGATGGTGCTGTGTGAAATGTCCAGGGATATTTATATTTATATTTATTTATATTTATTATTTGTGAAAATTTCAGCTTTCTAGCTATCACGGTTTATGAGATACAGCCTGGAGACAGACAGACAGACAGCGAAGTCTTAGTAATAGGGTCCCGTTTTACCCTTTGGGTACGGAACCCTAAAAAGCCTGAGTATTTATTTCAATTAGGCCGTTCTAAGGCAACGAACGTCAAACTTTAAAACAATAGAAATAGAATTGATTCATCGCAAGGGCAGTTTCGTACGGAAAATAATGGCCAAGAAACTCCATCGTTACTCTTATAAAATGTTTAACAATATTTTATTGAATACTAAAATTATTTGTGACGACGATGTAACCAGACTTAAAAAAAAAACTAGAACAAAGTATTTAGGGTTATTCCTCATCTACCTTATTTAGGTACGTACAGTGGTCAGTAGTTCTTTAGGCTCTTGTATACAAAAATTAGCAAAATTGTCTGTGGAAATAGTATTGAAATAACAAGATGGCCGGCGTAAGGTCCGACTACGACCATGCGTCAGACTAATAGAGCACTCAACGTCACAATATGATTACTTAAGAGGGAACAGAGCCTGCCAGGAATTTAAAAATATGTACGGGGTGGAAGGGACACCGACGCGAAAACGATTACAACGTATTCAGTACATCATGCTGAGCCCCCCCCCCAACGAATTTTTTCATCGGTTGGCATGTGGCATCGGACAGCTCCAGCTCAGACCGATTATATCACAAAATTTTTTATGAGATTTACGTTTCGTAGGTATTCCCCTTTTTTTTCTCAAAGACAAAACAATTATTTTTGACGTTAAAATTGTAAGAAAGAGCATGTTTAATCAAATTTGTTTTTTTTTTCGTTTTTTTCTGGTAGTCCTTTAATCACGGCATTTCTTTACTTATTAATTGGTGAAAAAAAGGAAATGACAGGGACGTGTTTACAGTAGACATTGATTTTGTGAAAAAAAATTGATTGCTCTAGAGGCATTATTCAGGAAGAAAAGAGGAGAATACAATTGTATGGACAATCGCAGCCCCTGTGCCCTCTTAATATTTTATTCAAACGAAAAAAGTATCTCTGGACACAACCACGCGCACACAAGTACTTAATTGTAAAATAGTTGTTATATTATAAGTATAGGTACTTACTTACGGTCATAGACTAGCGATAATTTAGGGATTATCGCTAGTCCATGACCGTCCCACATTGTAGATAATTATAGGAAGGTAGTGGTGTGCGATAAATGTATTACTTTATTAATTATTTATTTTATTACAGTAATAACTGTGCAAGAATAATATTTTATCAATATTCTTGTAATCCAAAGAGTTCCTGCGTTCATTAAAATTGATATAATTCGGATCAATTTTCTTCCAAGGGGACTCACCAGAAATCGATTCTACAGGTATTGCATTTGCCGGGATACTTAAATATTTTTGAGACATGATATAAAATTCATTGTACCTAGAGCTTTCATACGACGTTTTCCAGAATTTAAAAGGATCCTCATCTTGTTCTATGTCGGGCACCTGGACGTAGTGTGCCACCGCAGCCTGCGCACGAGAACTGTTAGCATTACGGTCATGTCTTATCTGCCAAATAGCCCAATAGGTTCCCACTTTCTTTCAACACAAGTGTAGAACACTTAGATTTATTTTCGAAACCTAGGACGAATGTGCCAAAGTTTACAAAGAAAGATATCCTCCTAGTAACATACTCGTACCTACTAAACAAAATAAGTTGCGTCCGACACAGAGCGACTAGGATATTTCGGCGATCAAACTTGCTTAATGAAATGTGTTTATCATAAAAGAAAATGGCGATGGTAGTTTCGATTTAGGCCACGCACAAAATATTCTTACACAACTGTACTTACTTAATTATTTATATCTCTCTTTCTGGAATAGTAGCTGTGCAGAAATAAAATTTCACTAATGTTTTGGCGCTCCAACCCAGCCCTGCGTTCATTATAATTTATATTGTTTGTAACATCATTTTTCTTCCATAGAAACTCACCAGCAATCGTTTCAACAGGTGTAACAGTCGCAGGAATACATAAATATTTTTGAGACAGGACGTACAAATTGATTGGACTGTCTTTGTGGATTTGATTAAACTCTTCCCAGTAAAGGAAAGGGTCTCCGTTTCGATCCAAGGGTTTATCACAAATGTAATGCGGTGCCGAAACATCAATTTTGGAAGTTTTTGGATTAACTGAAATTAAATATTTATTCCATTCATCCATGACACGTTGCTGCACGGATTCTGCTGTTTCTTGTGTAAAACAAGCCTTTTTAAATCTGGGATCCATAAATGTTGGATTTGCTGCAATAGCTTCATTTTCGTATAAATTGTACAGTTTAACACTCCAATCTTTAAGTTGATTCTTAAATTCTACTGCGGAATCCGTAGATACAGAACACTTGCTTATTTGCGATTTCACATCGGCAAGTAGAGGGATAATATAAGATAAGGTGAGATATTGCTGACTAGACAACGTGTTGGTGAAATCCACCAATGGTTTTAAAATTTTCAAGTATTCACCGTATACTCCTCTTTGATCTGCATCAAAGTCGCCAGCGTTGTTTTCACTTATATCATGTATCATACCATACAAGTAATGCCAACTGAAAGGTTCGTCTTTCTTTTTTATAGGTTTCGATGAGTCTGATTTCTTTTTGTTATACTTCTTTTCATGATCTCTAGATCTCAATTTTGTTAAATTATCTTCAATGGTCCAGTTTATATTAGCAGCTATGCAAGGTACGTGTGGCAATTTTAAAATATTAACCACTGCTTTTCTTAGAAGCTGTTCGTTTTTTCCGTTATTAGTTATAATACACACCACTTTTTTTAAAATCTCCCAGTTAGTTTCTAATTCCATCTTCATCGATTTGGCTATGGTTTTTTCTGACCGCAGGTTCGCATCGATTGTAAACAAATTGTGTGAGACAAGTTTTCCTTGATGAACAAAATGTATTGTTGCCGTCCACAAACTATGAGCACATCTTTTATCTGTCTCGGGCAACTTCCAAGTCTCTATTGAGATCGCCACATGATGGACAGTCTTCAAGGTTCTTATGAAGTCAAATCTTGCTTTGTTGTATTCCTCAGGAATTAGTTTTCCTGAGAATTCTTTTACGGATGGTAAGCTATAATTTGGTATATTATTTGTAATGAATTCTTGGAAGCCGTTGTATCCAAGTATATAATGGGGGCCCAAATCCTCGCAAAACATTTTTACTAATTGTGTGTCTTTCTCGTCTTGTTGCGTTGTATCTGTTGTTGTGGTAATCTTTGGTCTTTTAGAACTTGTCACATGAATCTTTATATCTGTATTGTCTTCCGCCATTACAGATGTTTTGGTCAAGTTTAGAGAGCAATAAATATTTCACTTGGAATTATGATGATTTAGATAACGTACCGTCAAATGATAATTGGTTTATTTCGTCTGGTTGCACTACACAAGATATAGTTTACTGTTCACTGAGAGTCACTGTTACTCGTACCACAGATATAAGTTATTTTAAACGTATGACGGTCTCGACAAAATTTCGATCAGCACTAACTTAGTAAATCATTGCCTTCGACAACGCGACGTTCAATGTACATGATGTGACAATGACGACTGTAATATGTTATAAATGCTTCCGATAAAAACTTGTAGGCTTTGCGTTATCTGGCCATTATCAGTCTGACTATAATTGCATACAATATCGACTTAGGGCACTCCGTCATGACCGCGGCGGGAGCATTCACCTGTATTGTAACAATCCAAGATTCTATTTTGTACAGAGACAAGTGAATCTCAACTGTTACATTACAGGCTCCTGATGAGGGAGCGCCGTTATAGATTAATTAATCACTTTAGCAGTATACAGTATATTTTCTAATTAATATGGATTTTATGATCAATTTCGTTCGTCATCTGAGATCAAAGACTTCCAATGAACAGCTCGTTTATTTAAATTTTTCTTTGGGCGCAGGATCGAAGGTGGAGGAGTCAGGGTCCTCGGTCTTGTTGACTGCTGCTGAAAATGCTGGAATTGAACATCGATAGTTGATTGATAACCTGAAAAGATATAAGTTAAATTAATCTAATCACTAATATTTATGTTATCACAATTCTAAAATATTATCTACCTATCTATGTACCTACCTATGTAGGAAAAATTTAAAGGCCCGCCATTTTTCCTTTGTCCGTGCGTCTGCGCCTGATTTATGAACGTCGGTCGTAGGAAACGATTACGGCATGGCCACGAACTATACGCGTCACGCGTCTTGCGAGAGTAGCGACAAAAAAATTAAAAACATTGTTAAGAGCAAACCATGATGTAACCGGGACGCAGCTTGCGGGACGAGGCAGATTTAGGGAGAAGCCTCAAGATGCGTTGTCGGTACGTTGCGACGCTGCATCGTAAATATAAATATAAAAACGTTGTTAAAAATGGCGGCGTACGGCAACGCAACGCGTTCGCATCGGACAAGGGGCTAGATACAGGAAGTGGGGCAGGGTGCAGCAATGCGACAGAAGAGTGGCACCGGATGAACGTTGCGTTCATTGTCGTTCAAAGGATAACGCACTCTACACCAAAACACTGCGACGTATTAGCGGCGTTATTGCGTTGCGATGCCGCATTGCTCGTGAGGAACTCAACGCGATGAAATCATAGCGTTGCGACGCCACAACGCAACGGCAATGCTCTTCTGGCTTCACTCTTTTGTGGGTGTTTCGTTCATATAAGTACACGAACGAAACACCCACAAAATTGAGGACCGCGCATTTCTCGAGGTCGTGAACCGGGCCTTATACCGTGGCTCCGTGCCTCCATTACATTGTCTCTTTACGATAAACTTGTAGATACCGATCTCTACCATTATATGGGATATTCGCCCCTTTAGACCACTTAACTCTCCTATGCGTCGGGAACTCTACCATAGTTTGTGGCATCCATTTTCATAGATAATTAATTGATAGTTCACGTTTATTGGTTATGGCGCTGTTTCATTTTTATTACAAAAAACTAGCTGTTGTCCGCGACCATCGTTCCCGTGAAATTATTATAAAAAACTGGCCAAGTGCGTGTCGGGTCACGCACAATGTAGGGTTCCGTAGTTGTCCATCAAAATATGTGGACACTTCCTACGGTCCGATTTGCCTCCGAACGATGATTTTTATTGTGATAATAAAAACAAACTTACATTTGCAGTTGAAAAACCTGTGCTCCCGTATATTATGTTTAGTAAAATATGTTAGTTAATATAAATTGGTCGACTATTACTCGCAAACTTGTAAAGCCTACTTAGCTGTGATAGTTTTCCTTTTAACTTCGTTAATATGCTATCACCTGTAATTTTTTCATGCACCCAAACATAACTGTTTAGCTGGTAGAGGGGGAGGGGAGCTTTTGAGTGTAACAATGCACTTTAAACTTCACTTAATATTTCACAAACGAATCCCTTAATCTAAAAAATATTGCAATATTTTTAAAGACATATCCGACATCCCACATAAAAAAAAGAGATACCCTAACAAAATACTTTTTGAGATTTTATTTTACCACTTTGTCCGGCGTAACTAATCTCTACGAGTATATTCATGCCAAATTACAGCTTTATAGTACTAAGAGTCTTTGAGCTAAGCTGCGGACAGACAGACAGACAGACGGACATGGCGAAACTATAAGGGTTCCTTGTTTGTTGACTACGGAACCCAATTCTGCGTTGGAACAAACCTACAGTAAAGATAGACACACTTGGTGCACCTGCATAAATACTTATAGCAAAGAGGCACAACTACTGAATGCAATTCATAAAAAGCACTTCTACAGGCGCAAATTAATTTTAAATTAGTAAGTATTTGTGAACGAAATCAATCAGGTAACAATTTCGATAATAGATAGTTTTTTCTGACTCCCTCGCGATCTTCTTATTTTTATCAGTAACGAACGAAGGACGGTAGGTGAGAAGGCCTGTGTACCAGCCGTGGGGCTGGGAACATTAAAAGCTGATTATACTATGGCTAAGGGTATGTGCGAGACCTGCAACACGTAGGTGTTCTGTGAGCCATTCAATTATACTAATATAATACAGAGGTTAAAGTTTGTAAGTATGGATGTGGCTATTCTGGGCAGCTACTGATCTGATTCCGAAAAATATTTTACAAATGGAAAGCTACCTTATCCCCGAGTGCGCGCTCATATGGGATGAATTCCACCAGGGACTGAAAAGATTACCAGTATAGGTGTTTTGATGTGGTTATTTTTGGGGGTTACGTGAAAAACCCTGGAGTAAAGGTTAACCCGCATTATCGGGTTAATCAGCCTATAATAACCGGTTCACGCACAGAGATCATTTATGACGGAGTTAGCCTGCGCTCAGTGCTATTTCTGTTTTATTCTTATTAATCAGCAATTGTTAAACGGTAAACCCATAATATCTTAAGGGTAATAATAGTAAGGATAATAATTTATATTGCTGACGGCAATTAGCCGTCAGCAATATAAATTGATAATACAGCAGGCCAAACAGACTGCTAAATAATCGGATCGCGATCAATCAGAAGTCAGAACCCTTCTTTTTGGCTTTACCGTCATCGAGAAAATAATTAAGATTTAAAGGACAATGACCAAAGTTGGTACCAAAAAGTCTCGCGCCTCAAAACCAAAATATTATAGTAATTAGTTTCATATTTTTTTACGGCATTACGCGTCGGGGATTTGATTTTTGAACTGGAAATATACTTTTCGAGTTTAAAAGTACGAATATTGTTTTACTCCCTTTATATGACGTTCCGTTTCAACTGAATATAAATGACGTTCCGTTTCAATTGAACAAACCCTTGTCTGTCGAGCGGACTCTAAAATTAATTACAATTAAGTAAGATCAGTACACCAAATCGATTTAGTTTGGTTTATTGCTATTTGCAACAAAATAGATTTTCTCAGCCTAAAGATTTTGATTTATCGATTACATCCCTAAATCCCGACTAGTTTATAGCACTTACTATACTCTATGGTTTATAGTTATCTTATCTGTGGCATCTGACATTTGTACTGTACTGACTGACTATTGGCAATGTAAAGGTCTAAAATAAAATCGAGTTTCAGTCAAGCATACTGTGGATGTTACTTTAACTCGTAATTCTTACTAATATTAGTGTATTACGCTGTTTTTAGAGCAATAATGTAATGTATGTGTGTTAAAATACGTCGTTGGTAGCGTCGAAAAAATAGACCTACTTTTTAGGTTAGTTTCGATTTTATAAAATAACTCTGAAACGCGGGTTTTTTTTTCAAAAATAATTTTTGTAGGAGTTAATACGATCAGTGTAGTCTATAAAAAACAAGGTTTGATTTTGATGCAGCATGGTACGGGATTCCATACTTCCATGAGCATTCTCTTGATGATTGTTTTTTTTTAGATTTAGCAAGTAAACTCAAACTCAAAGCATTTATTTCAAATATACCAGTTACAGGCACTTTTGAATGTCAAAAACAAAAATATGTATGAAGCTACTGCACAGTCACAAGGCATAATAACTGAAAGGAAAGCACTGTAGTTGTACCTACACTGGTTGCAACACCTCTGTCTTACCTGTCGGAGAGTACAGGCATCATGTTTACGTTAAACAAAGACAGGTATGTAGAAACTTAGCATTTTCTTCACTTTTCGCAACAAGTTAGTGTCCGCTAAGCCCTCTGTTATCGATCGTTATCAAATAATGTTGTTTGTAAAGTCCGGTAGATGGCACCTCGGTACTATCTGTTGACGATTGTTTTTTTTTGTAAGATAATAATATCTTGTATTGTATTGAGGTTAATTATCATAAAAGAAAATATTCCGCGTTAAAGTTAAAAGTAGAATAAACAAAAAAAAAACAAGTCTTGTTAAACATATTTTGCTTAATTGTTTGATCACTAAAAGCAGAGTATATACATTATCTTTGACGTCATAATATTTTTTTTTGTAATCGGATAATTACGAAGGCTACTGCCGGAGGACTAAAAAAACGAATTTATTACAAACTAATTTACTTTAATAAAAGATTACGATTATTGGAAAATCAAATTGACTCGATCGATGGTGGACGATACGATGGACGGATCGATACGAAGTGCGCGGGCTCGGTCACGTAGACGGTGTCTTCGGGCCTCGTGTTCTGTGTCAGCACTGTCAGCAGTTTCCCCTCGTAGCACCTGGGTCGATGATGCGCACGCGGCGTGCCTCGTGCCTTGGTGTCAACGCTTTCCTTAATAGTGATGCGCGTAGCAGGTTAATAAATAAACAAAAATGCTTGAAATTTTTTTTATTTACAAAAAGTACACACGGCCTTATAAAATGTTTATTTAGGTATTTTTTATTTTTATAATAATATGCTTAAAGCTAATCTTTCAGCTTTCACAGATGACTCTAACCGCGATCAGTATAAAGTAAACGTTCAAGATTCCATAGCTATGATGACACTAGCAGACAGTTGCATTTAATGTACTGATTGCGTTCAGTTAGATTGGTGAAAATCGACCTTAGTGTGCTGCACTTACAATTTCATAAGGATTGTGATGAAAATCAAGCCAATTATCGGTAATAGTTCTTATTCACCAGAGAATAAACAACATATATATGAGACAAGTAAACTATCACTCTTCTAGAGGTTAAAAGAATAAGGAGTAAAAAATATGACTCAAGATTTAAAAACATCCTCAGTTTTGGCAATATCGGTCTAATATGTCGCCAGCGACAGGAAAAACTTAGAGATACCGAGACACCATAATAAAATAAAGTAACTTCTTCCTACTTCGTGTTCAGTTGGGCAAAATTAACAAGAACTAACACTGTGGTACACTGCCCACTTTAAGGGCGGAACTTACCAATGTAACTGATAAACAAACAAACTACGTTCAAGAGCCGATAGTATAGTGGTAATACCAGCAAAAAAATAATAAAAAAAACAACAGCAACAACAATAATTTTTTTTTTGAAAAATTTACATTGTCAGCTCTTAAACGCAGTTTAGTTGTGCTGATCGCGTTCAGTTCAAAGCCCTGATCACTTGTCTTTTACGTATTCTCTTACCATGAATATTATCTAATAAATTACTAAGTATTCCGCCCCCTTTTACATGCAACTTAAACATAACTGGTGAAATATGGGTATACTATGGTAATTGTGATGTATGTGTTAATAATTAGTTTATAGTGGGTAGGAGCACAAAATATAATATTGTTCATGATTGTCAAGGCGCGTCAGTCTGCGATTATACGCTGTGCTACCTAGTCGATGTCGTTTGCTTCCACTCCGCTACCCACGTACCTTCGTATACTTCAGTGGCGACGTGAATTGAACATTTAAGCGTGTGATTTTATAAAAGTTCACGGAAATGTCCATCGGAAAAATTGCGGAGTTTAATGTGCACAAGGACGATTGGAAACTCTATGTCGAACGGTTAGAACAACATACTTTGTGGTGAACCAGATACCAGACGATTTACATGTGCCGGTGTTAATAACCGGTATGGGAGCAGAGAGTTACGAGTTGCTAGGTGTGCACCAAATAAACCAAGAACTAAAACGTTTCAGCAGCTATCGGAAATAGTGTGTAAACTTCTACACCCAAAACCCAGCGAACTAGAGTAGAAGCGGCTGGAGTACTTGAGTTCTGCAGTATGAGACACTGCAGTATGGGAAAATAGTCGTTCACTAAGCCCGCCATGCTCCTTCCAATGTATCGTCAGGAACCGTGAATATGCCAAAGTTCGAGAGGAGTCTGTCTACCAATCATTTTGTAACTCTTCTTCTAAAGTTTGTTCTCAAGATCTATCTGACGATTCATCGTAGTGTATAACGGACTTTGAAGTTAATGTCAGTCCAAAATGACACGATTACAATATTCTTTGACTTTTCTAGAAAAAGTCAAAGCATTCGTTTTGGAACAAAGTCTTACTTAGCTAGATTTTCTGCACACTGAAGTGCGACCCAATTGTTCAATCCCTTTTCGGTAGAACCGTGCCCTTTTTAGATCGCACTGTGTGTAATACCGATCGGATCTTGAGATTTCATCGCATGTCAGTGTGCTGAAGCTTATAATTTAGTCTTTAATATATAAACTACAATCAGGGAACTTCATTGTTAATCAGATTGAAACAATACTTCAATTTGCCGTGTTCAAACCAATCGAGTTAAATTTACTACCAACAAAGAAGATTAACTAAGATGTTATTTGAATTTAGTTATTTGATAATCAATTTGCTTATCGATAAAGTTCCCTAACTAAACACATAACATCTAAAATCAGTTATTTTTAAGAACACAATAATCTGTACATAAACTCCATCACAAATGAATACGTCCGTATTGTAGGACTTAGGCATTCGCCGTTATTTTAATTTTAAAAGTCCATATTTCGTTACTAGATCACTTTACGTTTTACCACAGGACCTTGAGGCTTTGAAGAAAAATAATTCTTCTGTTCTTTAGTCTGGAGCTGAGGCCATGAAGATGCCCCCAATAACTTCTTCAGCGTCCTTCCCTGTGACCACCAAGATGACAGCCAGGCCTATCCCGGCACCCAAGGCAACTCCTACACCGATGGCCAGGACTTTCTTCGCGAAGGACCACTTGGAACAGGCCCAGTACTGCTCGCGATATACACTGAAACATATAAATAAGTTATTAGTAAAAGATGGTCGGGGTGTACAATATATGCTTCTATTCGGCCTTGAAGTTCCCATTGCTGGGACTCAGGCTTTCGCTTTATGGGAGAGAGTGGGCTGGGCTGTAATCCACCACCCAGTGCGTGCGGCTTCGTAATCTATATACATTATACTAATATTAATAAAGAGATAAAATCTGTTTGTCAGTTTGTATGTGGGGGTAATCTCCGGAAGTAATGATCCAATTCTAAAAATTCTTTCACTGGCAGGAAGCTACATTATTCGTAAATTATATTTATGTCATGCATATTACGCGAGCTATCACAATTTTTGCGGACGACTTCGCGGGCGAAGTACGCACGCACGACGGCCCATCATAGGGTGATGGGCCGTCGTGCGTACTTCGCCCTCGACTTCGTCGCGCAAAACGCGTCGAAACCAAATTAAGCTGATCTCTCATTGTACGGAAGGCTCATACAAAGCGAGGTCATGTTATACTGGATATTTATAGCTTGATGTGATGCCGTGTGTACTAGTAAATAAGAAAGGCAACCAGATCAAGTTGAAGCTAAACTACTAACAGGTTTAGACATCAAGGTGATGCCCAAATTAGGCGAACAAGTACCAGAGGGTCTACCACCACCTTTTATAGCAGTATTTGTGTGTGAGAAAGAGATGGACCTATACGTCCTGCATAGCTCTATCTCTCCCCTCCCCCCTGTACTGTTTTGAAAGCTTTTATCTTATCTGACATCTGTTGTTATAATGGTTTAGTCGGTGATCTGCAAATATTGCAGTATTTTTAACATGCCAGAAAATGTTTCGGCTGCTGATAGAAAGATTCAGGACAAACTTCTTCGATAAATGGGCGGGAGGAAATTCTATCCTGGCCCACAGAGTGACTCCAAGTGCCAGAATATAAAATATATAAGTAGTGGCGACATTGCTTTACTTGTTCCTTTATAGGTATTTCATCTCCCTAGCCTTCTCCCAACTATGTTGTGGTTGGCTTCCATTGTAATCAGGTGAGCTGAACACCAGTATTTTACATGAAAGGACTGCCTATCTAACCTCCACATCCCAAGAGAACGGGAATGCTATCGCGATCTGATGCGATTGACAGCACGCTCTGTCTCTCGCTCTAGCAAATGACGGTTTTGAGCGATAGAAAAGGATAGGAGCATGGAAAAGTGCAATTCCGGGCTGCCATCAACATCAGCCTATAGCAGTCCACTGCTGGACATAGGCCTCCTCAATGGCATGCCATTCAACTCGATTCTCAGCAACTCTCATCCAGTTGCTACCAGCCACCCCGCGAAGATCGTAACTAAACCGAGCCTGAGGACGTTCCACGGTCTCCACTCAAGACCACGTCTACCCCAACGGACATCGGTCCTACGGCTAATATGACCGGCCTATTGCCACTTCAGCTTACTTATTATGCTGCCAGATCAGGGTCAATTCTTACTGTGAACTACGATACCTCTAAGTAAGACTGGTTGCCAGACTTTCGGGGCATTAATGTTCCTAAATATGTACTGGTCAGGGGAAGTACAACAATTTATGCATAACGTAAATTAAGTGGCAATCTTATCAAGCGGGACTTAGGTACTGCAAAGTCAGATAGCAAATAAAACGGCCACCGACACTACATTGTCTTCAAATCAATAGATTACAAACATTGCAGTCAGTTTGCAAATCCAACCTGACTGATACCTTATCTTGCTTTATATTCAACCTATTGGAATAAGGGGGTCAGCTGTAATTGCGCTGAAAGTCTACTTGTTCCTCTAGCAAGGTATTGAACAAAGAGCTTTTCATCGCTCATCATTGGACATCATTACCAGAGACGGGCAGTGAATGGCATATGAAATATTATGAATGCCCCTGTTCAGTCATACTAAACAGGAGCATTCATCATCTTTTCCCAACTTCACTGGAGTTGGCTTCCAGACTAACCAGTTGCAGCTGAATACCGGTATTACAGCGACAGCCCATCTGACCTCCACAACCCAGTTAGTAATGTATAATAGGATACTCATTAGTAAAACTGGTTGTCAGACTTTTGGGCCACTAACAGGGTACCGGTAAAGACTGTCAAAGATCTACAAATGACAGCTGGGACCATTGGTCATTTTTCCAACTATGTTGGTGATCAGCTTCCAGTCTAACGGGATGCAGCTAATAACATAAATTTACTTAAAGCCACTGCTTTTCGTGCTCGAAGTATACAGGGGCCTTGAAGAATTATGAACGGTCTTTAGACTACCACGAGCTCCATGAAATGTACTGTTCTACCGAGATTCCGGTCCCTCCGACCGAAAACTAATCGTCAGATCGTCATTTCGCGTCTGTTCAAACTTCGGATCAGATCGATCGGAAGAATTTTGTATGCAGTAAACAAACATGTTATTCGGAAAATCGATCTGGCCGATTGTTACTTAGGATCCAAAACCACGGCTTGCAATTATACTGACGTCCGTTGCAAAATTGCAGTTTATGAGCAGTTGACATAACTGCATCAAAAGTTTAAAGGCTGGTGTGCAGTTTAACAGTCCATCTGATTGGAATTGGAATAAGAACCTTAGCTTTTTAATCAATCCTTCCTTATATTTAAAGCCCCTAAAGGGTAGTCATTTTCCTCAATATCATAAATAACTTCACGCGCCGCCTGCACATCCTAGTGGGGTATATATATAAAAGTACATTTATGTTTAAGTCCCTTCATCCCTTGTAATAAGGGGCGAGCCTATTGCCAGCAACCGGCTCGGAACAAAAAAAAAACCAAACTCGAGGCTGCTACTGAAAAATTCCTGATGAACAATCCCAATACCACTGCCCGATCTGAGAATCGAACCCTAGCTTAGCAGTAGATTTCTTATTGATCAACTTACAACACCACGCCTGTTACCTTGAGGGATTAGGTAGAGGTGTATCTATAACATTAAGTAAGTACTCCCACACTTCATCAGTTATGCAAGTAGTATGTCTCGATTTTAGGACTCATTAATTTCTGATGATGATGAAGAAGAACTGTAGGCACGGTGACTAAAGCTGCAAATTTGTTGTTTTGCGGAGTCGCTTTATCTCACTAATCGATAAGATAAATATGTTACCTCGTGTGAGTCATTCTTAATACTGGTATCACAAAATATTGATCGGAAACTTTTAAAAACTTATGTGTGGAATCAGGAATGTGATCATATACTCACACTTAATCCCCATGGGATCGGGCAGAAATACATAGGTATATAATATTTCGAAAAAGATTGACTGTAAGCTAGTAATACGAAAATTATTAGGTAAGTATTCCATTCTGATCAAAACAAAAATCCGTGGTAACAGTATAAAACCGGCTAAGTGCGAGTCGGACGAGCGCACGTAGGGTTTCGTACTTTTTTATTATCTATAAAAACTGCAAAAAAATCATGTCTGTACTTGTACGGGAGCCCCCCCCACTTAAATATATTTTTATTCTGTTTTTTAGTATTTGTTGTTATAGCGGCAACAGAAATACAGCCTGGTGACAGACGGGCAGAGAGACAGACAGCGGAGTCTTAGTAATAGGGTCCCGTTTTATCCTTTGGGTACGGAACCCTAAAAATAAGTAAGGTCAAATAGTCCGAAAACCTAAAATATCTTTCAGACACCTTTCATAACATGTGAAACAATTTTAAATAAAGTCATGTAAAAATGACTTATCGAAGTTTCTTCATAATTACTTATGTAAGAATAATTCGAGTACATGAAAAAAGTTATCTTCAGTCACTTTTAGCAACAATTCACCTAATCCGCCGAATAGTTGTCGATTAACAAAATAATGAACATTTTGTTGATTTGTCGCTGAATTCATAGGGAACCCAAATGACTAATCGTAATTATTACTGTTACTGCACAATAGATATGGGTATTTATCTAATAACTATCACATAATACCTATTGATCATCGTTATCAGGGACCGTAAACGAAGCTTCAGCTTCTTCATTATTATCCTATTATGATTCTGCTAAAGCGGCCATTTTAGACCCCCAGGCATACTAAACAGGTCATTAGTTATAATTCATACTTGGTGGTCTAAACGGTGACGTCATAAAAAAAATTGATACCCCATGAACTGTCAAAAAACGCGGAACATATAGGGGTACTGTCGGATAACCCTGGGCATGCGGAATATTTTCTTTTTCATGACAGAAAAGCAAACAAAAGTATCTATTTGACTCGTACAGGACAAAACAATAAAAGAAAATTCAATAAAAAGTAAGTGATACATATGACGTCACCGTATTTGGACCACCCAGTTTAAAGGTGCAATGAACTTTCAGTGCGTGGACAAAATCGGAACCAGCGCCGCCATATTGTATTTTCAAATCATGTTTACCAGCAGCTCTGTCAACGTCACTCGAGCGCCAAAAGTTCCTTGCAACACTGTACAGTGAGGTCTGCCAGTGTCACAAGTTGTCACTTTGTGCTAAAGGAATACAGCAACATGCAAGTAGTTTCAGCATGCTGTGGTGACTCAAACACACCTTTCAGACGTTGTTCAGGAACAAAAGACCACTAACGAAATGCGAATGTTCTATTCACCTGTGTCCACCCCCTCGTGAACTGCAGGCGTGTTAAGTTGTTTACGGTATTTTCCTAATTAACCGTGGGATTCCCCACTAGCTTGTGTGGGGAATCCCACGGTTAATTAGGAATACAGCTAAGCCGATCACAAAATATTTCAAGATGATAAGAGTGCTAAACTACACAACGTCGGCCCGTCGTCCGACAAAGAGTGATAGCACCAAATAATCGAGCAGCACGGATCTTTGCCAACAGCTTTGGCAGTAATTTTGTAGCAGCTTTCCCATGAGCATGTTGCTCAATTGAATCGAATCAGAAAGACTTGTTGCTGGACGGGACACAGCTACAGCAGATGGATCGACAAGCAAAATCAGCTGACTAATTGATTGATGTCCGAAAATTATCTATTTTGGTGACGAGAACCTTTACGTAATATCATAACTGACTGTGTTGTTGGCAATATACCATCACATTTTCAAAACTTGACCAATTTTATCTTCTACAAATCACTCCTAAACCAATATGATTGGATGTCGATAATGTATTGAGCCAATCACAGCAAGTTACACGGGATTTGATTGCTGATAGCCAATAACAATCGATAATTTACAAGAGAATCAACCATGTATGTACAAACCTTGTGGGTGGCTCGTGTATCCTGTCATTCCTGGCCTCGACAAGATTATTTGCACTCCCAACATACGCTTTGTTATCGTATACAAAGTCACTGGATCTGCTTGAAATTTTTGATTTGTCTCTCTTGCCTTCACCGAAAGAGGCAGAGTCGGCCGCGCTATGTGTTTTGCGCCGCTGCTTCTGCCTAGCGCCGGCCACTTTCACCTCACTTGGGTCAGCATCACGCCTCGGCTTATGTGTAGCGACGTCACCGAGCTCGACGTCCCTACGTTTCTTAGGTCTAGTCGCAACAGTTTTGTCGTCACTAAGGTCAGCTTCCTTTCGATGCTTGTGTCTAACACCTTCCACTTTTACGTCACTAAGCTCGGCGTCCCTGCGCTTGTGCCTCACCACGTCACTAGTCTCCGCCTCCCGCCTGTGCTTCTTCTGTCTCGGCACTTCCACTTTTACGTCACTTAGTTCTTCGTCGCTTGAGACTTTCTTCTTCGACATATCGAGTACGAGTGCTAACGTGCGCTTGCAACGAGTCACTGAGCGTATATACCTTGTTATCGTTTGTGATAGTGTTATCACTTAGGTAGACAGGTGTGTTCCGATATTTTTATTGGATAATTTTGAGACTGTTTTGCGATTTATAAAAGGTTTTGTCTTCAACCTGTTATCAGTGTCGTGATATGAAGTGGTCGTTTAGATCCGCCTGAACAGGAAAATCAATATTTGAATTGGCGAGAGCTTCCACTGTTGGAACTGCCTGTATTATTTCTATCCCCTCTATTACATAATTTACTATCACGCCTAAAAACCTAAAAGGGTTAGGCAGTGGTGTACCTAAGACCTGTGTCCCAGCAATGCGTACTTTTAAAGCTGATTATTATTTTAAGATTCCTTCCCCCTAAGACAATTATCCTCAAAAGGGTTGAAGGGAAAGAAAGGTCGTATAATCACGAGATAGCGAGAATACGCATAAAAAATAAAGTCATGACGCACTCCCTGATTGACTCATCAACGCTGTCTAGACGGTTAGACCTAATACAGCTGAAATATGCACGGAGGTCCAAAACTGGGACTTTTAAAATTCCTACGATTTAGGAAATATCGGTCGGACGAAGTGACGGGCACGTGAGGGGTGTACCCTTAACGAAGCCGAAAGGCACTTGTTGTCCCCGTTATTGCGATCATATTTTTGTTCTAAACCATACCTGGTAACCTTTTAGTTACGGAGATATTGGGGGTCAAATTGCCAACTTTTTCACAAGATTTTTTTTGCCTTTGCCCAAAACTGGGTGATCTAGGCCAGCAGTAACAGTAACATCAGAAACTTAATTGTAGCAATAATCTGATCTTATTATTTTACTATTAAAGGGTCTGACATACTGCCCAAACATACCAGCTTGTGTGGTGAAGATAAACAAAAAATCTTTTTAAAATAACCTAAAGAGAAGCATTTTATCAGTGCGTTATCTTGCCGCAAATCGTCAGAGCAAACATTCAGAATCAGGTCACTACTGTAGGCACTCCTAATGATTAGAGGCACCTACTTATTAGGCAGTGCCTCGATGGTCTAGTGGTCGCTAGGGCTAATCATGAGATCCTGCGATCAATTCCCAGGTGAGAAAATTGTTTTTTTTTCAGGAATTTCTCAGTAGCAGCAACGGAGTCTGAATTTGTCCCAGGTCCTACCTTTTGGTCGCGTTGTGCTTATCCTCCAGAAGTCGTGGAGGTAGATATAACATTAAAAAATAAGATAAGATAAGTAGTAAAAATCTTTGATCGGCCTTAACTCAGTTACGAGAAAGTTTCCAGATAGGTTTGGTCTAGCACAAAAACAAAATGGTCACAATTACGGGAAAAACTGTGAACTCTTGGGAGTCTTGTCTTTTTACACCCGGGTGAAAAACAAGAACATGACGCAGAAATAATGGCAGCTCATTTAGTACACACGCACGTTTAGTACAAAAGAAACTATTTCTTGACAGCCTCGTTGATCTAGTGATCGCAAGCGCGACTGCGAGCATGAGGTCCTGGGTTTGATTCCCAGGTCGGGCAAAGTGTTATTGGGTTTTTCCATCAGGAATTTCTCAGTAGCAGCCACGGAGTCTGGATTTGCGCCCGGTTGATGGCAATTGGCTCGCCCCACATTACTGGGACTTAAACATAACTGGAGAAATGTGGGTGTACTATTATCACACCTCTGCCTAAACCTTCGGGGATTACAGGCCTGATGTTATGTGAAACTATTTCTTGTGAAAGTAAAAAAAAATCCAGCTCTCTAATGTGCAGAATATAACCGAAGTATTTCTAAACTAGTTGCTGGCCGGTAAAGGTGAAACAGGTCCTTAGAAGCATTGTATTATTATACCTGGAGGCCATAAGGGCTAATTAGAAAAATATCTGGTTAATTGTGCAGTGACGCAACCGGTAGCAGTCGCAGTAGCCTTGTACGGCGCCACTAATGAGGCGCAGGCGCAAACATCCCGCCGCGCACTTTTTGTTCACGTAACGTTTGTTGCCATGGACGTCGTCAAAAATGCTGCTAATGGCTTACCGTATTTTTCCTTGAAGGGTTTCAAAGCCGTGTAGGAGTCGCGGCTTCTGTTTATGGGAAGACCTTATTTAAAAGCCTAAAGGACATTGACCCGTGATTCTAATATCCCCACAATAACAATTCCGTCTATTTATCCCCCAGCGGAGGTAAAGTCAACAACAAAATTAGATGATCAAAATCAGAAATTCAATACTAATTAATTAACACCACACACACACACACACACACCACCTCACCACCACACACCACACCACATCACCACACCACCACACCACACCACACCACACCACACCACCAACCGTCGTCACCACATTTATTTTTAATTTTATTTAACACCATTGTATACCATGTTTTATGCAAATAAATTATTTATGTTTTATGTTTTTTACTAATAAACGGAGTTGGCGTCAGAACTGTGGCGTCGAAGTGAATTATTTGCCTTTAATTTACAATCACATACTTTTGAATCACTTCGACGCCACACAGTTCCGACGCGAACTCCGTTCATTAGTATTGAATTTCTGATTTTGATCATTAGATCATGTAATGATTAATATTAACTTACAGTATGTCAACTAGGAAAAAATTGTCGGAATCAGCCCATACAAACATACAGTGTTCATACGAATTCTAACCATGCTTTGGGTAACAGTTTACTCGGGAGTAAGTCGAAGCTGTCACATCAAACAAGTGGTTACGTCTCATATATGTGTGCAAGATCATAATGAAAAGGGTAGTACACAACCCTCGCCTCGATTGATCGCGCAAATGAGGCTAGTTGGTTTACTGATAAAATATACCATCACGCCAGTAATCCCCGAAGGGTTAGGCAGAATTGTACCTAATGGTACACCCACATTTCACCAGCTGTGTTTAAGTTCCATGTAATAGGGGCGAGCCTATTGCCATCAACCGGGCATAGATCTAGACTCCGAGGCTGCTACTGAGAAATTCCTGATGGAAAATCCCAATAACGATTTGCCCGATCCGGGAATCGAGTCCCAGGATAAAACATAACCACGCCGTGAATGGCTCTCGGCCACCGTAGGCGCGGGCCTGTGGACGGTGAGTAATGGGCTAGCTCGCCGTCCGTCCGTCGTATGACGACGGGCAGGCCGTGTCGACGGCGCGTTCGTGTTCCACGCGCGCCTCAAAGAGTTGTCAGCAAACGGGGGCCCACAAGGGCCGATGCCTGCCAGGGCTGCGGGACTGTTCGAAAGAGATACCGCGGCCCTGGAAAATAAAGGGCCAAAGAAGGAACATGAGTGGTTTTTAGTCAGTAAGAGTCTGACACTCCCTTCCGCTCCGCCCAGAGCGGGGGGGGTCATTTGATGATTTCGCAGCCACCAAAAAAAAAAAAAAGGATAAAACATAACATCACGCTTATCACCCCGAAGAGCTTAGCAGAGGTGTACCATGGTATACCTTCCCATATTTCGCCAGTAACTTCTAAATCACATGTTATATGGCTATATAATAGCAGCCGCTTGGGTCGATCTTCAGGTTAAGTCGCGCTTGCCTAGGTTGGTCCGTGGATGGGTGACCACCCATTACATACCGAGTTTCCTCCGTACCTCGTAAAGCACGTTAAGCCGTTGATCCCGGCTGTCATTTATAGATCTTTGACAGTCGTTAAGGTAGTCAGTGGCTCGAAAGTCTGACAAGCAGTCATACCAAAGGGCATCATGTTTCCCAGTGCTAACTGGATTGTGGAGGTCTGATAGGCAGTCGCTCCATGTAAAATACTGGTATTCAGCTGCATCCGGTTAGACTGGAAGCCGACCCCAACATAGTTGGGAAAAGGCTCGGCAGATGATGATGAGAAGGCGAGCGTATCACTTATTGTTTACTGATTATCTTTAAACTATGACTTAGACGTCAGTTGTTAAAAGTCAGAGTATCTTTGTTGAACAAACGTCAAACATTTGATTATGGAACAGATTAGATTATGAGCATACCGCATATCGTATCTTCGACAATATCACGAACGATTGTACACACAAATGATTAAATGATAGCTATTTATACAAATTATTTACTATTTGCCTAGGAAAGTGTGTGATTGGTAAGTAATAAATATTGGCATCATAATTTGAAATGTTATCAAATTTTTTTAAAAGGACAGAAACAGTGTTAAATTTCGGTCAAAAATGTATCCACGGCCAAACTGCGGACACGGCTTCGGACACCGGACTCATTATCTGCCCTACTGAGCCTTTTGGATCAGCTTTCAGTCTAATCGGATGTCCTGCCAGGGCTGCGGGACTGTTCGAAAGAGATACCGCGGCCCTGGAACATAAAGGGCCAATGAAGGAACATGGGTGGTTTGTAGTCAGTAAGAGTCTGACACTCCCTTCCGCTCCGCCCAGGGCGGGGGGGGGGTCATTTGATGATTTCCCACCCACCAAAAAAAACAAAGTCTAATCGGATGCAAAGATATACAAATGACAGCCGGGACCAACGGCTTAACGTGCTTGCCGGGGCACCGAGGAAACTCGCTATGTTATGGGTGGTCTCCCATCCACGGACCAACCTAGGCAAGCGATCACCCTTAAGATCGATCCGAGCGGCTGTTACTATTTAGCCACGAGCTCACGAGCTGGCCGTGTGGAACTCTGACAGATACTATACTGAAAAATCTATCCTCAGCCGGTCCTGTTGACCAAACCTTTGCAAGAGCCAAAAAGTTTAGTAAATACACACCGAAACCTCAAACAATTGTAGATACTTGGGAGGAAAACAAATGAGCAAAATGTCCTGAAGAAAGTGTTGGTATGAATGTGGATGGCTATGAGAGTGAGGAAGACCTAAGATACATTAGATAGACTGAGTAAGGATGAGATGGCTACAAAGGAGGTGAGGCTGGGATAACGAGTAGTAGAGAAATATATGAGAAGAATTCATGCTGCGCAGACCCCAAATAAATTGGGATAAGAGCAGGAGTATGATGATGATGATGACATGGGAGAGAAACACTAACCTAACCCTAATAACAACTTCCTTATTTGTTTGATTAGTTTTTTTCATTTATTCGATAAAATACAATTGATCGAATGAAAACGGTCTAGACCAATTTTGACCCTAGTGAACTGAACCGGACGGTAAAATTCCCTGCAGTGCACAAACGTCTGTTTTTGGGCTAAAGTCGGTAGCTGTTTCGTGCTTATTGTTGTAATCTGTAGCTTATATTGAAGGCGAGTTGTTCCCATTTACCTACCCGGCATAATCCAATAGTTACACAAAACTTAGTCTGAATTCTTGGTTCCAATCATTTTCGCAGGTGTACGACTATTTATTCGTTTATTCTCTCACTGGAGCGTCACACATAGCCATTACACCAATAGAGTAAAATAATAACTAAACACATTCTACCGGTTTCCATCCATGCTGAGCGCGGTGGACATCGAACAGGCGGTGGTCTGTCACGCTCGCTCACGCAGCGTCAGGTCACCTCTCCTCCATAATTCTTTATTATACTCCATAAGTCCATATTGCGCACATTCATGCGCAGACTCCAAAGAGTTTTACGAAATATAAATATTGTATTTGAAAAACTCTTTGAGATTAGAATTGATAAAACGTTAAAGTTTTGTTATGTTATATTGACGGATGAGGGATGACAAATGCACCTATTGAGTAACACCTGCGAAAATTAGGTACCTACTTGTTCAATAACTCGCACTGCATTGTGCTGAGCGGTGGCCATTTTACGAATGTGTAGCATAAGTCTCCCAACTTGTTTTTATATACGCGTTAATTTAGAATTTGAAAATCAATCTCGGTTGTACTCTGTCTGCTTGTAATAATATAATTCAATCATGATTCGAAAGACACGTGGCGCCATCTATTATCATAAGAACGTTATTGTTGTTTTCCTTCGGGAACAGTACTTTTGACGTGACAACGTCTATTATATCGATGAACGCTGGCTGCATGCACGAAAAAGGATGACTCATTGTCCCGTTACGCTCATTGTACGCTTGTGCATTCAAGTACCTATGCAATCATTTCATCAATGTTTTGTTATGACATTGTCAAGTTAAACCCGTAAACCAACTTTAGACAACCGATTTTTTTTCTCGATGAAAGGTACCTTATGTCCGTTTCTGTACACGGGACAATATATATGCAAAATTTCAGGTGACCGGTTCAGTGGTTTAGGCGTGAAAAGGCAACAAACAAACTTACTTTCGCATTTATAATAGCAGTTAGGAAGTTAGGATATGCTGCTCACCGCACTGGGCCATTAGTTGATCACAGCCCAGTCTCCCTCTTAGAGCGGAGGCCCGTGTCCTAGAAATTGATAGGCTGATGATGCATAAACTATATAGATTTTTCTTAACTTTTACTGTCACTTACGGGATATCTTCCGTGATTGTTCATGATTTCATGTCGCTTGCAACAGCGTCGAAATATCGGGAGCTCAAAATCATGAACAATCACGGAAGATATCCCGTAAGTGTCAGTATAAGTTTAGTTTTAAACCTTGAAAGCTTAAAACAGTGTTAGATTTTTCTTTCTTTATTTATAGAAAATGGAGCTGCTCCACGTTATAATCAAGTCAGGCCCGTCCCCCCGACCCTTGGCCTGGTCACTGGAGGTCTCATCCTCCGAGGATGGCGAGGATTGGAGGATGGTAAGGGCCTTCGGAGACCGGGACCACTGCCGCAAGCTGTGGGACCTCAGGCCTGAGAGACGGCGGCGCAAGGCCAGGGCAGCGAAGAGAATGAGCAGGGCTGATAAGCCTGCCTGTTCTACCCAGTTTGCTAGCCCCAGACCGCTGGAGAATGGAGAGGTATGATCATCATTTAGTCGTGGTCGTTCCTTCATGGTCGGGTTCCACGGGAACGTACTGCGATTTTTCTGCGATAAATAAACGGTTTCTATTTCTCACCGGGCCTTACACTGTCCCTATAATTAGTGATTAAAAGTGATATTCTATAACAAAAACCGTGATGGGAAAGTCAAAAATTATGTTTGTACATTTATGTTATACATGTCTGTTTGCCTATATGACAGATGCACGTGGGTATCGGCGAGGGAGTGGTAGCGCGGCGCGTGCGCGTGTCGTTCCGCGCTGCGCACGCGGCGCCCGCGCGGCATCAGTACTACACCGTGCGCGCGCTCACCGTGGCCGCGCGCTGCCTGTGCCACGGACACGCCGCCAAGTGCCATGTCAACGCTCAGGTCTGACAGAATTATCTTTTTTACTATCAATCGTGATACGAGTAGGTAATATAAGGGGTCTAGTGGTAGCAAATGCGGCTACTGATCATGAATGAGGTCCTCACAAACTTTCACATTTATAATATTAGTAAAATTAAGTTAATACTCCTGGGTTCGATTCTCAGGTCGAGCAAAGTGTTATTGGATTTTTTTGTACCCGGTTGGTGGTAATAGACTCGCATCGTATTACACGGGGACTAAAACGTAACTTGCGAAATGTGGGCGTACCACCTATTAACCTGTAATCACCATCGGGGATTACAGGTGTGATGCTTTAAAATGTATACCACGTAGAATGTGTTGTATTCATAATCCAGGAAATACTATATACGTTCAGCTGTGAATGGAAACATAAAACCAGCGCTGTGTCATACAGCGTTATGCTGGACGGTGATCTTTTTCCGATGTGAAGAATATTTCCCCCAACTTTTTATTTGTGTCTTGCTGTTTCATTGCTATCTTTATGCGTCACGTCACGTCTAGGGCAAATAAATGTATTTTCAGGAGTGTCAGGATTTATTGCGTTAGGTTCATAAATTTTAAGGGCAGAAGATGGGTTTCGTGCAATGAAAACGCACTGGGTGCGATACACTGTTTTCATTAACCTAACAAATAATTTGAAATCACAATTTCATCCAATAACACGGGGCGCAATGAATCGGGTATAGTTCCGGGACGTCTCAACTCTGCTGCGATTAGACACTCAACGTCCTCCGGTGTGAGCTCAAAACATCATGACTCTGTAGAAGCACGCTATGGTGGGGGTCTTCTTTATTATATCTATGGTGGGGGTAGACTGGTAAGTAAGTCGCGTGATGTCACCGCTGTCGCGCTTGTGATTCATTTTACCGATCCGTACCAATGACCGGATCCGACATCATTATCTTTCTTTAACATGAGGTGCCTGTTTTTAAATTCCTGTTTTTTTATAATTCCAGGGTGCAAAATGTGACTGTGTCCACGGCACCTGTGGGGCACATTGTCAGCGGTGCTGCGCCGGTGGGTCATGGGCCCCCAACCAGCACTGTGATGAGCAGGACGACAGGACTGAGTGCTCCTGTGGGGAGCGCGGAGCTTGCTCCTACGATGACACCGGCGCCATACTATGCGTCAATTGCACGGTTCGTATTCATGGTATACAGGGTTTAATTAAATTACCTAATGTAACTCCGTAGACAAGAAACCTGTCTTGTCACTATCCATCATTCACAATGACATACAAAAACCCCGCCATCCCCTTCATGTTTTTTTATGATATTCTGAAATAAGTGCCCCGTGAGTCTTCAGAATTTCTGGCTTCGTCGACTACGCTTTGATCTTTTCCATGACTTTGACCTTCGTGAATTTTGCATCATAAATTTTTCAGTGACCTTGAATAGTTGGTTGTGCAAGGATTTTAAGTCTTCTAACTAAGCTTTCGGGAGGGGTGGGGAAACAATATGAGCTCTCTCTGGGTTCATAGACCATGACCCTAAGACTATAGACATAGACCTCAAGGTCATTTGACATATTGACGGTCACCAGTTATAAACGCATCATGTTCCAGGTTTATTACTGGTGGTTGTAAATATAATTGATGCGTTAGAAGACTTAAAATCCTTGCACAACCAACTATTCAGTAACAGAGTTCATTGTCAAACTTTGCCTTAGAAACAGATAGGAAACTTCAAAATTAGTTGTTGGGAAACAACTTTTATTTCAGTATGTAGGTACTAGATAAGGCCATATCTACTTATCGCGTTCACGTGTGACGTGCTAAAGTGATTATCTTATAAAGAGGTAACTACTGATCGCAAGAAATACAATATTGACAAAATAATCATAAATTAAACTAATGATTAGGTACGGGTTTTGTAGATATGTTCTGTAATCAATCTCATCCTTTTGATAAAATCACATTACAAAAACATTTTGCATGTGACTGTACAACCATTAAATTCCGTGTTCCGTTTTAGAAGATTTCGTCTTGTATAATACTTGTTCGTATAGATGCCAACTATTTATTAATACAAGTTTTATACATGACCGTTATTTTGAAATTAAAATAAAATGTCGGAAGTTAGGCAAGCCACGTTTCAAGCAAAAATCTTCCAACCCCTTTTTGCGAGATCATGCCAGATTAAACCTCTTAAATCTCGCAATATCGAGATCAAAGTTTTTGTTTGCTGTGAAATTGCATTCCCTAGAGTCTAGGACCTACACTGTGTCCCAGCAGTGAAACATTATCTACTGATTATACCTACTTGTTATGCAGTCAAATGAGCACAAACAAAACACTTGACAAATTAAATGCCTTTGCATTTGAGAGTCCACAATCTCACTTACTTTTATTCTATTTTGTTACAGGAAAACCGAGCAGGTCCGCTATGTGACCGATGCCTGTTCGGGTATTACAACGCGCTGCCCGACGGTCCTTGTGTGCCTTGTGACTGCGACGCTCAAGGCTCTGATGGTAGGTTACATGCTAAGTTCGATAACCGGGTCAAGAAAAGAGTAACTTGTTTCATTGTATTCCATTGCGAGGAATTTGGATTTGGGCCCGCTTAATGGTAATTGTTGGAACCATTTCCTGGTGAATGCTGTGATAGAAGAATGGATGCGAGTAACACTGGAGTGGTCGATTTGGCGCTTGGAAATGCCTATATCAATCAGTGTTCTTTCTTCTGTAGTGATGATGAGTGACAATAGACTCGCCCTTACTCCTAAGCATAATTTTATTTACCTACACTTGCAGGGTCTTGCAAATGGGACAAGAAAAACCGTCAGATCACCTGCAACTGCTTCCTTGGGTTTGCTGGCCACTTGTGTGACTCCTGCGAGGACCCGTCTGCCGTGTTCCCGAACTGCCAGACGCCCGTCACGCCGGCTTGCAAGTGCGACCCGCGGGGCGTGGTGGATCCTGAACGGGTCTGCGATGAAGTCTGCGAGTGTAAAGTAAGTGAACGTTTTAAATGACTACTGTTGAGGTGTAGTCGGTAAAAGAATTAAGTAGGTATGTCGGCAATAATATTGTCTTTTCCCACATTGATCAGAAAAGAGGATTTTCTATCAGGAATTTCTGAGCATCCCAGAGTCTAGATTTGGGTTGGTGGTGGTACAACTGGTACATAGGACATTAAATTAATTTGCGAAATATGGATGTGCTATAGGTAGGATTTGTTTGCACCGTGTATGAAGTGATTATAGTTTTTAAGCTACTATTTCGCTATAATTCCCAGAGTAACGTCGTGGGCGAGAGCTGCGACGCTTGCGCGCCGGGCCACTTCGGGCTGAGCGCGGCGCTGGCGGACGGCTGCAGACCCTGCTACTGTTCGCACATAACCGACTCCTGCAGCCTCGCCGCCCCTGAGGAAATGGAACCGCCCAGAGATGTAAGTCACCCTATAATGTTCCCACTAGGGTGGATCAAATGATCAATTTTTCTACCCTTTTGCAAAATACGCGCTTTGGACGTGGAGTTGTAATCACCAGCCCGATACACAAATGAAAGCAATATTTCCGCTGCTGGTACACAGGTCACCGTATCCATCTAGGTTGACCAAAACCATCACGCGGGTCCAGTGGTGGATTTTACATGTCTTCGAAATTTTGATTATACGACATTTCGGTTTCCTTACGATGTTTTCCTGCACCATTTTGAGAGCAGTATTTGGGTCCGAAATCTCTCGTAAGTTGGGGTTGTAAACACTTACTTTACTAAAACGTTACTCAACTGATGGATTATGTCACATTTTTGACGTCTCCATTTGCACCAATATGACGAAGTTCTAAGTATGGATGATTTTTTTCATGAAAGAGTTACTGGGTTTAAATGAACTTAGAGGGTTGTATTGATGACATTAATGATTATTTGGGGGTATGAAGAACAGGGTGTAAAGCTCTTCAACCCCCGTAGAAAAGGGAGGATCCTCCGACCAGACGGGTGTTATGTCTGGTGGGCTACTGCCCGACAGTTGTTGTCGGGTTCTTCTATATAGTCTTAAGTCGCGAATATCTTTACTTGCGCGATGCAGGATTTAGATTTTAGTTTGTCCTCTGCGTCATAGATGGCGCTGTAGTACTTTTTGTTCCATGTCGCTGAAGTACTTTTTGTAGTGCCGCTACATCACTCCCCCCCGGAGACCAGGGTCGGTAGTAGAATGAGTCGTAACATCTGGTGATGTTTTTGCCAGGCCAGTAGAAAGTCGTAGCCGCATTGTTCACGGTGAGTCGGAACTGTCTGCGGCGGTAGTGCGAACCCCTTGAGTCGGGGTCGGCGCTGCATGTGCTCCGTTGCGTCGGACGTAGTACAGCGCCTGTAGTAGTGGCTGACTGCTCGCGTCGACCGGGAGGATGAGCACTCAACCGGCCGAAAGTGTAGTGCCAAGGTAGCTTGATGAGGCTGAGGGTGCTGACCAGGAATGCTTCTGCTGCATGCTGGTGGTCAGGAACACCCATTTGAAGCCGGCTGGCTGTATGACTCGCTGCTCGAAAGCTTGAGGAAGTTTTTTTTTTTTTTTGAGGAAGCTTGAGGAAGTTTGAGGAAGTGATATGTTGATGACGTCACGTTGCTCGAAGGCTGCGCTGACGTCCATTTCGGGGTCACCAATTTGGGGGTATGAAGAACAGGGTGTAAAGCTCTTCAACCCCCGTAGAAAAGGGAGGATCCTCCGACCAGACGGGTGTTATGTCTGGTGGGCTACTGCCCGACAGTTGTTGTCGGGTTCTTCTATATAGTCTTAAGTCGCGAATATCTTTACTTGCGCGATGCAGGATTTAGATTTTAGTTTGTCCTCTGCGTCATAGATGGCGCTGTAGTACTTTTTGTTCCATGTCGCTGAAGTACTTTTTGTAGTGCCGCTACAATTATAATTCTGTAAAGCCATATTTGTTACGGTCGCGAGTCATATTTTAATCAACATACAACCTATCACTGACCTGCAAGTTGCAAAGCAAAATCGTAAGAGAATTTGAATTTCGCGTGATATCCTGGCGCTTCCACCATATGTCTACCGTAGAAATGGTAACTTGCGTTCTAAATTAACTGTGGATTATTCTGCCATGATACGTATACTATATCAATCTTTCTTTTTTACTTTACTTTCTATCAGTAAAATATGTTCTTGTAATCGGATCATTATTATCAGAGATAACATTGTACTGACACACAAACAAGCATCAAAATACTTTTACGAATTCTAAATGTAATGATGACTAGGAAACATTTTAATAGCTGTAGACCTAAATAATGTTGTATTTGTAGGTGATACTGCCGTTAGGCGAAGCTTGGCAGATCTCGGACTCTCAAGGAAATGAAACGCTAGAGCCCTCTGTCGACGAACAAGGGAAACCTTTCGTCATTAGTTACGAGGTGAGTATTTTTGAAAGAACTTGAATTGTAATATTTACATACATCTCATGTATAGTGGTGGTGTCAACATCAGGGCTGAACATCAAGGGCACGCCACAATAGTGGCGGTAAGTCCCCTCTTTGAGGAGTGGCTAGAGAGGCGCCACGGTGCCCTCACCTTCCGCCTGACGCAGGTCCTCACCGGACACGGTTGTTTAGGGAGGTACCTGCACCGAATCGGGCGGGAGGAAACGCCCGGGTGTTATCACTGTGAGGATCGCCCGGAGGATATGGTGGAGCACACCGTGGAGGTCTGCTCCGCTTGGACGGAGCACCGCCGTGTCCTCGTAGCGGCGATTGGCGGCGGCAACCTCTCGCGTCCGGCCCTGGTTCAAGCCATGGTCCGGGGCGAGAGGGAATGGGAAGCCGTCACCTCCTTCTGCGAAGCAGTCATGCTAGAGAAGGAGGTGGCGGAACGTGAGAGGGAGAGAACCTCACGTCCCAGCCGCCGCGTGAGGCCGGAGGCCACGTGGTGGCTCTCGGCCACCGTAGGCGCGGGCCTGTGGACGGTGAGTAACGGGCTAGCTCGCCGTCCGTCCGTCTTATGACGACAGGCCGTGTCGACGGCGCGTTCGTGTTCCACGCGCGCCTCAAAGAGATGTCAGCAAACAGGAGGGGCCCGCAAGGGCCGATGCCTGCCAGGGCTGCGGGACTGTTCGAAAGAGATACCGCGGCCCTGGAACACAAAGGGCAAAAGAAGGAACATAGATGGGTTTTAGTCAGTAAAAGTCTGACACTCCCTTCCGCTCCGCCCAGAGCGGGAGGAGTCATTTGAAGATTTCCCATCCCAAAATAAAAAGGGCTGAACATCAGGTCCTGGGTTCAATTTCCGGGTCAGGCAAATTGTTTACCTGGGTTTTCTTCAGCTACAGCCCGGAGTTTGGAATTGTGCCCGGTTGTCGGCAATAGGCTCGCCCCCTATTACAAGGGACTCAAACCTAACTGGCGATATGTGGATGTACTATTATGCACTCCTCTGCCTATACCTGTGAGGATTACATGCGCGGTGTTATGTTTATGTGGACTTTCTTCCTATAATAATAGGGTATATTCTTATTTACCCAAGTAACACCAATATCTGTGTTCTAGGTAGAAGGGTGGGAGTACTTCTACTGGAAGACGAGCTCGTTCAACGGCGACCAGCTGTCCGCGTACGGGGGCGAAGTCCGGGCCTCCGTGTACTGGGGCATCGTGCGGGGTGACACCGGAGGAAACCCCACCTTTGGCCCCGACGTTGTACTTCTGGGAACAGGTCAGTACGGCATTCTTTATATCTAAGTTTCGTACTTCAGGGTTAGTTCACAGTTTCTTCATATACACCTTCAAGTTTCCTTCAAGGGTGTTGTTTATCTACATAGTCACACAGGGAAATATTTGACCGCTATTTATGACGTTGCCAAATTTGAAAACGCAACCTGGCGGTGGATCCGCCAGGGTAGCTCGCGAAATTCAACTACCTTCCTGACCACTCTTTTTCTTTCTTTCCTGACACTGACCTACAAAATCCAAAAACAAAAAAAAAAAATTGCAGGCTACCTTAGCGCATCTAATTCAGATGAATTTATTAATGGCGTCTTCACAGATGGCACAATGCTCGCGTATTCAAACACCAGCCACGAGACGCCTGGACAGCTGCAGATCTCCGTACCTCTGCTGGAAGGCGCCTGGAGAGTAATGGGAGATGACCAGCTCGCCACCAGGACACAGCTGATGGACGTCCTACGAGACCTTAAGGGCATTATGTTGAAGGCGCACTACCATTTCGATCAGGATGAGGTACGTGTTTCACCTGTTTGTTAGAAATAAACATTTTCTTGTATGGTACGAGAGGCTTAAACGCACGTATACATGGTTATTGAGTTTGAGGTTATATGGATAAGGGGTCAAAAAAATGGTTGAAGTGGCCAGAAATTTTTTACCAAGTGCAAACCTCTTATTTATGTTAATATGCATTCGAGATGGAGGCTTAGCTCGAATTGTGCCAATTTATAAACCTTCGGGTTGGCTTTTTCTTTCTACTGGCGAATCGAATGTATTGACCCGATAACTGTGAAGCACCTCTTCCTTAACGCTTTAATTAAGATTAGTGGCTGTTTGTGTCAGGTCCGGCTAGAGGGCGCGGGTGTGCGGGGCGGGACAGTCCCGCGCGAGCGCTGCGTGTGTCCGCGCGGGCACACGGGCGCGCACTGCCAGCGCTGCGCCTGGCACCACGCGCGCCCCGCGCCGCGCCTGCAGTGCCTGCCCTGCGCCTGCAACGACCACGCCGCCTGCGATACCGGTCAGTACATCCGCCAGCAGTGGGAGGTCACTAACGAAAAGGCAATTAGTAGATTATACAACTAGTGAAAATAAAGGAAATTTAATTCGAGGGACTAAGTTGGATCCGAGAGCAGCGAAGGATTCTAGAGTAGAATCCCGAGCGTAGCAAGGGATTTTAGAGTAGAACCCTGAGCGGAGCGACATACAAAGACTGAGATGATTTTGTTTCACGAGTTAGAGTAGTAGTATAGTATTTATTTTTATAACATTTTATTATAATATGTATAATCGGTAATAATCCTTGATATGTGACGGCCATATTGCGCGTCATCTCGTCTGACAAGGGGATAAGAGAACAAAGGATTAAATATAAAGTATGGATCGTGGGTCTGATACAAATAAATAAATAAAATAAAATTATAACCATTAAAAAATAATAGTGAAATTAAAAGTTTTCGAAATTCTAAAAAATTAAAGAGAGCACGTTTTATTATTTTTTGTACATAATTCATATGATTCGTGCTTGTTCCAAATTCAAAATGTTTTTATTCACTCAGTGAATAAAAAAAAAGAGTTTTATTCACTGTTATCGATTCAAAATGCGTCATGCTTCACTGTGTCGGCGCTTTTCTGGTGATCGACGCTGTTGTATCTGGCGCACAGGAGTTGTCGTGGTTGAGAATAGTGTGGCCTGCCCTTCCTTCATTCACGCAATTTATTTTGTTCCTGTTCTACAAGCGCGCACAGTATCCATTTACGTTGTGTGTTATACTCGAAGGGAAAATTGTCCGTCGGTTAAATATTTTTCGGCTAATATAATTAGCCAGCCTATAATAATACGGGGTGGAAGAGACACCGACGCTAACACTGTTACCACGTATTCGTGTCGTTCCCATAGTCCATTAAAAAAAAACAGCTGTTTTCAACAAAACTGCAATACTTACACGGTTAAAATGTATGGAACAGCTGTTTTTTATTACCGTAGAAAAATGTCTATGTGTGTCGGGGTGGGGGTCAGAATGATGTACTGAATACGTGGTCTTATGTCAGTTATTTGGGAACAATGTATTATTTACGTTGTGTAAAAAATTTCTATAATAAAACATTACCATCAAAACATATCAATCGAAAAACATGTCAAAGATGCATACACATACAGACATTTAGAATAACAAATTCAAAACGATAATAATCCACATTCAATTTAAGCTAAAACTTTTTTTTTTATTTTTTTTTTATTGTAAGTATTTTTAGTTATTTTAAATTTAAAAAAAAAAAAATATATATATATAAATATGTTACGGCTAATATCCGAAGTGCGGCTACACTTAGTTTTAGCCGGTTAGAACTAGGTGTAGCCACTTACTCTTGGTTAAACCTAGTACGAGCCGATTGTTTTCGGGTAAAACTAGGTCTAGCCTTCATCATGCCGGCTACAACTAGGTCCAGCCATTCCCTGTTGGATAAAACTAGATGCAAACAAGTTGAAACAAGTAACAGGCGCCTGGCTCACGCGAGACGCGTCGCGCTCGCGCGCCCCTGCCGGCCCGCCTCCCGTACACCCGCGCGTTTGCCCTTGCGCTTTGAGTTTAGTACGCGTTGTGTGATTTATAATTATAATAACATTCTTTAAATTATAATATGCAACTACTTATTGTCTGTTGTTAAAAAAAAGTTCCTGATTGTTCCTATTATATTAAAAATTGTACTCCTAATAATTTGTGTTAGGTAATTATGACAATGTGATTTATAAGAATAAACAAACTCTCTACGTTTCTTTTTATTGGATGTTTTTTTAATATCTAAAAAAGCTCTGCCGATAGCATGCCAGCTACAACTATGTACAGCCAATCCCTGTTAGATAAAACTAAGACACGCACTGCCGCTGCAGACGCTGTGAGTCACACTCGCTAGTAGACCTGCAGTAGATCAGCAGCACCTGGCGCTCACAACCTGCAGAGGCGCGTGCCTCGCTATGCCCTCCACCCCGCGCCGCTGCTGCAGATGCTGTAAGTCATGAGTGTGACGCGGGGCGGAAGGCTTGGCGGGACACGCATCTAAGTTTTATCCAACAGGGATTGTCTGGACCTAGTTCTAGCCGGAATGATATCGGATAGACCTAGTTTTATCCAACAGGGAATGGCTGGACCTAGTTGTAGCCGGCATGATGAAGGCTAGACCTAGTTTTACCCGAAAACAATCGGCTCGTACTAGGTTTAACCAAGAGTAAGTGGCTACACCTAGTTCTAACCGGCTAAAACTAGGTGTAGCCGCACTTCGGGTATTAGCCGTAACATATATGTATATATATATGTATATATAAAATACAATAAAAAAAAAAAAAAACGAAAAACGAAAATCAAATTATTATAAAAAGACTAACGATATTACATCTAATTTTCTATGAATAATGCAAAAAAAAAACAAATTGTGTTAAAAAAAATGAATAATGTGTCATTTAATTTTCTGGAATAATAAAAATAGAATGTCAAAGATAAAAATTATAATGAATAAGTACTAAATATAATATGTTATTTAATTATCTAGGAGTAATCCGATGATAAAAACAAAATGACATAATAAAAAAAAACAATATTATGTATAAAAATTCAAAATACCATTTAAAATTAATTCCAATCTAATCTAGAACAATAATATTACGGCTGTCGCTTATCATCTAGGTTCTCATCGACACTGTAATAGCCCTTCCTCACAACACACAACATATACACACACATACACACAACACACACAACACACACACACACGGACACAACAACAACAACATGGACGCTCACAACACATACTTACTCAATACCTTGCATGTCTGAATAATCAGTGTATGTAAACGCATGTTTGACAAATAAATGATTCTTATTCTTATTCTCAATAAATATGTCATCAATTTGTTTTTAAATAAGTTTGCGCTATTAATGCTTTTAAATTCTAAGGGAAGCTTGTTGTATACAAATACTGATTTGATTGGTACCTAGGACTGTGATGAACCACGTTTATTTTCGGTTGCATTGTGTTAGGCAAGTCTTTCCTACGTGTATTAACTCTAACTTGTCAGTTCAACAGTTTCTTATTTGTGCAAGTTTTTAATAAAACTGGTTAGCAGCACCAGTTTATAAAGACATGGTACTGTCAAAATATTAAGTCTAATGAAATGGTCTTTGCATGAATCCGTCTGTTTCAAAGTGGAGCATTGTCCATATGGCTCTTTTTTTAATTACAAGTGCCGAGTGGTTATTGTACTTATAGCTTTTGCCCCAAAACTTATTACTATATCTAAGCGTAGACTCAACCAAGGCAAAGTATAGGTACCATCCTAAGCTGGGCCAATATCAGTTCTTCCCTTAGGCTTCTGATTGCGTCGCATGCTGAGCTGACAGACTTCGATACAGACGATGTCTCAACCTTCCAAAGACCTTTAACAATGCATCAATAATGGTAACCATTTTAGCGTCGGTGTCCCTTTTTTTTTCGGATGGGAAAATCATCATGACTCCTCCCGCTTTGGGCGGAGCGGAAGGGAGTGTCAGACTTTTACTGACTAAAAACCATCCATGTTCCTTCTTTTGCCCTTTATGTTCCAGGGCCGCGGTATCTCTTTCGAACAGTCCTGCAGCCCTGGCAGGGCGTCGGTGTACCTTCCAAATTGTTTATTACAACACGTGATTGACGTCAGCACATTATTTTCAGCCATAACTGATAACGGTATTAGATAACGAATCGATTGCGTTATTATAGTTCATGGCACATTGTGTCACCCAACACAACTCATACTTAACCAATTGTACACTACTTTCACAGTTATTTTACTACGGACAGCAGCAACCATATAGACATGAGAACAAAGAAAAATTTGGTTTTGACAATTATGTATGCAAAACCAGAGGTTAAAATACGCACAGTTGTACATTACAGAAGTCGTTGAAGTTGTAGCACAAATTGAAACTTATTTGTTATGAAGTATATGTTCACATTTTTGGAAACTAAAATTTTGCGAATGCAATATACGCTATTTATGTTGCTTGTCTAAAGATCAGTTTCAAGCGGAAATATTCTCGGACACTTTTTTGATATCAAATATGTCTGGCCCAAAATTCAGTCACGAAATTCACTGATGCAGTCATAAATAAGGTAACAAAGAACTCGGGCATGCGGCGTAGGAATGAAGGTGGACGACTGTCTCAGGTGCGACGCCGCATATGCACTTGAGATCTGAGCCGTCCAAGAACCCTCATCTGTGGAGATGGTCTTTGCTCAGGCCGACTTGGGTTCGAAGTCTATTCAGAGATTAATATTTTGTATTTTGTTTAGTGGATGGACCGTGTGGGCCCTGTCAGCACAACACAACAGGACCACACTGCGAGCGATGCCTGCCCGGACACTACGGGAACCCTGTTCAGGTAATTCACGTTTACATATTACACAGATGATTCTTTGATGAAACTTTATTTTTATTACAACCTAGGCTTATAAAGGAGTGCCCGTACTTATTGACGAGTAATCGGCTTAAAAAAATAGTCTTTAATTCGGATAAGCAACATCCATATGGGTTAGTAAAAAAAAACAAAAAGAAAGAGATAAACTTATACCTATGTTAGTAAACTTATGTACCTATTATCTATTTGACAACAAGGCTGTTGTTCAAAATGCATCTTTGAACAACATCACCTAACAAAGGAGAATCGTACCTCCCCGCTATGGTCTTCAGGATGGAGTTGGAGCTGTCCCGCACTCTGCAGAGCAAAGAGGCAGATTTTTGTCTGACGATGGCTTGGAAGCCATCGACGTGAGCATGTGCAAACATACCTGATGCACTGCAGAAACGGGGCAGTCCCATCAACATCCTGAAGCCGTTATTATACTGGACCCGTAGGGCGCTGATAGCTCGCTGAGTATAGTTGGTCCACAGGCTGCACGTGTAAAACACTTGGCAATAGGCTTTAAAAAGCGTCTTAAGCAGGTCCGAAAAAGCTATATTTCCAAGCAATAAAAACGAAAATGAAGTCATTCGCCTTGTTTTGTTTCGGATATCGCGTCGTACAATTCCCTTTTATTGCGCGTTAGTGTAGTCATTCCTTTCATAGGAAATTTAATTGTTACTTAGTTTCATGTTCTTTGGAGCTTGCATCTAAGTGATAACAGCCACATGAGTCGATGGAATTTTAAGTTTGTACTTGTAGGGTGCGTGCAAACCCTGCGCATGTCCGTTGTTCGAGGCGAGCAACAACTTCAGTCCCAACTGCGCGCTCGCGGGCGCTGAGGGCGATGAGTACGTGTGCACTCAGTGCCCTGATGGGTACACAGGAGACCACTGCGAGAAGTAAGTTGACACTTAATACTTTTTACCAGTAGGTTTATAGCAAAGCGGCGACGAGCAGAGAGATGTTTTGTGAACAACCAATCAGATATCGTAATTTCCACATAATATCTCCGCTTAGCTTCGATGGATGCCATTCAAACGGGGAGGAGAGCAGATACGTTTTTTTCGAAGAGCCTGTGGAGCGGCGAGCGGCGGCGGTGGCATAAAGCGGACACGAGAGATGTGCGTGCTTTATTCCCCGCTGACGCCTAAACTATTTCTTCTTCTCTAGACACTCGGATATAGCACTGCTCGGCTCTACATTGGTGGAAACACCCCGCTACGACGCTTGTCTCCACACATCTATCTTCTCCACTTTGATGGAAACCTGGCTCACTTTCTTTGTAAAAAGAACTATTGTGAAAACACGGTACCTACTAGTATCGAAAATTTAGTCTGTGTTCGTTATTGAAATTAAGATTTTTATAAAGCAGGTACATCTTTGTGTCTACTTGTTTTATGAATCAAATATCTGTGCAGTTGTGACTTCGGCTACTGGGGCTCGCCCACGACCCCCGGGGGGCGCTGCCTGGCGTGCCAGTGCGGGGGCTCCCCGTGCCACCCCGCCACCGGCCGCTGCCTCACCTGCCCGCCGCACACCGAGGGCGCACGCTGCGACCTCTGCAAGGTAAGCTCGGCGTAGTACCTAGCGTGCCAGTGTGCCACCTGCCACCCCGCCACCGGCCGCTGCCTCACCTGCCCGCCGCACACCGAAAAAATCTGTTAATCAATTAAGAAGTTAGCGAGTCCAATGTGACAAAACGCATTTGTTGACACTTCGACACCAAATCGACAAGTGATGCGAACTTGACTAGTCGAGGACCTTGTCGCGTGGACTCTGAATGGAAACGAGAGGTCAGTCTCAGTCCGTTATTATCAGATCATTCCTGACATATCTCATCTGTATACTGATAATGCCTTACAATTTAACTTTTCTATCATCATTATCTTAACGCAGCACTCTTATCAATACCTTATTTCTGCACAGGAGGGTTACTGGTTCGGCGCGGGCGCTGCTGGCGATGCGGGCGGGTGCGAGTCGTGCGCGTGCGGCGCGGGCGCGCTGTCCAGCGCGTGCGACGCGCGCTCCGGGCAGTGCGCGTGTCGCGCGGGCTGGACCGGACGCGCGTGCGATATGTGCATCGTCGGACACGGCGGTAAGCACACAATATTAATTACCTACCGTATAAATAGAGTAGCGTCGCCACAACTTGAGTGCATTGGGATTATTTCTTTGCGTTGGTAAAAAATAAAAATAAACTTTTTTCTCAACCCTGTTGGTCTTGTGCTCGCAAGAGCTACTGCTGAGAATGAGCTGTTCGATTGAATGGTTCGATTTCCAGATCAGGCAAAGTGTTATTGATTTTTTCAGGAATTTCATAGTAGTAGCCACGCAGTCTGGACGTTCGCCACCTGTTTCACGGGACTTAAACATACCTAACTGGCGAAATATGCGTGGGGTCTATATGGTCGTGGTTACCTTGGCCCTTCGGTGAACAGGTGTGATGTTATGTTATCGTGCCCCCCAGGTGTGTCCGCCGGTTGTCCTGCGTGTCGCTGCGGCACGGCGGCAGTCAACACAACGTGCGACGCAGTGACAGGCGAGTGCGCATGCGCGGCCGGCGCGGCGCCGCCATCTTGCGACTCCTGTCTGGACGAACACTACGGGCTCAACGCTACAGGCTGTTTGGGTAAGTTGCTTTGCTTGTAGTACACGTTTCTTTTAATAGGTGGCGTTGTTTTAATTTATGATGATTTTGTCTTGTTGCCGTTTTGTTTTTTATTCAGGTTTTTATTTCGGACTATGACTAAATAATTCGTGATTTTTGTGTTACGATTAAAATAAACACCATTTGTTGTTGAGTCATAGAAGTAGGTATTGTAATTATTCGTTATTTGATTTTTCTATTTATCCTTCTGGCAATTCGGTGGAGTAAAAAATACCTATACTTCTTGGTGAATTTGTTGATCTTGTTTATGCTTTACGGCGCTTTTTCCAAAGGTAGAGGTACTTTTTTGTCAAAACTGGTTTGCGAAGGATTTATTCGTTCATGAACTAGGTACTTATAAGAAAATGATCAGGTGAGCATCCTCAACGGCGTAGATTTCTCACAATCAACAGTTTATGGTGGAGAGGCGGGAATTTTCAAAAAAACAAAAACACTAATCTTCGATTTCTCCAATACAACCCAGTTTGGACCCCAAGTTATCAGAGTCAAAATTGTTGCAAATTAGGTCTAGTATCACCCATTTCGACGAATGCACCCAATTACCAATCACCCTGTTTAAGTCTTTCAAGGAAACCAAACAGTTTGGTGATCCACATTTACATATACCACAGAGCTATCAGGACATGCACTTAGCATGTAACCTAGGGCTAGACGCAGACTTTATATAAACTGGTGGGGCTAGGAACTACGCGCACTACAATTTGCGTAATTTGAAAACTGCTCCGTACATGCTCTTAGAACAACGGGCAGTGGTTCTAAACGTTCTATGCTTTAGGTAGTTTTTATTTTAATTGGAATATTAACTGAAAGCCGGGATATTAGATACAGCATGTGGTCCTAAAAGCTCTAATCAGGCAGTAGCTCAAGAATTTGTGAATTTTTTTACCGATATACCGTTAAAAACTACGGAGTCTCTTAATTCCTCTCCTGAAGTAGCAATTGGTTTATTAAAGGCGAATGTGTCTGGCTGCCCGGCTGAATTTAAATTTAAACACATAAACCCTATGATAGTTATTAAAGCTTTCCGACAAATAAAAGTCAAACTGACCGAAGATCTTTGGGGAATGTCTATCAAAGTTTGTACATCCATAGTTGAGACTGTAGCACCATACTTAGCTTTAATTTTTAATTTGTGTGTAGACCAAGGAGTTTTCCCTGATTTAATGAAATACAGTAAAGTCATACCTCTTTTCAAATCCGGGGATAGTAAAGATACTAATAATTATAGACCTGTATCCGTGTTGCCAGTTTTTAGCAAGGTGTTTGAAAAAGTAATGCTTAATCAAATGCTCAATCATTTTAACACCAACAGAATCTTACACGACCAACAGTTTGGTTTCACTAAGGGACGTTGTACAACTGACGCCGGTGTAACCTTATTAAAGCACATATTTTCTGCGTGGGAAGCATCCCAAGACGCAATAGGAATATTTTGTGACCTCTCCAAAGCATTTGATTGCGTAAATCACGACACATTGCTTTTGAAACTTGAGCATTACGGACTAGGTAAACTTGCACTTGGTTTGGTAAAATCTTATTTAAGTGATAGACAACAATATGTTCAAATAAATGGTGTTAATTCACAGGGTTTAAAAGTAAAAATGGGGGTTCCGCAAGGCTCAATATTGGGTCCTTTCCTCTTTCTAGTATATATAAACGATCTACCCTATTTATTGAAAAACCAACCTCAAAATATGGTGTTATTTGCTGATGACACTTCTCTAATTTTTAAGATAAATAGACGGGCCCAAAATCTAGATGACGTAAATAATGCCCTACTTCAGGTCCATAATTGGTTCACAGCAAACAATTTAGTATTAAATGAAAAAAAAACGAAATGCATAAGATTTGCTTTACCAAATGTTATAAGTAACGAGTGTGATATAGTATTGAATAAAGAGAAACTTGAATTCGTAGATAAAACCGTTTTCCTGGGGCTTACGCTTGATTCAAGGCTACAATGGGGTTCTCATTTGAAATCTCTTGCGGGGCGCCTAAGTTCAGCAGCATATGCTGTTAGAAAAATCCGTCAATTTTCTGATGCAGATACCGCTAGACTGGTCTATTTTAGTTACTTTCATAGTATAATGTCTTATGGCATTCTGTTATGGGGACGGGCTGCAGACATTGAGTCTATATTTATTTTGCAAAAAAGAGCCATCAGAGCCATATATAATCTTCGTAGGCGCGATTCTCTAAGGGAACTGTTTAAGGAAATCAAAATCATGACGGTACATTGTCAATACATCTACGAAAACATAATGTACGTTAGAAAAAATCTACATCTTTTTAATAAAAGAGGTGACAGACACAATTACAGTACGAGAACTAGAGACCAATTAGTTCAGCCGGGCTTCAGACTCGCTAAAGTAGACTCATCTTTCATGGGGTACTGTTTAAGATGCTATAATAAAATTCCACAAAGTATTCTTGAACTGAATGAGACGAAATTTAAATCATGCATTAAACGCACACTATGTAAGCAAGCATATTACAAGTTGGACGATTATATCTCTGATAAAAATGCTTGGCTCAATGCCGGTCCTGCTCCACATGGACAGGGGCGCATAAACTGATTAATGGATAGCATTAAATAGTATTGTTGGAGCTGCTGAAGATTGTACAACTATCTTTGCATTGTATAGATTCAATTTCTTTTGGTATTATATAACCGCATAGCCCATATTATGTGAGTACTATGTAATAGAAAGCTATCCTTCGTTGGAAACCTACGTCATTTTTTTTTTTGACTTGAATTTGCCCTGGCGACTAAGTGTTTGTCATGCTCACTCAAATGTCTCGCTGATGGTGGCGCGTGTGTCGGATCAGTTAGTTCCCTTCAAAATGGTTGAGTTGAATGGTGCTGATACATGCGTCATGTTCGTGAACGGGCGCTGTCAGTTGTGACTGGTCATCTCTTGGTTGCCACGGCTTATTTGAATTAATTATTTTATTTTTTGAATTGTTCTTTTCCTTTTTTTTACTATGGACACTATTAACGTGCACATCTTGCTACATCGCTCTCACATAATGTACCATCTAAACATGAATGATGTAACCAAGGTTTTGTAAAAATATTCTGATTTAAAAGAGTGTCCATGGAGTTTCTTGCCCGTTCTTCTCCATAGAGATCTACGTTAGGGAATGGGCAACTACAGTACTTTCACAGTTTTTATGCCTTGTGACTGGGACTGTAGCTAAATTTCATTGTTGTCTTTGTTTCGACAGTTCAAAAGTGCCTGTAACGGGCCTACTTGAAATAAATGCTTTGATTTTGATTTTGATTTTGATGATTTTTTACGACACCTTTATGAATTTTTCTAGCTGTGCTTTGACCAAGGGTGAGAAAATAATAAGTAGAGAAAAACAACCAACTTTCGTCATGACGATCAGCGTTTCGTCCAGCGAAACAAGTTACGTGATCAACTTTAAAATATAATTTCGCGGTAGTTTCTATGTTTTTCTAGTTCTTATTTTTGTTTTAAGTCTTTGTCTTTTATTTATTTACAACAAAAGTTTGAGAAACTCGATAGGACCCACCGCATTGATCGGGCACCTCCAGCTATTTGTAGCTAGCTTGGAAACGCACAGCATACACTGCGCGTTTACTACGGGCACATTAATTTTATACACGACCAACTGGCGATGTATGGACCGCAACATGATATAGTATTGCACCATTATCTGTGTGCGTAGGGCTGCTAAATGAACCCGATTCTACAAAAAATACTGTTTGCTGGAAATTGGCTACCAACTTAGACTATCCGTATTTTAAAATGGCAACCGTCATACTTTTGACAGTTAAATGACAGGGCGGTGTAAACTTAAACTATCCGTATTTTAAAATGGCAACCGTCATACTTTTGACAGTTAAGTGACAGGGCTGTGTAAACTTAAACTATCCGTATTTTAAAATGGCAATCGTCATACTTTTGGCAGTTAAATGACAGGGCTGTGTAGGAGACACAGCATATATGAACACCCCACACCCCAGATCTAAATTCCTAATTACAGCATTATGTGGAGTAGTATTCTCCTCAAAGCTTCCTAACTGCTTGGACTAAATTACAATTGATCTACTCGATAAATCATTTAGTTATTTTTATAAGTTGGTTTTGAAAAGCACTTTTACACGTCTTTTATGGTTATGTTTTAAAACAAAATGACATTCGTTGAAATGTTTCGTATTTGAAGACTTAAATCCTTTATCGAATAATTAGCTATGTTATAGGCGTTCACCAACTGAACACGATCAACACCTTTAAATGGTGTTCACAAGGTGTCAATGTCATCATTGTTGTGGAATGTTTACGCTAACATTATCTTAAACGCGGTTGAAATGTGCTGGTGGCTACCACGACGTCTTAAAGTAGATTGTTTTAATTTTATTCCAGTATAGCGGTTCGTCCCGGCTTTGCACGGGTGCCTGTGTTACTCAGGGTGAATGTAGCTTTCCAATGGTGAAAGAATTTTTGAAATTGGCACAGTAGTTTTTGAGTTTATTCATTACAAACATACGCACACACACAAAAATACAATTTTTTTTTATTATTATATTAGTGTAGAGTGGGAAACAGATGGAGGTATACCGGACGTCTAGCTCCGTCTCTATCTCACTCTGGTTTTATTTAAAGTAGTAATTTTTTTAAACTTACTCCAAGTTCAAAAAAATACTGCTTTAAATAAAATATCATGGTAGGCCACTTGATCACTTTCAGTTACTACAGTGAAATTGAGCCTGTGAGTTTTTCTGAGGGTCTCGTGAGACCCTCATTATTGACGTGGCAACCCTACAAGGAAATGTTGTAGGCTCGTAAATAGTGTCGTCACGACGCACAGACCTATTTGTTTTGATTACTCTGAATTGTCGGGTTCTGTATGTTTTGTGGTGCGTCATTTAAACGCTTCTTATTTAGTTTTACGACCTTGAAGTGAATAAAAGTTAGTGTTTTTTATTTTATTATTTGAATCAAGCTTGTATTCTGGACTGCTGGGCCACACCTCCTCTCTATTATCCACGCGGGCCATAGTACAGGCTGGTAGATTTCACATAAGTTTTCGGAGTATTGGAAGTGCCAGTTTCCTCATGGCATTTTCCTTTACTGTTTTAGGAGCAGTGGTCATCATTTACCTAGACCTTTCTCAACTATGTTGAGGTCGGCTTCTAAACTAAGTGAATGCAGCTGAATACCAGTATTTTACATGCAGTCTATCCTATCTGACCTCCACAACCCAGTTAGTACTTGGTAAAACCATACCCCTTGGTAAGACGGGTTGTCAGACTTTCCGGCCATTGACTACCTGTTACGACTGCAAAGATCTACAAATGACAGGCGGGAATAAACGTGCTTAACGTGCTTGCCGAGGCATGGAGGAAACTCGGAATATAATGGGTGGTCACCCATCTACAGACAAACCTTAGTAAGCCCGGCTTAACCTGAAAGTCGACCCGAGCGGCTGTTATTATTTAGCCATGAGCCATAAACACAAACTTAATTGTCTGCTTATGGTCGAACCGCACGACTCGTAAATCGGGGTTAATACCACTGGGCTGGGCCACTATATGGATCACCTCTGCTTAAATCACATAAGAAAAGCAAATAGTTACTTACCCCAATTAAAAACAATAAAAAACAACAGTATCTATTCCGTTTAAACCGTTAAAATATTCACTATCCATAAATCAGCGTTGACATAAAAGCACCAAAACTAGGCGTAGTTAACACCGCGTGAATCACCGGTACACTGGCGTGCAATAAAGTGTACCAGCTCTAACCAGCGGTGTAGGTGCGCCAATAAACAGACCACCAAGTGTAACGCTCTGCAAACATCGTACGATATACATAAGCTTTACACTGATGAGCAGAATTATTGACCCATTATTAAATCAAAACAACTTTTTAGTCACTTCAAAGGCGCTTGATGAGCTACAGCCCAAAAAACTGGACCGTACACCAAAAATGTTCTGTTTATGTAATAATTCCATATTCTTGAAAACTAGTGAACCGATTTTGTTTAACTTACACGTTTATGAAATTTGGCACACGCGTTTACCCCACATAGACTAACAATTACGAATATTGTGCAATTCCAACAATATTACATACACCGCCTTTGTTTGAAGTCGGTTAAAGTCTTCTATTTGACTAGCGCTGCCTATGACCTTTTTTTTTGTTCCCGGGGTGGAAAATCCTCCGCCCTGGGGCGGGCGGAGGGGTCTGTCGGACTCTAACCGACTAAACACTCTGCCAGCGTATGCCGCGCCATGTCCTCCAGACAATGGACGCAGTGATGACACCGAGCGTCCGGCTCCCTGTTTATGCGACACAGGTACTTCCTGAAACAACCATGCCCCGAGAATACCTGCGTCGCCCGAAACGACAGGGAGCCGTGCCTCCTCTCGAGCCATTCCTCGAGCACTGGTCGGAGCGTTGCCTATGACCTGCCCCTGCTTATATAATACTTCTAAAATATATTGAAAACTGCATCAAAAATACAAAAAACAGCTATACATTTAACAGCTATTTCCGACTATACTCTCTTAAGAAAACTATCGTTGTATTACGTAGTAGGTGGTATTGTACATATGTTTTCTGCTTACCCCCTTGGGAAAATGGCGTGAGTTTATATGTATAAGTACGTAGTATCTTTTTTAACCGACTTCTAAAAAAGGAGGTGGTTATGTGTTCGACCAGTATCTTTTTTTTTATTTCTTACATTTAATTATTTTGTTGTACAGCTGTCCGCCAGTGTACAACGGGTTACCGTTTATTTTCAATCGCTTGATGCCGAATAACCGAACCGAGTAACTCTAGGGAGCGAACTTCAAAAGGTACATAGGATAATAACCATTTCATACTTACATGCATGTCACGTCTGTCTCTTGTATTTTTTTTACCAATCGAATTATGGCTTTCACCGGTAGGTACATTCAACTCCTTCGCCATTGCAAACGAGTAAGGTTGGGAGTTACCGATAAATCGGAGGAGCAAGTCAGTTTTCAATGATTGGTCATCATGACAACCGTAACCATCTCTGTTTTAATGGTACAAAATAAATATGAACCTGTATTAAAACTCTATAATTATGTTGAAATAAAATAAAAAACAAAAAACCATTGTGTCAATAATCGGCCGTTCTGGCACAAATATGTAAACTTGGCGCCCCGGTTTAGATGTTCTGTGGTTCAGCTCGCGTTGAGTCTCTTTGGTGAAATTAACCGCTCCCAAAACGAATCGTTACATGGGCAATTGGGCAACTAACACCTTAAGTAACCAGAGCCCGTGTAAGCGCACCTTTGCATCTATCGGTTTCTATGTAGCCACGAGCCCCTCACTGATTTATCTCAATATCAAGAGTACCCACCTAATATTTACACGACCCAATTTTCTAACAGATAACAGGAGCGTCCATTGATCTTTATGCATCGCATGCACGTGTGCAAGCTTACCTTTAATGATGTGTCAAATAAATATTGGCTGCAATTTACACGCTTGATAGCTCCGACAATCTTGCTGAAAATAGAAGGGATTCTGTAATTTAGAGTTCTTAACGGGTTCTAGATAAAGTTACATTATATTAGCGATTACTTATTTGTCAGGATATCGATATTGAAAAAAAAACAACTAAAAAACCCGACTACTGAAAAATAACGCTCTAATTAAATTCTGGGATTACAAGGTAAAATCGACTCCTCATATTGTTGAAGTTGGTTAACATGTAGCCTATGTTACCCGAGCCATAATAATGAATCGATTGACACCTTATTCATCAAAATCGGATGAATAGTTTAGGCGCTACGGAGGAACATACGTAAATACAAACATACATACATACATAGATTGCTAACATCATAACCCTTCCTTTTGGCTTCGCCGTTGTCGGGTAAAAATATAATGGATTGACATAATCTACCGAAAAGCCTTATTTCAATTTTTCGTTTGTCACATAAATAGTCTTTCTGTGGTAGTTTCGGAGTAAATTGGCTGTGACAGACGGACAGACAGACACGCGAGTGATCCTTTAAGAGATCCGTTTTTTCTTTTTGAGGTACGGAACCTTAAAAGTACATACTTAATCCCTAAAAAAAGCACGATGCCGTCCAGTAAAAGCTTTTTCTTTTGAAACACAATAGGTATATTGTGTGGCATACATATAAATACTGTCTGTAATACTAAAGCACAAATTTTAATATACGAGTAGTCGCCAAAGTATGCGAAACCCGCGTCGCCCTGTCTGTCGGTCCATCGGAGTTGTCGCCCGCGCAATTAATAGCCCGCGTCGTCTTGTTGCGCGCGCGCATCGGGAATAGCTCGGATGCTGCGGATGATAGCGATTGTTGCCGTTTAAGAATAGTTTATGACAGACGTAGCCGGATACCTACCGATAGTCTTACTGTGCAATCTCACACTGCCGAAACATATTCATAATACTCGTCTGAGAGAGGAGAGATTAATAGAGATTGCAACAAGTAATATTTGAATCTATCGCCAGTAGGAACGCACTGTTTCAATTTCAATTCATTTATTTGCAAAAACATGTGTAGATAATATACATGGTGTGATGTTTATTATGGGTGTTACAAGATATTCTTTGGCTCATCATGTTTGACCATGGCTGGTGTACAAATTAGGTCGAAAGACCAATAGATAGATTAGAAAAGCCATTTCTTATACAAAGAAGAAGTTTTCCACCAACGAACCATGCTCTACCTACTGTGTCTTGAATGTCACTGACTCTCAATACCATTATCGCAATTTGTAGCGTTTCTTCCGTTTCCCGGGACAGGCAAGTTGTTGGATATTTCTATTAAGAATTTTCTCAGCAAGTCTTGGAGAGCAGATAAAACCGCGGGACCTGCCTCTAATCTCTCTCCGGTCGAGACGTACCTACCTATTGCCACCCGCAACTAACAGAGGGTGGGCAGGGACAGTGCACCTGTACCTGTGTTTGCACAAACACATGTGCACTATAATATCTGCCGGGTCGGTGTCTGGTCTGGCTAAATGAATCAGTGCCAGACAGCAGAACAAAAGGGCCAATAAGATACAAGAGTCGTTATAACTTATGAGTCATACATGCTGAAGTTAGTAGCGAGAACGGCAGTCGTCGAGTCGTCTCGTCGGGCGTCAATCGGTCTGCCGAACACCGCGTGCACATCTCAAATAGTCACTTTTCTCAGAACAGAGCATTCTATGAAAGGGAAGATTAATGAGTTGCACTTGTTTCCGAACAAAAACGTAACTAAGTGTACTTACATACCTACTACTACAAGGATTGTTTGGAGTTCGAATGATTGACAGAGGGGCTATGTTTGTAAACATTTGGAAGAAAACAAAAATTGATTTCTGAAAAGTTGATGCAAAAAGAGGCTGGTGGTGTGAGTGTCGACTTTGGCCAAGTATCAAAGATCCTTCTTCAGGGCTTAAGATATTACAAAAAACATTTTAAAGCTGCGACCAGTGAATCTTTTTTATGGGCCCTAAAAACATATGGCCTAGGAAACGGCGGCGAGGTGATTTTGAAACGTTTGGATTTTACGTTTCAGGGTGTCTATAAAACGCACAGGGAGGGGAAGAGAGGGGGGCTATGAGAAAAATCTTTTCCCAAAAGTCGTACAATACGGGTTAAAAATAAAACTACATTTAAACGAAGTCTGTTAATCATGATTTGAACAACTTTCTCAACGCATAGATGCTTAATAAATATCTGTACATCAAGCAGTCATCTGTCCAGCACTCTGTCGCGTTCTCTGAATGATATGCATATAATATTAACGTGCGAAATAGATTTAGCACTTCTTCAAGGATGCATGGCTACATGTTTAGAGTGCGCGAGTTTTGTTTCACGGAGGGGCGTTATAGACCCGCTTTTTATACTAATAGTCTTTAAACAGAGCCCTTGAAAATCTCGCAGAAGTTACCACAACAAAATAAGAGACTTGCAGCTTATTGCCCAGTAACATGGTTGTAGAGACCAGATGCCTTCCTGGTCGACTTCCAGTCTAATCGGATGCAGCTGAATACCAGTATTTTACATGGAACGACCCTCTGACCTCCATAACCCAGTTAAGGTACTTTCCGAGGCACGTAAGAAATTCGGTATGGAATGGGTTTACACACGCGCAGCTTAATCTCAAGATGGTCCCGAGCCGCTGTTATTATTTATCCACGAGCTGTTGTTAGCACAGTAAGCAACAAAGTAGTTCTCTCAATAAAAGCCATTCATTTCGAGCTATCGCGCTCACAATGGCGCGGATTGGGAGCGGCGGCGCGTGCGCATGTAATCTAATCTAGGGGCCTCTCGAATCCTGCGCACTTTGTCTAGTTAATGTACTGCTCATTGTGCAGCGTGCCCCACTGTGTAGGGACTTTGTCTTTCCTTGAAAATTAGATTGAATAAAACAAAATATTTTTTTATGACTGTAAGGTTTTATTCGAGCTCTGTCATCTGTGAGATAGGATTTAATGACATACTTATGTCCGCGGGTTCTTCCGCGTTAACTTTCGGTAATTGTCCTACGGGATCCTACTACCGAAATCATGTGTTAATCCAGGGTATAAACTATCTGTGTGCTGAATTCCATCAAAATCTGTTCAGTAGTTATAGCGTGGAAAAGTAACAAACCTCCGTCCATCCATCCTCACAAACATTTAAGACGAGTAGATTGATTTTTCTGGATGAGACAAAGCAGTGTGGACACTGGCATAAAGAAAGTTATTCCAACCGATGGGTGAAAACGGGTTGTGGATGACTTGTGATGACGATGGTATTTTATTTATTACTAGTTTTCCGCCCGCGGCTTCGCCCGCGTCGAGTTCGGTTATATCGCGTTTCCAAGAGAACTCTTCAAAAGTCTGGGATAAAAACTATCCTATGTTCTTTCTCAAGGTCAACTCTATCTCTGTACAAAATTTCATTAAAATCAGTTCAGTGGTTTAGACGTGAAAGCGTAACAGACAGACAGACAGAGTTACTTTCGCATTTATAATATTATAGTAGGGAAGTAGGGATTTTTAAGTCTCGCTTTAGTAGCAGTGTTATACAGAAGTATCGAACTGAAACGTGCACACATTTTTAACGAGAATCTCACACGTAAAAATATGGAGACCTAAAACAATATAAAAAAAACCTTGGGACTGGAAGACAACAGCCAATATTCGCCCCCATTGTGATATCCCCTAGAATTATTCCGCAAACAGTTTTTATCTATGTACCAAAACACAAATATCTATCACGAACGAGCATGATTCATGGCTGTATTCCTAAAAGTTGATTAATGGGCACACAGTGAATTCTGTTTATTTGCTTATCGCCCGGAGTAGCTGCTAGTTACTAGTTTATTACACAACACAGGATCTTATCGTAAATATGTAACGAATTGTAACTACACCACACTAGAGAGGTTGTTGAAGGGTTTACAAAAAAAAGCACAAAGCTATGACACAGGAAGAAGTTTTCTGGTTCTGAAGTCACCGACAATCATTCTAAGAGAGTCCGACTAATATTTCTACATTGTTTCTGCTACATATTGAGCAAGCGATTCAACCAGTTCTGTCTTAGCGACATAAACTGGTGGGAATCCCTTTCAGTGTTTTAGCATTTCTACAAAAGTTTCAAAAGGATTGACTTAAATAAGCTTTTCGGTTACTTCTGTCAGTCCCACTCATTTTTATAAGCTTTTATTTTTAAATCATATCAAATCAAATCATTTATTTGCTTGAATATGGGTAGGTACATGAGGTGATACATACAACAGAAGTTCTTTAAGCCATATCCTACCTTAACAGGTGTGCAAATATCTGTTATAATAAAAATAATAAATCTTACATTAATCGTTACATATTCAACTATAGTAAACTTTCACACCCCCCCACTTTAACTTGCTTTCTTATATATTATAATAAGTAATAAAAATATTATAATTATATTGTAAACTTATGTTTTGGTCAAATCTTGCAACTGAATTTCAACGCAGTTCGAGCTGAAATTTTGTACACACGTTTGGTTCTGGTGACAATACATTTTCATGACAGACATGACTTGATCCTGCAGCCAGGATCGCCTCCTCGAGAGAACTCCTCAACGGTTAATAGCACGGACACTAAACTTTGTAGTCGCGTACATGCGTACTATATTGTTAAATAAACCTAATTTTATTTTATAAAACCTTGTATTTAGAAAAGTGTAATTTATTTTATTTACTTTTCCATTATCGTTGTCGTTAAGCTCTGAGGTAGCCTACCGGGCAGGCAGATTTTTGCGAACGTCCTTGATCAGGTATTAGGAATCTCAGAAAGATTTTCATAGGTATAGTAATCAAACAGGCAATTATCTCAGGATCAATTCCCTCCAAAGTTCTATTCTCACGAACAAAATGAGCGTAACGCTATGCAAGTGAATGGAACGAATGCTAAATGGGAGTGACCTATCACGATCACTCAGGACATGGTAGAAAGTCCAGTAAGATGTTTTAGTAAGCTGTGCTTTTGCTGAGGACTGGCAAACTCTTAATTACTGAGCTAATGCTGAGAATAGGCCTCCCTGATTATCCAGGGCTGTGGGACTGTTCGAAAGAGATACCGCGGCCCTGGAACATGAAGGGCAAAAGAAGGAACATGGATGGTTTTTAGTCAGTAAAAGTCTGACACTCCCTTCCGCTCCGCCCAGAGCGGTAGGAGTCATTTGATGATTTCCCATCCAAAAAAAAAGGGCCTCCCTAATAATCGGCACATTGACCGTTCCTGTGCTTCCCTCTTTTAGCGGATTCGTACGACTTTCTCCAGGACCCAGGTCATCGGTTTACGAGTATCTTGTGAACGATAGGATGCCCCCCCCCCCGCGCTGCACAGCCAGGCCGCTACCTGATTTTCTTAGCACCCCCACTGTGTCCACCGTCAAAGAACCTGGTCCAGTTTGGTCTGATTAGTTGCATGTACGATTGTGCACATAAGAAACTTACTGTAAAGTTTAGTGGTCGCAAACGGTCCTGGGTTTGGTTCCCGGATCGGGCAATGTGTTATTGGGTTTTTCTATCGAGAATTACCGCGGAGTCCGGATTTGATAATTAGCCAAATGTGGGTGTACTTATGTACACATCTACCTAACCACCCATTGGGTAATATGTGTGATGTTATGTATGTAAGTGACGTACGCAAAATAATCTAATTAGTTCGTAATCAATCAGTCGCTTCTTAAGATTGTAATATCCACATACATATAGGAATTTCAAGGAAGACCTGACCATGGATAATGGATATATGACCGGTCATGTTACTTCGTTCATTCATTCATTCACCATATTAGAGTACGTTTACATAAGTTTTGGTTCATTGATACACATTCATATGCTCGTCTCGTTTGCTGCTCCGTTACATCTCTCTCTGAGCCATTCATTGTACTAGAGCGACGCGGGCGCAACTAACGACATCCGTATACCGTATAATATATTAATCAATATAACATCACTCTTGTATTTTATGCAAAGGTTTATAGTACACCTACATTTCTATGTTTATGTACAATGTAAAGTAGCCTTCAAATTCAAATTAAAAGCACTTGTTATCTCGGTTATTGCGATATTTTTGGATCTAGACCATACCTTCTAGGTTCGGAGATATTGCGATTCAAAGTTCCAACTTTTTCACATATTTTTTTTTATTCAAGTTTTTAATGTTGTAACTTTACCTAAATACCTCCACGACGCCCGCACTATTTATTCGATGCATCCGTCAGCACAATGTTTTGCTTGCGTTACATTGAGTCCTACCGTAAAACGTGTTTTTTCAGCCCAAAAAAAGGTCGATTCCCAGCAATAATTTTTGCGTAGAGTTACTTAGTTTGATGCTTGGTTGAAGGCTTCGTGAAGAGTCTTGTATGTTATTTCGTAGTACCTACTTGGGCGCTTATGTAACGGTCAGAAGGTCACAGTCTGAATTTGTCGGCCTATTGCCATAAACCAGGGTCTGGGTTACTACCTGTAAAGAGTTTCTTTCTAACTTTGGCCGACCTTGAAATCGAACCCAGCGGTTTCATGCTTAGCGGTCACGCTTGCTACCACTTAGTACCACGAGGCAGTTGATGAAGGATGTCCCCTACTAAATGAAGGTTCCATCTAGTTTACATGGCCACCTGTCTACCCACTCGCGGCTATCAGCCGTGATGGACGTGGGGCATGGACCGGCCGACCACCCGCGCGTTTTTATCATCGCTTATCACCGCGGCAATCTCTAGATCAGAACGCGGCCTAATTAGTGGACTCGCGTGCCGGCAGAGAAGCCAGTAAGATGACGCTTTTTAGTAAGATGTCCAGATTTTCCTATTTAACGCGTTATCTACTTATCGTGAAATATGGCGAGTTATGGAATCAGACGTTACTTTGTGTAAATCCATGACGTGCGTAAAATTCTGCACTAAAAAATAGGAATTATTTGAAGATTTAAAAGTAAATGTTTTCGCATAATATATTACTGTAAATAATGTGGCAATCTTTATTGAGTCGGCCCAGAGTTACCAAAATCCCTAAGATTTATTAAGACCATAAAAAAAAACAAACAATTTTATTTTATTTTCGTCATATGCTGAAACGGTTTAGTTTGCTTTCAAGGTTTATAAAATAACCCTCTTCACCGGTGGACTTTTCATATCAGTACTCATTTTGATCGTTGTTTGAGACGTAACAGTGTAAGTGCTTTTTGCGTTTGGCACAAATGATTATTATTCTATTCTCGTCTCTCTTGTCTTGTTTATCTCAGTAAATCTAAAAGCCAAGGAAATAAGTACTTTTACTTAATACGTGCTCTTCAAGTTTAACTAATCAGATCTCGAAATCAGATGCGCAGTAATATTCCCAACCGGCGGCGTGCGTGAATGACAACATGTGAACGTGAACGAATATTTAAGTGAAGGATTATTTAAGTATCATAGTAGGTGGCGTTCTGTAGTATCTGCCTACCCCCATTTGAAACAGGCGTAAGTTTATGTATGTCTGTATCTTGAAATTATCATCCACATTGTTTTCGTTCCACTTCTATACATAGTTCAAGTTCAGCCTCTCTGTTACAGAATTCTTCCCGGATTTATGCCATCTTGTGGGTGATCCATTTTTTATCCTTTCCGCGATGAGCTTTTTCTGGCTTCAGATCAAAATCTGACAAGACACAAAGCTCATCAAAGCTTTCAAGTTCGGGCAAAAGCGAAATCTTAGGTGCCCAGGATAGCGTGGTGCGTAGTCCTCAGTCCTCGGAAACGACTCGGTCTGCCAGTCGTCGTGTCACCGCCGGCGTGCACGCACGCGTCTCTACCACCAACCGAGTCGTTCCATCTCCGAACATTAACACGCGGAGACGTTCATTCATTGCTGCACACAAAAACACTGTGTTCAAAAATTGTGACGTCGAAACACTGCGAATTCTAATACTTCCTGTGTCATGTCTTAAAACTAGTACGCAAAAAAGTAAAAGTGAGCTAAACTTTATCAGCTTTGCATAAATTGTTGAACGTTTATGTTCTATTCCTAATGAATGGTTATCGCAGTTTGTTTGGTGTTCAGTTAAGCTTGTTTGAAACTTTAATCAGTGCTGTTCTTGGTGCTGATAAGTCACGTGTGAATTACAAGTGAGGTCTTTGAGAGTGAAGTGGTAATGATGTGAGAACCGATGGTTTAAGTTATGGATAATAGATGAAAGGATGCTGTAGTGATGCGTTGGTGGTTTCTTGTGGCGGCGATGGCCGTGGCGGCGTCTGCGTTGGCCGTGTCCAGCCCGCGCCGCTGTGCCGGCAGACTAGCCCGGGAGAGGCTGAAAGCTGCTGAGAAGATCAGGGATAAGAGATACTTCCACCTGTGTTGCACCCCGGCTTGTGGGCCCCTGTATCGGAAGCCGAGGCCCCCGCCAGCGAGGCGCTACCAGCCCTTCCATAGGACGTGGCTCGGACTCAAATATGGTACGTTGTTTGGATTCGAATTCTTCTTGTTCTGGTGCCTCTACAATTACCGAAGTTTTACTGTCAACTCCAGATTTTGCTTCTTGTTTGGAGGTGGGGTTTTCTTTATGGCCAGCAGGTTTCGTTACATCCTTCTTAAGGTATGCAGGCTGAAATCTGGCATAACCAAGCGTAGTGGTTACTGCTCGTGTTTCTCCGTATTCTTTATTACAGGTCAATAGGTTTAAACTTTTGACAAGCCTAATAATATTATGGCTCTACGTTTTATATGGGACTCAAATACGATTTATCGTATCATAGGTAGCGGTTCAGTTTATTAAAAGAGTCGCATAGAAACTCAGTCTGTAAGAAATGCTCAGCTTGAGTAACAATAGCTTTTAACGTAAATACAAATAATCCTTGTAAATATATTATTACGACTTTTATAGACACTATCATCTACATTTTCCCAGCTATGTTAGGGTGGACTTCCAGTGTAACCGGCTGCATCTGAATATCAGTATTTTAATTAGAAATGCTTAAGATCATAAATTACGTTTTGATTCGAATTTGACTACAATTTTTTTAAATTATATTAATTATGTATGAAAACTTTTTTTTTATTTGATTACATTACTATGAAAACCGCAAGCTACGAAAAAAGTATAGCTACATTTTGTTTTTTTTTATGTGTGTTTTTTAATGTATATGTATATCCAGAAACCCTAAATAATATTTGACCGTCATTGGTTTTCATCCTTGACTTCATTTCTATTGATAACCCTCAACCCTGTTTCCTAACAAAATACTATCCAGATAATTTAATTTATTTAATTAAGAATTCTTATCATCAAATTCTGGCTAGGCTCATATAGGTCAACGGATATAGAACAATCGTTTCACTCATTCATTGATTCTGATTCTGAAAACACCGGAAGAAGTCGTAATGGATCAGATATAAACGTGTATGTAGTTAAATAGCCTAATGAAATATATATATTTGAAGGTATTAATGCAAGATTATAAGATTTCACGAAGAGCTGGGCCCTGCAACCTCGTTCAAGTGCAAGTTCGTCGTTCTATCTTGCAAAATGTATTATGCTATACGTAAAGTATCCTTAGGAGAAGATTTTCCTTGAGAAGCTCGTGGTTAAATAACAGCCACACGGGTCGATCTTCAAGGTTAAGCAGTACTTGCCTAGGTAGGTCCGTGGATGGGTTACAATCCATTTTATACCGAGTTACCCCCATGACTCGGAAAGCTCGCTAAGCCGTTGGTCCCGGCTGTAATTCATAGATCTTTGACAGTCGTTTCAGGTAGTATAGTAGGTACTAACTGGGTTGTGGAGATCAGATAGGCAGTCGTTCATTGAACTATACTAATATTCAGCCTCGGTAAGACTGGAAGCCGACCCCAACATAGTTAGAAAAAGGCTAGGCAGATGATGGTTAAAATGTCTTTCTCTTATACGACATCAGCTTCATACAGTATTTTCTGTCATTTTATCGCGGTAAACTACTTGCTATTATTATATTTATCATTTATTCTCTCTTCACAAAACTAACTTAAATACGTAAAAAAAAAAAACTCAGCTGTATACCTTGAGAGACACCAGTCGTGCCTGATGTCGGTTTTTTGGGAAAAACCTGTAAGAATAAAGGCTATATGAATACAATGTATGAACTGGGGGTCTAAAATGGCCGCTTTAGCAGAATCATAATATGATTATAATATGAATTACGTTTAAATTCGTAAAATGGTAACAAGATGACAATTCATAATAGTAGGTACGTCTATGACCATTTTAAGAATTTAAACGTAATTCATATTATTATCCTATTATGATTCTGCTAAAGCGGCCATTTTAGACCCCCTGAGCTGATGAGGTGTCTTGGGAACGTTTATTCAATGAAAGGGTTTAATGGGAGTCAATGTACCTACTTACGGTATAAGTTTCAGTGCGTCAATCCTAATTTTATCATAATTTTTGGTGATAGGCCCCCTTTTAATTTGAACTGAACAAGTATACCGCTGACTTACTCCTCGGGGAAGACAAGCGTGAGAAGCACCTAAAATACACATAATAATTTATTTTAAAGTTACTTGAAATAATTTTTAACTGTCAGTGATGAAAATGTAAAAGTGCGCTTATGTAAAGTGTGTGTTTTTTGTGTGCTTTTGTTTAGTCTATAATATAAGTGCAGTTTTGCTTTTTACATTGAGATGTTGCCTTGAGTTAGTTAAAACGTATGTTATTTTCTTAAATGTGCGCCTGCGCAGCTGACCCTTCGCAGGATGTGTTCGTTCCTGTCGGAGTGCTAACGACTTTCTAATGCCTCGCCATTGTCACTGAAACAAAACTTGCACTACTTTAGCGGTACTCTACTTATTACAACTGTTAGGCTCAAAATGTTGTCTGTTTAGTATTTTCATAGGTAGGTAACGTTATTGTTTTCTTTTGTATGTCATCGTGCATCTAGATGGAAAGCGTTGTCTTATGATCTACCTGTTAGACAAATTCTTAATTACCTAAGAGTAACTGAAAAAACTCTCAAATACAAGGTAGAAAAAATCAGGTGTTCTATACATTTTGTTTGTGGGTGTTGCAGTTTTGAAGGAAATAGCTGTTTTTTTTAATAACCGACGAAAAATTTATACGTGCGCGGGATCAGGATGATGTACTGAATACATGGTAACCGTTTAAGAGTCGGTGTAAGGGACACCGACTCTTAAAACGGTTATAACCACCCTGTATATGTTTTCCAATCTCTTGCACTCAGCTGTAAAATATGTAACTGAATAGCGAAAGGATTTAAAAAGGTAAAAAAAATACAATGTGGAAGATGAATCATGAAGATCTAGTTCGCCAATTTTTATGTGTGAGTTGTAACTTCCAATATTAAAAAGCATGATACAATATACTAGACTGTATACTCGAAACATTGTTTAAAATTATGTAGTTGCGTACCCACCTCTTAGTATGACTACAAACGTCGCGTCGTCCAAAAAATTTCTCCGCCTTTCGCCGTGGCCCGTCAATTGATCGCTCCAATTCCATGTAAATCTCAATGTAATTGGATCGCCGTGTTGTTGGACCACATCGTTGGCCCAACAGTTGGCCCATTGGTTTGGACCAGTCACTGTCTCGACCTTTACAAGGAGGTCGAAACTTCCGGTCAAACGTCGTTCTTATCAAAGACATTCGATTCTACAAACTCGTTTTTTGCAAAGAAATTAGGTTGGTACTTACCTACTTATAATTTTATATCTCTTGTTACGGACAATGATGTCATTATAATTAAATTATTGTTTTCTTTGACGTTGTGTGGTCTTCTTAGTGTGTGATACGTAAACTTCTCGTATAATAGATTGAAGGTTAAAATATTATTTTGGCCTCGTGTCGATATGGGCACCAGTAGTATCCTTGATTTTGAGCAAGACACAGACCTGTTCTGTATGGAATCTCTGGTCAGGTATGATTGGAATCATATCAGTTAAGAAACTTAGGCCTGCTTGTAAAGCACTAATATATTTAGCACGAATCGTTTCAAGATAACAGAGATGTATTTTGTGATTTGTGTTGCAATCGTCATCATTCTGTTCCCCTTATCCCAATGCATTTGTGGTCGGCGCAGCATGTCTTCTTCTTCCATACTTCTCTATTACTCGTCATCTCATCAGACACCTCTTTTTGTGCCATATCATTCTTCACACAGTCTATCTATCGTTTATTTGGTCTTCCTCTACTCTTATATCCATATTTATTAGTATGATTGGTGTTACAAGCGGGCCTCAAAGCCGTAGAGATCTAAATAGGTCGAGTATATTTGCCGAAATTTCATCAGTAACATGTTGAGGTAAATAATCTCGCCTATCTACTAGTTAGAGAATCGGTGAGGCTTTCGGTGACCCTCTATATCACCGGTAAGAACACAGTCATGTTCATGTTCAAATTCTTTTATATTTTTTTGTCTAATCTAAAGTCTTTGGCCTTAACATCTGTGATGTACGCGCCTAAGGTCGATGGATCCAGCAAAAAGTTAAAGTTCATAAAAAAATAAAACCTGTTCCGAATCTAACGATTGCATTAGCAAAAACTAATGTTCTATCGGACCTTTGGTTCAAAAGAAACACTAATAATACTACTAATTTAATAAACTTGTAAGAAGAATCTGTTTGGCTGTGTGTTTGTTTAAGATAAGATAAAGACAAGTTTTGGCAGAGCTTGCTCAATCCCTGGAAAACTTTATACAGATCTCTCATTCTTGATATTCGTCAGTACCCGAAGAGCATAATAGGCCTTATTTAAGTTCGTTTCTATTCTAGAAGCTGTATATCCAGTAGTAGTTTGCTGTATAAGCGCGTATACTGCCGGTATAAGTGCAAAAAGGGCCCACATTTTAGTGTTTTTGCGTTTGTGTCACCAAAAGCTGTTTAATAGAGTTTTAATATTCTGTTTAAAACCCTAAGCTTACGCGGATACCTTAATAAAGATTTAATACTTTGATGTAGTTTGAGCTAGAGAGTAAAAGTAGTCCAGAAACTCTAGACAAAATGACATTCCATCAGCGGTTACAGATGCAGGAAGAGTCGGAAGAGTGTCTGTACCTAAGCTTTAGAAAAGCTTGTCTCTCCTGTTAAAAGACTTCTACTTTGAAATCGATTGTCACTTATCTTGACCCACAGGAATAGAACAGAAGTAACACACATAATTAATTACATACACGTATCAGGTGTAAAAAACACCCTTAACAAGGCCGACACAGCCACACGTTCTTCTCGTCATTGTAATCATTTTTGTACTGGACCATACTTGGGAACCTTCTAGCTAAGGAGATATTCAAGTTCCAATGTTCGCGTAGTGTTACTTTTTTGATGTACAGAATGGGTGCTTGATGGCTTTGTAATGGGTTATTTTACGTCCTAAATACCTACCTACTTATAAATTAATGAATAATTCTTCAACACCAAACGTTTAATAATTCTATTAGGATAGTAGAATATACCACCTACCTACCTGTACCAATCCAGACACAATCTAAGGAAGTTTCATTCAAGTCGGCGCTCACGCATGCTTCAGGTTATCGCGCCGCCCGGGGTCGATGACCCGCCGCTGTACCGTTGCCAAATCCATTCATGAAATAACTGATAACAGCTTAATAGCTGCTCTGCTTTTTGTTAATGCTGAGAATATTACACACTTCACATAATGTTACTATTATGTCGCCTGTAATTCTCGACTGGTTAGATAGAGGTGTACCAAATAGTACACACACATTTCGCCGGTTATGTAGTCCCATATAATATGGCCTACTGAGAAATTTCTAATAACACTGCTCGACCGGGGAATCGAACCCAAGACCTCATGCTTAGCAGTTGCCACTGGTGCAACGAAGAGAATATTACACACGTGGTAAATAAAGTGTGTAATGCTATTAACTTTAGCGGAGCTAAATAATAACAACCCCACGTGCAGACCTTCAAGGTTAAGCTTCGCTTAGTAAGTTTGGTCCGTTGATGGGTGAGCATCAATACATACCTAGTTACCTACCAAGTTTCCTCCGTGCCTCTGAAAACACTTTAAGGCGTTGGTCCCGGCTCGCATTTATAGATCTTTGACAGTCATTACAGGTAGTCTGTGAGTCTGACAACCAGTCTTACCAAGGTGTTTCGTATTACCCAGTATCAACTGGGTTGTGGAGGTCAGATAGACAGTCGTCCATGTAAAAAAAATGTTATTCAGTTGCATCCGGTTAGATTGGAAACCGAACCCAACGTAATTAAGAAAATGCTAGGCAGATGATGGACCATGATTTAAGCCTCTGATTATCATCTGCGTATTATTTTGTTCAACAGTTGAATAATAACAGCCGTTACAGAATACTGTTAACGTGTTAGGGTGAACACCACTGTTATCGGGCACGGAATTATAATTATTTTTATACAGACGCTAGACGCCAAGCACATCAAGCTACTACAATCTGTCAAATTTCTTTAATAGATTTTCTCACTTTATCGCTAAAGCGTTACAAATAATGTCCCCAAGAGATTGGCGGCATTGCCACGTTGTAGGTATGGCAACAATGGCAACAATGGTTCAAGGTTGATTGGGAAAATTTGTCAGTTTCGGGTAGCTTGATATGCTGGCGTCTGTCCCTTGGCACGAGTTGGCACCTACTTATATGTAACTTCACGGTTTGCTATTTTATATACATATTTATAAATATATAAAAAAGCAAACCGTGTAACACAATTTATTGTTTGACGACTACTGTTTTCTAGCCATTCAATATACTGGTTATTTAAAAACGTCCGCAAGCTTTACTTACCCAGCAAACGTGCCAGTAAAGCTGGCACAGTACTAAACTATTATCCATGTTCACATTATAAAAGGATTACCTTATTCTACCCAATTAAGGTAATATGGCGTGGCGTTTACTGCCTTGCTTTAATTAAAACACGCTGCAGTTACAGGTGGAGAGCACCTAAACAATATTTTATTAACTCCCTAGATTAACAGTAAATGTTTTCCACAGTTATTAAATAATAAAAATGTTTACTTTTATTAACTTCGACGTAATTGCTTGAAGTTATTTTGAAAGTGGAGTGTGTTCTTTTTTCGGATTTTAACTTTTTATTGAGTTCTTTCAGTCGCGTATGCTTTACTTGCTTATGCCCTAGGCTTCGCCCGCGTGCATTTCGGCAATTGTCCCACGAGATTGTACTTCCCGGATAAATTATCCTTTGTGTTAATCCCGGTTATAAGCTGAATGTATGCCAAATTTCATCCAAATCCGTTTAGAAGTTTTTGCGTGAAAGAGAAAGATAAGTGGAGTCGCAGTCCACTGCTGGACATAGGCCTCTCCAGCTGCTCGCTGCACAATAAACCACCTAAGTATGTAATAAATAACTTAAAACTTGAAAAACAGCAAAATTTAATAATACATTACGTTAAAGCAACTTCCTTGCCTAGAATCGGTCCATCCACCTTTCTTATAATACAGGTATAGTGTTGTACCGACGCGGGACAATCAATCATGTGAATGAGCCAATCAATCCCGGGGCTACATGCAAATATGTACTAACAATGGATCTTTGAAGTCCGGGATAAAAGCGGAAGATGATTACAAGGAGAGTGATATATATATTTTAACTACATAACTATCATTCTGAAAGTAGATCCGGCAGACGTAAATAATTGTTTTTTACTAGTAAAACTTGAAACTCGTTTTGTAAACGATCGCTTTTATTAAGTATTACATCAACAAATCAGTCAGTTACTGACATTAGGCAAGCAGCAATCATACCGAGGTCTATATTATTTCTACATCAGATAAACTCGCGCTGATGGAGGCCCGCATAATATTGTCATCATGTAACCGCAATCCGATAACACTGTAATAACGAATAAGTCTCAATCAAGTGAACGCATTTATCAACCCCGGGAATAGGGCTGCCAAGAGTTCCGGATTTAGTGGGACTTCCTGAATCATTTTTAATAAGAAGAAGAAGCTACCGACTTAACGCGCAAATAGTGAGCATATAGAAGTTCAAAATATGCACCGCTTACCGCTGTCGCGATTATTTGGGAAACGCTCCTAAAGTGATAAAACACGAGAAATAGGAAATATATGTATTTCAAGTACGTAAGGCATGTTTATGAAAAAAATACAAATAATATAAACAATTAGTTTAAAAAGTAGATAAAAGAATCGGTATTAAAATTATTCATTACTCGAGTATCTCATTATTTTCGCAAAACAAAAAACATTTCACAATACATGACATCATCTTTTAACCTATCGACAGGCCCACTACAAAAGATAACCAATACAAAGTAGTATCAATTCCCGCGACCATTGCCAAGCTGGTTATCGTACGATTACGGAACAGGGGCGGGACCACGGTACTATGCCGCAGAACCGGTGGGACCGGCTGGACCGCGGGACGGCCGAATCACTCAACGGGACCGATTTATCGATGCGTCCCATCACTATTCTATTGTCTCAATCTCAGTTGATGAAGGTTTTGGAATGTGCGATCTTCGTAAGTTACTAGGTAGTTCTATCTGAAGATTGGTACGACCTTCGTCTGGTATGGCGGCTTTCGGAATATGATGCTGAAATATTTATTAATATCTATTATCGGTAACGTTATGCACTAGCACAAGTTGGCCTAGTGATAACGGCGTCAACTTGCGCGGTGTTCTAACTTTAAAGGAGAATCTCGTGAGGAAACCGATATATCCTTGAATCAACATTTCTAACGAACGTTGTGGATATCCTCCCGCAGAGAGGAAGCCTGCATCCCAGCAATGAGAACATTATTTATAGGCTGATTATACTAAGTACTAGCAGGAAGATAATTCATTTCAACTCAGTGACGGCTATTATTACTACTACTAATATTTTAGAGCGACATCAACATGTCGTTCTAAAATATTTTCATGTGACACCTGTCACCTTCAACAGAATTTACACCACGGCACCACAAAATAAATCTTGTGTTTGTTATACACCCGTTATAAAGAGCTAATTAATTAAATATTTAAGCAAAGCTGGATGTTTTATTTAACCATTTAATTTATTCCGAACACGCATGGTTCGCATTCCTTTCATTGGACTTGACTATGTAATGTGTGCTCACGCCAATCAATGAATTCAATATTTATTTATGAACCAATAGAGTCATTAAATCATTCAGGGATTTAGTGATGGGCCTCGTGCGATCTGCGACTTTAGTTATCGATAGTTGCCAGACAAATTGTTTGTTAAAAACTTAAAAGTTAACTAATTAATGATAGGAAATTAGTAGCGGTTCACAATATTACATAAAAAAGTCGCTCAAACATGCGCACAAACCATGCAAAAATGTCTTCCTTTATTTCTACTACACAGTACTTATGTACATATTTCATATGGGTAGAAACACACTAGCATAAAAAACATCAAGATATTCTAAAATGGCAAGAAATTTTGTCCTTAGCTGTGTTGTACTTGTAACATCGATAAACACAAGCAGTGTTACATCGATACGATCGATGGTTAATATCGCAGCAGTTACGGTCACTCATCGATCAAACGGTCAGTTCCCATAGGTAACTAATCTCTGGTTATTGTTTAGAACCTGTAGTTACTTTTACATTATTTTGTAACCGATTGTCATGCTATCGAATAGATAGTCATTTGCTCTTAGAGAAGATTTTCGAGTACTACCTGTAGTTAAGGCAACAATTACAATTACCTGTAGACTAAAGGGCTGTCTCCACGAGCGAGAGAATCGCGACGAAATTATCGTCGTTGCCACGTATTTTTATACACTCTCTTAGAAGCGGCGATATTACGTATTTGTATGGGATAATATCGCCGCGATTCTCTCGCTCGTGGAGACGGCCCCAGACCTAAGGTACTGTTTAAAAGGACGTTTTCTGGCTGAAATCGAAGACGAAGATTTAATAACCCTAATAAATTCAGTTCAAGAGTCAAGACTTGTTAAAAGTGAATAATATAATGATTAACAAAAAATTTAATGTTGACTTCATGTAAACGACATAACGACAATATGGTTAAATTACCTTGCAACTTGTAAAAATAATAAGACTGAAATATGTGACCACCGCGTGACGCCTCTTACATCCATCGCACTCTTGCGCATTCGTAACAGTTCGCTTCCCCGGCTCCCCCAAAATGGGCCGAAGGTGGCTGAAGCCGAAGGTTCGTTCGGACACTAATGTCCTGTTACAATGAAATACCTCAACTGAATTGGCAGAGGCTTCGACTAATCCACCAGATATGGATCTCGCTTATTGCCAGGAATCTCTGATCTACCAAGACTTCTGTCTTCGCGCTCCACCCACCCTCTAACCGGAACAAGTATAAAGCTCATCCAAACAACGCTTCTTGTTCGTGATGGCTCAATCGTACCGCGATTGTAAATCAAGACAAGTGCCGTACCACGCAGCCATTCAGTCGGCGAGCTGACCCGTGACCCGCAGGTCCGTTCAAGGAATCGAAGCGCCATACGCCACTAAATACAGTGGGACAACCGTGACCAGCCGATATCGGAATAGGTACTGTTTATTTGGCTAAACTTCGAGAAAATAAGTCACATGTGAATGATTTATACCTCCACAAAATCCCAGAATGATTTTTAATTCCGAAATCTCATCATCTGCCTCGCCTTTCCTAACTACGAGACGATGTTGGTCTCGGCCGTCATTTGTGGAACTTTGACAGTCGTTTCGGATAGTCAGAAGCCCGAAAGTCTGAACACTTGTCTTACCAAGGGGCATTGTATTATTAAGTAACTGTAGTTGTGGAGTACAGGTATTCAGCTGCATCCGATTAGACAGGAAGTCGACTCCAGCATTGTTGGGAAAAGGCTAGGCATATGATAAACCATGATAGAATAACAATTGTGTGTCAATTTGTTACGTGTCCTTTCACTACTCCATACGTAGTTGTGTAATTTAGAGCTTTTGAATTGAATATGCGGTAGTGCGTAGAAAAATCAATCAATTACTGTCTACTGAAACTAAACTGTAGTATTGGCGCACCTTTCATTGATTACAGGTTTATTTTACCACACCTGTGTTGCTATTCTAACATTCTGTGACTCTCAGGCTGCGTACCAGAGATGAGCGAGATAACTAGGCGGTGCTATAAGCGAGGATAGGAAAAGGGCTAGCGGAGCTATATTACAGCGTATTCTTACTTTAATACAAAGAAGTGTAAGATGTTTTCCTGGAACTATGGATGCAAAATGGTGTTGGGATACGTAGCAGAGTCTATTCGTATCTATTTACGAAAAGAGTCGTCTACTCATCCTTGCACCACACAGCTTCGCTACACATCCTCGCACTGTGCTAGCACCTCGCCCAGCTTTGGTGAAAACCATCACACCGCACCGTTTCAGAACACCGCAACACATCCCCGTAAAGCCTAGCTGCCTCGCACATATTATGTAGTGGACAACCAGCATTTTTCTGTGACAGGTTCGAAGGCGAGGTTTAAACAAATGAATGCGTGTCGTTTCAACGTGTGACGTCACCCAATGATGCTTGTCATCTATGAAGACCATTTTTTTTGTTTTGTTTTTGTTTGTCCATGTTTCGACAGCTCTGTGACATGGATGAATGCTTGTGTCATTGTTTTATAATGACATATAATTTGGTTGGTTTTTATTTAACGTGGTTTATGAACCAGTAATTTTATTGGTTGATTGTTAAAGAATACTATTTACCAGTGGACAAACCTCTATACAACCCGATTCCTACCGGTAGGAATCGAGTAGGACGTAGTATCTACTGTAACCAAAAACGATAGTACACATCTGTGTGCATACCTACACGTAAGCAACACAAAATAAATCTTATTCTAACTCCCTTAAAAACAAAGAACACTAGAAAACTATAAACAACATGTTGTACAACATCAAATTGAAATCTTTCTTTAATAGCCAACTACAATTTATCATTCATAATTTCTACCATTAACCAATAAGGGTAACCACAAAATAATGACGCAAGTTGACCCACTGATGTTGGTACTCTGTGGCGCCTTAGCCTACGATGATAATTACGGTACAAAGCAGTGATCATAAGATAAGCGAGAAAAAATGAGGGATCTGTCAGGACCACAGCCTCCATTGATGTGTCTGACAGGGCGACGACCCGGCTGACAAGTCCTGTTGTTTAATATCACGCCTCTTTCCTAAGATAGGTGTAAGTAGATATGTAGCTTGTCATTTAAATAGGTTTTATTTTGTAATGACGGATTTGAAGCTTTCTATGTAGGTGCTATGTGAAACATCAGATTGCTTTAGGGTGATTGCCATTTGTCCTTTCTAGTTTTATTATAATTGCCCTAAATTGTTAATAGTAAGTAGTTGAATAACTTTTGCGTATAACTGTAGATGGCTATAAGAGTAGAGGAAGACCAAAGAAACGATGGATGGACTTTGCGAAGAATGATATGACTAGCAACGACCTTCCGATGTATGGAAGAAGCAGACATGCTGCACCGACCCCAAATAAATTGGAATAAGGACAGGAAACTGATGGTGACGACACTGACGACTGAGTAACTTAACACAAACGATAAAAATACCAGTCGATTTTACTCACGTACCATTTAGGTATATAATTACATAAAGTTTGCATTGATGTATGGAATTTTGGATTTGTTTTTTTTTTTAATATTGCTGCTCTATGCAAACGTTTTCTACTTCGATCTTTTTTTTGGAACTCACTCTATTCTTCTACAGTTACTATAAAAATATTGACAACACACAATCTAAACACGTAACTACTAAAAGAGTAAGAGTTTCTTTTAATAGTATCGGACTCTTATTTCCAAAGTGCTAACGAGCTTGAATAAAAAGCCTCAATATTGCCTATAGAAGTCAGTTCAAAACACGATCCATGTTCAGCAGTGGCAGTTTAGTCTATCACTCCTCCTTAACAGTACCAGTAACATGTGCAAAACAAATAAATATCGGTTATCTCATAAGATCAATCCTTCATATCCGCCGGTGTTCTGCGCCTGCGCACCCAATCAACAGCTGATGCTATCTCCAAGATAAACTGCCCCCCAATGGCTTCAATTATCTCTCTGTATTTGCATATGCGTGACCGCTTCAATTTATGCTCTCATAGATTATAATTTATAATCAATATCATTTCTATGGTTTCGAGCTAAATTATTTTATTCTGTGGTTGATCTAAGGTTATCGTGTCGGTGTGTGTATGAATGTTTCATGAATCGATTATTGCTTAATGAAGTATCGATACTCGCTTGTTTTCGCGGCCGCTTCTTCATTTTTGAGAAACATGAGTGTGTTGGGACTGTTGGGCATTTCCCGGCTAATGGACCCAACAAAATTCCTTAAAGTCAATCTTAATCCTATTTAACGGCTCGTTTTCTCCTCCTGCTACTCCACGTAGCCAATTAGCTAAGGATTATCAGACTTTTTGGTGCCTCTTGGTTGTGTGTCTGAAATTTTTTTAAACTTTCCGTGTACATGCACAAGCGCAAGATAGCGCTTATAATCTGTAAAAGTTTGACTGAATCGAAGACGTACAGTGCTACTAGGATAGGATTTTTTGGCGGTTTAATTAATGACAGTGACATTACCTAGGCTGCACTAAAAGTATCGGGAATGGAATATTTCCACTGTTCCTGTCATATTAAAATCTTTTTAATTGAAAACTCCTTGGTTTTAAAAATCGAATACCATTTATTTATTTAAAAAAAGATTCTCGGTCTTGTCACAAGGTTTCGTCAAAACTTGTTTAGTCGTTGCGTTGAGAAAATGGAATTGACTCGAGAAAATTCAAGAGCGATGATTTATTATGACTTTTGAAGTGGTTTAACACAAAAACAGTGTGTTGACCGGATGATTTCTGCATTTGGTGCTGAAGCCCCATCCAAAACCACAATTTATCGCGGGTTCGCTGAATTTCAACGTGGACGTGTCAAGCTCAGTGATGATCCCCGTCAAGGTCGTCCAAAAACTGCAGTCACCCAAGAAAACGTTGATGCTGTGCGTAAGCTGATTGAGGAAGATCGACATGTGACATACCGCGAAATTCAGGCAACTTTAGACATTGGCATGAGTCACATACAAATAATCTTGCGTGAACAATTAGGTGTAAAAACGTTGTTTTCCCGATGGATACCGCATTCGCTCTGTGAAGAGCAAAAAGCGGCTCGCGTTACTTGGTGCGTCAGAACTCTCGAAAGATTCCACGCAGGATCCTCAAATGCTGTATACAACATCGTATCAGGTGACGAATCCTGGATATACGCGTACGAACCCGAAACAAAAAACCAGTCACGAGTTTGGGTGTTCGAAAATGAGTTAAAGCCAACAAAAATTGTTCGTTCACGGAGTGTTTCAAAAAAAACGGTGGCCACGTTTGTCTCCAAAACCGGCCATGTTGCGACTATTCCTCTTGAGGGACAAAGAACGGTTAATGCAGAATGGTATGCTAGCATTTGTTTGCCACAGGTCGTTTCTGAACTCCGTAAAGAGAACTGCAAACGCCGCATCATCCTCCATCACGACAATGCGAGTTCTCACACCGCGCACAGAACAAAAGAGTTTTTAGAGCAAGAAAACATAGAATTATTAGACCATCCGCCGTACAGCCCCGACCTAAGCCCTAATGATTTCCATACTTTCCCTAAAATAAAGAATAAATCGCGTGGTCAGAGATTTTCATCACCTGAAGAAGCTTTGGACGCCTACAAAACGGCCATTTTAGAGACCCCAACTTCCGAATGGAATGGTTGCTTCAATGATGGGTTCCATCGTATGGAAAAATGTGTCAAATTTCGCGGAGAATACTTCGAAAAGCAATAAATACATTTTTAAATAGTAATGTCGTGTCACTTCCTTGATTCCCGAAATTTTCAGTGCCGCCCTCGTATTAGTATTTTTGGTTAAGATTCGTCAATTGGTGAGGGGAGCTCGTGGCTAAATAAGAACGGGTATCATTTAAGCTATCGCCAATTTAATTAGTTTTGTGTTTCTTAAATAATAGAGTTTGTCCGCAAAATAGTAGATTTGTCACTAAAATGTAGTCACCAAACAATATAAAATCACTTCCACAATCACCTAAAATCATGGTGATATAGGGTCTAGTACCAAATAAATGTTTTTGTATGTATTATAATAGGTTTGTCCTAATAAGTATTTAAGCAAACTTATTTAAAGAGATCACCAATAAATCATATATTAGGTCACTAGCAAATTTCATAAAGTTCCAAAAAAAATGTAGGGTTGTCGTCATCATCGTTTCAACCAAAAGAGTCTACTAGTTTTCGGACGTTTCGGAGTTTCCGAATCTCGGGGTGCCCCTGACGTCGACGACCGTCTAGGGTTAGCGTTTCCGTCAGCAGGTCGACGGATCCCCGCTGCGCGGGGCTCCTATTTCTGTCTGCAGGGTTTACAGGAACCTAACTAACCGAACCTCGGGGTGCCCCTGACGTCGACCGTCCTTTAGTTTTCTTTTTTAAATATTAATACTTTTCCACTCTTTGATTTCATTTGACAATTTATTATATAATTGGACCCCTTCATAAAGAAAGTTCTTTTTTCCATATTTTACTATTGTAGGAAAACGTAGTATAAAAATATTTAAATAAAATTTGTAGCAGAATAGTAAATAAAACACTTAATTTTTCATTTTAAATTTTTGCCTATTTGTCTCTCTCTTTGAACATATTTTCATTAAAATTATAAATTGATGTATTAAATTGGTAACGAATACTATTATTTTAATAACTGAATGAAATAAAATGTAACTACTGTATTGGTGACAAAATAACAAATAAAAAGGAGTCGCAGTCAGGGATCGATAATCGATTTATTTGGTGACAGATCTACTATTCTGAGCACAAAGCTATTATTTGAGTAATACTACTATTATTACAAGAACGAAGTTTATATTCATCTAATGCACTGCAATTTTATTGGTAATCCATCTCTTATTTTACACATATATTAACATTAATTTGATAATTCATACCTGGGAGCACTTTTTTTTTATCTGAGAACGAAAATAAATCGTGGCGATAGATCTATTTATTAGGTGATACAACTTGATGACAAATATAAATTTTGGTGACAAGAAATATAGTCCCCAATAAGAACAGCCGCTCGGGTCGATCCTTAGGTTAAGCCGTGCTTACCTAGGTTGGTCCGTGGATGGGTGACCACTCATTACATACCGAGTTTCCTCCGTGCCTCGGAAAGCACGTTAAGCCGTTAGTCCCGGCTGTCATTTGTAGATATTTGACAGTCGTTACAGGTAGTCAGTGACCCGAAAGTCTGACAACCAGTCTTACCAAGCGGTATCGTATTACCTAGCGCTAAGTGAGTTGTGGGGGTCAGATAGGCAGTCGCTCCATGTAAAATACTGGTATTCATCTGCATCCGGTTAGACTGGAAGCCGACCCCAACATAGTTGGGAAAAGGCTAGGCAGATGATGATTCGTCAAATGGTATCTAAAAATAATATGTGGGGTTAGTTCCGATTTTGGTCACGCATTTAAAGATTCTTCTATTATGTGGTGGTGGTGGTACAGTTTAAAAAAAACCCCAAAGTCTTTGTAAAACCGTAAGTATGCTTTGCTCAGAAATATGAAATAACTATGATTTAATTTAAATTTATGAACTAGGACACTGGCGCGACCGGTATAGCGCGCATTACGTCACCCACTTCCTGGCCGATACCATCACAACTTGATGATGGAGATAAATAAATCATATTAGTTTATGTTTATTTGATGTTTGTATTAAAAGGCATCTAAGGTACCACCACTCTTTTCTATCGATAGAAGTCATCGATAAACGTAGTTATATTTAGACAGTTTCTTCTTAGGCTCGCCCCCTATTACATGGGACTTAAACAGAAGTGACGAAGCGTGTGTGTACTATAGGTACACCTCTGCCTAAACCTTCGGATTACTGGCGTGTATCAGTACTTATGTTGATGTTAACTTCTTCTTCGTCTTCTTCACCTTTCCAACGACTGAATGTTGGGTATCGACTCTGAAATATTTCTCCTTGTCCTTTGCGAGGTCAAACAGCTCAGCAGCACTGGTATTTAGACTACAGTCATATCATTTTCTATTTAAACTGTAAACTGCCGTATCTCTGACTTGATTTGAACTCAACTAACGCCATCCGGGGCCCTTCACTCACAAGTTTTTGGAATAAAAAATAATAAATAAAATGTAATAAATATTAATTTAAAGTCCCATTTGTGTCTGGGCAGGACATGTCTGCCGCATGTCGGACAAACTGTGGGCCAAAATAGCAGGAAACTGGTGCCCTGAAACAATGGGGAGGGGTCCCGGCAGGCCACGAAGGAGATGGCGAGACGCACTGGAAAGGTTCCGTCAGAACTGGAAGGAGGACGCGCGGGTTCGCGAGTAATGGAAAGAACGGAGGGGGCCCTTACCCAGAACTGGGACAGAGGGTAGGAAAAATAAATAATAATTTTAAAATAGAATGGTTAAAATAGGACGCGTATGTGAGGGATCTACCCTCCTCAAATGAGAATCTAAGCCGTTAAAACCACCAAAAACATTCCAACTTCCTGCGTAAAAAACAACAGTTTTTAACAGCACAATTACGAGCATTTAAACGTTATTAAAATAAAATTGGCACGAACAAATTACGTGAAATTAATTTGCGCGGCCAATTTGCTGAGAATTTGTCGATCGACCGCGGCTCAGCGCGTCCGCGGCCGCGTCATGCGCGTAATAAACATGAAATGTTAAATATGGCGACCATTTTGTTAGTAGGGCTGATGGTTTTAAAGATCGGATGTATTTCAATTTGTTTACACAGAAAACATGTAACAAGATAATCGCTTAAACCAGTTTTTACTGATTCCAGACAATATTTAAATTAATCTTATGTTACTACTATTATAAATGCGATAGTTTGTATGGATGGATGGATGTTTTTTACACTTTCACGCAAAAGCGACTCAACGGATTTGGATGAAATTTGGTACAAAGATATAGAACCTGGATAAAACATAGGTAGTGGTAGATTTTATCCAGGTACCACAATTCCGTGGCATGATTTTCGACTTCGAAGTCGCGGGTACTGCCTAATTTTTAGCGCACTGTTGGATTGTCAACAATAAGCTCAGCGCCGGGAGTTGAAAATATGAAAGTACATTTACTTTTATTTACGCATTCATTTAGATTTTGTCTAATGTCAGTGAAAATGGGTACTAAGTACCAGCAGACAGGGTTTTTTCTACAGTTATGGATTTTCATATTTTTAAAATATCAGCCAACCAGTAACTGCAACATTGCCATCTAGAACTATTGCCTTTCGGGACATATAGGTATTTGCGTAGCCTTGCTTAGGAATTTCTGCTGAGGAATGTCAAAAGTTTTTACATTTCTCAAGTCCTGTCAAATATAACTAGGTATGGGCCATAAACTACTGCAGTCGATCCTTCACTCTACTCATTCACTTCACTTTTCTCCACTCGTAGAAGAATAACAGAAAATGCTCAAATACTTTCTAACTGAAATGGTTGGCAACCCTACGATCCAACACAGATGGGAATTTCATTCGAGTTTCACAGTTAGCTGAATCCACCGAATCGATCTAACGGAACGATGCAGGACTTCGTTTTGACATTTATAACTCGATTCCAATACATATTTTTCAAATTAAAACTTTGGTTTGGCGTCACCAGGTGTTAAATTTACCTCATGTGCGTGGGGTTTGGAAATTTTCCAACAGGAACGATCTACCTATGTTCTTTGTCCAAAGTGTCACAACCCAGTCATGGTCTTACCTGTGTGCTCAACGTTAAAATCATTTCAGCCCATAGGACGTTAAAAGGTACAGATAGACAGACAGAGTTACTTTCACGTTTTCAATTTAAAACATAACACCCTGTAATACTCGAAGGGTTAGGCAGAGGTGTACCTCATAGTACACCCACATTTCGCCAGTTATCTTTAATTCCCATGTAATAGGGGGCGAGCCTATTGCTATCAACAGAGCACAAATCCGGACTACGTGGCTGATACTGAGAAATTCCTGATGGAAAAACTCACAATAATTGGCCCGACCCGGGAAGCGAACCCAGGACCTCATGCTCACCAACGACTCAGTCATTTTCAATGCATTTCAGTTTTACGTACAAAATGTTAGCATAAGCAAAATTTGGCAAAAAGGAAATTCTAGATTCTTTAGCTCACTTCTACAAGTTTTAAAAAGTTTAACACTCAGTTACACTATTGTTTAAGAGTACGAGTCTTACTTCTAAGTTCTAACCTACAACAGCCGGTGAAATATAGGAATCGGGAGAAAAAACATTCTCCATTATTATTATGAGCCTCTGGTAAGCAAGTAACGTGTTTGATAAGTAATGTCGATGATAATATGCTAAAATCAGATCAAGTTTGTTCGCGACTCCGGCGCACCGTTGCTTCCACGAACTGACCACACAGGCCGCGCCACGGGGCGACATAGTCTGACCCGGTTATACATGTCCTTTTTACCATAACCATCACGCTTTCATGCTAAAGGGGTAGACAGAAGTGTACTGCAATCGTGACTAATACCACCACCATGCCATCGCCATGTGTACAACTTTTAAAAAAATGATCGCAATGAAGGGAAAATATAAGTAAATAAAGTGCCTCTCCGTTTTGCTAAGGCTGTTTTTACACCTGTTACATACCTACATAATTCTCCTCCATTATGCCGTTCATATTTACACTTAGACTTCCTACAGCTCCTAGGGCATTACGTCCAAACAAGCTGTTCTAATATACCGGTTGTTTGATTTATAGCGGACTGGGTGCGCAGGCGCAGGCTGCTCTCAATTGATTGTGCACTGCGCAGTGGTCTAGCAGAGTATGACGTCATCGTTTGCTTTGAGGGAAAATGATAATTGGATGGATGAGAAAAGGTAATAGGTACCATGAAAGAAATTAATATTGTTAATGACAGATTGTCACTTCATACAACTATCAACGATTGACAGTCGTGATTTGTGTTTATGTATGGACTATTGAAGTTGGTAGCCATGATGGTTAACAATGAATTGCCCTGACTTTTCATCAAAATCAATACCTAAGTATTGTTCTATTTTTTTCCAAGTTTATTGAGTAAGTGATAGGGAGCGAGTCTATTTAAAAAATGCGAGAAGAAAAATATAAAAATATAGCGTGATGGTGATAAATTGTAACCCGGAACTAACATTTTATGGATTTGTATGGTTACATAATATACTTATGTATATGTAATACACCCTACTAAACCTACTATATCTGTGTTTTTTATATTTAAAATGACATGTATCAGTGATGTTATGATCATTAACCATCGTTATGATGATCGTTGTTTAGACAAATAAATCAACGTGGCATTTGGATACTTAAAACACCACTAATAAGTCAGGCGAAAATGTGTTAAGTTTACGAGATTTGAAAAAGGAAGAGAGAGCAATAAATAGCTGTGCATTTCATAACATCGGCTTACCTAATTGGTATAATTATAACACACCATCGCCTTTACTATAAACAATCTGATAACCACATAAAAGGAGAAGGGAACTACTCCATACATTCCTGGGCCCAGGTGTTAACTGAATCAAACTGGCCTTATTTGTAAGAGAATATAATAACAAGGCCTCACTGATAATTTGGTGAAATTTGGCTATCCAGGAATCAAGTTATATGAAATATAGTAAAAGTGAGGTTATATTATAACATTGCAGTTTTATATGTTTTTTTACGAAATACTTTTGAATGGCTTTGGTTGTGTTATGGTTTTAGGCATGGAGCGTGTGTAAATAGTCAAAGATCTGATACGTTTGGCTCTCTCGCGCCCCAGACACTCGCTACAGTCGAAGACAAGTTTCTTCATTCAATATCTTGCACTTAGAAGCAGTAGGCACCTACCTTTTAAAAACTAAATAAGGGACAGGAGGATATAAAATAAAACACAAATATATGACTAAAATATGTATTATTCATCTTCAATAATTAGGAGAATATCGTCTAAGAATTGTGCAGGGGGTACAATATTTTCTTGCGACTAGTCGCAATCATACAGTTTACACAGCGATCCATGTCGTCAATTATTATCCGATCGATAGGCGTAAACAGTTGTCCAAAATAGAGAGCCAGGTAATTTAGAAATGCAAGATCCTATTTAAAGCCGAGGTCGTGGGTTTAAACCATAAAACAAGGAAAATATGTACACACTCAGAACGTGTACGTGCACTCAGTGCCATCTGTCAATCGGTGACAGACTGATGTCAGACAGGAATGTTGTCAGCAGAGAAATTAAAGGAAATCGATTCGCTATGAATCAATTCCACAAAAAACTACTCGTTACTCGATTTTCATACATTTTCTGAGATTTTACCGATTTATTCGTAATCGATTACTAACATTTCAGGCATTGTTTAATCGATTATTTAGAACTTAATTTAAGTTTTCTCCCTTCCTAGATAGAAACCAGGTACCATATTTTGTGATTTTCCTTAGAAAAATATGACGGTTTTTTTAATACACATTTCAACTAGTTAACTGCTGGGCCCAGAAGTCCCCTTCTCCTTTGTCAGTTTCAACAAAGAATACTATCGAACTCAGTACTAAACCCCATCCTACCTGGAAACTACACGTAGGTTTAATGCAACGGTTAATTCGCCTGCGTAGGTTTTAAATGCATCTTATTTAGCGCATTAGGCGCTTTTGTACTTGCAATTTTAGCACTCCATTTACTTGTTACTCTTTGGCACGTTACGAACAATGATATTTTCCACAATACCCATTACATCGCTCTTGTGATCAAAAAATTATTTTGACAAAAAAGGGATTAAAAATCGTAAATAAAATATGCAATCTTTCACATCACTACACTGCCTGCGCTCCATCATAATATTATAAATCTGACATACCCGTTAGGTCACAAACAGGACGCAGGGGTTCAACACAGGCACTAATTCCGTGAACCCAGGGGTCAACTGTCCAGTCCGCCCTGTACTTACGACCCCGCTGTGGGTACTAGGTACATCATTTCAATTTTTCGAAATTGATAATTTCTGTTATTATGGTAATGACTGAAGTTTGAGGCATTTTAATAAAATGATAAAGGGTTTGTAAAGGTCAGTGGGATGTATATAATTTGTGGCATACATTTTAATGGACGACGTTGTTGGTATAAATAGAGGGTACCTGCCTGACTGCCTGGGAACTACGTAGGTTTGCATGGTTCAAATTGGCCTCCGTAGGTTTTTAATGCATTTCATTTACTGCATTAGGCGCTTTTGGGATCGCCATTTTGGCACCAAGTCTGTGGTCATTCTGATTGACTCTTCCCAAAGCCTAATTGACTTGTTCTATTGACGAACTGACGGGACCCTGAATGTTTATCCCGTACAATTTCTTTTATAAGCCGCCATTATACCAATCGAGAAAGCCTAGTCTAGTGATAATCACTTTTAATGCGTTTTGTATTTAGAATTCTCATAAGCATCCAATGCATTTTTGACTTTTCCATAATCGCTTTCGTTTGATAAAATGTCACTTTATCTAAGGACCTTTGAACTAACTCCAGAGAACGCTGCGTTTGCCGATTCTCTGCAGCATCATTAAAATACTTGGTAAGTACTATTCGCTGATAAATGTGTGTTACACTTCTCTTGATCCGATCCCCTTACAAATCTGCAAACATCATTAGTTCATTACCTACCAGGTATCTTAATGTAATTCATGTACTAGTTAGTGTAACTGGCACCGGTGACGTAAAGCTCGGCTGAACTCGGCAGCGATCGAGACTGATCGGCTTACGGTCGTCTTTGGCCCTAAGCGCAGCTTACTGTTTTTCTTAGTACACGTCGTTAGACATGTTAATAGATTGAAAGGTAAATAGAACTCTTTCAGCTAAGATTCAGTGCTAAGCGCGAAACGTAGTGCAATGAGCGTGGCAAAAGAGGGAACCAACCAGAAATAAATGCCTTGAAGTTGACCGATTTTAGACGCTTCTTCTTTGTTTTTTCAATAACATTTCTAAACTTAATGTTAGCCCACTAGCTGTAAACTTGACAGTTCAACAATTTTGTTATCGGGAGCATTCGCCTGTAATGTAACAGTTCAGGTTCGAGCATTACATCAGAGAGTGAGAAGAACCGAGCATTACAGTGCGAAACCTGTAACCATAGAATTTGTAACAATCACTTGTTTCTGTAGCTGTACCAAATCGAATCTTGGATTGTTACAATATGAGCGATTGTTCCGGTGTGGGAGCGCCTTAAGAAAAATAAAATTAGTGCTGTATAGTTTGCAGCTTTTGGTGCTAGATTGACATTGATAGTGATGGTAAACATGTGGGAAACTGCATCGAAAAAACAAGATGGCGATTGCGGCGTTAGTTTCGATTAAAGCCATGCTCCAAAAGAACCCTACAGTACCTATGACCAGTTTAAGTGTGCAGTTCAAGAAGGCGTTGCTTGCCAAGAAAAAATGCATCGATATGTCAAAAGTTCGTACATTTATTTTAATTCTGTGTTTTCTCACCTGCACAGATAAGTCGGCTGTAGTGTACTGCACTATAGCTGTTTTGACAGTGCAACAATTTGGATCGAACAATAAAAATATGCCTTTGCCCAGATGTCACTTAATGCAGACATACAGTAATCATCATTGGCACATCCTCAGATTATGTCATTCACGTAATGCAAATGTGCATGCCTTCCGTAGAGATACTTAGGTACGAACTACGAACAGACACGATCTTACTCGTAAATATAATCGTTCCGAGCGTGCCGAATCGATTAAGTCTTTATCGATTTAGCATCGAAGTAGGACGATGAAGTAATCGATTCAGATTGTTTTGTGGCATTTACAATTTGTCTTGAAGTATCAAATGGCTTTGGTACAAAAAGCTATCGAGTTAGAGTTGGGCGTGTGGCGAATTCATTAACCGTTATATGTTTTTCTTACGAACAAGTTCGTGCGTAACTGCCAGTTACCTAAATGTTATGTTTGTTTGTGGTTTTCTATGAGTATGTCCTATTAGATAATAGAAAACTTTTTTGGAGGACTTTATACGTTCGGTTAATGTGAGCGTAGACCAATTCGATCCGACGGACTGCGACTTATTAGAGGTTCGATCAAATCGGCATGTCTCGTTTGTCTAGTGGTAGCAAGCGCGACTGCTGAGCAAGAGGTTCTGGGTTAGATTCCCGGGTCGGGCAGTGTTGTTGGGTTTTTCCATCAAGAATTTCTCAGTAGCAGCTGCGCAGTCTGGATCTGTGCCCGATTGATAGCAATAGGCTCGTCCCTTATAACATGGGACTTTAACATAACTGGCGAAATGTGGGTGTACTATTTGGTACACCTCTGCCTAACCCTTCGGGGATTACAGGCGTGATGTTATGTTATGTTATAATAGGATAATAATATGAACCACGTGGCCATTCGTAAAATGGTCACAACGTGACTATTCATATTAAGTATTAGCTGCGTCTGTGATTATTTTGCGAATTCTAACGTGATTTATATTATTATCCTGTTATGATTCGGCTAAAGCGGCTTTTTAGGCGGCAACCAGTCCGTCCGTACCATCCGCATAAATATCCCTTCTTGAATACTGACCCGTAAAAACCGAACCAATAATACACACCGTAAAATCAGCCGATTAGATAACCCAATACTAAAAATCTCAATAAAATAATGACATAACAGGCGTTATCACCGTGTAGGTTAACGAGGCTGCAGCGAACGGGTTAACTGCACAGTGCTTTTAACCTGTCACTGATTTATCCGGTATAGCGATGTTAGTCAGTATTATCGTTGTGCTAATACACTCAAACGGTGTCGACACACCCCGTGTCAGTACCACTTAGGTATCTGACTGTCTGCTAATCACTTGGAACTGATTTATTTACTGTTTGAAATTAATAAATAATTCTTCCTTTTTCACTGCCTCGCTGTTCTAGTGGTCGCAAGAGCGGTGCAACTGCTGATCATGATGTCCTGGGTTGGATTCCCAAGTCGGGCAAAGTGTTACTGGGTTTTTCCTGTAATAAAAATAATTCCTGCAAATGTTATTCAGAATTTCAAGGAATATCCAATCGTTTCTTTCCTACCTAACTAACACATTACTATTCGAGCTATATTTTGTAGCCACTCCTCTAATGACTTGCACCCAATTCTCCCTAATGATCCAAATAAGCATTACCATCAAAATGACAGATCTAGGCAATATATCATCGGAGCCATCAACGATCAAAACTGATGGCGGCCGGCTGCGCGTACGCACACCCAGGAACGCGCGATTAATCAACACGGCTTAAATCAACAGCAGAAAAAATATAGCGCTTTTTATTTAGTATATAGACTAATTCGTAATTAACTTAGTTTAATTTGTTTTATGAAAATAATTATGCTGTTGGAAATCAATTAGGCAAATCTGAATCAGACGCTTTTTAGGGTTCCGTACCCAACGACAACCAACCGACGTCAACCATGCAACGGGGCCTTTATTACTAAGCCACCGTTGTCAATCCGTCCGTTCGTCTTTGCTTCCAGATTTATTATGCGAACCGCCTATGGAATTCACTTCCGGCTTCTCTGTTTCCCGATTATTATAATCTGGATCATTTCAAAATTCGAGTGAATCGTTTTCTTCTAGGCAAACGTGCTCCACCGTAGGCCGCATTGACACGCAAGCCTATTTAGTGTTAAAAAAACTCGAATAGAAGGGAACGATAAACGGAAATAAATAATCTCAAGTTTATTAATTCTTTTTAATAATTAGATTCTTTCTTTAAATTAAATTCTCCTTATTGTAGTCAAATAATCAAAGTCTTTCTTTAAGTATGTCAGTCGACACCATTTTGGCTAACGGATAATTTTGATAGTAATCTCACTACGGTCACGCCATAGGTTATCTCAGTCTAATCACGGGTAATAAGTCCAACACGTCACAATGGTGGGCGGGACACCTTCGTTGAACATACAAGTTTAAATATTCGCTGTTGAAATAAATATCGTGTTGACCCTTAAGATTAGAAAGCCTGCACAATGGTTTCGTACCCTTAGACCTTCAACAGGATTAACAAAGTTTTTCTTATGCCGATCCAATACATTTTAGACTTATCCAGTTTCCATCATTGCATTGTTATAGCTATATACATTATACTATTGTTATAGCCAGGGCTGGTTGCAGAGCAGACATCTTATCTTATCAACTGATGCTGATCATCATATTAATGTCAAAGTTTGTGAAGATGAATGTTTGTTACTCTTTCACACAAAAACTACTGAACGGATTTAAATGAAGTTAGTGGGTTGTGTTAGTGTAAACTTGGATACTTGGAACAGGATACTTTTTATAAATGATGATAAAAATGTGTGTCTTTTTATAAATGTGAAATAATTACCGAACTCCACGCTGGCGAAGCCGCGGGCATAGTTACCAATCATCCTATGCGTTCTCTTTTCTGGAAGCTGAGACCTGACCAGAACTGACGGTCTCCTTCCTCTCCGTGAGGGCTACTGTACCGTAGTCTACCACGCAGACCAGGCATTCTATTATTATCTTCGAATTGTTTATTCTTCGGTTGGTTTACGAATATGATATTTTCCATCGAAGTTTTAGAACAGTGTTGAAATAAGTGACTTGAAATGTCAACCCTAGTAGAGATATTGCGATCATGTATTGATAAACTTTGTGTCGACGGCGACGGGGATCCACAAAAATGTTGATTGTCGGTTTTTATTGGCGTTTTCTGAGATTTTATTACAGAACTCACTGCTTAATGTTCTCAAATGTTAAAAAGCCGTCGAAATAAATTCTTGGTTAGATGGTTAGATTACATTCATTATGTTATAAGACACATGTAGATAATAGGAGGCGAGTCCTATTTGCCATTTACCTGACACAAATCTAACGAGCGGGAAATCCCGTATTTTTGTAAAAACTCCGGCACGAACTACTTTTTTTATTTCAGAATCACTGCTTTAACTAGAACATTAACACCAACAGTTACGCTTGCGTCCACTAGACCAACCAGATAATGAGCATCAACTCCACAACAGCATAAATGTCTGCCCACACCCCTTCAGAAGCTAATAATATTCTGCATTTATTAGACATGCTACTTTCTCAGAAAGCCGCGTACAACCAAGCAATGGATTAATATTGTGCTTGGATCAAATGTTAGATATTGTTGAATTGGCAGACATTTCCTGTCCTAGAAAACAATGTCAGCGTGGAACGGATCCGATTCGATGCTGAAGTTATATTGAACCAGACTGTCATCGCGGCTGAAGAAAAATAAGTGATTCTTGTATTGTATAACGGGCTGGTGTCCGCAACTCCACGTCCAAAGCGCGTATTTTGCGTGAATTGATTCTTAAAGAAGAGATTCTAACAAACGAAATTGGGCATTTCAAAAGCTTTGTCTATCTCGTAATTTTGAGCGCTTAAGAAACATCAACCAGTCATCTTTGACTGGTTCAAAGACATCCCGAAACGCGTTATACTGTTAGGTAACATCGCGAAATTTAGCTAGTCCACAAAGGTATTCATGACAATAACCATTAAAATAATTAAGTCAGTTAATCACAGAGCTAATAAACAAGCATTTAATGAAGAAACTAACAATGGGTGCCAGAACATGGACGGCGCCGACTGAGGCCGGCCAGGAAAGAGGTAGAGAGACAACCTGGACGCGAGGGCTTATTCCAGGTGGAGCGAGCTTAAAATTCTTGGAAGGACCTGGGGAAGTCTTTGCCCAGGTTCGGGACAGTAGGTATACGCAAGTAAAAAAAAACAATTATTATTGTAGACAACTAGACACGTTAGTAAAGCCCCATCGTTAAAGGACCTGATGTTCTAATGTAGCGCAGGTAAGATGGATACAGACTTATCTCTCGGCTGTGGGATTTGATGAGCTGGGCCGGGTCAGCCGGCGGGTGTGCGTGGGCCTTATGTCTAGGGCTGCTGCGAAACACGTGACGAGGACCCCTTGCACGTAATGAGACTGTCTTGACAAAAACGACGGATTCTGGAGAAGGGCGTTGTTAGCTGCGCTGCAGTTTATACTTTTGCAGCTACCATCGTTTTACTTGTACCTTGTCTTGTTTTTGTTCCGAAATAAACTTTTATTTATTGTTATTATTTCTTTAAATTTCTCAACTCTGAATAACGAAAGAGAGCACTCCGTTATACAGTTTCTTGTATCTATAACCCTGCGTGCAACAAAAACATGATTCGTGTACCTAGGGATAGGGATTTATGTTGTCCGTTGTCTGTCAGACAATGAATTTATGATTTTATTAAGTAGATCAGCTTCCCCTGGCTTTGTTCGCGTTTATTCAGTCACAATATAGACGAAGAGTCAGTGCCGGCGTAAGGGCCACTGCGCCCCGGGCGAAAATATTGTGGCGCCCACTTGAGGGAAGCAATATGAAGTGTTAGTTTTTTGCTGCTCCCAAGTAAAATTATATTAAGAATTTCATCTTTCCTTTAGCGTTACCCAGAGCTAACGACGCGGACGTACAAAGTTTTGTAGCTCCTCTTTTTTTATGCACAGAGCGTAGAGCACAGTTTTGAGGGTTTGCACCAGGGGAGGCCAGAGACTCCAACTCCAGACCTTGGCGCCCCCCAGAATTTGTCGCCCTGGGCCGTCGCCCCATCGCGCCCCCCCCCCCCTAACGCCGGCACTGCGAAGAGTGTGAAAAAATCATGGATGTCGATCGGATAGGTTCTCATCTAACTGTTGGCGAACTAACGGACGGAAATTTAGACATTGGGTTTACATGTGAGGATAATTCAGTTGCAATACATCAAGGCTATACCCTCAAAAAGGCGTCATTTTTATCAGCTGTTCATATACTTGCGTATATATACCTGTCAGGTAGAAAATCGTCCAGGTGTTTTGCTTGGACCCTATGATATAAAACAATATGTGGCAGCCCTATCCTGGTGCGCCCACGCAGCCCTGCAGGGTCTAGGCTACTCAGACTGCGCGGCCTCCATCATAAAATATATCTATGACTTAATGAATGCACCTCTCTCTTTGCTCCCCCACCTGACTCCTTTAGTACTGTGCAGGGCTTAAGGGCTGTCATAGACATTTCGTTTTTAAGACTGCAATAATGTAGCTTACTATCAGTAAAAGAATATTTTTATCTAAAAATTATCTTTCTCAAACTTACTAACAATTACTTATACCTCTTAATAATATTAGTTTTGTTAAAAGTATTTGAGTTGTTGGTGAAATTTGGTTGGTCGAATTTTTTTATAAAACGACATCACTTAGTTGCAATTTGGCGGAAATACCAGTGTCGTCAAAACTTGCGTTGATTGGTAATACGAATTTAGACGACAGATTAAAATATTCCTGTTTTATATCATTATCATCATCATCTGCTTAGACTTTTCCCAACTACCTTGGAGTCGACTCCCAGGCTAACCGGATGCAGCTGAATACCAGTATTTTACGTGGAGCGACTGCCTATCTGACTCCTCAACCCAGTTAGTACTAGGTAATACAATATCTTTGGTAACACTGGTTGTCAGACTTTCGGGCCGCTGACTACCCGTAACGACTGTCAAAGATCTACAAATGACAGCCGGGACCAACGGCTTAACGTTGTATCATTTTAAAAAACGAATACGACGAACATTTATGAAAACATTGTCATTAACACTAGAAACGGGATATTTACCATGTTTACTGTTACATAACCCTCAGCGGCCTCAGGTCATCTCGATAGAACGCCACCGTATTCCTAGACTGGTGAGAGAAGCTATTGAGATTACCAAATATAGGAACTTCAACCGGGAGGATGTGTTTCATCTGTCGAGAGCCTGGAATCCAGTGGTTCAGCTGTGTAAAAACCGAAAAAGTGCCGAAAAAAGTTCGCGAGCGGACACAGTGAGTTTCGTGTGTCGGGAACAGATGTAATGCGTGCAAAACGAACAAGAAAGAGGGTAGACCCACCCGCAATAACTTCAGTTTATCCGTGATCATGGTACTTGCAACAGCGCCGAAATATCGGGAACTCAAAACAAACAGTAACATGGTAAATATCCCGTTTCTAGTGTTAATAATAATGTTAGTGACCATGACAGTTTAAAAACTTATATTTATGAAAACGTTCATCCCTTACTTTAAAGGCGATGAATTTTCAAAACTCCTGCTCATATTTATCATAAAATAAACTGTTGTGCAATATTCTTCTAGATTCAACGGTTTATTCTGTGCCTTGTCTGTCAGTGAATTTCATATTTTTGAAGTAGGTAGTTTTATTTACTATCGATCATAAAAATCTGCTTTTCGCAACCCTAGTCCGCTGCGCCTACGCAGTCTAGCGGTCTAGGCCAGTGAGTGCTGTCTTAATAATAAAATAACTATGATTAATGTTCTCCACGCTCATTCACCAGCACTTGCTCTTATCTTATCTCCACTGATTCTGCTAGTGGGGTAAGCTGAATTCCTAGCATTTCTACGTGATTACATTGTAGACTTAACTGTGCTTATTAAATAGTGCGGTTTTGAAATAGTTTTGTTTTACCGTTTTCATAAGTTCCGTTCCAAAATTATTTATTAGAATATGTAGATATGTCCCTGCTGTAACTATTTCGTCATTTCAGCACGAAATCACCCAGTGCTGGGTTATTGGTTTCCCCTTCCCATTCCTCTGCAATTTTTCCCGACTATTTAACTAAACTACCGTTTCTGGAAGAAAGCTATTATCATATTACAGTCATAGAGGTTTACGGCAAACAATCAGCCACCAGATATACCAGTAGCTGTCGCGTCCATGAAGAAATTGTTAAAGCAGCACATCACCCGCGACTTCGTCCGCAAAAATTGTGATAGCTCGGCTAATATGCATGATATAAATACACTAATTTATAGCCAATAACACCCACGAATAATGTAACTTTCTGGCAATGAAAGATTTTTTAGAATTGGATAATTCGTTCCGGAGATTACCCCCTACATACAAACTTAACTTACGAACAAATTTTACCTCTTTATAATATTAGTACAAATAGATTAAAATCACCCTGGTTGCTGTAGGAACTTCATGACTAGAAATGTGGGTGTTCCATACCACTGACAATCTCCAAAGGCTTAACATTATATATTATTACGTTACCATTCTCAATACAAACCTATCCGCTATAAGACTGTTGTGAGCCTGTCGAAACGTCCATCCACATGAAGTTTATAATCCCTTAGTAGCCATATCACCCACCCACACGAATTGGAAACGATTTCCATTGAGAGTATTTCATTCATAACCAGTGATCGTATTTATAGCGGGATATCTAGCGCGTGCGCATGTCAAGTGGTTGCTTGTACTCGTTTCAAAGTGAATGGTTTCCATGCTGGATTTGTTAAAGTATTCTTTGGCAGGGTTTTGGAAATCTAAATCTGGGGCAATTGCGTAACACACTTACTACTATCTTACAATGCTATTCTTTTTGAGAATTCCTCGAGATTCATTCCGTTATATCGAGCAGACGAATTTTTATGAAGCAATGAGAGGTAGCAATTTTCTTCAAATCCTTCGAGTTGTGATATTGAAAGTATCTTAAAAGGCCACAATTCATTTAATTTCCAGTACATTAACATTTTATTTGCTGACAGATGGTCAAAATCATTTCTAATCATTTGATTGTCTGTCGTTATTCTAGTTGGCCAATTACCTACACTTGGACAATCTGAGAGTTTATAATATTTGTATTTACTGTTCTTTCAAAAACTTAGTACTTATATAAGTAATATTTCGACATGGTTTTCTTAGTTACTGAAAAGTAAAAGAAATGCATATACAAGTTACAGGGCTTTGTAACACAAGCCCCATATCTCGGAGTTTATAAATCCTTTTCGTCGTGTTTCATATTACGTAACTGAACGCGACTAAGCAATCTTTTAATATGATGCTGACCTTACACTTGGCTTACAGGGTAATGACCTCTTTGATACGTAGTAAATCTTTTGTCTGCTATTATAACATGTTGCTTGGGATGGCAATGGATGCAAAAGGACTTAAAAAGTCCTTACCAGAATGTTCTGTTCTCTTGCCAAGAGTCATGTTATTTATGCACTCCCTTGAAAATAATATTACCATTCCTTTAATATGTATTTGGTCTTCCCCTTCTTCTTTCACCAACTTTTATTCATCAGTTTCGTTTGTTTCACATGTGTTTCCTTCCTCGTCACATGCCTCTACTTCACGGTCTTTAGCATGGCTCTCATCTTCTCTCAACACAAAAACGGGTCTTCAATCCACAGCAATATTTTTTCTATCGATATTTCTATTTGAGTAGGTACAACACTACTAAGGCCAAGAGTTACTATGTAGGTATTTGTATTGACATCATCTGGCCATAGTTAACTTTGAAGTTTTTTTTTACGTACTTTTTATTGCACGCTTCTAAGAAGGAATATGGATGGGTTTTAGTCAGTACAAGTCTGACACTCCCTTCCGCGCCCCCAGACCGGGAAAGGTCATTTGATGATTTCCCATCCGAAAAAAAAGAAAAAAATGTCTAACTTTTTGTAGTTGTGCGTGACTTAAATTGCTTGTAGTTTTGATAGGCTCTTGTACCACTCTTGAAACATTGGGTGATCACAGTTAGCTGTCTGTAAGATACTTTTAAAATAAGGACACAAGTGCATTCCTTTTACCTCCTTAGTCGTCTTTAGCGTCAACTAGGGGCAAATGAATATATTCTCTGTCGGTAAGATAACTTATAATAAATTAAATTAATCACATGTGGCGTTTTGTAGTATCTGCCTACCCCCATCGGAAAGGCGTGAGTGTATGTAAGTAATTAATGAATACTGTCACCATTGAACTTTTCCCGAAAATTTTCAAGCTAACACCATATTCACCATCTTGTCTCAAATGATTTGGGGTCGCAACATGTGTAAGTACTCTTACTTAGGATCTCTTACCCGCCATCTCCGCAATCGCCCCGTTCAACCCTCATAGGCACATTTTCCAAGTAAAACATTAAAATTAAATTTATCGAGATACAACAGGAATACTACCAAAAATGTTGACGATATCTTTTTCGCTATAACATTGCACGAATTTGGTCTACAAAAACATGGTATATTGACTCTGCCTGGTCTAGCTAGCTCCTTATAAGGAGATAGAGGCACAGAGCTCCTTATAAGGATCGGCGCATGAGTTGCGATATAAACGATACAACCTTGATTTAACAGATTGACGTGCTAAGAGTAATTTTAGCGAATGCTAGATTACCATTGAAAGATTTTTGTGAATATGATTTAGTTTATGTTTAAATTTGGAAAACCAGCCTTAACCATTCCCCACTGCTGGGACACGGGCTTCTGTGACATGGAGTAGGCCTTTATCCATCACATGAGCCTAGTGCGAGTTGAAACATGTCAAAATCCTTCAAATTTTTTGTTTTCGTTTTTTTTTTTTGGTTCAAAGACATGGAGGTTTTTTCAGGATGATTTCCTTCAAAGTTTTGAGGACAGTGGTGATGAAAAATAACGTACTCAATATAAAGTTTATTTTATACTCTCTGTGTAAGCGTTTTTTTGCCAAAAATGTTCACTAAAGTATTGAGGTTTTGGTAGAGAATCAAATCATGGTACTATAAGTTCCTTACCCCGTGTTGATGAACCTTCTGAATCTTCGTATTTCAAATATAACACTGCTGCCGTTTCCATGGCAACGTAGCGTGCGCCCGCGGCTATGTCGATGCATTCTTGTGAGTGAATGGAACGCTTGTGAGTGAACGATAGCTCTCGTAAACTTTTGTATTGGACTGTGGTTATAACAAATACTGGAGTGTAGTTAGGGTTGTCTAAGAAACGGCTAGAAGAGAAGTGAGGTCCACCGGGATTTTCCTGTCTGAAGTCCATTATAACATGGGATTTGTCCTGGGTTTTACACGTAAACCCATAGGCCATACCTACTGATATTTAAAATTTCTGTTTATTTTTCCATCCTTGAGCACGGATAGACCACGAAGTGGGTTAGACTATAAGATACTTTGCATATATAAGCTGGTTTGACATAACCTTCTCAGCAGCTTAAATTAATTGAACATCACGTCATCGCTGCTAGAATGTCACTTTACCACTTCAGGTAAGGTTAAACCGGCACGGACATATTGCGGACGCGGCTCCGGACACCGGACAGATAATTTACTAGCATATGCCCGCGATTTCATCCTCGTGGAATTCGGTAATTGTCCCAGGGGATCGTGCTACCGGGACAATATCCTGTGTTAATCCAGGTTATATACCGGCCGGTTTGCGCAAACCTATAACACCCTTAGCTCCACCTCTTCGCCGTACAGTGTTTGGCTCTAATTCGCCTATACCCCGCATGTGCAAACTCATAAACGAACGCAGCGACCTGGTTGACGTCCACGCAGACTCAATATCGAGGTTTGTCAGACTTAATTAGTGTTAGTATTTAATATAATTTTAGAACATAAAGAATTTAAATTAAATTTATAATCTCAAAGAGCACTTTGCATGTGGTGTTTGCCTGTAATTGGTTGTGCAGTTAGATTTAAGACACAATTACTAAATTTTCCTATATGTATTATCTGTAACAACTGTTGGTGAACCTTAATTAAATAAATAAATATATAATTATAATATCTATACACTGGTCAATCAATAAATACAGGTCGAGTATTATTTGACTCTCTCAACACGCAAAGGAGGAGCAGAATTTCAGCTAAATCCGTTTAGTAGTTTTTGCGTGAAAGAGTAAAAAATATTTATACATCCATCCATCCTCACAAACTTTCTCATTTATAATAGTAGTAAGATACTTCTCCTGTATGCCAGCCCTATTCGCTGCAGCACTAAGCCTGCTCTAGAACCTACATTGATCTAAGTTATTCAAGTTACAAAGTGTTCTAGGGATAATAGATATTGACTCATTGTAAGCCGCACTAGACGGTAAACTCTACTTACCTTCCTAATACTTGTCGTGGTTGTACTTTATGGTCGTACAGACGAATAAATATTGCTAAGCTATGGGCTTCAAAGAGAATGGAGAAAAGTATGCGGTGTATTTTAGAGCCTAGTAGAGAGACGCGTTTCCGTTTGTGGCATACACTGACTATCAGTAGCGAAGGGTTAATTTTTTTAAGAGGTAAGCCGGAGTACATATTTTTAATGTGATTATATTATTTGTCTGTAAAATACTGACCCGTGATACTGACTGTGCCATTTTTCAAAGGGAATCCGGTAGGAATCGAGTTGTATTGAACCTTCCCACTGCTGACTATAAAGGAAAAGTAAGAGAAGTAGGTACATACAAACATAAGTAATCAGTCTTAAAAGTTCCCACTGCTGGGACACTGGCCTCCTCTATGAGAGAGAGTGGGACGTTCACGAAATATACCGAGTGACCACACGGGCCCAGTGCTGGAATTTTTGATTCTAGGACGTGCAGGTTTCCTTCACCGTTTTGAAAGCAATTCAAGGTCAAATTGAATTAACTTAATAACTTCCAGACGACACCCTTCAAGCCCGTTTCGCTAGGTAATTTAATTTATCCTTACATATTTCAACGTATGTCCTTTTACCTTACTACTGTTAACAACATTTGAACCCACGACCTCACGGCTCAACACCAATCTATAATTGAATTGGTTCCCTTGGTTCAATGACCTAACTAAAAATACTAAGATCTCAAATTACAGGCACTAATAACAGTTAGCTCTTAATTCAAACAATGCGAAGCTAAACAATGCTGCGCCTGCGCGGCCGGTGTGAAACACAACACACGGGGCAGCTACAGAAAATCTACTTCGTACAGCGGGCGAGAAAGTTTTCGGAATTGTAAAGAACTGGGATGACACGCAAATCATGTTCAAAGGAAATATCACGTTAGTGGTCACAGGTTTATATGTAGCGTTCCTTCCGTTCTGACGTGTCGATGACAGTTTTAATGGTGGCAGAAATTAGCTACAAGTTTATTATGTACTAGCTGTTGCACGTGTCCCTCGTCCGCGTAAAATTATTATGAAAATATTATTTCCCTGTTTGAATCGGGTTTTGTTAACAATTTCAAGGGTTTTATTGTTTTTTTGCACGGAACCCTAATCCTTTTTCTTATAACATCAGCTATCTGCCAGTAAAAGTCCCATCAAAATCGGTCCAGCCGTTTCGGAGATTAGCCGGAACAAACAGACTGACAAAAAAATTAAAACTTTTAGTTACAAGAACCGTATATACTTTTTGCATTGCATTGCATTGCATGCATTTAGTAAAAATCTGTTATTTTGAACAAACAGACACTTCAGTTTTATTTATTTGTATAGATAAAAGGGTATCAAAAACTCGTAGTTGGTTTAGTTATTTTTCGTTTTTAATTTTGATTGTAAAATACCTAAGTAAAGTAGTATCAGTTATTAAATGGGTTTATTCCCGTCTACCCCCACGGGGCTGTCCCCACTGGTGGTAGTTGCAACTATTTGTCGCATCTACCACCACTGGTGGTGATGCTACATCCAGTCATTCCTGTCAGGCGTTCCTAGGCATCAGTAGTCAACGCATGACATGATACCATGTCATGTAAGTGTCCCATGGTTTGCGGAACATTTGCCCTCCAAACTGAAATCGCTTTAAATCTACAAACCATCAATAAAAAAAGAAGAATGATCGATGAACGTGGATGAGGTAAAAGGAGTATGTAAGGATCGTAGCAGGTGACGTTCTGTGGTTTCTGCCTACCCACATAGGAAAAAGGTGTGAATTTATGTTTATAAGTGTCACTTTTCTGCTTCTCTATCATAGACATGAAATAGTAGAACTTCTGCATATTAATGTGATGTGGTACAAATCGCTTCCGAGCCGCCAGTCACGATTCAAGTTACTGCATTCCCGGACCTACTAGTGATGGGGATATTCACACCCAATTTGTACTCAAATATAATAGACAAACTTGATAACAAATCCAGAATAAACTGTCGTGTCTCAAAATTTACGAAGGAAAGTGTTCAGAGCCCCTCAATACTCGTAAGTAACCAAACGACGTCACCTAATTTTACAACAACTTCCTTAATTTCTGCCAATAATACTTAGACAGGAAGAAGACATTTTGGTCGTCATGTCTTATCTACCAAGGTCTAACCTAAAATATTGGACACTAAGCAAGACCTAACAACTGAATAAAATTAGCATTAGACCAGACCTTCCCTTGATAGACAGAAGGCTCTTAAGAAGTGATTTTTCAATCAAGTTTAATATCGATAGAAACGGGATGTCCCACCCCTATTCACTGGAGCAAGCTCTGCAAATATTGTTAACGCGATACACAGCACACACTCTAGACTCCACCATAACGATATTTTTCATAGTAACTATGATAAATGAACTACATTCTCATAACATAACATGAGCCAGAGGTGTATCTTCAGTTCACTAACATTTCGCCAGTTATGTTTGAGTCTCATGTAATACGGGGCGAGCCTATCACCATCAATCGGGCACAAAACTCGACTCCAGGACTGCAACTGACCTGCCAGGGCTGCGGAACTGTTCGAAAGAGATACTGCGGCCCTGGAACACAAAGGGCAAAAAAAGGAACATGGATGGGTTTTAGTCAGTAAAAGTCTGACACTCTCTTCCGCTCCGCCCAGAGCGGGAGGGGTCATTTGATGATTTGAACCGAAAAAAAAGGGCTGCAACTGATAAATCTCTCATAACACTTATCCTACATGGCAATCCAGGACCTAATGCTCCGCACACCAACCCTACACTAGATCAATGAGGCAGTTAATTTTAATGAGTACTACCTTTTTTTTTTTTTTTTTTTTTTTTTTTTGGAGGGTGAGAAATCATCAAATGACTCCTCCCGCTCTGGGCGGAGCGGAAGGGAGTGTCAGACTCTTACTGACTAAAAAACACCCATGTTCCTTCATTGGCCCTTTATGTTCCAGGGCCGCGGTATCTCTTTCGAACAGTCCCGCAGCCCTGGCAGGCACCGGCCCTTGCGGGCCCCTCCCGTATGCTGACAACTCTTTGAGGCGCGCGTGGAACACGAACGCGCCGTCGACACGGCCTGCCCGTCGTCATACGACGGACGGACGGCGAGCTAGCCCATTACTCGCCGTCCACAGGCTCGCGCCTACGGTGGCCGAGAGCCATCACGGCGTGGCCCCCGACGCCCGGTGCTTCTCCCGCGGCGGCTGGGACGTGAGGAGGTTCTCTCCCTCTCACGTTCCGCCGCCTCCTTCGCTAGCATGACTGCTTCGCAGAAGGAGGCGACGGCTTCCCATTCCCTCTCGCCCCGGACCATGGCTTGAACCAGGGCCGGGCGCGAGAGGTCGCCGCCGCCAATCGCCGCTACGAGGACACGGCGGTGCTCCTCCCAAGCGGAGCAGACCTCGATGGTGTGCTCCACCGTGTCCTCCGGTCGATCCTCGCAATTGTAGCATCCGGGCGTTTCCTCCCGCCCGATTCGGTACAGGTACCTCCCGAAACATCCATGTCCGGTGAGGACCTGCGTCAGGCGGAAGGTGAGGGCGCCGTGGCGCCTCTCAAGCCACTCCTCAAAGAGGGGACTTACCGCCACTATCGTGGCGTGCCCTGAACGGGGTTGCGATAGTCGCTCTCTCCATGTCGCCATGAGATCACGGCGGAGGTCTGTCCGCCGCGCGACAATATGCCGCGGCAGCGGAGTTACCCCCCGGCTCTGTACCTCCGCGCGCCACTCGTGCAGGCGCGCGAGGACTATGGCCTCCAGATCCCATGGCGGCAATCCGGCAAGGAGGCTCGCCGCCTCGCGGGAGATCGTGCGGTACCCACGGATCAGCCTTACGGCTACCACCTTTTGGGGCGCGTTCAGGTAGTGCTTTGCACGCAACCTCAACGAACGCGCCCACACCGGGGCCCCGTAAAGGGCCATGGACCGCAAGATCCCCGCATAGAGCCTCCGGCAGGAGGCGTTTGGCCCCCCCAGGTTGGGCAGGAGCCGCTTGAAAGCAGCCCCGGCCTTTTCCAGTCTGGGAGCCAAACGTCGGAAATGCTCAACGAAGTTCCATCGGCTGTCGAGGACGAGTCCGAGGTACCTCAACGTCGACTCGACGCCGACGGGAACCCCTCCTACCGTGAGTATGGATCCCGACGGTGGCGCGCTCCGAGGCCCATGAAAGCACATGGCCTCAGACTTGTGCAATGCCACCTCGAGACCCAATTGCCGGATCCTCTCAACGACTAAATGAGTACTACCTTAAACTATGTCCGTCATCGAGCCTCATATGGTATATGAACGATATACTTGAACAAACTCGACAACATACGCCTACGGGCTTTGCTTACTGACCGGATTACTTCAAGCCTATTGTTGACGCCACCGATGATGGATGCCTGCCTTCGGCTCAGGGCTTTCATGTCATCAATCAATTTGTTAACGTGGTAGGTGATAATGGGAAGTTGTGAAGCCTTTGTGCAATAGAAAGACGAACAAAAAATATTGTTATTGCTCTACCTAATAAAATTATTGGCGACCAGATGGACGGATTCTGCGGGAATTTATAAACAGTTGCTGAGGGCCTAGATAATGTAATGGAAGCAGTACCTAGGTAACCTTGGTAGCATTTTTGAGGTCACGACGTCGTTGTGAATATACGACACGCATTCGCAAACGATTGTAAGTTGTTGCCCCCTGCACCCTGGCGAGAATCGTCGACATGACGTAGAAGAAGACTATCTGTCCAGTTAGAGCCGACAGTATGTATACTTTGCGTATGAATAAAACCTGGTAGCTGAGGCCACCAGTAATTGAATGTCGTCTCAGAATACACTAAAGTCTACCCCGTTTAGCCCGCAGATATATCTTAGTATTCTGTTCGACATTGCGCCTACCATAAAATCTCCATAACTGTGGTAAACTAAATAAATATGCAACAGCAAAATGATCGATTTGCATAATATTTCCTCGGCTTTCGTTCAGACCATTTTGTCACTTAAAAGAAACTTTACAGAAGTTTTATGGACTAAAAGAATGCAATGCAACAATCCACCAACAGGCAATGCGGTTATGCATGGTCGGTGTTACGTTTACGGTATGTATGGACTACGGAGGAGGTCGTGGGTAAATAATAACAGCCGTAAGGTACGATTTGCGAGGTAGTCGTGGATAGGTGACGATCTTTACATTAAATACGGAGTTCCACGGTTTCCATATTTCAACCAATGGCACTGGTTTTGAAGACCAATTTCGGGTCCACTCTATTCGAATTTAGCGCTCGATGTTGAACTTTATTGAAAAATATTAATCAAAATCAAAATTGTTTATTTCTTCAACAAGATTACAAAAATTGGTTTGTGATTGGAGTCTTCTTTTAAGCAAACAATGTCTGTATTAGAAGACTCCGCTCTTCCACAACAAAAGAAAGAAAATTATTAATAACAGATTTAACATACGTAAGTAGACAAGATTGGCATAAGTATAGTTTGTGTGAGTGTGTGTTTGTGCGTCTGTGTGAGATTATAGGTTACGTTGAATTAATGTTGGTCCATCCCATTTGTACAAAAAATCATCCCTCTGGACATGAATTTTGTTGACTAACCTGGAAGTCTTGAAACAGACTCCAGACCCAGATTTTCGCTGCAAAGAAAAACTGCTTGGGTAGAGATTCATAGACGACTTTGCTCTGGAGTGTAAATAGTGTTGTTCCGCAAACATTTGGATACTGAGTATCGTCATATCGTGTACATGCAGACATGCATGTTATAGAAACTGATGGACACTGAAGCTGCTAATAGCCGAATTCTGGGCTAACTCGATTGAGATTGCCATCGATAAGTTAACAAGGAGATTGGTTCGATATCGATCTAGTTTCACGGGATTCCAGTGCTGGATTGAAATACTGGATCAATTTGTACTTTAATCATCGTAGCTTCGAGTGGGCCTTCTGCTTTAAACGTTATTAGCGACTTTGTAGAGCAAACACAGAATAAATAACACGTGATTTACGATTTTGAACTATGCTGCGCTTAGAGGGTTATTACTGAGAGACTTACACTGAATATTGTTTGTTTAAAGTAATTTTATGGCTTATTTCGCGTCCATAGTGATTACGTGGTTTCAATAGGGTTTCGTAGTTTATAGTGGAACGAGAAACATTAGTGGTACATGGACAGTATAAGGCATTCTCAACTAGTCAATCTATGGGTTGGGTGAAGCGCAAGGATAGCCCGCGAAATTAAAATAAAAATGAAAAAAACAAAAACAAAATATGAATCGCGACCGTACAAGTTACAGAATCTAGTTATCAGTTACAGAATTATAATCATTCAAATCATCAATACGACCCTGTAAGTTCCATCCATACACCATGGAATGATTATTTGATGAAAAAGTCATTCTTTAGGAATAAATACACTGCGATAGATTACAAAAATATAACCATCTTATTTCCTAAATTAATATACATGATTAGTACGTGTCCAATAATAAACTTTTTCAGTTAGTATCAAAATATTAATCGTATGAGTCAAGAGGCGGAGATTAAGATAGCGCCATCGATTACTAACTACGAAAGTAATTATCAGAGAATGTAAACTTACCCACCATTACACACCCATAGTTTGTTCAGCAGTTAGCAGGAAAAACTGGTGTAGACTAACAAATTAATAAGCTAATTAAAATGAACGATTTCCGCACTATCAATCTCCCATTAAAAAAAGTTTGAAGATATAAACCCAACTCAATCTAGTCACCAAAGCTCCTGAAGTTCCAACAGCGAAAAGTACGCGAATACTATCAGGCATCACCGTAATCAGTTCGATAGTAAGTCCAGTGGAACTCGTCGCACCACTTAGGGGTATCACCGCGGACACGCGAAGTTAAGGGAACGGCAGGACATTAGCTCTCCCGCCATGTAAACATGCGATTACGGAACTGATTAGGAGAAATTGTTATTGAGATTTTAGTCATATTCGCTTACGTATATACAAGGTCCAATTAAAATAGATGGACAAATTTTAACACAGCGTTCAGTACGTCTAACCAAAGATATCCAAGAAAAAAAAAACACTGATTAAAGTGATTTTGTTTTGACTGTTTTATGGATGCGTTTATTCTAGAGTGCCGGCAATTTATTATCTTAGGTCAAAATAAAATCACTTTAATCAGTGTTTTTTTTTCTTGGATATCTTTGGTTAGACGTACTGAACGCTGCGTTAAAATTTGTCCATCTATTTTAATGCTAGAGTGTCTGTAGGTGTACTGGTTATGTATCGAAGAATGATAATACGTTTGATCTAAGCGGGTACTTTGGATTGATCCTAGGCTAGATCTCACAGACGGATAATTTGTGTTTTTCAATTAAAATTCTGCATGCTGCAGCCTGGAATCAAAGCAATATGAATATGTATTCGGTTGATGAAAAAAGGCTTATCCATATTACATAGGTTGCATGACTTAAGTAGCAAAATATGTACAATTACCTCTTGTATGCTCCATTTCTGCTTACCCCCTTGAAAAACTGGTGTGACTTGATGTCAGTGCGTTTTGCAAACAGATTTGAGATTTCTTCAGTGATCTTAACATTTAATCAAGACATATTAACATCATGTCTGTGGGATACCGAGGAGCTAGGCAGAGGTGTATCTAATAGTACACCCACATTTCGCCAGTTATGTTTATGTCCCTTAAGTAATAGGGAGCGAGCCTATTGCCATCAACCGGGCAAAAATCCAGGCTCCATGGTTACTACTGAGAAATTTCTGATGGACAAACCCAATAATACTTTGCCTGGTCTAGAATCAAACCAAGCAAAGAAAAAGGGTAGTCATAATAAAATAATGGATGATACTATTCTATCCAACGACAAATTCGTGTGAGTCGGTACTAACTTTCCCAAAGCCACATTAAATCTATGCAATCCCTAACTTAAAACTAAACTACACTAAAACATTTTAAGTGACTGGGTGTCTAGTTAGCCTAGATAGTTCTAATTAACAGCTGTGAGCTAAACGCCGTACCGTTGGGACCTAGTTCTAGTGACCCTAGGGGTTTAAGTAAATGTGTTCAGTGAAATATTCTACTCAGACCCCGCTCGTGAAGGTACTTGGTGTTCTAGCGTGATAAATGTTACATGTACTGTTTCGTGGAAGTAAAGCCTTGTTTACTGTTCCCAAGCGCATTTGAAATAAGGTAACGATAGATTAAAATTATTTTCAGATATATTTACACCTACCACTGCTTGTCTCTGCAATTCTGCATTACTCAAAGGTTGACTGGTAGAAAATGCCTATGGCATTAAGTTCGCCTGTGTGCTTTGTGCTTGAAGTGTTAAATAAATAAATAGACGGAAAAAACGTTAACGAAGTCGTAATGAACTTGCGAGAGCCTAAAAGTGACGACGAACTGGCAATTCTGCAGTTTTGCTATATGGCTTTACTGAGACATGAGATCACATATTTCTATGACATTTCTTATGTTTAAAATAGTGTCTTAAAGTAAATCTCTTTGTCTTTGACTCTGATCCAAAAGTGCCTATTTGATGAAAATGTAAACAAATGGGAAATGAGAAAATGGACCCGTGAAATCTCATTTTCATCAAGGTTAAAAGAAACTTATTCGCAGTAACGTTCGATATCAAAAAGCAATCACAATAATAAGTTTATTTTAATTACAATGTTATTTTTAAATACCGCTTTTTAAACATAGGTTAAGTTAAGAAGTAGGAAAGATTATTGATTTAAATCAATTACCTTTTATGATTCATAGATCAACGCCATTAATATGACTGTGTCGATTGATAACTCATAAAAGTCAATATTTATACTCGCATGACTCATTCGTAGATGACACATTAATATGACAGATAAGAAGCAGTTATACTACTATTATTTATGATTATTGATAATATTATGATAGTGGGTTATTCCGAAGTCGAGCAAAGTGTTATTAGGTTTTTCGTTTAAGAATTTCTCAGTAACATTCCGGAGTCTAGATTAGTACCGGGGCAAACTTATTGTCATCAAGGCTCGCCCCCTACATGGGACTTAAACATAACTGGTGAAATCTGGGTGTGCTATAGGTACCTACCTATTGCACACCCAGATTTCGCCAGCTATGTTTGACCTCTGCCTAACTCTTCGGGGATTACAGGCATGATGTTACTTAATCCTCCTGCTGCCCTATAAAGTTCCCAGTATGGTCAGCAATTAAAATAATATTTCACCTACGTACGTTAGCCTAGCCGCGAAATTACAAATATCACATTGCTGGAAAACGGGCTTACTTACATAAACATTTTAATCGCTACAGGAAATAAAACATTCGCCAGCCTTTAAAACCAAATCGATTACTATTGAACATCAAATAGTAATAAAATAAACATCAAATCTTTCAAACTTGACTTCTGAACCTCACTAAAACATCAATATTTCTTCTATGCTAGAGAAAGACAGCGCTATTGGTGTATACAGATGTCTCTGTCTAATATTGGAAAAACTTACTTTTAAATAGTGCTGTGAAGTGTGGGATATCATAGGAATCGAATATTCATAAAACCGTTTTACGATTATTTTACAACTTGTAAAAATTACTAAACTCTTATGATAAAAGCATATGAAGTGCTTTTCATTTCCGTTCGAAACGTAAAGGTTTTATTTTTATGGCAATCTTTTAGTTCCGTTTTACGTTGTTTAATGCAGTATTAGATGGTGGTGAGTTATTTCGGTATGCATAATTAGACTATTATGTGTCCACTGTTGGAACACTGACCTGTTCTCCACCACGCGTGCCAAATGCGGGTTGATGGACTTCAAATATTTCGTTCTAGGACGGTGCCGGTTTCGACAAATGATGGTGATATAAATAGGTAAAACAAAACAACGCCCATAACTACTAGATACATAGCATTTGCCGTAGAAGACGCCAAAATGATAAGTCATTTATGTATTTAATACTTACAATTCGCAAATGTTCAGAAGGTTTTGCCTCCTACACCCAAATTTCGGGGGTGAATACTGGGTCTTAGACCTATGCAACAGCCATTATGGCTAAGCATAGCAAAGGGACTCGTGGCTAGTGGCTAGGCAGTCAATACATGATGAAAATCCTGACTATCCATCTTATCATTGTATCACTTGAAAAAACCACTCCTTAGCGATTTTCTACAATTCCCACATAAGTCATTTAAGTGTGGACATTCATCATGACGAAATTTTCTGAATGTGCCAATATGTCTAATGGGCTAACACCTGGCATTCCTTAAAGTAGGTAAATTGCAAAAGTTGCACATTACGCTTAGTATAATGTCAAACAGACACTTCGCGGACCTGGGCTTTAGTATGACATTATCATAAAGGACATCATAAAAGATGACTCCTTTGGAACGAGAGTCAGATAATTAAAATAGAAGCGTAGGTATTTATTGTTTAATACAATAAAAATAATTATGTTCATTTTACTATACAATAATAATGTTAAAAGATAAAAACGACGAAGTTATCCGCGAACAACATAAAAAAAAAATATAGGTATATATAATTATACTGATTATACGGTCGAATTGAGAAACCTCCTCCTTTTTTGAAGTCGGTTTAAAAAGAGCGATCGCGCTCCGCATTAACACTAGAAACGGCATATTTACCATGTACAAACAGTAAACATGGTATATAATCCCGTTTTTAGTGTTAATGATAATTTTAGTGCCCATGACACAATGAGGTTATATAATACTAGAGGAGCAGTCACAGAGTACATTGTATATATACTGAAATAGAGAACAATCTTCGGCCATAAAATGGGTAACCACGTACGTCTAGCCCACTAACGCCATCTGTTATCACTAGTAAGAATAATTACTCATCATATCTATAACTATAGCTATACCTGTCCATATAGACGCCATAGCATACGTACGTACTTATATCATTTCATGGATGGGGTTATACCAATATTATAGTGAAGGTTTTAAGGATTTATAAATGAAACATTTTATTAATCAAAACAAGTTTATTTGTGCCTTTTATAGCACTTATTTAACTTCTTGGCTTTTATTTGTAGATTGTCCTCATCATCATCAACCTGTTTTCTCCCAGCTAATATTTTATTTATATTTTTACAGTAATTAAAAATCATACAACGAATGACAATGTGAATCAGATAATCAGTTAATTTAATTTTATGGGTTTTACATTTTATAAATTCAAAATCAACAAATATAATTATTGCAGTTTTAATAATTTCATTTAAATTACATTTTTCTATATTCTCTTTCATTATTTCATTGATTATGTCTTGCATATTTGAAATCAGTTGTACTAATTCTTTGCTGGGAGTGCAAAGCCATCGTCGACCAGCATATTCCCTATATTTTATGTATTCGATTTCATTTTTTGATGATAAATCACTTATGCAATCAGAGCAAGATTTAAAAACATGGGATTTTGTTTTTTTTAAGAAATATCCGCTCATATATTGTATGGGAGCAATAATGCGGGGATCCCTTTCTTTTACCTCTAGTGGGGTGAAATTAAATTCGAAAATTTTTGAAAAATCGAATGAGGAGCAGGTCGACGTTGCTTTCGCATTTTCGTTGATGATGAGAGAATGCAATGCATCACAAAAGTCTCCTTCGCAGTTACCACGGGTGTGAACACTGCTTAAATTATTTATCAAAAGAGTGGTGAAAGCAGATTCGAACTGGTCACAGGTGGGGTTTGTGTTGCGACACCCTTGGCTTCTCACTGCGCCAAAGAAATTCTCCAAGGGGTCCTGATTAAGGTGCCGCAACCATACTGACGACACGTTAAAATCCACTCTTAATTTTTTTAATAAAGTTTCTATTCCTTTCAGTGTCCACACCCAATTGGTTACAGAGGGAACAGTTTCTTTTTTACCAGTCGAAGTTATAAATTTCATTGAATTAAATATTTTTATGCCTTCCAACCATGTTCTATGGTGGATAGAGTTCGGCGTTGCTGGGCCAAGTAGGGGTTTGGCGTTTTTATTTTTCATGTTGCTTCCATTTACAGAGTCAAATATTTTGTCCATGAAAAGCAGCAGGTCCGCAGTTTCCTTGCATTCTGTAGGAAGGATGTTCTTATCTGAAACAAAAAGAAAAAAAAAAGTTTTTCAACAAAATTCTATTAGAATCTTGTAAAATAAATATATTTGGAATAACAGTCTTATAATTAGATAATAATATAAAATACAGTCATGATATATGTAAAATAAGCCAAACATTACCTGCTAGATATCCCATGTTAGATGCCACAGTACAGCTGAATATTTGTGAGGCGAATTTAACTTTCATTTTATTTAGTTTTTCAGGGTTGACATGGTTTTCTGTTAATTTTGGGATCAATCTAATGCCCTTGTAACCGGGGTTTTCGTCATATAGCAGTTTTAAATGAGACCATTTTGCGGTTTTTGTAACACCCTCTTTTGTGGTGTATTCCAAATTTTTATTTAAAAGATTGTTTCTAATTCCTTTGAGAAGGTGTGGGGGGTCATAGAGAGGTATAATCTCTTGGTCATTTAATAGAATTATGTTCTCTTTCAATTCCTCTCCTTTTCTTAAATAAATTCCTTTGGTCTCATTAAGCAAAAGTTTGAGAGCCTGTCTATTGTTGGTGCCCTGGTCACATACTGAAGCAACCACTATCAACCCTGCTTCTTGCAAGCCTGTTATGACTTCTTTTATTTGTTTTGCTAGCTCGGGTCCCTTGGTTGCACTTGATGCAAATGTGTATGCAACTGCCTGTTTATAATTATAAATTAGACCACGCACCATAAAAACTTGGGCGTGATCTGCAAACTCACATTTTCTTTCTTGTCCATTGTCAACAAGACCTGTCACTTTGTTCTTCCGCTCCTGGTAGGTGACATTGGGTTTCAGTGACACTTCGTCAAACATTAGTACACACAGCTTTTGTTCCGTTTTCATCAACTGAGCTTTGGCTTTTAATTGAGAGAAAATGTTTTTGTTTATCCCAGGCTTTATATTACTCATTTGAATCAATTTAATAAGAGTTTGCTGAGCGGGCAAAATAAAAATCTTCCTGAAGAATCTATATCCTTTAGGACTTTGCTTGAAGATTGATAAAGCGGCAATTTTTTCCTGCAATGTGAAACGTCGCCCTTTTCCCTTTTTGCGGTCCTCCCGCCATTGCATTCGCATTAATAACTTAGCAGTACTTGTGCAATTTTCGAGGGTTTCTAACACTGCAGGGCTAGACGCAAATTTCTTTGCTGTTTTCAAGTTGGCTGACTGCTGTCTTGCCTTATTTCTTATTTTGCTTATTTTTATTCTTGCAGCGATAAGTTTTTGGTGTAGTTCTTTTTCCACATTTGTAAGGAATACTTTTTTAGTCGTTTTCTTGACAACTCTTTTTCTTCCTGTAAAATAGAAACAAAGCATGTTAATTATTTCACATAATATGTATTATTTTACTTAATAATTTATGTGCACACGACGATATATCAAGCTGTAGATTTGCAGTTTTAGATGACCTTGTATGGAATAGACTTTTCGTACAATGAGAGGTAACCTTATAATGAAAATGATATTGTTGTGCGCACAAATTGTAAATTTTCACTAGGTACTTTTGTTATATCAGTTCATTGTAAACTACCTCTGGCGAAGCCAAAAGTGAAATAATCCGAATAAATCATAAATTAAAATTAAAACTTACCAAGACTTAGTTTTATATTTTTCTTGGCGATTGGAAGATTTCCAAGTGGCATGATTTTCTCATGCACTGGAGTGTCTGGATCTGAAATATGAGGATATTTATTTAACACGTTGAACGCCAACGCGGTCAGTGCTGACCGACGCGGCCTGAACGGGAAGATGCATTTTTTTTGTTGGCGTTGAACGTGTTAATAATATTTAATACTGGAAGAATAGTAGGCCTTTACCCTGCAGTGGTACAACATAGACTACAAATAATAACATAATATAATATAAGGTCATAAAATAGATGGAGAATGGTTAGGTCTATGTATTTCCTTTCATTTCTTCAGGTTTCTTAAAAGATCAAATCTCATACAGTATAATCATATAACTTTTTTATTTTTTTATTTCTTTCAATCCCCTATGTGATTTGTATTTTCCCTATGAGAGAAATATGTTTAAATCAGAAATAATAAAGACTTACCAATATTTTCTTTTTGTACTATGTCCTTTCCAATGTTCATTGATGTATGCGGCAAGTATTCAAAATTTGAAGTCGGATCTGGAAGAAATATTGTAAGCACTTAGAACTTTTACTGGTTATCAGTTGGGTTTTAACCTATCGCTCTCTGGCGAGTGGTGAAGTTAAAAGTCAAATAATATTTAGCATTCATTTAGTTTTTAGGGTTCTAGGGTACCTCAAACAAAAAAAAAACAGTTTCAGTTCAAAACAATTATTGCAAACAATTGAAGATTATTATCTAAAAGAAAATATTATTATTTTGATGTTTTCTTTGCTAAACATGGCTAGGTATACGTATTTCCTTTCATTTATTCTTGTTTCTTAAAAGATCAAATCGCATACAGTTTTATCTTATATAGCATTGAAAAAACTAATCAGCAAATATTTATCATGTTTAAATCAGAAATAATAAAAACTTACCAATACTTTCATTTTGCACTATGTCTTTTCCAATATTCACTGTAGTATGCTGCAAGTATTCAAAATTTGAAGTGCGATCTGGAAGAAAAATACATCATGATTCATCTTACTAATATACTAATATTATAAATGCGAAAGTTCGTGCGAATGGATGGATGTTTGTTACTCTTTCACGCAAAAAGTCCTGAACGGATTTGGATAAAATTTGGTATACTGACTGATCGTTTATAACCTGGATACTTTTTATCCCGGTGTGACGTACCCGTGGGATAATTACCGAACTTCACGCGGGCAACGCCGCGGGCATAAGCTAGTTTCAAAAATTCATACTAATATTATAAATGTGAAAGTAACTCTGTCTGTCTCTCTGTTAACTCTTCACTACTAAACCACTTATCAGATAGGGATAACATTGGGAATACAGGTAGACCACGACCTGGACTGGGACATAGTATAGATTTTGTCCGATAATACATTCCTTTGGGATAATTTTAACGTTATTTTGTAGTTATCTGACTCCCATGCTGGCGAACACGTCGCAGAAGCTAGTTATAAATAAATGCTTTTTACAAATTAATAAATTAAAAAGTAAAAATAGGCACCTGATGATGTTGATGGCAGTTCCAGAATTTGTTGTAATGGCTTTCTAGTAACAGATGTTAATCTCCTCAGTGACAATGGTGCTGAAAGAAAGAACATATCAAAATAGAGCTACCAATGACTAAAGTATCAACATAAAATCCAAACAGGAATACATACAGCACAGTGGTGTATATTCCTTTATGTACAATTATGATTTATACAAACCTGGTATATTTAATGTTGGCACAGCAATGTTGCTGATTTTGTTGTTACGACATAGATATATATCTTCAAAGTGTGAGCGACACACACGGCGGTACTTAAATATGCGCTCATTTTCCAAGCTCAAGATATCACCACCAATAGCATAAAGCCATGTGTTGAAGCGTTCTTTATCCTTTTCAGGGTTTGGGAACCCATGGAGCACTCGATGCATACCTAAAATAAATAATAAAGTCCTTAAAATTATTGGAAAATAACAAAAAAAGTTAAGTTTACAAACACCAATTATGTTATACTGCCAAGATCTCAACCATTCATAAACAATAGCACTATCTGAAAGCACTTTAATCAAACACTGTTTTAAGCGTTCACGGTTTAAAACTAAACTTATTCTGTCACTTGCGGGATATCTTCCGTGATTGTTCATAATTTTTACAAGATATCCAGTAAGAGATTGTATAAGTTTAGCACTATATTATTATCCTCTTTGAACAATAGATATCTTTTTTATGAATTTTGTTTACTTTGGGCCGATGGGTGCAAATGGTACAGTATCAGTATGACTTGGCCAAAATAATACACAGTAAATAAACAAGTTTGTATTGTGACAGTGTGATGATTCCTTTTAAAGTAGTGTCGAACACAGAACATATATAGTGTCGAATTCATAATATATTCTTTGGCGTATTTTTTCGGAACAACTCTACTCTACTATAAATTCGGCTCTAACACTTAACCGGGAAAAAAGGTCGTAACATTTCAGCGGATCAATGGAGGTGTTTCATTGCTTATACATAAAGAGTAGTCTCATAAATACACGGTACGGAAATTATTGATTTAGTGTATGTCAGGTTGCCTGGTAGTTAATTTAAAATAACTAAAATGAAGTCTGACATACCTCCACTCTCCTTGCATCCTGGAACACAGCAGTGCTTGTCCGAAGACATGGTGCAATAAAACAGATACTAAGAGTCCTATCTCAACAAACACAACACAAAATTCCTTTCTGGTCACAATTATACATTAGCCGGAGGAACTTTAGCTCAACTCAACGACAAAATGCACAACAAAACACAGAAAGATCGCAAAAATATCGCATGAAACCGGCGCAAGCGTCAGGCATCAGCAGACATTTGCATTTGGGGTTACCAGTTTATTGATTAATAAACCACCAACGAAATTTAGCTATACTTCCATTCTAGTACAGCAAAGTTATGATAAATATTATTAAAACATTTTCAGAATGTTTTTTTATATAGCCTAAAAAAAAACAAATGTTTTTCTAACAGATTGGTACTAATAAATTCTTTGTAATTATCAATAGTGATTGTCATAAATTAACAAAATCTACTATTTTAGTAGCAATCAGCCACACAAAACTATCAATTTTCAATTTTGTTTAGTGCCATCTGTAGGACTTTTAGTGAACATTAGCGCAGAGCGGCCATGCCCGCCATCTCTTATCACTAGTTGGCAAATTTTCACGATATAACCCGACAAAATTAAGAAACTATTTTTCAACTTGCTTGCTTCAGGCCTATTACATACTTCGTGATTTAGTATTATTGTAACCACTGCCTTCCCCAATGTTTTGTACTAAGATTGTACCGCCTGGGAGCAGTGTCCTACTAACAACTCTTAGAAAAACGTAGCCACTTACGAATTTAAAGTCGTAGCTTTGAAACGGATACATAAATTATGTCATCTGTCAAAATAATATGTTTGTCTCATTTCTTCTACCGTCAAACTAATGATATTGGAAAGAGACAAGACATTGTTATCGGACGAACGGTCAGAGTTGCCAATGATCCACATAATTTCCCCAGAATGAATGAAGGTATTTATTGAATCAATTACTATGAAAGGTTGTATTATGTATCTTTCAATTGAGAATTAAAGAAATGGATGGATTTATGTACTCAAAGGAAGAAAAAAATGCGTAAACGTAAATATTTTATTTCAAGACTATTAAGATTGTGTAAAATAACTATTGTTCAAAATGGTTTTTTTTAAATCTTTTTTATTATATTACAATCTAGCCTAATAAGCAATTTTAATCTCACTTAATTTGCTAAAAGTAAAATTAATCTAAGAGCACGTCCATTGCGTTTACTTGTCACTTTGTTCTTGTGTCCATATAAATAGATAAGGACTGTTTTGTAGAGCAGGATTTTGTTAGGAACTGACAACGCGGAATGCCTTTCTAGTGACCAGTTCATGCATCTGTAACGAATTATTATATTAAAATATTAATAAGAATAATTATATTAAAATACCTTTGTTTAATCCAAACAGACTATAATAATAATTAAGACTTACAGGAACATACTTTCGTCATTCACTAAACTCCCAAGTCTCTGGCAAAATAAAAATCGTTTTTACTGGTAACACTGATGACAATAAAAATGTTTAAAAATTTGACTTCGTTTCGTCATGTTTTTTTGGTTAATCTGAAGAAAATTTAGCTAACTTACCTGTGAAATGTAACACCACATGTTTTATTCATCTTTTGAGACCGTGACATACAAATTTTAACCGCACATTTCCCCATTTTGTATTTTTTTTAGTTTTAAGCAATCGCTCACTTGACGTCAACTTGACAACTGAAGTCAGATAAGGCTGTGGCCATCTACGACCCGGCAACGCTTTGGCGGCGAGCACTGCTGATCTAGTACTATATAACATCATTGCCATGACAGTTTAAAAACTTATATCGAATCCATTAAATTACTTACACATTTTTTTTTAAATCACAACGAATACAAAATTCGCAATTCGCTTCTAAAATATCTATACTATGGTAATTTATTGTTGTCTACCTCGATTTGCTTATCTTTCATGCCGATGAGACAAGGAGAGAATTCGCGAGCATGTAAATAATACAGCATATAGGTATAGCATAATTAATCAACAGCAGTCCAGTGATTTATGTTAATCGATAATTACAGCGAAAATCGATTGGCAATAGGTAGGTATCGAATACCAGCCAATTATAGATAATTATCATGCCATACAGGGCTTGTGTATGAGTCATACTAAATATATGTATTGATAGACTATTCTCAGTTCTGTAGGTGCAGTATAAGTACTATTTTGCCATAAATAAGGGCTTGGCTTCAATAGACAAGATAATTAATATATCTATTAATTTAAATAGTTATTAATTTGACTGCCTCGTTGATCTAGTGGTCACAAGCGCGACTGTTGGAACATGAGGTTTTGGGTTCGATTCTCAGGTCGGGCAAAGTATTATTAGGTTTTTTCCATCAAAATTTCCCAGTAGCAGCCACGGAGTCTGGTCGTAACTAACCAAATGTGGGTGTACGGGTATGAGTTATTAGGTACACGTCTGCCTAACCCTTTGGGGATTACACGCGTTATGTTATGCATGTTTATGTTAATTTCCCAATGTGTAGAGTATATTTCAACATCGATGCGCTCATTGCCTTGGGTACTAAAAACCTTTAATTATCCATTTCAATCTAATAAGGTAAAGAGAAGCCGCGGGCCGCTAGTTAGCAATTAGGCAACCGATGCGTTCATTTATAGAACTTACGTTTGTTTGTTTACTGTATTTGGAAAAATATTAGGTAATACCCCATTCCTATAACTTACCAACTGTTTTGGGTGAATTTTTCCCCGCTTTATCATAATCGAGGCATTCTTCATAATGATGTAGGTAGTCAATGGAGCTTTTTATTAAGAGTTAAGATATATGTACATAAGGTACATACATAAAGCCGTGTCGACGGCGCGTTCGTGTTCCACGCGCGCCTCAAAGAGATGTCAGCAAACGGGAGGGGCCCGCAAGGGCCGGTGCCTGCCAGGGCTGCGGGACTGTTCGAAAGAGATACCGCGGCCCTGGAACATAAAGGGCCAATGAAGGAACATGGGTGTTTTTAGTAAGTAAGAAAAAAAAAAAAAAAAAAAGGTACATACATAAACTCACGCCTTTTCCCGATAGGGGTAGGCAGAAACCACAGAACGCCACCTGCTACGATCATTACATACTCTTTTCGCCTCGTCCACGGTCATAGACATCTAAGTCATACATTCACTAGTAGCGAGTAAGTAAGTACTACACTTCTGACCTTTCTAAAGAACCTCACTAATAAGGTCCTTCATTTAGGTATGTATATGATTGCCTTCGTTGGTCGGTGACTGCTGAGCATAAGTTCCCGGGTTCGATTCCCAGGTCGGACAGTGTTATTGGTTTTTTCCATCTGGAATTCCTCAGTAGCAGCCACGGAGTATACATCTGTGCACTATTGATGTCAATAGGCATAACTGGCGAAATGTGGTGGTGTAGGTACTAATAGGTACACCTCTGACTAACCCTTCGGGGATCACAGGCGTGATGTTTGTGTGGTATGATTTAGGCACATACGTAGATTGATGTATGTGTGTGTGTGTAAGATGTGTGTGTGTATCTGTGTGATGTGTGTGTGTAATATAATTAATATGTCTATTGTAAACAGACCTAATTAGGTAAAATAGGGCATCATAGGGTCTTCCCACTCCCAGTGCACTGTGTTATTTACAGGAGCACAGAGGGCGTAGGCAAACTGACATTATATCAGCAATAATGATTTTTATTTATTTATTTATATGCCTTAAACTATCATTACTGGTCTATAACCAAGGTGATAGAACAGTCACAAATGTATGAGACTGACATAAGCTATCGAAAAGCATATGTCAAATTGTCAATCCTGTAGAGTTTAACGTTTACATCGAAATACGAAAAGTTTTATAAGCGATTTTCGCTTGTTTAGTTTCTTAAGTACTTTGACAGTCACGAGCAATGAAATGTATACATTTTGCAAAATTCAAAAATGCGATTTGATTCCAGTTTCTATACTTCGAGATAAGATCTATTTCGTAAAAGAATGGCGTCCAAAATACTATGTTCGTAAAATGTCAAAAGTTGCTGCGTGTAATGAACACTGCATTGCTCGGGATTGTACCCCATTCGTACAATTTAAAAAAAAACGACAGAAATCAATAAATCTAAACAAATTACTTCACCCAATACGGAAACCTAAAGGCCCGAGAGCCATTCAATCAATTCTGAATTCAGTAATACCTCAATTACATTTCCGTTAAAGACACGACCCAAAACTGATGTCAGACACTTATTGCAACAACTCCATAAGAGAAACCAGCTTCCATTAGTGTCAGACACCGCTGTCTTACTCTCAGCAACTACAGTTAAATTGCTAGACAAGTTTCTAAGGCAGTGGCTCCCAACCTTTTTTTTTACCAGACCACTTTCGTTTTTTTTTTGTTACCATTAATAATAAGATCTAAGTAGAATAAACTGATATTAATCAAAACGTTTAACATAGTCGTTAAATTCAAAAGTAATATAGTACGCAGTAGCAGTACTAAGTATTAGTGAAGCCAAGATTTTAATAGATTTATATTTTAATGTAATGGTTTGTAGTATTGTGATTTCCGAGCTTGCATTTTTTGTACAAGCTTAAAATTTGAAACCTTTCGCGAACCATATTTTACCTCTTCCGAACCACTGGTGGAGTGGTGGTCCACAGACCAAAGGTTGGACACCAATATTCTAAGCTATTTCAGTGCGATTTTCTCTTAGATTTATACAAATTGTTTAATTGCTTACAAGATTTAGTTTATTTACGATGGATGTTGTCGAGAATGGCTGGATAAATCTTCGGTTGGAGCTAATTGTTGGAAAGTGGCCATTAGGATAGATTGTAGATCTAATCGTGATGACTGTCGTGGACTACTAAGGAGGAGGAGGCGAGGGGGCTAAGGGGGGTATATTTCAGTACATGATTCTAGAACGTTGAACATTTTCATCGGTTACCTATTAAAACAGAAATCAGCTGTTCCATACAAAAGTGCAATATCTTCACCGTCAAAATGAATGGGATGTCATTTTATTTAATAATGCGGCGAAAATTATACATGTATTGATTTCACCTCATAAGAGTTAACAAGACTGATTACCTAAGTCAGACTTTCAGGTCATAACGCTATGGGTGCCTAAGGTCATGTCGTCATAGTGACCGTTTATTGTTTTTTGATACTAACAATTTTGTTAGAGATTTTGTTTTGATTCGGGAACATATGTTTCTTCCCAAAAAAAGTCAACATTTGCTGGCTACATTGTTAGCTTATAATATACACGCAGTTATTGATAATTTAACTGAGAGTAGGTTAAGTGATGACACAGTATTATCTCGTATCGCTGATAATACTGTAGTAGATTCTTTAAACTATTAGAGCCGACAAAAGAGAAGATGAATAGTAATATTTTACTTTATCATCAGAATATAAATCGCTTCTCCGGCAAAATTTTAGACGTGGAAATGTTAGTAGACAAATACCACATGGATATTTTATGTTTTTGTGAAACTTGGCTTAAACCAGATAGGATGTTGTTTAATGTGAATAATTTTTCAGTTGCCAGTGCGTACAACAGATCCACCGTGGGTGGTGGTACCCTAATACTTTGTAATAGTTGTCTTAGATAGAAGGAAAGGAAGGATATCACTGCTTACTCTGTTGATCGCTTATGTGAGGTAGCATGTGCAGAGGTTGAAGGGCATACTTTCTTATGTGTCTATAGACCACCAGCATCAAACTTGTCATTGTTTTTAATCACAATGGAAGAAGTATTAAGTAAACTTTTCAGAGATAATAAATTAGTTTTTGTTTGTGGAGACTTAAATATTGATCTATTGGTCAATTCACCAGAAAGATGTAAGCTCATCTCATTGTTCAAATCATTCAATTTAAAATATTTATTTAATGAAGCAACCAGAATAACAGCAACTTCAGCTTCATGCATAGATAATGTATTTACTAATTGTAAAGTAAAAGATTCGTCCTTAATTAGTGGTGTTAGGTCAGACCATACTGGTCAACTTGTATCTTTTGAGTTAGACAAAAAGTTAACCTTAGCCAAAACAATTCGATTAAGACCTCTTACTAAAAATAAATTAAAATCGTTTAAAAATAATGTTCTTTGCAATCTATCTAACGCTAGTTTTGATTCAAAAGACCCCAATATAAATTACGGTACATTATTTTCTACAGTTTGTCAAGAATTTAATAAAACGTGTCCTGTAAAAACAGTTAAAGTTAATTCCAAATCTAAATTTAGTGAATGGGCCACTACGGGAATAAGGATAAGCAGAGATATTCTATATAATTTATACCACGAAAAATCTCTGACTTCAGATCAAGCTTTTCACACTTATGTTAGAAGCTATTCAAAAATATTCAAAAGTGTCTGCGCTCAAGCAAAATCTCAATTAATAGTCAACAAAATTGGTACCTCTAATAATAAAATAAAAACCGTGTGGCAGGTGATTAATAGAGAAACCGGAAAGACACAACAACGAGATCAGAATGAATTGTCTTTGAAAATAAATAATCAAACTATTTCTGATAAGCTAGAAGTCGCTGAGACTCTAGAAAATTTCTTTACCAATATTCCGTTAGAGGTTACGAAATCTCTCCCCTCTTCATCTAAATTAGCTGAAGCACTTCTTAAAGAAAACTTTACTAAGGACATTCCAAACTTTAAATTTAAACCAATATGTATTGATACAATTATAAATGCATTCAAAAGTCTAAACATAAAAAATACTGAAGACTTATGGGGGATATCCGTCAAAGTTCTTGGGGATATTATTGACTCTATTGCTCCTCTCCTAACTGGCATATTCAATCAATGTTTGGATAGCGGCAAGTTTCCTGACTTAATGAAACATAGTAAAGTAATACCAATATTCAAATCGGGTTGTAAGGGTGACCCCTCTAATTATAGACCTATATCTGTGCTTCCAGCATTGAGTAAAATCTATGAAAAAATAATGCTGGACCAGATGCTGTCTCACTTCAACTCAAATGGGATTCTGCATAGTCAACAGTTTGGTTTTACGAAGGGTAGGTCGACAACAGACGCGGGAGTAAAACTCATCAGTCACATTCTGGAATCCTGGGAGAAGTCCCAGGATGCCATTGGTATTTTCTGTGACCTCTCAAAAGCGTTTGACTGCGTCGACCACAACACACTGATCTGTAAATTACACCACTACGGAATTCGTGGACAAGCTGCTGATCTTGTTCTCTCATATTTATCAAACAGGCAGCAAAAAGTAAATGTAAATGGGGCGACGTCCTCCGGGTCTCTAGTAAAGATGGGCGTGCCCCAAGGTTCAATTCTCGGGCCTTTCCTATTTCTTGTTTACATTAATGATCTCCCTTACATGATGGCCAAATTATCGGATATAATTCTATTTGCTGATGACACTTCGCTAATTTTTAAAATAGATAGAAAGGATACGGATGTCTTACATGCCAACGAAAGTCTAACTGTTCTCTCGAAATGGTTCGCAGCTAACAATCTTTTACTGAATGCGAACAAAACAAAATGTCTAAAATTCTCTTTACCAAATGTACCTCAACGGGATATAAATTTAAATCTTGACGGCAAAAAACTTGATGTTATAGCGGAAACTGTATTCCTAGGGATTACTATCGATTCAAAATTGCAGTGGGGACCGCACATTAGAACTCTTTCGGGTAGGTTAAGCTCAGCTGCATATGCAGTAAGGAAAATAAGGCAGTTAACTGATGCAGCTACAGCTAAGTTAATATACTATGCTTATTTCCACAGTATTATGTCTTATGGCATTCTGCTGTGGGGATCGGCGGCAGACGTTGACTCAATTTTCATTTTACAAAAGCGGGCAGTCCGCGCGATCTATAAAATGGGTCCTCGCGAGTCCCTCAGAGAAAAATTTAAAGAGATCGATGTACTGACTCTGCCTTCCCTTTATATCCTAGAATGTATTTTATATGTCCGCAAAAACCGAGGGCTTTTCAAAATTAGAAGCGACTTCCACAATATTAATACACGCAGTAAACACGAAATTGTAATACCCAAATTCAGGTTAACAAAAACTAGTAAGTCTTTTCTTATTAACAGTATACGTTTTTATAACAAATTACCTAAGTCAGTTATAGAACTGACCGATGGAAAGTTCAAAAATTACATTAAACGTGTCCTTATTAAAAAAGCATATTACAAAATCAAGGACTACGTTGAAGATAAAGAGGTTTGGCTTTAGTTCCTTCTGCGCATGCGGCTTCCCTGGTAGCTCATAAACAGCACAAATATGTGGATGTCTCTAACTATTCTCAATCATTTTTTTTTTTTTTTTGTTTTCTTTTCATTTTAATTTACAATGGTTTTTTTTTCCTTTTTTTACAATGGTTATCACATCACTTAAACACCCTTTGTTCAGAATAGTTGCAGCACTGATGACAATATTTTTGTCACTTGTTTAATTTAGTCTTTTATAATATTTTCTTGCCTTTGTATAGATTCTTTTTAACGATTATTTGTGAATGTGTGAACAGTGTAGGCCTTGTAGATTCCTAGATGTGTGTTAACTTTTGTTAACCTCTTATCTTGTTTTCCGTTTTTCTTGTGTAGTAAGCAACGACTTATTGTCGGGCCTATGCTGTCCCCCCATACTTGAGTACTAATGCTGTAACATGATAATATTGTAAAACTAATCATTTTAAAAGAGTAACCATGGAGTTTCTTGCCGGTTCTTCTCCATAGGAAACGACCAACCCGAACCGTGCACCTTTTTGTCGACGTTTCATAAGTGCCCATGTAGGCCTATGTGAAATAAAAATATTTTGATTTGATTGATTTGATTGAAGGAAGTCACCGTGGCCGGCCCAGGAAAAGGTGCTGAGAGGACCTAGACGCGCATTACTAAGGCCGGCTCGAGGGGGCGAACGAAAAAAGTAATTGGAAGGACATGGAGGACGCTATGCCCAGCAGTGGGACGCTCAAAGATAAAAAAAAACAGACTTTCGAGCTTCTGAACAACAGATCAACGTGCTGATCGAAACCAAGAGCGGTCGGTATTAAAAAAAATAACTTGATCGTGGGAAAAAACACGCACCGTAATTATTGTTTATTACGGATTAGTTCTCGTATTTCATTACTTATGAGATTTGGATTAATCAGTGATTGGCTGAATTTGATTGAGTTCTTTATGTTGGCATTATTTCGCTTCCGGTAATAACAATTACTCTATCGGCATTTCAATTATCGAAACATGAATCGATAATATTCCAATAAGTTCGAAAACCGTGGGAACATGACCTTATAACATTCGTATCCAATTTTGACACCTAAATTGTAAGCCACAAAGTTGAAATTTGAATGTTTTCGACTAAAATTGATATAGTTCCGTACAATCAATTTCGACACCTAAATATTATGTTACAGAGTTGGAATTACTATGTTCTGGAGTATAAATTGATATGGTTCCGTACACCTGCATTTTGTCACCACCATTGTTTTACCGTTATTAACAATAACAATGTATTCAATGCCTGCGTCTCGAATTTCTGTACAATTTGCTCTAAATGCATACTAAACTGGTTCATGGAATTGGGACTGCAACTTGCCTTTAACTTTGGTTTTAAAGGTTTTTATGGTTATTTTATTAATTATTTTTACGCGCGACTTCGCCCGGATTGTACTACCCGGATAAAAAGTAGGTATTCTATGATTCTTATGAGCTTATTTCATCCAAATCAGTTCAGTAGTTTTGCGTGAAAGATTAACAAACATCCATCTACCATCCATCATCACTAAGTTTCGCATTTTTATGAGATAGTAAGTAATATTAACTTTAAGAAGTAACTGTGTTTTGTCCGCGAAAATTGATGACCTGAGTTGACGCGGTGTGCCCGCGTGAAGTTCTGAGATTAACTCTTGGGACAGTACCTACTATGGAGATAAGAAGTAACCTATGTCCTAAACCTAACCTATGGTCTATCTGTGTGCTAAACACATAAAGGACGTCTACTCTCTAAGCACGAAGTCCGTAGCTTCGGCTAATGTACGGGCGTTTCCTACTCCGTATCACCTACGAACGTAAAATTAGTTAAGGGCCCGAACTAAAAATGAATGCCATGTACAGCTGATGTCCCTACTCCCGATGTGTTTTCATAACTCATAAATCTGAAATCTGTCGGATGGGCCCGTATCTTCGTTGACGGACTTGGAGAGTAGACCCCTGCTGTGATAAGGTAACACACAGATGTACAAACAGTTACCTACTTTCGCATTTATTATAAGAATGGACATGGTTACGATATGGTGGAAGGGCAGCCTCTTATAGCTATAGGAAGACATTCTAAATTAGCAAAAACATAACTTAAACAAATATCCGTAAATCGCGTACCACGACCGCCATTACCCTACATCTCTGTTGATCCCATAACGGCTAATCGCTGATATGTCTTATCTTTATAATATTGTTTACAAGCCTGTGATATCGCGGCTCTTAGTGCTGCGCTCCTGCCGACCACTACGTGCTTAATCGTCGCGGTTATCGCACAAGTTTGCTGGAACAAATTGTTTAGTGTGTATGTATAAAGATTGTGTGGTCGTCCGGTAGTTTGTAAAGATTTTCTTTTTGTTAATAAAATCTTCAACCATCCTTCATGGACTTAAAGCGATACTCGGCGGCGAGACGATGGACTAGAGTCGTAAGATAGCAGAAGGCGGGCGTCGTCGCCGAGGGAGGCTCAAAGAACGCTGGCGTGTGGTGTTGGGACCGGCCGAAGAAAACCGCATATAAGAAAGAGTGGAAAACTATGGGATAGACCCTTGCCCAACAGTGGGACACCGGACAATACAAAAAAATATTCGGATCTGTGTTAATAAATAGGGAAATCTGGCATTGATACACATGCATGCTCTATGGTTCTCATGTTCTGCTAATCGGTTTTCGCACAAGCTGTATCATATAGTTTATGTTTTAAAATCTTTAGTGTAGAGTATCGATGCCTTTTTAAATCTCCGCGGAAGCATAACAAGATCATTCTATCATCTTTCTGTCTTTCTCTCCGTCAAAGCTTTTCTCAAAAACTGTTTGTCATAGAAATTAGAAAGGCTTGAATCTTAAGTTCAATTTACCGTCAAACAAGCGAAGCCACGGACAATCCCTACCTCGGTAAAAGCATGTTTATGGCTTGTATTAGCATTAACACGTTGATAACGAGGCAAAGTAACATCATCTTGCATTTCAATAACTGCCGACCAATAAGCGAGTAAATGAGTGACCATATTTTTCGTGGTTTTTTTGACGTGGAATCGGCGGGAGTTGATCACAGCTATCACTAAATTTGTTGTATTTATTTTGTGATATTGGGATTTTTCATAAATTCGTCAGTAGCAGCCACGGAGTGTAGATTTGCGCCTGGATGAGGGCAATAGGCTCTCCTCTATTGCATGGGAATTAAACACAACTGGCGATATGTGGGTGTACTATTAGGTACACCTCTGCCTAACCCTTCGGTGATTACAGTCCTGAATGTATAAAGCTATGTCTGATTCTGCCTGGCTCAAGCCGTTCCTTCGTCTGTAAATGTGGTCACTCCCAAAGCGTCGCCTGTCAGGTGCATTAGCGAATTGATCTGGGCTTGAATTTGGAACGCGTGCGCCGATGCGTGGGAGTTGGGTGAACATGTTAATGTTTATAAATCCTCTTGTTTGTGGCCGGATGAAAGGAATGAGACATTATGAGACGTGTTAAATGTCAACTCGCAATGTAATGCAAATTATAATGTGAACAACTGACATTGTACAGTTTGTTTGCGGAAAAGGTTTGGGCCCACTCTCTCTCACAGAGAGTTAGCCTATGTCCCGGCTGTGGGAACTGTTGAAATAAACGACGTAGCTCAGGTTTTAATAACTATTTATTATAAATTTAGAAATTATTAAGTACAGTCATACACGGTAATGTCACGGAATAGAGAGAGCATAGACAGCGATATCATAGAGCGCGTAAGCAAGATAGAAAGGCGCGAAATTCTAAATTAGAATATTACATTCAACACCCTTTAATGCAGTTTTTTGTGCTGTTTATTTGTTTGTGGAATAGGGTTTTAAAATATCTGGAAAGTTTTACAGTAAAGGAGCTGAAAAACTATAATATTAAAGACTTACAGCATACATTTGCATAATTTTTGTTTCATTGTAAATTAACTCTTTGTACCTTGATTATAACTGAAGTAAACACAAAATTACTCAAAGTAAATAAGTACTTATTTACTTATTTTTGATTGATATTCATTCGAAGACATTTAAATATTGGACTAATACCGTATTCATTTGTTACAGGTTGCAACTGTTCGTCGATCGGTTCCGAGAGCAACGTGTGTGACATCCGAACAGGGCAGTGCCGTTGCAAGCAACACGTTACAGGCAGGGCATGCGAGACTTGTGAGGTAATTTATCACCACGTACTTTCTCAACTTCTCTATTGGAGCGAACATTATGTTCATGTACCGTTTTGTATGGCGTACCTTCGTCTGAGGAGTCAGATTGTCTTCTTCATGCATTGGTGACCTTAGGCCTGTTAAACATGGCACGGTTTCTTAACCGTATATAAGGTGGGTTATGGTTGAACCTCGTCTGAGCGTGTGCTGCCGATCGCTCCGTCGATGCTGCCGCGTGTGATAGCATTCCCACTTTGTTTTCTCGCTCTAGCACATAACGGTTCTCAGCAACAGAAAATAATAGGAGCAAGGAAAAATACGATTCCATGCTGCCGGATAAGGAGCCGCGCTGTCCGTGTGTGTATGTCCGATTGTCCGTGTACAAACTTCTGACACAACCGTGCCCGGACCCGTCGACACGGCGAATCAACCGTAGATTTATAAAAACCGGTTTGGACAACAGGCCTTAAGATCGAATGTTCAGTTTAGCTTTCCATCAAATATGGCAATTGGTAGGTTTTAGGAGAGAAACAATGAAAAAGTCAAATCCAAGTCAAGGGCAGGCCCGTAATTCTTAGGGCTACAAATCTGTGTAAACCTGGAATTGAACCAGATCAGTTAGATAATAGTGTTGAGTCCAAAACTCCATATACCATGACAAACTCAAACGCCTCTGTTCCCTAACAAACACAGTTAGGATTCCGCGCAAACAATTTACATCGCATCGTACTTCGCATTGATATTCAAATGGCGGTGTTTCAAATGTCCCCGTGACATTTGTAAGTAATAAACGGAACGGACTGAGGAAACGGAGCGGAATTTATTCGGTGCCACTGTGGGTAAGCAGAGATGTATTAGATAGACCGAGTTGATGAAAAGTTAACTTTATAAACGCCTCTCCCAAATCCATGCAGAGGGCAACTAGGCAAAGATACATTTCATCAGCGATCACATCACATCAGGCCTGTAAGCCTCGGAGGTTAAGGCATACTTAGGTGTACTTAATACACCCACATTTCGCCAGTTAAGTCCCATGTGATAGGGGGCCAGCCTGTTGCCATCAACCGGGTACAAATCCAAAGTTCGTGGCTGCTACTGAGAAAATCCGAACGGAAAAACCCAATAACACTTTGCCCGACCTGGGAGTCATGGGTTTATGACCGAATGCTTCTCTATTTTAAATCTCTTTGCTTTTGTGCCTGTAATTACACCGGCAGCCATAATTAGTATGGTAGTTACATATACTTCCCCCAATCAGCTATTTCACAAGGACCTCGACAGCCATTTAACTACGCGATTTAATTGCTTCAATATCGTTCGCTGCGAAGTGGGAAACTGACAGAAAATGAAGCGGAATTTAAACGTTGTCACTTAAGCTATGCTGCACAGGGATGAACCTAACGCGTGTCTTTAAATTTTGCTTTGCTGTTTTATTACGTGGCGAAGTAAGTAAGCATAAGTTATCATGAAATGGTTTTATGTGTGCATCATTTTTTTTATTTAACTTGTAATGTATGTATGTTTGTCCGGGTGGAATCTTGCAACTGAATTTTGAAGCAGTTATCTTCAACCGATTGAGCTGTAATTTTGCACACACCTTTGGTTCTAGTGACAATACATTACTTCATCTTGCAGCCAGGATCGTCTCCTCACGAGAGAACTCCTCAATGGTTAATAGCTCGGACACGAAACTTTGTATACTCGTACGTTAACAATTTTGATAGATAAAGATGATTTCTATCATGACTTGAACCTGCAGCTAGAAATGTCTTCTTGTGAGGGAACTCCTCAACGGTTAATAGCGCAGATACGAAACTTTGTAGATGCGTTCATATTTGATGGATGAAGAGGATTTTTATTATGAACTCAACCTGCAGCCAGGATCGTCTTCTCACGAGGGAACTAAACGGTTAATAGCATGGATACGTAAAAAGTGTTGAGATAATTATGCGTTATCAGAAATGATTACGACACAACAAAAAATTTGAAAATAAAATTATTAATTAAAAAACGTTTTTTTTTAAAAAAAAGCTTTTATTTAAATGCGCTAAAACAAAGCTTGTCGCGAGATCTACCTGTGTAGAGAAACAAGTAAATTAAATAACTTAACCTGATTGATTTTCATTTTTAAAATTTTCAAACTATAAAGTAAATACGAGCACTTAAATCTCGCGACAAGCTTTTATATCATATAAATTGTGTCATTACACAATTTACGTTATAAGTTTATAGTAAAAGTTTTAAAGGAAAAGTTTATTTTATTCTTTTTAGCGCATTTAAATAAAAGCTTGTTTTAAAAAAAGTTTTTTAATTAACATTTTTTTCCCCATGGGAGTAGGCAGAAACTTCATAACGCTACTTGCTACGATGCTAGCTAGCATACTCCTGTTCGTTCGCCCACGTTTATACATCGGGTCATACACGAACGGTGGTTGCGAGTGCACTTACTGAAGAACATCACCAACAAGTCAGAGACGTCCCAAACTATTTCTTATTTATTTTGACTTTTGAAACTGATTTTTAATGAATCATCAAGCAGCTATCTTGCTTATTATTGACTTCATTTTTTTGACTTAGCTTTCGCCGTGGGCCTTTTTAGTAGGCCCAAGAAAAATACTAATCAGCTTCATAAAGTTATTTTATGAACCATTTTGGTATCCCATGCAATTTCCTACTTCTTCTTATATCCATCTCTAAATCCCATTTAGAGTTCTAATTCGTCTAGAAATTTTATACTACACAGCAAACCAGAACCCAAATATTACGTCAATAACGTCCTAATCCGGCCCTGTCTACCATAATACCAATAATTGGTGTCGGTCGTATCGGAATTGTACCGTGGACTCTCAATTAAATGTCATTGGGACATGGCAAGTATTCGCGAATGTGGGCCACGGCGGCCACAGCTGGCTAATATCTCATGGACATAACAGCCAGGGATTATGGACGACAGGTCTGTTTGTGTCTGGATTAAACAAACTTCAAACGCTTGCTGGTAATTTGGGAGCGCTGGAGTTTAAGTAATTGGCACTTGGCAACGGCTTTCGGGTTGTGCCAATATCATGAATGACAATCACTAAACTGTTTACTTTTCTACTGTTTGCTAATAGTAATAGTTCCATCTCCAGCTCATCTGGGAATATGTAACCTACATCTGCTTAGTAACCGTATTAATCTAAAGGGAAGATTGCATACAATTGTAGTAATTAGGTATGATTTTGAAAATGTCAACTGTTTTAATACACTCTTTTGCAAAAAAAAACGGGCACCTAAGGAAATTTACGTTCTAAGGTCGATTTGAGTTAATTAAATGAAATTTATTTCTTTGACGTAGTCTGTATACCTACTTATAATCGTGTAAATTAATGCGCGTTAAGTGAATTCGGGCAATTAAAAGAAAAACAACGATGGATTCTTTAAAACCGATGTACACGCCCAAACAATAAGAAGTGGTCGGCAATAAAGATGAGATTTTTTTTTTACTTTTTAATTAAATAAAGTTACAAATGTAAAAACCTAATGACGAGTGTGACCTCCTCTTGCCAAAATCACAGCTTGAATCCTTCTGGGCATGCTTTCCACGATGTTTTTAATAACGATTTGAGGAATACGTTCCCACTCTTCTGCAATGACTCTTTTTAGCTCCCTGATGTTTTGTGGAGCAGGTTGCACTGAACTTATTTCGTCTCTTTAGAACATCCCAGACATGCTCAATAGGATTGAGGTCAGGAATTCGAGCTGGCCAATCTAAACGACGGATCCCAACTTCTTTCATGTACGCTTCCACGTCGCCAGAACGGTGCGGGCGAGCATTGTCGTCCATAAAAATGGAATCTTCCCCAAGTGCAGTCAATGTGGATGGTGCATATGGAATTAGGACTTCCATTATGTACCGGTGTGCATGTAATGTTCCATTTTCTATGAAAACTAACTCCGTACGCTCCGTCGAATTAATTGCTGCCCAAAACATAACGGAGCCTCCGCCATAAGGAGTGATTTCTTCGAAACACACTTCCGCATAGCGTTCCCGTGGTCTTCGCAGCACTCGCCGGCGTCGGTCCTCTCCACACAAAGAGATTCTAGCTTCATCAGAAAACAATACTTTATTCCAGTCCTCCAGAGTCCATGAAGCACAGTTCCGAGCAAAGTGAAGTCGAGCCACACGGTGCTCACGGAGTAATTTAGGGCCCCGAGCTGGGCGGTAACTCCTGATATTGGCAGCCAAAAGCCTCCTCCTGATCGTCCACAATCTAATTTCTACTCCTCTTACTTCTTCAAGGCTCTTCTTCAGGTCCACACTTGACGTCTTACGATTCCGCAACGCCTGACTCACCAAAAAGCGGTCATCTCTTGGTTCTGTGCATCGTTTTCTTCCCGAACCAGGTCTTCTTTTGACCGAACCGGTCTCTTGATACCGTTGCCAAGTCCTCTGGACAGTTGAACGCCTTTAGCCGCTGAGACACGTAAGTTTGCGAACAACCTTCTTCAAGTAGGGCTATAATTTTACCGGCCCTTATCGCTTTATCACTCATATCAAAAAGTGGTATTCGCGCCATTAGTAATGCAATTTTAGAATAATCCACAGTAATCATTATTTTTCTTTTATTAATTTCAAAGGACAATGACCAAAGTTGGTACCAAAAAGTCTCGCGCCTCAAAACCAAAATATTATAGTAATTAGTTTCATATTTTTTTACGGCATTACGCGTCGGGGATTTGATTTTTGAACTGGAAATATACTTTTCGAGTTTAAAAGTACGAATATTGTTTTACTCCCTTTATATGACGTTCCATTTCAACTGAATATAAATGACGTTCCGTTTCAATTGAACAAACCCTTGTCTGTCGAGCGGACTCTAAAATTAATTACAATTAAGTAAGATCAGTACACCAAATCGATTTAGTTTGGTTTATTGCTATTTGCAACAAAATAGATTTTCTCAGCCTAAAGATTTTGATTTATCGATTACATCCCTAAATCCCGACTAGTTTATAGCACTTACTATACTCTATGGTTTATAGTTATCTTATCTGTGGCATCTGACATTTGTACTGTACTGACTGCGTAGACTGACTGACTATTGGCAATGTAAAGGTCTAAAATAAAATCGAGTTTCAGTCAAGCATACTGTGGATGTTACTTTAACTCGTAATTCTTACTAATATTAGTGTATTACGCTGTTTTTAGAGCAATAATGTAATGTATGTGTGTTAAAATACGTCGTTGGTAGCGTCGAAAAAATAGACCTACTTTTTAGGTTAGTTTCGATTTTATAAAATAACTCTGAAACGCGGGTTTTTTTTTCAAAAATAATTTTTGTAGGAGTTAATACGATCAGTGTAGTCTATAAAAAACAAGGTTTGATTTTGATGCAGCATGGTACGGGATTCCATACTTCCATGAGCATTCTCTTTTTAAATTTGGAACGTAAAGAATCATGCCAGGATGCTTCAAATAACATGCCAATACATCGTCAAATTAATAAAACCTATTTCTTGTTCTTCTTCATTGAAGTAGATAAAAAAATCTAAAGTGCCCGTTTTTTTTTGCAAAAGAGTTTATTTCAATTTGTGACTATCCCCCAATTCCTGGAACGAAAATGATCGACGCGTAAAAATTAAACACACATCAAGTACTGTGATTAGTTGAATGAATTGTATTCAGCAATAGCCAATCGCATCACTTGACCGGTGTTTAATTTTGACGCGTTTTACTCAATAAATGTGGGTGTGGTTAAGTAGTGAAACTTTCATATTACGCCTGTATGGGCCTGAAGGGGTAGGCCAGAAGTGCGTCTAGCACCCGTGCTTTGTTACTCGATGTTTCTGCAACTCCGTTCCCCCCTTCTGAGAGAGAATGAACGAAAGCTGACTTTTTGTGCTTGTTCTGTGAGAGGATGCATGATGACTTTTTCTTGTTGTTTTTTTTATATTTTATTTATTTATCATTCTTTATTGTGATAATTATGTTTATTTTAACTGTGCAATAGCAAGGATTTATAACAAATAAATAAATTACCTAAGTACATAAGACTTTAAACTAAGAAAGAAATGTAATAAAGGGTTATGTACTTATGTTAGTTACATAGTAAAGTCAAGAGCAATCATTTTATCTTTGATTCCACTGTTTTATTGCAACTAACGGAGTCAATCTTAATCTTAAAATTTACATATTTGTCGCAGTTAAATAACTTTTATAGCCCTTAAAACGCATGCAAACAGTGTATTGGTTAGAAAGTGTAATTTATTATACTTTAAATGTCAAATAAAATGTAATGAGGTCTTTAAATAAGGTATTTAAACCGCAGTTAAATTTTAAATCCTCTTCGTACATTTCCGATCGCTTCGCTTGGAGTTAACTGCAAATATAATGCAGTGGGGTGGTGCTATCTTGATCTGGTAATGATCATAATCAACAGAAAGATATTGAAAAGTGTCTGGTCATTCTTGATAACAAAGATAGAAACAGTATCAGTAAAAAAAACCTTCATCACCTTAATTATAAATGCGAAAGTTTGTGAGCATGGATGGATGTTTGTTCCTCTTTCACGCAAAAACTACTGAACGGATTTGGATGAAATTTGGCATACAGATAGTTTATAACCTGGATGAATAGGATACTTTTAATGTCGACAGTATGTTCCCGTGGGACAATTATCGAACTCCACGCGGGCGAAACCGCGGGCATAAGCTAGTTAAATATAATTTTCTATTCAACGGTTTGCTTATTGCCGTAGCTCCAAAAGAGTTTGAAAACTATTTACCTACTAGATAAGATTTTCGAAACTTGACTGAACATTTTGCATCAATATCACGCTTCATGACTGACATAGTTGCAACGGAATTCTGTCATAGAAATATTTCATCAATTTGAACGCACCCACTAATCCATTACACAAGGAACCTAAATGGCAAAACGCATTATCGTGTTTCATGTCAATCAGTACACCGATTGTATCTCAAAGGGTTAGGCAGCACTACATTATGCCGAACATTAACTGACGATCAAAACTAATCCCGGCTTAAGTCGGTTAATCTGCGTTTACTTCACCAACGTTAAAGTTGTTTGAAAGGTGATCGCGCACTGAACATATTCACCGCGGCTTCGCTCGCGTTAATTTAGAATTTGACAATCAATTCGGGTTGTTCTCTGCTTGTAATAATATAATTCAATCATGATTCGAAAGACACATGTTGCCATCTATTATCATAAGAACGTTACTGTTATTTTCCTTGGGAACAGTATTTTTTTGGGATAAAAGGTACCGTATGTCCGTTTCTGTACCCCCGACGTATATGCAAAATTTCAGGATGATCGCTTCAGTGGTTTAGGCGTGAAAAGGTAACAAGCCAACTTTCGCATTTAAAATAATATTAGTTAGGAAGTTAGGTTGGAACGACTGCCTATCTGACCTGTTACTGGGCGTTGGTGTGGTGGTGTGGTGGTTAACTCTAACAAGAAATCCCTAGGCAAGACACGTCGCCCAGCGGACTTCTGACTGTAACGACTGGCGCGGAGGGGTCGCTGTATGTTACGGACACAATCCGGACTTATTTATTACCTATGTCACGGACTGATCTTGGCACCCATTGCTTAACTTTGAAGATGACTCAGGTAGCTGATATTATTTATCCGCAAGCATCCCACCAGTCATTTAAGAACCAACTGAGTACTTCAAATAAATCTGTATGAATTTGTCGATGTGTTGATTTACTTTCCGCTTCTGAGCCTTTGGTTTGTGTTCGCGATCGTATCGTGCGTCGGCGCATTCTTGTGCGTGAATGGGACGCTTGTGGAGTGAACGCCGATGGCATTCGTGCACCATTGTGTTCGGTTCAGAGCTCGACTATTTTAGTTGAGGTTATTTAAAGTAATTTGCTTAACTTATTTAACTTGAAATAATATTACTTTATTTATGTACACACATAATACTTATACAGGATATAAAATAACTCGCCTGTATTCCCCAGTGTGCTAACTGGGTTGGGGCGACCCTATTGCCAGCAGCTGTGCCCAAATTCCAGGCTTTGTGCCGTTATTGAGAAATTAGTCGACCTGGGAATTGAACCCACCTCGCGCATGCAGCTGTATGAGAGTAGTTGAGGATCAAATGGAATAGCGAACGATTTGGAAGGCCTATTGGACATCAAAAAAGTTTGTCCTCAAACTCGAAAGAAATTGACAGCAGTTTTTACTGAAAATGAAACAGTCGTTGTTTAGCGTGCGCTGGTCTTTAAGTAAAATGGTCGTCTCATGGCAATGCGCCAGTGGGACATTAAATTGATGGATTAGGATAAACAGACGCACAGATTTCAAGATGTGATCAATTTTAGATTATGAATTGAGGCTACGGGGTTACGCTTAATGGCTCTCGAATTGGAAACGAAAACATTTATAAGATTTGATGAAGATATGAAATAAATTATTTTCATTTGCATTTAGGTATAAGGTGACTGGGGGTAAGATAAAAAACGGGGAAAGATAAAAAAAATACAATAACGCCGAATATCAAGGAACTCTTTTAATGCTGGCAATATCGTTGTGGACACCATATTGTCTTGCCCCGCCCTGCAGTCTGCGTCAGTTGCTAAGTAAGAGCGTACGTGTGTTTTTTATCATTTTTCCGTATGGACACATTTCCCGCGTAAAATTGAGTTTTTTAATCTTACCCCGCTTGCTGTATCTCCTTACACAGTTATGTAACAAAAATTTTGTTTTGATATTCGTAATTAGATTTGAAATGTAATATGCTCTTTAATATGGTTATTAGTATATTTCACGTATTTTAAGATTTATGGTGCCTTTCAAACTTTCCCCTGCAAAATTTACCGGGGTAAGATGATAATATAAAACTTTCCATCTTACCCCGTTTACGAAACCCCTACAAAAAGTCAGGGGTTCTCAATCTAAAATACACGGTGGTATCCCTTTCAAAACATCGTATCAAAAACTTTTATCATGGAATTAGTATATAATTCTTTACTCTCTTCTGTTAAAACGCTTGTTGGTTTCAAAAAAAGTCAGACGTTCTACTCGTATACCTACACGATCAAAATGTATAATACTGCTGATTTTTTAAGCAGATGAAAAAATTCTACGTTGGAGTTCCTAGAATTGTGTACCTACTGAATCCATGGTTAACGTTTTCATTTTGATGTCCTTTCATTTTGATGTCCTTTCATTTTGATGTCCTTAAATTTATGTGTTCTATTCTAATCATCGTAAAACCACTGTGGTCACTTATTTAAACAAATTAGGTAGGTAGTCCTACCGTTATGGTCTTGTTAATTTTCTCTAATAATTTCCTTTGGTAGGGAAATTATTTACGAGAATTTGCCTCGATGGTCGTCGCAAGCGCAGCTCGAACCCAAAACCTCATGAACAGCACATGAGGTCTTGGGTTCGATGCCAGGCTGTGTTTTTGATTTTCCATTAGGAATCTTTCTGTAAGAGCCGAGAGTCTGTATAAGGAAATCGTTACGGGCAACTTGTTATACTCCTGAGGACTTTGCGATTGCAATACAGAGAGTGGAGGATAAAGAATTAACCATGTACGCAGCAGCTAAGTTATATAACATACCTGTCGCTACGCTGCACAATCGCTTACATAAAAAAAAAACTGGAATAAAAAGCAGTACTCTAAGGGCGTCCACCGGTTTTGCCTCTTGAAAGGCCTACAACGTACCTCCTTTGTAATAATATTTTTAATAATGCTTAATTGTGTTCTGTTTCGTGGTTTATTTTATAAAATGAAATACGAGTGCGCCACGTGGTCCTAAATGAAAACGTGTGTTTTATTTATCGACCCGACTAAGGCTTGACAGTCATGAGCATGATTATTAATTTTTCTTAATATCTTATCATAACATGTTGAGAACCCCTGACTGCCAACCGTTTCAACGGGGTAAGATCGATATATTTTATTTGATAAATTATTTTTTCTTGCATTTAGAATGCGATTTTTGAATGTAACTGATTTTCAAGCTATTTAGGTTATTAGAGCAGAAGGTTTATTGATCACCACATATACATAATGACCATGAAAACGATTTTAGTCACTATTTCAATCTTACCCCTTCGGCATTTCATCTTTCCCCAACATATTTTTTTTCTTAAGACCAATTTTATTAACGTTTTTTTTCATAAAATATTGTTTCAAAAAGATTTCTGTCACCATTAAAGAAACAAGTTGACTATACTTTTTTACCCAAAACATCATTTTATACATTTGATTTGAATCCCTTTGTTGCACAACAGTTTCAAATCAACACTGTTTATCTCATCAAAAATCCATTCCGACTTACCCCCAGTCACCTTAACGGGATATTTTAAACCATTTAGCGGCTGTTCACACAGCAATGTACAACATTCAGAAGCAAGTCGTTGGAAGCCTTGAACCTGGCCTAGCATAGTACGGAGTTTCAAAGAATCGGTGACCAGCTTATTCTGGTCACCAACATATTTTATATTTTTTTTTGTTAAATTTTGGCCTCACCCGTCAATATCCCACCGTTAAACGGTTAAAAATAAAAAAGGCCGTAATATTTCATGATTTTATATAGGTATCCGACACATCTCTGAGGTTCACCAGTTAATTTAATGTTTTTTTTTTTGTAAATGTATGTTTCTCATGTGTCTTCATTAGTTGTCGTAGCTGACTGATAGTGAGATCTTCTCCTTTTGTCGATCGTGTCACAAACTAGAGCGGTAGGGCCCAGTAGTCGGTCACGTTAATTCCGGGCCACGTTACGTCACGTTAGTTCCAGCGGCGGCATTTTTAAGCCCTCTGAAATACGGATTTAGAGACACTTTAGACACACCAGCGAGTGGTTCATAATCTAGTCGGGAGCACCGAGTATCCGAAGGATCTTTAGAACATTTTGTCAAATACCATTTGTAGCGGTCTACTTGGACGTGATATTGTGCTAACCAGCCTATCATTTTCTCTTCCAGGAGGGCTACTGGGGCCTGCAGCTGGGCGGGTGCCGGCGCTGCGCGTGCGGTCCGGGTGCGTCGGCGTGCGACCCGGCGACCGGCGCCTGCGCCTGCGCGGATGGCGTCGGCGGCGCGCACTGCGACACCTGTCTGCCGGGGTACTACGGCTTTGGACCTGCTGGATGCCTACGTAAGTCAGGGTTCCATAGTTAAAATATGATACCTAGTCGTTTCCTCGTCGGTCGGTAAAAATATCCTTTATTTCATTGTTCCAGCGTGTCCAGTATGCTCAGACGGCAAGGTCTGCTCACCCCACAGCGGGCGCTGCGTGTGCCCGGGCGGGTCCATGGGCGCCGGGTGCCGGCAGTGCGCGCGCGGCTTCTGGGGTGTCGGCAACTCTTGCCGGCCTTGCAGCTGCGGTGCCGGCGCTGTGTCCAGTGAGTACTCATTATCATCAGGGAAGCAAATATAGCACGAAAGAGAGGAGGACAATACTAGGCAATATTTATGTTCTCCTCAGATCCAAACATGTCTCTTTCCTAATCACAGAACGGTCGTAGTGGCTTAAGGTTCTTAAAGACTGCTCTGACAGCTGTATTTCGAAAAAGCGTAAAATGTGGCTTCGGTCAGGTAGCTCACATGGTTTTCGATGTGGTTCCAATTTTCCAAAGCCACACTTTGTTTTATCGAATTTTGCATCGGAATAAGTTGAAGCTGCAGCGGCCTGCGAAGTTGGTTTAGAGGTTTCCAGCTAGACCATGATTGTTGATAGCCCACTGATTTATTCGCGCCGCACTCTAGCTGCAATCATTTACACATTTGCTCTTCATTTTGTCAGTATTAATTAACTACACAACACTCTTTCCAGATATCTGCGACCCTCACACCGGTCAATGCAAATGCCGAACCGGTTGGGAGGGCGCCACGTGCGAGCAGTGCGCGCACGGGCATTACGGGCCCAAATGCCGGCCGTGCCAGTGTCACGCTGCCGGCACGAGGGACTGTGCCGACGGCCTGTGCGGCTGCGACGAGTGGGGGAGGTGTCCTTGTAAGGTGAGCTGAACTAGTAACTAGCTCAGTAAGTACATAAGCTACCTCCCGTGGCTTTACCCGCATGGACATGGTACACAGGAACATGCATTTTTCTATCTTTCAGGCAAAACGTTATCGATATAGATCCACAGTGCCGGCGTAAGGGCCACTGACACCCCGGGCGAAAATATTGTGGCGCCCACTTGAGGGAAGCAATATCAAGTGTTAGTTTTTTGCTGATCCCAAGTAAAATTATATTAAGAATTTCATCTTTCCTTTAGCGTTACCCAGAGCTAACGACATCAAACCACAAACCCTCAAAAAATCCATCTAAAAAAATCTCAATAAAAAATATGCATATGCACAGAGCGTAGAGCACAGTTTTGAGGGTTTGCACCAGGGCAGGCCAGAGACTCCAACTCCAGACCTTGGCGCCCCCCAGAATTTGTCGCCCTGGGCCGTCGCCCCATCGCGCCCCCCCCTAACGCCGGCACTGTAGATCCAATTACATAAAACATTAGGTAGATTTTTGAAACTTAATCTTTTAACATGTAAGATATAATATATCATTAATCATTTCTTACCCATCCAGGAGAACGTAGTAGGTGAGAAATGCGACAGCTGTCTATCGGGGACATTCGGGCTGTCTGTGGACAACCCGTCTGGCTGCACGGCGTGCTTCTGCTTCGGGCGCGTCGCGCAGTGCACGCAGGCGGAGCTGGCACGTGCCGCCGTGCACGCCGCCGCGCCGCTGCATGTCACGCTGCAGAGGGGGCATCAGGATGTTATCACTACTGTGAGTACACCAAAAACAAGCTCATAGTTATCACCGCCGACGAAGAAGCGACTAGCTCGACTACGTTCTCGCACAAGAAACGGACATTAGATGCAGGTAGCACCAGTGTCAGTGAAAGAGATACGTACTCGTGTATTAATAGTTTATCGTTGACTGTTCACACTACCGGCCAGAATTATCTAGTTGTTCCCAGCAATTGCTGAAGAGAAGTAGCTAGCTGCTAGCTCTAGTCGCTTGTCGCTAATCGTCGGCAGTGGGATCGGTACCTTAATCCAGGAGGAACCAGAGTACCAAACAGTAACCAATTCTGTTTGGAATCGACTTCGTAAATGAAGTTTTATGCATTTATGTAAGTAAACTTGACATCGTTTTAGTGATGGTTATTCAAAAGAGGATTTTTTTCGACTGATTGATGATGGAATAACCAGGAATTGGGTAACGGAAATAAGATAATCATTTGTTCTAAGCAACATACGGGTATTCAGTTGCATCCAGTTCGACTGGAAGCTGACCCCAACATAGTTGGGCAAAGCATCGGCAGATCATGACATAACCACTGAACCTTCCCCCCAGATGGACCAAGACTCCCTCCTCGCCATCCACACGCACACGCCGGACGCGACCATCACGCTGCCGTGGCCGCCCGTGCCCGTGTACGTGGAGCTGGACAAGCGCTTCGTGGGGGACCGCGTGACGTCATACGGGGGGTCGCTGCGCTTCCGGGTGGAGGAGGAGGGGGGCACGGAGCTCGGCCGGGAGGTGCTGGCGAGGTTTCCGCTCGTGAGGCTGTACACCAAGAGTATTGTGTTGGAGTACTTTGAGGTTAGTACTTGATCTAATGCTACGAGTATCTATTCTAATATTATAAAGAAGTAAAGTTTGTATGGTTGGATGTCGGGCGTCATCTTCGGAACTGCTGATTTGATTCCGAAAAATCTTTCACTAATGTGAAGCTATATTGCGCCCCAGTGTTTTAAGCTATATTTAAAACGTCCCCGTGGGATAATTACTGACCATAGCGCGAGCCAAGTGGCGGGTAAAAATAGTTTAATAATTAATTACTTCATTCTTATTGCCCAACACACTAAATGTGCAGTACTCTATTCGTGTAACATTTTGGGAATTGCCTTTCATTTATATACTTACAACAAAAGGCTTTTTGCGGCTGTAGCAACAGATCAAGAAAGTTTTGGTAATGAGAATAAAAACCACTGTGATGCCAACCTACTCAAAATACCAAAATTTTCACTAACGAACGAGGGCAAAAATAATTCTTAGCAATATTAGTAACAGCATCACTGGATATCCTTTTGTTCATTTTAACATTCTTTCTAGCACGCACCGGTAGTGAACGGCACGCACGCAGTCCGCTTCCACGAGTCACTGTGGCTGGTGCGCGGCCGCGGCGTGGCGTCACGCTCCGCGCTCATGCTGGCGCTGCGGCGGCTGGACAAGGTGCTCATCCGCTGCACCACCCGCGCGCCTACCTATCAGGAACACGTGCATGCCTTGTAAGTACTACTGTTGCTTGACTGCCAAGTGACTGTGGCGTAGCGTCGCGAAGTGTGCTAAGTGCTTACTATTTGACTGTCATGAGTGGCTGTGGCGTAGCCTTTGCGTTGTGCACATGCGGGTGCTCCTTCAGCTCAACAAGAGTCTTCCAAGTTTCGGGAAAATAAAAACCCCTATTTTATTTAAAATATTTCGAGTTCACATGTACTTGACTAAAGAAAGCTATTTTCATAATCATAAACATTTTCCATAGAAATGTAACCGTCACATCCGTTTTGTAGGGCCTCAGTTGTTAGCTAACAACAGGAGCCAGACAAAAAGATAGCACGACCGATATGGGGAAAATATATTAAATACATCTAAAGGACTTCTCGTTCACTCTTACTACTGGATTTAATAAGTGTGTGCTTATCCTATTCTGATTAATATTAAGACTGATCTATACTTATCTTTTTTCTGTCTATGTTTCAACAACAAAAATGCCCCTACTACAAAACTCTCTTCTACTCGCAGACTCCTCAACGTGTCACTAGACACCGCGATCCCAGGTCTGAGCCGCTCGGAGCCTGCGGTGGGCGTGGAGATGTGCGACTGTCCCCGCGGGTACTCCGCCAGCTCGTGTCAGAAGCCAGCGCCCGGCTTTTGGATGCCGCCGCCTAGGTAAGACTCCCACTGTAGACTAAAGGTTTCTTAGAATATGGAGAAGGCATGAGCATTGCTCACCACGCGCGCTGAAAACGCAGAAAACAGAAGAAAGGCGAAGCCTACAATCAGCATTAGGTGATTCCGGGCTGGAATGATGATGATCATTATGACGTGAAGAGAAAATAGAAGAAGAGAGAAGTACTTAATGATTATCGTTATTCATCAGGGTGCTGATGACAGCGGTATCGGGCACTATCGTGATCAACCTGGAGGGCGAGGCGCAGCCCTGCGTGTGTAACGGCAGGGCTACCGAGTGCCATCCGGATACTGGGGAGTGCTTGGTGAGTGCATACTTACTTCACATTTCGCTAAACTACTTTTTCTAATTTTTTCGCTAACGCTTAATTAAGCCTCAGCCTGACTTCTATTCTTTCTATCATGTTATAAGTATTCTTTCCCCATCAGAACTGCACGCACGGCACAGGCGGGCCGCGCTGCAGCGCGTGCGCGCCGGGCCACTACGGTGCGCCCGCGCAGCCCGGCGGCTGCCAGGCGTGTCCCTGCCCCGAGCGCGCCAGGAACTTCGCCGACGCCTGTGTGGTGCACGACGGGAAGGTGCAGTGTCTGTGTAAACCTGGTGAGTGTCAGTTGTACGTCTATTTGATAAATGGTGCTTAAAAACACTTGTAAAGTGCATACATCAAAATTTTGTTTGCCTACATCTCCGCCACTTTCTCAGCTTCGTAGAAATATGTTTAAATGTTATCGACGTTTGCTGATGATTTTTCACCGAGGTGCTGAACTTAAGTCGTAATACTGTACGGATGTGTCCTTCGCAGGTTACGCAGGACCAGAGTGCGAGGTGTGCGCAGCGGGGTGGCGGCGTGCGGGCGGGGAGGGGGGGGCGTGCGTGCCGTGCGCCTGTGACGTCACGGGCAGCGCGGCGCCGCAGTGTGACGCCGGCGGGCGCTGCCGCTGTCGGGACTTCGCCACCGGCCTGCGGTGCGACCTGTGCCGAGCTAGGAGGACGTATATGGACGAGGATGGCTGTAGACGTGAGTATAGCTTTATTTTAAAGTTAAATTGACAAAAATCGTGATGAGAGCTTCGGCAAAGTTCAGTAGATGATCCAGAGAAAAAGAGAACTATTATTTTATTCCTGCTGTTAAATTGCACCCACTAAACACCAACAACATTTAGATCATCTAGCACCCGGCGTGGTGGATGGCCTACTCCCTCTCACCATAGAGGAGCCTGTGGCATGTACAGGGTGTAAGGGAAATAGACCCACATCGTGTAGGACTGTAGGTAATGCACACACATTTTAATAACCAAAGAAAAATGTCTACACTGGTGCGTCTACAATCATGGGCTGATCTTATGGTAACAGTTTGGGCGTCGAAGTCCCTTCCACTGTAGATATTCAGAATAACTAATGTCTTGTTCATCTTCAGCATGTGACAACTGCACACAAACTCTGCTAGACTCCGTTGAAGCGCTAACCTCGAATCTACGAACCAAAGCCGACCCTACAGAACTGAGTCGAATACCGAAGCCCTTCGCCGCCGTACGAGAGTTCTCCCGCAACGCAACTGTTCTCAAATCTAGTCTCAACCAACTAAAGAATAATCTAGTACATTCCAAAAACTTAGAAGATTTGTTGAGTAACATAGAAAGTACAGAACATGAAGTATTTACTGCAGCAAATAATCTTAAATCAAAAGCGAGGAGACGGGAAAAGGAGGCAGATTACTTGAGTTTAGAAAGCATGAGTGCTTTAGAGGACGTGCTCAAAGTGAGAAGGAAAGTGAGCGAACAAGTGGAAGCCTTGGACGAGTTCGCTCGCGGGGAGAAGCATTTGAGCGCTCATAGAGCACTGAGGGAAGCGAAGCATTTGCTCAGGCAGATTAAGGATATGAAACTCATTGATTTTGTGACGGCCGCCAATGATGTATTTGATTCGGTGAGTTTTTAATATTTTTCTACACTTTCCTCGTGTCACACAAGCCATAAAAGCCGTGTGTATTAGATTTCTTATCGGCAAAAATTACCAGTTTCCATTCAAGTTTGTAAACTTTAATTCAAAAGGGGATAAATAACCCTTTAGAGGCAGAAGTTTTAGACATAGACTTGCTCTATTTAAAACGGATCTAAACGATCTTGTAACAAAATGAATGAAATGTGGGTATACTATTGATAGCGCTCTCACCCTTCGCGGAATACATTGTATGATGTTATATTATTTTCCCACTTTATTAATATCATTATCGCTTAAATGGACCTTTTTGGAGTGAACATGAGGATCTTCCAGAATCCTATATTTATTTACGGTTTTTTTTTTTAATGTGTTGCATGTGGTTCTTGTGCCCAATTAACATTATTCTTTCTTCATCCATAATCCTCTATTCCTCCAGGCACATCTCCAATCAACATCCGTCCAAGAGAGTAACTACCGTCTCGAAGACCAGTACAGACGCCTGGCCAAGCTCCGCACGGCGCTCAACTCCTGGGAGGAGAAGGCGGCTGACCTGCAGAAGCTGGCGGAGACCGTGTGGAAGGCTGATGACGCCGTGACGGCGCTGAAGGAGAGGGTGAAGCCCAGGTTGGCCGCAGTCAGGGATATCGGGCTAAGGTGCCGGCTTGTGCTAGAGGTAGGTTTCAAGGCTGCTATGAACTCCATGAATCAGTGATAACCGGGACTTAAGTTACTAATTTATTTCTTCACCACTGCTCTCAGAACGGTGAGAGAAAAGCCTTTGTTAACATTTTATTTATTTATTCAAGGAAATACAAACAGTAGCACAATAAGAATTAGTCATGATATCTTAAATAACATTTTAACTTTGAAAATAATCTTTTCCATTAATAAACTGACGCCCGATTTCTAGAACGAGAATTATCGACGCGTTCAAATTAAATCCCAAGTCAAGTGATGCGATTATTTTGATGCAGAATCTGGGCTACATAATTATGAAATAAGCACCACCCTTCAACAATGTGTCTACCAAAAAATTATCAGCATCGAAAGATATAGTTTCTCTGTGTTTGATAAATGATTTTTTATTCTGTTAATTATTTTATACATACTTTTGGTGTAACTATTTTACTCTTTAAATACACTTTCACATGTCAAAAGAGAATATTTTAAGAACTAGATAGGTGCGGTGTTTCCTGTCTGACTACTCTGAGAAGAAACCACTGAAACAAACTCAGATATCACTTTTTTGTAAGTGCAGAATGTTGATCTTGTCTCATCACACAATTCTTCCTCCAGGACATAACCACCTTCTCAGCGAACAACATCACGGACGAGATCCGCTCCTCACTCCTGCAAACGCAGACCCTCGGCATCAAGTTCCCAACTCTAGCTTCCGAGCTGGCGGTCCTGACCCTGGCTGCAGAGGAGAAGGAGGGCATCCTCTACAACCTCACGCCGGTGTACAAGCAGAAGTATCAGGAAGCGGTAGAGAAACATGTCGCCGAGTTGGGAGTTAAAGCCAAAGAGTATAAAAGGTATGATTTAATACAATTTAATTATTTACTTGTCTCACTTGCCTTGTTAAAGTTCTAAAATAAATAATAGTTAATATTAGATCTCATCATCCCACGTTCGTATTTCCGAACCTATAACCACCTAATTTAATCATCTATACTACTATTATAAAAAGGTAAAGTTTGTGAGGTTGTGGGGGGTAATCTCGGAATCTACTGAACCGATTTTGAAAATTCTTTTACCAATAGAAAACCACGTTATTTGTGAGTGTCACAGGCTATATATTAACCCGAAAAATGAAAAGACTTTTTCGTGGTAGTCGGATTTGCAAAGTAAGTCGGAGAAAAAACGGTCGAAAATGTTTACCGCCCAACGAAGTGGGACCGGGTCAGCTAGTTTAGTTATATTTTATTGACTATGGTAGGAAAAGCATTGATATGGGACTTCTATGTGGCCTCACCGATATTCTTCCCTGTTACTTACAAAGCTTTGTTTTTTTCTCTCTATATCTCCGTTGGAACAATGTTTATCATCTTGCGATTATTTCAGGATAAACTTGACTTAGTAATATTATCTTAAATTGATCGTTCAACATCCACCTCAGTTTCTTCTTTCACTCCCTAATATCAGCTAGGTAGTTGATATAAATGTTTTTTCTCTCTCTCCCAGTCTATTCGCGGGCAGTCGAGCAGCTGCATCACTAGGTGTATCGGCAGCGCAAGCCTGGGCCAACGTAGCTGCTGAAGTCAAGGAAGCTGCCGCTGCAGCTGACGCAGCCTCTAAAGCTGCTGCGGCTGCCACGTCTTTAGCTCAGGGCAACGTGCCCATGGCTCATAGTGCGGCTAAAGGAAAGGCCGCTTCGGAAGATCTGAAGAGACGAGGCGCTGCTGTGTTGGCGAAGGCTGATGGTAAGTCCTTTAACTACTTAATGTAGGATAGTCTCGTGAGTGTAATTATTTCTCCATTCGAGCTGTTAGCTCTTTGCCACATGTGTAGTATTTTATAGTTGCTGTTCTTACTGGGCCGTCGACTATCACAATCATAGTGAATATTATCTTGTTTCCATAAAGTTATTACTGTCAGAAGTTAATTATTTTCACAGTTAGGTCGTCCTAACCGTGAAAGAACTGTAAATCTACAATGAATATTATACACATAACCTCTCCCTCCAGAACTACGTAACCAGCTGGAACACCTGCGGCGCGGCGCCGACGTGGTGAGCGTGGTGCTGCGCGGGCTGGGCTGGCAGGAGCGCGAGCTCAGCGGCCGGCCCAGGGCACAGGTGCGCCCACAGCTGCAGGGGGCCAACGAACAGGCATGTATTGTGATGTTTATACAGTCAGTAAACGACACGTGTCCTACACTGGAGACGTCCATAAAAAGGTGACTAAGACTGACTGGTTGCGCAAGACTGGGCAGGGTGTCATGGTGCCTTTTGGGAGAAGCCTTTGACAAGCTCTGGACTGCTACAGAGTTGGTTGATGATCAATGCTATTTGTTGGAACCATTACAGTACTGACGGGTATCGATATGAAAGCATGATAAAAAGAACCTTGATGTTTAACCTATTACTTATACTATAGTTATTGCGGTCAGCGGCCCTTGTCTAGACTCAAAGTAATGGCGACTCCTTGCAAACGGCCGCGACTCACAAGGCCGTCAGGGTCGAACCCACAGGGGCCGTCTCCACGAGCGAGAGAATCGCGGCGATATTACGTATTTGTATGGGATAATATCGCCGCGATTCTCTCTCTCGTGGAGACGGCCTCTAAGAGAGTATAGAAATACGTGGCAACGACGATCATATCGTCGCGATTCTCTCGCTCGTGGAGACAGCCCCATAGAGGCACTTTATTCCATGTAAATTCCTTCTCACAGTGAAGAGGCCTATGTCGTAGTAGTTGGAACATTATAGGCTGATTATAAAGTTCTTCTTAAAAGTACGTTTAAATTATTTTTTTATTGTGATCAGGCCGACAGGGTATTCGCAAGTACCAGGGTGCTATATGATGAAGCCAGTGAGCTGAGGAGACGAGTGAGGTACCACCTGAGGAGACAGCTCACCGAGTTGCAGAGACATGGCGACACGGCGTTGGGGGCTGCGCAGGAGCATGGTGAGTTGACCTTCACCTTGTAAATAATCTTTTTTTGGGTTCCATACCCAAAGAGTAAAGGGACCTCGCTGTCTGTCTGTCCGTCTGTCACCAGGCTGTATCTCATGAATCGTGATAGTTAGACAGTTGAAATTTTCACAGTTGATGTATTTCTATTGCCGCTACAACAAAAAATACAAAAAAAAAACAGAATAAAAAACAGAATAAAAATTATATTTAAGTGTGGCTCCCATACAACAGACATGACTTTTTTTTTGCCGTTTTTATAGATAATGGTACGGAACCCTTCGTGCGCGAGTCCGACTCACACTTGGCCGGTTTTTTTTCACATTTAGCCACATTATGACTAAACATACGAACTAAATTCATATATCGGGAAACATTTTTTCCGCGAAATCAGCATAATTATGTATATCACCAGCCGACACTTACCGTCGAGCAGTAAGTCCAACAGACTATGTCATCGGTCTGGTCGGAGGGTCCTCAATTTTCTAAGGAGGATGAGGAATTCCGCCCCGTTCGTCCCACCTCTAAGCACTCATTCTCATTCACAATTTCATCATGACCGTACCAACTAAGTATACTATTTTCAGTGTTAGTCACTACGGGTGAAATCTCTTTGCATGCATGCATCAGCGTTTTCGTGTATCTCTATCTCATTCTGTCACATAAAGGCGTCATTTGGTAGAGCGAGAAGTCCGATCGCAGCATCAGTATTCAATCACATCGGAAGCACTTTAACGTGCGATTGAACATCTTACTTTAGTAACTAAGTAACAGTAAGGCAAAAAGGTTCAATAAAATATTGATCTACGCTTAATGTCCACAACAACTATCGTTATCCGCAGTTTCCCAAATCCGCGGCAACACAGTCCGCGGCGCGGAGACTGCAGACGCACTCGCTGCCGCAGCAGCCGCCCGCGCGCGTCAGCATGCCGCGGCCGCCAGCACGCTGAGCCCGGCGCTCAGTGCGCTGCGGGACAAGGTCACGCGCGCCCGCCATGCTGCTGACGCGGTAAGTACACGGCACCATAACAACCGTCTCTTATGGTACCATCTTTAAGCCCTATGTTTAATCACCTGGTCTTTAAGTACACGCTCAAGCGACTACGGAAAAAAACAAATGCTAGAAATTGAAACATTGAAACATTTTTATGTATCGCTGTTGGTTACCTAAATAAATAAATTGCGTCGAACATGGAGAGTCTCCGTGAAACGACTTGCGAGGTGAGCCCCGGCGCTCAGTACGCTCAAGGATGAGGTCATGCGCTTCAGTCATAGCCGCATGTGTGGAGTACTTGAACTTATTAAATATTAGTTTAAGTAGCCCCACAAAGTTTGCCTTCACCGATGTCAATGATGTATAAGATAAACTTAGAAACTACAAATGATTTGAAAAAGTTACATTGGTACTAGCCCGAACCCGCGAGCATGAGAGACGAGGCCTTAACCACTGAGTCATCACGCCACTCAAAATCGAGTGTGATTCGTTGTTTCCAAACTAATACATCGTAGCTATTTGTAAACCTCTTCTCATCCACAGATCTCGGTCTCCGTAACGTCTCGGGCGGGCGCGGGCGCGGGCTGCGTGCGCGCGTACGCGGTGTCGGGCGCGTCGCCCGCGGTGTCGCGCGCGGCGCTCGCGCTCTCCTTCGACACTCGGCTCAGGGACGGGCCGCTGCTGTACCTCATGGATGATACGCAGGTCAGTAGAGACTGTATACATGAAAGCCTAGATTTCCACCTAAATGGAGATTCACGCGGGAATCGACCCATTACATTGATTGAAATCTGCATCGCATCCTCGACTTTCCTGCGATTGGTTGAATCTTGAGCGCACACCGGACAGCTCCGCCGCTGTGGTAGTAACCGAGCATAACCAACATACCACCACTTCCTGCGACTAGAAATATAAAAGAAAGGAAATATCAAAATTAAATTGAAGAAACTAAATCCCTGTTTTGAAACGCTCATATAAATTAGTAAACAACCTATTCCAGACCGAGTGTGGTGTTTCTAAGATTAGAATCGGATTCGTATTAGATGCAGTGCGTAACTGTTCTAACTTGTTAAGTACGACGGTACATCCTCAGATTTATATAATTCACTTTGTAGTCCACTTCCTAATGTACTAGGCATCGCACAATATTTAGAGCTACAAATTGAAATATATTTAAAGTAAGTAAATTGACTACTCGATGTAGTACCTTCCCCCACTATGTTACCTGCGCCCACGCCGTCGCCGCCATTACTCTTGTCATTCGCTTTCTTTGTGCGGGCAACGCAACATCGGATTTTCGGTAGTTAGTGAAAAGTGTGACTCTGGTTTACCATAATGGGTAAACGAAAACACGAGGATAAAGAATCGCGCATTCGGAAAAAAATTAAACGCTTACAAAAACGACTTAATTTGGCAGGCAGTTAAGTGATGATGACCGGGTTTCTCGGTTCTTTAAGGGAGTGTTTAAAAAGAACCCTACCTTCCCTAAATATCAGGTATCTGGGAATCCAAATCTAGTCCTGGATTATAAGGCAAACTGGGATCCAAACGAAGACTTGCCAATAGAGAAACTCACAGAAAAGCTGGTAGCTCTTCTTGCATTGTCTACTGCACAACGCGTGCAGACGCTATCGCCAATTGGCTTGTGTAATGTAAGAGCCATTGTTTCTAAATATGAAATGATTATTACTGATCTTACAAAAATTTCAGCACCTGGACGAGCCATGCCTCGGTTAACCATGCCTTTTTTCCCTCATAAAGTAGAAATTTGCCCCGGAAAAGCTTTATCTTCATATATAGAAGCCATTAAGAAATTTAGAAATTCCTTACAGACCGATAAACTCATACTTCCTATTAAAAAGCCCATACACAACGCGAGTGCCTCAACTATTAGCCGCTGCCTGGATTGAAATAGTTCTTTAAAAAAAAATAGTTCTTGGTGCGGCGTAGATACGACCATATTTTCCGCGCATAGTACGCGCCACGCGTCTACCTCTGCGGCCAAAAGAAATTATTAAAAAATCAGCGGGATGGTCTGGGAATTCCTTAACGTTTGCAAAGCTATATGACAGACAATGGCTATTTGTAATTGATATACCAATCAATGTTACTTAAAATATAAGTAATTATACCACCTTAAATTATAATGAAGCGAATGAATTATATTGCTGATTTGAAAGAATACTTAACTAAGAGTTTATTTTTTATCTGATTATAGTATGATTATATGACGGAACGGTTGGCGCAGTGGTCAAGCGATTGACTGCTGCGCTGCATGTCGCGGGTTCGATTCCCGTACGGAACAAATATTTGTATGACCTACAAGTAGTTGTTCCGGGTCTGGGTGTTTTTCTATATAATATATAATATGTATGTATTTACAAAAAAAAAATGTATGTATGTAGTTTATCAGCCATCTAGCTACCATAACACAAGCATTAGGTTGCTTAGCTTGGGACTAGATGGTGCTGTGTGAAATGTCCAGGAAAAAAAAAAAAAAAAAACTCCTCCGCGCTCCTACCACTTAAGCTTCACCTATTTCACTCCCGGTTCTAAACATCTACAAAGTGAATTATATAAATCTGAGGATGTGACGTCGTAGTATAATTGATGGTTAAACAAACTTACCATAAGTGATGTTCGACAATAATTATACGAGACGTCACATCCGAAAGATTTATAACCCACCCGAACCCTATGATTGCAAGATCAATCATAAAACTCCCTGAATTATGTCGCGAAATAGGCTCTTCTCTGAAAATAATGACTATGGTAATGGCGGCGTGGGCGCAGGTAACATAGTGGGGGACGGTACTACCTACGACGAGTAGTCAATTTACTTACTTTAAATTTTTTTTACATTAGGAAGAGGACTACAAAGTGAATTATATAAATCTGAGGATGTGACGTGGTAGTATAATTATGGTCGAACATCACTTTAGGTAAGTTCGTTTAACTATCAAACATGTTCTAGCCCAAGTTGATAAAAGGCGTTTATACATAATGGCATTACAATTCAAATTGGGCAAAGTGATTAATTGTTACCGAAACTTCAATATTTATCACAGTGCCCGGCCATTATGAATATTGCTATGCTATCCAGATGATAGCATTTCGATTGCACGCCACTCTCATCTGTTATTCTTCTAGGAAACAGAGAGCTACATGAAGCTGTCGGTGGCTGGCAACAAGCTGCGCTTGTCGTGGAACCTGGGCGGCGGGGAGGGGGTGATCGTACACCCCGAGCTGCTGCAGCCCACGCACGACGACGCCGACCACACCTCCTACAGGATCGAGATCGAACGGTGAGCTAGTAATAAACTTACACGACATAGTATTAAAACTTTTCGTTCATAAATACATGTGCTCTTTTTAAATAAATTAAGGACGCAAAAACGGGAAAATACGAGGGTTTGGTCTAAAAATAATTCATGTGCTTAATGGAGGTTGTGCAGTCTCTCAAAATCAAATCTGTGGTTTTATTATTTAACAATATCACATTTACGTCCTTCCCATCACCTCAGGATATGGAACACTGCGCGTCTGGTGGTGGAGCGTGCGGGCGGCTCCGCGGTGTCCGCCAGCAACTCCAGCGCGGCCGGTGCGGGGAGCCTGCACGCCACGCAGCTGTGGCTGGGCTGGCCGCGCCACGAGCAGGGTCTGCCGGCGTGTGTGCACGCGCTGTACAGCGACGACAGGACGATAGGGCTGTGGAACTTCATGCATCAGCCTAAGGAGGCGCAGTGTACTGGATGTACGCAAAGGTATGAGTTCAGCATATTTGCCTAAATTACACACATTCAACCCCAAGCTTTAATAAACATACACACAACAATAAAAAAATAAACACACAAAACCATCATTAACCATCCTTATTCCAGCTAAACGATGATGAGTCTACTGACTCAGAGAATCAAGAAAATAGTATTTAGTTCGGCGCGGTTTAATCCCGGCCGGCGTGACCGATGCTTTTTAGGGACACAATTATTGTCGTAGACAACCAATTTAATTCCTAATTCCCCTTTTACCCATCACCAAGTGACACCTAACTGAATGCCTAACTCCTGTTTTCAGCAACACGAAGTGAAACTTAACTGAATGCCTATTTCCTGTTTCACAAACTCTAAGCGATACCTAACTGAATGCCTAATACCCGTTTTCATCGACACTTAGGGATACCTAACTGAATGCCTAATGAATGCTTGGGTGTATATTATGTTAACGCAATCACATTTCGTCACCTTTGTTCCATTTAGTTCGGCGCGGTGTCGAGTGACGTGTACTGAATCTGTCTGTCACTTATTTTTATGGATAGGGTCCAACTGAGTCCGCGTCCAATAGTGTCGTCAGTTCCTGGTCACGGTTACGAGAAACCGCTGGATGCTGGAGGGAAGGACCGCAGGATACAAGAGATTTTACACTGGACATCTTTCGGCTTAATGGTGATCATCTTTGTGTCTCTCGCAGATGGTACAACGGTCGCGGCGCGGAGCCGTCGATGGTGTGGTTCAACGGCGCGGGCTACGTGGAGCTGAAGCGGTCCCGCGCGCGGCCGGCTGACCGCAGGCAGTTCAGTGTGGCCTTCACGTTCAGGACACGGGACGAGAACGCGCTGCTCTTCATGGCACTCGATACTGCTAATGTTAGTATTGGATGTTAGAAGTAGACCCGTGTAATAGATTTTTTTCGGCTAATAAGACAGATAGGTACCTACGCCTTATTGTGCACTACATTACCGGATCATAACAATAAAGAAGAGTCGATAAGTGTTAATACTCTTATTGATGCTGAGTTACGATTCAGAGAAAACAGAGTATAGTAGTGAGACAGAGTGTGTCAGTTAGAAAAAGCTTACTAAAGAGAGAAGAGAAAATTTACCTCTTAACTGTATTTCTTACCGAACCTTTTCATCCCCAGAACCGTTCTGTATCAGTGTCCCTCCGGGAGTGCCGCGTGGTGTTCACAGTGGAGTACGGCGGCTCCCGGCTGGAGATCACGGCAGCCGGGCGGCACTGTGCCGGCCGGCCCGCGCACGTGCAAGCCATCCGGGTGTTCGCCAGCAACAAGCTTGAGAAAGGTAATGTGCGCTGGATTATTGCTAACTGAGAAGAACGGGCTTTCAACAGTCGCAGGAGTTTTCTGTATTCAATTTCTTTTTTCCAATTTATGCTATGTTCACTTCAAACGATTTTTTTTCATAGTAGCCTATACTGTCCCACTGCTGGGCAAAAGCCTCCTCCATTCCTTTCCAACTCTCCCGGTGACCTTCCAACGAATATCAACTTTATTTAGGTTTAGCACACGCTAAACCTTACATGTGGGTTTTAAAGTTATTTCAGCTAGAATACATTGAAAATAGATAGAATATTGCATTAAACTCGTCGCAACATTGAGTATAGTGTGTGTATCGGTCGCGTGTATGTATTGAGTGTATTGAGGAGGTCCTGTGGCAGGCAGCCTGCGCGTGAACGGCGAGGAGACGCTGGGCTCGCCCGCGCCGCCCGTGCAGGCGCCCGCCGCGCTGCCCGACCTGGCGCGCGCGCCCTACTGGCTGGGCGGCGCGCCGCCGGGGCGGGCGGCGCCCGGGCCCGCCCTGCTGGGCTGCGTGGGCGCCGTCACCGTGGACCGCGCCGGGTACGACCTGCTGGACGCGCCCACCAGGCATGGCCTCGAACCACGCTGCGGGGAAAGGGTGAGGATTTACCTACTATTTTTATCCTATCAAGTCTAAAATGAAGAGACAAAAGTAATAATTTAGTTAATTTGCATTATTTATTTATTTATTTAGAATCCCCTCTAAAACCTTGAACCCAGTACACCAATTATCTCGTTCGGGAAGACGCAAGCGCTCCCATACTCTATCTATAGTCTGTTTTTTTTTAAATACTACATTTTAAGAAAATATATTCATAGTAAGTATATATTCATACTCATAGGCGTAGTAGTATATGCGCCAAACCTATTGAGAATAGAATGTCGGCGATGAATCTGAAAGATAAACTTAAATGTCCTTAATTATTTCTTATTAACGATTAATTATTTCTCCATCCACAGACGCTCCGCTCAGCCATCCTGAAAGGCACCGGCTACATCGAGCTCCCCTCCCCGCACTTACGCCGCAAAGCGTCTCTCGGGCTGTCATTCCGCGCGCGCGCAGCCGACGGCCTGCTGTTGTTCCGAGCGCCCTCTGCCGGCGGGGACAACGAAGTCAATGATGATGATGGAGACAAACATTATCTAGCGCTGGTGTTAGTTGAAGGTTTGTATTGAAACAGGGGCTGCAGCTGAAAATCAGCGTCAGGTGGTATACCTTGTGTTATCATCTGGCATTATGCTGAGCGAAGGCCCTTTTGGCATTCAAAAACTTCGCTTATTTATTATGTTCAGTTTAAAGGTGTTTTTTGTTTTAATGCCAATAAATACACTTTTCTTTCTTTTCCTTTGGTAAAGTATAATTTACATTGTACAAGCAAGATCTTTATTCTGAATCCCGGGCTAGGACGCTGGGTACGGTAAAGTGGGCTGCTGATGTTCCTTAACGAAATCAAAACTGACGAAGCGTTTGTGAATACGGAGGCTGATCCGTATATTTGGGCCCGGTTATAGGAAATAGTCTGTCAGCACTATTACATGGGACTGAAACATACTTAACTAGCAATCAGCCTGTACCACTGTACACCTCTGTCTATCACTGGGGAAACATTCACGTAAAACTGATGAGATAAAAGATATCAACTAAAAGAAGAAAAAGAGAAATATATAAATTTCCAGCCAGTGCGAATGCACATTTAGCTAATGATCGTCTTAACACTTCTATTCTATTCTGCAGGCGAGCTAGAAGTCGTCGCAGAGGCTGGCAAGGGTGAGGCGCGGCTGCGGACCAACGGCACCAGGTTCGATGACGGGAGACTGCACACTGTGAGGATCATACGGATGCACAAACAGGTATCATAACATTATAACAAAGTAGTTAGATGCGTTTTCACAGGGTAGGTAAAAAGAAGAGAAAACTATATTTAAGCATTTTCAAAATAAAAATAAACATTTCTTTCTTGGGGATTTCGAAAAACCACCGTTTGAGTGGCAAACAGAAGTAGCACAACATTGTGTTGATAAACACTCGAACTCTATGAAATATAATGTTGTCATCAACATGTTTTCCGTTATACAAACATGTTAGTAAAGCAATGATGAGCAACGATGCGTTTGCTTGGCAATCTGAATTGTCTGTCTAGAATTTGGCCACAAGTTTAGCCGTCTTCCTTTTTCTTTCTGTATTTTCCTGTGACTACGGGGCTTTACAAACAACAGTTATGGAAGCCTAAGAAAATCTGTATTACTAGACAATTTCTCTTATTCCAGCTAGAGCTATGGGTGGATGAAGAGCAGTTCGGCAGCGTCCCTCTAGCCGGGTCCGCGTTCTCCGCGCGCACGGCGGGGCTGTTCCTCGGCGGAGTGCGGGAGCTCGTGCACGCGCCCGTGCCTCTCACCGCTTTCAAGGGCACCCTGGCTGACCTGATAGTGGATGCGCAGTAATTTCTTTTAGTAATTTGTTTTGGCTGAGCAATTGTTTTAGTTATAAGGCCATATTTATAAATAAGGGCAAAAATACACACAGAACTAAACTCAAATTCGGTTTTTTCCAAAACCTTGGGAACCAAAATGCCTGTATTTTTAAAATCGCACAAATTCAAAAGTTCACTGTCTTGACAACAAATTACACTTAGCGTCCCAAAATGACATTATATAAATTTCACAAAAAACACAGTACACAGACACAGACAGTATGCTGAGAGTCTATCTAAGTCTTCTTGAAACATTAGAAAGTCATCTACTGTAGTAAAAAATTTAAAGGCATTCAAATAATCAGCATACATAACAAATTTAGTACTTATGAAGCATTTCCCAATGTCATTTATTTATATGTTAAATAGGAGTGGTCCCAGGATTGAGCCCCTGTGGAACACCAGAGGTTATAGATACTGTATCAGACTGATGGCTACTCACAACAACCTTCTGTGTTCTATTTTGAATTTAGGATGAAAACCACCAATCAATCAATCAATCAAAATATTTTTATTTCACATAGGCCTACATGGGCACTTATGAAACGTCGACAAAAAGGTGCACGGTTCGGGTTGGTCGTTTCCTTTGGAGAAGAACCGGCAAGAAACTCCATGGTTACTCTTTTAAAATGATTAGATTTTACAATATTATCATGTTACAGCATTAGTACTCAAGTATGGGGGGACAGCATAGAAGCAAGGTTCCCCGTATGCCATTAAATGCAATTTTATTGAGTAAAATTTCATGACCGACCTTGTCAAAGGCCTTTTTGAAATCTGTGTAAACAGCGTCCACTTGCAAACGTCTATCCATGTTTTCAAAAAGATAGTTGGAGAAAATTAATAAATTTGAAACAGTTGACCGGTGTTTAAGAAAACCATGTTGTTAAGGAATTAATACGTTATGCAAGATTGGGTACATTTTGTAATGTACGAGTCTTTTAAACAGCTTTGACAAGGTCGACGGAATCGAAATGGTTGACCCATTTCTTGCTCAATATCATGTTTCGAGCCTCCCTTGTGTGCGGGCGTTATATTGGTCCGTTTCCATATTTCAGGAAACACCCCTTCACACAGGCATTTATTGTAAACTATATGACGCGGTCTATAGAGGGTGGTAGCGGTAGCCTTAAAGAACAAAGCTGGGTATCCATCAGGGCCAGCCCCTTTGGACGGGTCGAGGTTTTTTAACACCTGAAGTAATTTAGATTCCTCGATACATAGGCAGTCGATTAAGACGTTAGCGTCACAGTGAGTTGGCGGGGTCCACGTCGACAACGTGGGCGATGCTGGTTCGAACACTGACAGGAAGTAATCGGAGAACATATTGCAAACCAAGTCTGGAGCACTTGACTTAACGTTTTGGTATTGCATTGTAGAGGGGATGCCTGATTTATCTTTGCGGTTTGATATATAAGTCCAAAAGCATTTAATATTGGAGTTATCCTCAACGGATTTAATGTAGGTGGAATAGCAGTTGGTACAGGCTTCTTTAAAAGTTGTTCGTTATTCGGCAAACATATTGTAGTCTTTAATGTTTTATACTTTCACTCATAGTCATAGTCATTTATTTCAAAACAATATACATTGTGTAGAAATTCCATAAAATAAAATGTAAAATAAAACAAAACAGCAGCACTAACATTAGGATTGAAAAACATAATACAAATAGAATAACAAATTCAAAAAACAAATTGTGTTAAAAAGATTACCTAATAATATTTTATCTAATTTTCGGTGATAATCAATAATAAAAATAGAATATAATAAAAATATCCAAAGGTGCTGTTTCTTTTTAAAAGTCTTAATCGGGTGAGGAGAAAGCCAAACAGGAAATGCAAGTGCTCGAGACTTTACTAGAGGAACTTTCGGTGAAACAATCTCGCTCAACACATAAAATATTTTCACTGCTTCCTCGGAAGAAAGATGTTCCAACAAGACCGACCATTCGACTTCATCGATTCGTTCATTGATAACACCATAATTGGCCTTACGGAAATCGTATTTTTTCATGGGTTTTCTTTTTATGATTTGCATTAAATACCTATGGGGGCTATTGCAACAAACTGAGGGTGGTGTGGGTCTATAGAAAGGAAGGGGTCTATTGGGGGGCTCAAAGTGCTAACTACATTATAAGAAATGAACAAATCAAGAATTTTATCATTTCCATTGGATATATGCTATAATATTGGTAAGCCTGCCCTTGTCCTGTTTGGCCGGCCCTTTTATATTGTTGCCTGTTATTGTGGCACCACTTTTAATAGCAGAATTATTTTAGAAGATGGGACCATACAGGACGTTTAGCTCTATCTCTCTCGCACTTGGAAGTTACCGTAGATAAGAGAGGTGGTGGTTCAGGGCTTGTTGTAGTACAATAAACACATGTTCTCAGACTGCTGGGGCTAGAGACAGCCGTGGCGTGGAGCGGCGCTATGCTGGGCCGGCAGCACGCGCCCGCGCCGCCCGCGCCGCGCTCCGAGCCGCGCGCGCTGCAGGCGCAGCCCGGGGCCGCCGGCTGTACCAAGGTACCATCATCATTAGCCAGTTAAAAAATGTCCACAGCGTGACATACCTTGTCTTGGTCTTGCGCTTGAACACTGTAACCAGCTTGACAAATTTAAGGCACATAACCACAGCACACTATTGATCTCCGCAGACGTCATCATACACCGTAGAAGCAGGCGCAGTGAAGTTCGGCGACACCGCGCACAGCCACGCCACCCTCAAGCTGAACCGGCGCGCCAAGGAACTAACGCTCTCGCTGCAGATACGGACCTACGCGCGGGATGGACTTATACTACTTGCTCCGGTAACTTGAATTTGATCACATATACCCCTATGTTATTTTTCAACCTTCAAATTCTTCCAACTTTATCCTTTATCTCAAGAGTCAATATGTAAAAATGTTAACCTAACCTATTGCCTTCATAATAAGTAATCGTTTGACAAGCTAATGATGGAACTCGAATTACGTATATCTGGTTGCGTATTAGTAATCTTCCATTGCCCTCATTTTTGTATCCATTTGAAGATGATATCTCTTCTACCAGGGATCGAAAGCGAAACCGAAGCATTTCATGGCTCTGATGCTGCGCGAGGGCAAGCTGCGGCTGGTGATGCGCGGGCGCAAACGGAAGGAACTCACGCTCACGCCTACAGTCAGTGATGGCAGCTGGAGACAGGTTAGTGAAACGAATCCAGCAAGTCCACGTTGACTAGGGGTTAAAACAGCGTTAATTTTATTGCACTTAGGAATTTTTCTTATAACTATTCTGGACTAGTCTGCATGTGTAATTTAGTTTCCAACTACAGGGTTAGTTTTCAATGACCAGCCAAATTCTAAGATATGATGCAGTACATCATTCTGAGCCCGGCCATATAGAAAAGTTTCATCAAAATGTCATACAAAAATCAGCTGTTCCATACATTTTGACCGTGTAGGTATTGCACTTTTGTAGGAAACACTGAAACAGCTGTTTTTTTTATGACATTTTGATGAAACTTTTCTATATGGCCGGGCTCAGAATGATGTACTGCATCATATCTTAGAATTTGGCTGGTCATTGAAAACTAACCCTGTATATTTAATGTGGTTCTGGCAAGATTACTTGAGTACCCACGTAAGGTCAGTTCAGTCACGTCTTCAATGTTTTATATTTTTTCAATAGTAGGTACTTGCCATTCTGAAATCAACTAAAAGGTAAATCGCCAAGCGGTTGGTCGACTCTTCACGTGACCAGAGGGCGGGCCTATTTTTTGGCCAAAGAATCAGCATTGCCATCCAACGTGGTAATGCTGCCAGCCTTCTGGGCACTTTTCCTGTTGACAGCGATGCGGACGAATTTTTGGATGCCCTGTAACCCTTTTATACTTGTACATATTTATTTCTATTATAGTTTTGTAGTTTGTAAATAATTAATATTTTGATTAAAGAATTCATTACTAAAAGGTAGTAAGTATGTGTGGTGGTGTATTTTTAAGTGGAAATTGGAAACATGGACTTGAAAAGACTTAAAGCTCTGTGCTCTGTTTAGGTGTCGGTGCGCGTGTCTCGCGGGCGCGTGTCGCTGGCGGCGGGCGGCGCGGCGGCGGCGGCCAGGGCGGCGCCCGCCTCCCGCGCCGCGCGCCTGCTGGTGGGCGGCCTGCCCGCGCCGCCCGCGGGGGCCAGCCTGCCTAATGCGGTCAGTTGTACTATATACTTCCCGTATTCACAATACAGGTACTAAGCTAGACTAAAAGCCGACCAGGGAACTCCGGTTCTATAGAAGCTGATAATAATGCCGAAACTTCTAAAGCCAGTCAACATGTGCCTGTAGGTTAGGTTATATTGCTGAGAAGAATGTTCCTCGCTTTAAAAAAAAAAACTTTGCCCCTCACTAGAAATTTCTCCTGTATCGTAGGTGCGTTTACAAACATTTAAACTCACATACACAAACAGCCAGACCATACAAATATGGGGGGTACGCGAATTCGATTGGCGAGTGGCTGCAGGGGGATCCCCACACGGATTGTTCCGTGCGGGGATCCCCCCAGCAGCCAATCGCTCAGCCACTGCGCCAACCTAACTCTGCACGTCTCCAATTTCCGACGCAGATCCCTCGTATTGCTAAAATTTTCCTATATCTTGATCCAAATATCACTCGTGTTCCCAAAATAATCACCTGACATGCTACGAAAAAAAAGTAAAGTGACTTCAATTCTTCGGGAACTTGCTGCAGGTCCCACTTATCGCCATAAGTATTCCTCAACTCTATAACAATTTTGGTGTTCAATGAAGTATATTCTTTGTGTCTATCTCGCTCAATGTGCAAATGTCCGTCATGTTACTTGAAGCAACACTTCTTCTGTATTGACAACAATTCAATAGATTTATTATAATACGTTTAGATAACACGTCTACCCGGTTTCCGCGGCTGCATCCGGCGTGTGACAGTGAACGGTCGCGCGGAGGACTTGGTGCGGGATGCACAGTCGCACCACGGCGTCGGACAATGCTTCCCCAACGTTGAAAAAGCAGCGTACTTCGGAGGTAAGTCATGTCTACTTTAGCATCATCATGAAGGCGTCGCTCAACAGTAGCGCACAACGGAAATACACTGGGGCACTTAAACGCTATCGCTTTGTATATTTATTGATTTAAAGTTAACTAAAACGGTATAACATCAATTACAATAATAATAATTAACATGGTTCCTCGCTCTGGAGCCCTGACCGCCCTATTCCCGATACCAGTGGGCTACAATTTTTTTTATATTTCAATTTTAAAAAGATAAATAATTGAATTAACATAGAAACAGAAATGAAAAAGAAGGTAAAACATCTGGTTGACAACATTCAATGGTTTAAATTAAAACTAACACGGAACTGTGGGTACTCTTACATACTTATTCTCACAAAACACCAGATACTTTACTCTTTTATACATATATTGTAGACGAGGTCGTCCGCGGCCGCGCTCCGCACGAAACGCAGCTAACGTGACAAAGCTCTTCATGCACATCCTACATAACAGTGTACGGTCGACTTAATAATAACGACAGAGTATAACATTTTTTTGGAGATGAAGACAATCCTTAACGACATTTTGTTTAAATCAACTTGTATTAGACACTGGACCTGTCATCTCCCAATTTCCTACTGCTTCTAGTTAAGTCATCAGCTCTAGCATTTTATAGGTCTCTCACTGCGACGACGCCCGTCCTCAGGGACTCACTACGAGACACCTCTAGCCCATCTTTCCCGATGAATTCTACTAATGTAACACCCATTGTTCTGCTTACAAACTCGAACGTGTACATTTCCAGGCGATGCGCACGCGACGTGGTCGAGTTCGTGGCTGATGACGTCGGACGGCTCGGAGGTCTCCACTGAGCTACGACTGCAATTCCGAACCAGCGAGCCTAATGGAGTACTGCTAGCGGCTGCCGGGTTACTGCTAGAAGTTAAAGATGGCGCTGTAAGTAGGCTTTTGAATCATCATCATATCAGCCCGACATCATCAAAGGGGAGGGCTATTATACCCCCCTCCTCCTATCTCCTCTTTCTTCTGCCATATTTCCCAATTCCGAGTGATCATCGTCCAGGTGTTTCCCGCGGCTTATATCGTCAACCCGACGCGCTTTTCAATGACACTGGTTTCTTTGTCCTATTGCATGTCTGTGTGTGTTCGAATGCAAAGCATCTCATTTTCATGAGAATTGTTTCGATAGCAATGCTAAATCAGAGACAAAATAACTCTCGAAAAGGCTGTACCTATTTTTTTGTAGTAAGAATAGTGTTTGCATTAATTCTGGTACAGTCGGCATCAAAAGTTGATGACCACATTTAGATTTTCAAAATCACTGTACACCGTATTATACCTAAATCGCTCAACATGACAAGCGCCAGAAATGAATGATTATCATAAAAGGGCATAAGTAAAGTAAGTAAAGTCGCTAAACAAAGTTATAGTAAAAAAAGCATAAACATTCTTCGTCTCTAAAGTCTCTGAACAAATTGACAAAAATAGCATTCCATCGTTTATTTCTAAAGTCCCTGAACAAAATGAAATGTTTTTTGGGTTTAATATATGTGTGTATTTTTTTTCGGTAGGTATATGTGTACAATTGATAACTACTTAATACTATATTTATAGATGATAAATAATTGCAACCGCAATGGTCTACATCCGATACAAAGTGATAATAAAGTAGAATTAATATTTTTTTTACATTCAAGGGTAAACAGTTTTTCAAAAACTATGTTTCCCAAAGAATTGAATTAAAACGGAATCTGTGTGAATTTTGAAAATGAGTCTTATTTGTATACAGATTAGGTTCTAATTCAATCAAAACTATAAAAATCATAAAATAAGTTGACGGTATGAATTTGAACAGAATCTGCGTGATTTTTGAAAATGAAACTTATTGCTTTACGAATAAGGTTACATAAATTCAATTGAACTAAAAAAAAACATTAATTGCGTCGATGGTATAAAATTAACAGGAACTGCGTGATTTTTGATAGTGAGTCTTATATCTATACAAATAAGGTTACTATTCAATCGTAATACAGAAAGCTTAGATGACGTCGACGGAATAATTTTTAAGCGGAATATGCTAATCTTTATAATCGTGCTTGCGAGCTTATTTTGAAAAATAGGCTTTAAAAATGTGCTTGCCGCTTGAACACCCACTTCTAATATTTCTCACTGATACTATGAAAAAAAAAAACAAAATTATTTTGGAAAGTTAAATTCGAAATTTACATCCATTGAAATTTTTTTTACATGATTTAGTTTGGATAGGACAAGATTGGATTTATAACTCTGAAGATAGTAACGAGCACTTTTTTAGTTTGCAGTTCAGATACTTTTGATAGTAGGTATAAGTTTACACGCTACGTATCCGAAACAAAGTAATGTTCAGTGACTTTTGTAAAACTGAATGTTATGATGTTTTCGGATATTATAACGATCAGCAATTTTTGACAATGGTGTTTAGTGACCTTTGATGAGTAGTATCTAATAATAATAATAATATAATTTATTTGCTCAGACAACAATGATCCACGGGTTAGTAACAAAAATAAAAACTTAAAAACTATGTAGTGTTCAGTTAATTTTGAACTTTAATGATGTTCATTCAAAACTGACGCCCTTCTTGTTGAGCGATTTATGGGTGATATAATGTACAGTGAATTTGAAAATCTGAATGTGGTCATCGACTTTTGATGCTGACTGTACTAAAAATGTGCTATTGAACGTCAACATTTTAAAAACACATGACACGTCGTACCCAGGTGGTCCTGTCCCGCACGGCAGGCGGGCAGGAGCGCGCACGCATGTGGTCGCACGGCGCGGGCTCGCTGTGCGACGGGCGCTGGCACGCCGTGCGCGCGCGCCTGCACCCGCGCGCGCCCGCGCTGCAGCTGGACGCGGGCGCCGAGCTGCGCGACGCGCCGCCCACTGCCCTCATAGTGGACACTGTGCAGGATCTGCCGACGCCGCTGTATATTGGGGGACTGCCAGGTGTGTATAAAAAGCCTTCTCTAAGTTCAATTTCCACCAAGGTGCAGACGAATGGTGCGGTGCGAACGCTTGCAAAATTCGACCAATCTTAGGAGAGACGAGAGACATGATGTGAATTTCAACCAATATTAATGGTCGATTCTTTCTGCGTGTCTCTCAGTGTTATTTTGAAGAAGCAGTTGAATACGGATTTGTTCACTTTCAAACTACAACCTGTCGTTATACAAATAAATTCAGAAAGAAACCTGCGACACTTTTAAATGTGTGTGGTGTGTTGAACAGTTTTTTTTTTAATTTTGAGAACCCAAAATAATTTTGAAGTGTTGATGTCAAAATTCAAATTCTATTGGACCCTGTATTTTTATAAGAAAATCCTCACCCCGCTCCTAAATTGATTAAGCCGCGATGGAATAGAAAAAAACCTTTGATAATAAATTCAAATAAATACTTTCATGACATACACTTCTACAAATCTGGACATTCACAATAGACAACCAACAATATTTTTTCCCAGAAGGTGTAATGGAGTCAACAGAAGGCGGCAAAAACTTCAACGGGTGCATTCGCGACGTCACAGTGGGCGGACAGAAGCGAGACTGGACCGAAATGGAGTCCCTACACAATGTCCTGCTCGACTCCTGCCCCATACCGCAGTAGACTAACGAGCAAGCAATAAGGTTCAAATTCCAATGTTACCGAAGATGGTAATCGTTGGCAATAAGGTTCAAATTCTAATGTTACCGTCGATGGTAATTGTTGAAGTGCCATGTTTAGCCTAAAAGGGACTGTACTTCATCAGATAGACTGCATAAAATTAAATGAAAAAGCCGTAATATGAATTTAAATTATAAAGTAACATTTGGCAGCGATACTTCTTTGTTCCATTATTGGGCATTTGCCAATGTTGCACAGTTATGCTATCGCTGTTTCAAATGTTAAAATAAATGTCTGCAAGTCGTGCCTTATATTGTGTAAGTTTTACCAAATAGTGCCATTATATTGTATGCAATAATTTAAATGTGAAAGATTTTCGTACTCGCAGGATAATTGAAAAAAAAACGTTTAGAACGTTTGGTGTCGTAGTCGCAACCGTGTCTGCTGAGCGTGAGGTCCTGGGTTCGATTCCCAGGTTGGGCATAGTACTTTTAGACTTTTCCTTCAGGAATTTCTCAGTAGCAGCCACGGAGTCTGGGTTTGTGCCCGGTTGATGGCAATAAGTCCCAGTGTCCCAAACATAACTGGCGGAATGAGTACCAATGAGTGCGTCGGTCAAACCATAATGTTCACACTTCTAATTGTTTTTCGAGATTTACTTAATCATCATTTCATAATTCCTGTCCTTATCCCATTTTATTTGGGGTCGGCGCAGCATGTCTTCTTCTTCCAGATTTACTTGGATAATTCTAGAATTTATACAATTTTTCCAATTATCCTGCGACATTTACCTTCATTTTGTACTGATGATAGTAAGTACCTAATAGATACTTCAAATATTATTTAGGCTTTTCATAACGTTCCCTTGACCGCGAGGCATAAAAGAGGCTATGTAAATAATAATGATAAGTTAGAAAAGTCAGGTAAATTAATTATTAAGCTACTTGACAACCAATCATTTAAAAATAGTCCGTGAAATAGTCCGTGTATTAAAGGCCAAACTGTCAATTTTTTGAGCGAAGTTGTATGAAATGGCTATAAGACGGTAAATTGAATGATGTAGGATGTCAATCTGCTTAGTAATTATTTTATCCGATTGGACATCACTCTAGCGACCAATACTCGTTGTAAATAGAGTACTTAATATTTCCACCAGTATTCTTAAAATAATTGTACATAGTTTAGTTTATTTTCTTTACTTTATCGTTACGGTATCCACCAAACTTCGTGGCCAACGCGATCATGAAACGTGGAAGTGAGATAACACGCTCGATATTTACCTCCTAAGGCCTCATTTACGGAGACGCGGGGCGTCGCGCGTTGCGTTGAGCGGCGCGGCCCGCACTGAATTCAAATATATGGCGTTGTATGAGTGCGTTTACGGAGAAGCGATTTTAGACGCGTTTGTTTGAATTAGGGCGTTTTTTGCGGCCGAGCCCGCGGATGGCACCGACGCGTCCCACGCGGCGTTTATCGCGGCGGCGCACGCAGCGGCAATTCTCGATGAAGCTATCGTGCGCTCCCATCTCTCGCCAACATAAAACTAGTCGATTTGATCGAGGCGAGCGTGCGCCGCCGCGATGCCCGCCGCGTGCTTCGCTACACGCTAGAGGATTGCAGGGCACCGCCACGCTTCCCGTCTCGCTTCTCTATGAACATGCTCGTATATTGCTATAAGTTTGTGTTTACGCGTGCGATGATGCGTGCCGCTTCACGCGCCGCCCCACCGTAAACAGAAAAAACGTCCGACGCGCCGCGAGACGCCACGCCACACGCGACGCGAGACGCCCCGCGTCTCCGTAAATGAGGCCTAAGAGCGCGGGCACACGATGCGTTGCTCTTAGGGTCTGTTCACGCCTCGGGCGTTTCAACTTGCGTCTAGACAGTCGCACGTGGCATGCGCTAGACTAGACACGTTTTATCATTTGTATTTTAGTCTCTCGTATGGCCGGACGACACCGCGCGCGGCAGTTTGCGTTCTGGTAGAGTATTGTAACTTATTACCGAGCTTTGATCTACATTCCGGCCGGCATACTAGAGGATAAGCAACACTCACAAGACGCGATTCGGTTGAGCATATAGCGCGTGGCCACTACATACTTGCACGTTTTATGACTGCGACCACCACGTATCTTGGACGTTTAGTATTTAGTTAATTTAGGATTATAATGTACTACCGACAGTTCCTTGTTAAAGTTGTACAGGGATCTTTTGGCGCGTCGATAAAATCGTAACTTACGCCGCCATCTTGTTATTTTTCAATAGTTTTATTAATGTACGCAAACAACCTTTAATTAACAATATTATTGAAGTGCCTAAAGATCTTTGTCCTCTCTGTCTCAAGATAATCACAAAATTAGCAGCAATTTTAGAGATTTTGGATATTTTTTTTTCAATATAAAGATGCATTTAAATATAGTCATTAGGTTAAAGTAGAGCAATAAAGCCAGTCCTTGTAGTGTGCGGTAGTTAATATTAAAAATTGTTCAAGAAATGCTAAACGACAACACTATAATTACAATTCGACGGATTCATTATCTCGTGCTGTAAGAAAAATTGTTCCATTTTGTGTAAAGACTGGTATTACAGCTAGAGTGCAGGTTGTTTTTTTTTTGCACGTAGCCATAGCCAAGTTATAACTATGGCTAAAAGAGATGGCAGCGTTGGTTATAACTAACCGCCATCCCCTTCGAACCTAACCTGTTCCAAGTCGGGGTGCCCTAAGCCCCGAGTTCGCTTCGCTCGCTCTTGCATCCTAAGTTATAGAGCAACTAGCTAACTAGAGAGAGATTAATTTTATGTGCCTCAGGTTGGCTGGACAAATCTTCAAAATAGCTTGCATTTAACTAGGTCAATAGGTCACTTTATGTGACGGCTAAACACCCTTATTTCAGAATTTGTGACGCTACAGCATCTTAGATAATCGATCGAGAACGTGTCCAGCCATCTTGAAAAACCACTTTTCGCCGGTCTCTCAATCTCGGTAACGGAAGTGATTTTGACGACTTTTTGCATATCAACGGGCGTCACATAAATTTGTGACGGGCACCGAGCTAAAAGTTTTGTGATAAGTACAGTGGTTTAGTAGAAAAATGCAAAAATCTGTGTCCAGCCATCTTGAATTTACGTAAAAGACTTATGGCTGGCACTTCCGAATCTCAATAACGGGGGCGTTTTCGAATATGGTTCCTTTACTAATACTTGGTGACGCAATGTGTGACAGTAATAACGTTTGATTTATGGCGTCACATGTAAGGGTTTACGAGAAATTAATAAAAACTTAATGTCCAGCCAACCTGAGTTCAAGATGGCTGGACACCTGTATCTCCACTGCCTGATGATCTACGACCATCGAAATGTGTTCAAAATGTTGTGACGGGGACGATAATGATAACCTGAAATTGTGACGGAGAAACTTTGCGTAGTTTCAAAGATATTGATCATTTAAATTTCCCCATACAAACACTGCAGTAGGGTAACCAATATTGTAGGTTTTATGTAGGACAAGTATATTTTAAGGTGTTTTCTTTAATGGACGAAAATTCGTGTATTGGTGATACTAATACGAACAACTGTAGATATTTAAATCAATAGAAGACAAGAATGTACAAGTGAGGAAAAATTGAATTTCGCGGGCTACCACGAAAATATCGGAGGACAAACTATACTGCCATGATATCTGATGTTGGTGTCGCCATCTATTGCTTAAAGTTGGTACTACTAGGACAACTGGTCGAATCTTAAATCTTATAAATTAGGTTGTCTTACCGCAGATTAATTAATAGTTACTAGTACTCTGATTAGTGATAACACTTCTAAAAGTACATACACTGCCGGCTGTCGAGTTTAGTTCTCATTTTCAGTTACATAAGATAATGAACTAAACGCGAAATACAAGTGGGCTCTCTCTTGCAGCGCTGGTGGTCAATTATTATTTTGAATTAACACATACTTACTCTTTTCACTGCAGGAAAACCTTTTATTCCCACAGGGAAATCAAATACAAAGCAGGCATGGATGCTACCGGCCAATTAATCGATTAAAAAGAAATCCTTTATTTATGTAAAATTATGGTCACCTCACAATATTAATGGATGTTTGTATGGGAAAATTTAAATGGTCAATATCTTTGAAACTACGCAAAGTTTCTCCGTCACAATTTCAGGTTATCATTATCGTCCCCGTCACAACATTTTGAACACATTTCGAAGGTCGTAGATCATCAGGCAGTGGAGATACAGGTGTCCAGCCATCTTGAACTCAGGTTGGCTGGACATGTAAGTTTTTATTAATTTCTCGTAAACCCTTACATGTGACGCCATAAATCAAACGTTATTACTGTCACACATTGCGTCACCAAGTATTAGTAAAGGAACCATATTCGAAAACGCCCCCGTTGTTGAGATTCGGAAGTGCCAGCCATAAGTCTTTTACGTAAATTCAAGATGGCTGGACACAGATTTTTGCATTTTTCTACTAAACCACTGTACTTATCACAAAACTTTTAGCTCGGTGCCCGTCACAAATTTATGTGACGCCCGTTGATATGCAAAAAGTCGTCAAAATCACTTCCGTTACCGAGATTGAGAGACCGGCGAAAAGTGGTTTTTCAAGATGGCTGGACACGTTCTCGATCGATTATCTAAGATGCTGTAGCGTCACAAATTCTGAAATAAGGGTGTTTAGCCGTCACATAAAGTGACCTATTGACCTAGTTAAATGCAAGCTATTTTGAAGATTTGTCCAGCCAACCTGAGGCACATTTAATTTTAGCAAAACATGTTTTCAAACTTCAAGAAACCAATCTGCACACACTTGGGCCAGCATATCATTATTAACGAAGCGATGTTTAATTACTTTCGATTTAAATGTTTAATGAGCACACGTGCAAGCAAATACGTACAATGGAGTAGTTTTGTAAATAAATAAAATATTAGGGATCAGCTTTAATAGTTAAACAGAGCGATTCTTTGTCACAAATATAATTTATTTAATTAACAAGTGTTCAATAGATATAAATTGTACATAAATAGTTTGGTCGATGTATATAAAATACGTATTTATTGTAACTGCTTTTCAGAGGAAGAAATAATAAATAAAAGTCGACTGTGGCAATAAAAAACATTTATTTCTTTTTTTTTCGAATCGTACATCAATCGGCGCTTACGGAAAAATGAATATTTAGTACTAAACTGCGAAGACGCCAAGTTTTAGTATTAAAGTCACATTTTTAGTAAGTTGTCATTGATCTGCTATACGGCAAACTTTTTATAGAAGAAAGAATCAAATATATGCGGGAAATGTTAATAATATAAGTCGTGAAAGTCAGCCGTATAGTAGATTTTACCCGGAATCAAACTCCCGACAATATCCTTCGCTTTCCATCACCTTGCGGATTATCTGCAGTCGAGTTATAAAGAGAAACTCCTCATGAACTCAAGTCCACTTAGCTAATTTATTTACTCGACTGCAAATAACCAAGCTCTGGGCAACTCATTGCCATTTACAAAATTATTATTTTTATACTCTGGCGACACAGTATTAATGAAATGTCGATAAAATCTATGATTGTCAGTGTTGCCAATCTCACTTGCTGTCCCGCATTTCAAATATGTTAGCAGCCTTTTAAGGATTGTTGTACTTAGACGATGTAATTTAATTTTGTCTCGTAACAACACTGATGACCATAGATCTACATAAAACAGCAATGATATTGTCCAGCTTTTAACTGTTACACTTAAAATAGTCTGAATACTAAATTCTAAAAAAAGAAAGACACTGCATTCATTTTATTATAGACTAACTACACCTAAACGGATTTTTATAATATTTACGGATATTATTATGGACATTTTGACAATAAATTGACTCCAATATACATATAATGTTTAGTTATACGTGCATATAACTGAAACGATGAAAAAATCTTTGGACTAAACAAAGCACATAAAAATATAAAAAGTCTAAAAATTTGGAGAAATATTCAAATAATATAATTATTGCAGAATTTTGACAAACAAAAATACTATTCTACCGTCCTTCGCTTTAAAATTACTACAACACATCTTTTTACAATGTTACTGTATCTTGATTGGATTTTTAGCAGCCATTTTTTACACTATTATGGCCGAAACCAAAATGGCTTACGAAGAATTTATTATTTTTAGGACAAAAAAATAAAGTTTTTTTTAGTACACACGTTGTCATGGTCAGTTCGCGAATTATTCATGACAAAGGACATTATAATTAAGAAAGAAAAGAATATACATTTGTTAAAATAATACTTGAATCAATTAAATATGGAATAATCAATAATTTGTATTAATTTTGAGCAAATACAACTATTACACCCTGCCAGCTAAAACTAATGATTTTGAATTATTTTTTGACAAAAGCCAGTATTTGAAACTAAAATGTTAGTAACATGCAGTTATTTCCGGTCAAAGTGGAAAAAACAATAAGGGTTAGAAAAAAACAGTTTGGGGACTGAAATTAAAAACGGAATACGTATTTGTCTATGACATTCTCACGTATAAAAACTTTTTTTTGTTTATATACCTAACAAAAGGGAAGTCCGGCTTTTGAGGACTTTCTTTTTATATTTGAATTATTTAGTGATAATTAATGATATAAAGACAATACAAGTACAATGACGGATAGGCAGAGACATGGAATTTAGTCACGTTATGAGGATGCGGGTAACTGCGACGCAAATAATGTATAACGATATCTTCATATATTGACTACTTTCGCCGATTCCTCTGGGCGGCTGAAACCTGAAACGACAAGTTATCTTGATGAGATGTTTTCGATATGCTGGGGATGAAAAAACGCTCAAGGAGCATCAATATTATCAAAAACCTAAAACAATTTCATTCAAATGAAGGAGAAAATCTCCCTATTTTTTTTGCAGCTATGTTAAGATCTCTTTGGTGGTGCTCGTGCTAAGGCATCGCTGAGGTTCAAGTTGCTGTCATTTGTTATAGATCTTTGCCAGTAATCGGTGTCGTATTACCCAGTAAGTCCAGTACATCTAGCTAGACAGGAAGCCGACGTCGCCAAGTTAATAGGAAAAAGGCTAGGTAGGTGATGATGAGATACTCACTCGTGCAGTCTACATGGAGAGGTAGCCCCGGGCGGCAGAGCGTCTGCGGCCCACGAGGTAGGCAACCAGCACCACGACCACCAGGCCGCCCAGCGCGCAGCCCACGGCGATGGGCACCGCGTCCGGCACGTCGCCGCCGCCGCACTCGCGCGCTGCAGCAATACACAACATTAGAATAATGTAATAGCAGGGACCGAAAAGGTTACCCGGTAAAAATACTAAAATAAGTTTAAAAAAAATTAAGACGTACATACATTAAACTAAATTGGTCCTATACGAGGACAAAAGGCGCTGCCCCTATCTCAGCGTGGTGCTGTAATATCCGGTTCACCCACAGTTTTTTTGTACATAAAAATATGCAAGTGACGGAGTTAGCCCCCGCTCAGAGCTTTATCTCTTTCATTTTTATTTATTTATTTCAATAAAAGTTACATAGGTGAGTATCTTCTGCCAAACTGCAGGACAGTTTGTCGGCAGTGTTCTCGTGGACACATCTCTTAGTTTTCTTAGCATTATTGCATCATTATAAAGGTAAGGGAACACATAGTTTTATTGTGATAAGGGTAGGCACTTCGCCTTGTATTTTAGAGCGCCCTATACTCACACAGGCGTACGCATCACATCACGACTAACGGCCCACACACTCGAGCTGCCCAGTGTTTATATCAAAAGACACGTAGGCACATAATTATACTGATCTACAGCTCGAATATCCATACATTCCTATGTACACTGGCGTCTAAACATTGGCTCATACCGACTTACTCTTTTAGTTAATCAGCTATATTTAAATGGTTAACCTATTTATTATCAGTGTTAATCAAACATATTGATTATAGGTATAACCGGTTAGGGTTACCAACAAATGACAAAATATAAAACGAATCAGAATATCATTAATAGACAAATGTTACACTTAAACTTACAAAAACGTTGCGGTTTTTGGTCATGGCGGCCAATCTCGGCGGAGACTAACCATCGATATAGGATTTATAGTTTTTTTTTTTAATATATTAATTAGGCCTACTCTTGACCTCAATCTAGTCCTGAGGACAGAGTTGAGGTCGACGATGGAACGAGCTAACCCAAAAGAAGCCAACCGCAACTTAAATAGACTGGGGTCATATGAACTAGTAAATAGTACACGAGCGTGCGCGCAAACTGGTGTACTCTCTCTTCTCTCTTTGATCTTCCATTGCCCACCATAACGTGAAGTAAATTACATCCCAAAATTGTATATTATTTCGTTTCACTACAATCTGCACTACCCAAGAGTCTAGTCTTAACATATCCAGTCCCGCTGCAAATCTCTTGTTTTTTAGCACACTGGGCGAATCCCATTCGGGACGTGTGACCTGACTTCAGTGTCGTTTGCTTTAATGATTAGAGCGTCATGCGGTTGTTCGCACCAGTTTGAACACCTTCATAATTTAAGTTTGTTGACACAATAGGCGCGTGAGAATTTCGTATCGTAGGTATGTCGCGGTATTCATTCGAGTTTGGCCAGAGTTTGAATTTAATCAACATAATATGGCAAAAAAGTTATTTTTTACGGGCCGACATTGGCATTTTTGTTGGTAAATACTGTATGTAACCAAATAGGCTGTTATACGATTAAAAGCCAAGTTCAAAGGGCAAGAAACAAATAAAATACACACATTAAAATACCCGTGTTTCGTTTCTTTAATTTCGTTTTTCCAATTTCAACCGTATGCAAAACAACATGGAGTTCAATTTAGATATTTACTAATTTCGTCGCTATCATGTTATACGTTGACCCTGAATGTCACATATTACGATTAAAATATGTTTGTAGCTTATCAGGGTTTAGCGTCCGCCAGTGTGAAACTTGTGTTTGTAAACGCAATAATGATATATTGGAGTGTGCAAACTGACATTGCGAATAATTTAATTTATTGTTTTCTAATATTAATTAGTTAGGATACTATTGTATAAAATCGGGTTCCTCAAACCTAACAGACAGTTGTGTTGCGTTAAATCACTAGGAAGCGGCGAAAGGTGGGCGTTTGGTGGACTGTCATGTAATTTCGATGGGGTAAAACGGGACCCTATTACTAACTGTCCGTCTGCCAGGCTGTATCTCATGAACCGTGATAGTAAGACAGTTTTTTTTGTACATTTCCGTAAGCGACCGTAACACGCCTGGTTTCTATGTAGTTCTTGAAGATGGCAACAGGCAGCAATTTCGCCAACAGAAGTGTTTTAGTTATAAAGAAACCAGCCATTGTGATTGGGTGGCTTTGCCGTAGCTCTTGGCGGTTTAGTCATTTCCAAATAATAGATTTGTTTATATTTTTAACCGGATAACAATTATATCGGAAAAATGACAAAATCTAAAGCCCTACTAAGAAAAAACTTCAAATAATGAAGACACCACTAGTTTGAAAAAGTCAAGTCCGGCCACTGCGGCCGGAAGAAAGTTATCGTGCGAGGAAATCGCGCAAATTGCAAAAAAAGGGAAACATTTAAGCAACAAAATTCGCGCTGTTTATCAATCGCTGGCCCACAATCAAAAAGCAACAGGATATTTATTTCAATTTCACGATAAGATTAATATGTATGACGTCCTTTTGTTAAAAAATAATACAATCGTATGAAATAACGGTTGTGAGTAGGGTTTCCATACAACCGAATTTGATTTGATTTTCGTCGGGCTTTGTCATTTGTCGAGATTTAACGACTAGATTTTTTACAATAGACAAGTAAACGCTAATACAAACAATAAACGCCGAAAAAATGCAGTTTTTTTTTATTTTAACTTTATATAGACACCCTAGATTTGAGTATAAAATTCACATCATTATGAAAACCAGCACACTAGTCATCACTGTACGTTCCCGATGTTATCAGTCCGTTCACTACGCGTTATCAAGACCTTATCAAGCGTCTGGCAAGCGTGCGCAGCTATCGATGCGCTTTTTATACAAAACCAACTTTATTTGTTTGCCATTGAGGCCTTGGGCTTATTTACTATTTTCTAACACTTTCAATTTTCAATGAATCTAGGGCTACCATTCATCCGGATAACTTCGGCCTAGTCAGTCGTCCAGACTTTATCGGTTAAGTGGTTTGTTTTAAGAAAATAGAAAATGTTAAATGAATACTGTAACAACCTCTGTGACAGATGGACAAACAAAGGAGTTCCTCCAGGTTAAGGTTAAAATTTATTTAAAAAGTAAAATGGACTACTTTGCAAGTGACCGGCGTTTTGTCAAGACTTTTCAAATTTTGAAATGGGTACACCACTACACTTTCCACCTCCTGTAGCCTAGAGATAGGGGTCAGGGCGGCCACAGCAGTGGCAGACTCGGACATCATGGTCAGTAAAATGGCAGATAGTGTCGAAACTATCATATATGCTTAAAAGCTTCGCTTCCCCTTAAAACCTACTACTCTTCATAATTACATTTCTGAACAGTCCCTTTTCCCCCCTTTCTCCCCTACGCACTGGTGGCAGATGAAACAAAAAAAATAATCTTACCAGCACTGAATCCGGTTCCATTCGTGGCGCGATACGCCTCCTCCTGCAGCTTAGACAGGGTGAGCACGGCCACTGCGCTGGCAGACTCGGATGTCATGTTCAACAATGTGGCAGACTTGCAGCGGTACGACGTGGCCAGGGGAGTCTGCCACTCCGCGCCGTGGTACAGCTCCATTGGATCCTTGGATGCTGGAATGGAGAAGTAAAACTTTAAAGATCTGGACGAGAATTGTATGTATATAATATGTTATGGGATATTTTTATGTAGTTGCTGCCCGAGATTTAGTTTTAATGAATTTCTCCACTTTTTTATACAAATATCCATGATAAAAAGTAGCTTAAATCCGTTTATTATTTAATCTAGACAATGTTTATTCTTAGAAATGACTATCTGTTCTATAGATAGGTTTATTTTGTTTTTCTATCCGTGTCCCCGAGTTACTTGTTTGTTTTTCTTAGCGATTGTTTCAGTGGTTTGGGTGTGAAAGGAAACAGACGGACACAGAGCGACTTTCGAACTTAAACTTTAATGTTTTTGGAGAGCTAAAAACGCAACTGACAGGAAACACATACGTTTCCAGTGTCAGGGCTACTAGAAAACAGTTAACAGTTGAAGTTATTATCCGGATTTTTCCGGGCATTCTCAAAATTGCTTTGTTTGCGACAAGGATGACATAACTTAAAAATTTAGATTTTCGGATGTTGTTTTTAGTTGCATTTAAAATTAACGAAAGTAAGTATTAAATTAAGTAACGAAATAAGTAAAATAAGCCTTTCATCTTTTGGTAAAAGGTTTCCATCCAAAACATTGGCAATATAATAATGAAAATATTTTTAGCCTAATTTAAAAATACGCTGTCATGTATTTCTCATTTTTCGAGTTATGACATTATTGTCGCAAACAAGCGTGTATACTTAGATTGCCTTGGTAAGTACTTAATAAGGATACTTGCCTTATCTTTCTTATAACACTGTTCATGTAATCAAATGTATGACAGTTACTTTCTCAAATTAATTGATGCGTATCTTTTTTTTTCATTAGCCTATATTGTCCCACTGCTGGGCAAATACCTCCCCCATAGCATTCCGCTCTTCTCTCCGTGCGGCTTTCTCCTGCCAATCTGGCACAAAAGCCTCTAAAAAGTCGACACGCGTATTTAGTGATTCTATATTTAACGAACTTCATTATGAATTTATGATGTTATGTGAGCCCGCCGATAAAGTCAAGATCAAAGATCAATCGAGGTCAACTAGTGTGTAAATTGTACGCAATATGATTAAAGTAACAGTTTATTAGCTAATATCAATATGTATGAGCTGATAATCTTGCACTACTCTCTTCTGTTGTTGCACTATTTGTCATCAACTTTACTATTATATTGTGAATACTCTTTCTTTAGCAGCATCATGTTAAACTGCCACTAAATTACGGTGATTTGAGAACTAAAATTGCAGATAGCGATCTTTTTTTTACCTACAACGCCATCTGAAGGCTGAACGTTACATTTCTTCATTCAGGTCATACTCAGGTACTGTATTTTGCTCGGCTTAGTCGGAAAATGTCTACTGGTCGTAAAATGTCTCTTTCTCATAATGTCGTTTTCGCAGAAATACTCTTTCCCAAAAGGTCGCTTTAAAAAAAAAATCTTATTAAATGTTTACAATTTTAAGAATCTGGTTTTTTTTTTTTAAATCTGGTTAAATTTATTCCAAGTTACTAACGAGACATTTTGCGAAAGAGACATTCTGCGAAATAGGCATTGTGAGAAAGCGACCTTTTGAGAAAGAGTTATTCTGCGAAAGCGACATTATGACAAAGATACATTTTACGACCTGTAGACATTTTGTGAAATAGACGTTTTGCGACCAAGCCTTTTGATCAAAAGCTATGTTCCACCCCACCCTGATCCCGGTGTGTGTGTGTGTGTATGTGTGTGAAGTGACCTCTGCGCTACAACCGACGCCGTAGAACTGGCAAAATTTTGGTCCAACAAAACTCAAAATTCTGTCGTACCAGTGCCACGAAGAAGAATGTATTTTGGTATCTATAGTAGAATCTTGAACTGTTATATTACAGGCGTATGAAAGCATCATAAGGGGGAGACCTAAGACACAGAAAAGGAGTAAAAATTGAAAAAAGAGAAAAACTCACAACTATTGACAAAGTTCTCAGGGCTCAGGGAGATGTTCAGGTTCTTAAGTCCATAGTTCTTAGTGGTCTCATTCCTGTGGTAGACCAGCGTCATGTTGTTGGGCAGGGTAGTGTTCTTAGTCCTCCAGCTGACCTGGATCCATTGGTCAGCGTCGGAGCAGTTCCCGCCAGTGACCGTCGCGTTGGCGGGCACGTTGAGAAGGACGTACCATAGAGAAGTGGCTGTGGACAAAAGAGATTTTTGTTGAAGAAATTGTTACTGGGTTGTGGAGGCAGTGTAATTACTAGCTATTACTGTTGATAAAATCAATGCAATATTTTATTGCACCATACTGTGCATTTTTGAGCTCAATTAGGACATTTATGTAATAGAAGATAGAATTATTCTATTTTCGTTGAAATTCCAATCTACCGTATTATACAACAACAGTTAATTAGTCATAAAGTGAGTTATTAAATAAATATACAACTAGCAGCATGATTCATAAATGTTATTTCACAATAATTTTAATCACAAAATAATATAGAATTACCAGCATTGTTGCAAAATATTAGTTTACACAGCATAATTACTGTCGTATAATGACTTAAGTTTACTCGACTATGGCGAAGTTCAAAAAGAGAGTTAGGTCTTAAATTGCTTTGTATAATATAATAGAGCTTCAAAATAAATAAGTTAGCGAAAAAAATAAATTAAAATTCATTTATTTCAGGGTCACAATCTATATTAGAAACATCTTACATCATACACCCAAAAAAATATGATTAGATAGATCATTTTTCTGCGTCAACGACTGCAAGTGTCTCAATAAGAGAATACTTAATAGTGTCTCTCGGCATTTGGACATATTTTCTTGCTCTTTGGCGGAATTCCAGAGGGTGACACTTAGTATGTTGTCCTCTGTGTAACTTGTGTTTCTTCCCTGACCTGTTACTTGAGACTGTACAATTAGCAATGCATGACTACTTTTGTTAGCTTGGGTCATACCTGTTAAAACAAATGTATGTGTTCATAAATAAATAAATAAATAAATAAATAAATAAATAAATAAATAAATAACTTCACTAAAATGGCTCAATAAAAAAAGGTTTTTTTAATTGCCACTCTTTCGATATTCATCGTGCATGACAAACTGGTACAGAACTAACCTTCGCGTGACACCGACCTCATCGAGTGCACGGCAATACATAAAAGCATTGTTTGATCGGGCTACGACCTCTGACAAGTGCGCCGATAGGTATGAAAACCTTTATTGTATTCTCTATTCTTGACAATATCTATCAGTAATGACCTACTTAATAAATATTTATCATTCTCCATAGATAGTGCATTGGGAACTTTTATCTAATACTAGCATAAGCATAATTATGTCTTCGGCTTAGAGGTTGTCGGAAATTATCTCACAAAATGTGACGATGACTGGGATAAAAATTAACCTTTGTACAACAGACTCAGGCCATGGTCTACCTGTGTGCTCAATTTCATCAAAAACCGCATTATGTTCGCATTTGTAATATTAGTATGGATTATTGAATTTAGTAACGTATAATCTAGTAGGTACTAACTGGGTTGTGGAGGTCAGATAGGCAGTCGCTCCATATAACATACTGGTATTCAGCTGCATTCGGTTAAACTGGAAGCTGACCCCAACATAGTTAGGAAAAAGCTAGGCAGATGATAGATAATATGTATTTTAGTAGAGACTGCCTCGTCTAGTGGCAGAAATCGTGACTGCCGAGGGTGAGATCCTGGGTTCGCTCTCCACGTTGTTATATTACTGTTTTTTTTTCCGAAAACCTATTGGTAGACTCCGGGTCGGCCTTTGTTGTAAGGCATTTCTAACTAGCGGAATACATCTCTGCCTACACCTCTACTATTTCTACGAATAGACTAACGGCAAAATCAATAACTGATCCATCGAAATCAATAAAAACTAAAAATAACTTTAGCGTCGGCAATCCTTTGAAGTCGGCGAACTTTAGTGGTTCGGGAAAATTCCGTAAATCATAGCTACAGTAACCAAATCATAGTTATGACTATGACGTAGGAAGCTACGTCGTGGTTCTGCTGAGCAAGAGGTCCTGGGTTTGATTCTCAGGTCGGACGAAGTGTTTCTATAAGGAATTTCTCAGTTGCAGCCCGGGGTTTGGATTTGGGCGCGGTTGATGGCAATGGCAACATATTGGCAAAATATGGGTATAGGTATGGGGGCGTTCAAGCATTACGTAACGCAATTTGGGGGAGGGGGGGTCTTGTAAAACATTACTATGCGTTACAGGGGCGGGAGGGGAGATCCAAGAACGCGTTACGTAACATTGTTTTTTATTAAAATAAAAAAACTAGGGAATTAAAATCGCCGTTACGTTGTTGGCAACTCTTTTCGTTTATGCCTTACGGGGAATCCCTCGAATGTATTGTACATGTATTAGAAGCTAGCAGCGGCACGCAGCAGTGGCGTGAGCGGCCCACGGCCGAAACGACATGAGGGCTGAGGCGCTCAGTGGCACCGCTATCGCAGCGGCGAAACCCTGCTAGCTTATCAAATTCCGCTTGCTATGGTCACTTTGGATGTTACGTAACGTTTTAGGAGGGGGAGCGGGGAACAGAAAAACGTTACGGCGCGTTACATGTGGAGGAGGGAGGGGGGGAGAAAGGCAAAAAAATCTACAAAATTGCGTTACATAATACTTGAACGCTCCCTACCTATTATAATTACACGACTGCCCAATCCTTCGGGCAAATCAGGCGTGATGTTATATTCAGTAGTAACCAAGTTTAACCACAGATCACAGTAATGCAAAAACGTTCGTTTATGTAATCCATTGTATTGCACATCGAAGTCATTTCAAGCGTCAGTGATGCACTTTGTGATCGTTATGAAATAGCGAACGTTCATCTTTTGTTCGTTTTGTTTAAAAATAACTCACTTTCACGATTACTTAGCTCTGCAGTTATGACAGCTTTCGTATTGATGGAGCACGCTAGATGCGCCATGCCATGATACAATTTAACGAATCATGTTTTTGCACACGTGTTGACACGTGGCAGGTTTGGACGAATAAAGGGTGCTCAAAACATGCAGTTAACTGTCAAAGTAGTCTCTGTGCTGGCACCGACCACGCCGCCCGTAAGAGTGGCGATGTTTTGGTCCAACGTTTAAAATTGAAATACTGTGGTACGAGCGACACGGAGGAGAAGTGGGCATAACATGGGCTATGCAAAAAACAAGACATCAACACAAAAGGTAATTGCAAGTCGCCTAAAATACCAAGCGTGTTCTTGCTTTGCCCTTATCTATAGTCAAGTTAAAGTAATTACATAATTATGTAAACATTTTTATGCAATCGACAAAAATTTAAACGAAGTAAAAGAAAGCATAAATAAATAATAATAAATAAATAATAAATATCCCTGGACATTTCACACAGCACCATCTAGTCCCAAGCTAAGCAACCTAATGCTTGTGTTATGGTAGCTAGATGGCTGATAAACTACATATATACATTTTTTTTTTTTTGTAAATACATACATATTATAGATAGAAAAACACCCAGACCCGGAACAACTACTTGTAGGTCATACAGATATTTGTTCCGTACGGGAATCGAACCCGCGACATGCAGCGCAGCAGTCAATCGCTTGACCACTGCGCCAACCGTGCCGTCAAATAAAGCTGGGATCGAGTTCCGTCAAAATCCGAAGACGTACAAAGGTTTTCGATATTGGAAATCGCGTTACGGAACTCAAAATGGAGCTGGGCAGGACACCTAGCAAGGCGCAGTGATGACGGGTGGACTAAGGCTGTCACTCAATGGCGTCCAAGAACGGGAAAAAGCAATGTGTCCGGTCATCCGGTGGCGAGATGAGCAGATGACATAGTTGCCATCGGGGGAAAAACCTGGATGAGGCTGGCACAGGAACGTGGAGATTGGCAGAAGAAAAGAGAGGCCTATACTCAGCAGTGGCTGAATTCAGGCTGTGGATGATGATGATGATGCAGGAAAGCCAAGGCTAAGGATTCTAACTTTTGACAGTTCTAACTTCAAGCAATTACTAAACCACAGAATAAAAATCGTATCTTACTTTTACTCAAGTACTTAATCCCTTTGACTTGTTTAAAGATACGGGTGTAAGAGATGACGTCAAGGGATACCTAATACATTCTTCGGTCGAGCGGTCATGAGGATACGCAGAAACTTCATCCTACATTCACTTATACAATAACTCGGATCACCAATTCGTCGAACCCAGTAAGTGCACTGAGCCGAGGCATGTACGGCTTCCTAAGCCTAAGTATTTATTATATTTCCATCCTCTGTTCACTCAAGGCCGATATCGGCTGCTTATTTCCGAACGAAAATCTAAATTTCTCATGTAATTTAGCCTCACATAGCGCTGTTATTCCCCGATGGGAGGCAGACAGGTGTACCTTAAGTACCCAATTTCCATGTGAAAGGAGGGGCGAGCTTTCCATCCAGAAACAGACTTCCAGCTGCTACTTTAAAATCCCGGGTAAAATTTTAATAACCCTGGCCGAACTGGGACTGGAATCAGGAACAGTTAAGCAGTGCACATTCAGACTCCGTGGGCTTCAACTTCAGATGGAAAAACCCACAGAATACCAAAACAAGTGATGTTTTTTTCTATTCCGTGGGAAAGCCCAAATACGCTTTGTTTGATCTGACAATCGAACCCAGAAACTCAGTTCAGCAGTCGCTTTCACGACCACTAGACCAACCAGACATTCAAGCCAATTGTTTTTTATAAACCTTTCGTAAGCAAGACAGCCTAGTTTTGAAACAAAGCGATAGTTTTTAATCTAGAACAGTGCTCGCGTAGTCATCGGTCGCATGGCTGAAGCTGTGTGAGTGAGATAGTGAGCTCATTTTATTTAGTTTTTCCTGGTTGAGTTGTGACTCATAACCAGAAATGTTTTTTTTTTACATATTGATTCGTAACTATTTTGACTATGCGTGTTTAAAACTTTTTGGTAGGTAATTTCCTAACTCAAGAATTTTGCTGTGGGATGACCTCTATCAGAAAGCGGTTTAAATCGATCCATAGCAGGATATTCAATCAAAAATTAAGTTTCAGTTAATTATTCAACCACAACCATTGTTAATACCATAATTTATATTCAATTATATGCACTTGCTTTAGCAAAGCTAGTTGGAAATTACCGCGTTATAGGAAACGAACACCGCGAATGATTACAATGCAGGATGGTGAGCCGAATGAATACCTAGTAGTTATGGTGATAACTTTACAACGAATGAATGGTAAACCAGAGATCTATCTCCATTCTACAAAAACGGAAAAAAGTCCGATTCCACGCTGCGAGACTCTTGCAGTGAGAGAATTATGACGTACTTTTGTATGAAACAGCTTTCTTAACGTGTAATTGTGTCGGCCCAGAACTGAGCCGCAGCTTGGCGCCTTTAGTAGCGTCCATCAGCTCCTATAAAGAACGAACAACAGGACACGATAATAGGTGACCCATCGCTTGTGGAATAGCACCACATTTACACTCCAGGGCAGAGTCATCAATGAATCTCCACCTGACCAGGTTCTGCCGGCCAACCTGGGTCCGGAGACTTCCAGGTCAGCCATGGCAACTTATGTCCAGGAGGGAGATAACCCATGATAAATATGTCTACCTTGAGGGGTTTACAAACATGTGCTGAATTCATGGCAACAGTTTAGGCGTCAATATCACACCATGTAGAATTGTTATCATCGCCATATAATCATTATGGCGTTATGGCGCAGTGGCTTACCAGTTGGCTTTTTACATCGTGGGTTACAGTTACATGTTCGCAATTATACTAGGCAAATTTCTACGTAAATGCTGTATTAACACTGGAGAGATCCCGCCCCCTATTATAATGAGTCTAATAGGCAATACGACTGGCGACATGTGGGTGTATTAAACAGCTATTGTGCAGGGTCTCATTGTTACAATATTAATTTATCTGTTTTAAAACCCCGTATTTATTTTGCCTGTCTCGTTAGCTTAGTGATCATTAGGGTTCGTTCCCAGGTCGGGCAAAGTAGCTTTCGAACCAGACGATGGGCGGTCGATTCTTTTCGAATTATTGGGGTTTTCCATCTCGAGATAGGCATTAGACTAAAATGTAATAAAATGTGTACTATTATAGTTACACCTCGGGGATTAAAGAGGTGATGTTATGTGAAGTCTATTTAGCAGTAGAACATAGTAGCGCGTCAGTAACATGTTGCTATCTACCGCACAACACAGTTCAGCTACTTTACACCACACATGTGGCCGCGTTTGCTTTGACACAGTTTGCGCACAACTAGACAGTGCATACAGAAGTCCCACTAGAACTAGAGTAATGAAGATATGAGTAATCCTACTAATATTATAAATGTGAAAGTTTGTGAGAATGGATGTGTGGATGTTTGTTACTCTTTCACGCATAAACGGCTAGACCGATTTGGTTGAAATTTGGTATGTAGATAGGTTATACCCTGGATTAACATATAGGCTGCTTTTTATCAACACACCACGCGGGCGAAGCCGCGGGCGGAAGCTAGTAAAGAATAATGCTGGTTGACAAGTTGGACTGCTGAAGTTTAATGTGGAACATAAAAGATACAGACATTTAAGCCCGTGAATGACAGCACTCCTGAAAGCCAGTGGCGTGGAGGCAAAAAACCTCGGTGAGTCCCCGAGAAATGATTCCACTTTTCGGATTCCAGACTTTTATGAAGTTTTTTAAATTAAATTATTAATTTCTAAATACAATACTGCGCTATAAAACGTAACAATACGCCAGAAAAGCAGCAATGCCTGAACAAAGATAGATGTTTTCTGGACACCGACCAAGCTAGCACCATGGAGCTTTGACATTGAAGAGAGTCAGACCGTCGAGAAGATGGACGTATCGTTACCATCACTCCGATCTCTGACGGATGCGAGAAACACCTTGATTTTAGCTGAACACCAGGAAGTGGTGAAGGTGGGCGTTTTAGGGTACTGTCTTATGTAATCTTGGTTTTGTAAGGAATGTACTTTCTGTACCTCTACTGCAGTGTGACACATGTGTACTTACACTGTAGGCACAGTACGGTACTAACAGCCGTAATGATGACTCATCTACCTGAATCAGCGCGTAGTAATGCCCCGACATGTTGACTTCTCAATATTTTTTCACAGAATCGAACATCTCGCCGTCAGTGTAAAACCTGGAAACCTGTTATTTGACACTTTTGTTACTTTACGATGAGTTTGTTTTAGATTAGACATGTTTGTTGACAGTTGATTTATTTGGATTATTCCTGAATTAATTTTATTTAATATTGATTTTATTCTAACCTACGGTGCTCAAACTTGGTCCCCGCCTGCTCTGGCCAGAATTCAGAGCGTGTGTGATGGTTACGGCTTTATTATTGTTTTTATTGATATCACTATAGCATTAAGATTAAATCACGTCTCCTTCAGAGTCCTGGAAGCTATTTATCAAAGATTATAATTTCGAACGTCTCACGTATGCATCGTACGTGACCGATAACGCAGTAGGTGGCACGTCTGTGATTACTTGCAGTGGACGGTATTCCTTATCACTGACAGAGTGAGGGGGGTCTACATACTACGGGGTTACGGCTTAATAGAGAATTATGGGAGAAAGACATGCTACTAGACTGCCTCATTGGTCCAGTGGTCGCAAGCGCTACTGCCGAGCCTGAGGTCTTGGATTCGATTCCCAGGGCGGGCACAGTGTGCTCAGTTATGTAACAAACCGGATTCTGGATTTGTGTCAGGTTGATGTAATATACTCGCCCCTATTACATGGGATTTACACATAATTGGCGAAAATGTGGGTAACATGTGGGTGTACTTAGGTGCGCATCTCCCTATCCCTTCTGGGACTACAGGCGTGATGTTTATATTATGTTAAGCTACAGAGCGTCGACGCCAACTACATTGGGATTAGAGCCGTAGGATGATGAAGGTTCACGGAGCTTACAGATTCATCATTGAGTCTAGACTTTTCCCAACTATGTTGGGGTCGGCCTTTTATCTAATCGGATGGAGCTGAATACCAGTATTTTACATGGAGCGACCGCCTATCTTACTTCCTATTCCAAAACATAGTTATTGAGTAATACAATGTTCCCTTGTGTCTTTTTGTTGTTTGCTTTATTATGTAAGTCAATAATTTTCCAAGTTATAAAACATACTATTGTTTAATTAAACATATGAAAATTATGTTAAATATAATAAACGACAGTTACATCAGGAGTTATTGTTAATTTAAATCATATTTTCATAAACTATGTATTCAAGGAATTGAATCCATCCATCCACGGTGGGAAAACATTTGTTTAAAAATACCACGTTAACTAGACTTTATAACATAACACCGTGACGCTTATATTCCCCGAAGAGGTAAGCAGAAGTCCACACGGTGTGAGGGTCAACCAACATTTTACCATGATTTCAGCACATGATTCTAGAGTCTAGGTAGTCCGTCTAACAGTGTGGTCGTCGATTCTACATACACATAAATAAATTAATTACTAATTTAGCTCAATACTTTTATGTACTTATATTACACTATCAACATGGGCAACGTTTTTGGAAACAAGCAACTACGTCTGTTAGTTTAGAGAATATAATATAGGTACACTAGCTGTGCCCGGCATGCGTTGCAATGCATGTTTTCCTACCTACTACCCTACCTACCCTAATTTTTTGTGAATCTAAACCATTCCCAGATCCCCTTGAACACACACAAAAAATTTCATCAAAATCGGTCCAGTCGTTTGAGAGAAGTTCAGTGACATACACACTCACAGAAGAATTATATATATAAAGATGGGTCAAAGCTTAAACGACTTTGAGGACTATGTCATACAAAATGTCTTCATATAAGGATAAGTATCGTTAAACAGCTAAATCCCACATGTCTGGCACAAAAGTACGTACTTGATCTTTGTAGGTAGGTACATAATGTTTGTTCACTACAAAGCGCCATTGACAGGTTATCATTGAGCGAATGCAAGGGGCGTTCTTTGTGCGTCACATTTACAGACTTGCTATCAATAAGCACCTATTTACATGTACTGGAAATTGAATTATTTTATTTATATACACGCCTTTTTTCTCTGAAATAGTGCCGTTAGAGAAGCATAAAATTATACCTAAGCAATATGTTTTACTGGATAGGTTATCTTATTCTGTCAGAACTGGAAGGAGGACGCGTGGCTGCACGAGAAGTGTATGGAAGGAGTGGACGCCTTTGTCCAGGAGTGGGACTGACAAGGCTTGAACAAAAATATATTTAGGAAGGTAATTTTCAAATCAAATCAAAATCGTTTATTGCTATATCCACAATGTACAACATACAGGTGGTAAATAAAAAAAAGAAACAATTATGGACCCTGTCGGGCACATACGAGTAGGGTCGTTTCGCCGGTATCGCGACCACCTTCAGTAGGCGACCATTTGACGGACTAAGTTTCTTTAAATCAAGATAATAGTAGGTATTTGTAGAAGAAACTTATATAAAAAACTAGCTGTGCCCGGCATGCGTTGCAATGCACTTTTTTTTACCATACCTACCCTAGCTACCTACCCTTCCTACCCTACCGACCCTACCTACCTACCCTACCTACCTACCTATCCTACCCTACCTACCTATCCTACCTACCTAACCTACTTACCTACCCTACCTACCTACCCCCTTATCACTTAGGGGGATGAAAAATAGATGTTGGCCGATTCTCACAGATACCGGATAAGCACAAAAAATTTCATCAAAATCGGTCAAGCCGTTTCGGAGGAGTATGGCAACGAAAACTGTGACACGAGAATTTTATATATTAGAGATAAATCTAACGTGCTTTATGAATAACTAGCTGTTGCCCGCGACTTCGTTCGCGTGGTGTATGTATGTGAGAGACTGCCTCGTTGGTCGAGTGGTCGTAAGTGCGACTATGAAGCATGAGGTCCCGTGTTAAAAAAAAAAAACTTTTTTGCAAAAAATAAAACCGACTCCAAAAACACAAAAAAAGTGAAAAATAATTTTAGCTTCAGAAGTCGGTGACATTTGTTTATTTGATTCAGTTTTTTGTCACCGACTTCTGAAGCTAAAATTATTTTTCACTTTTTTTGTGTTTTTGGAGTCGGTTTTATTTTTTGCAAAAAAGTTTTTTTATTTTTTTATTTTTAGTTGCAATATTCCATAGAAATATTTTTCATCATCAGACCTGTAATGGCACTTGTAACCCAGATGGGTGCAAAGTTTTGATCAATATACATGAATTAAGTCCAAACGCAAGGTAGCTACTGTAAACAGTTGAGGAGTTCCCTTAACTGTCCTTCGTCTTCATCATCAGACCCCTTATGACAGTCACAACCCATCTAGGTGTAAATTTCTCATCAATACAAATTAATCAAACCCAAACACAAGGTGACTGCTGTAAACCGTTGAGGAGTTCCCTCGACTGTCTTTCGGTTCCATCATCAGAGCGACTCCAGACCTTCTTTAAATTATAGTGTTTTAAAATACTTAATCAAAAAATTTACAAACGCACTAGTCGCCACTACAATTTTTGAAAGCTCCCCTCAATTTCCCTAGGATGCCATCATCAGATCCCGGTTTCCTTATCATGGTACCCCCCTTGAAGTATCTCCTTTCCAACAAAAAAAAAAATATTAAAATCGGTTCATAAACGACGAAGTTATCCGCGAACACACATAAAAAAAAAAAAAAAAATATATACGGTCGAATTGAGAAACCTCCTCCTTTTTTTGAAGTCGGTTAAAAAAAATTACATAATGCTATATCGCACATGACTTAGAGATCACCTTTTGAGCAAGGCGATGCTTGTGTGACTCCGCTCTTCCACTTAACATTAAACAATGTATGCAATTGAAAAAATACTATAAATAATAGTGTTATTGGGTTATTCCATTAGGAATTTCGCAATAGCAGCCACGGAATCTGGATGTGTACCCAGTTGGTGGAAATAGGCTCGGCCCCTATCACATGGGAGTTCAACATAACTGGCGAAATGTGGGTGTACGATTAGGTACACTTCTGCCTAAACCTTTGGGGATTACATGGCGTGATGTGTGAGAACTGGCTGGCTGATCAAAATGTGATAATGTGGGTGATGACTACAAAAAGAAGTCCCAAACAAAATTAAAAACCGTTATTTTAGCGCTACCTATATAACTTTATTTTCAAAGTGAACCATCACACGCCTTGTTGGGCACTATTTATTCTAATACCGTTTTGTATACAACATTAAATGACTTATTAATTTCCGCAAGCACGTGCAAATTTTGGGCACTGAACAACCAACACGTAATTGACCGTCTGAAAAGCATGGAGTGCACAATTGAATGCCGGTCACTTTTATGGTTTGGCCCTGGGATCTGTTGATCGTCATTGTAAAAACCAATTTTAAGGAAAATTGTAACCTCTTAAATTGAAATGGCAAGTTATTTGAAATGTGGGCATGCGGGGAATTAAAACGCTCTGTCCTTTAGCAGCTCCGTTTTTATAATGTTACTGCCCAGCTCTGTGATACGAAGCCTGGTGCCGTTGCACAGTCTGGTTGCATCAAGGTTTCGCATCACCAGAACTGGAACGCCAACTTTAAGCTCCAGCTGATGGGACGCCTCGCCTTTTAACTCCACGGAGTTGAGAAAGTCAACGGGGTAGGCAGTACTATCGTCATTAGCCATCAGTGTCTAGTGTGTCAGTGTTCTGTCGTCATAAGACGGTCGGACGGCGAGCTAGCCCATTACTCACCGTCCACAGGGTCTGAAGCGGCCGAACGACGCCACCCATCAGCGCCTGATTGCCGCGGATGTCCTGCAAGCTGCGGTTCAACGCCTCTAATGCATGCTTCTGCGACATTGTGCACTCGTCCTATAGGCTTAACTTCCACTGCTGCAAAAGGACTCCCCCGTTTTTGGTGATATTGCATGTTGGGGTATCTTCGCTTGCAAGATTCAGCGGCAATTTGAAAATTGAATGTGCAGTCCGGCCACCCTTAAGCAAAGTTGCATCAATGCCCGACGAAGTCACAACCACAGTTATGTGACGGCACGGTTTGCGCAGTGGCTGAGCAATTGACTGTGGCGCTGCACACACAACGTCGTGGATTTTATCTAATTTTAATTTTGTTTTATTTTTTTTTTAATTTTTATAGTTTTTTTTTCGTAATGGGCTGTACGTAGTACGTACGTACGTACTTCCATGCAAAGAGTAAACACAAAAGGAAAAAAAAATCAAATTCATTATCAGCCATTCAGAATTTACACAGTTTGAAAGAAATGGGTTAATCCAGAGCCGAAAAAAAATTTCTCAATGCGCGTCTTGATTCAGTGGTTACTGGACGTACCGCGAGTTAGAAAAAAAATAACACGGCGCGCGGCGTTCAAAGGTAAGTTTTATTACTTATTTCATGTTTTACACACAACTTAGTTGTTAAATTGTACAATCGATAAGTTTTGGATAGTATTTAGTTTTATTTTGCTACTTTTTAACTTATTATTAAGATAAAATCAAGTGGTCGGTAATCGAAATGCTTATTTATCAAAAACGTTAGATAGCGACCACGTGGTCGCAAACCGACGTGAACCGCATTATTTTGTTTTGATTAATATGACCCTAATGCTTCATACAGGACTGTTACAATTTTGAATGTAGCATTGTAAAAGTATTTCGTTGTAGTTATTTGGTAAGCGACCACCAGTTTCTTTGAAAGAACTTTGTTTAATTTACGTACAAAATTGGGTTAAACAGGTGGTCGTAAACCAAAATAATCGAAATAAAAACACTGGTTTTCGGCCACCATAATTTAGTATGAGAGATTAACGGCCGCTAACAGAAATAAGTACCTACCTATGAAAGTTCATTGAGTATCGACCACGTCTGATTTTTTTAAATTTGATTGGTTATTGCAATGTCTGTTTAATTTTAGCAAGCAACATGTCGTTGTACATATCTAACGAAAATTAAATATTATTATTTTTCAGTAATAAAACAACAATAAATTATTTTATATTACTTTTTATTTAGATGGAGTTCCCAAATAATTCAGCCAAAAAAACAAAAAGAAAAAGACTGTCCAGTACACTGAAGAAACCCTGAAAAAAGTTCTCGATGATAATATACGAAAAGAAGGGAAGGGAATAAGAGAAACATGTAGACTGTATCAGATCCCAAGGACCACGATACAAGATCGGCTTAGTGGGAAGAGGTGTATCATAATTATGAATAAGAAACGCGGAATATGATTTCTAAAATAATATTAAACCAGATGATTAGAAAATATTAATGTTGATTATTTTTAAATGTTATACTACATACTTTACTACATACAACTATGACTAAGTTCCTACAAAATATAAGATTGTTATTTTTTTATTATAAGAAAACATTACACCAAATGATTACCATATTTGTTTATAATAAGAGGCAAAAATTAAAATATTTTTAAAGTGATTATAATTGTTTTAATGGCAAATTTTTCATATTAAAATAGCGGTCGCAAACCAGCTCACTGGTGGTCGTAAACTGATAAAAATGGTCGCCAACCGACATTTTCGCTATATTTTCACTTTTTTATATGTGTTTTAGTATTTTATTAATCTTATGTTTCTGACTTTCTCTATGGTTCACAGAAATTTTAAGTTATAATTATGAATTAAAGTCTACGAGGAAGTTCATTCTGTAATAAAGCCTGCTGTCCTCGGAGGGTTACGCAGAGGAACATTCCGCCAGCTATGTTTAAGTCCCATGTAATACGGGATGAGCCTAATTATCCGATATTGGCCATAAGCGTAGGAAAAAAATGGACGAACACATACACTTGTCAAACAAACCAACAGAACCGAAAATAGTAAGGTGAATTAGTGGGAAAACAGTTGCCTACCCCAGCCCCCATACCATAATTACAGTATACATTTTGTTTCGCTTTTATCCCAGCTTAACGAGAAGTTAATTAATATTTAACGTCAAAATTAATATTTGAAACATTCCAGCGTTATCTGGTTAAGCCTGGCTGAGCGAATCTGCACCAATTTAATTAAGGTCATAAACATTCATTACGTGAAAACAAATTTAATTATAAATGAGAAACACTATCGGTTTATGTGTAAAATTATTAATTATTTCATACATTGTTCATTAATCTATACTAATATTATAAATGTAAAAAGAGTTATTTTCACATTCTGTCGGTCCGTTACGCCTTTTAACGGCTGAACGGATTTCGATGAAATGTCGCACATAAGAACTGATAAGAAGGCGACTTTTTATCGCGTGGGATAACCTTTAACCTCAACGCGAGCAAAGCCGCAGGTTATTCCTAATCCCTACTATCCCTACTAATATTATAAATGCGAAAGTAAATCTGTCTGTCTGTCTGTTACGCTTTCACGTCTAAACCACTGAACTGATTTTAATGAAATTTGGTACAGAGTTGACCTTGAGAAAGAACATAGGATAGTTTTTATCCCGCACTTTTGAAGAGTTCTCTTGGAAATACGATACAACCAAACTCGTCAAGGGCGAAGCCGCGGGCGGAAAACTAGTCTGAGATATATTTCGAAAAACACAAACGGATGATGATTCATCAGACAAGCCTTTTCAAAGTTATTGACATTTTTGTCTGATGCGTTTATGATCACGTACTCAGAGATGTTTCTCATTTCTCGGTATTATGCGTCAAGGAAATACGTGTGTGGTTTCCGTTTTCACTAACACAAAACAACACCTAGATGAATGCCTTAATGTTAAACAAAAAGGGCATGAGCGAATGAACGTAGATTTACAAGAATTTAGGCAAGTGATATCCTGCGCCTGCAGAAACCAAACTGCATTTCAGTCAGTTCGGGCGCTAAATTCTGTAACACTCGAATCGAAAAAAAAAAATGGTTTTTGAAGAAAAATTCAAATACATTGCCGTAAATAAGACCTAAGAATATTGTTGAACTGACAAAATTAATTACATTGCCATTGTAAGCCAGATGACAGTCACTACTTGTACCGACCTACTTTAAGCACTTCTCCATAAGTACCCTTTTCAGACACATAAGGAAATTCCCTTTCCAATCCTAAATACGTAAATTTCAGCCTTTATTTTCAAGGAACACTAGCTAGGCGCCCCATATATTACGACATCTTTCGATCCAAGTCGGTATAGGTACTTATAATTTTTTGGCAACGTCTGCCTAGAGAGTAGCACTGCGTCACTTAGTCATTGAGAACTAGGTAGGCACCATAACAGCTTTAAGGTCAAGTACGAATACGTAACACCTACTCACAGAAGGAAAACTTACAAGTGAAACTGGAAAATTAATTGAGATGGAGGAAATTGTTATGATTATGTAATTTCATGGTTCGTTCTCTCTGTTTTCCTCTAGGAGCGGCTCGTGGCTAAATAATAATAGTCGCACGAGTGGATCTACAAGGTAAAGCAACGCTCGCCGAGGTCTGTTGAGACCCCTCCGTGGTTCGTGGAGCGGGTGGGTGGGGTTGGGGTTCTGCTGTCATTCGTGGATTATCGATAGTCGTACTGTTGGTAGTCAGAGGGCAGAAATTCTGACAAGTCTTGCCAAGGGGTATGATCCAGTAGCTGGGTTATAGAGGTCAGTCGCTCCGTATGAAGTACTGGTAAAAAAAAACGAAATGCATAAGATTTGCTTTACCAAATGTTAAAAGTAACGAGTGTGATATAGTATTGAATAAAGAGAAACTTGAATTCGTAGATAAAACCGTTTTCCTGGGGCTTACGCTTGATTCAAGGCTACAATGGGGTTCTCATTTGAAATCTCTTGCGGGGCGCCTAAGTTCAGCAGCATATGCTGTTAGAAAAATCCGTCAATTTTCTGATGTAGATACCGCTAGACTGGTCTATTTTAGTTACTTTCATAGTATAATGTCTTATGGCATTCTGTTATGGGGACGGGCTGCAGACATTGAGTCTATATTTATTCTGCAAAAAAGAGCCATCAGAGCCATATATAATCTTCGTAGGCGCGATTCTCTAAGGGAACTGTTTAAGGAAATCAAAATCATGACGGTACATTGTCAATACATCTACGAAAACATAATGTACGTTAGAAAAAATCTACATCTTTTTAATAAAAGAGGTGACAGACACAATTACAGTACGAGAACTAGAGACCAATTAGTTCAGCCGGGCTTCAGACTCGCTAAAGTAGACTCATCTTTCATGGGGTACTGTTTAAGATGCTATAATAAAATTCCACAAAGTATTCTTGAACTGAATGAGACGAAATTTAAATCATGCATTAAACGCACACTATGTAAGCAAGCATATTACAAGTTGGACGATTATATCTCTGATAAAAATGCTTGGCTCAATGCCGGTCCTGCTCCACATGGACAGGGGCGCATAAACTGATTAATGGATAGCATTAAATAGTATTGTTGGAGCTGTTGAAGATTGTACAACTATCTTTGCATTGTATAGATTCAATTTCTTTTGGTATTATATAACCGCATAGCCCATATTATGTGAGTACTATGTAATAGAAAGCTATCCTTCGTTGGAAACCTACGTCATTTTTTTTTTTTTTTGACTTGAATTTGCCCTGGCGGTTAAGTGTATGTCATGCTCACTCAAATGTCTCGCTGGTGGTGGCGCGTGTGTCGGATCAGTTAGTTCCCTTCAAAATGGTTGAGTTGAATGGTGCTGATACATGCGTCATGTTCGTGAACGGGCGCTGTCAGTTGTGACTGGTCATCTCTTGGTTGCCACGGCTTATTTGAATTAATTATTTTATTTTTTGAATTGTTCTTTTCCTTGTTTTTACTATGGACACTTTTAACGTGCACATCTTGCTACATCGCTCTCACATAATGTACCATCTAAACATGAATGATGTAACCAAGGTTTTGTAAAAATATTCTGATTTAAAAGAGTGTCCATGGAGTTTCTTGCCCGTTCTTCTCCATAGAGATCTACGTTAGGGAATGGGCAACTACAGTACTTTTACAGTTTTTATGCCTTGTGACTGGGACTGTAGCTAAATTTCATTGTTGTCTTTGTTTCGACAGTTCAAAAGTGCCTGTAACGGGCCTACTTGAAATAAATGCTTTTGATTTTGATTGATTTTGATTTATTGGTACAGACAGATCATGGACATGCAGAGAAAAATAAAACGGGAATGATGTCTTGTTATATCACGAATCACGATGTTTTAGATGAATTTACGTTCGATGAGATTCTTACAGAATGTCCCTATGAATATCACAGTTATTATGGTCCCACCAGTTAAGGCCAGACCTATTTTTATTCAGTCGCGGCAGGCCGCTTATTTCCAATGCGGGTATCGAAGTCATGACCCTGAGCGCAAGCGGACGTAGCGATGCACCGTTCGTGGCATCAATTACATTGACCCTCCAAGAGTTTGCAAAAACCTCAGGTGATTAAACCCGGAACTGTCATCTGGCATTAAGGACGAATGTTTTGAACAAAAGATAAGAAGATAATTTACGGTGATTGGAAATATGGTGAAGATTTTGTAAGGTATTAATCGGCAGCGTGCTTGCTATTCGTGCTGATTTATGCCAACTGTAGAAATAAAATAAGATATCATTATGTGTTGCTTCCGAAGAGCTTAAACGGCAGGGAAATTTGGTGGGAGTGTCGGCCTAGGGATGTCGATTTCGAATATCTCAAAATCTCGAGCTGGGAGAAACCTCAAATGGACAATACCGACCCCAGCCGTAACACGCGTGATCTCGACTCGACATTATGATGATACTCGAGGTTATATTTTAAGACAAATGCGTCACGAAATTTGGCAACAGCCTTAAGATATCCGATATCTTCTACTAAGTAATTGGACTAACGAGGTCAAATGGCAATCGAACTGTGTTTAAACTGTTATTCAACGTCTATCAGGGTAGAATGCAATTCTATCTTAACGACAAGTTGGAAAGGGTAGCTAGATTCGACGACCGATAGAATGTACAGGGTGGATTTTAGATATGGGGCAGTAAGAGGAGGATCATAACCGTTGTAGGTACAACGTTCATATGAGACTTTACTTTAACGATTAGAGTATTTGCTGTATTATATATTTTGGAAAAAATGGTACTATCAGCTAGAAAATTCAATTTCTAATCTTCAATTCTAAAATTTTATTTTTATGCTGCCAATTTTCGTTTTAGAATAACTCTTCCAGACCAACCGGAGATGGAATACTGGAAGAAAGCGACAAATTGCAAAAATCTTGCCCTAAAAATGGAGAAATTCGATACTTTCAAATTTTCAGTAGTGGAAGTAGGTATGGCTGATATGATAACAAACATGACATCACGCCTGTAATCCCCGAAGGGTTAGGCAGAGGTGTGAGATACCTAATAGTACATCCACATTTCGCCAGTACTGATAGTGGTACCGATGTGATAAGGTTCCAAATAACGGAACACGTTCGACATGTTCGGAAGCTCATTTACACGATACCTGATACCGACAGCTACGTCATAAAGACGTATTTGTTTATCTATTAAAACTAAATTAATTACCAACACATTACGTATCTCCTTTATTTATAGATATACACATGATTGTTTAGTACCTATCTTCTTTGTGAGTGTGAACGTTTTAAAATAGATATCAATTTAATAGGTACCTATAACTAAATCAGTGTTTCCGAATTAATAATTCGATGTTGAAGGTCGATCTTTGTTTGATTCTCTATTTAGTCAGAAAAAAAAACATAAAGAACGCTCAGCAGAGCGTCGAAAGTTAAGCATACAATTAGGTAACGCTACCTATATTAGGGCAAACGGCTATAGATCAATATCAAACAGTTGTCAATCTTTTTATCAAAATATGTAAATGTAATGATTTTGTTTTACTCATCATCAGCCTAGCCTTTTCCCATCCATATTGGGGTCGGCTTCCGGTCTAATCGGATGCAGCTGAATACCAGTGTTTTACATGCAAGCGACTGCCTATCTGACCTCCACAACCCAGTTAGTAGGTACTGGGTAATACGATACCCCTTTGTATAAATAAGACTGGTTGTCAGACTTTTGGTTCGGTTGCGTAGGTAGGTACCTACTAAACAAGTTTTATAGTAATTATTGCGTTGCGTTGATGTTATTGAGTTTGTATAGAAAGACATAGAACTGAAGCCGTATGAAGGCACCTTTGCCGATAACTTTGAAATAAGTTTAGCCACAAAGTAGTTACACACAGTCAGACGGCCGATTTTCATTATTAACTGGCACAATTAAATATCTACTTTTCATAGTTGTTCAGACTGTTTACTGCAAGCATGTTAACAGATATTATTAATCTATGATTAACAAACGAAACAAACAACATTCATAATTATATTATCAATAGATCTGATAAATTGATACTTTTTTCCCCGCAACGCAAAACGTGTTCCAAGACGTTAGAGTTAAAATATCTACCGAGTGGCTGTAACCTATCCCATTACATTACCATTTGGAATCAGGTTTAATAGGTAGATGCCATTTTATAAATAACTTGTAGAAAATACTACTAACTTATTTAAAGTTATTAGTCAAATAGTGTGCTGATTGAAATCTTAACCGCTTATAAAATAGTTTCGCCATGTTTTAAAAAAGTGTCTATATTGATAGGCAAAATACATAGTCATATAAAAAGTGTTATCCTATAATAAATATGGGTAGAGTTATAAACACATATAGAATAAAATATCTATTATGGAAATATTACTGAGTAATAAATTAAAATGGAGGACTAATATAATAGTAAAATCAATTACTCACCGTTCTCCACAACTTTGGTGTAAGTCACATTCAATTGAGCTGCAAACTGGGCCACGATGCAGGTCACATTTCCTTCCGTGTAGACCCATGTTCCCTGGTCTGGGGGAGGGAGGGGGCCTGGGGCGGGCGCAGGAGTTGGGGCAGGAGCTGGCGTTGGGGCTGGGGTTGGCGCAGGTGTTGGCGCAGGCGTAGGTGCAGGCGTTGGTGCAGGCGTTGGTGCAGGCGTTGGTGCGGGCGTGGGTGCAGGTGTTGGCGCTGGTGTTGGCGCGTGTGTTGGTGCAGGAGTCGGTGGATGAGTCGCCGCAGGCGGTTCTGGCGTTGGTTCGGTTATCACAGTTTCAAGTACTTTCTCCGCTTTCAAAAGATGTTGAGGCTCCACAGGAAGAAGGACAGTTTCTGGTTTTTTTATCTGGGCAGCAAGACCTGAGGAGGTTTAATATGTTTAGAATACGCAAGTCTTGAGACAATTTTAAATAATTGAAATTGGATAAATGATCAAAAACATCTGCAAGGCATGTTGACAGTAAGGGAATGTATGGGTTGGCTTGTTTTGGCACAATTCAGTAAATAATAGGGTGGAAAGCATAAACGGTTACCACATCTACAGTTCATCATTCCGGACCTCCAGCCCACTTAGAAATTTTCATTGGTAATAAAAAAAAACTGCCATCTTCTACAACAGTCCAATACCTACGTGCGAACATCTATGGAACAGCTGATTTATTTTTAATTATCAATGAAAATTTTCTGGGGGTTCGCTATGATCTACTCAATATGTGGTAACCGTTTGTGCGTCAACGTCGTTTCCACCCTGTAAAACTTGATTTTCCCGCCAGCCTATGTCCAATCTTGCTAAATCAGACCAATCCAAACATCCATCTAGTACTCCTAATTCTTACACCCTAGATTTATTATTTAATTAGGTAACTTCAGCAATTTCTGTCAGATACAATTTTTACATTATAATCTATCTGTTTCAGTTTCAATTTACTGTCCTGGACATTTTGACCCTTTTATAACAGAGCACAGTCATAAGGAAGACTTAACATATTGATATCACGATAAGTCTCCAATTACAGTTGATGACGTTGGAACCAGAATGGTCTAGGGAGGGTAGAACAGTATGTAAGTACACCTAATTACTTAGATCAGTGTGGCATGGCCTTCACTTTGCAGCTAAGTAAGTCATTGTGGCATGGAATAATTATGATTTTTTATATGTCATTGTATGTGACAGTATTGGTAAAAATGTCACTTAGATCACTCTGGTTCCAACGTCGTCAGTTATGTCTATCACTCTGGCAGTTCAATCTCAAGATTACAAAGCTGTTTTCTCTCTTGACACCCTATTTTTATTGATAAGATGGTGGAAAAACAAGTCTTTAGACTGTCAAGTTTTTAGACTGGAACCCCCCCAATCCCAACACATAAAGAAAGACTTTTGAATATTTCAGCCTGCTTACACCTTTCCGCCATTTATTTTCAAAACAGCGCCCTGCATAATAATCTGTATTTATCAATAGCATCAAGACAAACAAGTATTGTATGAGACAAAATTTTCTAAAGTGCTATGTTTCTGAGATATAACATTTAAAACATAGAATCTATTCACTGATGGTTCCATCAGGACTATCTTTGAAGTTTTGTGTTTAATGTGAAAACAGGGTGGAAAGGACACCGATGGACAAAAAAACCAGCTGTTTCCTACAAAAGTGTAATACCTACACGGTCAAAATGAATAGAACAGCATTTTTTTTTTAAATTACTGTGAATCGTTTCAATGTGGAGGAGTTCAGAATGATGTACTGAATATGTGTACTGGTAACCGTTTGTGCGTTGGTGTCCCTTCCATCCTGTTTACAATACTTTTATATGTTGATGATTATTGATTAATACAGGTTTAATACATAGCTGCTATTTTAAAAATTAAATAGCTTACGTTAGGCAGGCCAGTCTCCTTATAAAAAAAATTAAGACTGATTTCTGTTTAAACTCTATGAAAATGGTAACAAGCAGCAATGTCACCATCTATGAAAGAGTTCTCATAGTTGTATGGAAATTGGTCTGGCATTGTGATTGGGAATTCCCCTTTGCAGAAGCACCTTGAAAATTAAATTCTCTTTTCGTAAACTTAGGTAATACAGGGTTGTTACTATTGTCACAAATATAATATAGTCCATCTCTGTTTTGCATAGAAGTTTTTTTCATTTAGCATGTGTTTTACAGAATAATGTGCCAGTGGGCCCCCTCTGTAAAATTATCATTTTATTATTATTAATAATAACCTCAAATAAAACCCAAACTGTTTAGTTCATTGACACCAACATCTGGTGTCAAGACTGTTCACTTCACTGTTAATGTAAATATTGCCTATCATACTTTTAATAACAAGCATAGGTCAGTGGGTAGCCTTAGGGGCGGATTTTTAGGAGTTGGAGTATATCCTTAGGGGCGCTATGAGAAGCAAAGAAAACGAAAAAAAAAATTTTTTGGTTAAAAAAATTTTTGGGACTTAGAAAATTTTTCGAAAAAAAAATTTTTTTTTACAGGCACCTAACTAACCGAACCTCGGCGTGCCCCTGACGTCGACCGTCTAGGATTAGCGTTTCCGTCAGCAGGTCGACGGATCCCCGCTGCGCGGGGCTCCTATTTCTGTCTGCAGGGTTTACAGGAACCTAACTAACCGAACCTCTGACGCCCCTGACGTCGACCGTCTAGGGTTAGCGTTTCCGTCAGCAGGTCCATCAGTCACTAATTTTCTAAGTGTTTGCCCCTAACCGTACTCAAGGTGAAAAGTAAGGAGAAATTTTCTAAGTCCCAAAAATTTTTTTAATTATGAGTGGGTAGATTGATTGATTTCAGGGGGCTCTTATTTCAGTTCTTGATAGTTTCATTTAAACCAGTGATATATATTTGATAATTTAGCACCATAAGAGGACCCTCTAACAAAACATTACCTTTTGAACATCCAGTCAAGAAAGAGTCACATAAATAACTTTGGCAGATCGTGAAAGTGTTTCTGAGGATATCACTAACATTACCCAGTCAATCACATCTTCCCCCTCGATAAAATTGTACAAAATATAGAAAACACTACCATCTTTTTTTTACAAATTGGCTTGATAATGAAAGAGCATTAATGTTTTTATATAACCTTCAAGGTGCTGACAAAGTTATGATTTTGAAATGACCTAAAGAATACAACACTTGTTTTTTTTTCTTTTTTAAATTCTGAATAGGCAACCTTCAAGTAAAATGTACAGACAGATGTAGGTCATAATAAATTTGAACTTATTGTTACAAAACATCTAAAATATATCCATTGTTTCCAGTGTGAGACATTTTTGAAAGTATTTCATTGTGTTTTCCTGTAAAGGTCACTTCATTCACATCAATGTTATTCCAGGTAGGTATTGAATATTCATATATAGTGGCATGTATAATGGATACGAAATTCATACAGAGATATTGATGAGAGATAACCGAAAATGGATAATAATTCAAAATGTCTATTGACTGTATCATGATAACATAATTATAGCAATACCTACATGTATTAGTTAAACATATAGCTAGTTAATCGTCTCATCATTACACATTTTGTGGGTACGTTTTTCTAGAATCTCGCAGAACCATGGTAGCGCAAGTTCGAGCACTTTTTTGTCGCTAATTGCGCAAATAACGCTCAATCACGACAACAAAGCGCTCAAGCTGTACACTCTGGCCGACATAACGATAAAAAGCAACAAAGAACCTATTGCAACATAAATAGTTTCACGGAATATCACTCACCGTACTGCGAGCAACTGCATATTACCGCTAACAACAAACAAAACCTGAATCGAGACATTTTAGATGTATTGCGACGCAATGTTTTAGATACTGCTCACGAACTATCTCACAATTGGACGTAGTTATGCAAAATGGATCCAACCCACAAAAACCAATTTTTGAGTTACTGTCATAAATGGCATCTACACAACAAGATTTGACTATGCAAAAAATATCCAAGCCGCAAGGTAGCTTTTTTCTAATAAAAAACACAGACGTTAGTGATACCAACAGAATATTGTGCATTTTTGCAGAGTTAAAATAGAACCATGTGTCATGGTAACCTAGATAACGGATAAAAAGACAGGAAAAAAGATCCAAACTACATTGGATCTGTATGTTAAATCGATTTTTTACTATAAAACAGGAACCATGCCATTTGGATCTATTTTGCAAATTAGTATTGTAGTAAGAATTATAAAATGCAAAAAAGAACCACAGCGCATGGTTCCGAAATCATTTTGAAAAGTGTTTTGTAAATTAGATTCATGCACTATGGTTACTTTTTGTACAAATATATTTCTTTACTTGAGGGAACCATGTTGCATGATTCCTAAAAACTTATTTAAAATAAAGAACCACGATGTTTGGATTGTTTTTGATAATTACTAAAAATTAATTTAGAGTAGTGGATAAAATAAAAACTAACTAATAGGGTTATTTATATTAAATTATTTAAAAAAATTAATTAATAAAAGTGCAAGTCGTGAAATCACCTTATCGATTTATTGTTACCATAGATAAAAAAAAATCATCACTAGTTGAGAGAAATAATTCCCGCCAATGGGACGGGCAACTGGTGGAACTAATGGCGCTAGCACCGCATGAACCTAAGCTCTTCATTGGTTGAATATCTGTCAATGTCATTTTATATTTCAAAATAGCTTGACCTCATTGGTCGGATTGGGACAAGCTATGGACACGCCATCTACAATCAGCTTTCACTTGCCAACCCCATTTCATTGTCATTCTCTCATTCTTCATTGCTATATTTTTGAAGTCAATACGGGCAGAGAGTGTGAAAAGTGTGTGCAAGATGGACAAAATAAATAATGTTTTGAAAAGTGCAAATTTAGGTTACGACGAAGATGATGAAGACTCTTCAGGTGAGTGGACTAACAGCTGTTATTAAAACTTAACCTAAAAACTACTTGCAAAGTTTAGTGAATAAGAGAAGTTTTTCTTTATAAGGTTACATGCCTGCCTCGACTACCCTGTTGGTCTCGTGAGTGCAAGCGCGACTGCTGAGTGTGGGGTCCTGGGTTCGATTTCCAGGTCAGACAAAGTGTTATTGGGTTTTCCATTAGGAATTTCTTAGTAACGCCCCGGAGTTGGCGATTTAATACCCCCGTGCCTCAGAAAGTGCGTAAAACCGTAGGTCCTGCGCCTGATTTCTCCCCGGTCGTGTCGAATTGTCGTCCCATGCATCGGACTATGTGATTAAGGGAACAGAGAGTGCACCTGTGTTTGCGCACACACTTGTGCACTTGTGCATATCTTTCACTATGGGACCAACTTCTTGTGACGGTTTCAATGACTGAATGTGGTTAGATTAGAAGTTAGGGTACAAGTAATAGTATATACAATAAAATGATTATGGATTAAACTCGTAATAATATTTTGACGTTTTGTAGTAATTTTATTTGTAAGAAAGAAAGGAAAACTGTTTATTCTCACGAAAATGACGCGCATAACATAACGCGAATCGCGTCACGTTAATTGTGATATAAAATTATTAAACTAGATTTTTTTTAGTTTCAGATATTATTGATAATACCCCAGAATGCAGCCCAATCAAGATAGCTCCACCCAGACAGCTTCCTTCAATCGTTGTGGTCGAATCCCCGCCTCAATCAAGCAAAGCTTCAAAACCGTTAGTTTCTGTTATGCAACAAGAGCAGAGCTCACTTTTATGCTTTGCAACCTCACCTGTTGTTGCCAGCTCGACTAACTTGTTAGAAAAGGAATGCACTGAATTCCCAGAAATTTCTCATCTCAAAACATGTTCAGTCATAGAGTTACTGCATGATTCGAAGAATATTGAAACCGGAGAGAAAAGTATAGAAGCTCCGCCTTTTTCTCCTTTAACGCCTCTAATAACTAGAAATCAAACGAATATTGAAATTGGAGAGAAAAGCATAGAAGCACCGCCTTTTTCTCCTTTAACGCCTCTACTAACTAATAAACGATTTGTTGCTGGTCCTCGCACGAGTCCTGCTATAGCTAGTTCCCCTGGTGATGGTCTTAAAATTAATTATGCTACAGCTACTTCTCCTGGTGATGGTCTGAAAATTAATGATGCTTTACTTGCCTGTGATAATAATTGTTCAGCTTCTGCAGCTTCATCACCTCTTCCGCCTATGTCACCTGAAACTGCTGAATTATTTAAAACCCTAAATGGTCCTGGTCTTGACTATGACAGTGATGACTCGGTTGCCGACCCAAATTACACGGCTGTTAATGATAGTTCTAGCTCCAGCTCAAGTGACTCAACAAATAACCTTAATAAGGAACAAAGAAACAACATAGAAATTAATCAAAATCAGAATGACCCCAACAATGAACCCATCTCTGAAGTGGCGACTATTAATGATATTGCTTCTACTAGTACAGATAATCACATAGATGGACAAACAAATGAAAACTTAGAAGGAAGACAACAACAAAGAAACAACATAGAAATTAATCAAAATCAGAATGACCCCAACAATGAACCCATCTCTGAAGTGGCGACTATTAATGATATTGCTTCTACTAGTACAGATAATCACATAGATGGACAAACAAATGAAAACTTAGAAGGAAGACAACAACAAAGAAACAACATAGAAATTAATCAAAATCAGAATGACCCCAACAATGAACCCATCTCTGAAGTGGCGACTATTAATGATATTGCTTCTACTAGTACAGATAATCACATAGATGGACAAACAAATGAAAACTTAGAAGGAAGACAACGAAAGGGTAGGAAAAGAAAATATGGAGGGCTTTCAAGAAAAGAACGAACAGAAAAGAAGTATAAAAATCTTCCTTATGTAAATAATAAGAATATGCTTATTGAACCTAAAACATTTCTAGATTATGACTGTGGTTGCATAAGAAAATGTAAGGAATTGGTCTCAGTTGAAAAAAGGTTTAAAGAGTTCCAGAAATTTTACGAATTGGGTTCCTATAATGCCCAAAGTATGTACCTAGCTGCTTGTATAAAAGAGCAACCAGTAAAACGTTCTTATGTCTCAACAAATACTTCCAACATATCCAAAAAGAAAAATTATTCACGACTGTATTTTTTGCAAGGTTTACAAGTTTGTAGAGACATGTTTATTAAAACTCTCCAGACAACTCCTAAGCGTGTGAATACGTCGCTGTGTAAAATGAGATCCGATGTTGGCTTAGTAGACAGACGTGGAACCCAAGGAGGCCATAATAAAATCTCTCCTGATGTAGAATTATTTTTGATTAATATAATCAAGAAACTGCCTACATACGTGTCACATTATCGTCGAAATGAGTATGGTGATGCAAAGTTCTTAAAACCGGATATGACATTTCCGAAACTATATAAACTGTATACCGAAGAAGCACAGGCGGCCGGAGTACCTTCTGTCTCATACGATAAAGCTAAGCAAGTTTTTTTAACTAAGTTTAATTTAAGGACAAAGAAATTAAAGAAAGATACATGCAACAGGTGCGACTCATTTAATAATAAAATTAAAGAAGTTTCCGAGGAAGACAAACATCAAGTAGCATTAGATCATGATACTCACCTTCAACTAGCCAAATCTCTACAAAAGTTAATGAAGAGTGACTTAAATTTAGCGAAAAACGACCCATTCATAGAAACAATTACATTTGACTTACAAAAAACTCTCCCATTGCCACGTATACCTACGAATGTCGTTTTTTATAAACGCCAGTTATGGGTGTACAACTTGGGAGTACACACAGGAACTAACGACCAAGCCTACTGTTACGTGTGGGTGGAAGGAGAGGCGGGCCGGGGATCGCAAGAAGTAGGTTCTTGCCTTCTTAAGCATACGTTTCAAAACCTGAAGCCAAATGTGAAAAAAATAATATTATGGAGCGATTCATGCGGAGGACAGAATCGAAACATTAAATTAGTTCTCATTCTAAAGGCGCTATTAAACGATCATCCATCACTGGAAGAAATAAGTTTCAGATTTTTGGAGTCAGGACACAGTTTTCTTCCAAACGATAATGACTTTGCAAAAATAGAATGTGCTTTAAAGCTGCACCAAAGAATTTACCTACCCGAAGATTACATACATATAATGAAACACTGTAAAAAAAATAAGCCATTGCAAGTGCATAGAATGGATAAAACAGATTTTGTTACATCATCTGAGCTGGAAAATATGATCACTAATAGAAAAAAAGCAGTTGACGGAACGAAGATCTCATGGTTAAAGACGAAAGAGATTGTTTTAAAGAAAAATGAGATGTTTACCATATATATGAGGTCAAGCTACGAGGACGAATTTAAAGAATTAAATATAAAAAAAAATGTTCGTGGGAGGCAAAGAAATATCACAAAGTCGTTACTGAAACCTATGTGGCCTACTGGCAAAGCAATACCAGGTCCTAAATTAAAGGACCTGAAAAGTCTGCTTCACCTTATTCCACAAGATGCAAAAGGGTTTTACCAGAAATTAACGGGAGATGACGATCTATTAGATGATGTAGATGGATTTTCAGGTGAAGTTGATTTCGAAGTTGAAACAGATACTATCGTGTCTGATCATGAAGAAAACTGATTTATTTTTTATGTAACTATGTTTTTTATTACTTTTGATTAAATACCCTTAACATTCTTATAAGTATTTTATTGCATAAACTTAAAACAACAAGATCCATCCCACATTTTCAATATTGTAAAAAAGATCCAAGGATAATTTTACTGAAAAAAAGCATATTTATTAACGTGAAACTCATTAAAACAATACTATACAGAAAGAAGATATCAATACCCAATATTTAAGAGGAATTCGAAAACAAACTACAGTCTTGTTATTTTGCTATATCAATTCTACTAAAACTCCTGTTTTCTCAAAAGTAAGTTTTTGTGGCTGGATCCATTTTGCATAACTACGTCCAATTATAAATGCGGTGCAAATATGTGATATCACGATAATCCGGTTGGAGGAACGACCACGGATACGGGATGTCAGTTGCAGACAGCTGAGCAGGGTTACCAGTTAAAGTTTTCCAGGCATCACTATTTTTATTTTCGACTTATTAGCCGCCGTTTTATTTTAAAATTTTATTTATATTATTCTGCGTATGACCTCCAGCAGTGCTAAAAGTATCTTTAGGCACTTAAATGCCATTGACATGGAGGCTTTGCAGGTAAACAATTGAAAAAAACTTTGTTTAATACTGTTTCTCAAAACTGCGTTGAAGAACAAGATGGTAGAGTTAGTTCTGATCTTGACCACGCGCCAAAACCCTTTGCAACCACGACATTTATATTGTTTTGAAAATTATATTCTGAGTGCGAAATTCACAGATTGTCCCTTTTACGTTTTACAAATAGAGCAAACGTTTAATTTTAGTCAGAATAGCCAGTTTTTATTTATATTAGGTCCTAATATAAGGAGGATATATATAGGAGTATAAATAGTCCATATTATGAGAATATAAATAAAAACTGGCCGGTAAAATATTGGAAGTCAGGAAGACACACAAAATACTGACATGACAGTATCAGTATGAGTTCAAAATTAACTTTAGAAAACAACCTATACTTAATTACAGTTCAACATAGCTATTATAAGGAAAAAGTGTTTTAAATTACTTGCATTACCAACAGCACTTTAAAAAGCAAGTAATAGAGTCATAACCTAAGTCCTAGTCTAGTCGTAACCTAATTTCTAATTTGGTCAGCCTAATAAATACATTATTATGTTTGCAAAATCAATAGATACAATACAATACAAAATAACTACATGGTCAGCACGAGTTGATGAGAGTTACAACGAAATTGGTTGCAATTGACTATATTTGCTGACAAATAACATTTTGCTGTTCGCTGATAACAACCGTGCAACCTTAATAATAAACTGACCACCCACGGAACAGAAAAGAAAAAACAGAAGCTGACTATTGTTTCAGATAATAAAACAATACCATTTCAAAACTAAAAATTCAATCTGGTAACATTTTGTTAGTTTTGTTGCGTTGGCCAACAACACGAACAAGTTGGGCATTTGAGCAAAATAATTATTGTTTTGGTAGTCGGTAATAATCGCGGATGATTTGAAAATTTTAAAAAAGTAATTTGTTTTAAGGGGGAAGCCCCAGGGTAGCCCGTGAAACCCAAATTTTCTTAAGTTTTTTTTGCTAAGCGATTATTAAGTTTTGAGTTGTATGTTCATCAGATCGATGAGTTCGATGACAGACTGAGCTATTCAGGGAGGAAGCGCCAGGGTAGTCTGTCAAATTTTCTTACGTTTTTAGGGTTCCGTAGCCAAATGGCAAAAAACGGAACAATTATAGATTCGTGATGTCTGTCTGTCTGTCTGTCCGTCCGTATGTCACATTCTGTGAACCGCAATAGGATTTTCCGTAGACAGAGTATCCTATAGACACCGCCAAAGCGTGTCGCAAAAAGAGACAAAAAATAAATACGTCACGAATTTAGGGTTACCGGGTGAGGAAAAATTTACCCCACAATTTATGAGAATTGGAAATTAGTACGTAAGACAAAGCCTGAATATGCCAATGACATATCCGTTACCATCGGTACGCAAAGGCATGCGATGCGGAGAAGACATGCTGCCGAACTCAAATTAATTGCGATGAGGGCAGGAGAGTGACGATGGATGATGATGATGTGGTTCTAAATTACTGCCATTTCTGATGTGATAGTAGGTTCTGGGTTTGTGGGTAAATAATAGAACATGTTTATTTTTAATAAGCTTTTATTGATTTAACACATTATTGTCCTTTAAATAAAACAAGCTTCGTATGTTTCTAATTTTTTGCTTAGGTTCAAATCCTTTTGTTGCGTGATGTATACGCAGTTCAAAATAGTGCATGGCAATTGCCTTAATAAGTAAAACTTTGTGGTTTCCAATAAAAGGTTGACTTTCAAAATGATTATTTATGAATTCTTCTTTCTAATTAACTTATATTCTTCTTTTTAATTCTAAAAATGTTTGCTGCAAATTTTTGATGACGGTTTTGGTGTCCAATCTGTTCGTCCTGTAGCTACAATCCAATTCTGACGTAAATTATCAGGTTCAGGGAAACTGCAAAAAGTCATTAAATATTTCAGATATTTAATTAATCCTCACTGCAGAAGCCATCATATTATTATTTCCCATAATAGTGGGTAATAATTTATAGAAAAGTTGGCAACACCAACGTTTTTAGGTTAGAATTTATAATTGAATAATAATTGTTATTTTTGTGCTTTTTAAGGATGAATCGTACGTCTAGCGTACATTATACACAATATATGAACATAATAAAATGTTACTGAATGCCTAGAACTGATAAAGAGTGCCATACTTACGAATGAAAAGACAATCCTGGGATTTTCGTTCCACTATCACTTTTACACCCTTTAACGCTACACCACACCATTTTTTTTGTATAAATGGTTGAAATAGTAAGTCTAAATTGTTCAAAACAAAATATAACATAAATTACTTAACATATAACACGTAAAAACTGTATTTTAAAGGTAGACGATGGCTAGCTGCACGTCAGCTGTCAAACTTTGTTTAGCAAACTAGTGTGCTGACCTTGAAAAAACGTGGCACGCTCGATGAAACAAAAAATTTTATCGTTCTGTTTCATTTCCTTACACGACATCGGCATAAGTTGTTCTTTTTCTTGTGTGAATGCGACAAAACATATCAATTAGTCTATAGCATTCTCTGTCTACGGGATTTTCACACAAAAATAGAAAAAAAAAACAATAAATATTGGGGGTTCCCCATACTTAGAACTGAAACTCGAATTTTTTTTTCATCAAACATATATGTATATACGTATGGGGTATCAATGGATAGGTCTTCAAAAATGATATTGAGATTTCTAAAATATTTTTTTTCTAAACTAATTAGTTTGCGTGACAGACACTTCCAAAGTGGTAAAATGTGCCACCCCCCCCTAACTAACTTCTAAAATAAGTGAATGATAAAACTAAAAAATATATAATTATATGATGTACCATGCAAACTTCCACCGAAACCGCTATTTACCTTTCATTCAATCGACTCAAATATAAAAAAATACACTATTACCTATTAAAACATCGATCAAAGTTACAAGGAACTACAAGAATTTTAATTATAGTTAACACTTACCACGTGATCACTGAAGATGATTAGTCTAAAACTAACCTACAGAGTACTGCACACACCACCAGTTTCGTCTCCGCCACTGCTCGTCTCCTTGCGCGTCACGACACTTGCTTCAGCTAGACTTATTACTACTAAGTACTTATATTTAATTTATAAAATATTAATCGTTCTCTTACGACAGTCCACTGGGACATGTGCATCTTGGTACCAAGACCACGCTAAATTCACGTGACTAACCTAGGACGTCCTAAACGTTTTAGACCGATTTCTCTGACTTAGCTCGACTACCCTAAGCGTCCGGACACTTCCGTGATTTCAAACTCACTGCCCGAGCTTTCTCGTTCTTCGTCAGCCTCTCCAAAACCATCACCGTCCCTTTTTTTGGTCCAACCGTCTCAATTGTTTTAAGCATCCACTTGGGCGCCCATGGCCGGGGTATATTACAACCAGATGTTGCGCTGGTATTCAGAAATGCCCTTAACATAGGATGTTTTTATCGTTTTCTTAAGTATTTGTTAAAATATTACATTTGACCTGTCAGCCGCCTCCAATTGAAATAGGGAATTTAAGCGTTCCTAAAAAATCCAATATTGTTTTACAATTCAATGGAAGAAAGAACGCCTCGCCATTAATAACGGCAACTTGTCAAGCCAGTTAAGTAGAGGTTTAAAGTGTTTGCACGTGGCCGATATCGTGTGATGATTTTTGAAACAACAATCGAGGATAAGGTGTTTGCTTAATAATTAGGAGTACCTACGTGACAGACAGTCACAAGAGGAATTCGTAAATAAACGAAAAAAAAAAATCTAAGCTCAAATTTTAAATGAATTTTTTTTTTCGTAATGAGCTGCTATCGTCCTGCGGTTACAAGATACCTACCTACATGTAGTAAATTCGTATCATTTTCACAATGAAAAATTCCGTTTCAAATAATGCATTCTCATTAGCAAAATACACTTACCTACTCTCCCTATCACATTTGGGAGTACCCACGTTTTATTTACGTGAGTGACCGTGGTAATACCAATGAAAAAAAAACCATTAGTTACATTTTATTGATTTTATTCACAAGATGACACATACCTACACAAAAGTGGGACGTAACTTAACACATTAATAAATTATTTATTTACAAATCTTATAATAATTAACAGAGATCATTCATATTAAAGAACAACAGGTATAATCCGTGTAATATGTATAAATATTTTATTTAATTTTAAAGGAATGTATGGTAGACAAGGTTTTTGTTTAAATATTAGGGACAGGTACATACAGGTAAGTAAGTACTTATAATAAACATTTGGCAATTATTAACAGGAGGTAGATAAATGTAGGTAAATTTAATTTTGATTTTCAGAAATATAACAATTAAATTATTTCAATGAAGTAGACATATAGTTTTAAGAAACGATTACAGTTACAACATCCAAGTAAGTATACAATACATATATGCAGTAAATATAACATCTAAACAAAGCAGAAGACAACATCTATTAGGTATAAACATGTAAATAAGTACCTAAGATTATTATACCTATTCTAAATAATTGATCTTTTTCAATACTTAATCACTATTTTTTCTGTAAGTATTATTTTAACAAAAGTAGCAGTATGTGAGACATATGTATTAATTTGGTAGATAGGTACCAATTTAAACATGAAAGGTATTCTAAATTGTCATAATTAATTTTAATTTTCTTACAAAAAGCAGTATTAATTTTTAAATTTAATGAATTTTATATTAATGAATAATAAGCAAAATGTTGTAGTTATTGCTAGTTTTTTTTATACACCTAAGTAAGTAACTGACATTCTGAAAATAGAAGCGTAATAAAAATATAATGCTGAGGATTTTATTTAATATGTACTAAGGGCCCAGTTGAAGACATATAGTATTTATATAATATTAGATTGGGTAGTTGAAGATTTGATGGTGTCAATTCCTTTGTAGGCTAATTATTAATACTGAATAACAAAACTAAAAGTAGAAAACCATAACAATAAATATTAAATTGTTAATGTAAACAAATGTTCGTAAAAAATTGGTGTTTTGAAAAAGTTGACAAAAGCACCAGTTCTTTCCTGTGGAAGAAAAACAAAGCTCTTCGTTTAAAAAAAAATGTTTTCTCTATGGCTTAGCCGTCTGTTGCCATCTTACTCGACAAACAACTCAAAACGGGCGCGTCCGTAGCGGCTTCTGGGGTCGTAGAAAATATCGCGGGTCCAGATGCGGCATTCTACGTTGATCACCACTCCGCCTGGGATACAGAAAGATTGATTTAAGTAAATTCTTCAAACAAGTATTATACTTTTGTTAATGCAGAAAAAATGCAAAATCCAATGTCAGATTCTAAATATCTTGTTAGTGGACCTAAGGAACTTCTTCTTAAGAATTAAAAACAGTATGGAATTACGTCGTGGGTTCTCGAAGTGCACGGCAATCAGCGGCCCCGGGTCCTTGTCGGGCTGATTCCTGGCCTGGTAGGGGATGCGGTCGGCGGTGTGGAGCCTGTTCATCGGGAACCCAGGCGGGAACTCCGCCGGGATGTACTGGATGGGCCCGATGTTCTCCTTGTCGGCCGCGAACTCGCCCCCACAGGATACCCAGACAAAGTCGCCGTATTGATTGGCGGGGCGGTGGCGCTGGTGAAAATGAGGCTTTGTTACATTTCGTGGTAGATGCGATTAGTGACGTTTTCCAGGTTCGGTATAAAACTTATAACATTACAAAGGACAATACCAAGGAAAACAAACAGGCTGAGATAACAGGGCAATTTTTTATTTCATTGTCAATATGTTTTTTGGGCATGTCCTACCAAGTTCATAAAGTGTTTCTGTAACGTTTGATGCTTTTCTTTTGTAAGCTTTCATTGTTTTTGTAAAGGACTTTATAAGCTTTAAGAATATGTATAAATTTCAGTGTGAAAGTATTTTTTTCAAATAAAATTATTTTATTTAAAATTACAAAATCGTTATTTTCCTATGTCCCACCACAGAATGGTCATAATGTTTCATCTTAAACTGTTTTGTTTTTCAATTTATGGTGGAGTACTATATCTCCAAAAAAAGGAATTACTATTTCAAAACTATTTTAATAACACACATTCCTTTAATTTAATATTAAACAAAATGAATTATAATTAATTTCTAGGACACAAAACATGATCAGGTGGAAATTCCTATTGAGTTACGTTATTTTCTTACGATCTCACTTCGAAAATTACCAAACGATTTTTTTTTTTCAAATGCAACACTAAAACAGTCTCGACTTGTCAGCCATTTTGAAATCAGAGCGTCAGTGGCAAAACATAACGGCCGGGCGAGGAGACGTGTTGCAGCGTCACATTTTTTGTTCCGTTTAAAAACGGAGTTTTCTAAGGTAATTTGCATGAATTTATCTACTTGCTTCAAAGCAATTAGTGTTTTAGTATGTTTAGTCCCGAAATAACATTAAATAAGTTGAATTATAAGTTTTACATCGATTATTTAGTTATGTTTTTGTATACTCAAGCAAGACGTTACGTTCCATTGAGAAATTTCGTAACTCAGTGGAACAAATTGTAACTCATTGTAAGGGTAAAGACGCGATACAGTAACGTAAAATTTGTACTAAAACATTTTTCACTAAGGTCATAAAATATTACGACTTTCTGTCCGCGCTATTAAATAATTAACATACATAAACTTTTACCTAACTATCTTAGGCCTTTTCTGCTCAGAAACCTTGCTACAACCACCAGTGCAGTTATAGCATACCTAAATAATAATAATTCATACATAATCATTTTGTTGTAGATAATAATACGAAAAACTATAGAAATGGCTCTGACACCAGCAGAAAGAATGAAGAGGTATCGCGAACGACTTAAACAAAATCCAGAAAAATATGAAAGCATTAAAAAATAACACGTTGAATATGTAAAATCTAAAAGCAAATCAGTTAAAGAGCTAACGGAGAAAGAAAAGGAAAATCAACGAAAAATTTGGAGAAATCAGAAACGAAAGCAGAAACAAAAGAAAAAACTGCTTTTCCATTTTACATATTTTATGAGAAGAATTGTTTTTGTTAATTTTAAAGTTGACTTTTGTTTTGGTCATTTTGGTTGTCAAAGTGAACACTGCCTTACAATTTTGTTACGTTCCACTGAGAAATCGTCCTCTATTTTTGTAAGTATAAAATAATAATTTAATGTCCTTTCTATGTAAAATTACGATATGTTACGATTGTTATTAAATGTTAGAATATGTCGGTTTACGGATAATTACAATGTTTGACATTGAACTTTTGTAGTTTAACAGTAATGCGAATTAAAATGGTTAGGCTGTAACAGTAATGTAACTCAAAGGAATTACTGATATGAATACTCAGCTATATTTCTTTCTTTTCTGATTTTTTTTGTGGTAATTAATGAAAAGTACCTTATTATTTTTCAAATAAAATATTAAATGCAAGTGCACTGAGTTTTATTAAAGGGTTTACAGTAGTGAACATTTCGTAACTCAATGGAAAGATTATTTTCGCCAAACCAACAAAAAAATCAATTATTTCATAAATTATTAAGTATTTTATGCATTTCCTTGCCTTTTTACGTACTTTAGTTGTCAACACACCAAACTTAGTCGTTTTATTCTCAAAAATACGATCTTTTTTTTATATGAACTTTTTTCTAACATGGACAAAAAAATAAAAAATTGCCCAACATGCACATTATTTTCATACGGATAAGTTTCATTTTCGTATAAAACGTTACAAATGGCTCGAGTTGAGTACCTAAAGTCCAATTTTACTTTATACAGGATGACAGGGACACCGAGGTTAAAACAGTTACCATATAATCAGTAGGTAGGTACTTACATCATTCTGAACCCCCCACATGGAAATTTTTCGTCGGTTGTTAAAATAAAACAGCTGTTTCCTACTAAACTGCAATACCTAAGTAGGTACACGGTCAAATGTATGGATCAGCTGTTTTTTTTAAAATTACCGATGAAATATTGCTAAGTGGTGGTGGGGGGGGGGGGTTCAGGCTGTTCAGAATGATGTACTGAATATGTGGTAATCGTTTTAGCGTCGGTCTCCTTTCCAACTTGTATAGTTTGTGTAATAATTGCATAAGTACTCAACTTCCTGCGGCGCCCATTTGCGCCTGCACTATGCAGCTGAATAAATAAATAAATATCCCTGAACATTTCACACAGCACCATCTAGTTCCAAGCTAAGCAACCTAATGCTTGTGTTATGGTAGCTAGATGGCTGATAAACTACATATATACATTTTTTTTTTTGTAAATACATACATATTATAGATAGAAAAGCACCCAGACCCGGAACAACTACTTGTAGGTCATACAAATATTTGTTCCGTACGGGAATCGAACCCGCGACATGCAGCGCAGCAGTCAATCGCTTGACCACTGCGCCAACCATGCCGTCAATACCAGTAATTTACATGGGATGACTGCCTGTCTGACCTCCACTTAATGAATCTCTGTCTCAACCTCTTTTCCTCCATTGAAACGCAAAATTACTACCTACCTACCTGCCATTACCTGAATATCGAGTTACAATAATTATGTTTACAATACACTACAGATTTTTTTTAAATTTTCTCCGTTTGGTTAGCACTTACCATGGCCTCTCGGATATGCATGGGTATGTCAGATGGGATGGAGAGATGTGACGTCATGTTGTAAGGCTCCGGCATCCAGTAGTGGATCTGAACAAAGAAAAACACGTTCTAATGGCACAATCTTAAGTATCATTTGTCAGTGAAGTAGGTTACACCACCCCTGCCCCACAGCAATGAACACCAGGAAATTGTTAGGGAGTCGGTTTACTTATTTTTATATTCAAGAAAGGGTTCTTAGAACAAAGTTTTAAAGATAGGTTAGTTAATTGTTTTAGATGACTCACTCGTCATTTGATATTACATGAAAAATAGATTCTCAATTCGCTAGTTGCATTTTTTAATATTTAGGTAGATTTATTTGCCATCGGAGTCTGGAATTGTCTACGGAGATTTGAAATCTAAAATAATCTAACACGGCTTAAACTTACACAAAAACCATCGAAAATAAATTATCTAATAATAATAAATCTTGAAAATTGCTTCGAACCGATCAATTGATTCGGAAGTCCCTACTGTGCGCATACGTAGTGAAAGAAATAACCTCCCTTTGTAGATTATGGTAGGTAGGTACCTCCCAACACCTATTACCACCTATACTCACATGAGATAACCTTAGGAAGATGCAAGGCTTTCCGTCACGGTACCCGTAGAACTCGTCAGCGGTACATGGAGCCCACAGCCGCATGGCCATAGCACAGGGGTCGGAGCGTTGGTGCTGGTCCCGGTGGTTGTGGACAGAACATGGCGCTCGGGGAGGCTCCTCGGGTATGGCTGTCTCGTAGACTGGTGGAGGAAAAGCATAGCATAATAAACATTTTAAGTACTAACATAAATATATAAATCTGTGTCTGTCTGTGATGCCCCATCATAACTCCTGAACGGATTCACCGATTTTGATTAAGTTTTTTTCTTATTAATGATCGGCTCAGTTTCTTGAAAGGATAATTTAATTGTATGGAAACAAAAATACACATAAATACAACATAACGTCGCGACAGCAGTAGTAGGTCGAAATTTATATTTCTTCATCAGTGTCAAAAACAAAAATGATCTAGAAAGATATACTTACTCCTGAGGAAGTCATTGATCCGCCGGTACCAGCTGTGCCAGCTGCCAGCGTCACCGCCCTTGACTTGGATCAGCGGCTGATCCCAGGTGTACTCCTCAGATCGGGGCCACACCTCCAGTTCTGTTTTAGAGAACGTATTCAATTAAAGGTCGAATAGAAGAGCCCTCAAGAGTCACGAGAGCTTAGTTGGTAATGAGGTTCGACCAAACCGGTACGGACATTATTTCGAACATAATGGGTCTGGACTGTCTAGTGCATTTTGACGTTCAAAAACTGCTTGTTAATCAGCCTAATTTGAATAGATGATATTTTGTTTAATCAAAAAATGTTATATCTGGTCGCTTCAATAGTGATAGTACTCTTTGTTTGCGGGCGTTCTGCTCGTTTTATGGAGTTACAGAGAAACTCACTGCATTCGTTCTTACTTTACTGCAGGTGGGTGTGTTTGTGATGTGGTTCACAGGAAATAAACAGGGAGAAACTGACCAGCGAGGTAGTTACCTTATACCTACTCTCGAAATCCCAATGCTATTCTAAACAGTACCTATTCATTGTACGTCTTTGAGCTGAAGGTGAATATTTTAAACATATATAACGGACATGTGATACACGGACACGGATATGTAACGGATAGAGAAATTCCTTCAAAATCTTTCAGATTGTGATAGGAAAGTGTGCTACCCGATGGGTGCGTTCAGTTGTCGGCTAATGCCAAAGTGCAAAGGCCACACACTCCACAAAGTCTGACATTTTCGGAAAATAGGGTCACTGCCTCACCGAAGCATTCGTCTGTAATGTACTTAATACAACAAGATTCGATTTTGAGCATTCCGTTACAAATAGACGCTCCCGGTGATCACGAGCCTTCGCCTGTAAAATGTGAAGCTAATATTGCATGCTAAGTATGTGGCTTAACAAAAGCTGACTTACCAACATAACGCTGGGGTAACAGCAGGCCGAGTAATAGTCCGACAATCGCTCCTGAAAATAAACAATATTTAAATTAGGGTACAAGCAGTCATTGTATTAGGTACCTTATCTGGCCGAGATAAGGTAGGTGAAAACCCATTGTCACGTTCATCAATATGTATTATAAAAAAACTTTTTTGCAAAAAATAAAACCGACTTCAAAATCACAAAAAAGTGAAAAATAATTTTAGCTTCAGAAGTCGGTGACTTTAGTTTGTTTGATTCAGTTTTTTGGCACCGACTTCTGAAGCTAAAATTATTTTTCACTTTTTTGTGATTTTGAAGTCGGTTTTATTTTTTGCAAAAAAGTTTTTTTATTTTTTCATTTTTAGTTGCAATATCCTATACAAATATTTTATATGCGTTCATTTTACATTGTTAACAATACATTTCATGGTAATAGGCTTATTCTTACTTCCTTACTAATATTATAAATGCGAAAGTAACTCCCACAACAACAAACAAGTAACAGACTTCAGAGTCAAATGCTCATAAAATAAAAACTAATGGGCCTACCTGAATCAAATTTTTATGGGACCAATTCGAAACTATTCCGCATCAAACAAAAAAAGAATTACGTAAATCGGTTCAGAAACCTCGGCGAAATCGGTGTACATACATAAAAAAAAAGACGGGTTGCACTCCGGGAGTGCCGGCAGAAGTGAAAACTTGATTATTAACGTTGAGCATGTTTGATATTTTGGAATGGTTAGGGAATAATTTTGCACCAATTGCTTTATCAGTATAAAGAGCAGGGTGTACTATTCGGTGCACCCCTGCCTGAGCCTTCGGGGATTACAGGATGTTATGTTATCATTGAATCCTGCCTAAAGAATTCGTAATTAAAAGTGTGGAAGTAATCTGTCGCACATAAAAATGTGTGCGATACATCTTTTCACAGGCGCTTAGTAAGCACGTAGGCAGGAACGTCACATTCGATCTTTCAAAGTTGATTGGAAACATTTAAAAATTTCTTTAAATGATTTTAAACCATAAAATGTTGAAGGTTAAGTTCAAAATCGAATGAGAAAATTTGTCTTACGCTTTTTCGATCAGGTCAAATGATTTTAAACCATAAAATGTTGAAGGTTAAGTTCAAAATCGAATGAGAAAATTTGTCTTATGCTTTTTCGATCAGGTCAAATGATTTTAAACCATAAAATGTTGAAGGTTAAGTTCAAAATCGAATGAGAAAATTTGTCTTACGCTTTTTCGATCAGGTCAAATGATTTTAAACCATAAAATGTTGAAGGTTAAGTTCAAAATCGAATGAGAAAATTTGTCTTACGCTTTTTCGATCAGGTCACGTGTCCTGACGCGAGTTTAAGATTTTATACCCATTACCTACAGAACAAGTGCTCAACGCCGCTAAAGAAGTTTTCACTTCAAAAAAAAAAAATATACCGGCCGAATTGAGAACCTCCTCCTTTTTTGAAGTCGGTTAAAAATGAACTAATTAAAAAGCTTACTTCTCGTGAAATATCACATCAATTTCTACTTTAAGGCCTTCGCCCTTTTCATAACAGGATGAGTTCCAAAATACTATGTATGTTTAAAAAGTTTATTAATTACGGGTTAATTAATACAACACAGAGAGCAGCGGTGGCCAAGAGAGAGCAGCGGCGCAGCGGCCCAGTTACCACTGGTCCGCGTCCCGACTTACGAACAGTAAGTCGTGGGTTCGAACCCAGGCAGGCGCATTACTTTGAGTAATTTATTTCATCACCACTGCTCTTAAAACGGTGAAGGAAAACATCGTGAGGAAACTGCCATTTCCTAGAACCAAAAATTCGAAGACATGTGACATCTACCAACCCGCACTGGGCCCGCGTGGTGGATTATTGCCCATTCCCCCTCATAGAGAGGAGGCCGCGTGTCCCAGCAGTGGGGACATTATAGGCTGATCATGCTATGCTATGCTTATGCTAATACAACACTTTATAACGTATTACTTAGGTAACTGTTCGTTTTCCAATTCACTCACAACATAATCTACATAGGTACCTGCCGTTTCTAACGACTAAGTGATTAGGCTAGCCTGTGGAACGGTGACGTCAGTGTACAGGGTAAAGCTATAAACCTATATCCTATGTAGTAAAACCTCTACTTAGGTCATACGATGAAATAGAGAATAGTGTCGCTGCACTTTTGTTACGTAGGTACAGTTCACAAGTATAACATAGCCTCGCTTTGTATATAGAGGTTTCTCGTACAATGAGACATCCGCTTAAACTGTTCGTATAACTTGATTGGTCGTCGTGAATCCAAGGATCTCTTGATGAGTGGGTTAAATCAAAATTCATTCTACCATCTTGTTTTTTCAATTTCATGAAACACTTTATCAAATGTTTACCAACGGCCGATGACATTCAAGCGCGATAAAGAAATATGCTTAAAGGACTATACGGGGCGGAAGGGACACCGACGCGTCCCCTCCATAAGAAATTTTTCATCGGTTATTAAAAAAAACAGAAACATTTGTTTCCTACAAAAGTGCAATACCTACACGGTCAAAATGCATGGAATAAGTAGCTGAATTAACCGATGAAAAATTTCTCTGTAGTGGAGCTCAGAATGATGTACCTACTGAATACGTGGCACCCGTTTACGCGTCGGTGTCCCTTCCACCCCGTATGATCGGTCGACAGAGACCAGTAGACAATCTTCCACCGTGGTGAACACCTAACCAGTGCCGGCGTTAGGGGGGGGGGGGGGGGGGGGCGCGATGGGGCGACAAATTCTGGGGGGCGCCAAGGTCTGGAGTTGGAGTCTCTGGCCTCCCCTGGTGCAAACCCTCAAAACTGTGCTCTGCGCTCTGTGCATAAAAAAACCGGCCAAGTGCGAGTCGGACTCGCGCACGAAGGGTTCCGTACCATTATCTATAAGAACGGCCAAAAAATCATATCTGTTGTATGGGAGCCCCCCTTAATATTTTTTTTTTTAATTTTTAGTATTTGTTGTTATACCGGCAATAGTAATACATCATTTGTGAAAATTTCAGCTTTCTAGCTATCACGGTTTATGAGATACAGCCTGGAGACAGACAGCGAAGTCTTAGTAATAGGATCCCGTTTTACCCTTTGGGTACGGAACCCTAAAAAAGAGGAGCTACAAAACTTTCTACGTCCGCGTCGCCGTCGTTAGCTCTGGGTAACGCTAAAGGAAAGATGAAATTCTTAATATAATTTTACTTGGGATCAGCAAAAAACTAACACCTTGATATTTCTTCCCTCAAGTGGGCGCCACAATATTTTCGCCCGGGGTGTCAGTGGCCCTTACGCCGGCACTGCACCTAACAGTGATTAGGTGCGGTATACCGACTGTACAAGCTATAAAAAACTACAACAGTTCGAAGAAGAGGCCGAACGAAATACCTACTTTACAGTGTATTATTACAGTGTTAAAAAGACGGACATACTGTATGTCCCACGTATGGACAGGGCGTTGTGTGTTACATCCAACGCCCTGTCCAAGTCCGTACATGTTTTAACATTTAGTCGATACATAATAATTATCTTTGTTCTTTCCAAGTTAATTTAAGACATTACCGACCTAAGGTGATATTATCGTTATGAAACTGAGACCTAGTGCTCTGAAAATGCTAACACACAAGCATGAGTCTAGATAGTAGGTATCAGAAATACTATTAATCATTATGGCGGAATGTAATTTGGCATCATTCTCTTACAAATATATTTTTATTGCGATGAGTTCACGAAAGATCCAGAGAGAAGGCGCCATTGAGCCTGTGGCGCCGCAACGCTGGCTGTCGGCGCCAAATAGTCTGGCAAAGAGATAAATCGATTCAAGAGTGCTAAACGGTTCAAGGAGACTGGGCGCTAGTACAATAATTGTAGCAAAAGCCATGTGCTCAATGGAGTTTCTCATCAGCAAAAATTACAAACTTCCGTAAAAACTGTCATCCTCAATGTAACGTTACGAATTTTCAAAAATCTTTCCTTAGTGGTACCGTTTGTTACAACAGGAACCCTTGTGCCAGAACTAGCAGTTTAGGTTAATCTAGTTTTCTCATAACTCCGTCATTTATCAACTGATTTGAATTTTGTTATAAACGGGGTTTGTTATTGCATTCGAGGCGGAATTAACGCCCTAGCTGCCGACGAGGGTGTTATGGAGCCGAGTACTGCAGTAACAAATCCCCACGCGTATCAAACGACGTTTTTCAATAAAATTTCGAAGAAATAAAATATTAGAATAGAAAGTATTTTTGCTAGAAATTATTAGGAAACTATGTCTTAAATTGCTTTTTTCCGTGCTTTGCTTTCGCCAGGTTGTAGAAAAAGCAAAGACCGTTATGATGCCGCTAAACAGCCTAAAATGAAAAATAGAACATTTAAATATTGTTTAATTTAGAACACAAAGGACAATGACCAAAGTTGGTACCAAAAAGTCTCGCGCCTCAAAACCAAAATATTATAGTAATTAGTTTCATATTTTTTTACGGCATTACGCGTCGGGGATTTGATTTTTGAACTGGATATAATTTTCGAGTTTAAAAGTATGAATATTGTTTTACTCCCTTTATATGACGTTCCGTTTCAACTGAATATAAATGACGTTCCGTTTCAATTGAACAAACCCTTGTCTGTCGAGCGGACTCTAAAATTAATTACAATTAAGTAAGATCAGTACACCAAATCGATTTAGCTTGGTTTATTGCTATTTGCAACAAAATAGATTTTCTCAGCCTAAAGATTTTGATTTATCGATTACATCCCTAAATCCCGACTAGTTTATAGCACTTACTATACTCTATGGTTTATAGTTATCTTATCTGTGGCATCTGACATTTGTACTGTACTGACTGACTATTGGCAATGTAAAGGTCTAAAATAAAATCGAGTTTCAGTCAAGCATACTGTGGATGTTACTTTAAATCGTAATTCTTACTAATATTAGTGTATTACGCTGTTTTTAGAGCAATAATGTAATGTATGTGTGTTAAAATACGTCGTTGGTAGCGTCGAAAAAATAGACCTACTTTTTAGGTTAGTTTCGATTTTATAAAATAACTCTGAAACGCGGGTTTTTTTTTCAAAAATAATTTTTGTAGGAGTTAATACGATCAGTGTAGTCTATAAAAAACAAGGTTTGATTTTGATGCAGCATGGTACGGGATTCCATACTTCCATGAGCATTCTCTTTTCATAAACAACTTTTTGAAACTTTTTCATAAAATTAAATATTTGTTTTAAATTAAATCATAGTTTCGCAAGTGGGGAAACTTTGTTATTGCATTCGAGGCGAAATTAACACGAAAATTATTTTTGTCAGGAATTATTATCAAAATGTAGGTACTATTTTGTGTTAAGATGAAATTTCCGATTGGTCTCATAGAAATTTGATCAAAATCGGTTCAGTAGTTAGGGCTTTTTCTTCTCGGCCTATGTTGACGACATAATTGTTCCTTAATAACTTCTAGTTACAATGTAAAAATGATGAAATGTAAAAATACTACAACTAAAAACGGTAAAATAAAAAACTTCAAAAAAAATTCTAAATTACTTTCGGAAGTTGGTGGCAAAAATACCATGAAACAAACAAAGTCACCGAGTTCCGAAAGTAAAGTTATTTTAGACATTTTTAGTGTTTTTTTTTGCAAAAAAGTTTTTGATAACATTATAATATTGACAAGTTTTTAAGCAATTAGTCTTCGCAACTTGTTTTAGATGTAAACGATAAACGAAGACGGAAGACTAGACACATTTAGAAAATAATGTGTTACCTGTAAGCGGGTTTAAAAAACCCAGTAGCATAGTATTACAAATGGTGTCAAACGCTTGGATGTACCTATGTCTAACTAATGGACTAGGGTAAGAAGGGAGTGGTATGACCTGAACTAAAGTCGATGCTACAACTTGGTGTATTATTCTAACCAAGAAGCAGAGTGTCCAGTCAATCCAAGGTTGATTCCAAGCACATAACATAGCGTTGGAGCGTCACGCATGTTACCCCGAAGGATTATGCAGAAGTGTGTATAAATATCCACATTTCGCCAATTACATTTAAATAACATATTACTTTTTAAGTGTTACGATACGTACTTTTAACGAGGTTTAAAACTGACTCGTCACTATTCCTTGTCGTCACCGAAAAACAAAAGATCACGATTCACAATTGTTTCAAATATTTTTGTTTTCATAGTTCCGATTCGTCATCGGTACGAAACCTATTCGATACGAGACTATTTTCTCGCTCAAGAAACGTACAAAAAGATTCCCGTGTCAGTAAAGGAGATAGTTTTCAGTTACTAGCTCTAATCGCTTCTCGCTAAACGCCAACCGTAGGACAGAGGCCTTGAGTCCTACAAACGTGTTTATAACTTCGCGTGACCATTAGTGCATTATCCTGAAGCCCTGAAGCGTCGCCCGTTACAGGAAACCTTACAAATTATATTGCCAACTATGAGCTTTTGTTGTATCTCTAATACCATAACAAATAATTATATTATATAACATTAACATTGTTTAATGAAACGACACTTGTACTCTTGGCGAACTATATTAATAAAAAAATATTCGTAAACACTAATGTGAACTAAGGAAAGCTAACGATAGCTTGCTTTTTAATCGAGCAACGCCATCTATCGAGCCGTGAGGTACTAAATTACACAAACAAACATCACGCCTGTAATCATAGAATGGTTCGACAAAAGTTAACCTAAATGTGGGTGTACTCCTCATTTCTCCAGTTACAATGTTTAAGTGTCATGAGTGGGCGAGCTTATTGCCCTAAACCGGGCACAGATCCTGGCTGCTACTGGAAAACCCTATAACACTTTGCGCGACCTAGAAATCGAACCCGAAAGTGACCAATGTCCTCCCCAATTAGCAATTAAGTACAGCCTAGTCGGTCTCACTGTAGTGGTCACAAGCACAAGCGCTGTTGTATGTTATTTACTTGTTATTTCATTAAGGTCTTATTAAAGGGGGAGAACAGCAGAGCACACATCCAAGTTCCAGGAACTGTGCTACTGAGAAATTTTTAATGGAACAACAATAATATTGATCAATATTAATGTACAAAATTAAGTTAACCCGAAAATAAATATAAAACGAAATAATAAGCTAAAACATTTTGAAAGTATGTCTCTATCTATGCATTCTTCTACACAAGAAACCTTCTATTTCCTTGTAAATTAAGACATTCAAAAGTGCCTTTTATTGGCCTAATAACAATAAATGAGTTTACTATAAACCTTCTTTCTGTTTAGCTTACTGGCTTAAACAAAAAACAAAAATCTTTCCCACAGTAATAGTTTCACAAAACAAAAAAAAACTTTTCAATAAATAACTTACCAATGACAATCACGACTACAGCAATAATAACGATGATCTTGATGGTTCTTTTCTCCAGCCCCATGGTTCCTTAGGTTCCTACTCACTCCTGGCAACACGTCCCTCCTCACAGAACTCACTGCACTGAATAAGTCGCCGTCACTCTCAGAGGAACGGAGGATGGCTGTGGGTGGCGTACATTGCTGGCTTCGGTTCGCTTTTAAAAAGTACTAGCGACCCGCCCCGGTTTCGCACGCTATTCACTTATGAAGAAAATTTTATTAAGTCGGCAAACTACCATCCTTTCCGACGTGTTTCGTAGATTTCCAAAATTTTTGTTGAAAGTATGGACGCCTGCGCTATATTAAATAGCAATATGTGATGCGCATGTCTACTATGTGTGTTTATATAGGCGTGCTTTCGTTCATGCATTTGTGCACTGACAGTTACGTTTGTAAAATTATTTAATTATATTAAATAGTTATTTCTTTCAAATCGCCTTTCTCCTTATTTCATAAATTTTCTTAAAAAAAACAGTCAAATCGGTCGACCCATCATGAAGTGATGCTTCGTCATACATATATGGCAATTGACGTTTATTTAAGTATACAGGGTGAATTTTTATTCAGACATCTTATACATTAGTAATAGTGATAATATAATTACATGCATTTTAACTTGTATAGCTAAATAATAATTTAATTTAATATAATCTTGGTCATAGCTTAACTTTGATATGAATAATATATTGATTATTTAAGTTTTATTTACAATTCTAATAATATCTTAATTACACCATTCATCTCTAACATTAGCGGTTGTTGTCCAGCCACCACCCGCTATATCTTCACAATCTAGTAGGTATGTTCTAATTTCAATTGTATTGACTCTTCGCGCTTAAAGGCCACAGTAAAAGAAAAAAAATTGTAAACAATTGAAATTAGAACTCACAAGTGAGTTGGCGACAATAGTGATTTTTTGTTCGACTTTTCGTTGATTACTACTAACTGTTTGCATACTGTTCTATGTTTTCATTTATGATAAATCATAAATGAACTCTTACCTTTAATGTTCCGTATGTTATTACTTCCCAGAATTTGATCCTTATTAGCGAGACTATCGAGTGGTGTAATCAGTGTGTATTGATTTTTCAAAAATGTAATGATGCAGTTTTAGTTTTCATCAAAATCGGGCTCGAGGCTCCTTTGAGTATTTTTCGCTATTCCTCATAGTTTCGGATTTGGCCATCCACGCCCACTTCAAAAATTCACCCTGTATAATAGATACGAAGTGCGCGGGCTCGGTCACGTAGACGGTGTCTTCGGGCCTCGTGTTCTGTGTCAGCAGCTTCCCCTCATAGCACCTGGGTCGATGATGCGCACGCGGCGTGCCTCGGGCCTTGGAGTCAGCGCTTTCCTTAATAGTGATGCGCGTAACACTCTGGTATAAGCAAATTAAACAGAAGCAACAAATCAGAAGAAAGTGTCACAATCACTTACAGCTAGGTAAACTCTACACAGATAACATTCTCTCATGCACAGATAACATTGTCGTACAAAAAAAAAAGAAACAAAAAGACTATAATTATATTATCAAAGTTGCACTGAATTCAATTATGTAATAAGTAAAAATCATGATGTTGAATAAGTCCAAATTTATTGGGGCTACGTTCTATGTCACCGCTACGTAACCGCTACGCCGTAGACGCCTACAGGCTACAGCATACCGCAGCGCATCTAGTTGCCCATTACATTTCAATTATTCATTTTGTAGAAATCAATTATGTAGATATTTATATTCAAGCTTAGTTTTACCCTACACCTCATAAATCACATTGTAAAAGTTGTTTATAAGGATGATCCGAGTACATTGACCAGTTACGAGATTTGGTTTAAACAGAAACTAAGGTGGTGTTGTACGTATGAATGCACATGTAGTGATGATTATTATGTGTTTATTTAAAAAAAATGTAGTGCAGTCATTTTCACCAATTTTTGGGTTCCGTACCCAAAGGGTAAAACTCCGCTGTCTGTCCGTCCGTCTGTTTCCAGGCTGTATCTAATGAACCGTGATAGTTAAACAGTTGAAATTTTTACAGATGATGTATTATGTTTTTTTTTTATTATACTAAAAAACAAAATAAAAAAATATTGAAGTACAATAATTCCCATACAATAGACATGATTTTTTTTGCCATTTTTATTGATAATGGTACGGAAACCTTCGTGCGCGAGTCCGACTCAAACTTGGCCGGTTTTTTGGTTTTGTACTGTGCGAGACTAATAAATACTTTTTCTTTCTTTGTTTATTTTTAACCAACGACAATATTAGTTTTGAATTCATCAAAATCTGCTTTTTTATTTCAAATATTAATTTACAGCCAGCAATGTACATCATGCAGTGGGGTGGCTTGCCCCGGCGACGTAGCGCCGCCATCGGCCGTCTTCCTGGCGCCATCGGAGTACCCTACACCGATTTATGTACCACTAGTACAAGCCAAGACGACGGGAGACGAGCGTAAGAGTAACGGTACAAAAGCCAATAGTTTTAGGTAAAATAGATCTCATTAAATCATAATTAATCAATCCTCATTACAAATAGGTGGTGTTAAATTACACACTCATTTCAAACGCTGGTTTCAATACATTTTCAGCCAGCAACATAACGTTTTTTATCTTACTCAGTACCGCTGCTCTCGAAATAGGGAAAGAACATATCATCATGTCAAGAAAAAAATCGAAGACAGTAATATAATAAAAGCAGCGGTTGCCCGTGACTTCGTTCGCGTGGAAATTTTGATGTGTATGTGTGAGGAAAAAAGTAGCCTATGAGCTATTCCGGACTATAATCTATCTCTGTGCCAGATACAGAGAGTAACACAATCAAAATATTTTATTTCACATAGGCTTACATGGGCACTTATCAAACGTCGAGAAAAGGTGCACGGTTCGGGTTTCCATCTATTCAAACTTTCGCATAATTTATAATAGTAAGCAAGATAAGTGGTAAAATAATAATTGGACTCCACTCTCTCACGCGTGTGTTCCAGCAGAACGTTGTATGTAGGTTAATAAGCTAAGATTAATTGCGAAATGAAGATTGCAATGTAAAACACACATGACTACTCGTACTACATAAATTAAATACAAATCACGTACAAAAACAAACAGCAGAACATGTCTTCTGCAAGCTTATCAGTGTTCACATGTGCTCAGCATGTTTTAACACATTTTAAACATAGTTAAGATAAGTCCATGGGAAACCATGCCAGTGATCTTCTTGCAAACAATGCCCGTCGATTGGTTCCACTGACCGAATGGTACAAAATGTCGGTTGGCCATATTATGCCTATTTATTCTTGAATAAATAAGTCATTTGCACCATATTTCCATTAGTTAAACTTTCTATTTCATCAGTTTTTCTTGTGTAAATAGGGCATTTTTTTACTACTATTACGAATTTCTTTAATTACGTGTAAAACTAAAACCTATACCGGAACAACTAGATCAATAGAAAAACTACTTTCGTTCGGGAATCGAACCTGCGCCAAAAGCGCAAAAATCAATTTATAACTTCGGCGCCAACTCCTTCTCCATGTCATCATCATCATCTGCCTAGCCTTTTCCCAACTATCTTGGGGTCGGCTTCCAGTCTAACCGGATGCAGCTGAATACCAGTACTTTACATGGAGCGACTGCCTATCTGACCTCCACAACCCAGTTAGTACTGGGTAATACGATATCCTTGGTAAGACTGGTTGTCAGACTTTCGATTTTCCTTCTCCATGTCAGTGAATTATTTAAATGGGATAAAATTGGATAAAATAGTAGGAACCATTTTTCTATGAGCCTGATTTGTCCCACTGCTGGGCAAAGGCCTTCCTTCCCTCTTTCCATTTAAATTTGTCTTTGGCTATTTAGGCCCAATCCTTTAGAAACCATTATCTTACTTAATAATAATACAGACGTGAAAGATTGTGAGGATGAATGGATGGATGATTGCTAGTCATTTACGCAAAAACTACTAAACGGATTGTTTTGAAACTTTACTGTAATAATCATGAAACCCATTAAATGAGCAATATTTGTATAAGTTTATAAACTGACATGGAACTTCTTCTGAGCGTATCGATGGCAATCTAAATTGTATCAGCCCAAAACTGAGCAACTAGTCTGGCGCTTTCAGTAGCGTCCATCAGTTCCTATAGCGAACAAACAACAGGACACGCAGGACACGATATTAAGTGACATGGAACTAACACTACCATTAACACTGAAAACGGGATATTTACCATTTTATTTCATTTTTATTATTTTGCTGCAATAGCGCCGAAATATCGGGAACTCAAAACAAATAGTACACTACTCTGTCAAGTACCGGGTAACGATCAATAAATAATTGTTGAAAAGTTATTTTATCGCATTCAAAGTATGCTCCTTCAGTAACGATACACTTACGCCAACGAATAATCCAATCATCAAAACATTTTTAAACGCTTTTTCCGGAATTGAGTTCAGTTCTCGCCGCGAATTCTCCTTTATACTATGTCTTCTACCGAATGAAAACAGGTGCCACGAAGTGGTAATTTGAGAGGAAAAAGAAAGAAGTCGGCTGGAGCCATTTCTGGTATTTCTGGTGAATAAAGTGGTTGCTCGATGGTATATGTTGGGGTTTTGGTCAAAAATTCGTTCACTATGACGACCTTGTGCGAAGGCGCATTATCGTGGTGCAAAATTCAAGAATTTTCTTTCCACAAATCTGGCCTTTTTCGTCGAATTTGCTCTCTTAAACGTCGCATAGCGCTCAAATAATATTCTTTATTTACTGTTTGACCTTCCGGCAAGAATTCCGAGTGTACAACACCGCGACAGTCAAAGATAACAGTCAACAATGCTTTTGATCGACTTTGGCGTGGTTTTTTCGGTTTCGGTTCAGTTGGAAGGCGCCACTCCGAAGCTTATTGAATAGTCTGCATGTCAAACTCGTAAACCCACGTCCTGTCACCAGTAACAATGCGCTTCATGAATGTTGTGTCAGAATTGACTCGTTCTAGCATGTCCTCTACGACTCTTATGCGATTGAGTTTTGTAGAAAATTCAGGTCTTTTGGGAGTAGCCGAGCGGCAACATGTTTCATACCCAAGTGATTATTTAAACACAGAAAGTTCAGCGGCTATCTCTCTCAAACTTGAATGAGGATTTTCAGACACTATTTCCTTCACTTTTGCGATGTTAACTTCAGTTGAAGACGTAGACGGCCTACCAGAGCGAGGCAAATCTTCCATCACATCTCGACCGCTTTTGAATCCTTTGTAACACTCATAAGCACGTGTTTTTGATAAAGTCGATTCATCGTAAACCTTCTGTAAGATTTTCAGGGACTCCGAACACGAAATTGCATAGACAATGCAAAATTTAACAACAACTCTTTGTACGATGTTTTTGTCCATAACGAAATTCGCAATACACACTAGATATGATTTAATTAAAAACAGCACTGTTTATAATCTAAATAACAGATGCAACTCAAACTTCGCGCCAAAATGGAAAACAGTTGTACCAATCTTACAACAATAAAAAAACAGAAAATTGAATTTGGAACCATAAACAAATCATCCACTCCCGATACTTTTTTAACTGAATGTACATGGTAAATGTCTCGTTTTCGTAAACAGCGCTTAGGCGAAAGCGGCAATAAAGTGGTTTACATGGGCGAAAAATAGATCTAGCTTGCTAGGTCTCATATCTGGGAAAATTCGTTATGACCCGAGCAGAACCCCGTCCCAGGTACTAAATAATAATAGCTTATGAAAATATTGTGTAAAATTGAACTAAGGCGGGTAAAGCCGCGGTCGGAAGCTAGTTACATACATATAATTGAGTAGACAATGGATATCAAAGGGCATCAGGGTTTGCTCCAAGCGTAAACGTCAATTACTTTGGAAATACAGGAAATCACCAAGCCAACAATTTAAAGATTCATACAAAGTGTATAATAAAAGATTGAAAACAATAATTAAATTAACCCAGAAATCTCAAAACGATTACTATATTAAAACCTCAGCAAATAAAGTCAAAGCTACGTGGAAGGTTATAAATAATTATAAAACAAATGTCAACCAGCAGTTTAAAAAAATTGACAAAATAACTGTAAATAAGATAACAATCACAGATCCAGTTGCCATAGCTAATGAATTTAACAACTTTTTTGCTACTCAGGTACCAAATAAACACTCCACTAACAAAAGCCCCCATTATAGAATTACATATAATAATTCAAACTCACTTTTTATGAGCCCGTGTACCCCAGAGAAAATCGTTCAAATAATAAAATGCCTAAAAAATACAAGTAGTGCGGGGTATGACGGAATATGTACTAAAATAATTAAAGTAGTGGCCGAAATAATAGCGCCTGTACTGTGTCATTTAATTAATAGATGCATTGAGGATGGGGTCTTTCCATCAAAATTAAAATTATCCGTTGTCATTCCAATATTTAAAAAACAGGATAGAGAAAATATGAATTGTTATAGACCAATATCTCTAATACCTATCTTATCAAAACTTTTTGAAAAAGTTATCTATAATAATTTATATAAATATATGGAAAAACATAAAATCCTTGCGGAGGAACAAATGGGTTTCAGGAAAAATAAATCTATTAACGACGCATTCTACACCTTCCTCAAAATGGTACTAAAAGGTATGGATAGTAAAAAACATGTCTCTGCACTTTATATGGATATGACAAAGGCTTTCGACTCCGTCAATCATGAAGTATTGATAAATAAATTAGAAGCGTATGGAATACGGGGAAACGCTAGAGATCTCATAAAATCATATTTAAGTAACAGAGAACAACAAACTGAAATATCGAGCATTTCATATATTACAAAACTCGAAAAGAAGTACTTGTCAACACCAATAAAAGTCAGCAAAGGTGTACCACAAGGGCAGTGGCGTAGCAAGGGGGGGGCGGAGGGGCGGACCGCCCCGGGCGCCACCATTAGAAGGGCGGCAAAATTGGTAGGTAAAAAATATTTTGTGTGGTCACTGGCAGTTTATCAGACAATTAATTTCTCAAGAAGTTAGCTTATACCCACTTGCAAATATTAAATGTCAAAACAATTGTTGCAAATCACGAGTGGCGGTCAGCCCTTGTTTGTGTTTAGACGTGTTCACGTGTACATGCACGGTGTTAAGGTGTGCGTGCGAGTCGTACGCGGGCACGCACACTGTACCTCAACTTGTACCAGTAACTTCTTCGTCTGCCGCGCTGCCGTTTTAATAGTAAGTTTTAGTTTGTTTTTTATTATAAGTCTCACGGAAAATATAAACAAAATCGGCTGCCCCGCTTCCTAAGTTCAAGATCCCAAGGCCATAGACATAACTCATTTTCTGATGGACAAAATGTGCAGGAGAGTAGTGTTAGTGTAATACCTAAATTAAAGCCTTTGTCAAAAAACGAGCTCGACGGTAGCGCGACGCGAGTCTGGCGGGCCGTAAGCGCGGGGCGCGATAGTCACACTGTAGGAAGCACGCCACGGGCTCGCGCCCCGTCAGCATCGCGTCCTGTATACCGGTTGTCATAGCAACGCCTAGCGATCACGTCACGCTGCGCCGTCCGCCGTCATCAAGCTTGGCGCGACGTCGGCGATAGCGTATCGTGTTTTGTGTGACGACTTACATACAGAGTGTAAGGGACATCGACGCGCAAAAGAATACAATGGGTCCAGGACATGATTCTGGACCCCCTTTTTTTTCGGATGGGAAATCATCAAATGACTCCTCCCGCTCTGGGCGGAGCGGAAGGGAGTGTCAGACTTTTACTGACTAAAAACCATCCATGTTCCTTCTTGTGCCCTTTATGTTCCAGGGCCACGGTATCTCTTTCGAACAGTCCCGCTGCCTTGGCAGGCATCGGCCCCTGCGGGCCCCACATGTTTGCTGACATCTCTTTGAGGCGCGCTTAGAATACGAACGCGCCGTCGACACGGTCTGTCGTCATATGACGGACGGACGGCGAGCTAGCCCATTACTCACCGTCCACAGGCCCGCGCCTACGGTGGCCGAGAGCCACCACGTGGCCCCCGACGCCCGGTGCTTCTCCCGCGGCTGCTGGGACGTGAGGTTCTCTCCCTCTCACGTTCCGCCCCCTCCTTCGCTAGCATGACTGCTTCGCAGAAGGAGGTGACGGCTTCCCATTCCCTCTCGCCCAGGACCATGGCTTGAACCAGGGCCGGACGCGAGAGGTCGCCGCCGCCATGTCCATGGTTTTGAAATTAATGTTTTTCGCTCAATTCTTTCATTTCGTTACGTTTATTCTCACCAACACCAACATTATTATTTTTAAGACGTCAAAAGGGCGGCAAATTATGACTCCGCCCCGGGCGACAGTAACTCTCGCTACGCCACTGCACAAGGGAGTATTCTAGGTCCTCTGCTCTTTATTATTTATATTAATGATCTCCCCAAATCCATCAAATCTTCCATGGTTCTGTATGCTGACGATAGTACTGCAATAGTTGTATCTGAAGACCCCACGACACATGAACATGAAATGAATGATACGCTATCATCTATAGTAAACTGGTTAAATTTAAATGAACTGAAAATAAACCTAAGTAAAACATTTATAATGACTTTCAAAAATAAAAATTCAAAACTAACTAATTTCAATATAAATTATGACCAAATAGACATAGAAAACATAAACACTACAAAATTTTTTGGACTACACATAGACTCAGACATGTCATGGAGGACACATATTGAACAATTATGTAATAAACTGAGTCGGTATTCATATGCCATCTATATGCTTCGTAAAGTGGTAAATCAAAGTGCACTTCTATCTGTTTACCATGCTTACGTTGGCTCGACACTAAGATATGGTATAATGTTTTGGGGGAATGCCACTGAGAGAGAGACTGTCTTCAAAGCCCAAAAGAAATGTATCCGGGCAATATGTGCATTAAAACCTACAGATACTTGCAAACCACATTTTATAAATTTAAAAATATTGACATTCCCTTCACTGTATATTTATGAACTAGCATTAGACATTAGAAATAATTTAAACAAATATGAGACATTAAAAAGTACCAGGCTTGCCAGTACACTTCGTGCAATACGCCATAGAACGGTTATGTTTGACAAGAGTGCATTTTGTATGGGTCCTAAAATATATAATAAATTACCTAATAATATAAAGGAAGAAAACAATTTCATATCATTTAAGAATAGATTAAAGACTTACTTAATCAACAAAGCCTATTATACCATTAATAAATATTTAAATGATAAATGTAATTATTTTTTAAGTAATGTAATAGTAATAAAATTATATAATTATTGAATGACATAAATACCCTAATAATAATATTTGCTATAGTTGAATATGTAACGATTAATGTAAGATTTATTATTTTTATTGTAACAGATATTTGCACACCTGTTAAGGTAGGATATGGCTTAAAGAACTTCTTTTGTATGTATCACCTCATGTATCTACCCATATTCAAGCAAATAAATGATTTGATTTGATTTGATTTAGATTGTTTCCCGTTTTTATGCCTCAATATTGATTTGAGATCTTAGTAAGAAAACGGAAAGTAATTTATACATAAACATATCGAAGTCTGATAAAAGAGATGAAAGATGCCATTGTAACATATAAGTGTGACAGGGACAGACAATGTACCATTATATCTGGAGGTTGTTGACATTGGGATCATTGCGAGATTTTATGTGTAGACCTACTTAAGTATAGTTTTATCAGACATACTGTCGCCTACATCTTATTCAGCTTTCAGGCGTTTCTGACAACTCGTTATCGAACTTTTATTCAGAATGTTGTTTATCATTACAAATCGTATCTATAAAAATAGTGTAGTAATATAATAAGTAAATAGTGTTGAATCAATTGACTAATATGTTGTCCTATACCCAAAGGTTGACTGGTAGAGAATGCTTTGTGGCATTAAGTCCGCCTATGTACCACTATTGTAGTTTAAATAAAATAATAAATAAATTTAAAGTCTGTTTGTAATGTCAAAATAGCAGCTTTTTACTGAATGGATATGAAAATATATACAGTACTTATAAGAAAAAGACATTTTTTAATTTTTTGTCGGTTTTACGGTCTGTCTGTCTGTTTGTTCCGGTTAATCTCCGAAACGGCTGGACCAATTTTGACGGGACCTTTACTGGCAGATAGCTGATGTTATAAGGAGTAACTTATTTTAAAATAAAAACAAGGGTTCTGTGCCAAAAATTTAAACCCTTGAAATTGTTAACAATACCCGATTCAAATAGGAAAGCAATATTTTTATTACATTTTCACGCGGACGAAGATCTTGGGGCTCAGCTAGTAACTATGAAGAGACATAGATTTGCTAATAAATAAATTTGGAATAGGACAGCATCCAGAGGCCGGATCTGTGCCCGGTTGATGGCAATAGGCTCGCTTCCTTTTACATGGGATTTAAATATAACTGGCGAAATGTGGTTGTAATATAGGTATATCTCTGCCTAACCCTTCGCAAGTTACAGGGCTGAGGTCTATGTATTTAAGGGACAGTACCGTGAAAAAGTTTTAGCTGACAAAAATAACTGAAATCAGTTTTGAAAATCAAATTGATACCCCGGTATTTAGACCTAGTTCTGTTCACCATCCTCGTGCCTAAGCTTGAAGATACACTTACTATAAAACAAACAAACACATAGATTGTACAGGGGTTGATGACACGTTGATCGGATTACTGGGGGTGAGTGAATAGAAATAGTCGATATACATTTGTATGTAGATTTACTGGATACCTATACTTCGTAATGGGTTTTTGTTAGTTAAATTAAATGAAATTTTGCAAAGTTTGCAAGCGTTCGTCAGATGCAAGTGGTGGGAATGATATACTGAATACGTGGTAAACCTAAAACTGTCAAAGTTGTACCTACTGCTGGCGAAGATTGTATAATAACTTTGATATGATTGTAAGATATCAAGGTCTCTAATCTCAGAAACGTGACGCTTTTGAAGATTTGGTCCCAAACAATTCCTGTTTGTATTGTTGCCAGTTAGACATGAATACAGGTTTTGTGCGTGGCTATTAAATGAATAGATGCTAACTTTTATTGCACTATACCTCTATCTCGGAAACATTTTGTCTCTTACGAAACTTGTTTGTGTTGCTAGAACACTACTGTTTAATTCTGGTTTTATGCGAGGCTGCTATTTTGAAATAACTCTTCTATACTAATCTATACTTAATATTATAAAGCTGAAGAGTTTGTTTGTTTGTTTGTTTGTTTGTTTGAACGCGCTAATCTCAGGAACTGCTGTCCCGATTTGAACAATTCTTTCAGTGTTAGATAGCCCATTTATCGAGGAAGGCTATAGGCTATATATCATCACGCTACGACCAATAGGAGCGGAGCACTAATGAAGAATGTTTCAAAATCGGGAGATATTTTTTCCTATTGAGAGCTTCCGCTGCGTGCGCTGCGTAAACGGTTAAAGTTTCGCAAAAATCATGTATTACAGAATTATTCCTCTTTAAAAGTTCGAAAAAAAAGTCCGCGACAGCATATATCTATCTTTTAAGGTTAGCTCACTATAACCTTTTTTATGCTAACCAAATTTGTTCTAAAATAATGCATTATTTACGGAGGTGTTTTTATAAACATGATATCAATCCTTATCCAAATAAATACGTTACTCATCACAAGTATTTCATTTAAAACAAAATTGCCCTTTACATCTTTCGATTTAAGTGAATATCTTAGGAGCTGTCGCAGTTTTAAAATAAAATCACAGCAAAATAATGATCGGGTAGGTACTGCGCGCACAATGTGCAAAGCCGGGCCGCCGGGCAGTCATGTTAGCCCAAAGTAACTATTCCACGCGGACGAAGTCGCGGGCGGAAGCTAGTATAAAATATGGCGAAAGTCAGGTAGGGCCAGGCTTTAAACAAAAATATTCCAACTCCTTTCTGCTTTGAATTAATAAAAATCGGCACGACACGCTATTTCCTTCAAATTGAGAGTGATTTTCAAATACTAGAACTTAATTTGCGAAAATTCGCAACATCGACAAAGTCCCGTGTTGGCGACATTTTCGCGCTCACCCTCTGGCGCCGGGCAGTCGGGGATGTTCTCACCCCTCACCCCCTGTGCCCTAGTTACGAACCACGGGTTGTTTAGCCTCAGAGCGTTGTACTCATATAGAACTGACGTCATACTACTGCCCTTGTCTTTACGGAAGAAGTGTATTCTTACAGTATGGCTTTGTACGTAATCTGGATTCTTGGGAGAAAACTGGGAATCTTGATAAAATTGTATCTAGGTAGACTGGCCGATTTCTATTAGTAAGAGTGCCTAGAGTCCTAGACAAAGAGTCATGCTATCAGTGATGATGGAAAAGGCTAAAATAATTGGCCATACCGAAAGATCTAAAGAAATACGAAACGCATTGAGGCGCAGAAAATATAATATGTATATTGCGAGTAGTCCATGCCTTGGATCTGCTGTCAATTCTGTTTACTAATTATGAATGATTTGAGGAGCTCGTAGCTAAACAATAACAGCCGCACGGGTCGATCTTCATTGTTAAGCACCGCTTGCCAAGGTGGGTCCGTAGATGGGTGACCCATTAAACACCGAGTATCCTCCGTGGCACGAAAAGCACGTTAAGCCGTTGGTCTCGGCTGTCATTTGTCGATCGTTGACAGTCGTTACAGGTAGTTAGTGGCCAGACAACTAGTATACATACCTAGTAACTGGTTTTGGAGGTCAGATAGGCAGTCGCTCCATGTAAAATACTGGTATTGCGCTTCATCTGGTTAGACTGGAATCTGACCCCGGCAAAATGCTAGGCAGATGATGAATTGTGATTTAATGACTAAAATAACAACAACAAATCATAGCAATGTTTGATAACGGATCTCAGAAAACTGTCAAAGGTTATTTGAAGCAAAATAAATATATAAATGTAAATAGATAAACAGAATTATAAGATTTTGTAGTTTACAAGAACTACAAACTCTCTATATAATGTTTAAAATCTAATTTAAATATGTAATTGCAAATTATTAAACTTTTCGCACACAAAATGTGTGAGCCAACGGGAGGTTCATCGCCGTGTTAGGTTACGTCTCGATATTAATCTAGGTTTTATCGACCTATATTGTCTTATGATTTTTTACTGAAGTAGGGTACCTGCCTCTTATTATCTATTCCCACCCTAATTATTTTCACGACTTTTTTGCAGCGGTCATTGGTTAAAGAATTTTCAGGTCCTGCACCACTACCACTTATTGCAGGCTACTGTAATGTCACCTCAGTGTGGGATGGAGACGCAGTTATACAGGACGACTAGCTCTATCCCTTGGTCGGACTGAACGCCCCCAGCAGTTATTTGTGGTTTATGTAGATTCCCTCACCGTGCCTCGAAAGATTGCCAGCATAGAATCGGCGGTCTCTTCTGAGCAAGCGTGCTCCACCCTAGGCCGCATCATCGCTTCGTATCAGGCGAGTTGGGGCCATACACAATGCCTATTTAAGGTAAAAAAAAACGGACAAGTGCGAGTTGGACTCGCGCACCGAGGGTTCTGAATAAACTTGAAGGTATTTTGTTATTAAACTACATATTTACGGTTTTCAGATTTTTCCCTTTACTTGTGCTATAAGACAATGCTTCTTGCCAAATTTCATGATTCTAGGTCAACGGGAAGTACCTACCCTATAAATTTTGATTCCTTTGAGAGTGAGGAAATATATGTTTTTTTGCGGCATAAACAGCCGTATCTTTTTTTTACGTTAACTTAGAAGTTTAATTTTTTCACAGCTTCAAGAGACTGTAGACTTGAGTATGTGGTTTAATTTTAACTCGATAACTCCACGCGTTCAAGAGATAAAGGGGCTTGACAGACAGACTGACGGGCGGACGAACGGACGGACAACGTAGTGATCCTTTAAGGGTTCCGTTTCTCGTTTTGAGGTACGGAACCCTACAAAATGAGACATAAAATATGATTTTCATTATGAATGAGCGAGACATGATTATTTGGTACATGTTTTCCTACTGTACCTACTATAAAATTGTCACGTTGCTAACTCAGATAATTCCATAATTCGTGGCGATATAGTTCACAGTGTTCACACGTTAATCAGTCTAGAATCTAGATACTTTAAGAGTACCTCATAGTTACTGTTGTCTCATGACTAAAATACGTCACCATCGCGTGACGAAAGATCAGCACGCCTCCCTTAGCGGGATGACTCAAGAAGACAACATGTCACTCATCATGATCTTAATTAGGATTAGAAGCAATAACGATCTGTTATTTTTACCAGCAGATAAAATTAGATCGTCACTGAAAAACTTGTGTTTTGTATTGCGGGAATCGAACGGAGCGTTATAAGAGAAAATGTATTTACCCAGGCTTTTAAGGACCTGCACGAGGCGCCTAGCATGTACGCTTTTCGACCGATTTTTTTATCGATGATACAGTTACTATCCTAAGCATCTTCATCATCATTTTCTTGCCCTTATCCGAATTTATTTGGGGTCGGCGCAGCATGTCGTATTTTCTACTACTCGTCGTCTTATCAGACACTTCCTTTCTAGCCATATGATTCTTCACATAGTCCATCCATCGGCATCGCTTTTTTGGTCTTCCTCTACTCCTATAGCGAACATTCATTCTCAAAACTTTCCTCGCGATGTGTTCCTCATTCCTCCGCATCACATGCCCACACCATTACCACGGACTACCACACGACTATCCTAAAGCATTTTGTGATCATTGCAAATATTATGATGTACCTACCTACGTTCGAATTTACGTTTCGTTTACTTCGCAAGTTTAGACTAGGCTAGTAAAGCAATCCAATCAAGATTATAAAACGCATAACTCTCTGTTTATAACGAAGAACGAACGAATGAATAAGAGTAAAATCGGAAAAATGCAAATAAACAGATCAATACCCAGTACATAGCCAGAGTTTTAACAAGATTATATAATAACAAAATACCTACAAGTTTGTACGGAACCCTCAGTGCGCGAGTCCAACTCGCACTTGCCTGTATATTATTTTCTCAATGACTCATCAATGCCTTCAAAATTTACTATTAGGGAACAGTCCTAGCAATATTACGGATAACGTACACTAGGCCACATGAGTGGTACTGGTAAACTAACCAGTATAAGCTGGCCTCTTATTCAATTGAAACTCCGTACTTCGCGAGGCCAGCTCATGGTCAAAGTTACCAACGACGTGCGATCGATTATAAATTTACAAAAAAAAACACGTAGAGTTAAATAAATAGTTCTTTTTGTGTCTCTATCAAAGAAAGGTACTAGGATTGCAGCATGTCTATGGATGGCAGCGTTCCTCTCAAGCCGAGCAAAACACTCGAGTTTTCACAATTTCTCCATCGATTGCTTGCTCCATCAAATCCAATCAGTCCTTGGGGTTGTGTAAGCCAGTGGAGTTTGGATACGATCAAAACAATTAAAGTTCTATTGTAACAAATTAAAATGGTGGTTTATTCTTTGTAAGTACGTTTTACATTTGTTTATAGTACTAGCAAAAGCTTAATCAGCCGGAGTCTGGATCTGTGCCCGGTAGATGGCAATAGGCTCGCATCCTTTTAAATGCGACTTAAATATAACTGGCGAAATGTGGTTGTAATAAAGCTACATCTCTGCCTTACCTTTCGGAAGTTACAGGTCAGATGTCTATGTGTTGTAAAAACGTTCAACTGTCAAAAACAACAGAAATCAGTTTTAAAAAACCACGACTCGTAAGTCGTTACCGTTACTACTGAGCCACCATGGCAAATATTGCAGTACTACTCGTAATAGCCCACAAAATATTTTGTATCACTAACTTTATAGTTTTGCTACACAAGACGCCTTCCTTTGGCTGATAAGTACGATGAGATAGTTTTGAAGGTCTATTATCCAAGTGAAGCAACAGATTCGGTATCTAGTTAACAATGGTAAGGATATTCTAACTCAACGTTTGGAGCTCCTATCCTTCTGATCCTTAATTTTCAGGAATAGTTTGATTTTTTCTGGAGGTCGCAGCAGCCGCTATCACAAACCAGTGTTGCTTGCATAAATAGGCTGTAGAAAACTTCGAATATATGCTTTGTACAGTGTGATACTGATCAAGATAAGCACTGCTTGCGAAAGCTGAATAGTAATTCTGTTATTACCAACGTCTTTTACAGCCTTTCACGACAGGAGAAGAAGGAGTGTTTCACAGCATCATGAAATAAAACGCCAATAAAAACCTATTGGAACCAACTATTGCGTGTTTATTGACTGTCCGTCCAGAAAACATTACATAATTCATAAATATTCAGTAAAATTTTAAATTTTATTAACTTTATTTGAAGCGTGACAAACAAAAGTTAAAATTAAGTGGCGCCCTCTGGCTTATTCTAAAACGAATACAAATTAATCGCCGACTATGTGGCTATTGCTAATGGCGCTTGGCAGCCGGCCTGGCATGACCTCGTGACGGCCTTGGCAACCGTAGCGAACAATTGGCGACCTTGGCGACTAACTGGTAACCATGACCTTACACAACACTTAAAACAACTAACACAGCCGGTAGAAACCGGCAACCACCAATTAACATGACTAGTGATCAACTAACGATCTTTTGGCAGTGAGTTGATGAACTTGACCAATTGGGGGCTCGATGACCTTGGCCGGCGATCAGTTGGTGACCTTGGCGGCCAATTGGCGGTTAGGCCTTCGCCGCGCAGAACGCGTGGGACTCTTCTGATTTGGGGGCTATCCCTCAACTATAAAACCAGTAAATTCGAAACGCTAATTTATAATGATGAAGACTAGCAATCCGCGATCTTCCTAAACTGGTTACACGTTGTGGGATAGCCCCAGTTGAGCAAGATGAAGAAGACAGATGACGCTCAAGGGTCCCAGGTCATGCATTCTGTACGGCAGAGGCTTCGCTTGGAAGCCAACTGGCAGCATGCGGCCAGCTTAGGCGCGGTCCACCATCAGCTCGAAATGCACGGAACCACGTCGCTCGTAGCGGTCGTAGAAGATGTTCTTGGCCCATGCCTTGCACTCTATGTTGATCAGGACGCCCGCTGCAAAGGGAGAAGTTTTTTTTAGTAACTAGGCCAAAACATCTCACATATTTGCTATAATTATACAACTGCCCTGGTTCGTTTTTGCTGAACCCTTATTACCCACACCGGTTTCTCTAAGATCTCCATGTTTCCCATTCCCTCAATATCCCCAGTTGAATCGGATGGTAGGGTACTTATTACCATCATGACATTTTGAAATGTTTCGAAAATTTTACTATGACGAAAAAATCAGGATACAAGACTTACTCCTAGGCTTCTCGAAGAGCACAGCGACGAGGGGGCTGAGGTACCCCTCCTTGTTGGTGAAGGGGTAGTAGTAGGCAGGGAAGCCTCGGCGAGGGATGTACTGCACGGGGCCGATGTTCTCCACGTCAGCGGGGTTCTCGCCGCCGCACGACACCCACACCGTGTTCGCTTCGGGCTTGCCGGACTGACAGAGGAAAAGAATGAGTATACTCGTAATAGTCGACATGATTCGTTTAGACTGCTTGTTATTTGTGCAGTTGAAAGTTTCCACGTCACTCTTGCTAAATTTTGATCCTAATGTCCCAAGTAATGATTACTAACCTCACAGTAATTGAGCAAAAAGGTCAATCTTTGTTAAATGTTATGCTGAAGTAAGAACTTGATGTCTTCTATGTTCGCAATGATAACATTGACAAATTACAGACATAATTATTTAAAACATTAGCATTACTTAAATCTAATAATGTTCTAAAGATGTGAAATAATATACAAAAAAAAGGTGTCTCTTGATCCTGACATTGGCGATGCAAGGTTGGGGTGGAGATGAAGATGTCTCAGTATACTTACGACCATCTTGATGTGCTGCTTCAGATCGTCAGGCATCAGGGTAGGCAGGTCCTCAGTGTTGTTGTACGGCTTGGGAATCCAGTTGAAGATCTGGAATGCATCAGGGAAGACATTTAACAACTGCATCGTAACGTAGTAAAATTGTGAATTAATGAGGTTAGTGGTTCCAGATTGTAATTTTACAGGTGGCGGTTGTCATTTTGATACGACGTCGTGGTATTTGTTATTTTCTTAAACACATTGAAAAGATCAACAGAAAGATCGTTCTGCGGGTTATCTAATAGTTATCTGTGCTAGCTGATACCTCTCCAGTTACGGAAAGTATGCCGTCAACACCGATGTTTTTTGTAGGTGTCCTCATTGAACTCTAAATGGTAATTAAGATTCCTCAGTCTAACCCTCTATAACTACAGGTGGATTTGACTTGACGCAAAATGGATCAAAATGGGAGAGTAGTGAGATGACAGCTTATCTCAATGGTTGACGATGACGAAGATCTCACCTTGTTCAGCTTGAGGAACACACAAGGTCCAGCTTCCTCGTAGTTGTACTGGTTAGCGGAGGTACAGGGGTGGAAGTCATCGACGGGTACATCGCAGACCTGCTTCTCGCTGGTAGCGTAGGAGGTGGGTGAGCAGGGGACTCGGTTCTCAGCGCCGCTAGCCTCGCCAACACCACTGCCCTTCTTGCGGTACTCTGGAAGCAATAGTTGTGTTTTAGAAAAGGTCTCTAAAAAAGGCCTCTTCTGACCAAATAACTAGATCTGAAAGTAGTTCATTACGTCACAGCATTTCTGTTTCCAGAAATAAACTTCGTTTTTGGTGGCAAGGCAATGAGAGTGGGATCGCTATATTTTTGCCCATCCTTCTTGAGATATGTAAGAAACAATTAAAGAAAAAAAGAAAGAAAAAATGTTTTATTTGTCGCAGGGACATGACGTGCATACAAAAAAAAAAAGAAATAACAATAATCATAAGGCGCGTCAAATATTATAAATACAAAAGGACAAACAGAAAAAAAATCAGTTGAATTCTTACATAATAAGGTGGCGTCAAAAGTGATGGTACTACTGGTTATTAATAATATGTTTTTCAAACAAACTAAATTGCATAAAACTGTTGACGAAATAAAACACTATTTATAAATATTGTTTCACTAATCCTAAGTAAAACTTGCACTAATTTGCATCTAGAAATTCAGGCACCAATCATTTTGTTTGGCAACATGTGTGTTACCGATGTGGCGGTGCTAGCCTATATCCTACATCATGTAGAAAATTCTAAAAATTAAAAATAATGTCCTGTGAATAAAATACTTATTCGATTGAATTTTTGTATCCAGACTAGGAACATCATGCATGAGGTATACGCAGTTTAATTTATTGTTGTCGCCACCCTGTATACTAAATATTAGTTTTTGTGGATGGATTTTTTTCACTCAATCACGCCACGGCTGAACGGATCTGGTTGAAATTTGGCACATAGGCATTTTATAATCTGGATTAACACATAGGATACTTTTTATCCCGGTATTACGATTCCATAAAACCCAAGTCACCTTTTGATTTTTCGGATTCATGTGCGCATTGAATACACGAAACGAATCACTTGCTTCGGTGAACTCTGCCACCAGGTTAGGCAATAACCACACGAGAAAGAAGAAAGATGGGGCAATTATTGAACTCCACGCAGGCGAAGCCGCGGGCATAACCTAGTTCTACATAAGTGCAATTTAATTCTTTAGAACTCACGCACAATGGTCCACTTTAGGGACTAAGTGCGGAAACCAAAATCCCTGACATAGAACATTCTTTAGAACTAAGACTCTTCTTATACCAAGAAGAAATATAAATCACTACGCTTGCTCAATAAATATTTATATTATTCCTAGAATAATATAAATTTGCCTGTATGCAGTCGAAAAGAACTTTATTCATATAAAATTAATGCAGAGACTCACATGAAACGCGTAATTACAAGGAACAGTATACATGGAAATTCATTGTAAATTACTTTTCAAAAGCAATCTATACAAATGCGCTAATGGTGAGGGTAGCCTTGGGGAGTGATTAGCGGAACCCAGTGGTGATTAAGAGCAATGTCACGATGACCTATTAAGATAAACACTAGTGCAGTTCAGGGAACGGTTTGCGCACACTAGGCTAATTTCCATCTAAGCAGAAATGCTTTGCTTAGCCTGATGAAGAACAGCCACAAGTAGACCTTGGCAGGTGCAGTTAGCTTGACCTTACAAATTACTTCGCAGTTCATGTCATCTTATATGACGATGATTATTATCTCATCTTCCAGATTTGTCAAAATAGATCAGCAGTCTCTCCATGTACAGTTGTCCCACCTAGCATGACCGCGTCCTACCTTACGTTGGCTGATGAAGTACTAGTCACCATAGAAGCCGCTAACCCTGCATAGTAAGTCCATACTTACGTTCCAGGTAGTCGTCGACGATCTGCGCCCACTTGAGCACGGATCCCTTGTCGTTAGCCCTGTAGTAGATCAGGGTGCTCTCCACGTTGGCGCTCTCAGGCATTGGCCGGAAGCCGAGACCTGGACAGGATGACAAAACCATTAGTTAAAAGTATTATAATTTTCCTGTCCGCTTTCCAATTTATTTGGAAATGGTTTCTCTTACTTTCATTCTTCTGTTTTAGACGACATCTCATGAGTTAGGTCTTTCTATCTATCTATATCATCATTCACACAGTCCATTCATAGTTTCTTTGTCTTATACTACTCGTATAGTCATCTATATTCATACTAAGGTCTAAGCGCCAGGGTAGCCTGCGAAATTCAAAATTTTCGAACAAAATATATTTGCGACCGTAACATGTATGTATTTACAGAATTATAATCATTCAAATCATCAATACAACCCTCTAAGTTCATATAATCCCATTGAATAACTATTTCATGAAAAAGTCATTTAATGGGATTAAATGAGCTTAGCGGGTTGTATTGGTGATTTTATTTAATATAACTCATTTAAGCCATATTTGTTACTGTCGCGAATCATATTTTAAACAACCAGACACTAACCTGCAAATTGCAAAAAACGCAAGAAAAAGTGAATTTCGCGGGCTACCCTGGCACTTCCACCTTAGACATGTTATTAATTAGTTAAAAGTAGCACTCGACATCTCTTGATCTACCGATAGAATATGGGTCGTTAAAGTGATCAATCGTTGATAGTAATTCCATTCCTAAATACGAGTATAATTAATTGTTGGCAATGGCTCATAAGTTTTACTGACGGTTGAAATATAGGAATCGAACATAGAACAAAGATATATTTATTTCAAAGATAATTAAATTATTTACAAACTACAAAACTATAATAGTAATAAATATGTACAAGTAGAAAAGGGTTACAGGGGTCCAAAAATTCGTCCGCATCGCTGTCAACAGGAAAAGCGCCCAGAAGGCTGGCAGCATTGCCACGTTGGATGGCAATGCTGATTCTTTGGCCAAAAAATACGCCCGCCCTCTGGTCACGTGAAGAGTCGACATAGAATTGATGAAAAAATTTACTTTATAATTGGAAATCCAATCAGCTGGCTCCTTACCTGGATTAGCTCCAATGAGGGATCCATCTAGCTGCCACTTGGGCATCTTGGAGTCCAGGGTCTGATAGAAGATCGCCAGCATAGCGGCGAAGAAGCCCACGAGGATCGCATAGAAGATCAGGTAGAACAGCAAGATTTTAGCTGTAGACAAATCATGCAATCAATTAGTAAAAATAGGGTGTGTTCATATGACCTACATATGTGGTGGTATGGTTCAGCCTATGTCTTTCTTTGAGAATCCTTAAACAGGAGTAAGTAACGCAAAAGTAAAGTAAAACTAGATTATCTCAAGTACACAACATATTGTTAAACATTTTAAAAGACTAAGGATGGAGTTTTTTTGCTATTCTTCTCCATACCAAACTACCCTTGCGAATGGGCAATAGAAACAATTACATTTCCCTTGTTTTAAAGTTTGACGTTCAAAACTGCCTAATTGAAATGGTTTGGCTTTGACGTTACTTCAGCAAGTCTGATCTACTTAGTTTACGATAAAGCAATCTAGTAATAACTTGACGGCGTCGACTATTCGCCACATTTCGGCCTTCAAGTTCAACATAATAAAAGAAAACCAAAAACTAAAATAGGTATAGCACGCAGCTCATAAAAATCAGCTGTGAGGAATAAACAAGTAGGTAAGGGTGGCCCCTTGGCCCCCATTCTCACGCGATTGCCATCTGCATGTTATTATTTCGTGAGTAAAGCGACCCTATTTCAGGAGTAGGTCACGAATCACGGTCCGTCTTTTAAAAGGGCTGCTAACGTCTACTAGGTACTCGATTTAAAACCGCATACAAAAAAAAAAAACTTGATGCAAGAATGACTATTGAGTTTTGATAAACTCTTAAGTTGGTTATTATGGTATTATTTTCAAGTTGTAGCGCAAACTGTACTTTATATGAATGGGTCTATAAATTTATTAGGTAATTCTATGAAACACATATTTGATTACTTGTACGCAACATAGGTAAGGTATATGAAAATCACGTGTCACTATTTTCGTACGCGGTAATCTCCGAAGCCACGCAAAAGATTTCAAAGAAATGTTATGAATGGTTAGGTTGGTTCCAGATAGAAAGAGAGGTTAGTTTTGAACCCGATAGGTAGCGCCGCGCGCCGTGCGAAGCCGGGTCAGTCGCTAGTACCTACAAATGAATGAATCAACAGCATTACTTTTCATAATCTTAAACATGACAAGTAATCTTCAATATTGGAACAGTCTCCACCATCTATAAATAGTGATTTCAGCTGAAAATTGTCTGAACCGCTATAATTACCATGCCATGAGCACACGTACTTATGTAGTACATGTGTGTGGTCGATGATGCCGATAATTGGTCACAAGTGGCGACAATAGGAGTTTCCTATCAGACTACCGGCCGATCGATGACCGCATTTTTGACTTCCTACACTACTGAATATTCGCAGTTCCATCAAGTTTTTTTACTGAAAAGTTACGGTGACTGGAATTTATGATGTCCATAAGGTGTAGGGTTAATTAAATGAGACACATATTTTAAGACAGTTTAGTACTCATTAAAATGATCAATTTTTACTATGAGACTAACTCTGAAATCGCGACAAACCAAATGCTCCATATGGTCTTGTTTGCATACCGCGACAAAATCTAGGGAACAGCTTCATGAACAATTTCAAAGCTGGTGCCATAGTAAAATTTGTTCGGACTCTATTGTATGTCCATCGTTTTAGCTTTTATTTTTAAGTAAAACTAGTATTCTACTCGGCTCCTATATCGAAAAACGAATCGTAATTACTACTAATGGTTCTTCTTTTTTATCGTGTGGTTAGTGCCCAATCTGGTGCCAGAGTTTTTATGCCGCCCATGGGCCTCTGACTTGGCTTTACATGCCGTCAAAAAATATGATTTCCTCACGATGTCTCCCTTCACCGAAGCAAGTGATAATAAATTATATACAATAAACAAATGAATCCGAAAAATCAGAGGTCTCAGGTTCGAACTCGAAATCCTAATGAATTATGGTAAGTTACCTATTTTTCAATACCTTCGAACAATAATCTTTGAAAAACAAAGTTTTATACACGTCACAACTACAGCCTGATTAAATTAAGACCGATAGTGCGTCAATGAGCGCTAATCAGCAATAATGGCATCGCTATATATATCAGTTCACGTTACGTCGCCAAACAGTTAACGTGTGCTTGCAAAGGATTCAGAATTAGGCCGCCGAGTTAGTTGGGCTCAAGGTAATGGACAGTAGGGCAATTAATACGCTTTATTTGTTTCGAAGACGACTTAGTGACTTACTTAATAAATACCCATGTACTAAGGCTACGGGGCTTGCCGAGGTCGGCCCGTAGATGGGTTACCATCCAGGCTTTGGACAGGTTGAGTGAATTTCTTCTAGTAAAAGAGTCTCTTCTAGACAAACGTGCAACACCCTAGGCCGTGTCATCGCTTAACATCAGGCGGGTTGCGCCCAAACGCAAGACGATGTAGTATTATAAAAGCGAAGTTTGATAACCTTAACGATAACCTGGAAGTTTGATAGTCTTACTAAGAAGTATCGTATTCCCTTCATTTTAAATCATCATCGTCATCATCATTTCAGTGTCGCCACATTGACCGGTCCCGTGCGTCTCGCATCCAGTGGATCCCCGCAACCTTCACCAGGTCATCGGTCCACCTAGTGCCTTCCAATGCAACGTCTTCCGGTTCGCGGTCCACTCCAGAACTTTTCGGCCCCATCGGCCATCCGTTCTGCGAGTAATGTGCCCTGCCCACTGCCACTCAAGTTTGGCAATTCTTCGGGCTACGTCGGTAACCTTCGTTCTCTTGCCTCTCTTGGATGTCTTCATTTCTGATTCGATCACGCAAGGAAACTCCGAGCGTAGCCCTCTCCATTGCCCTTTGGGTGACTTTAAGCCTTGTGATGAAGCCCATTGTGAGCGTGACCCATGTTAAATACTGGCAACAAATCAGCTGCATCCGGTTAGTCTGGAAACCGTCCCAAATACAGCTAGGAAAAGGCTAGGCTGATGATGATAAGAACCCGAGAAACACATGACGTTCTACAAGGCCGTACTTACTCGATTGGAGCGGAGCCCAAAAAGATGGTGCCGTTTTTCTAAAAGTCGATGCTCCATGTTATCAGCTTGGTATTATTGTTTGTTTCTTTAATAATTACTAATAATAAGTCTAGGCATTTCTTGATTATGCATGGGTGCTTCTCCGTATTTGTGATAACCTTAGATAATTTGAGCACCTTTTTAATAACATAATTTTGCTTCCAGTTAGTACACAGTACACTGACTCGCGAAACTAATTACGAGTAAGACTTAGCATTTTCTTTTTACTTTTTCCAGTTTCAATAGCTTTGCAGATGAGTATTCCATAGCGCTCTGAAAGTCCCAACTCGTTGATCCGAGCCCGGGGAAATTGTGGGAAAGTTTTAAGTAGTTACAGCTCAAAAACTAGCAACTAGCTTCATTTCAGTTGAATTAGTTCACATGTATTTCAGCCCCGGAGCAACTATCTGTAGTCCAAATATTTGTGACGTGGGGAAAATGATCCCTCGACCCATCGAGCCATCCCAAAATGACTTTTTCAAAAAGTGCAAAATAAAAAAAACCGGCCAAGTGCGATCCAGACTCGTGCATGAATGAGATTCAGCTCGCTGACAGACAGACGGACGGACGGACAGCGGGGGCTTAATAATAGGGTCCAGTTGGTTACCCTTCGGGTACTGGACCTTTAAAACAGAGTCCCGTAAATCTTCCTCCCTTCACCATTTCCTAATGTTTTTAAGCTGGGGAGAAAAACTGACGGAACAAATGCCCCAGCAACACAATCATGTTTGTAGGTAAAATTGTCCTAAAACCTATAATTCCGATCGTAATACGATTTACAATTAAACCAATTCACGTGTTCGTTCGTAGGAAGATATCGTAAAAATAAATACGCGACTCACAATCGATTCGGCGCCATTACTACCTATCAACCAGTCATCAGTGGCGTGACGATCGATATGTCTAGATTGCCTAGAAGCGGCTTTTCCTGGGACCAATCAATTCGTCAATATTGTATGCACCCTGCACCATTGCAGATATACGTCATTATAGGACGATGTACGGGCCAAGGGTCACGGAGCATGCGCAGACGAATATCACCTTTCGACCTTTTGGGCTGAAAATGAGGAAAGATGAAGATAGAATCTAGTATAGACTGTTTTGTGGTTTATTTAGTGGGTGTGGCCACGCTTTTTCTAAAAACATTTCAGAATAAAGTCGCGTACATCTGACACCGTTTTTCTCTGAACTTCGTAATCAATCATCATTTAGGGTGGTAGGCACCCAAATAGGTTAATATGTAATTCACATCTGAACAAAGAAAACTCGATGTTCGAGTATATAGTCGTAAGGCCGTACGAAGCAGGGGCGGGTCCTGAAGTCTAAAATAATGTTGTTATATCCTTTAAGTACATAAAAGACAAAGTAGATATGACATTGTCCCTACGATGGCTAGGATCAATATTTGTCGTCGCTGTAACACACAGGTGTGTGGCGCTACCGAGGATGCGTTCTCGCTGTGCACGTTTAAACAGTTTTAAAAGTTCACTGAGTCAACTAAGTTCTGATTAATTAACTATTCATACTGAATAATCGCAATGAAAACGTAAACGTTTTTGTAATGTTTGGTAACGTACCATGTGGACTATATTTTGATGGCAATTAAGTCTTGCTACTATTTTTAAAACGGCTTGAGCTTTTGTGAAGAGAAGGCCATGGGAAAGATGTTTGCCCAGCTGTGGGAGACTTGCCATGCAGGTTGATTTACATACTTTTGTAACCAGACGAAATGTAACAGCTGAAATTTTTAACATAGACTCTGTTATCAATTAATTCTATGAAAAGAAATGTAGAGAAGAAAAACTTCAAAACTTTCAGTAGGTTATAATAGTGACAGGTTTATTTTAATTGTTCGCAACCGACCACTTACTATAAATTAATTAATTATACCTTTTGTCCGTAAGGAAACAATTTTATTGTTAACCGCAAAAACGTCATTCGCGTTATCAATGTTATTGTGGCTAGCGGTCATTAAATACTTATTTTTGCCCGACTCAATGAAGAAAGAAAGTACCTAATGTAATGTTTATACACTACTAGCTTTTGCCCGCGGCTTCGGTCGCGTTAATTTAGAATTTGACAATCAATTCGGGTCCGTTTCTGTACACCTAACATATGAATATGTAAAAAAAAACAAATTTCAGGATGATCGGTTCAGTGCTTTAGGCGTGAAAAGGTAACAAACAAACTTACTTTCGCATTTATAATATTGGTATGAATGACTGGTTGAACGAGGAACATATGTTAAGGTGGTATAACATTCAGGAAAATGAAAGACCTTCTCCATACATTTATGTTCACATGACACGATAAATTGTAAAAAGCTGGTCCCATAGTAAAAGTCTTACTATCTACATTCCCTTATCATATGTCTCTTGTTTAACCATTCACAGTGTAAAATCTAATTTTCCCGTGAAGGAACTCGCCCTTTTCATCCGTTTGAGGGCGTTATTAATTGAGACGACGCGGGAAGCCTAGAGTAGCGTCAATCTGTCTGCCAAGCTTGGAGAGCAACAATGGAATTCTTCCCTCTTTTGTCGTTCATTAAAGCTTTTTATGAGGTTAGAATGGATTTCGTTTATAAAATCAAAAAATCCCTGATTTTCTTATTATGAGATTCGACAACTACTTTAGCATGAAGTTTTTGCTACACCACTCCCTCCAGAGAGCATAGACAAGTGGAAATTGCATTCAAAATGTTTTGTCTTTCGCAAAGACTTTTATGGTATTCCCGTAAACTTAGTTCTTTTTTTTTTTTTTTTTGGTTGGTGGGAAATCATCAAATGACTCCTCCCGCTCTGGGAGGAGCGGAAGGGAGTGTCAGACTCTTACTGACTAAAAACCACCCATGTTCCTTCATTGGCCCTTTATGTTCCAGGGCCGCGGTATCTCTTTCGAACAGTCCCGCAGCCCGTAAACTTAGTTCTGACTTTAGCATTTACTCGTAACATCCTAATGGCCTCGGCAAGAGAGACATTCTATTCATAACATCACGCCTATAATCCCTGAAGGGCTACCTACCCATTTGTACACCCATATTACACCAGTCATGTATAATTCCCATGTAATATTGGGCAACCCTTTTGCCATCAACCGGGTACAAATCCAGACTCCGTGGCTGCTACTGAGAAATGCCTGATGGAAAAATCCAATAACATTTTTCCCGACCGATCGATCCCAGGATCTCTTGCTCAGCAGTCGCCCTTGCTGCCACTAGAACTACGAGGCAGTTCATGGATGGAAATGTCAAAAATGTATCGACATGAGCCATCGAAAAGCTTATGTAAATTCTGCTGAAAGTCGTAGAATTACGAAGCGCTTTAAAAGCGATTGCTAATGGTCTAGGCCTTCAGCCCCGCTTCCTCCTTTGCTAAGCATGCTATGAGCTTCTCTTTACGTCTTAATGATACAAAAGAAGAAGAATAATGAAGAATATTTGCCACGATATAGCTTAAACAGATTCAGTCAACCACGCGCCCTTATTACGTAGCGGTAAGGTCGGTTTTCCTAATTCAAGTTTAATGTCGAGGTGTGACTATAGGCCTGTAATTCTCATGTTTATTACCGTTGGTAGATCAGCTTCAGTAAATGAACTGCAATCCTAGGCTTGGATTGAGTTCGATACGTTTACGCCCGTGAGACGCTTACCTACTATGAAACCCGCCCTTACTGCTACGGCGTTGAGGCGCTATGGCTGTCAAATTATCAGTAAAGAGATGCAGTTAACAGTATTAACTGACAGCCCTGTAAATGCTGAAAAAATTATGAAAACGCAATCGTATGTTGCAAATAAGATAAGTGTCAAATATTCGTTATGAAGGCAATTTTCTGGAATTCATGACCGACATCGAAATAATCTCCTTATAATCAAAGTAAATAACGACTCTAAAGGAACGGTAATGATAGTTAGCCACACGACGACTAATTCAGATCTGCATCTGCTGATCTTAACATCATCACCCCTGTTATCCCCGAATGGTTAGACAGCGGTGTACCTACAGTAAACCCACAGGTCTCATGTCTCCGAGGCATTGTAATTATAAGCAATCTGGCTAACATTGCTATGCTTAGCAAAATGAATTCTCCGCTCACTCAGTTTTCTTAGAAAATAAGTACCAATTTCCCGCCCCGTGGTTCCTTGAGATGTGGTCCCGTACGTCCTTGGATCGATCGGTACAAGGACGATGCGCGCGCACCCCTAGTCGCGATCCTGCGCGCGCATCCCGCCATGGCGCGAAAAAGGAACAAAATGCAATCTTTGCACGCTTTTATTTATAGAAAAAGACTCTCCTTAGTTTACAATTATAGATTTATTTTGAGCTTCATAATGTTAAAGCTAATAGACAAAGTTCTGTTTAGTTTAATATCAAGACCTAGGAAACTGAGAGCCATGTTACGTAACGTCCTTTTTTAATGGCGCCACCGGCGGCGGTTTTTTTTTGGGGCAAGTCCTTGAATCAAAACCATCAGGATACCGTTCTGATCATTATTTTTTCTTCTGAACTTACACTATTCGTTTAAAGAGAAATAAATCATATCGTATGTTAGGTATTTTTACATTATCTGAGCTAAACGGAAACATGATTCCACATTTACAGAGTAGGTACCTAATTAAAAGTAATAAGATTTAAGTATGTCAAATGAGTATTTCACTGATTTCGACGGTTACATGTCTTAGTTACTATGTATGTACTTAGTAAGGTGCTCTATGTGCTAACAACGGTAAGGTAGACGGAAGGTGTAAGTTCACTATATGATATAAATAGACCGTGACTAATCAAATAACATAATTTTTCTGAACCGAAAATAGAAGAGACAGTTTTCACAAGATTAGAAGGAATTTCTTAGACAATTTTCCTGTATGGAGTATCGATTTTCCCTCCAAAATGAGAAGGATCTAAGGGGAAGTGTAGGAGAAAAATCAAAAACTCACCCCAACTCGACCCCGTGCGGCCAAGAAACTGTCCGGTCTCGCCATTCCACACGAATTGGCTGAAGCCCTCCCATTTGCCTAGAATTGGCGGGGGGGAATAATATTGTTCTGTAACCTTCGTCTTGTCTGCCATGTTCGAAAGCCGAGGTGCCGAGCCGGACTGCGGACGGGAATCGATTGTCGGCGCCTTCGCCCTGTCTCGTCCCCCGCCCCGCGCCGCGCGCTCGCACCCCCCTGCGCATAGCAACCCCTGCAACCCCGTTCCGCTTACGTAACGATTACATAAGGCGGCGCGCGCACGCTTCAGACCTAGTTAGCGCACCAGCTTGCGTAGACCCGTTCAAACGCGCTTAAAACCCCTTATTTATCGTCCTTTGTATTAATTTCGAGGGGAGTAGAAGGTCTTTGTTCGCCAGCCAGGAAATAGGGTTGCAAAATAATGCTTTGCCGTCGGATAGACTGCCCTAACATAGGTTTAGAGGCTGTTTTAAAATATAACGTTTGATGCTAAGCTGGTAACTTGGTCTGGTCATTGTGGCAGGTTATTGGACTATGGAAAAATTGATTTCATGTCTGCGCAATCTAGATTTTGTATAAGATTCAAAATGTTTGTAGAATATCGGTAATTTAACGGTCTGTTCATCTGAGCTTCTAGTTGATAACGTCAATAATATAGACATCGTCACAGTATAAATAAACCTAATGGCAGATGGGATAAGTCTCCAAGATTTCAAAACTTATGATATTTTACGTGAATGTTAGATTTAATACCAAACATATCGACATTATAATAAACCGGCCAAGTGCGTGTCGGGCCACGCACAATGTAGGGTTTCGTAGTTGCTCATCAAAATATGCAGATACTACCTAAGGTTCGATTTGCCTCCGAACGATGATTTTTATTCTAATAATAAAAAACAAACATTCGCACTTGAAAAACCTGTGCTCCCTACATATTTTATACATTACATTACATACGTTATCCAAATACATTTTATAAGTTGGTCGACTATTACTCATGAACTTGTAAAGCCTACTTAGCCTGTGATAGTTTATTTTTAACTTCGTTATATATGTATACTATCATCGTGAATTTTTTGACACACCCAAACACAACCGTTTAGCTGGTAGGGGGGGGTGGACACTTGAGTCTAACAAAAATTTGCACTTTAAAGCTTAATATTTCACAAACGAATCCCTTAATCGAAAAATTATTTCAACAAACTCGCAATATTTTTAAAGACCTATCCAACGACATCCCACACTATGGGGTACGCGAGAAAAAAATGTTACGTGTAGGCACTGGAGATACAATAAAAAAATACTTTTCGAGATTTTACTTTACCACTTTGTCGGCGTAAATAATCTGTATATTCATGCCAAATTACAGCTTTCTAATACTAAGAGTCTTTGAGCTCAGCTGCGGACAGACAGACAGACGGACATGGCGAAACTATAAGAGTTCCTTGTTTGTTGACTAAAATAAATCCTAAAATCGTATTGGGCAGTATATGTACGTCTATGTACTTACCTTACTTTTCTCATTGTTGATCCTTTTCTCATTTATATAACAACTTTTATATGTTAAATCATTTTTAGGGTTTCGTACTTCAATCGGCAAAAACAAAACCCTTATAGGCTCACTTCGTTGTCCGACTATCCGCCTGCCAGTCCGTCTGTCAAGACCATTTTTCTCAGGAACGCGTGGAGTTATCTATGAATATGAATAGTTGGAGCACTGATGACAATATTTTTGTCACATGTTTAATTTAGTCTTTTATAATATTTTCTTGCCTTTGAGATTCTTTTTAACGATTGTTTGTGAATGTGTGAACAGTGTAGGCCTTGTAGATTCCTAGAGGTGTTAACTTTTGTTAACCTCTTATCTTGTTTTCCGTTTTTTTTGTGTAGTAAGCAACGACTTACTGTCGGGCCTATGCTGTCCCCCCATACTTGAGTACTAATGCTGTAACATGATAATATTGTAAAGTCTAATCATTTTAAAAGAGTAACCATGGAGTTTCTTGCCGGTTCTTCTGCATAGGAATTTTGATTTTTGATTTTGATTTTATCAAGCTGAAATTAATATAAAATACTCAGGTTGTTTGTTACCCCTTGGAGCAGTGAAAAAATCAAACTTTTAATTCCACGAGTTTAAAAAATATGACCGTTTATGTCGCATATTTTGCGATTTCACACGGTACGGCACCACTTGGCCGGTTTTTTAGTCTTTAAATGCATCTCAAATACAAGCAAAATCATCGCGTAGTTGTACTTGTGTACAATTAAAATCAAGATCAATCAACCCGTAGATTCGTTAGCCAACTGGTAAGTAATTTGATCGTTGAGACAACGAGGCTACGAATCAATTAGAAACAATTTATTTGTTGATTTCCATACTCTGACTTTATTGGGTACAGTAGCAGCATACCTACCTGCTAAACTACAGGTTTGATTCCCAGGTCAATTAAAGCGGCAAAGTTATTTACTTAGGATCACATTTTTCTAAAAAGGTATGTAAAAACAACGACTTAAATAATTGTTAAAATAAAAATATTTATTTAATTACTTGAATTCCAAACTAGTTACTTATAATAATTTTATCAGTCAGCAATTCAGCAGTGCAATGCTTCAATCAGTTCTAGTTAGATTCTCTACCGATCTATTTATTTATATATATACAGAATGTTTATTAAGAATTTTATAATATTTTATACTTTAAAACCATCTGTCATGATTAGTGCCTGTATGAATGCAATTAAAACACAAAAACAAATATGTAGTTGAGCGCCTATCAAAAAAGTTTATTCTACAATTTGACTAACAGAAATTTGCAAAGTAAATTTGACAAGGAACATCATTTTACTTCAGCTTTTTCCACCTTTTCTTCACTCCTTTGTGATTCGTTATAGCTGTGTATTCCATTTTGGGGTTTTGTCCATGCTTGGCAGACGCATGTGGGTCCTGGCTGATGACCATTGGTCGTCTGATGACCAGAGGTCGTCTGAAAACTGTTAGAGCCGGTTATCCCTGGCCCAGTGTTCTGATTACCCGTCTGTCCTTGGAACTGCGATGATTGATGGTTTTGCCCCACATACGAAGGTTGCGTCACCGGCCCTAGGGTAGGTCCTACATAGTTGTTACTCGGCTGAGTTTGGCCCACAAAGGAACCAGTCTGTTGGTTGCTTACAAAGTTGCTGGACTGCTGGTGACCGCCGTAGGATCCTGTCGGCTGCTGTTGGAATCCATTTGAAGGCTGATTCGGATAGTTAGGTTGGTTCACTTGAGTGGTACTTTGGTGGTTTCCGTTAGTGAACTGATTCTGATTCCCAAACTGGCCAGTTTGCTGATTATTATTTGAGAATTGGTTCTGAACTGGAGCCTGCCCTTGCTGACCCTGGCCTTGTACTCCACTTTGCACCTGATTTTGGAACTGCCCAGCTTGCTGATTTTCAAAGGAACCAGTAATTTGTTGGTTCTGTCCTTGGAACTGGTTTCCTGACTGAGGGTATTGATACTGTCCTTGGGCCTGAGTGTTGGAACTTCCATAGTAACCTTGTGTGTTTGCGTAGCCTCCTTGGTTGTAGTTGTTGCCTGATTGAGGATAGGTGTAGTACTGTCCTTGATACTGTGCCTGGCCTGATGCCTGGTTTGGCAGGTAGCCAGTGTTCCAGGGTGCGTATTGCTGAGGGTTTCCTTGCTGGTACACCTGCTGCTGCGTTTGTGTCTGGACGGATGTGGTCTGCTGCGAAGGTTTGTTCTTATGATTCTGGACGATATCAATGACCCCTCCGATGATCTTCTCTGGTATGGTAAGCACTTTTATTGCTTCTAATGCGCTTGCGCAGTTGAACGCGACGATGAGTAACTGAAAAGATAATGATAAATTGTTCTAGAAGTGGGTTTAAATTTAAGAAAAATAATCTTATTTGTTTATTTAACTCACTAAACACAGAAAATAATAAAGGAACAGAAAAATAGGATGTCTTATTTGGTGGACTGACCAAATATATCGAAATTAATTGGTATTTCTTTACAAAATCCGAACGCTTGTTAATTTTTACATAAATAAACAGATATTTGAATATTTCACCACAAAACCTAGCTTAATCTGCTTAGTCACAGCTACTGCAGTAATTCGTTTATTTTCTAATAACTTTCAACATGCAAGTCTAAAGCTTGAACGGCTTCCGATATCTTTGATTCTTCGATCATACCTATATTCAGCAGCATATGTTAGAGAAATCCGTCAATTTACTTATGCACATACCGCGAGGCTAATCTATTTATTTTAATTATTTTCATCCCCATTGGGTGATTGGTCATCCCTTAGCTCCTACGGTTTATTTTAATTACTGTATTTTAAATGAATGTGCACGTCTTTCTACATCGTTCTCACATATGTATATTCTCAACATGAATGATGTAACCAACATTTTTTTTTAAATATTTTGATTTTTAAGAGTGTCCATGGAGTTTTTTTACAATTCTTCTCCACCTACGCTTTCGAATATGCAACTACAGTACTTTCACAAGTTATTAAGCCTTGTGACTGGAACTGTGGCTTCATCCTTTTAGTTTAGAATTTCAAAAGTGCTTGTGACGGTCTAATTGAAATAAATGCTTTGAACTTGAGTTAATGGCATAATTCTGCGATTGCTTAAGTTTTCCTACTTCAACAATCACCAATGAAACTAAACGTGATCAGCTCATCTAAACCAGGTCCAAGAGCTAGTGTCAATATTCCATGATAGCAATGAAGACACTGCCGGCTCTTGAACACCCTATATATGAGCTGATCGCATGTTAAATTCGCCCTTGGTCGACATACAAACAAACAAACGTCGGAGTTTTAAAATAATTAAATATTCGCGGGTATAAATTCATAACAATTTAATTAAAATTAATCAATAATCAATTATTTTTAAATGATCTACAAAAGATTTCCATAGTTTTATCAATCAATTAATATAATAAAAGAAAGATTATCCCATACAACGTTTTCCATATTTTTTCTAATTTTCCTTATTAAAATAAGTTTCGACTCACCAGTATAGAGATCCTTTTATATCCTTCCATGGTGGTTGGCACTGCTGCACTGTTGGCGGTCTAAGGCGAGCGCTGCGATTAACGCCTCCCTTCAAGGACAAACTTTTATATTGCAGCCACCGGCCGCGGTCGCCGTAGGGCTGACACGAGTTTTCTCTTTAAAAAATAACAGTGCAAAAAAAAACATTCACATTATTTAGTTTTTAGTAAATGTTATCTAAGCTAATAGATAAAGTAGCATGTTAAAAATACTCGTCTATACATCTAAACCGAATAACGAACTAAAAAAAAATGCAATATGATTTTCAAACATAAATCTAACAATATTATATACAAATGTATATAATATTGTTACATTTATGTTTGTAAATTAAAATAACCTAAACTAACTAACTTAACAATAAACTTAAAAAATGGCGTCTAAAATCTCCTCCTCAATACTTTCAACTGGTAGTGTCCCCAAGAGACAGGCAGTGTTGTCACATTGTATGGCAACGGGTCACGGGAAGTGTCAAGTAAGCGTTTTGAAATTTCCTTGAAAAGGCTTTGAGCACTCGGACCCCACAGTCCTAGAATTTCAACCACAAACGGATCGAAAATATAGTTAAAACGCAATTGAAATGGAAATGAGTTTATTTATTTAGACCACTCGTAGGTTTTCGTAACCAATTCGTAGGCTTTCGTAGCCAATTCGTAGGCTTTCGTAGCCAATTCGTAGGCTTTCGTAGCCAATTCGTAGGCTTTCGTAGCCAATTCGTAGGCTTTCGTAGACAATTCGTAGGCTTTCGTAGCCAATTCGTAGACTTTCGTAGACCATTTTTAGTTTTAAAGAGTACGCTACTCCTAGTTGGCTGTTGCTACCCTATTGGTCAACCACTGATCCATGACAATCTTACTCTTTTATAATTTAGATTAGAAATATGAGATGAAAATCGTGTAACGTTAACATAATCCTGTTAGCAGTGAAATATGTATAACGATAATCGTATTAGCTTACCTGTACCCATCAAGCAGAATTTTTATTTTACTGTCAAAACTGTAAAAGTATCTATGTTAGTTTTTTAGTTTCCGCACTTAGTCCTTAAGTGGACCATTATATGTGAGTCATGGCGACCGTTATTCCACCCAGCCCACCTCCCTCCAGAAGCAGATCAATCTTCCCAGTCTTCTCAGGACATCCGCAAGGGATCCAAGAGATGTGGAGGTGTGGATGTGGTGTGGGTGTGGTGGTGTGGTGTGGTGTGAGGTGTGGTGTTGTGTGCGTGTGGTGTGGTGGTGTGTGTGTCGTGTGGTGTGTGTGAGGTGTATGGGTTCCAAGAGTTTCCTTGCGGATCTGTTAAAGTAATATGTTTCTAGAAATAATAATTATTTAAACTGCCTCTTTGATTTAGTGCAAACGCTACTGGCTGATCCGGTAAAGGTTGACGGCAATAGGCTACCTCCTATTACATATGACTTAAACATAACTTCTGAAATGTCAATCATCATCTCGAAAATATTACTTATTCAAAAACTGTATTTATCTAGCCCTAAAATTGCAGATGCCATCATCAAAATAATCAGCTCCTCAGCAGCAGCCCTGCTCCATGAGAATGCATTATGTGATGGAAGACGCGGGCGCGATGCCGCGAGTTGTCTCACCCTCCGCGCGAGTACCGCTACTCGGACCAGTCCGGAGCGAGCGCCGAGGCGAATATCGACAACTGATTCGATAAGGAGACGAATATCGATAGAGGCCGTAGTAAGTAATGGAATCAGCCGGTATTTTACTTTTACATATTTGAACACATCACGCTTGTAAATCCTGGAATCCTCGAAGGGTTTTGAAAAACCCACATTTCGCCAGTTATGTTTAAGTCCCATGTGATAGGGGCGAGTCTATTGCCATGAATCTGGGAATCCAACTCAATTATGTGTACAATAGAAAAATAAAATGTCGAACATCAATGAATTATTTATCTGCTATTTACAACAGTTGATACCAATTTTATAATTTTGAAATAAAAAACAACCTATCTATGAATTATGAATAAGTAAATAGTAAATAAATTAAGTTACGGAAGAGTGGAGTGTCCTAATACAGGCATTTACTTGCTTAAAAGGACACTTCTATCACTAGCTATGTAGTACAAACCGTGTTAAACAAAGTAAACTATTTGTATTTGTTGAATTTGTCCCTTTGTATAGACAATAGATTTCTTTTTCGACACTTCAGAGTTGTCCCCAGTGTACAAATAGTTCATGTTCATTAAATATGCTATGCACCCCTTAATTTTTATGAATAGGTAGACGTACATTATTATTGTCGAACCATACAAGTTCACACCTTGGTTCACGATATATTTTAATGTCCAGTCTTTTAAAAACTACCGTGAAATGAAAAAACTTATTTTTTCAAATGTTTTATATTTTTGTCAGAGTAGGTAATCAAAAAAGTACATAAAATCAAAATATTTTATTTCACATAGGCCTAGATGGGCACTTATATAACGTATGGAGAAGAACCGGCAAGCAACTCCATGGTTACTCTTTTAAAATGATTTGGTTTTACAATATTATCATGTTATTACAGTACTTAAGTATAAGGGGACAATGAAGGCCGGACAATAAATCGTTGCTCACTACACAAAAAACGTAAAAGTTAACAAAAGTTGCCAAGCATCCAGGAATCTTTAAGGCCTACAATATTCACACTTTCACAAACAATCGGTAACAAGAATCTATACTCAGGTAAGAAAATATTATAAAATAAGTACTAAATTTATCAAGTGTCATAAATGTTGTCATAAATAATGATAATGAAGAATAGAAAAGAAAAATAAGAACTAAAAATATTTTTGTCATTATGAAATTATGATTTAATTTGCTTATTATTCTCCGCGCTTTCCCTTCGCAGGTTGAAGAAGAATCAAAAGTATGAAGCCACAAAACAGCCATAAAAAAAATCTAAAATATTTGAATTGAGGACACAAATAAATGTTAATAAAAAAAAGCAAATGATTTAAAAAATAAAAATATTTATTTATGAAATTCTGTTCATAAACACCATTAAAATTTTCATTCAACATTAAGGGCTTATAATCATGAGCCTTGTTGCTGTGATTAAAAAAAAACAACCACCGCCGATTACAGGAATTGAACAATTGTCTATTGTTATAGATCTGTGGAAAAAAAAACCTTGGCAGTCGTTGCTTAACCTTGATCACCCATCCACAGACCAACCTTGGCAACCGTTGCTTAACTTGGATCACCCATCTACAGACAGACCTTGGCAGTCGTTGCTTAACCTTGATCACCCATCCACAGACAGACCTTGGCAGTCGTTGCTTAACCTTGATCACCCATCCACAGACCAACCTTGGCAACCGTTGCTTAACTTGGATCACCCATCCACAGACAGACCTTGGCAGTCGTTGCTTAACTTTGATCACCCATCCACAGACCAACCTTGGCAACCGTTGCTTAACTTGGATCACTCATCTACAGACAGACATAGCAGTCTTTGCTTAACCTTGATCACCCATCCACAGACAGAACTCGGCAACCGTTGGTTAACTTGGATGACCTATCCACAGACAGACCTTGGCTGGCAGTGGTTGCTTAACATTGATCACCCATCCACAGACAAACCTCGGCAACCGTTGCTTAACTTGGATCACCCATCCACAGACAGACCTTGGCAGTCGTTGCTTAACCTTGATCACCCGTCCACAGACCAAAGACGAAACGAAAATATCTGGCTTGCTTTCTATAAGAGAGAGAGAGACAGACAGAGAAACATGCGCACGCCGCACGGCTTACAATAGCTTACTATAGCAAAAACACATTACCCTCCTTTGCGTCGCGCAGTCGGGTAAAAAGTGTCGTTACAACTTTTCGTCTGAATTTTTTCCGCCTAGACCCCTTTCGCAACGCGCGATAAGGAACTTCGTTCCAAAAATAGTTGAAATAAATGAAAAGAAATATATTTTATATGAGTGTGAAATAGTTGAGTTTTCGAGGAAGTATATTGAAAAGAAAATATCCCATTTGATTTCATTTCAATAATATTTGCAAAAAGTTCATTCACCACATTATATCGTCTGCAAAAAATTGCTTATTTATTCTCAAAACTATTTTTGCAAAACTCATTTACAAAATCGACATGTCGAATTCGCTATCTACCTTAGCTCCCGTTAACCACACTGTCCGATCGTATGATTGACGCAGCACCCGCACACTCGAATAAAGGGCATAAGTATTCCTTTTGTTTTTTTGCGGCCAATCGACACGGTCAGCCGAATCACTGCCGATGGCCGATTTATTATTACACCGAGTTTATTCGCCGAAACAGAATGATGAAGTACCTTTACAGCATTCAATGGTTCTTTATTGGGTATTAAGGAAAATTACTTTTGAATGATCGTGTGTTCGTGTGTGGTGTGTTTTTTATTGTTGTTTGTTGGTTACGGTACTTTTGTCCAGCGATTTTCGAATTAAAGAATTCAAGTTACCTGCTACTGATTTAGGAACGGTGAAACTATTATAATTATGTTTATTTGTCATGTTTCGAGTCTATTATTATTAGCACGGTATTCTTGGTTAATTAATAGTGATTTTGACATTATTTTTAATGATTTGACATTATTATTATTAATTATTTTGACATTATTAGTAACTATTACCAAAACTTTACAAATCTAATTATGTACTAACACTAGTGTTTAAGATGTGTATGTATTATTGTACTAACAAATTGAATTGCATTATTTGGATAATAAATGATTTGATTTGATTTAATAAAAGTAGTTTCAGTGACATAAAATAATTCAAGATTCGATCTGTGAACTATTATGTAGATCTCGCTTTACCGTTGTGATATTGTATCAATTATTATTATGTAAATAAGTGTAAATATTGGTGAGTTTTAAATTCATCAGAACATTAACATAGCAACACGTGAACACGCCTGTAATTCCTAAAAGGTTAAGCAGAGCTGATGTACCTGTGTACACCCACATTTATATTTAGATCCCATCATGGAGTTAATCAGAGTACTCACAGGGTAGGGTAGGGTATTTTGGTAAAATCAACTAATTGGTACACTCATCCATTCCACGGACTCAATACCTAAGATGCTATACTACTATTAGGCACCGTCCTAGGAGACGACCGGACGTCGGATGCATATGATCATGAACACATTGATCACCTCACAAGGCTCATAGTTCACTTGCAGACGGACGCGGCCTATTGTAGCCGCAGCCATATCCTCTGACCGACCTCGCTACATTTTAACTACGAGTCGTATTAGATGAACGAATTAATGAAAAGATTTAAGTCAGCTTTTGACTGGTGAACAATAATCCGCGACTGAACTTTCTGTTTCCTTTGTGGCATTTTTATCGCTGATAACCAAAAGCTAGTCCGCTTAGGGGTTCAATGAAATATGCGCGCACTTTAAGCATTCAGACTGGCTGAACTTATGTGCCAATATACCAACGACAGATGAAGAAGTACGATATTTTAGGAGGATGGGTACTGAGCAGTCTAGTCAATGACTGCACAGCATACTAACAATCTATCAAATACTCCATTTTCTACTCAAGACTGGTATTTTAAGGTGCCAAAAGATTAAACAAAATGGAGTTACTAAATGTGTGAACCTCTGAGGCTTTACAGCCGCGGGTGGGCCTTGACCTGGTCGAGTATATCTTTCCACTGTGACCTATTTCTGGCTTTTCCTCTCTAATTTCTCACTCCAACAGTTCTTGAATCTTGGTCTACGCCATCCAACCATGAGCCTCGAGCAAGTGCCGGCTTCGACTTCTCCAACCATCGGTTCTAGTTGAAATTATACTTAAATTTTAAGTAAATCTGAAAGAAAGTGACTGTCAGTCAGTAATGATCTGTGATCATAACTATCTAATACAGTTGTGCTCGCTCCAGCATCCTTCAAAGGTAAAGGTTATCGCAAATCATGTCAAGTGTTATATAAAGTGAACTTAATCACAACTGGCACGATTATTATTACGAGTGAGGGGGCGGCCAGTGGTCGTGGTTATGTAGAATTGTAACATTCAGAATGGTCTTTATTTTTTTGCATTTGTTAATGGGGTTTTCTATGGGGTGGTCCAGACCCCAGGGTCTAGAAGCATGGTATGCACAAGCGTTTGTTATTTAAAGAAGGTGAGCACTAACAGCATTTTTTTGAAAATTCATCCCGAGATGGGGTCCCTAGAGAAAGTTTGGATGGAATTTTATTTTTGACGAACGACGGTCACACGATTTGGAAGACTGCAAGAGAGTTTTGAACTATAAGTACCCAAATATTAATTCAAGAAGCATTAACAGGTGGAACTCTTCTAAAATAACAATGTCGAACGAATGTCAAAACTAACTGCACCACAAAAACACACGATAGAGGGGATCGACTTCCAACTTGGTGATATTGTAATTTTGCACTGCGCCATGGGGTAATCACGAAACACATTTTGCTGGCCTCTCTACAGTATTTTAATCTCTGTTTCATCAGAATCATTTTCAGAATAACCCATCCTATTTTCCTAACATCTAACATACAGACCTTATTACTAAATAACATACTACTTTCGCCTAGTAAATACCGGGTTGTTGTTGTTTATACCTAGATTTATACCTCCCACATGCCGCCATCCGTGATCCTGCGCGGTTAGCGTGGTGCACGGGCGCAGTCGCAGAGCGCATACTCGCGCGCGCGCCGGCTTCTCCTACAGGACTGGTGGCAGGTGAGGTGAGTGATTATATCTTTCATTTTTTTTCATATTTTTATATTTATTATTTATTATTATTTAATTTTGTGACAAAAGTTGAATGGGAAAAGATACCAGGAGAAGCTGTAAGTTGCTGTTGTAGTTTGTGTGTTATTATTTTTGTAATATATGTAGGATGTACAGTCGCCAACACATCAAGTTACCACAAACTGTCAAATCTGTCCAAATGATTTTAAAACCAAAAAATGTTAACAGTTACCTAAGTTAAAAATCGAATGAGAAAATTTGACAGTTTGTAGTCTTGATGCGCTGGCGACTTTACGTGTAATATCTAACACTTCTGCCAGCCCATCGCGGAATATAGGCGTGATGTTATATTATATTAAATCCCATAATATCAACATTGTAAACATTGAAATAAGAACTTAAGACCCGTCGTCTGTCATCTCCTCCTGCCTACCCCGACTCTTTTTAATGCATTCTTCTTCTCTTACAGAAACTAAACCCAGCCAAGATGACGGCGGCGAAGAAGCGCGTGTCAGACCTGACGAGCCTGGAGCGGTTCAACATGTACTACCGGGAGAAGGAGGTACCTCTGACTGGCGCTCAGAAGGCCAAGCGGTTCATCTGGAATCCAAAGACAAGGCAGTTCTGTGGCAGGACTGGGGCCAGCTGGTGTGAGTAGCTTTTGAGATATTAGGGTGCAACTGGATCTTCGGGGATTGATTGACCAGTTGATATGTTTCGCCTAAGAATAAGTCACTATGTATGTCATTTTGACGTCGATCGACTGCATGTTAGAAGTATCTTTGAGCGCTATAAAGACGTTGAAAGTGGGGCTCTGTTAGTAATAAGCCGAGCTTATTGCCATCAAACGAATATGGAACTTAAACATAACTGGCCAAATGTGTGCACACACATACATACACACACATACATGGTTCATACATACATACGTATGTATGTAAAATGCCGTAACGTCCAAAATTTGAATTTATTTTTAGTTTTTATTAGCATGTACTGTCCCACTGCTGTAGTCCCTCCCCCAATTCCTTCCATGAGCTCATTTCCCGTGCCTCCTCGAACCAACCCTCGGCGGCGCCGTCCGTCTTCCGGCAACCATCATGTGGAGACTTTTGTCCAGCGGTCATCGTGCATGCGATGGACGTGACCCATCCAATCCCAAGGCCTAGCCTAGTCTTGACGACGACGTCCACTATGCCCGTTTTGGAACGCAGCAGGGTATTTAAAACCATGTCTTGTCTTTAGACACCCAGAATGCTGCGTTCCATTGCCCTTTGGCAAACTCCAAGGCGGAATTTCTGAGACTCGGTTAAGTTAAGTTAGAATTAGCGACGTAAAATCTATGAGACACTTCTACTAATTCACAAATGTTTACCAACATCGCGCCTGTGAGTGCCATTCACTCGCCAAAAGATCCTTGTACCACATAATTATAAAGTGGTTGTTCCCTTCGTAACCTCAACTAACCACATGACTCAATCTCCCAAACCTTTATTATGAATACCGGAGACTTTGCCTAAATGGTCGGCATAAAGACGTGCCTACCGGAAGCTGCGACGGCCGTTCATTGGTTCAATGAGATCATTGGAGCATCCTGCGCGCGCGCCGCTCAGCGCGGGATCTAACCGGACACCATGCAGATATGTCGTGGATCTGTGGCCTTTCTTCTGTTGAGCTGCGGTTATACAGACAATTGTTGGTAAACATCATAAACAAGTATCTTGATATATGTAGGAAGACATGTGACGTCCAACCCGAACTGGGCTGGCTGCCTAGGTTGGGGTGAATCACGGATTCACGGCCCACTGCCTCTCACAGACAGGAGAGCTTTGACCCAGCAATGGGAATGGTATAAATGGATTATGCATAATCAATAATCTGCGATGACAATATGAACAGATGTTGCTAGAAATATATTATTATGTCAAACTATACATAGATACATATAATAGTCTTAATTATGTACACCATGCAAATAACAGGAAGGTAATGACAAAAACCGGAAAAGTGCAAGTTCGACTCGCGTGGGGAGGGTTCCGTACGTTAATTATCTAAATTCCGTAAGTTGTTTTAAATCTAAATAAAATTTTCTTATAAGTTTTCCTGTAATCTGTAGACAAATAAGTATATTTTGTATTATTATTTTTTTTAATTTTCGGCCCTGTAGTTTTAGAGTCATGGGCGAAAGGTGAAATTTCGCCTATTTTCTTAAATAATTTCAAAATTATAAATTAATCTTAATTGTTTTGAAGTATTTAAGAAAATAGGCCAAAATAGGCTGTTGGGGCTGCCGCGCTATTGTAGTGCGTGCGGTATGTTTGCGGTTTGCGCATACTGATGATGTTAACGCCTTAATGCGAATAACAAAAAAAATACAAATTCCATCTTGTCAAGAGCGCGGTCTAGTTCTAACCGCATCCCAAGTATGTTTATAGATAAGTTCGATGCACCTTGGTTGTCGCACGCTGTGAAGGTGTTAAAATCAAAATCAAAATATTTTTATTTCACATAGGCCTACATGGGCACTTATGAAACGTCGACAAAAAGGTGCACGGTTCGGGTTGGTCGTTTCCTATGGAGAAGAACCGGCAAGAAACTCCATGGTTACTCTTCTAAAATGATTAGATTTTACAATGGTAGTCAGAAGACCCCACACCTAACCTTACAATTTTCTTTTTGGTTTTGTTTCTGTATTTATTTACTTACAATAGGTCGTAAAGAACAATGTCATTAGTTGCTATAAATAAACAAATATTTAAATGAATTTAATAAAAAAATATATATGTTTGAAAATCTCACAAAGCCCTTTCATTTGATAAGTAACACGGAATAGTTTGTAAAACTTATTTTTTCATTTTCTAATTTACCTGCCCAAAAGTGGCCCACATGTTATACATTTAACGTTACACGTCCGTATTAGGGTTACATATGTGTACCAAATTTCAACTCAATCCAGCAGTTTCGGAAAAAATTGGCTGAGACAGACAGATACGCGAGTGATCCTATACGGGTTCTGTTTTTTCGTTTTGAGATACGGAACCCTAAAAAGTAGACATTTTATACAGGGTGGAAAGGACACCGATGCGCAAACGGTTACCATGTATTCAAATCGAAATTTTTCAACGGTAATTTAATATAATCAGCTGTTCCATACACTTAGACCGTGTAGGTATTGAACTTTTCTAGGAGACAGCAGCCCTGTAATGTTAGTGATGACGACAGTAGACGACCTCTGTACTCTATGCTTGAAGTGTTAAATAAATAGATGACGAGTTAATAAATAAATGTGTGAAAAATTTCTATGTGTGTTCAGAATGATGTGCTGAATACATGGTAAACGTTTACACACGATGGAATCCCGACACCAACGCACAAACACTAAGATACAGTGTATAGGGTGACTCAATGGGCGATCTACTCTGTTCGCTAAAAGCGATATTTTCTTAAAAACTTTTGGATTGATGGATCAGCTTCACAATACTGTAAGTGCAATATTAAGTGACATACAACAATACATACTGTAAACTAGATTTCAGATTGCTCTTCTAAAATTACTCCCCTACATTCACCAACTGTTGCCGGCAATAGTTGCTTATAATATTGCTCGAGTAAGCGCAGATTTATGTTTAATGGAGTCAATCTTGATAATTTCTTAGAGTTATAAGTATGAGCAAATTAAATTGGTGTGACTCACAGGACAGGCTTATTACTCCAATTTGTAAAACTTAGTTTCGACAAGCGCTCAAGGATACGTCACGGCTGACTTTAATGTAGATATTGTCAACAGAAATAGGTGTATCTTGTATGTAGTATTTGTGCCCAGTTTATGGCAATAGGCTCGCCCTACCCTACCCCATACCTTAATAGTATTTAATAATGTACTTAATATGTGGCGAAATGTGGAATATTCTTTAACCTTTCTGTGGATACAGGCTTATGCTACATTCAAATAAGATGACGTGTCCCTTTAATAAATAAACGAAAATTAAAAAAATATATAAGTCCAGTCCAGTTAATTACACGACGGTTTTTCTTTCTATTATGCCAGCCAAAATAGCGCTATTCTACTTCATCTTCTACGCTGCGCTGGCGATCCTGGTCGCCATCTGCATGTGGACCTTCCTCCAACTCTTGGATCCCCGGCAGCCCATGTGGCAGCTGGAGAAGAGCATCATCGGAACCAATCCTGGGCTGGGCTTCCGACCGATGCCACCAGAGGTCGCCAGCAGTGTCATCTGGTACAAAGGGAACGATCCTGGAAGCTATCAGTTCTGGGTTAAGGAGCTGTCTAAGTTTTTAGCAGGTGAGTGGTATTATGATTGTTTTTTCAATAGAATATAATACTGTTTATTATGTAGACTATTTAAATTCATATTGCACTTGAACCACTGCTAATGTAGATTTATACTGTCACTTACGGGATATCTTCCGTGATAGTGCGATCTCGAGTCGACATTGCATTCCCTATGTATAGTCCTACTAACAAACGACTTCCCCATTCGTCTTCTCTTTTTTCCAAACAACTCCTCACTTTCCAGTCTACAAACGCGACGGCAAGAAGTCAGGAGCGAGCCAGAACATTCACAACTGCGACTTCAAACTCCCCGCCCCCGCTGGCAAGGTCTGCGACGTGGACATTAGCGCTTGGGGACCCTGCCTCGAAGACAACCACTTCGCGTACCAGAAGTCCACCCCCTGCGTCTTCCTGAAGCTGAACAAGATCTTCGGATGGAAGCCAGCCTTCTACAACAGCTCTGATCATCTGCCCGCAGAGATGCCCGATGATCTGAAGGAGCATATCAGGAATATGACGGCGTATGATAAGAATTATGTGAGTGGCCCTTGATTATTGAAATTTTTAGGTCAGTTAAAGGTCTTTGATTTAAGATTTCTGGCCTTTTCACTATACCGATGTAAATCTAAAGTACAAAGTTCCGTCGTTTATCTGGTTCAAAGAGCCTATCCATTAATAATCTTATTCATTTATTTAAATCGTAATATAGTAACTGACACATTATGAAAGCCTTCATGCTGCCAGGAGGAAATTCAATTAATTGTTTGTTGGTTCTGTTCACTATCACACAAACTTTATTTCTCAGCTGAACATGGTTTGGGTATCCTGCCAGGGCGAGAACCCAGCTGACCGGGAGAACATCGGCCCCATCCAGTACATGCCGTACCGAGGGTTCCCTGGCTACTACTTCCCGTATACCAACCAGGAGGGCTACCTCAGTCCACTCGTCGCTGTGCATCTGCAGAGGCCCAACAGTAAGTTCATCAAAACGAAAAGTTTTAAAGAAGTTTTGACACGTTTTTAGCGGTTGTTATCTTAAATAATCCCATGTGTGTTTGATGGGAAACTTCAAGCATTGACTGGTACCTTTATTATTTTTGGAGATCTATAACAATTGTGTAACTTCATTACACAAGAACATTCAAACGACATCCTAAAAATTAATAAGGCAGTTGAATCGTTGTCCCTATAACAAAAAAAATTGTTACAAGGCTTCTGAAAATGAACTCTAAATAAACTTTTTTACATTTAGTGGGCCTACTCTTGACCTCGACCTTGTCCCGAAGATAGAGATGAGGTCTAACTAACGGTGGATTTCCATTTACCTTTGTAAATTGTGACTACAATTGGTACTGCTGCGGGACTTCTCGTGAATGTCCTCAAATCACAGTCTTTTGCTTTCTCATCTATATACAGGGGTATTTAGACAAGTAGACTCATCTACCCGTCAAATTAAACAACTTTCCCAAAAGAATATGTATCGAAATAGTCTGTCTACTAATGTATGGCAATTAGTTTTTTTTTTTACGAACCGCATTTGATTTTCTTTGGGAAAGTCCTTGAAGGATACAGCGTGACTAAATCGCCATATTTCCTATAGTTTGATGGAATTGTCGGTGTATCCCGCAGTCATGTACTGGCTTGAATACTTATTCGTGGTTAATTTCTGTTTGCAGCGGGCATGCTTATCAACATCGAGTGCCGCGCGTGGGCCCGGAACATCATGTACGACAGACACGAGGCCATGGGCGCAGTGCACATCGAGATCATGATCGAGTAGACCAAGGTTTGGTCATGAGCCAAAGTGGCAGAAGCAGCGAACGTTATTGAAAAGAGGATACTTATTGATTGGCAAAATATATTTAATTTTTTGGGAAAAGCTACTCTACCCTGACTTAAATAACGGTGCGTTCACACTGCGAAGTTTCTTTGGGCGTTCAAACGAGCAATGCTCTTTCAAATCATCATAATAGTGGGGCTCGCAGTTCCAAGGGCTGTACGAGTATGTTCACCCCCAAACTAATTTACAACTAAATTAACTGCCATAATTAATTAGTTATAAGAAAACAAAGCGAAGCTAGAAAACCAAATATTTGATTGTATAATATTTATCATTGTAATATTTATGACTTGTGCGTGATTGTCGATACGAAGAGTGATACTATTTGTAATTTATTTTAATAAAATGTAGATACCGAAACCCAATTTTAATATTTACGCCTGGTTCTGCATCTAATCATTATTGACAGACTAATGAGACAAAAATTATATTCTGTTATTTTGTTGGCCACATCGCAGCATGCAACGCTTCAAGAGATCTTCCTAGCTTTGATACGAGTAGGTGTCATCCGCTGGTCACTCGGAAGCTTCTGACCTCAGGACATTTTCACCAATTTTTATGCAATGATGGATTGATACAGCGTAGGTACATACTAATAGGACTGTGCCGACTTTTTCGTTGGTGATAGTCCCGTGGTTCTTGCAGGTAACAACAAATTTCATGCACCCGAACGCATTCATAAAATCATCATCATCCACCCTTCTTTCTTTCCACTTTCCACATCCCTATCCACAGCTGCTTGTGGCCAATCTTGAAGGTGAGAGCCTAGTTTGTCCCGGCATATTCTTCGGGGCCTGTCACGTTGCCGTTTGCTGCTGTTCTACGAAATATTTCGTCATTTACTGCCGTTGTATGTTGCCGCAGGTATAAACTGTCCCTCTCCTACGAGGCGGCTTGTGCACTGGCCGGGTCGCCACCCTGGGACCTAGAGGCGAGAGTCCTCGTGTCACTGTACCAGTGGCGCGAGGAAGCGCGGACGCGGGGCGGTGGACCGATGCAGCGAGAGATCGATCTGCGTCGGTCTCAGCTCCGCGAGGTCTTGGTGGCGGAGTGGCGGCAGAGGCTTTTGCGCCCTACCGCCGGATTCGCTACCATCGAGGCGATCCGACCAGTGCTCGAGGAATGGCTCGAGAGGAGGCACGGCTCCCTGTCATTTCGGGCGACGCAGGTATTCTCGGGGCATGGTTGTTTCGGGAAGTAAGTACCTGTGTCGCATAAACAGGGAGCCAGACGCTCGGTGTCATCACTGCGTCCATTGTCTGGAGGACACGGCGCGGCATACGCTGGCAGAGTGTGCCGCATGGGAGGAGCCACGCCGTGCCCTCGTGACAGTAGTGGGAACCGACCTGTCGCTGCCGGCCGTCGCTCGCGCGATGGTCGGGAGCACAGAGTCGTGGGATGCGGTGATCTCCTTCTGTGAAACGGTCATCTCACAGAAGGAGGCTGCGGAGAGGTTGAGGGAGGTCGAGACCACTCTCCCGATCCGCAGCAGACGTACCGGGCGGCTCTTCCAGCCCCCCTAAACGGGTCCAGAGGGACGGCGGACTTGGGGACGTCCGCCGCCCCGCTGTATAACTGGGCCCGAGGCGGTGGCGCGTAGTGTTCCGCGCGCCCCCTTATTGGCGTTGCGGGGGGAGGACACCTCACTCCCCCCGCAGACTTGAGGAGGCCCGCGGAAGCGGGCCGGCATTAGCCGGGGATCGTGGAAGGCGCACTAGTTCCCATGATCCCCGGTGCAAGTGTGGGAAGGGAACACCGGGGTGGTTTTTAGTCGGTAAGAGTCCGACAGACCCAAAAAAAAAAGGTATAAACTGTCCCCAACTTAAAAGTCAGGGTGCAATAAAATATTTTTATGAATGTGGTAAGTAAATAAAAGAATAATGGACATACATCACAATCTATTTAAGTACTCATTTACAAAAATAACAACACACGTCTAACTGTTTAATATTAAGAGGTAAATACAACATTTGTATCGCAATACATTAGGGTCCCTGCACATTACAACGTAACAAAAATAAAAAGGATATTGTAAAATATTTGGTACAAACAAAATGCGTAACATCCATTATCACTAGTGCAGTTTATAGAATTCTAGATAATAGTAATTAATTATTTTGTTTCTTGATAGAGTTGACTACACATCAATGGTAAAAAACCAGTATAAGCTGGCCTCATATTCTGTACTATGCTAGTCCAGCAGGTCAAAATGTTACCAACGATGTGTAGTCACCTTTACGAACGAGTATTATAGTAATTTCCCATAGATAAAGTAGAAAGAAAACCAAATCAAAAAATTAACAAGTTAAAATGTTCTTAAAATAATAAAGTTAACACCGCTGTCATGTGCAGTTACCTCAACAAATCTACAGCAACTATTCCGCTTGGTTATTGGTCACATTTACTTAAAATAACAAAATACAGAGCACCCAGAGTAGGTCCCAATAGGCAGTAGGACATGAGACAACTAGATCTGCAACAGTACAAGGAGCTATTGGCTTCTGGCTTAAAATCGAAACCAACGGAGCTACTCCATCTTGTTTTTTCAATATACTTCGTCATATTTTTGGTTTTTTTAACCACCTCATTAGTGTCGAGGTCATAAGCGCTACTGCTAAGTATGAGGTCCGGAGTTCGATTCCCAGCCGGGCAGTGTTATTGGGTTTTTCCATTAATTATGTCTCAGTATTAGCCTGTGAGTTTGGATTTGTTCCCGGTTGATGGTAGTAGGCTTGCATCGCCACCTATTGAACACCTCTGCCTAACCCTTCAAGGAAATACAGGCGAGAAGATATGTTATGTTCCAAATATTTCACAAATGTTTACCAACAGCTCTCTGTCAAAGTTATTCGGGGAACGAAAGATCCTTACAGCACTGTACATCTTCAGTTATACTGATCCGACCGCCTATTGATGCTGAGAGCCTAATACTAAATTGTTCTACTGACTTTCATATAAATAGTATTTCCTAATTTGTAATAAGACACATTAAGTTATTAGTGCTTTAATTGAGGAAGTTGCAGCCCGTGTTGAGTGGAGGACCGACCCAATTAAGGTAAGGAAGTAAAATTGTTCAAGAAATCTACAAACTTTTGTTAGGTAAACCGGCAATGTTTGCATTTAAAGAGAACCCTTGGTCTTCGAAGCGAATTATCATTTAAGTCGTGTTTAGATACAGTACCATCGTTTGCAACTGAAACGTGAATTCTCATAAAGAGGCCTTTGTTACCTGACTAGGACGCGTTACATTTTTTTATTAAATCTGTATCATTGAATACACTGTTTAAACGACGAAAATGATTGACTCTGGTGGTCCTACAATCATTGACTGGATTCATGCTGTTTGCCCCTCGGTGTCCCCTCTGTATACCCTGTTTTAAACCCCTTTTTTCTAAGGCCCAAAAAGTGTATTCCTTCCCCTCCTCAACACAAGCCCTCCCCCCCTCAGCACTCCTCGTGCTGAATCAGCTATGGTCCCATTCAGTCGATCATGATCTCCAGGTGCGTGGAGCCAAACCTCTCCTTCAGGCTATCGGTGTACCGGATGTTGCGCGCCCATGCACGGCAACGGATGTTTATTATTTGATGCACTGGAAATGGAAAATGTTTGGTTTAATTTAGAGGGGATTTTGGCTAATAAACTTAGATATCTCCATCTGTGACATGGGCTAATATGAAGATGTTGTTTTGACTGGGAGGCAGGCTTAAGCCGGGAACATCGCAATTGCTTATCACGTGGCACAGGCGTAGGCGTAATTCTCAAGAATTGTGCAAGTGCTCCAGCTCCAAGAATACCGTGTGGTTTTAGTCTCTAAGAGTCTGAGAGACCACTTCGCCGCCCCAGGCATACATGAGGATTTCCATCCCCAGAAAAAGGCAAAAGGAAAGGGAAGAGTGTGTCTATCTTTTACCACGATGCACAGGTTACATAAAGTAAGACTTACACGTAGGATTCATAAGTTGCACGGCGACAAGCGGGCTCAGGTATCCGGGGGTATTGTCATACGGGAAGTAGACCTCGGCCAGGCCAGGGTACGGCCAGTACTTGAGCGGGCCCAGAGCTTCCACGTCCGCCGGCCGCTCGCCCATACATGACACCCAGACTTTGCGACGCTGGAAGTATAATAATAAAGGTCGAGGATGTAGTCAGCCTGTAATGTTCCAGCTGGGACCTCTCTGCGAGAGAGAAAGGGTTACTGCCGTTGCAGTGGATTAGGGGGTACTTCTAGTCTACTACGCAATCCCATTGGGGGTTCTTAGATGTCACTTGTCTAAATTCATAAACTTTTGGTTCACCCTTACGATGTAGTTGATTGTTAATTAAATTAACTCAAAATTCATTTATTTCGGACAACAGTGATCCATATTTCGTTAATTATAAATAGCTTAAATTCTAGTGTTTGTAACATTGATATAAAAATAGTATTATTAATGGTATCACCACAGATATAGATAGACAGGTATCACTTTGTCCTCTCTACCAAATGATTTTATTTTAACAATATAAATCGACTTTGATGGTAAATTACCATCTCACCAGATGCTGACATTATTTAATCTGAACAGTACATTTCTAAAAATAATCCATTGTATAGCCTTTAATTGCGTTAACCACTTGTACAAGAGAAGTGACGGGAACTTTTTGTCTACCACATTGAATGTCAATTTGCCGTCAATAAATGCTTTGTAAACACCATTCACTCCGAATTCTTAGATAATGATGATAAAAATGTGCATTGCAAACATGAATACCTGTTGTAAGCGTTACTGATACTTACATCCTGAGCAGTGGCGTTGTAGATATAGTCCTTGATGTCAGGCGGCATGTCTGGGGGCAGGTCGCCGGGATCGTCGTAGAAGTCGGGGTTGAAGTCATATAACTGGAAACATAAACACCAAACGTGATCGATGTTGTGCATTAAGCAAACTGAGGCTAATAAGGAGACCTTGGGTAATAAAAGTAGTTTATTAAAGGATACCCGTATTGTTGAAAAATGAAAGACTAAGATTCAATTACTATACCTACTCACAACATGATTATTTATATTATTTTCTAATTTTCGGTTCAGCACAAAGCAAGAATCTAGAGTAGTTAAGGTGAATGCTCCAACCAGCCCGCGAAATTCAAAATTTCTTGCGTTTTTTGCAATTTGCAGGCCAGTGCTAGGTTGTATGTTGATTAAAATATTATTCGCGGCTGTAAGACGTATGTAGTTACAGAATTATAATCATCAAAATCACCAATACAACCCTCCAAGTTCATAAAGGCGTAGGAACAAAAAAAAATCAGAAAAAGTCATTCCTACAGCTTTATGAACTTAGAGCGTTTTATTGATGATTTTGATGATTATAATTCTGTAACTACATATGTCTTACAGCCGCGAATAATATTTTAATCAACATACAACCTAGCACTGGCCTGCAAATTGCAAAAAACCCAAGAAATTTTGAATTTCGCGGGCTGGTTGGAGCATTCCCCTTAAACGTAAATAACTTCTGTCTTGAATAAGACCCTGAGTCATCATAATTCCGCTGCCGTTATCCCAATTTATTTGTGGTCGGCGCAGCACGTCTTCTTCTTCCACACTCCTCTATTACTCGGCATCTCATCAGACACGTCATTTCTAGTCATTAATCCACACAGTCCATCCATCGTTTCTTTCAGAAAAGATAATTGATAAGTAGAATTGATTGGAACCTTCTCTTTTTAAAAGACAGCCAGAACGTAAAAGTCTCTTTCAGGGATCCCACTTACTCTATTCAACTTGATGATAAGGCAGGGAGTCTTGTTAGAATAACCGAAGTCGTTCTCTTCGGAACAGGGGCCGAAGCTGCTGGTGTTGAAGGCGCAGACCTCGGCGCGGGGAGGCTTCACGTCGCCACAGTCACGCTGGTTCACGCCCTGGTTGATCAGCAACGTCTTGTTGTTATAGGCTGGAAGAATAATTGTGTTTCTATAAAATTCTATATCATAGACAGAAGACACCATTTTATGCGCAGTCCTCATCTTTGGGTCATTGGGTATTGAATAGCTGTTTTTTTGGCGATTACGATGTTGGTGCCGTATAGAAAGATTTTCAGTTAAATGGTCTCTGCACCTTTCAATATGACCGAACATTCCAGATACAGGCTTTATACGCCTAAAATTCTAGTGTAATAGCGTGATTTGAGCGCGTTCAGAGGACAAGTTTCGTCCCGGAAGCACATTAAACCGTTGATTTCGGCTTTCATTGGTGTTTATCTTTGACAGTCGTTTTAGGTAGACAAAAGGCCGAAAGTCTGACAACCAGACCTCCTTCCAAAAATTAAACGACCAAACTTACGTCGAAGAAACTCATTGATATTGTCGACGTATTTCTTGACCTGGGTGTCGTTGTCAGCGTTGTACCAGATGAGAGCTCCTTCCTCGAACAGTAGCGGCCTGTGACCCATTCCAGGATTTGCACCTGGAAAACATCACGGTACCGGATTAGAATAATTTAGCAATATTATGCCCATATGCAAAGACACAAGACATCTGCTAAGGGAACCGCTTTACGAGGTAGACATTGGGGAGCCTGAAGATTGCAAGTTCGGCAGATTTGAGAGTTTTCTGTCGTGCTTATCGAAGTTAACCATGCACATCATCTATTTCTCGTTTACTTGTTTCTATTCCTTTGATTATTTTCTTTGCAATTTCAATCCGTCATTCTATCCGCCCAATATGTCTAGCCTTGTCCATCAGCCCTACAGATTTTATGAGCTCCACAAATATTTATAACAGAAAGTAATGTTTCTAAAAGTATGAACATGATGAAATATTAATTTTTCTGCGAATAAAGTCCTTGACCTCTTTTTTACCAGGTCTAAAAATATCTGAATAACTTTTGATGGATGCGTCTGCGGTGTATAAAATAAACAGTATTGGTTTAAGTTACTAGTCATAGAGTCCATTATGAAGGTATGCATGTGGAAATTACTCTTTGTGGAATTCAGATGTCCAGCAGTACCTTTTTTTTTTTTTTTTTGGGGGGTGGGAAATCATCAAATGACTCCTCCCGCTCTGGGCGGAGCGGAAGGGAGTGTCAGACTCTTACTGACTAAAAACCACCCATGTTCCTTCATTGGCCCTTTATGTTCCAGGGCCGCGGTATCTCTTTCGAACAGTCCCGCAGCCCTGGCAGGCACCGGCCCTTGCGGGCCCCTCCCGTTTGCTGACAACTCTTTGAGGCGCGCGTGGAACACGAACGCGCCGTCGACACGGCCTGCCCGTCGTCATACGACGGACGGACGGCGAGCTAGCCCATTACTCGCCGTCCACAGGCCCGCGCCTACGGTGGCCGAGAGCCATCACGGCGTGGCCCCCGACGCCCGGTGCTTCTCCCGCGACGGTTGGGACGTGAGGAGGTTCTCTCCCTCTCACGTTCCGCCGCCTCCTTCGCTAGCATGACTGCTTCGTAGAAGGAGGCGACGGCTTCCCATTCCCTCTCGCCCCGGACCATGGCTTGAACCAGGGCCGGGCGCGAGAGGTCGCCGCCGCCAATCGCCGCTACCCTCGTAGCGGCGATTGGACACGGCGGTGCTCCTCCCAAGCGGAGCAGACCTCGACGGTGTGCTCCACCGTGTCCTCCGGTCGATCCTCGCAATTGTAGCACCCGGGCGTTTCCTCCCGCCCGATTCGGTGCAGGTACCTCCCGAAGCACCCGTGTCCGGTGAGGACCTGCGTCAGGCGGAAGGTGAGGGCGCCGTGGCGCCTCTCAAGCCACTCCTCAAAGAGGGGACTTATCGCCACTATCGTGGCGTGCCCTGCACGGGGTTGCGATAGTCGCTCCCTCCATGTCGCCATGAGATCACGGCGGAGGTCTGTCCGCCGCGCGACAATACGCCGCGGCAGCGGAGTTACCCCCCGGCTCTGTACCTCCGCGCGCCACTCGTGCAGGCGCGCGAGGACTATGGCCTCCAGATCCCATGGCGGCAATCCGGCAAGGAGGCTCGCCGCCTCGCGGGAGATCGTGCGGTATCCACGGATGAGCCTTACGGCTACCACCTTTTGGGGCGCGTTCAGGTAGTGCTTTGCACGCAACCTCAACGAACGCGCCCACACCGGGGCCCCGTAAAGGGCCATGGACCGCAAGATCCCCGCATAGAGCCTCCGGCAGGAGGCGTTTGGTCCCCTCAGGTTGGGCAGGAGCCGCTTGAAGGCAGCGTCCAGCAGTACCTAAAGCGTAAAACCAGTTCTAAGGCTTGCGTAATGGGACCTGAGACGTAACCGGAAACCCACATTTTTTGGTATATCTACACAGGTTTTTCTAAAACAATACAAACACATTTGTGCTTATACAATTGTATAGTAGTCGTCTTATAAATGCTTTGATTTTGACTTTGATAGGTTGGAAGGGACTCGCAAAACAGCTGTTTTTTTTTAACTACCTATGAAAAATTTCTATGCCCCCTAGAAATTTCCAGTACATCATTTTGAACCCCCGTACAGAATGATGTACTGAATATGTGGTATTCGTTTGTGCGTCGGTGCTCCTTTCACCCTCTATATTGGTCCTCGTAAGGTCAAGAACATTTCGTAATTCTAGAAACGGTTTTTTCTGTAGAATATGACCAAAGAGTAAAATAATTGTACGTGATATCTATTTATTTATTTTATTTTTATTTTTAAAGAAGGCTTACAGACTAACAATAAAAAGTGTAATATTTTCAAATCGCTAATATCTATTTTTTTTTGTCTACGTGTGGAGGCTTGTACTCCACACGTAGACAAAAAAAAATACATATAATATATCGATAAAAAAAAATACATATAATATATCGATAAAAAAAAGTACAGACGACAATTAATTACTAACGAGATAAGTTAGTTAATTATCGAAAAATTTCTGTGCCATTTGCCGTCGCAAGGACGCTACACTGGTGCAGAAACAAGTCAAAATCAAGGTCCCCAGAAAGTCTATTAAAAACAAGTGCACTCCTTATTGAAAAAACATTTTTCACATAATTGGTCGTTGTGAAAGGTACACTTAATATTGGTCGCTGACGTAATCCCATTAGGTTCGTGCGTAATGCTAAATTTGCAACAAGTTCATCTGCAATATTTAGACCTGCTGTCTGGTCTGGATCAGAATGTTGGGCCACAAAAAGCCCATTTTTGCATGTAGCTGAGATGAGAATGCTAAGGAAAATGTGTAGTGTTACGCAAATAGATAAAATAAGAAATGAGAGGAAGCCTGTAAGTGGCGCCGGTGCCTGAAAAATTGTGTGGTAAGAAGCGGAGGAATGTGGAAAATGTCGTGAGGAATGTTTTGAGTATGATTGTGGATGTGTATAAGAGTAGAGGAAGACCAAAGAAACGATGGGTGGACTGTGTTAAGGATGATATGGCACGAAACGAGGTGCCTGATGAGATGACGAGTAATAGAGACGTATGGAAGAAGAAGACATGCTGCGCCAACCCCAAATGAGTTGGTATAAGGGCAAGAGAATTATAATCTACATACCTATGATAGAGTCAGCCAGCGTGAAGTAGGGAATCTTCTCATCCATGGTGGCCATGAGCCCGCACATGCAGATGGAGAAGAAGATGATGATGCAGATGTACATCACCAGGTAGATAAGACCGATCACGCCTGGAACAAACATTGAAAAGAATATTATTAACTAGCTGTGCCTCGGGGTTTCACCCACCTTGTCTCTTTTTCGCTCGTAAGGGTCATAGCGTGATGTTAAACAGCCTATAATAATGTTTTTTTTTTAATGCGACTGGCAGTTCCAGAGATTAGCGAAAAAACAAACAAATTCTTTGACTTCTATACAAATAAATAAAATTGAAGTTTCAGTTTGTAATAATAAAACAACAGTTATTTTACTGAATGATGACACATGTATATTACCATACTGTATTTATAAGAAAAAAAAACTGTTTTGTTCCGGCTAATCTCCAAAACGGCTGGACCGACTTTTGCTGGTAGATAGCTGATGTTACGAGGAGTAACTTAGGCTATACTTTTATTTTGGAAAAAGGAATAGGGTTCCGTGTAAAAAAAAAACCATGAAGTTATTTTTAAAAAATCCGATTCAAATATGGAAGTAATATGTAGCAAGCAAGTATTTTTATAATAATTTCACGCCGACGAAGCTGGCGGGTAACAACTAGTGATTAAATATGAATAATACTATTGTGAGGCTACAGGCGGAGTATTAAAAAAAACCAATTTGACTTATAATGAATTTAATTATAGAGTTCAAATTACATTGATTGACTATAGCTAAGATTATGACTACGTTCGAGGTTGGAACAGAAGTGACCGTTTCCGATGCCTTGGAAATGGTGGCGTGGTGGTTGTCACGTTGCGCGGAGTCAGCATCTCGTGGCCCGTCCTCGTGTCCGTGGCTGATGCAATGTTGTTAGGTGTAAATGAGGTTAACGCATCGTCAGCGATTCCCCTATAATACCGTGGTATAACAGGCATGTTAAAATAACATATCGCAAAAACAGTTTGTTAGTGCAGTGTTCACAATTGTCTAAATAAACGTTCAAACAATATAAATCTTTAATCAAAATATTAATTATTTACAAACTACAAAACTATACTAGAAATAAATATGTACAAGTATAAAAGGGTTACAGGGCGTCAAAAAATTCGTCCGCATCGCTGTCAACAGGAAAAGTGCCCAGAAGGCTGGCAGCATTACCACGTTGGATGGCAATGCTGATATAAATGAACAAATCAACAGACTCGTTTGTCAATAAAATTAGCAACGCATACGCATAGTGAGGCCCTAAGTACTATATCATTGTATATTATCACTTTGCCTGAGTTTCTTAGCCCATAATAGAGTGCTAAGTGGTGGTTGGTGAATAACGTATAGTAAGACATGTTCACGTATAATAAGACATGTAACAGGAAACTGATAATTGTCTTATTACTTTAGTGGTGGTCTAGTGGTCGGAAGCGCAACTGATGAGCTGAGCGACTCCTGGGATGGATTCCAGGTCGGGCAAAATGTTATTGGGTTTTTCCATTAGGAATTTCTCAGTAGCAGCCACGGAGTTTGGATTTGTGCCCGATTGACAGCAAATGGCTCGCCCCCATTACATGGGACTTAAACATAACCGGCGAAATGTGGGTGTACTATTAGGTGCTTGCTATGTTACGTGACAGTATTTTTTTACCAGGCACGACCTGTCTAATTTTTTTCTACTAAATATATTGGCCGTTGGGATAGGCTCCCAGTGTAATCGGATGCAGCTGAATTGACAGTATTTTAAATAAAGCGACTGCCATTCTGACCTGTCTACAACCCAAGTATTAGTTACGCGTTAATAAGACTAGCTGATAGACCATCAGGCTATTGACTAACTGTGTTGCGAAAGTCTAAGATATATAAATAACAGCGCTTAACGCAGAAGAACGGAGGAAGTCTCAGTATGTAATAGATATAATCATCCATCCACAGACGGCCTCGGGTCGTACCCTTGCGTTGTCACGCACGAACCCCACATTGCACTTCCCAGACACTTTACACGGTAATTTAAAACATAAAGTGCGTCAAAAGCTTTTAGAAACCAGACGCGCGTCGAAACGCAATGGACGAACAGCTATAAAATTAATACATTTGTAACGAAAATATACTTTACTATGCTCTACGCCGTGATGCTCCACTCAGAGAAAATCTTGCTAGAGTGATCTTGAGTCAACAGGGTTAGCAAATAAACCATTGGATGTTTTTCAACACCCACTAGTAATGCTCAAAATTGGCGAACTTTTATTATTAGACGGAGCCCAAGCTAAGAATACTGCGTATTAAATCGTCTTATTAATTTTGGTAATTTAGCTTGGAGTTATGAACGTAAACATGACACTTGAGTACTTCATTTGTTTGCAGCCAGAAAAGAAGAAAATAAAAGGGAAAAGAAAACTCTGTAGCAACAGCCAGATTAAAATAAACTTGGTGGTGATTTATTCCCTTACTCATATCACCACTGCTGCTATCATCAATTAGTCTCCCATGGGTAGGAATAATATCAACATCTGAACGTAATTCGACCTTTGGACAGCCCTCGTTCAATAATAGACCATGCGCTACCGGAGCTCGTTCGAAATCCCATAAAAAAGAATCTTCAAAGAAAAGCGTTTTACTTTAAACCCACCTAGAACTATGTGAAGTATTCCCGCAAAATGTGCAGTACACTAACAAAGAGAAAACATGGCGGCCACAAGATGGCCGAAATAGCCCGCGCTACGCAAGCCGGTCACGGATTGTTTACATTCAAGTCTACGTCACGGCTAGCAGGGATGCCAGGATTACAGTAACAGGACCGGTATAAAAAGGAAACATTCGTTAGGACAGGTGGGCAGTAGTTATCTGGGCTATCAATATCAGCCATACAGACTGCAATGAAGAACGACACTCAGTGTTTGGAATATAATTCTTAATAATAAGAAGAATTCTCTAATATTCCGTTCATACGCAACAGTGGAGAATTTTCTTTCCCAATTCACTTGACTCGGTGACTTGCAAAACTTGCTCCGAGTGAGATATGCGATCAATCTGTCAAGCTTGGTGAATAAAACCAATAACTATTTCTCTTCACCAACACTTGTCGTGTTTCTACCGCAAATGGCTGTGAGATGCGTAAGTCGAAGACTTCACAGAGAAGACTGCTTATAATCAAATGATACTTAAATTAACTCTCTCAACTCAGTGTGACTCGTAACTCTACACTGAGTTGACAGATAAACTTAACGTCTTGATAGATGGTTTGAAATGATTTTGAAAAGCCAAGCAAAGTGGCGCCTCCTACCGTTTACATAAGTGCACTACCTAATAGCAGTCAGAGCAATGCGCGTTTACTCACAATGTTTACCTTCACGATTGGAACTGCTCGTAAATTCTAATTGTGTGTACACTTGTGGACCGTGTGCTTGGAATCAATTGGTTCAAATACTTCAATGGTTAAGAAAACCCGAGTACTTAACTTAAAAACTTCAAGATATAAGCCAAGTTTATCAATTTTGGAAACATCCAAATATAAGACAACGCTACCTCTGAAACGTTGGCGTTTTATGGTTCTTCATCCTGGGGGCCTACCACCACCTTTAATACAAGAACTTTTTCTTTCAATAGCCTTCTATGTCCCACTGATGGGCAAAGGCCTCCCCCATAAACTTCCAGGTACTCTTCTCCTGCGCCACCTCGAACCAGCCTTCAAATATAAATAAAATAAAATAAAATACATTATGTAGTGCATAACTGCAGGTGGCCCCCAACTGGAGGTGGTGGTAGGCCCCTCTTCATAACAGCACTCCGAATTACAAAAGTGGAAAAACATAAGAGGCCCGTCTAGAGTAGCTGCGCTCACCAGCAGTAACCACTAGCCATATGCGTATATTGTGTATGTCATTGGAGTTCTTTCTGTTACTGATATTTGATTCTAAAAAAGTGTGTATCAATGGCGAAGCGACCAAGCCGAAAAAAAAATGTTCAACAAAAAAACTTCAAATATCATCAAAATTAATTAACCATAAAAGTGCATTAAACATATTAGAGGCGACGAGGGACACCCAGTTGGAACGAAGTTTGTTTTGCTACTGTATATTATGTATTAATACGAGTATTACAAGCAACCATGATGGAAATATCTGAAATTTTGATTTTTTAGTCCCCGAAAACTATGATAATTATACCCATGACGACACAACCACAACCAGAAATTAAATACAAGACACAACTAAATAAATTACTTCACTACACTTCTACTACTTCAGGACACCAGCCGACCGCTGAATTTAGTTACTTAGTCAGGAATAATTTATAGATGGACAGCCCTGGGTGCCTGTGGGACTATGGGACTAACACTAAAGCAATAATAAGGCGAGCGGCGGCGGCGGCGGTAGGGCGGGCGGGATTCGCGGAAAGCTTACAGGGTGGAAAATACCACGCGACTAGATATTACGTGGGTTTTTCCGTTTGTCGCTAAATAAAATAATGTTATTTACTTTTCACGTCCTCTAAAAACTGTCATATCACAAAAAAAATAGGTTTTTAGGTAATACCCCACGACTTCAATTATACTTGCTCTATAATTAAAAAAAAAACACCATAATTGTACAAAAATAAATCGCCGAATGGCACAAGTGAAAGTTTTTAACTCAAAGCATCGTGAAGGACAAATGGTTGAGTTGAATGGTGCTGATCCATGTGCTGATTCCTGTTCGTGAACGGGTGCTGTCAGTTGGGACTGGTCATCTCTTAGCCGCCACGGTTTATTTTAACTACTTTGTTTTTAAATTGTTGACTAATTAATCTTTAACTCTGGACGCTCTTAATATGCACGTCTTTTTACATCGTTCTCACATATACCTATGAATAATCTCAACATGAATGATGTAACCAAGATCTTGTAAAAAATATTTTGATTGAAGAGGTCCATGTAGTTTCTTGCCCAGCCCATGTACTTTCACAAGTTATTATGCCTTGTGTCTGTGACTGCAGCTTCGCTTTCTTTGTTTTTCTGACATTCAAACGTGCCTGTTAAGGTCTAATTGAAATAAATGGTTTGAGTTTTGAGTTTGAATGTTCGCACAGCTGGGATACAGGCCTACTCTCTATGAGAAGGAGTGTTGTAATCCACCAAGCGGGCCCCGTGCGGATTGGGAACTTTGATTTGATTTAAATATCAGAAACTTTGCTATAATATACCGTTGTTTATTGTAACACACAATCATTACGCTGTTTATTGAGATGATTATGGACCGTGTCGGACAGCACTGTGAAGCTTATTGACTCAAAATAATGCAGCTATGAAACTCTGAAAATAATAACACATTATCTAACCGCCTTTTATTAATATATTGCAGTCGGCTTCCAGTCTAACCAGATGAAGCTGAATACCAGTACCTATTTTATATGGAGCGACTGCCTATCTGACCTAAACAACCCTGCTAGTACTGCGTAATACGTTACCCTTTGGTAAGACTGGTTGTCAAACTTTCGGGCCACTGACTACCTGTAACGACTGCCAAAGATTTACAAATGACAGCCGGGACCAACGGCTTGTGCTTTTCGACGCACGAAGGGAACTCGGCATGTAATGGATGGTCACCCATGCACGGACCAACCTTGGGAAGCGTGGCTTAACACTGAAGATTGTCCAGTGCAGCTGTTATTAGTTATTATATAGGCTACGAGCTGCGAAAATAATAACACAAATAAGTTAATGTCGAATTAAATTAGCCGGGGAAACGCACTATATTAACATACCTATTAACCTACCCACAAAGAACATAAAATAGTGCGAACACAAAACAGTAACCTCAATATACTCTAACGAAGTTTTATGTTCACTCGAATCATCATAAAAATGTTATCTCTAATGAAAATACTAGTATTAACTGTTACTAACATAGAGCTTGTTCACATCCTGGCTTTCAATTTATGTTATTTTCATTTAAACAAACATCAACTTTATTTAAGTGTAAATTAAGTTCATAAAAGAATAACTAGTACTTTGAAAAATAACAAAAAAATTATTGAATTTTCAACGCGATCCTGAACCTTATGGATAGGTTTTAAACTATTTTTTCCTAAACACACACGTTTGTGTATACGTTTGGGAATTTGGGAACTATATTGCGAATGCAGAACAAATACATTGCTTTTCTCAGTAGAATCAACATTGTGAGAATGTAAGACTATCGGGAACGCTGGATAAACATAGATAGATACATTTATTACGAGCTTACGCAGAGAGATGGTCTAAATATTTTTTATAGAGAATAAACTATGGTCAGGTTATGGAGCTACTGAAATACAACTTACTATTGCAAATATATTGAGATAAAATTAACTTGCGATGAAAACGAGTACAAAATGCACCTTTATAGTTTAAAGTTAATTATTTTAGTAACCTCAGTGCTCATAGCTTATGGTTACAATATTTTAGATGATAAAATACCTCTCTATCTATATGAACTGCTGAACTCATCATCTTCCTGCCCTTGTCCCATTCTACTTGGTGTCGGCGCAACACGTTTTCTTCTTCCATTCTCCTCTGTCAGACGTCACGGTATCATTTACTCCTTTCTCTTTCATAGCATTCCTCACACGATCCATCCATCTTTTCTTTGGCCTTCCTCTCCCTCTCAATTCATCAACATTCATGTCCATCACTCTTTTAGTCACAATGCTTTTCATCCCTCCTCATTACATGTCCTTGTCCATAGCAAACAAAAAAACAAAAGATTTCCTTTCATTTTTTCTGTAACAGACGCCACTTTCAAACTTCCTCTAATATACTCATTGCTTACTTTATCCATTCTTGTCACTCCACACATCTATCTCAACATTTTCATCTCTATATTTTGAACTATTGAACTACCAAGCTGCAATTTCGTAAGATTACTTTTCGATTAGTGATTATTTTTTAAGGACAATTTACACAGGTACATAAACGTACTTCTACTGTGTCAAAGTAGCTCCTACACTGACACCGACGACAATGTGGCAGTGTGGAAGAATTGGACTACGATGTAAAACTGTCGTGCCAGCGACGCAATGAACAAAATCTCTTCAAAATTTTGTTTACGTTCAGTCGCTCAACGAATGTGTAAAAACGTTAGTTTCACAACTGTTACTTTTTCCTTCTCACATATCATAACATCACGCATGTAATCCCTGAAGGGTTGGGCAGAGGTGTACCTAATAGTACACCCACATTTCGCCAGTTATGTTTAAGTCCCATGTAATAGCGGGTGAGCTTATTGCCGCCAACCGGGCACAAATCCAGCCTCCTTGGCTACTACTGAAAAATTTCTAATGGGAAAACCCAATAACACATCGCCCGACACGGGAATCGAACCCAGGACCTCATGCTCAGCAGTAGCGCTTGCGACCACTCAACCAACGAGGCTGTCCTTCCTTCTTAGTAGCTATAAAATACCATTGATCCCACTCCATGCCTTAATTAACTAAGAACACTATCTTGAAAAAAAATGACAGAAGAAACCAAACCAAGCAACCAAAGCTTAGCAATCAACTATAACCAGTAACCAGCAGTTAACCCCTAACCTTGCACAATATACAAGTATAAATACGTTTGTACATATACATTACATGTATATTCCAGTAAGTACACAAGTAAATATATGCTGTTGCCGAGGCCGGCTGCTCGGGTTACTATTTGCGGAAAGTTTACGGTGTGACGCGCCATTGCAGTATTACTGACGATTGATGTCAGAACGTGCCTTACTTGTGGTGCAATCAATAGGTACGTACTTTCAGATTGCCAACTGATTAGATCAAGAGAGCTCATGCAAAAGATTGGCAAGCATATTCATGTAGGATGTACATATACACAGTATATTACATTATGGAGTCTACACTGAAGCCGCTGAAATGTAGGCGGCAGGATATGTATAACATTTTTTACATGCCGCTGTCAATCCATTAGAAAATGTAAGCTATGAGAGCTACATGAACCAGGCCTCAGTTAACTAAATTACAACAAATAAATGTTCATTAACATCTGACAACTGCTGGACATGGGCCTCTCTTATCGCAAGCCATTCAACTAACTGCTGTTAGAGTCACCCAACGAGGACGCTCCACCTAGCCTGAGGGTGTCATAACTTAAAGAAATATTACAGGGCTGTCATTCTTTTAATTAAATAAAGCATTCATTACTCGAATGTCCACTTCCTGTCTTCAGCTGACATCTATATCGTCGTTCACACGAACTTCGTGGTATCGTTAAGACAAAGTATGCTTAATTAATTAACCTTACTTGCTTACCTGCCAACATAACTTTGAGCTAAGTGCAAATGTTGCGAGATTCTCTTCAAAAGAAGTAGTAACTAATGCGTGTTAAACATCCTTAACGATGCTGAAAGGCACTTGTCCTCCCAGTCGCTGAAAACCTACGTCTTTTCTTGACTTGAAGGTGCCCTGGTGCCACCAGGAAAAACCAAAAAAGATTTTTTAATCTTAACCACCAGGTTGGTGGTTAAGATTAAAAAATCTTTTTTACGTAGAGTGAATTAGTTTGAATGCTTGGTTGATGGCTTCATGAAGGCCCCGTTTACACCTTGTATATTAAGCCATATTCAAAACATGAACATCAACATAATAATTTAATTTGATAGAAAACTGAACATTACAGGTTTGCAATAGCAGAATGAGTAGATTTTATTGTTATTCATTTTTTTATACATACATCTATAACCTTATACATACATATGTACATTTGTACCTTCGTTAAAGATATAAAAAGCAACGTTACCCCAATTCCGGTGTTAACGTGCTCGAAATTCATCGGTTATATTATGATGGGGATAAAATCGGAAATAACTCTGAAATGATTCATGAAATTGCTCGCAGTCAGTTACCAAGAGTAAGTATTAACTATACAGCGTGTACCAGAAAAGTGTGGCCACATTTCGGGGTGTGATTCAGAGAATAACTCTCTCCACGGGACCACCATCGAAGTCGCGAAAAAAAAACAACTGTCTAGTATAAAACTTCAATACTACTCGTCCCAAACGTATGGGTCAGCTGTTTTTTTTACAATCGGAGATATACGCTAAACCTAGGAAGTTTTTGAACAAATTAACACGTACATAATCAGCCTATATGGTTCCTACTGCTGGGCCTCCAGTCTGTAAGGGATTTGAGCCGTAATCTGCCACGCAGGCCTAGTGCGGGTCGGTGGTTGGTGGATGGTGGTTTCTTTACCTTGTCTTTATTCACCATTTTTTAAAGCAGTGGTGATGATGTTACTTTTATAAACTATTTGATCCATAAAATATATCCATAAAATTACCTAACGGGAACATGCAACAAAAAAAAGCAAATAAACATGTCACTATCAGATTTATAACGCAACAGTTCGGCTTGAACCTCCCAACCTTGACCACTGTTTACATTCGATTTAAAATATAAAATTACACCGAAATGAATAGGTACATATACATAGACATACGTATATAAAACTAAGTGCAGTAGATGATCCCAGCGGGAGATATAGCGGTTGACTCATTAGTTTCTCTCTGATGACTGACGGGATGACTGACGGCTTGTAGTTATACGGATCTTGGTCATAACACAGTATTCTGGCCTATTAGGTATAAGTTTTTGAATGAATGCTATGGCTACCAGAATAAGGGAAGGCCAGAAAACCGATTGACGGGTGTGGAGTGTTAAAGATGATATGGCTAGAAAGATGTTGACTATTTTAAATACGACTATTAGAGAAGTATAGACGAAGAGGATAATATGTATCTGCGTGACAGTAATTACCCAAGATTTCAATTTTGAGATCATGAAGCAGGCAGATATGCTGACGTAGGTATGCTCAGTCTCCACTGACGTAACTGTCTTACGTGAAGTCAGTTTAAGGCCGAGTGAATAGTAAATACACGTTTATTGAATCTAACGTAATCGACATCATCCATCGTGGTCAAATGAACGGGATTAGTGTACTTCCTACGTAATATGATCTTTAATAATGATGTGAAGATAGAAAAGTAACGCGCCGACCTGTACACCTAGGTACTGCTATTAACACACACCTAACCATGCCAGGTGGATTGTCTGTTGATTCCAAAGAACGAACAGCATATTTGAATAGAAGGGAAACTATGAAACCACCGGAAACGAAGTGGCAATGGACATCGACATGGTCGTTTTGGTTTAGGTGGCACGTGGCACATCACATATTAGTTCTATGGAAAGGAGTGACGACTTGTAATAGTCTCTGGTCGGGTGTCACTCTTGACGGGAACATCGCTCAAAGGGCGGTAAGATTTATAAGTTCGTATTTTGTGTTCCTACTTACTCGGTATTGTGGTGGTTGAGGTTAGTTTCGGTGTTTGCTATTTTGTTCCTAAATTAAAATAAACGGTTCTACTCATTATTTTGTGTATCTCGTTGTCTTTTTTTAGACATCTTTGTTTCTTTGCATTAACACTGAAAACGGGATATTATCCTTTTTTTAATATCCCCTTTTCAGTGTTAGGGACCAAGTCAGTTTTAAAACTTATATAATTATTTGTTTCTGTTTGCTGAAATTATATCTCAGCTTCTCGTACACATTTGTAGACCGTATAGGTAAGTGATAAATTATTGTACAAATAATGATTTGCGAGTGACGTCTTTTGTTTGTATTAACATCAATATTATTGGTTACTCAAACTAAATTGATAGATAATGATATTGTTTTGTTTTTATTTGAATTAGTGACAGAGTGCTTAGGGGTGCGAGGAGATCCCTAGAAGGACATACACTGAGTATTGACGATGTTCTTCAGGCAATTGTCAAACCGCGCCGGCGAGGAAGCGACTAACTATCGGCTATTTTGTCGCTCAAGAAACTTACGATAGATATACATTCCGTGAAAGCAAACGAGATGCATATGTTAACAGTTGATCGCTGACTGTTTACACTGCCGGCGAGGACTCGCTCCACCAGTTTGTCGCTGACAAAAGCTATCAAAGATAATACTGGCTCAGCGATTCTTGCTCAGCGATGCTCGCTTGGCGGTCAGAACACGCTAAGAAACCAACTAGCGGTAATTTCTTCCTAGAGTGCGGATCTGAGTGCAGATATTATGAATTCAGAACAATTACTATATTTACTTATTTATTGTTGTCTAGTTCAGACGACCACGGTGAACGCGCTTATAGCCCAGCGACAAAACTATCAGAACTACACACTCGCTTCTCGCTGCTCTGCAACTCGTTTCTAGTTTCTAGCTCTACTCGCTTCTCGCTCATCGTTGGCGGTGGGACTAGTGCCTCAGAAATGTCAGGTACGTAGTAATCGCAACCAGCGTGTATTAATGACCAAAATGAACGTGGACGATACAAAAGGTGCATGTATGTAAGGATAGCAAATTCGTGAGTTTACTTGTGTCAGTATGTTGACTGCCTCGTTGACCGAGTGGTCGCAAGCGCGACTGCTGACCATGAGGTCCCGGGTTCGATTGCCAAGTAGGGCAAAGTGTTATTGGGGTTTCCATCAGGAATTGCTCAATAGCAGCCACAGTCTCGATTTGTGCCCGGTTCAGAGCAATAGGCTCGCCCTCTACTACATGGGACTTAAAACATAACTGGCGAAATTCGGGTGCACTATTACTTATACCTCTGCCTAACCCTTCGGGCATTACAGCCGTGATGTTATGTATGCATGTTGAGGGATCATACTCCACTTTTCGTCAACCATTTCCATAACAATAAACACAACAAAACCAGATATTCAAGCACATCATTTCAATGTCCATGGATATTCTCTGTGATGCTTATCTCCTATCTGTCTAACATCGGTAACTAGGAATTTTACACGAATAATCGTCTAGTACAGGTAGCGAGTTCGATTCCCGTGGATTGAAAATCAATTTTCTGCGTTTCTCGTATTTTTGTCAAGTCCAAGGAGTAGGTGGCCGTAATAAATAGATTTTGCTTCACTTTACCATTTCGTGTTGATTTAATTATTTGGAAAACATCCATCAAATGTTTAGAATTATTTATTTGCAAATCGTTGCTAATTTTCGTAAGTATTCTAGATTATAACTTACTTTGGAATCCAACATAATAACGTAACACACAAATTCCACCTGTTGCACTGTTAAAGTTACCTTACACTTTAAGCTTTTACGAATAAAACAACTTAAAAAGTCAAACTACTAAGGAAAAATTGCGGCCCCGTTGCGGACACCCGGATACTGACTGATGCTTCAGTAAGTATCTGTAAGGAGATGTCCATGCCGGTTTGATCGACCACCAACACAATAAAAAAAAACAATATTCCAAATTCAAACCATTCCAAAAAGTCAAAATAAAAAAAATGACCGTTCAACTTCCAATTTCAAATTGTGACTCACCCCATCGATGAGGAGTCCTGCCTAGAAACGTTCTTTCCTCAGGGTTCCAGATGCCGTACTGGATTCTCTGGAGGAGAGGCCTCTCGACTGGTCTCCGGTTATAGTTGACGACGCCGTTGGGCTTGTGCTTGTCGGCGCCCATCGTGGCTGGTCGGCGAGTGAAGACTGGCGGCGGCGAGCGGGTGCAAAGGAGAGGTGGTGAGGACGCGGTTTGTGCCTAACTATGAGGTGACTCTGTGAGGACATATGTTTCGTATTTTTCTTACGTGACTTTTCTAATGTTGTTGTAATGATACTTCTTCTTTTTAACGTGTCAATGGCAATCTAAATTGTGTCGGCCTTGATATCAGCTACGAGGGGCTAACAGTTCCAACACACAATATTAAGTGTCACACAATTTCTGGGACAATTTCATATACACTCCTGAGCAGATTTATCTTTAAATCTCCACCTGAGCAATACTTAAGTTACTGACTTTCAGAAGTCGCAATATTAGATAACTGTTTCTCATACAAAAATAGAGCCTTTCCCAGAATATGGAATAGACGAAAGCCCATGAATAGACAAACTTATGGAGTTGTGAAAATAGATATAATTTAAGTAACCACACTTCCGGTCTAACAACCGCACTACTCGTGTAGTTACGTATCAATCTGCCTTGTCTAGCATTTTTTTCCAAACTATGTTGGAGATGGCTTTTAGTCTAACCGGATGCAGCTGAATATTAGTATTTTACATGGAGCGACTGCCTATCTGACCCCCACAATCCAGTAATACAATACTCCTTGGGAACGAAACGACTGTCAAAGATCTACAAATGACAGTCGGGACTAATAGATTTTCAGACAATTTTAGTCCCTTCTGCAATCCACCTACTCTATTGCCCCCGATCTGCCGCCCAAATCTGCCTGAAACCGGCGAGCCGCCCGCCCAGCGCCGCCGCCCCAGTGCCCCCTACGGCCAAGCCCTGAACTACAAAGTAATGTGCTAAGTGCTATTCAGGTGACAACTTGTTTAATTTGCCGGAGACAGGTGTGGACTAGACTAATGGCGAAATAAAGATAATTGGAAAGTTAGAGTTAACGTAAGTAAGATGAAGGCTGTGCATTTTGAATGTTGGGAGCTTCGCGTCGCAAACATCTGTCAAATATTTCGCTGTTTTGATTATTTTGCTATTATCCAAAAAAAAAAAATACGCCGTTCTCCGTGTTGCACCAGATGTTGTTTACGAATTGCGTCGATTTCAACATTCAGAACGCACAGCTTTAAGTCTGCATTCCTGACGGGGTTCTGATAGTTTGAAAGCTAGGTTATGACTTCCCTGTTTGGGGGTAAGCTTTAAGAGTGTTCGAGTTACAGGACAAAGAGGACAGGACACACAGGACAGGAGGGAGGGGGTCGGAGTGGACAGGTTACCAAACAAGTGAACGAACGTTGATGAAAAGTATGTATTATTATTTCAATACTGGCTTTTCACGTTAGAAAGGTAAAATTTTAGAGTCAAGATGTCATTGATCATTTGCCTGATAATTATTTATTAATTGAAATCACCAAGCAAACGTAGTACGAGAGGCTCCTTCACGTATATATTTTGTCTACAGGGTAGGCAGAGGTGTTCCACTGTGCCCACTCTCACATCCGACGTCATCGTGTGCCCATCCTTCAGATATTTGACACTACTACAAATAATCTTGGTGAAGTATGGCGTATGTAAAATAAAACAAAAACTCAATTTGATCTAGATTTATTCGAAATAAATTCTCATTTACACAAACAACATGGAATATTTTTATTAAATAGGATTTGTACTCGTACCAGGCATAACAAACATACTCTAACTACGATAGTCTCTATAACATTCTCAAATTGCTTCAAAAAATATAGTTTTATGTGTAAACTACTCCTGAAAATAATGTACCTATTAATTGTATAATTATCTTTTGATGCGTGGCTTAAATCGTAACTAACGAACGCCGCCATTTTATTTAAAAAAAATAATACTTCCCAACAGCGACATCTGTCGACGATATTCGAGCTTCAAAAGAATTATTCAGCATTGTAGTAATATTATAAAGACAAAATTGAAATTATATACGTAGAAGATAGAAGCCTATCTTCTACGTATATAACATGTATTACTTACTTACTTGTCTTACTTTTCTTTGCTTTTTTCTGTATTTATTTGTAAGGGTTCTACTCATAGGTACAGAGAAGAGACAAGAATTGATTAATATATGCCATGCATTGATTTTGATATAATATAGTTGACCTCATAATAGCTTAATCACGCTAAGTTTGAATTTCACTTGCACAAAAAACGGACGTCCTTTTACTTGACAAAGTGACTAGGAATTTCTCCTGCATCGTGGGTGTGTTTACAATTTTAAACTCACATACACAAAGAGCCAGAAAGTTCTATCAGTTGTACGAACGAATGATAACGGAAAACCATGTAGGTATTGGATTGATGTAAGCTAACGAAAAGCTTTATCAATCAAAATCATGTTGAAAGTCTCAATCATTTTGCACGTAAATTATAAAAGCGATGGTAATTTGTCAAAAGTATGGGATAGTTGGATAGTTACAACCTTGTTCGACTTTTCTGCCAGTGTCAATTTGCACGGCACCGCAGAGCTGGGCTGTCGACTCAAACACAAGGAATAGTCACTCATTCACAAAAAATCGAAAAAAAATCATAGAACTGACGTGTTTATTTGCAACCGTTATGAACTTTCAATAGAAAGCGATACGAGGTCAACTATGCAATTAATTATATTCTGTCTATGTATAGCTATCGTCTCGCTTGCTAACCGCATCTTACACAAGTAGGTACATATTGTATTGACGTCGGTAGAGAATTCTTAATTTTCTTTCAGTAGTAGCCTGAAAAGTTTTAACATGCTATCTGTCTCGAATTAGCATACTTAGTGATATCTCGTAAATGTATACATATGCACACATCTGTTACCTAGGTACATCAATAAAATTACTTTCATTTCATTCAATAAAAATCTAAAGTTTATAGAAAAGAGGTGGGCTTAAAATATTTGGTAAATAAGCATTCATTGAGATTTCTTCGTATAAAAACTCACATGACATATATTATTATAGAATGTTCTTAGTAATTATAATGACAGTTTTGTTCTTCTAAGACACATTTTTTGCGATCACACATAGAGTTTCGAAATACTCAAGTACTATATATATTGAATACAAAATATCCTATACAATATCAGTAAAGAAAAAAACAGAAGAAAAATCTTACAATACAGACAGTTGTTCCTGGGAAATACAACAAAATATTCATTCAAAATCACAAAGTTACATCACTTGACAAAAAAGGCACTGCGCCAGTCTTCTTTCATAAATAACCCAAGAAATAGGTATTTGATTGGAAAAAGGATACAACAATTACGCTGATACGTAATTATGTCAAAATAAACACTAGATAAATTACATAATTTGACCACAGCAGCACTTTAGAGCAGAATGAACGAAGTTTATGCTGATTCTAGTAGAGATACCTAACATGTAGGTACGGTCAACATAAGAGTTTAGCATCTCGACCAACCCGCATGGTGGTGGATTAGCCCGCTCCTGACAGAGGTCATTAGAAGAGGACATCTTAGGCTTAATATGCTTCTACCCCTTACAACGTTATTGAAACATAAGAGCCCTCGCCTTTTGCAATTAAATGCAGTGATTCAAACGCAACACAGATGCGAAACAGTCGGGATGCTGTTGCTGGCTGTGCACTGGCGGTCGACCACTTTTCAGCTTTATTACTCAGGGCATAAGGGTGAAAAGTGGTCGAACGTCAGTGAGCGCCGTAGTATCTTCACCCACGGAACCACGATTAAGTATCGCTACCACAGCGATGCTGTCGCGCTTCAGTCGCTCGATTGCATCGATGCTGTTGCTACAAATACTGATCGTGGGAGAAGGCGGGTACCCGACAGAACATGCGTTTTTATGTGTGAAAGCTTTTAAATGGCGAATGTCGGCACCAATATACATCATTAACCTACTTATATTGTAGACTGTAAGCTTTCTGAAAACTAAATAAATAAACTAGTTGCGTTAGAATCAGAATCAGAATCAGAATGTTTATTTGTTAAGTCTGCTTGCACAGTATGCACACCCATCTCTTTTGTTGACCGTACCCTAAAGGCGCGTTCCCACTATGTCGTGACGACAGATTATCGTGTCGTTTAAAATGTAGTGGACTTGTAGGTGTTCACATATAGGACGACACGATTAACTGTCGGTCACGACTTTTCCATATATTATCCAACGATAAATTAATCGTCACGACATAGTGGGAAGGCGCCCTAAAAGCTCTGTATTTCATGGCAAACTAAGTAAACAGCTGGCAATTCATTATTACTCACTACATAGTTCACAACAGAACATTGCTCTAACTATTTTTTTAAGGCTGAGTACGCACCATGAAGTTTTTCGAGTTTTATTTTGTAGAACGGAAAAGTTACAAATAGATAATGTCTTCGAAAACACTGGGTATAAAATAATATGATTAAGGTGACCATTTATGGTAAAGATCGCTAAATATTCGACCTAAAAACTTAGGTCTACGGGTAGGATAACCACACGTCCAGACTTCTCCGGACATGCCCAGTTTTTTGGCCTCCTATCACACACCAGCCACTGTGACTTCATCCAGCCTTGCCAATGCACGGTCTTTCGAGTTAAGGGGATTTATTAATAAAAAAGGAAAAATGTATTTTCGAAATTGTAACCCTATCTACAGTCTACCTGCACAAGCAAAGAAGTGAAACTACACAATGCGCACTTAACTTAACTGGCAGTAGTACAGGTTCCATTACTGTAACGGAACGTCCCTATGGCTATGTACAATTGTACATGATACATTGCTGCTTATGTTAGACCTCGGTGTTGTTGCTGCTGCTAGTGCCTTCAACGAACAGGTGGAAGCGAGTGTATCCCGACGGCTCCTTTAGACTCTTGTTTTGTATAATATTCTTCGCCCACGCCCTGCATCGTATCACGATGTTGAGGCTATGTGCTAAAATTAACAAAAATGTTAACATTTAGATTGTTAACCTTTAGATTACATAATAAACTGGTCTACTTTCACCGATCTTTTACTATTAACAGGGACTTTCAAGGCTCGTGTCGTTAGTTAAAGGATAAATAGAATATCATACGGATTTACTGATCACTTCTTTAACCAACTTCAAAAAAGGAGGAGGTTATGTATTCAGCCACCATCTTTTCTTTTGTTGTCTCTGTACAGATGAACGGTATACAGACCATACTTTTGACGTTATCTCTGGCGACGCTTCTTCACAAAATATTGATAAAAGACCTTTGCTCTGGAGTGAGTAAGCTTACAAATATTACTAAAAGAACAGCGTCTGCGTTACGGATTGTGCAGCCTGTTTAGCTAGTACGAGGCCAAGGTCTAGTCCACAGGTCTTGAAAACGGTTGCTGGAATCTGCATCTATCTATTTTTTCAAATATGTCCAGTAGTAAACATCTTGAGGCTGATCATTCAACTCAGCCTATCGAAGGCCACAGCTGGATTAGGCCTCTGCCAAGCAACGCCGCAACAACCTGTCCACCGTCTTCCGTACCCAGTCTCTCCCAGCCACCTTTTAAAGGTAACCGGTCCATCTAGTTGGGGTGCGTCTTAAGCCGCGATACGCGGTCTCCAGTCTTGGACTAGTTTCCCCATCGGATATCAGATCGGATCTTTTTAGATAACTCTGATAATAATTACCTGGTGATGATAACCTCACCGCGACCAGAGGGCTCTTGTAACCCTTCGTGTTGTTATAGGGGTAGAATTTCCCCGGCATGCCCTGGCCCCAAGGGTACTCCAGTTTTGTGTCGTTTGCTTTCTCCTCGTCACATGACACCCATACTTGCTTTTGCTGGTGGCAGAAAATTTAAAGTTTCAATTAGTGAGCTGCGTTCATTACATACTGAATCCCCTTAAACCTGACAAACAGTCTTGAGCTAGGTTAGGTATCGTATTTCCCAGTACCAGGTTGTGGTAGTCAGATTGGCATTCGCTCCATGTAAAATACTGGTAGGTATTCAGCTGCTTCCAGTTAGGCTAAAAGCTGACCCCGACCTAGTTGAGAAAAGGCTACGCAGACGATAATAACATAAAACTGCCTCGTAAAATACTGTGTTCAAGAATTCGAAATGAACAAGACTGGTTTATGAAAGATTGGACCGTAACAACAAACAGTTGTGAACTTGAAAGTGGACCTTTGATGCCTTCGCAACTATTCAAATGAAGTAAAAGAAGACCGCATAAAAAAGAAACTGCTTAATAGGTTGTAAATTATGATTATCCTCACTTGACTTGCATCCAGTCTCTGTATTTGATCAGCTAGGTCCTCTGGCATGTCTGGAGGCAGCGCTGTGGGGTCGTAGTAATCTGGTTGCCAGCCAATTATCTGGAAAGGCACACAATGATAAAACGAGTTGTCGCCTGAAGGACGTTCTTCATAACCAGAAGAAGACCGCTGTCTTCTTCTTTTTCGTATCGCTGGCACGACAAATTTTTATACTTTGTTAGCCCAGAACTTTGAGAACTTAACTTTATGTGTGCAGCGGTGGCCCAGTGCCAACAGTCGTGACTTACGATTTGTAAGTCTTAGTAGCGAATCCTGAGCGGTCTCTTTGTTTTGTGTAATATTTCATCACCACAGCTCTCAATATGGTAAAAGAATACATCTTGAGAAAATCTCATGATTGTCTTAGAGTCGAAAATTCTAAGACATGAGATTAATGATACGACACCAAGCTGTACTGGATCCGCGTGTGTCTTATTATCGTCTCCTCCCTCTCATAGAGGCCTGCCTACCAGCTGTGGGCACGTTATAGGCAGATATAAAGATCTATAAGGACATAATTACGACGAACCTGTCTCATTACTTACTTTGTTGACTTTGATGAATATGCAGGGGTTGTCAGGGAAGCCATAATGGTCTGCTGCTGTGCATTCCTTCTTCGATGTGTACCAGCTCTCGCTGCTGTAAGCTGAAGTAAAGACATAATAATTATCATGATCATTCTCCTGTTCCTATTCCAATTTATTTAGCGAGGCAAGTGTTCTTCTTCCATACTTCGCTATTACTCGTTATCTCAGTAGTCACTCCCTTTCGAGCCATATCATCTTTCACACAATTTATCCGTCGTTATTACAAAATTGGCCTGGTCTTGACCTCGATCACGCCTGGTGGAAAGCGATGGATGAGATCGGAGGTGTTCACTCTTGCTTTGAAGGCAGAAATTCTTTTTTGGAATTGAGAATATCTATAAATAACAGCCGATTGATCGATCTTCAAGGTTAAGTCATGCTTGGAAAACATCGCGAGGAAACCAGCATCATTATCATCTGCCTAGCCTTTTCCCAACTATTTTGGGGTTGGCTTCCAGTCTAACCGGATTCAGCTGAATACCAGTATTTTACTTGGAGCGACTGCCTATCCGACATCCACAACCCAGTTAGTTCTGGGTAATACGATACCCTTTGGTAAGACTGGTTGTCGATATCGCACCCAAATATAATTATTTTAGCTTTTGATTGAATTCTCAAGTTATCTGGTTTGAGAATAATGTACAATAGGCATGACATAACTTTTAATGATACAATCATGAAGGACACTTATGTATGTTAGTAGAATATCCACACTATCCACGTTCCATGTCAGTACATTTCCATTGAAGTATTGATTGGCGACAACGGCGCGCTGAAGCCCGTACGTCAGCAAATTGTTTCGTAGTCTGCCACGCCTTCGGACGTGGTGTGTCTGTACTTGTGTAGTGGATATCATGCTTATTATCATGTTGAGGTAAGCAGAGACGAAGGCCGAAGGATGAAAAGTATTTGAACTGGAAAAAACTACCCTTTCATAGGTACATACATATTCTTACTTGGTCCTCGTTTATAAATCTGGTAATACATGCACATCGGTAGTGAGTACTACGCACCTGACCTTTTCAAAGAGAATTACCAATAAGGTCAGTGTATGTTAAGTGTGTATTCTAGTCTAGGACGTCCTCTTTTTTTTGGCAGTTCCACATAAATTTTAGTACTAAGAATAATGGATGGCGAATAAGCCGACGTTATGTGGTCGCTGCGGCCTCTGATGCAGTAGGTTCTAGAAGCTTTGCATCTTCGAAGTATCAACGAATACTCACGTGCAAAGAACTCTTCAAGCTGCTCAACAAAAGGCTGGTAGGCAGAGCGGTTCTCCACATTGTAGCGAAGAACAGCTGTCTCGTACAGGGGTCGGGAAGCCACGCCGGGGTTCGCTCCTGAAAACAGACGAGAAAATTCAAGAAAGTTTTATTTTAATACACTCTTTTTCTTCCTTCGTATCGATGACATGTGAACGTGATATCAAATTTCTTGGGGTCGGTGGGTAAGTAAGTGTATAAACGCAGCCGTTTAATGTCCTCTAAAGTGTAGGGAACTAGGGACACAGTAGACACTCCCAGCAAGTGTGCCATGGTCTGGAGCACCGCATTCACAATGTCTGTTCGAAGGATCCCTCGTTTTATCAAATTGTTGCAGCACTGTTTATCGCCTTTGACAAATACATCTTCTTTTTCTGCCAGCCCGTATGCGGTCCACCACACATCACTTCACATCACTGGTGGCATTACACCCGTGCGAAACAGGGACGGGTAGCTAGTAAAACATATTCTCTGAATTGCATATTTAAATGAATGCATACAATGCAACTGCAAAACAATGTAAATAGGTGTTAAATATACGGCAGGATGCGGCAGACAAAGTAATTAAATACTTCATTGTTTGTATCCCTTTTTACCGACATGCGACAGCTGTACTTGTACCTATGCTTATTGAGGTCAAACTACGCGGAATTTAAATGTTACATGGCTGACTGATAAAACTTGTAAACTATTTCCGATAAGGAGCTGCTGAAAGTGCAGAAACTATTTTACTAATGCCTCTTATGCACTAAGATTAAATGAACGTCTGCACCTACCTTTAAATGAAAGTCTAAGTATAATTGAACTGTTGGTTTTCAATTCTGGGCACAGTGGGCACAGAGTCTACCGTTCAAAATTTAACAGCTTGCTTTTCTTTAGGTGTTCGTGAAAACGTGCGTTACTGCTAGTTCCATGGTGTAGGTAATTGCAGTTGCTTCGTGATGAACCCCAATATTCAGAGTTCAGTCACAGTTGGTCAAATTGAACAATTAACAAGTGAATATCCATCAATAACAGAAGAGGACGAGGTCTCAGAACAAAAAAATAAGTAATACAAGACTGTTCTCTTATTATAGCAGTCTACACCTAAAAATAATCATCAAACAGCATTCGTTCTTTACCGCTAGATCGTAGGAAATCCTTGTGTCCATCCCACCGCTCTCCGAGTCAATTGTCCCCAAAGGAACCGGCGGGCGGTCGTAGGAAGCCCATTACATAATAAAAAGTGCGGAATAGCCAACCTGACCGACGACGTCTAAATGCGACGTGACCTCTTTACGATTTATAGCACACCGCACACCGACTGTACATTAATAGCTGGTAATACGTACGAGTGGGTAAGTTGTATACTTTAGAGGCTACAAGAGGAAGGCCAAAGAAACGATGGATGGACATGTGTGGAGGATGAAATGGCAAGAAAGGAGGTGTCTGATTTCTGAGTAACAGAGAAGTATGGAAGAAGAAGACATGTTGCGCCGCCGACCCCAAATAAATCGGGATAAGTGCATGAGAATGATGATGATGAGGACTTTAGTGGCTGGAAGTTTTGCAGTTTTGTCGACGCCTTTGACAAAATTTGGCGATGCATTCGAAGAATTTTTTTCTTTTTTAGTCTCGATGTAACTTATTAAACCATTTGGCCCAGTAGGGTGGCGCCAATAGCCGCGTGAGTGGCGTTCATGAGGTCCTCGAACGGACGTCGTGTAATAAGGAATTTAAGGGCTGATGTTATGTTGCCGATTGCCCAAGTCATTTACCACTGGCTATCTTGAAGACAACAACATAATGTATTTCTCTCTTCTCCCACATTTCTCAAGGTTGCTTTTACCCAGTTGAGTTCAAATCTGTTCAAAGATGGACTGGACTGCAAAACCGTGAGCGTAGAGGAATTGAACAGAGAAGGCAGCATGGAAAAAGCAAGTAAAGCAAGCAAGAAAAAGGAACAGTAGATAATGACAAAAGTGTCAATACTTACCAATAAGAGACTCTTCTAAGAGATAAGTGGGCCGGTTTGGTTCCAGGGTGAGGTAAAGCCCCCCCATACACAGCCCGAACATCAGCCCGAGCACCGCGTAGAACACCAGGTAGAAGGTCAGCACAATACCTGGAACACGCAGGTTTTATATAAGAAACATTGTAACAAGGGGTATTCTTTTGTCAAACCGCTACATTATTATTACTATTAAAAACACAATCAACACTAATAATAATATGAGAAACAGAGTCACAAACAAAAAATACTAAGTTGTAAAATCTTTGAAGTACACAAAAGCACATTTGATCGTCATTTCTTCCGCTGCTGTTCGATAGATGGCGTTGTGCCCTCGGACACCACCGCCTAATTCGCGCTATGGTTTCGTTAAACCGGTTAAATAACACCCAATACATATTGTAGGATTTCCATTATATTCATTTTAATTTTTGTAAAATCAGCCTTAAATAATGTGAAAGGAAAATAGTAGTTTTGTAATCTTCTAACACACAATTTGTGAAAAAATGCAGTTCGCAATTTGACTAATCGTTTACTCCAGTGGGCTCAAGAACTCAAGGATGCAAGAGGGACCTTAACTCATCGCATTTCCCTCCATATCTCATAATACCTATTTGATTGGGTGTCTGTAAAGCTTGTCTTCTTCTATTTATCCATATTAACCGTCAGCTCAGTAGTCACACCATTTTACTACCACTCAAGTCTATGGACATCGTTTCTTTAGTCTTAAAAGACGGAGAAGGCTCTTATAGCCATCCTCGTCCAATTGTTCATACTAATCACTTTCCTCGTGACATATTCCCAACATATTCGTCCTCATTTCTCCACATCACATGCCCATACCAAAACAATCGATTTCCGTACAGCTTCTCGGTCACCGCAGAAGCGTATAGTGCACTCACATTTGACAAAACAATTTTTATTTACTTTTTTTTAAAGTTACATAGTATCAGAAATAACGACGATTGATATCAAAGCATAGGCCACCGAAAAACTAATGTCGATCTTAAGAAGTTGTAGAAATACGAAATGTTAGTAGTCTTATACCTCAGGTTGTTACTTAGAATCAGCGTTGATAGACTGGGGATTTTTTTCCTTTTTTTGGGGAAAAACATTGTTCTTGGGGAAGTTTTGGGGAAATTAAATCCTTGGTTTTTCTTGGAATAATTTCCCCAATCAGGCTGTAAAACTAAGAAATCAAGAGATGTTTTACACATACAGCCTCAAAATTCAATACTTAGCACAGGCAGATAGATGGCAAGGCAATATAAAGGTGAGCACTGCGTGAGTACCAGTGACCCGTGCATATTTTTTTAATAAACTTAGTTTTACATCTCCCTATTTGTTTAATTTTCTGTTTGAAAATAGAATGAGGAAAAATGTCGGAAAACGTATCATTTTGGGGCAAAAATATAGAATTCTGAGGAAGTTTTCCAAAACATTCTATATTTTTCAAAAACTTGATCAAGCAACCTTGCTTGGAATTCTCTAATTGATATCTAGAATTCAGCCGGTTGCCCGAGCTAAGTAGGTTAGGTTACGTAGAATGGTATTCTCGGTACAGGCTATGAATGAACTGTCTGCAAAATTACCTAACCACGACATCCTGTCGTGTCATGACGGGTCTTACACGAGTCACTGATAGCCAGTTGTCGGTCCTTAAAAGGAAACATACGAACACGAAGCTTATGGGCGAACCAACTGGAAGATTCTATGCATTTGAAGATTTTTGACAGTTGTTACGAGTATTTGAAACCATAAAGTCTTACTAAGGGGCATCGTATTTAGCAACTGGGTCGTGGAGGTCAGACAGGCAGTCACTCCATGTAAAATACTGGTATTCAGATGCATCCGGTTAGATAGCGTAGCTGGTTCAAGAGTTTGGTTGTTTGGTTGCCGCATGATGACTTCTGCCTTTATTTTGACAAAAACAGTTCGGTTCATGCTGCAGGTTGATATAATTCACAAGGAATGTAAATAATTTTAAATACGGATGTTTTCCAAGAACCCAATCAGTTTAGGACACTTGGAAACTAGTACTTGGTGAATAGCTAATCTAAGAGTCAGTTCACATCACACCTTTATGCTGGTTGCGCTCGGCGCTCAAGGCTCGAGGGAAACTGCTAACCAATGAGCGCATCTGTCGGTGCAAAACTACAATAGCAACTAATCACTGTTCCTACTTTGTCGTCGTTGTTGACGATTTACCTCAGATAAATTATTCTTTTGCCAAAATCCGAGGGCAGAGTGGTAGCCCAGTGGTAACCCCACAACCTTAAGTCGTGGGTACGAAATCTAGGCAGGCACGTTACATTGTACGGTGAAAAACTAACCGGTAAAGGAAAACATCGTCAGGAGGATGCTTTGAACCAAAAATCCCTCTTCTCCTTCTTTACGTTTCGAAGGACTCAAATAATACCCGACCAGTATATAGCCACGTGCACACACTTTCGTTGGCTTCGTTTAAATCCTGGAAGGTGCAGGTGGTTGAGCAGGATGGGCAAGAAAGGAGGTGGGGCATATCCTGCATAGGGGCTCCACACTGACATTGTATTTGGGACAGCGGCCGACCTGGGCCCGCTAACGGTTAAGAGATTTTCAGAGACACCAATGCAGTTCTTGCCCAGGAGGAAGGTGTTCTACTGGATTAATGAAGTAGGGAGGGGTAGGATATCTGTTCCTCCACAATTCACTTATTTCACCTGACGTACTGTCGTCTGAGAAAATCCCTAGACATGCATATAATAAGACATCTACCAATACCAACTCACACTCGGTCCACGTGGAGGATTACAGCCCATTCCCCCTCAAAAAGGGAAGGTCTGTATCCCAGCAATAGGAACATTGAAGGCTGATGCTTGCCAAAATCCAGGGATTTTCACAAAATACTATTTTTTCCATTATCCCACGACATGTCCAGTTGTGAATGTACAGAAGTTACTACAGACTTCATATCTCTGGCTAACCGCCAGTTCCATCGCATATACAAATAAATAAAAACATTAATCCATTTCCAAATCGGTTGTAAAGTTGGTACGATTACAAAAATATCCCTTTTCGAGTAAACAAAGATTGGTTGTGTCAGTCAACGGTATAAATAAGTACTTGGCATTTGGTATGGTGAGACTAAATTCGTTTATTTCGGTATTGTCTTTGGTGACCTTATAACTGTGGAAATGCTTCTTTTATTTAGATAAGTATCCATATGACGCGAAGATGGCCGATGGAGTAGAATTTTGACTGGTGGCAAAGATTGAGCCAAAGAAACGCCTTGGGTTGACGATATTTCAGCCACGGGAAACACCTGGATGAGGGACGGAACCGAGAAGTTTGACAGAAGGAAGGAGAGACCTATACCCAGCGCCAGCAGTGGATGATTCCAGGCTGAAATGATGTACCATAAAAAAAATTCTAACCTTAACCTATTTACTCAAACCGTTAAAATGCCCTTAATATTAATTTATTTATGAAAACACAGATACATAACAGGACAAATTATATTAACATAAAAGAGCCTAAGGGTACTGCTTATTTCATAAGAAATTTCTTCCAGCAGACCTGCGAGAGGAAATTAATATTATAAATGTGAAAGTAACTTTTGTTTGTCACCTTTTCACGATTAAGCGGCTGATCGGATCGGAATGAAATTTGGCAAAGGACATAGGCTATCTTGTTTTTCTCACACACACGCATCAATATTTAAAATCTTCTTTTAACCAAATGCTTAATAAAGATCATTATGATTGTCTCATACAAGATTAACAGGTAACCACCAAACCATTTAGTAATGCATATGTCTAGCGCACAAACGGTGTTCCCACTAACCTAAATCACTACCAACCGACTTCCAACCGTACCATACACAAAATAGGACACAATATACAAGTACTAATCGATCTACATACACGTTGAAATCTATGACGAAAGCGTTCTAAATTTAAAAGCGGTGACAGAAATAGCGCGAACGCATTTCTTCGTACGCAAAATAGTGTTTTTATGACATGTGTATTGATGTGACTGTCTAGTGTCTGGACAATTTGGTGACGCAGTCGTATTTCATTTTATACCGCCAAAACGCAATTTCCGTAGTAAGTATTCATTCCTGTGGGGATAGTAGGAACTCGTAGAGTAAACTTTAAGTAAATTCGAACGATTTTGAAAATCTCCTTTCGCACATAAGTCTATTCATATCGGTGGGTGATATTAATTGATTGTTCTTGTCGCTAAAAATTAAACCGAATCAAAATAAAAATCAAACAATTTTTTTCCACATAAACTTACATGGGAACATAAAAAACTAAAAGAGAAAGGCGCACGGCGCGGATTGGTCTTTCCTATGGAGAATAACAGGCAAGCAACTCCGTGGTGTAAATAATCTTCAAAAATGATATGGTTTTAACAATGTTATCATGCGCCGCCCAGCACGGCCCAGAACGAGGTGGCTGATTCGAAACACCGTGGGACAAGAGCCCTTAGAAAGACTTGGGGCAGGCCTTTGCCCAGCAGTGGGACAAAAACGTGTTAGAAATTGTTGGAGAGATCCTGAAGAGGGGTCTGGAACATCCGGGACTAGGTTGTAATCTTACTAAATTAACTTGATTATTCAAGTGGCAAAATGAAGAGACTACTGACCAATCAACTCCAGAATTTCATCCTGGGTCTTTTCCGCGACGGGTAATTGACGTAGTTTTAGTAAAATTACTGCTTCTGAAAAACACGACGATATCAGTGCTGGAAACCTGCCGCAAAACTAGCTGTTAGTGGTTACGGTGATAACAGAACATGATATCATCGAAGGGTTGGGCAGAGGTGAACCTAACAGTACACTCTCATTTCGCCAGTTATCTTAAGCCCATATAGTAGAGAGCGAGTCTATGGCCATTAACGGGTACTATACCAATAAACGTGGCTGCTATTGAAAAAATCCTGATGAAAAACCGATGATTCCTACTGCGCTGAACTGGAAAAGTTTTCTACTTTTTCAGTCCAGCAGCGGTCAGTCATAACTTTATGAATTTCAAAACCATTAAGAAGATTCCCCGTGACGTATCTACAGGACCATTAAAGAAGCATCCAGACCCGGAACATCAGTAGGCCACTCTGTTAGTCCGGATGCGGGAATTGAATCCGCGACCCTGAGCTCGCGGGCGGACACTTTGCCGTTGCGCCAATTGGGAGTTGGATCATTAAAAGATTGTCCGTCGAGATCTTGGTGCTGTAGTGCCTCTGACTTCTACATTTGCCATTAACGTGTATTTGTTTTCCATTTTTAATGGTATATCCAAATAATATAACGTCACCACGCCTGCGTACCCAGACGAATTGACAACGGCAGGTGACTATTCAGACTCCAGGTTGCCACGAAAAAATTCTAAATAGTAGAACCCAATAAAACTATTGAAAGATTCTAGTAACCTGGTTTAAACCCAGAACCTCCAGCTCAGTGGATCCCTAAACAAACGAGAAAGTACAAAGTGTTCAGATTCAGTACATTAAGATTCAGATTCAGATGATGATTGTTATATTGACATAACACAAAGTCACGCCTGTAATCCCCGTATTGTCACCAAAGACGTTCCTAACAGTACACCTCCATTTCACCAGCCCCTATGATATAGGGGGCGACCCTATTGCCATCGACCGGGCACAAATCCATGCTCTGAGCTGCCACGGAGAATTTATCAATGGAAAACCCAATGGCACATTTCTTGTTAGTGTCTTTCACCAGGTTCGAAGCTAGGACCTCCTGTTTTTGGATCCCTAAACCAACGAGATATTACAACATGTACAGTCACCAGCACATCAAGTTACCACAAACTGTCAAATTTCTCCTAATGATTTTAAACCATAAAATTTTGACGGTTAAGTTCAAAATCGAATGAGAATATTTGACAGTTTGTTGTGTGTTTTTTATGCGCTTGCGACTGTACACATTGTTATATTCTACCACAAATAAATTCACTATTTACTATAAATAACCAATGTATCTTGCATTTAATCAGAGCATTACAAGGCCGATACGCATGACTAGGCCATGTGTGCTAGAAACCAGTGAATGAACGAAGGACAGGCGTGCATTCAGAACGAATGATTTGTTATTTACATTCGTGACATCATCTTGTCTACTACTTTGGTGACCAAATAAACAATTTATTACAGTCGCACGGTTAGATCTTCAAGGATAATTAAAAGAAGAACTAGCTATCAACTTCTGTTTAGCCTAGTGGTCCCAATCGCTACAGCTGAGCATGAGGTCCTGTGTTCAATTCGAAGGCCGGGTACAAAGAGCTATTGTGTTTTTCCATGAGGAATATGTCAGTAGCAGCGTGGAGTTTGGATTTGTGCCCGGTCGATGGCCTAGCTCGCCCCTTACATGGGACTTAAACATGACTGTCGAAATGTGGTAATACTGTATGCAAACCTCTGCCAACCCTTTGGGGACCTACAGGCGTGATGATAACTTGTTATCAAAATTCCTCCTCAGTCCGTTAGTTAGTTTAGTTCAATATAAAGATGAAAAGGTTAGACAATAATCGAGAATGGATGTCGACGATGTCGTTGGAATTATTGAACCAATAAAACTTGCGTGTTCGCAGTTTTATTACAAGTGTCTGTCAATGAATTATATTGCATTCTATGTAACGGGAATGGTATGTGCAATTGATACGGTATCAATGAGCAATCATACCTATTGTCTCGAGCGTTTATTGAAGTCACATGATTAATGATGATAAGTTCCTAATGGCTTACGGAGAAAAAGGTCTTTCCTTCAACATCACAGCTAGAGATGTCTTTGAACGAGAACTGAGTCTTTTTTCCTTCTGATGCCTCATCAATTATTGCAGGTTGGCCATCAACTCCTTATATTTCTCCTTGTCTTTTGGGAGTTGGAACAGCTCCGAAGCATTCGTGATTCCGATGTATTCGTGAACCGGTAGATTTACAAAAATAACAAAACAACATCAAGAATAAAAGATATGTTCCATTTATGAACTCACTGCATTCATTGATTACTGATTACCCTCTTCTCTTGGGTACCTACCTATTTGAATTCGGCGAACCCTAAGTAGGGTCGTTTCGCCGGTATCGCGACCACCTTCAGTAGGCGACCATTTGACGGACTAAGTTTCTTTAAATCAAGATAATAGTATTTGTAGAAGAAACTTATATAAAAAATAAATCTAACGTGCTTTATGAATAATTAGGAAATAAGAATTTACACAGTTTGAAACAAATGGGTTAAACCAGAGCCGAAAAAAAAATGCTCAATGCGCGTCTTGATTCAGTGGTTACTGGACGTACCGCGAGTTACAAAAAAAATAACACGGCGCGCGGCGTTCAAAGGTAAGTTTTATTACTTATTTCATGTTTTACACACAAGTTAGTTGTTAAATTGTACAATCGATAAGTTTTGGATAGTATTTAGTTTTATTTTGCTATTTTTTAACTTATTATTAAGATAAAATCAAGTGGTCGGTAACCGAAATGCTTATTTATCAAAAACGTTAGATAGCGACCACGTGGTCGCAAACCGACGTGCAACGCATTATTTTGTTTTGATTAATATGACCCTAATGCTTCATACACGACTGTTACAATTTTGAATGTAGCATTGTAAAAGTATTTCGTTGTAGTTCTTTGGTAAGCGACCACCACTTTCTTTGAAAGAACTTTGTTTAATTGACGTACAAAATTGGGTTAAACAGGTGGTCGTAAACCAAAATAATCGAAATAAAAACACTGGTTTTCGGCCACCATAATTTAGTATTTTATATTACTATTTATTTAGATGGAGCTCCTAAATAATTCAGTCAACAAAACAAAAAGAAAAAGACTGTCCAGTACACTGAAGAAACCCTGAAAAAAGTTCTCGATGATATACGAAAAGAAGGGAAGGGAATAAGAGAAACATGTAGACTGTATCAGATCCCAAGGACCACGATACAAGATCGGCTTAGTGGGAAGAGGTGTATCATAATTATGAATAAGAAAAGCGGAATATGATTTCTAAAATAATATTAAACGAATAATATTAAATTAAGATGATTAGAAAATATTAATGTTGATTATTTTTAAATGTTATACTACATACTTTACTACATACAACTATGACTAAGATCCTACAAAATGTAAGATTGTTATTGTTTTATTAAGAAAACATTACACCAAATGATTACCATATTTGTTTATAATAAGAGGCAAAAATTAAAATATTTTTAAAGCGATTATAATTGTTTTAATGGCAAATTTTTCATATTAAAATAGCGGTCGCAAACCAGCTCACTGGTGGTCGTAAACTGATAAAAATGGTCGCAAACCGACGTTTTCGCTATATTTTCACTTTTTCAGCATTTTATAAATATTTTTGTATTAATGTATTTTATTTTACGTTTTATATCCAAACTAGACTATATTTGGGACAAACTCACATTAACATATACTATTTTGCGTGTAGACAACATTTTTTTTTCCTCATCTTTTGTGGGCAACCCAGCTAACTGGTCGCTAACCGGCGCAATGACCCTACTCGTACTTAGTTGGTGACTGGTGTATTATTATAATGCATTCTTTAGGCACGACCTACAGAATTAATAATACTCGTACCGTCATCAAAACTCATACTAGTAATACGATTCCTTTCAAATAACAAGTAAATAAGCACAGGAGGGTCGATTTGTATAGCCATAGAAATCAGTACGACAATCAAGTACGGACCAACTGGATGTTTTGTGAGGATTCTTTTATGCTGGCCTGTGACCAAGGACGAGGGGAGCGTTTTGTGAACTATTGAAGGATGGTCACGCAAATGAGAAACGTGCTCTTATTTGTACAAATAACATGAAGGAGACGGTTACATTTTACAACGGTCGTGATAGTCTTCCAAAAGGGATTTCTATTTTTAAGGGACAACTGCATTGAACTTCACTTTGCAATCATACGCACTTAATAAAAAAGCTACAAGATGCAACGAACTATGACCTGGGAGCCTTAAAAGGCCGCTTTAGCAGATTCATAATAGGATAATTATGGTCACAAACTTTTTTTTTTTTGGAGGATGGGAAATCATCAAATGACCCCTCCCGCTCTGGGCGGAGCGGAAGGGAGTGTCAGACTCTTACTGACTAAAAACCACCCATGTTCCTTCTTTGGCCCTTTATGTTCCAGGGCCGCGGTATCTCTTTCGAACAGTCCCGCAGCCCTGGCAGGTATCGGCCCTTGCGGGCCCCTCCCGTTTGCTGACATCTCTTTGAGGCGCGCGTGGAACACGAACGCGCCGTCGACACGGCCTGTCGTCATACGACGGACGGACGGTGAGCTAGCCCATTACTCACCGTCCACAGGCCCGGCAAAGTGCCCTGCGGCTTCGAGTCTGCGACCATTTTACGAATTGTATGTGATTATTATGACCCTTTTAAAACGGCATTTTTAGGCCCCCTGAAGTACACAAGCTTAGTATACAAGTGGAAATTTATTGCTTTTAAAAAGTTATATAAACCAACAACAGAATTGACTTGTTTTTTCGGTAGCTTATGCTACACCATTACATTTTTGAGTTTTCCCATCGTGAACGCCGATAGAATGTCACTTTGTCACCAAAGTATGCCCATTTTAAGTTTGTAGTTCAAAGTGACGCTGCTTGTCAAGAAAAAATGCATCAATAGGTAATTATATCAAACTTGGTACATTTTATTTTAGCTTTGTGTTTTCCTGTTTGCACAGATAAAGCGTAAGCCACACCATTCGCTCGCTCGCTAGCTGGCTGGCGGCCTGCGCTTTAGTCGGTTGAAGTGTGGCTAGGCTGAGCTAGACCCTCTGAGGACCTTGATAAAAACAAAATGTTTCTTCTAGACTCTTCTAGATTAAACAAATATTATTATTTAAATAAGTAACTCAATCGACTTAAACATAACAACACGTATCTACCTTATTATCAAAAAATTACACGAAGTTGAACTTCTTATCGTGTTGTTTCGTCTTAATCAAACGACTTTACGGTTTACGGTCAAGCAATAATTTATCGATAATAGTAGAAAGTTGCAATGTGCAATGGCACCTTATTTTCTGCACCATGAACCATAAACTTCCATGAACTTATAGTTACCACAGTTATAGTTACCCATACATGAATCTTTCGGCGCATGGCCTTTGTCAGAAATAACACCTCTATCTTGTTTTTAGGGTTCCGTACGTCAGTCGGCAAAAACGGAACCCTTGACTTTGTTGTCCTCTATATGTCCGTCTGTCAAGACCCTTTTTCTCAGGAACGCGTGGAGGTCACGCTGAAATTAATATCAAATACTCAAGTCTACAACCCCTTGAAACAGTGAAAAAATCAAACTTGTAAGTCAACGCGATCAAAGGATACACAGACGACATAAACGGTCACGTTTATGTCGCACATTTAGCGATTGAAATTTGGCAAGGAGCAGGGTCTTACAGCACATGTAAAGGAAAAAATCTGAAAACCATAAATATGTACTTAGTTTAATTACAAAATACCTACAAGTTTATACGGAACCCTCGGGGCAGGAGTCCAACTCGCACTTGGCTGGTTTTTCAATATAATAATATTCACCAGCATAACAGCACACTCCCGGCAATGTCATTCAATCACCAATACAACACAGCAACACATTATATATTGAAACCGAATCGTATTTCTACGAATTTTATAAGGATTGACAAGCTTTTTGGTACCTACTTCCTTCAAATCGAGGATATTTTTGACTGATCCATGATGATATTTATCGAAGAACTGTCACTTTGTCCAGGCCCCCTGGAACAGGTGGATGTGGTGTGGTGACTGCCGATTCTTGCTGTTGCTGGTGTAACGAACGCAAGCGCGAATGCTAATCAACGCTTTCGACCCCCAGGTTGGAAGTACAAACTGCTATTGAGTTTTGCCGTGTCCGCTTCTATGTGTGCGGTACATCTATCTCCCAAACCAATTGCGGTATATACTATAGATTAATATACTATAGTATATGGGTCACGTATCATCGAGAATAACTAAACAAACATAATTGTGGCATCTACCAGTCCGCACTGGGCCCGCGTGGTGGATTACAGCCCACACCCTCTCATAGATAGGAGGCATGAGTCCCAGCAGTGAGAACGTTATCTTCTTCCCTCACTGCTGAGGATCGCATGTAAACCCTCCGGTACAGGCTGCCTCCAACAGTCCACGTCTGACCATCTTGCCGGTGCTCTGCCTGGCGCCCAAACAACAAGACAACAATGCTAACTAAACAAGTCCATCAACGAAAAGCAGCTAGAACTACCTATAACCATTACCAAAGGACCTGCATAGCCTGTATTCCTTACCCATACAAGTCATACAACTTACTATAAATGCATCAGCGAACTGTACCCTTGAACAATATCAGATGGCCTACGACAATAGCAAACGTTGCAATACCGATGCGCCCGCGTACGTAACACGATGCTTGAGTTTCTGTTACCGACACTAGACGCACGCGGCGCCCGGAAGTGTCGAAACGATTCATTTATATTAGTTTGTGGGACAGATTTATTGGCCTAGAATACTAGAAGTTTCTGTGGAGGTATGTTACATTTATGAAGCTCATTGTAATTCAATTCAATTCAATTCGTTTATTCAATAACGATTTTTACATCGTGTCTGAATTCCTATAACTAAATATTATAAGGAACATGATTCATGCAATACATTTTTAAACAATTACAATTAGGCAAATTAAATTAATCTATACTAATATTATAAAGCTGAAGAGTTTGTTTGTTTGTTTGTTTGTTTGTTTGAACGCGCTAATCTCAGGAACTGCTGTCCCGATTTGAACAATTCTTTCAGTGTTAGATAGCCCATTTATCGAGGAAGGCTATAGGCTATATATCATCACGCTACGACCAATAGGAGCGGAGCACTAATGAAGAATGTTTCAAAATCGGGAGATATTTTTTCCTATTGAGAGCTTCCGCTGCGTGCGCTGCGTAAACGGTTAAAGTTTCGCAAAAATCATGTATTACAGAATTATTCCTCTTTAAAAGTTCTAAAAAAAAGTCCGCGACAGCATATGTCTATCTTTTAAGGTTAGCTCACTATAACCTTTTTTATGCTAACCAAATTTGTTCTAAAATAATGCATTATTTACGGAGGTGTATTTATAAACATGATATTAATCCTTATCCAAATAAATACGTTTGTAGTGACACAATGTTGCAATTATGTAAACGCAGCAGTTTGGACACACGACGCGCGGCCACGCGCTCGGTGTGCTAGTGCGTCCAGAGACTTGCCTATAGAAAGTCGTCTCATAACAATTGTAAACAGGTCGAAGTGTTTGGGGAAGAATAAACACACAAAGTTTTACCTCCCACGTCTCCTTTTATTTACTCTGCCTACATCGCGAGAAATAACACAAAAGTGGTGACCCCTGTGAAAGAACGAAAAACGTGTGAAAAACTATCAAATTACGGAGCACGACATAAGCGACACGATGAACGCACCTACAAGCAACGTTCCAGAATCGGCGGCAGTCACAGTTACATCAAGAATATCAGAATTCTGGACACACCAACCTCGAGTATGGTTCATCAGAACAGAAGCGACACTGGCCCCTCAGAAACTTGGAGACCACGCCAAGTTCGACCTAGTGGTATCAAAACTCAATAGCGACACTATAGACCAGATAACGGATTTATTAATCAATCCACCGGAAACAGACAAATACGAGGCGCTTAAAAGAAAACTACTAAAAATCTACGAGGACTCACAAACGAAACAAATAGAAAAACTCATGAACGAAATGGAACTAGGTGACCAGAAACCGTCACAACTATTATCCAAAATGAAAGTCCTCGCGCGAGACAAGGTCACAGACGCAACACTAAAGGTTTTATGGCAAAACCACCTGCCATCAACCGTACGAGCCGTACTCACCGTCACCGAAACAAAAGACCTAGAGAAACTAGCCAGCATCGCCGACGACGTAAACGAAGTCACTAAGGCCGGCGCGGTAGCAGCAGTATCACAACAACCATCAACTTCATCATCGAACGAAACAGAGAAGACAGTAATATCGGAAATAGCAAAACTAAACGCAAGGTTCGACGACATGGAAAACCAATACAGAAGAAACCGGGCACGCAGCAGGAATCGCTATCAGACTGCTAACACCCGAAACAGAAGCAATTCACGAAGGCGGCGTTCAGAAGAAGATCCAGACTGGGTATGTTTCAACCATTTCCGTTATGCAGACAAAGCACAGAAATGCGTGAAACCATGTGCCTGGAAGAAGCAGGGAAACTGAAGATGGAGCAGCAAGAGGCGGAAATCTGCTCCATACGGCCCGCCAACCGCCTCAGTGTAAGAGACTTAAACACAGGTTTGAATTTTCTAGTGGATACAGGAGCGAATGTGTCGGTAATTCCAGTGAATAAGAAATATCAAGTGAAAACAGACAGTGCATATAAGTTATACGCAGTAAACGGAGCCGAAATCAAAACTTACGGAGTAAAGACCCTAGTGTTGAACCTGAATCTACGACGAGTTTTCCGATGGGACTTTATTCTTTTTTGTACTCATCACAAGTATTTCATTTAAAACAAAAATGCCCTTTACATCTTTCGATTTAAGTGAATATCTTAGGAGCTGTCGCAGTTTTAAAACAAAATCACAGCAAAATAATGATCGGGTACTGCGCGCACAATGTGCAAAGCCGGGCAGTCATGTTAGCCCAAAGTAACTATTCCACGCGGACGAAGTCGCGGGCGGAAGCTAGTATCAGAATAATACAAAAAAAAGTATATAAATTAATGTCATGTATCTACCTATTCATAAAATATAAAAAAAATAATAAAAAAAAATCAAGTATGGCCTGTGTTTTAAGCTGTGTCTTCTCTTTTGTCAACACGAGCTATATTAACTCATGTCATGCGTAAGTGTAGGTAAGTGTTATTGGGTATTTCCGTTAAGATTTTATTCAGTAGCATCCCTGAGTCATGATTTGTGACTGGTTGATGGCAATAGACTGCCTTTTACATGGAACTTAAACATAACTGGCGCAATGTGGGTGCACTATACGTAAACTCTGCCTCTTCCTTCGGGGATAACAGGCATGACAAAGTTAGTCTCAGCAAGTCAGCACCCGGTGCACTGTCTTGTATTGCACTCTAGCAAAAAACAAAAACGTGAAGAGTGACTTAAAATTAAAAATACAGATAATATAAGGTCTAATGAACTCCCTGATCACCGCAACCTGGGAAGAGCTACAGAGATTGTCATTTGTCCAGGCCATCTAGTCTACTGCCAATCCATAGGTACATCTGCACCAATGATGACAATATCCCCCACAGTAACACAGGTCTTTAAATCATCTGTGGGAGAGGTCGGTATTCAGCGGTGGTCGTTTATGACCAATTTTGATTTTATGACCTCACTGGAAGAATCCCTCCTGCCTGACAAATTAGATAATAGCTTATTCTTTATTGTTAACCTGACGTGTGTAGGAGTGTGTTGGTGGTAGTACTCAAATGTAGGTAGTCAAACACACATCAGTGTCTCGGGAAGCATGTTAAGCAGTTGGTCGCGACTGTCATTTGTAGATCTTTGACAGTAGTTACAGGTAGTGAGAAGCTCAAAAGACGACTAGCCTAAGCAAAGGGTTTATCATTTACCCAATGACTGGATTGTGAAGGTCAGATAGGCAGTCGCTGGTTGGAGTCCAACACCAATCTAGTTGAGAAAAGGCTATGGAGAAGATGATGACTATGATATCAGTTATAGCAAATTGACATTGACATAATTTTGATTTCCGTAGTGCAAATGACACTGGTGTGCTTATACAGTTGACTGTACGTTATCCACTTGCAACTCTTGCGCGAGTTGGCGTTAGTGGATAAGACTCACAGACTCGCTGTTACAGGTTACTGTCCTCACTGTGGAATTTGGTTGAGGATGTTAACGATATAAAACAGGCTAGAGACTTTCTAAAAGGTTCACCAATATCCAGACATCAAAGGACATAGGTAGATTGTGATGGAAGAATTTTGTAACAGCACACGTGATCAGTGATTGTCTTTACGCAACCGTGAGCTTACTTTAATGATTTAACTTAATACAATCCTAAATAAGAGTTATTTGCGTAAACAAAGTTGAAGTTTGTAACAAAAGTGGGTAGGATGAGAATTTATTAATTTATAATTATTCGCCAGTCAGATTTTTTTCGCACTGAAGCCTCTGTGCGAAAAAAATCGAATGCTGTAACATGTTTTATTGACGAGGTTGACAGAATGGTGCACGATTGGATATAGAATGCTACTGGCTGATGGATTCAGATTCAACCCCCGGGGATGTTATCGGGTACTGGGTAGAACCTAGATGTGTTCGCACAGAAGTGTGAGGATTGACACAAGAAAACCTATCCTCAGATGTACATAAGTGAAGACGGGTTGTGGATAATGATGATGAATATGAAGTGGCGACAAGTCATCACATCAACGTCGTCAACTTTCTAGCTATTTCTCTTTTCGGGGATAAGTAAATCAGCAAGCATTGAATTAACTCATTATAACCAATCAAGACAAGTTTATTGATGATCTTATCAGTTTATGATATGGTATTACACCGTTTATAGTCGTAGCTATTAATACAATGTTGCAGATTTATAGATTTGGTTACGTTTGACATTCTTGCATTCATAATTATAATCACAACATAATTAATGCGTGTTTTATAAAGACGTTGAGTTAATCCCTACAAAGGAAGCAAGAGACGCACAGTTTGCAGTTATGTAAAAGTTGTTTCTATATGTAGACTTAGATACACTCAGCGGCACGGAATCTTGGCCAAGCGCTTATCTCGCGATTTCAAAAGTTTTAAGTGTTTCTGATGAATGTTTCTTGTGCAGGTATATCAAAAAATGTTTACTTTTAGTTCAAGAGGGTAATCCATTATGTTTAAGTGCACCACGACGAAACTTTTAATTTACAGTTGAATCGGGTCATTTGAGAGACTAAGTTCACGTTTTAAATTTGTGTGTTGTGAAAAGTTTACTGTTCGGTTTTTGAATTATTGTGATTTTATGTTTTTAATTCAATAAGTAAAGGTGCTTTAAAAGCAATAAAAATGCCTCTAACACCAGCACAGGTTTCACAAGCCGTTGCGTTAATTAACCAAGGGCTGACACAGCGTGAAGTTGCTGTTGCTCTTAACGTACCACGGTCATCAATGCAGTATGCCCTTAAAAGATACCAGGAGACAGGCCAGTACACTCGCAGGCCAGGCAGTGGAGGCATAAGGTGCACATCGGCCCGAGACGACCGCTTAATTGTCCTGGAGATTTTGAGAAACCGCTACCTGACCGCTGTTGAGATACGCCAGCGGCTTCAAATTGTGAGAGGCGTTAATGTTAGTGAGCGTACGGTGAGAAGACGAATGGAGGAAGTCAATTTAAAAGCTTGTAGACCAGCACGAGGTCCAGAACTTCTCAGACAGCACCGTGTAGCTCGACTTCACTTCGCACGAGAACACGTTAACTGGACCCACGAGCAATGGGCTAGAGTATTGTTCACAGACGAGTGTCGAATAGCTTTACGTTCTCCAGATGGTCGAGAACGAGTGTGGCGAAGAAGAGGAGAGCGGTTTTTACCCATTACTACCACTCAAACAGTGAGTTTCCATGGAGGCTCAATAATGGTATGGGGAGGCATAAGTTCCGACGCACGTACAGAGTTGGTTATCGTCGATAATCGGCTAACAGCTGTTCGATACATCGAGGAAGTTCTTCAGGAACACGTAATGCCATATTCAGGGTTCATTGGACACGACCAATTCCTCCTAATGCACGATAATGCACGCCCACACGTTGCACATTGCGTTGAAGAATATCTGGAAGAGGTTGGCATACAAAAATTGGAATGGCCAGCTCGTAGCCCAGACTTAAACCCAATTGAGCATATCTGGGACATGCTCAAAAGAAAGAAGTCCAGCTCCAACCCGCCGGAAACTCTAAACCAGCTACGAACTGCAGCGCTGGCCGCTTGGCGCAGTATACTGCAAGTTGATGTCCGAAACATCATCCAAAGTATGCCAGATCGACTGCAGGCAGTTATCAGGGCTAGAGGAGGAAACACCCGATATTAAAACGTATAGACAATAACGAAAAAGACCTTATTTTTTATTTTGTAGTGTTTTTAAATTTATAGTGAAAAATTCCTAATTTCAGTGAAAGTGCGTGATTTTAAAAACTGATTTATTGGTGAGGTAATCTTTTAATTTCTAAGTTCTTAAAGCATAAGAGACACGTATTAAAGCCACTTACCCTTTATTTATTGTCATAAATGCAAATTCAAATTTTTTTATGCAAATAATCAGCAAAATCACGAGTGGCCAAGTTTCCGTGCCGGTGAGTGTATTTATAAGTTCCAAGTTCAATATTTCTTAGTTAATGAATGAATAATAATATTATAGGTGTTCGGCGACCCGAATGCCTATGCTAATCTTCAATAGTAGCCACGTAGGATGCCCTTCAGGTATCCTAGAGACATAAAGAAATAGACGGAGACCTAGCCTTTGCCCTCCTTGTTTTTAACCGACTTCAAAAAAAAGGAGGAGGTTCTCAATTCGGCAGGTAAATATATATATTTTTTTTTTATGTTTGATATGTTATACACACAAGACGTCACGCCTGTTTCCCCCAAGGGTTAAGCAGAGGTGTAGGTACCTCTACCTATACTAAGTACATCCACGTTTTGTCATTCCATTATGAAAGTCCCATGTTACAGGTAGCGAGTCTATTGCCATCAACAGTACTACCTACAAAGATATTAATGGTGTTTATTTCAGTAAGCAGGTTGTTAAAACACTTCTACACGTCAACTTTGTTTTTGTTTTTTTTTTTAAACTAGGTAGGTGATGTCTGGATTTTCCTATCTGACTACTCAGGGAAGAAACACCAAGACAAACTAGCAAGTCTTTTTATTAAGTCAGGACCAAGCAGATTAAAATATAGAAAACTAAACATAAACATACCCCATCTCTTCGCCGTTCTTCCCAGGAAGCTGTGTTCTTCAGGATTATAGATCGCATTCATAAATCGAGAGAAACACGTCCCGGGCGGAGGGGGGGCACGGATCCATTCCTCAACTCCATTCGCTTTGGTGGCCATTTTGATCCCGATATACCTACTTTATATTTGATTAAAAACTTTCGATTTTTATCGTGTGTAGGAACAGGGATGTAAATGATACGCGACCGTCATCCGCGGCGGTGTCGGGAACACTGCGCTGCGCGTACGCAGCTCGAGTTGCGGTTCAAGTGTTCAATGGGCGTCGTTTGTAAATGTCTGGTTTCTATGATTGATGTTCGTTTGGGTGTTAAGAAAGATCTAGTGGTTTAGTTTGTGATAAGTATTCGGATTTCTATACAATTACTAATTTATTGTGATTGAAATAATTTAGTATTGGCATGCCCGCGAAAATTGTCTGGTTACAGCAAACATTATTGTTTACAAAACATTGAGTCCAAACGGTAGGTTAAAATAAAATGATTTACTTGCATGTAGGTACTTAAATAATAATTACCTTACATAATAATATTTTCACAATTTAGTTGCAGTAACCTTCACATTACGATAAAGTATTAGTAAGTACTTTACATTGGCACAATATTTATAGATATGCAGGTATACTTACCAAGTTTATCACTACATAGTATAAAACAAAGTCGCTTTCTCTGTCCCTATATCCCTATGTATGCTTAAATCTTTAAAACTACGCAACGGATTTTGATGCGGTTTTTTTTAATAGATAGAGTTGTTGAAGAGGACGGTTTATATGTATAATACATGCACCCGTGCGAAGCCGGGGCGGGTCGCTAGTTTTATATATACCTAAACTGTAACAAACACTGTCTTTACAGCTTTGTTTCAGCTAGACTTCATATACACACTTCATCTAATACAATTAGTACCTAAGCTAAAGTTCCCTACACTCATAAATAGCATAATATCACGCCTGTAATCCCCGAAGGGTTAGGCAGAGGTGTTCCTTCCGAAGAGTACACCCACATTTCACCAGTCATGTTTAAGTACCATGTAACAGAGGGCGAGCCTATTGCCAACAACCGGGCACAAATCCAGACTCCGTGGCTGCTACTGAGAAATTCCTGATGAAAAAACCCAATATCTATTTGCCCGACCCGGAAATCGAACCCAGGACTATCATGCTCAGCAGTCGCGATTGTGACCACTAGACCCTCATACGGGGTGGAAGCACGTGAGAGCGGTTACCACGTATTCAGTAGATCATTGTAAACCCCCCTCCATATAGATTTTTTAAAATTAAATTTTAAAAAAAACGGCTGTTTCCTACAAAAGTACAATACCTACACGGTGAAAATGTATGGAACAGCTGTTTTTTTTTTACTATCCGATGAAAAATTTCTATGTTGGGGGGCTCAGAATGATGTACTGAATACGTGGTAACCGTTTTCGCGTCGCTGTCGTCCACCCCGTATTATACGAGTTGTACCTTGTATGTTACAGAAACTAGTAGTTGTAACTTGTACTTACAAGAAACTTACAGAGAAGTCTTGTGTGTTTTTTGTCCAGAACCCAGTAATTTCACGAAAACTCCGACCCAGCCACATGCCTGCGACACTCGTGAACACGTGCAAGGGGAACATGTGTGACAGATCGCCAGTTTTACAATTCACCAGATGAGGTTTTGTGACCACCAGACAACCATTAAAAGGTCGGTAGATATGCATGTCGACAACGCAGGTTACAGGTGAGGAATAAAGGTCGAGAAGTCTGTAGAATAAAGAGTAGCCTATGTATAAAAAAAAACAATATAATAGTGCATATTTTTACTTAGGATCTAAGTTTTTACCCGCGTCTTAATCTGTCTTGTAGTCTCACACACAAACAGGTGGACACAGGTAGCGGGATGGAATTCAAAATCTCCCTGAATCTGATCTTTATCTGTCAGGGTTTAGCAATAATTTCGTTATAAACTTTTGAAAAAAAAACTTGTAATAGCTCCCCCGAGATGTCACCAACTGTTTTAGGTGCTTATGTTGCCCCAACACCACACGGTTGGTTTCGGCTTCGAACGTCACGTGACGTTGAACCATTAGATATGATAGAGAAAGATGGAACTGTTAATCTGTTTTATATTAAAATATTACGCGGTCCACCAACTTACAAACCATAAATAAGGTGGTGTCTAGATCTCACCTTATTTTATTGGATTAGCCGATTTTTGATTAGATCAGTCTCTTACAATTCTTTTGTCTATTCCGGAATTTGATGAACTAAGACTGTGCACTGTAATTGATGACACTGCTGATAGAATCGATTTATTTTGCTGCTCTCTGAATGAATTCACAAAAACAACATTGTATGTGTTATGTTACTTAAGATAGTTATATTAGTAGTTTAATTTAGGATCACGCTAACGCATTAGGAATTCCCTGTAATGTTAGTAGTGTTTGTGATAAATAAATAAATAAATAAAAATAAATAAATTCCCTTATCACAACCAACTCCTGATAAACATATTGGTGGAGTGCCCGCCTGGCATTATCCGAGCCTTTTTCTTCTTAGTAAGAAGGGTCAGGTGATGCATAGCACTGACTTTAATCGCCATAGTTATGTAGGTACATAGATACAGAATATTGTCTTGATCAGCCTCCTGGACGACATGTGTCATCCCACAGGCAGTCCATTCTCCGGTAGAACCTAAATGAACGAATGAACCGACCTTGGAGTAAAGGTCAGCTACAAGGGAGTGATTATTACCGCGACGACTAGTCTGGACCGCATCCGTACTTACTTCCACATTACAGCAAAGAGGGCTTAATGGTGTAAAGGTGCGTATACACCATTATTTTTAGGTCGTTCTGGATCCGAATACCATGAACTCGATCATCGAACTCGAAACGATTGGGACTATTTTTTCAAAAAATAACAATAAAAAAAACACGAAAGAATAAATTTAATGTTTTTTTTTTTTAATAATGAGTATTGATCGATGAATGAATTTTTTAATGGGTATCGTTCGCATGTGTTGCCGATCGTGGATACGTTTTACACACACATATGCATTTGAGTTCTCATTATTGCAAAAAAAAAACATTAAATTTGATTCTTTCGTGTTTTTTTATTGTTATTTTTTGAAAAAAATAGCCCCAATCGTTTCGAGTTCGATAATCGAGTTCATGGTATTCGATTCCAGAACGACCTAAAAATAATGGTGTATAGCAAGCTTTTAGTCGTTCAATATACCCAGTACAGCTTAGATACTCGAATGACACAGAGAACACGGAAACGCCGCGTCTGCAGAAAGCAGGAGATATTCTTGTTGCTACTAATAAAATTCAAAGTCTATTACTGTTATATTTTCCTTATTATGGGACAATAAATAAACAACATCATATGTTTACCTACACATACAAATATAGGTTATTAAGTACATTATCCGCATGTTAACAAAATTGATATTAGGTTGGTGGGTTTCTATGAAAAATTTAGACAATGCCGCGACCACTGCGACGTGTCCAATCCATTCATTATTATCGGAGCTAGTGGAAGAGATACTGGGGCAATATGGAGTAACATTAATAAACTAGCCACTAACTAGCAGCTGAAAAAACGCCGGTGTAAGTGCCGCCTTAGATTGCCGCGGTGCGTTCGAAACCCACTCGTTGCACTCTTGTGGGCCCACTTAGCTAATACAGGAATGACACACGCTGCGTTCTTATTGTTCGTTATACAGTGTATTTTTTCAGTGGGACAGTATGGGGACCGAATCTATATAAGTTACCGGGACTCTTTCATAGGAACCATTTATAATGAAAAAAAAAACTTTTTTGCTAAAACAAAAATTAACGACTTCCAAAAAAAACACGAAAAAGTGGAAAATAACTTCCTTCCAGTTATTTCACCCTCTTTAATTGTGGTATAATGGTGTCTCATACAAATTCTTGTCGATTCGAGTATTCATTCGACTTCGTCCGCAAAAATTGTGATAATTTGCATCATATAAATATAATTTATAGCCTATGTTACTTCCTGTTAGTTTAGCTTTCTATTGGTGAATTTTTTTTAAATCGGTCCAGTAGTTTCGGAGCTTATTCGGTACAAACAAACAAAAAAATCTTTCCTCTTTATAATATTAGTATAAATAACTCATAAACTACCTAAGCAATGTGAGTATTTATATAGGGGCACCGCGCGAGCTTCCTACCAAATGAAATAAGCATCACGTAAATCACGAAATTATGAGATAACTTGAACATTTTAAAAAATACAGCCGAATTGAGAACCTCCCCCTTTTTAGTAGTCGGTCAAAGAGCCATTGTTTTCTAAAAAAGTTTGCCGATATCTCTAATAGAATCGAATTTCTTAACACTGTCCATAGAAAAAACATTATTTAAGTACCTGCCTATAACACCATCATTATTACCTATTAATTTATAGGACGTGAAGGCGTTTCCACCAGAGATGTGCGAGGATGCGAGGGATTCCTAATGGAAACACCAAATTTAAATTACCGACCTGAAAATCGAACCGAAACTAGACCACTGTAGCAGTATATTAACTGTCTATCAGATAAATAGTCTTTAAGAAACTGAAGATCAAAATGAAATAAAAACAAAGTAATTATTTTTAAAGTTTTATTGCTTAAAAATATATTTCAGGCACTTTGATATGGAAAGATATCGTTCACTCTAATATACACATTATTGCCTTATCATAAAGCTTACAATTGTATGGAATATTTATCGACACATACATGTCTTACATTGGATTAAAACGTTAAATCATTGGACGGATATGGAATGAGATTCATTGCATAAAAGAACTTCCCTTTAGCGAAGTCGGTTAAATGTATTTTTCGTGAAAATTCCCTATAGGAATATTTCCTTCGTACATCTTAGAATGAACCATGTGTAAAAAGTATAGTCAATCTCGTATATGCTTTACCACTTTTAACAAGAACTCCCCTGTAAATTAAAACTTCACTAAGGTTGAAATTATCTAACTGTTTTACATTAGTCTTGAAGCAAAAAGATCTTAATATTTCATGAAGCTGCAATTGACATTCAACCTTAAAGTGGGAAAGCAATTACTAGGTTGACTTGACATAACTAATGTAGAAAATAAAAATAAATCTATATAAAATTAAAACACATAGAAATGCTAATTCGTACAAAAATATAGTTAGTCATAAGTAGGTACTATAAGTACAACGTAAAAAACTAAACTATTTGAAGCTTTTTGTCATTATTTTGTTTCGAAGGCCAATGGAAACTATCAGTCAGTCTTAGGTGTTCAGATTCTGATATGAGATTAGGTACATTATAATATTAAAATTATACATTAAGCATACAAGTTTTAACGTGACTCTTCACGGCAGGCACTCTGTACAAAAAACTAAGTAAATGTACTCAAAAATTATTGCTGGGAATCGACTTTTTTTGGGGTGAAAAATCACGATACTGTAGGACTCAATGTGACGCACTCAAAACATTGTGTTGATGTAGGCATTGAATACTACAAGGAGCATGGAGGTATTTAACGTAAAGTTATAGCATAAAAAACTTGTGAAAAAATTTGAACTTTGACCTCCAATATCTTCGTAACAAGAAGGTTCTCCGGTGAGGTCCAGAACAAAAAAATGAGCACAATGACGTGAAGAACGAGTCAGTGCCTTTTAGCTTCGTGAAGGGTTTTTTTGCACCCATTAGTATAACGATTAATTATTTTAGCAGTATAATTTTTATACAGTAAAAAAATGTTGAATTTTTTGGAATGAAGTAACACCCGGTATACGAAACGATAATCATCGTCGCGTCAAAATTAAACGCAAGTCAATTAATGCAATAGTTTTGTACATAATTTATTCAACCATTCCTAGTAGTTTACGCGTGTTTAACAATTTGTTAGGTTGCGTTACGGAGCGTTAAACTGTCATGTGTTAAATAAAAACCTAATTTTTATACTATTTAATGAAACTCGAAAGCTACTCTGTTAAATTAAAGTACATGGTAATTTCATTCAGTGATAAACCTGCACTGGGCATAAATGCGTCAAAAGTCTGTATGAAAACATACACAGTATTCTTATAAACTAAACAACACAACACACAAAATATTTAATATAATATACACACAACATATATATAGGCATATCAAAAGGATTACAATCATTGGACGGATTATTTAAGTCAAGCTTATTCATAGTGCTATATTATTAAATGAGCTGCCAACACAGAAATCTTCAAATAGAAGGCGCTATGTAAAAAAGAATCTAGTATTATAATAATTGTTTTATTATCATTATCTATCTGTCATCTAGTCATCATCATCTGCCTAGCCCTTTTCCAACTATGTTGGGATCGGCTTCCAGTCTAACCAGATGCAAAATAGCCTGCCTATCTGACCTCCACAACCCATTTTTAAGGTAACCCCTTAATACTATGGATACCCATTATAAAACAAACTTCGTGAAACTTGTTAAGTTGAGAAGGCTTTTTTTGGACCAGCAAAGAAATTTTTTTCGCTTAATTCTTTGTTACATAACGCCCCCTTAACATTCAAGTAGATAACCAGTTACCTATTTTCAAGTTTGTCGTTTATAAATAAGTTATATAATATCTTCTACATAAAAGTAGTCGCAATGAATGAAAAATCTGTAAACCACGTATTTATTTCAAGTTAATGTTATAAAAAAACGCAATTATTATAGCTACCTAGAGATTCCAATAGTTTTCGAGTCTTTTAATGATTAAAAATACATACATAATTTCGCACTGGCACTTTCATGATTCAAAAATACAATTTTCTACCTCATATTATTTGGTCTACTGGAAAGACCAAGTTTTAAAATGCAAATCTCACACTATTATTGCAATAGAACTATTTCTTACATACATACAATGAACTAAAGGCTTTGGTCTACTCGGTCTACTGAAAAGACCGGGTACAGTAATACCCTGAAATATGTTTTTTTTCTAGTTTAGTACTACCAATTCGTTTTTGCACACGTTTTGGACTTTGGTTATTCTTTTATTTATCTAAAAAGTCTTATTAAAGAAGAACACTTTGGCGACCCTGGCAGTATCTTTACAATTATGTATACTTAACACACATATTTTTTATCGAAACATATATTTGTCAATGTATGAATACCAGCCCAGCCTCACTGATTTCTTTTTTTCTGTCACCTCCTTTTACATTCTATTAAGCTGTAAGTAATGTATTAGGCCTTTTTATCAATAGGTATTGATAAAGAAAGCTTTAAAGAAAACATACATATTGTCAGGATATTACTGTACCTGAAACGAGTCGAGTAGATACATTTGGACGGATTGAGTAGTAACTATTCGACCATCAGTTCAAAGTGTACGACTCCTAAACGTTCTCTTCTGTCGTACTTGATGTTCTTGGCCCAGGCACGACACTCGATGTTAATCAGGATTCCGGCTGAAAGAAAAAAATAAGTTATAAATATATACTTAAACAGGCCAGTTTAAGAACCGTCAGAGGTGTATGGTCCACCCATATTGCACCGGCTTCGGGTCAACATTTTACTATTAACGAAGCACCAGCAATGTAACAACTAGGGAATGCAATCTCGTCTCGCCGAGATCCCGATCTCGCGAGATCCCGGCCATATTTTACGAGATTGTATCTCGTCAAATTTCGTACGAGATCTCGCGAGATAACGAGATCGACATTGGCATGCAAAATCAGAAGTCGTCTGTCAGATGATACTCTCGACATGATGTGTTTTTTGAGAAGCCATTTTCAGACAAACTAACTTGCCTTTCCGTACCTTGATAACTTCATCTGACTTCTACTTTAAACTTTTTTTATACGATCTCACAACATTTATTTGACAACTTGTGAAGTTAAGTTTTTGTTTTGTTGTATTTATTTACCATAAGTAATGTCCCTATTACTCTTAATTATTGAAACTAAAGTAATAATTTACAAAGGACTAAATATAGATAATTATTGTTTTGTTACCAACATTGTAAGAATTTGAACTGATTAGCTACAGTAGGTATAATAATTATAGACATAAACAAATGTTATTAGAGTTAGAGACAAAATAATAAGTACTCTGTTGATTTTTAAAATAAAACTTACATTATTTTTATAACTAAGCAACGCAGTTTCTATTTAATTACATATCATGTCAATTACTAGTTCTTAAAACAAGCATTTGCATATGTTTTAATTGCGATTCTCTCAATCTCGCGAGATCCCGTAATTTGCGAGATCTCGCGAGACTGGGTTTTGAGTCTCGCGAGATCTCGCTAGGCGGAAATCTCGTACGAGATTGCATTCCCTAGTAACAACCACAGAATATCACAATTATTGGGCAGCGGCAAAGGGAAATAGCAATAAACATTCAGGGATAGACGCCACATTTAGCAATAGCACTTGCAGGGAAACCTGGCAGTCTTATGGCAAATTTAAAATTGAACTGTAAAACATTGAGTATATCGTGGATTGATGGCGCCATGGTACAACAGGCAGCGCGATCTAACAATTAGTTTTGTTAACTAATAATATCGTTACCGGAAACGCAAGCGCGAGTGTTGCGTCCCCTCTACCGACGATCATGTCCAAGCGATAGGGCGCGCTGGCGTTTCCGGTGTGTTGTAGTGTTGCAACACTCGGTCCCTTCACCAGTCCTCGCTTCAACCCCTCTACCCACGACAGTGCCTACTTCTACCTAAAACCACGTCGGATCGTGAAGAAGACCCGATGCTACTCGTCTCGGCCACCCACGATGCGACAAGTATAATATAAGGTCGTGCTCCGATGTCCACATGCAGTGGTAAAAACCTACCATCAGGTCCTTTTTGCCACACAATAACGTAAAAAGTGCATTATAAACAAGGTACTCACTCCTGGGCCTCTCCAAGTGTATAGCGACCAGGGGACTCAGGTACCCCTCGGCGTTCTCATACGGGTAGAAGTATCCTGGGAAGCCGGGGAACGGCAGGTAGTTGATGGGGCCGATGTTCTCTTTGTCAGCCGGGGTCTCTCCTTGGCATGATACCCACACCATGTCACCCTGGAAAAATACATTTATTGATTGGAAAAAGGCGCTTCACGAAGCTAAAAATCACTTGTTCTGTGTACCTTCTGGTTACGGAGATATTGAAGGTTAAAGTTCCTATACTATATTTCACGTTTTTTACGAATACTATTTTTTTTAATTTTATTACTTTAAATACCACCATGTGAACAGTACAGTTGCATACATCCATAAACGCAATGTTTTGGGCGCGTTACATCTCGCGCTACCGTATAACAAGTGATTTTGCACACAAAAAATAAGCCGTTCACAGCATAATTTTTGCTCGATGTAAACTTGCTTAGATGACGGCTAGGTGATGGTTACTTTAAAATCCTGTGTAGCCAGCCGCACGGGTCGACCTTCAACGTTAAATAACGCTTACCGAGGTCGGTCTATGGGTGATCCATAGCACATCGAGACCCCACCGTGCCTCGGAAAGCAAGTTAAGCCAAAAGCCCGAAAGACTGACAACCAGTCTCACCAAGAGGTATCCTATTAACCTGTATTGTACTAACTGGGTCGTCGAGGTCAGATAGGCACTCGCTCTACGTAAAATAATGGTATTTAGCTGTCCGTTTTGACGGGATGTCGACCCCAATATAGTTGGGAAAAAACTAGGCAGATGACAAGACAGTTTAAATGAAGATTTTTGTATTTATGATGGAAATACTAACATAGTTTGGGTTATAGTGGGTGAGGTTCCAGATATTCTGCCGCAGTTGTAACGGCATCTCCTCGGGAAGGTCGTCCCACCCCATGTAGAACTCAGGCCGCCAGCCGTAGATTCTGTAACACATTATCAGACTATGATGTTCCCACTGGAAGGACCCAGGTCCCAGACCTCTTCTCTCAGAGAGCAAGTGGACACTGGGACAGTGCAAAAGTTACGGTTTACGGTTCAATTATGGTAACTTTACGATAATTCAGGTACTTTTAATTATTTGAAGTATGACTGGACTGCCTCGTTGACCTAGAGTAGTCCTGGGTACGATTTTTAGGTCAGGCAGTGGCAGCGATGGTAACGCTACTGCGATGCCTCAGCTCTCTCTGATGCTCTGCTGTCAGATGTCCCAAGGACGCGGTGGTACAATCACCTCACGTAACCAAAGCGATCGGTCTCACGATTTAAAGAAAGAAAAAATATTTATTTGTGGACATGACGTGTATACAAACTGACAAAAATATTAAACATACAACGCATAACAAATTACAAATACAACAGGACGGAATAAAAAAAGTTGATAGCTTGCACGTTGTGACTGCGTCAGCCGACAAGCAAGCGTTCGTCGCGTTTATGATTATAATACTACTTTTTTAGAAAACTGGAAGGTGCCCTCAGCCGGCTGCAGCCCGCAGAAGGTTTACTTGTTGGCGTGGCGATCGCTTTGGTTAGGATGCAGCCTCCGGCTAGGGACCGAAAAAATTACTAGTAGGGGTTGTTACATGGTTAGTCAGCTTATAAAAACCGGTTCACGCACAGAGTTCAATTTTGTACGTAAAAATCGCTCGGTGCTTTGTGGCTTTCATTCTGGTTTATTAGCAATATTAAAATGGTTAACCCATTTATCATAAGGGTTAACCCGTATTTTGGTTAATCAGGGTTATAGGCGCCACGCCTCTACTTCAAAATTAGCCAGTATAAGCTAGTGAATGTGAGTGCATGTGAGTAATTTCCAGATTAAAAGGAAATGTTACTTTGGTTGGAAAACTATAGCTACGATGCCTACCCTTATCCGGAAAAACTACAACCCCTCTCATACAGGTAGTCCTAGTTCAGGGGTTGAGACCACATTGGTGTAGGTAATGTTTATTGAAGTTGTAGAAATAAATTTATTATTATTTATTTTATGTCTAGGTGTAACTGGTTAACCTTTTAACCCGATTAATCGGTCCCTGGCACGGGCTGGCCATCTGCCTGGAATTTAATAGTATAAATTAACCAAATCACAAAAAATCACTGACTTGTTCAACTTCAAGAATATGCAAGGTGAAGACTTGTGAAAAGAGAAGTGATTCTCATCGATGCATGGGTCCCAGCCGCGAATGTCCACGTCGCACACCTTCCCGGGGGGCGGCGGTTTGTTGAAGTCACAGTTGTAGATGTTCTGCCCGGCGCCCGCCGTCTGACCCTTCTTCTTGTAAACTGTACACAGATTGAAGATACATTTATTTAAGGTGCAAGCCCGCCAAATTCCAATTTTCTTACGTTTTTTTCAATTTGCAGGTTATTGTCAGGTTGTATGTTGAACAAAATATGATTCGCGACCGAAACAAAAGTTCATTTCATCCCATTGAATGTCTTTGATGAAATAGTCATTCAATGGGATACCCTGGCGCTTAAGAAAAGAGGAAACTGTCCCTTCGTTCGCAGCGGCGAGATTCTATCACGCACTGGATATTAATGGAGCGTATCGCAGTACGTCAGAAAAGCGTACTATTGGATTTTCAACTTTCCACGCGATATTCGCGTTAAATAATCGTCCGTGGCGACAGGATCCTAAATATTAAAAGTTTACTAATACTGAGGTCGCTAATAATGGACATCGAGTCTTGAAAGAGAGGACGCTCTACAGTCCTACTGTGAACGGACAGTACAAGCGAGCACATAATTATTTGCTCTTTATTATTTTAAAAACACACAAAAAGGTTGCAGCAAATAGTGTCAATAAGCCTGGCCGTTTTTCGTGAAAAAAATATTTTGAAAGCCATTTGTCTCAAGAAAAATAAATATGAGAAAACTTAATGGCATCCTATTTATTTTCATTGACAATGGCCAATGTTTGTTCGTAGTATCAAAACTAAAGAGGTCGCATAGATAATTTGTTTTTTTTAACATACTTTATTAATCAGTCCATCGGATGAATCGAATGCGAACGGCGAAGTTAACGAAACGAGTTTTTTTATCGCTATTAATACTAGGGAAAATATTTCCAAATAACTTACCCGACAAGAAATCAATCAGCTGATCTTCCCAGTACTTATAGCTCTCGTGTCCAGTCCCCTTATACCAAATCAGGGTGCTTCGAACATCGGGCGGCAGCGGCCGGAAGCCTAACCCAGGGCTGGTGCCAATCACACTGTACTCCTGCTGCAGGCGTGGCACACGAGGGTTGATGAAGTGCTGGAGGAACGTCACCATGCACATCGCGAAGAGGGCTATTAAAGCTGCATAGAAGATCGAGTAGAAGATCAGGATTTTCCCTGTAAGAAAGAAAATGAAATAAAAAATCTTCGGAGTTTATGTAGTACAATTCAACAAGTTCAAGTGGTTGTATGAATGTTTGGATAGGCGCCATATTGATATTGTAGATAAATTAAGAATAACGTAATGGAATTATTTTTGTGATTTTTTTTTCCAGACTAATTCCTCATCAGCATTGTCAGCCAACATAATTTACGTATAGGTACAAATAAATAAAATTCAAGTGTCTGTTTGTAATATCAAAATAACAGCTTTTTACTGAATGCATATGAAAGTATATACGGTACTTAGAACAAAAACACATTATTTTCCATTTTTGTCTGTCTGTCTAGCCTCCGAAACAGCTGGACCGATTTTAACGGGACTTTTACTGGCTGATGTTATAATGTCTAACATAGGTTACTTTTATTTAGAAAAAATATATATACGGTCGAATTGAGAAACGTCCTCCTTTTTTGAAGTCGGTTAAAAATAATTAGCGTTCCGTGCAAAAAAAAATTAAAACCCTTCAAATTGGTAACAAAATTTGATTCAAAAAGGGAAGTAGTATTTTTTATAATAATACTTCCTATAAACGAAGGTCGCCGCCAATAACAAGTAACAAATAAATAATCCGGCTGTCATTGTACCAATTCTCGTGTCTTGATAGCCAAGAGCTTCGAGGAACATCTCTCGAGACTCGTTAGGCGGTTGGATCAAAGGCCTGATTCAGAAGGCAGTACTCGTCGATAGGGTTAGCACTCTGAGGAGGTTCCTGTCTCTGGAGGTCTAACTACTGGTAGATTAGACCCTGCTCACGAAATCGGAGAATAATTTTAAATATTTTCATATTAAAAAAAAAAAGATAAACTTTTATTGTGATAACTTATTATTTATGGCTTGTGTGTATTGCACTAGTTGGTTACTTTATTACACATACAATCTCAACTTCAACTATTCAATCTATTCTTTTTTTTTAAACAGTGGAACATTAACTTCAAGTTAAAATCTGTGCTATTGTTTGTGTCTGCTAGCACAATTGTTTTTACTCAAATTGAAATGTACTCCTAATCAGTTCTTGTTATTCTCACAAAAATGTTATCTTTGCAAAAAACTCTCAACCTTTTGCTGTTAGGTCAATACCCTAATCAGAAGTAACAATAATCATAATGTTTAAGGTGGCCGATTTATTTAAACAAACAAATCTTATTACAGAATCAGGGTTGTTTCTCATGATCCTCCTGATATTTAAAACATAATAATTTTAACACAAAGGCTTAATTTAAGTTTTGTATCTTCTGAATAAACTTTTTACATCAAAATGGATCCGCTTTATTCTCCGAATCTATAAAAAGCTCTTATTTTATTAGGAAGTTCAATCTATCCTATTGCAAGATTTAGTTAACCAATCTAGAAAACTCAAGAGCCTCTATTTTATCTTAATAGCTTTAAGCCCATTGTAAGAAGATCATATACTTCACATTATGGAAAACAAAATGAATATTTAACATTCAAAACTTAATGATAGTTCAGAGGCCCAGACAGGAGCCAAAATGTTTTTAAATATTGGTCTTGGACAGTAGTAGATAAGATTAAGTGAGAAGAAGAAATTGAATAATAATAATAATATAATATTTTGGGACAACCAACACACTGCCATCTGATCCCAAACTAGGCAGAGCCTGTACTATGGCAACCAGACAACTGATAAACATACTTATATATTTCTAAATACATAAGTACATATTATAGATAAAAATAGAATCGAGTCAAAGAACCTTTGACTCAATTGATACACAGGCCTATAAAAAAATGCCTTATCTATTCTAACATGCTTAAATAGTAATTGTTTGTTGTTAACTGTTATTTTTAAGAAGTATGATGACTTTTTGGCCTTTAACATGGTGGCAGAGCATGTTTCTTTCTCCCATAAAATCTATTAGAACATCGTTATGATTTAGGGGTTTTTTATGAAGGTATCACACATTTTTTTATTATACTTCATAGTTACAAGATCTTATAATAATATGTACTCTTGACATTTGGGATATAAAGAAGCTTTCTCTACTGAAGCCATATAAAAATGTATAATCAATTTGTAAAGATGAAGAAGTCAACTACAGTCCATTCACAGTTATATTGCCTGTGGCTAGACTGAAGGTGGCTTATTTTTGACTATACAAAAGTGCCTGTCACAGGACTTTTTGACATAATGCTTGAGTTTGAGTTCTTGTAATGGCAACTGCTTGCTATCTCCTTCAAAACCCTGGTAATCAGGAGACCTGGTGTAATAACAACTAGCATAAATTATTTCTATTTCAGCTTAATTAAAGATTCCTAGAACAGACAGAATATAAGGCTTCTAAGCAGATTAGCCATGCTTGAAAGATATTTATGTGATTATTTCTGCTGGCTGCCAGGATTTATTTCTAATTAATTGGATAAACAACTTAGAGCATTGTCTCTGATCTTTTCGCTCTTGAACTAGTATGATTGCGCTTTGATCTAAGTGAAGGCATAAATAGGTTTAGAAATTATGTTCTGGAATGTTTCCAAACTTCTCTAGACTGTTTGCTGAGAGTTCAAAAAGTACTGGATATATAGAAGTAAATTTGTGATTTGAATAAAATAGTGAAAATAATGTTGAGACCTCTCAATCGTTATAAATTCAGAGTCATGACATGAGTAACAACGAAATTACAACAGGAGAGCATCGCCTAAACTGCCAACAAGCCACGCCCTCCAAACAAGACTTGTTTCACAACAAATATCATGAAATACCGAAAATTGATTAATGTGAAAGACGCAATTTATGAGTCTTTCGATTTCATGAAAACATGTAAATAAAAAAGTTCACTGACCCCAACTTTCAGGCGTTCGTCCCAGTATTTCACCTGTTTCATCATTGTAGAAAAAATTACTAAATTTCTGCTTTCCAGGCCTCCGTGAAGGTTTTGTATCCATTTGGAATTCTTCCAGTCTAGGATTCCTGATCATCTTCGATTTTGAAAGGCAGTTTCTTTTATAAAATCTCGAATATAACTGAATAAATTGTAAACACAATACACACGCCCAGCCGCTGCCGCAAATTTGAAATAACTAGAGGAGCGCAAAGTACAGACCCACTTGTCACTTTTAGACCTAGTCGATTTAGGACAAAATCCACCGAAATCAAGGTATACCTAAAACATGACACAACTTTATCGATTGCATAAATAAGTTGCAAAATTCAGAAACAAATTACAATTTTATTTTTAATTTTTACCGAAATCTAGATATTTTTAGGCGATTTTGAGATCGTCTTAAAAACCGCTGATCTAAAATATAGACAAAAAAACCTGAAACGTTAAAGTTATTATCAATCAGTGGTTGTCATTCTGTCAAGTTAATTCCGTGAAATCACTATTTGCAAAAAAACTTGTATTAGAATAACATAGGAGTAAAAAGATAATTTAATAACACAATGGGATCTTCAATGCATAAAATAATTGTTATTGTAGGATTTATATCCCTATTCCATTCTGCCTTTTCGGCTGCCCAGCGTAAGTGTTTACGTACGCCACATTGATGATTCTGTACTTTTCTAATTCATGATTATTTAATTAATTCTGGTATCTTTTACTATTGCAGATCGTTCATACCTACGGATAACATCACAGGAATTCACCACCTTGCCTTTGGATGTAAGTAATACGAAGACAATACATGAAAATCGTTCTAACGAAAACTAAACCAGTTAATATTGAATATAATTTTCCTTTTCAGATTGTGGTTCAAGCCGTAGCAAGTTTATTCGCGGTAATGTGGGGAGTACTCAACGTAGCTGGTAATCTGCGAGAAATTCCTGCAGCTGCTGAGCTAAATACTGTTAAATGGGAAACTCAGAGGAATCTGCCATCTTTTTACATCTTCAACCACAGGGGAAAGGCTTTAGCGGATAATTACATACCCAGTGGAGGGAAATGTGATTTAGAGAATGTAGAATAACATAGAATAAGGTTATATTTGTAGGAAACAGTCCTATTTTGCTAGGTATTGATCTATTTCAAAGCCAGGGTTCGTCATGCAAGCAAATGCTACTGTATTGTTTTTTTTATGAACTCAATTGTCATGCTTTTGACCTCAATCCCTCACACCTGATGGAAAGCTATGTATACTATATTGAGCATGCTTAGAAAATATCTCTTTATTCTTGCTTAGAGAGCTGACTGGGTACCAGTATCATTTTGTTTTGGCAAACAATAGTTTTAATCACCAACCAATCTTACCCTTCAGTGGGACAGTAATAGAATCACTGGTTTATATTGATTTTCAATGTAATTTTACGGCACCCAAAAATCTGGACTGTTATAATTATTTAAGTTGATAGCAAAATATTATTTATTATGTTATAAGAAAACCTTTATGGTTTATATCATTAACATTATTATCATTTGAACAATGGTTAAGAGTAAATAAAAAACATTTCCATCTTAAAATATAGCTTTTATTTCTTATAATTATTATTTTACATTGCTTTTATAACAGTTTGTTTGTAGTAATTACCTAAGTATTATACCTACAATGTTACAATTTATTTAGCTAGAAAACAATAATTGTTAAGTCTAGTTCAAACAATGAGTCACTTGTGGCATAATGCACTAACTCATCAGTAAAATATAAAAAATTTGAACATTATTACAAATTACTACCAATTGCAAGTTTCTTGAAATGTTAATATAAACAACATGCAGCACATTTAAGCCATTTAATTTAGAACTTATAGTTATTATATTTCTAACCTTAAAAAAGTAAGGCATACATTGTTTCAGAGGTATTTTGTTGGATGTAATATATTGCTTAAGAATGTTTACTAAAAGCTGCTCTTTCAAGCGTTCATAACAATTCGTTTTTGTAAAGATATCCTGTATCCTTTAATATTATAATTAATTGCAAAACTTCAGTAGTCTCTGACTAACTACAGGCTCCTAACCACTCAGGAGAGACTGAGTTGATGCAGTTAGACAAAGTCAACAGATGCGTCTGCTTCGTTTACACTTACAATAAGAATATCCTATACTCTCACACACTTCCTTGCAGTCAACGTTAACAATGGACAAGAACACAAACTCCTTAACTCTAAATGCGTATAACCATTGTCTAAACACCACATGGAGGCTATCGGCCTCCACGTCCACCTCTGAAGCCGCCTCCTCCTCTACCGCCGCCTCCGTAGCCGCCACCGCCTCCACCGCCTCGGCCGAAGCCTCCCCGACCGCCTCCGCCACCGCGGCCAAAGCCACCACCACCTCCTCGACCAAATCCACCGCCACCTCCTCTTCCAAATCCGCCGCCTCCGCCGCGTCCTCCGCGTGGACCTCCCCGCCCACCGCCACGTCCTCTCTTCGCGCCAGGTGGCTGCGGCAAGAACCGCTTCAGCGGCAACAACTTCGCAGGGTCAATGTAAAACTGTTGTCCATCCTTGAAACTGTTTGCTTTAAAGTTATCACTCATCTTCACAGACACGAAGTAGTCTCGCAGGTTGCCGAATATCTCGTCGATCTTTCCGATCTGCTCTTTGTTTTCGAGGAAGATGGGCGCGTTGAAGTATGGCACATCTTCGATGTCCACCTTGCAGACTAGGTCGTCTTGTACCGTCCAGCCGTAGTGTCCTAGGGGGATGACGGATTCGGGCGGGCCTTGGTCCTGTTGTCTGAACCCGCCGCCACCACCGCCCCGACCGCCAAAGCCCCGGCCTCCACCGCGACCACCGAAGCCGCCCCGGCCGCCACCGCCTCCCCGACCGCCAAAGCCCCGGCCGCCGCCTCCGCCGCCACCGCCGTAACCACCTCGACCACCGCCGCCGCCACCTCTACCGCGGAACGACATTCTTTATTAAATAAAATACCGCAAAATAGAGCTTGATCGAGATATAACCTCAAAGCGTGCGTGTTATCATCACCATGCACGCTTGCCTTTTTGACAGTTGTCCCCTAATGTTGCCACCTGTTGCCAGTAGCACAATGAGGAGAAAAACTCAAAGGTCGACTTAGATGTCGCTAGCATCGACCCTGCCTTGTCAGATAAATGTTGACGATTTAGTGAATTTGTTATTGCTGTTTTCGAATAATTTTATATTTAAAATGTATTCTTTTTGGTACTGTTTCACAATTAAAAGTGGAGTTACGTAAAAGAAATGCATCAACAGCAGGGAAAAAAGCAGTTTTGATTGAAAGGTAATCAATAAATAATTTTAAGGTTATATTGATAAATAATCGATTTTCTCATCGAATCTATTATGATGTATGTTTTTGACTTTCAGATTAGAAGCATACGACCGAAATTTTAATTTTAATGTCAACCTAGAGCCTGGCACATCTCTCAGTGACCCACAATATCGGTGCCCACCAACTTCTTCTTACAAAGACATCAATGCCGATTCGCCGATTCCTGCTCTAAATAGGCAAGAAATACAGTCGTACTTCGAAAGGTGAGTTCATTTATAAAATCTCTTGTAGCATCTCTTTAATGATACCTTTATATTTAGACCTTAGGACTAAAATTATAGGAGGTACCTTCTATGTTACATGATTTACCAAAGTGCCTAAAGTGCTATTCTATTTCTTTCAGATTCAATGCTCTGAATGCTCAGCCGAAAGGACAGGCTATGTATGAAGCCAGGTGTTTGTTGACTGCGCGGTATAGCATTGAAGGTGCATACACATACATACAGGGCCAATGCAAGGCCCAAATGAAAAAAGTTGTCTATATTGTAAATATTCTGTTGAGCAATGAAGGCAACATTGAACAATGTAATTGAAGAAATTAAAGAATAGATTGAAGGCACTGCAGTTTTCTTTAAGAATTTAGCCTTAGGCTCATACACTGAAATAAATAACATATTATCATTACTTTCTATGCAAAATGATCTACAATTATCCACGAGTTATTATGAATCAATCACACGTACCGGTATATTTGCTTTGGCTTTAGCTTTGGCTTTTTTGGTATCAGCTTTAAAATGAGCAGGGCACAACACACAGTGCTCGGTTGCTTTAAAGTTTTTGATTCTCAGCGGTTTTACCCAGGCTTTTCGGCGTTTTGGATCCTTTGGAAATATATGTCTTCCTTGATTTTTGCAGTTTGGAGCACAACACTGCGTCATATTTATAGTATTTAATTATTTTCGATATTTGTTTATATAAAAATCGTAAATTAGTATGGATTTTGACAGGTGACAGAACACAATTAGGCAAAGTTGATTATGCGACATCTGGTGGGATAAAAAGGCAGTTTTTCACCCCATTACAACAAAAATGCGGATGAAAAAATATTGCAACTTTGATTAAGCTTGGACCGACTTGGACTTATCAGGCACTAGAAAAGTCTATAACATAATTCACTAAAAAACAATGAATGAAGTTCACGAACATTTCCCAACTATCTGTGGCCTAGATGGCTACATGGTCCTGCGCTCCTGAAATAAGCTACCATATTTTTGTAGTGAGAAAGGCCTATATACTATAATAACTAACGAGTTATAGCTGTCGTTGCATTCTAGATCCTGCCCTTGGCTAGATTTATGTACCGGTATTTAGAGAAACAATCCATGGTTCAATGACTAACTGTACACACAAACGAAGTACCCATTATCTTATAAAGAAGTGATGAGAGTCTGATTATGTTTCTTAACAAATCCTTATTCCCCTATGTTATCAATGCGAAATACTTTTGTTTTAACTTTTACAGTTTTCAATATAATTTTCTAAATTTTCTGTGACAATCGCTGATCAATGTCAATGACATTTCAACAATCAGTGACATTTGTTTGACTTTGTCAATTTCAAAATTTGTCGAAGAATATAATTTTACCGTTTTTCGATTTCAATGATTGTTAGTGAAAATGGATGGTTAAAAATATATTATTGGTGAATATATTAGTGCACACATTGTGTTTGAACTGTTTAGTACCTTGGGTACACTTAAATACGGATTGTTTAAATTCATACGTAAGTGTTTTGTGCAATGGCGACGCTGGAAGACGAACTAAAAGATTTGAAAGAGAAAAACAATGAATTGGCGCAAAAGGTCCAGTATTGGAAGATGACGGCTGCACAGAAGGACGATGAGAAGCTGGAACTCATGAAGGAAATCAATGACTTAAGACTTAAATTGAGCGTAAGTGATTATTTCATTTTTTGCCACTGCTCCTCACCTAACTCCGACTCCTCAAGCCCAATTCGCGAAGTTCCTAATGTCAGCCTCTGAACGACAGATATTACCTACAGAAAAGAAATCCATAAAATAATAACTCTGAACTCATTTAAAGTTTAGTTTAGCTTTGGGCGACATTTTGTTTATTTTTTATAATATAGAAAAGAATCTTCTCCTTTAAAATGTTGTTTTGTTTTTGTTCAACAGAGGCTCAGAAACAATGGCAGTTATCAAGCAAGGAAACTGGATGCTGCTTTACAAGATTGTAGTGAAAAGGCCATCTCCCACCTTGTCAAAGCTTCTGCAGAAATTGCTAAAAGCATGGAAATAGCTAAAGGGTACATGAGAGAACGGCAAGAGTTGGATGCTCAGTCCCCTCGATGGAGTTCTATTGGTGGGACTCCTAAGGTAGAGAAGAGTGAGAGAGTGCATAGAGTGCCTCCGATGATGATGGGAGGGCAGTCCATACAGCCTGTTGTGGCTCTTAGCAGAACTATGTTGAATACAAGTAATCCAAGTAAGTTATAACTTGTTTCTGCCAGTATGGCTACAATTTTTGTACATAATTACAAGTAAACTGCAAACTACGGTAGTACACTCAAAATCCAAAATGAGCAATCAATCCAAGCAAGAAAATGTTTCTTACTTTTACATTTATAACATTAAATGTAAAAGTAAGAAACATTTTCTTGCTGTAATAGTAGACTGGATTTAGATGAAATTTGGTACTCAGGTACTAAACAAACTGGCTTCAAACATAGCATTCTTTATTGTATCTTTATCCTAGTAGTTTGTTCCTGTCTGATGATTCCAATCCTCCTTACTTCTTATTTAATATGCTTGTTTGTTTGAGCGCCAGGGCAGCTCACGTTTTCTTTTTTTTATGATTTTTTAGCTATTTGCCGGTCGGTGTGTGAAAAATTTTAATTTTGCGGGCTACCATGGCACTTTTCCCTTAAGATTTCTTTTTAAATGATTGTTTCAGGATCAACAACAAGGAGTCCAAATCAGAATCGTAGCTTAACAGAGAGGGCTGTGCCCATGCACATGTTACAAGGTAAATATTTTATACTTGATGCTAGAAATATACTATACTAGAATGAAATTTTGTAAATGTTGCTGATGTATTTACAATACCTCATGTGATTATAAAGTGATACATCTTGATGGAGAAGGAGAAGGAGAGGCAGAGGAGAATTAAAGATATGGTTGATAAAATGAGATTTATGATAGGAAAGAAAAAGGAGTGAATAATAATGTGAGGGTTGACAGGGGACAGTGGAAGATGATGACCTATTATTTTACATTTTCTTTTTATCTATGTTTATAAAAATACATCAACAAAAAAATCTATTTTAGATCCATAATTCACATTATTTTACATGAGTTTTGTTCAATTTTCAAAGTGTATTTCCTGTTTTTCAGATGTCTACATACCATTGACAAGGATAGACATATCAGACCTGCCCAACAACAACATTGAAATGGAGATTGATGCCGAAATAGAGGCAAATACCGCTGAGGACAGTCCTGAGGAGTTTGTTCAGCACAGGTTGGGAGGTAACTACATGGGTAGGCAATAATATACTGTTATGAGCTGGGTATGGGATTAATTAAAACACCACCAATTAAACACCATATATCTTTATGAATGTTAAAACACTAATAACTCAGAAAATCACCACTGATCACTATTCACTTAGAAATCGCACTTGTAGGTCACTTTGATTTGCGTCTTTGTATCGTTAAAATCAGATTGACTGCTCCGCTGACTGATTCTACGAGACAGTTCCACAACTTTTTTGAACCTTCTTCACAGCTCAATAGTGAAACATTCTTGCATTATTCTCGAATCTTCTATACAGTTCCACAGTAGAACATTCTAGACCTGAACATCTAGCATGTTCTCGTAAAACAGTCGATGTGACAATAAATTAAAATGGATAATTCATGCTTCCTAATTCGAATTTATGTATTTGTTGACTAGTCTAGTTAAGCTTAGTATACATTGTATCATTTGGTGCTATGGCATAATCATATTATGACTAACCTTTTTTCTGTGGCCTTCACCAACGTGGATGTTGGAAATTGCAGCAGGACAAGTATAGTTCTATATCCTATCTCAGGTCATATTCTACCTGTTAGTGTAGGCCTGTGTGATTTAAGGGGTGGAGTCACAGATATAATATAGAAGATCTGATCAGTAAATCTATTGAAAAATTTTATGATAGATCAAATAACTACACCAAATAGATATTCAGTTTGAAGATCAAAGCTTAATACTATAAGAAAGTCATAAATCTTGAGTATATTTTCACAGGTGATGACGACAGTTTGGACTCAGATGAACACTTATCGGAAGATGATGAATATGAGGCGTAAGTAGCATTTAATCACTACAACGATTTAGCTGCTTACTGAACTGAAGCTAAACTGAGCCCAGCTTAGATGCAGTTCAGTAAGCTAAACTGAGCCCAGTTTAGATCAGTTCAGTAAGCTAAACTGAGCCCAGTTTAGATCAGTTCAGTAAGCTAAACTGAGCCCAGTTTAGATGCAGTTCAGTATGTTAGTTAGTTTATTATTTTTTAATCGGCTGATTACTGATAAAAAATAATAAACTGTGCTTGTACAGGCTGTTGTAAGTATGATGAGCAGAAAGAATTCGTTTAATGCGCGTGCAAGCAATAACTTTAATAAAGTATGAAAACGGCACGATTTCGATCCCTTCTCGACAAGTGTGTCCACGACCAGAAGGTGCCCGAGCTTTAGCTTTTTTAGTTTAGATAGTTGATAAGTATTTTGTAGGTATGTGTGATGTAAGTATTAGTGTCTGTACTATTTATATCTTATACATATAAAATTCAAAGGCCTGACCGACTGAATGATATATCAACACACAACCCAAACTGCTGGACTGCTGAACTGCTGGGCTGTTGTTTTCTTTGTGAAGAGTAGGTGCCCACTAAGAAAGGGTTTAATCCACTAAGAGGGTGAAATAGGGGGTTGAATTTTCTGTGAAACTTAAAATTCTCTGGGTCGATTGACACGAAAATTGGTGTACACACTCTTCAATTAAAATAATGAGATACGTGTATCACATTTTTTCCAAAATCATCCCCCAACAGAGTCAAATAGGTCTTCGAAACTCACGTAAACGGGCGCATGGCGCGCATTGTAGCTTAGGGCGTCCGGGCCGCGGGTATATTTTTACCTAGTAAGTAGGTAGAATTTTTCTGAGGTAGACGTGTCTGTAAATATATGTGAAATCCCGATTTTCGCGTTGGCTCGTTATACGCGACATTGATATTAAATATTATGTAAAAGTATTATATCTATAAATAGATTCCTAATAAATCATTTGATTGTCGTCACCGGTGTCCAATCTCAAACCAAGGTATCAATATTTGCGGGCCTGTGGACGGCGAGTAATGGGCTAGCTCGCCGTCCGTCCGTCGTATGACGACGGGCAGGCCGTGTCGACGCACAGTGTTTCGACTAGTACAAGCTAGCGGGACAAAATTCATGACGTCATTTCCAGGAATTCGTGATAACAACTTGTAAACAACCCTTCCCAGGTAAGGAATTCTAAGAAATCATTTGTTTGTTACTTCAAGAAGTAATTTTGTGGAGGGGTTAATGTTAATTATAAAGGAAGCGCAATTTTCATTTGTAAATAAGTTGTATTTTTAGCACACTTGTGACACCATCTCAAATAATTGATATTAAAGTCAAACGATTTTCTTGTGATGGATTCTACTATTGAAGGTATGTACTTACTATTTTGACTTGATTTTAAAAGAATACATGTACTTTTTTGCCGTAATTAGAGTTTATAAGTATGTTGAAAAAATCCCACATATTTTTTCTTAACTTCAAACTTTAAAGGGTTGCAACTTTTTTTATCCCAATGTATCCGGCTAGATTCTTCTGTATGTTATAATTAAAATATTCAGGCGTAGGTTACTATATATTTTGGCTCCCGAAACCGCCCGTAGATAAAGTAATTTACTTTCTTTCAGAACGAGCCATAGCTATGACAAAATTGGAGTTTTTCGAAGAATGGTTAAAACATAATAAAACTGAAAGAGCAAGTCACATTTTTGATCATTTACGTGTACAACATAATCTACTAGATGCTTCTGAAGATTCACTGAGGAAACGCAAAATGAAAATTTCGAGCCTATCATCAAAATCGAACGGATCTTCTGAGAATGCTTTTGATTACGTCCGATCCTGTAATTCAGAGAATTACCGCGAAAAAAATTCACTACATTACCACGAGAAGTTCTGCAGTTGATTGTCCCACCTTCATTAACATCAGTTCGCGAATTTAGTGAAGGGGATTATTCATTATAAGAAGATTCTAGCGAATTGGAGAGTGGTGATGAAAAATCTTCTGATGATGAGTATTAGATTCGGCTTGGTAGATTTTTCTTTTATTGATAATATGTTTACCTATTTTATTTTGTAGTAATTTTAAATTTTATATATTAGATATAACATTATAGTGGACGTACGGATAATTCTAATTTTGTACGATTTTGTTTCAAGAGTTATTTTATATGTATGGATAATAATTGTTGTTGTCTTGGACTATTATTGTATTTTATTTGATAAAGTGAATAAATAAAAACCTATTTTACACATATTTATGATTTTAATTTTTAAATACCGCGAGACATTTTTGTCTATAAATGGTATATATATGTATACTACATGTATGTATAGTGCCTTGCATGCATAATAAGTAGGCAGACGCAGCGAATTATAACAATCAAGGATATCAGTAAACAAAAGTAGAAAATTTAGTGACTACTTGCATCTTGCATCCACACCTTTGGACTTAGAGAACACAAAACGGCGTAAGACACCTTAAATATACGTAAACAATTAAAATAAGTAAAAAAATAATTTTGTCTCGCTAGCTTGTACTAGACGAAACACTGTGCGACGGCGCGTTTGTGTTCCACGCGCGCCTCAAAGAGTTGTCAGCAAACGGGAGGGGCCCGCAAGGGCCGGTGCCTGCCAGGGCTGCGGGACTGTTCGAAAGAGATACCGCGGCCCTGGAACACAAAGGGCCAATGAAGGAACATGGGTGGTTTTTAGTCAGTAAGAGTCTGACACTCCCTTTCGCTCCGCTTCCGCTCCGAGCGGGAGGAGTCATTTGATGATTTCCCACCCTCCAAAAAAAAAAAAAATTAATATTCCTATGAACTAATATTTGCAAGTTATAAGTAAGTACATGTAAAAAAACGCGAGTGTGTCTGTATTACTCAAATAAAATTAAAAACTTACACTAACTATTCCTTATTACCTATTCAACTTTAAAAGTAATAAAAACTAATATTACACATACACATATCTTATAAATACCATTTTTGTCAGTCTGTTTTTTATAAGTGAAAACTTGTAATTGACTCTGAGTTTGACTCACTATTTTTTATTCTGTTTTGTCTATCTATTAGTATTAATAAATAAATAAATGATTTTAGCCAGCTAAACTGAAACTAGTCCCACGCGGGTACGGACGGTATTGACTCTAGCCGAACTAAGTTGGATGTTCAAACTGGCCCGAATAGTCACGTGACTATCCACTACCACTTTCGCAGTGCCGCATCCAACATCGGTTTCGCCTCAATTTGGCTAGAGCTTGATGCATTCTCTGTACATACTTATGACTGTCTCTCTTTTGTATTAATAATTTGCCTATTTTATTCAGTTTATTTATAACTTTACAGAAGTAAACTAGAGACGGTGAGCGAAGAGGAAATTCCTGTCCCAACTATTGAGCCAGTAAGGTATGTAATATTTTAAATTATGTCTTACATTTTTCATACATACCTACCTAGCTAAATTCAGCTAAGCCTCGTTATATGAACGAGGCGTAGCAGATAGTTTCTACCCATTTTCTTTTTAATAATTTAACTTTAATAAAAAACATCACATGGTTCCATTTTCAAACTCGTGTTTTTTATTACAGCCTTAGGCTGCATCTTGGTACTATGCAAGACCGCTGGCACAGATCAGATCCCCCTCGAGATAAGCAGCCAGAGCCTCCTAAAGACAAGAAATCGACTACCCCACAAGGTGGTTGCTCATACGAGAACCCTCTTGAAGGTCCCAGCTGGTTGTTAGACGATACACCCACCACTTCGGATGCCCCTACTAATTCTAAGGTATGTGTGATTTAAGGTGCATACACACCGCGGGCGAATTTATGTGAAATGAAAATTCGCGTTGTGGACGCACCTTTATACAAATAGAACAATTATTTCGGAAATATTATTGTTACGAGCTGGATATGGGATAAATTAAATACTACCGATTAAACACGAAATAACTTTATTAACAATTACAAAAGACTTTAAACTTAATCACAAGTACACTACTGATCACTATTCACTCAGATATCGCACTTCTAGTTCACTTCGATTCGCTTCGTTGTGCAGCCAAAATCAGACTGACTGCTTCTCGCCACTCGAAGCAGTCGCTGCGCCCCCACAAGGGGGCGCAGCAGACGGCCACGGGGCATCGCCCCCTGGACGGGGAGGCCTTACCTTGGTCCGTCAATACGAGCCCGTCATCAGGTGGCCTTATAGGCGCAGCCTGGTGGACGCGCGAATACAACGCGCGCCCATGTGTGTGGTTGCTATGAATGTAACTGTAGGGCGGCACAGGGACAGCGCTGTTTTCTGAGACCTCCGGTTACCCGGTGGAGGCCCGGTGGGCACCTACAGTGGGTGTATGGCTCCCGCCCTCCGCCCGGTCCTCTGCTCTGTACTTCAGCGCCCCTCCGCTATCTAGTAGCGGGCGCAATGGAGCTGGGGTATTCGATAGCTGCCGGCAGAGTCTGTGTCCAGACGGCTAGCTGCCGACCGTCGACTCTATTCTGTCCTCCCAGCTCGCAGCTTCCCGGTCCCGCATCTCGGCCTCAATCCGTTCCGCGAGACGGTTCAGCTGCGTCTTCAGGGTGGGGCATCTTAACTACAGCTTCTATCTCAAATCTTCTAGAAAGCTCCATAGTAGAACATTGTCCTTCTAGATAGTTCTACAACTTTCCCGAATCTTCTAGACAGGTCCTTACTAGAACATTCGAGACTCGCACGTAATCTGGAATGTTCTTGTTAAGCAACCGACGTAACATTATTAGGTAACTAAAAGTTGTATAAAGTAAAATCATCCCTTTGTAAATTATTATGGCTAGATAGACAAAACTACACCAAAAATTTGTCTGATAAATTCAATTCCCACACAGATCTAGGGTCGGGGATATACTCAGAAATTTTAATAATACTTTGCCCGACCTGGCAACCTATAAGCTACCATGATCAGCCTTCAAACTTACGACTACTGGACGTCAATGGTCCAATAGTTTTTCAAAACCTGTGATTAAATATTCAGGGACCTGCGACGAAGAGTGGTAGAAGTCTGGAGCCGGATTCTACCTCAGAAGTAAACAAAACTCCCAACACATCGTGCCGAAAGACTGGAGAAAAGACTTCAACAGAGGTACTTAATTCTTTTGTTCTATTTGTCAAGTTTTCACTAGTTCACATCCTGTGCACTAGAATATTTCACTTCCGTAAATATTGCGGGACATTCCAATTCACATAAAATTTGATTTCTCAAAATGTCTGGTTCTCGGCACCCATAATTTCCAGTAGAACTATATACAGCAACAAGTACCGTAGTTAACTGATTCAGTTTAATCGGTTTTAGAAGAAGAAGATCGGTTTTCCATCCTTTTATTTTTGTGTTCGCAATTGCTAGATTTTGGTCCATTTCCTCTCACGGAAAGGATGCCTGTGTCGACCCGCACCAGCTTCTCCCGCTGACGGATTTTCATACAAACTTTCAACCCCTATTTCATCCGCTGCAGACATGGATTTGCCAATATCCTTTCTTAGCAGATGCCTACGTCATAATAGTCATCAGTACGTCTTAGCAAGCTCGGTCCTGTCTCGTTGTCTGCGCTGTGCGTTAATGGTCAGTCAAGACAAACGATTTTATAAGTAGAGATTGAGGAGATGGTGGGACGAGCTCGACTCTTTTAATAAAGATTGGCTAGTTGTTACTGGCACCCATTGCAGTTGCGCTGGATACAAGTGGCTAATAATAATGTTGTAACAAAATGTTTCCACGGTGTAATTTGCGTGTGCAGACAGAGAGCAGCCCGTGCGCGGCGCGCGCCTTCTCCCCGACGGTGCGGCGGCGCAAGCGCACGTCGTCGCCGCCCGCCACGCCGCGCCAGCAGCACTACTCGCCGCGACCGAACTCCTCGCGCCGGAACAGGTACGTCACTTTTACACCCGAGGACTTATGATGCAGGCACACACTCTTGTACGAACATTAAAGGTTTAAAGTACAATTCTGAAAGCTTCAGGTGTTTGTCATCGCCAGCCGCGGTGGCAATGCGTCCAGTCGCTATGTCAGACCGCCGTGTAATGACTGGTTGGTTTCATCATGTAACTCTTTAAAAAGGCTTCTGTAGATGACGACTATACCACGCCACTTCTTGCCGTTTTCATAAAGTTCGGATGTGTCTTCAGTCCTTCGTGCAATTTGAAATCACGTAAGCTGGGGGACTATTTACACGTTCAAAAAGCGGTGAATATCAGCCTAATTTTAATAAATGACTTGATTTTTGTTTTTACAAGCGGATTTTTACTGGGCACTGGTTTTTCAACGCATTTAACGCCGTGAGTTTAAAACAACATTGCGCTTTTTTGGCGCTCTGTTGAATTCTCAATGCTCGGCTTTACGTTGAGAGTTGAAAATTCAATGCACGATAAAAATCTCTTTAAAAAACGAGTGCTAACTTTTGATTTAGTTTCCACGGCACAAACGGGCGCGTGCTCAAGGTACTGGTGGCTAAGATGCGGCTGGACGGGTCGCCAGGCGCGCTGGCCTCGCCGCCCAAGCGCGCCCTGTTCGACTCGCCCGGCGGGTACGACGCGCCCGGCGGGTACGACGCGCCCGGCGGGTTCGACGCGTTCCGCGGATTCGACGCGCCCAGTCCCAACGGTGCCACCGACTCTCGAGTTATTGTGTCGTGAGTATGTTTATACATATATGGACATTAATTGTGTAAATGGGGTGTGTACTCAGGCGCTTTCGCAACCTAACGTTTGGGGGACGGGTCAATATGGCTCAGCCTATGATTCAGGTGAAGGACAAAGAGTTAGGTACACTAATCGAATTGGTCTTATCATATGGAGAAGTACTGGCAAGAAACCTCACGGTTACTGTTTAAAAATATTTATTTTGTATGTTGACCAAAAGCATAACAACATCCACAGAGAATCCAGAACCAGGTTAGACACGGAAATAGCCGAACAATCCCGAACAAGTCTTCACGTAAGCCCCGACACCCAGCAAGCAAGAGCGAACAGCCTAGAGAGAGAGACGCAACACATGCGTAGAAGCCGTCTCAGTCGGGAACACGAGCACTCACGAAGAATGCCGAGCGAACACGAACGGAGGCATAATAATCAGGATGGGCGTGACAGGTTGGCATATTGGCAAATCTTTTATTCACTGACATGTTAAGTCCAAAAATCTGTTGTTTAATGTTTAAATTGTCTATCTCGGTGTTTGCAATTTGTAATTCGAGATTTAATTTTGTGACTTGTTCCTTGATTGTAGTTACTTCATCTTTGTTCATACTGTTTGGTAGACTCTGATAAAAAATGTCCAGTTCGTACTCGCTGTCTTGGAAATCTAGACTTAGCTGGCGACGTCTTTGAGTGCTAACGTTTTGCATTTCTTCCATGTTTTTAACAGCAATGGATATTGGAAAACATACAAAAAGAACTTGCTGGTTGGTCTCGAACCTGCGACCGCAGGCGTGTAAAGCGACAAGCTTGCCTACGCGCCACAGTCAATTATTCAAAATGTAGTCAATTGGGTGAAACATTACACCAGTATCGACCGGAACTGTTTTACCGACTTCTTAGTTTTGTATCTGCCATACTATACTCTGTGCGCTGTAGCACGGTGCGGGTGACAGTTTCAGTAACATTTCATTTCACTCTTGAAAATTGCCGCGATTTACAAATTATGACTTAGTATTTCAGCTGTACCACATTCGTAATATATTAAATCATTAATAACTGTAGTAAATTAATTTAAACCTAACCAGAATGTTCTAGTACACAAATAAAATCAAATTGAATGAAAAATTAAGCAAATTGTTATTCGTATAACGTAACGCCATAGACGTATTTAGTGCTGGGATGTACTGCTACGATGGATAGTCGATATTTTATATAATAAAAAACGTATATTGTGTGTAGGTAAATTTTTTATTGTTAAAAGCTATAGACCTTCCAGATATGAGTTTAGACGAATACGTCATAGAGCAAAAATGTTATCACAAAAAAAAAAACATAAACCCGATTTTGATTATTTTATAAAGGTACAAAGATACTTAAATATGTAGCCATAATACATTTATATTGACAAGTTTATAAACGTAGTTACACTGCACAACTGAATAACACACTTATTTTCGTAACAATATTAAAGAGAACTAGATCTAAGCTACGAGTATCGTTAGCGAAAAAATGAATTGCATAACGTCACATCCCTAGTCATGTGGTACTAACAGAAGTCAACGTCATACAGGCAACTGTCACCCGCACCATGCTACAAGATGTCACTATTTACAAAAAACTGATGCCAGCTGATCATTGATGACATTTGAATAAAAAACGGATTTATCAATCTCCTTGTTTTATATTTCTTAGACGATATCACTGCACTTCACTTTAATTATTGCCAATGAATAATTCTATTGGCGTTAGAGAAACACTGTCCATACTCGCACTTAGTGTTAGTTTTAGGGTCACTGTTATGAGTTTCAGTTTATCACTCGACTGTTTTCGAAGTCATTTGTGTATCTTACTTGTTTTCCTGAATAACACTTGTACTCACTGGATACGCACTTTAGATAAGATTTGTATTGAAAACTGGTCAAAAAGAGCACAAGCAGCGCCCTCTACCCCTGAATTCTATGAAAGTTGCCATAAAATTATACTAGATGGCGCTGTATTAAATTCCGCATCGACTGTCAAAAATTATGGCAACCCTCCATAGAAAACCATATCACCAGTAACATTTCGTTGTAGCCACACCCTTGGCCGACTGACAAGCCAAGACACGCTGGACAGCACTGGGCTCAGCCGGCAGCGCAGCCGCGACAGCCGCGACAGTGACAGCGGCAGCGGCGGCGGGGACTCCGCCACCGAGGGACGCACGCGCCGCGTCCGGAAGGCCGTCACGTATAAGGAGAAGCCTTTGAACAGGTAAATATTCCAGCTTCCGCGTCCCTAGCTTCGCACGGGTGCTATTTATAATGAAAGAGTGCACTTAGCAATTTCTTTTTCTACCCGAAGGACCATGGGCAATTTTATGAGTAAGAGGTGTTGGTCTTAGCCCATCTTGACCTTTTCTTCCAAACAAAGCTTGCCTTGACAATTACGAACAGAACTAAAAAAAATCGGTCAAATCGGCCGAGCCATTTTCGAGTTTTCAAAAAAAAAAATATGACGTCACGCCTATAATCCCTGAAGGTTTAGGCAGAGGTGTACCTAATAGTACACCCAGATTTCGCCAGTTAAGTTCCATGTAATAGGGCGAGCCTATTGCCATCACCCTGGCAGCTGGCATTCCTGATGGAAAAACCCAATAACAGTTTGCCCGTCTTGGGAATTGAAGCCTGGACCTCATGCTCAGCAGCCGCGACCGACAACGAAGCTTTAAAGTCATAAGACAGTAATATAATTACTGTTTTCCCCGAAGATTTAAGTAGGTCGCCGGTTAATGATTGAATTATTACACAGGAGCGTGTCTATTACCAAGCTCAAATTTACACTACAGACGGTTACTGAAAAAATAAAAACCATGCAGCCCTGATCCAGAATAAAGCCGTTTTTTTTTAATTTCAGAAAACTAAGGAGGTGATCATCGCTTATTAAACGTACTTAAGAAATTGTTGATCGTAGCTTTAATATTATAATTAGTAATTATAATAACTGTATGTCATCGCGACCAGAGCTCTGTAGCAAAGAAGTTTTATAGCTTGAAAGACAAGCTACCTGCAGAATATACTTACAAAAATCAGTTTGTAAAATGTCTGATTCGTAATTGAGAAGAAACATTATAAATATCCTACACAAAAGGCGCTCCCTCGTCGGAGCATTCGCCTGCAATGTAACAATCCTGTAATGTTGAGCTCCTTCAGCCATGAGTTCAGCTACACGATAACTGACAACCGCTTGCACTGACCGGACAGGTCCACTCAAAGGTTCCTTCTTCAAAAGACCATCTCAGACATTTATCTGCATAGTCCTCATATGAGTTGACCAAGATTATGTGTACCTGGATCTTCATAACCTCTGAGTTTGAGTCCTCCATTCCAAAAAGACCAGTTCAGTATTAATTCGAAATACTAGTTTATTTAAAAATAAAAACTGCAATACAGGTGCCATAACCAATTGCACAGTCGTATTTGTATCTCACTCTGTTCAGTCGGTTAGAGAATGCTGCCACCCTGCCACTAAGCAATGCCCAGAGAAATAGCTTGCGTGCCGAGTTATAAACACACTTGTATTTATAGTCAAGTTAAATTAATTACTTATGCTACCATTTTTATGCAATAGACAAGAATTTGATCGAAGAAACCATCATAGAAAGAAAAGCTAAGAGTTCTAACTTCAAGCAATTACTAAACCACAGAATAAAAATCGTATCTTAAGTAATTACTTTTACTCGAGTAATCACTTTGTCGTGTTTATAGATACGGGTGATACCGGGTAAACCGGGGTGAATAGAGACGCAAGGGTGAATCAAGATAAAAATGGAAAGGAATTATATCATATTCAAAGTAAAAACTGACTGATACATCCAACGTACAGCCGAAACCGCTGGTCTTAAAGGGAAGGGTGTATTCTTTGTGAAGAGAAGGTATCCACTAAGAAAGGGGATATAGTCTGGAATAGCACATAGGGTACTTTTTATCCCGGTAGCACGTCTCCGTGGGAAATTCCCGAATTCCACGCGGGCGAATCCGCGGGCATAAGCTACTTAGTTGTTTTATATGGGTCGACGGAAATAAATGAAATAATAAATTTATAACATATTAATTCAACTTAAAATCCCTGTCAAAGTTGTGTCTCGATTCAGCCCTACGTTTCTATTCGACCCTGTTTTACGGTACTGTAGCTTAGGAATTTGTATTAGTGCTAGCAAATTTTAATTGAAGCAAGATTTGATCAAGAATTAATTTCGGACTGTATCTGTATTATTATCAGTGATCGGATAATCGGGCGCTAATATACCTAAACTTTTTTTTTATTCCCACGAAAGTCGGACGCACGGACATGCTTTTCAGAATCCCGGATCCCGGAATCGTTCGAAATTCCTGATATTGCTAAAAATATAGTTAGAACTCATTGTGAACTCTCATTGTATTTTTTTTATTTAAAAAGCTGATTCTAATGGAACTTTCATTTGTTTTGAATAAAATAAAGATACTTAATCAAAATAACCACTGCTTTAATTTCATTAAGTTTGTTATATTTGTTTTTACAAAATTGTTCAATCCCGGGAACCCGGAATTACTTATTTATTCAGAAAGGAATGTCCATATTATTCTTTCACGGGAAGAAGTTTAGGTATATAAGCGCCCGCTTATCAGATCACTGATTATTATACACTGAATGGAACGTTAGTACCAAAACTATGAAATAACTTAGGGTTTAGCTGGTAATAACTAAATTATTGTCCATGACATCCAAGTCTTAAGAGTGTTCGTTTGTCTTTATACAATCATTGTTTTGTCAAAACACTATGTTTTTTCGTTACTGGAAACATCTTTCAATCAATCCATGCGTACACTGGCGAAACATTCTCATAAAAACAAATTGGAATGTTTATTTCAACTCTCTATTTATAATATTTTATTGTAAATTTTTCGCCAATGTTAACGTACAGTACTCTTTCCAGGAGATTATTTTTTTTTGTATTTACTCAAAAAAAAACTTATGTAAACAAATAATAATGTAAGAAACACATAACCTAAGCGATACCACATAAAATAAGTAATCATCACGCCTGTAATACTCGAAGAGATAGGCAGAGGTGTACCTAATAGACACCTACATTTCGCCAGTTATGTTGTATCATCACCTCTTTAAGCAATATTAATTTTACTCTTACTTTAGGAAAGAGACGGAGCTAGACGTCTTGTATAACCCCATCTCTTTCTAACATTAAAGTAAGATTAAATTAATACTGCTAAATTGTTACAGGCCCTGATTGAAAATTAAGTATGCAACTAGCATTATCGCTAAAGGTATTAAACAGATTTGATTGCGACGTCCACCGCTTGACATAGCCCATTGTGATCTAGAATGCCTATATGTAACCTAATAGTCTATTTATAAATAGTATTTATTGATAACCAACCAAAATCATTCAGATGCAACTAGTATGTCCAAAATATACGCGGTGTAACGGCCATTGACGCGCAAAATGTTGCCATGAGTTAAACACGTCATTTTAGGCTCCTTATGCCTGGGCCACGAAACTATCGCTACAGGCATCAAAACATATTTTCATTTAAACAATATCATTGTAATCCTTGTGTAAAGTAGATTATATTTGTTTTCGTCGCTTTATGCTGACTTTTGAAGCGCATAGCGAAAAAAGCTATAAGCGCTCGTTTCGTGGCCATAGGGTTCGAGCGTCCGCTAAAACTCGCGCGGGTGCGCATGAGTATTTGTACTGAAAAATAGTATGAGCTGTGTTAAAAGGCGCGGGCGCGTGTGACGGTTTTCTAAGGATATGTTGACAGCGGGTACCCACACCACGATCGCGTATATTAGCGTGCGCTGACAGTAGACATTTTTAGCCGGTTATTTAAAAAAATCTGCTTTTTCATGTAAAAGTTACCACTATGTTAAATAGCTGACGAAAAATTCTTTGGGGATATAATCATGTGCTGAATTCATGGCATTTGCGCGTCAATGTCCCTTTCACCCTGTGTATACCTAAGTATAATTAATAAATAATACCTACTCGTTTTGACAATATCCTTACTGCCGATCTGATAAACGACTGATAATCGTAAGTCTACTGTAATAATGTATGTAGTGTTTCAATAAATTATCGAATTAATGTAATGTTTTATTTATTTATTGACCTGGGTTAGATGTCTGATAGGCAAATCTATAGAGCTAACTTAGACTTGCTCAGCCCCGCTTCATCGGAAAATGAACCTTATTTGCATAAACTTAATAGATTGTAGGCATATGCACTTTAACGGTCACTTCAGAGCAATAGCGGGAGTGCTATAGCACGCGGCAGCATCGATGATGCGCTCAACGCTGTTTCTCGAAGTGATAGATGTGTGATGTGGCGCAACTACACTAATTGGTCGCTAGCCCGTATTCGGGTGCTGGAGAACTACTCGAATTTGAGGACCTGATGCATTTATTACACTACGAGCGGTTTGAATGGAGTCGACCCATGAAACCGAACAAGATCTCGGCCACGTTCTTCTACAATTCGTCGTTTGTGCGTATTCCAAAGGCAATGGAACTAGCCCCATACGAAAAAATCAAATGAAATAATTTTTATTTTTGCAGAAAACACTGTTTAGTGTAATTCCGCCAAAAGCGATTGGTTCTCAGTTTTCAGACATTTAAAAATAGATGAGGAAGGTGATTTGAGCAGGTTTTTGCGTGTAATAAACAAAGTTATACATTCTCAAGTTTTATTGAAAATAAACGATATGCACTAACAACAATTCCGCACAAGATATGTGAGGTTCTAACAATCACTACAGTCTACTAACATGAAAATATAACGCTACATGGAAGCAGTCGGAACAATCACAAACATGTTTATAATACATGCCGTAAAACGGGGTGAGTAGAAACAGGAGTGAATCGAGACAAAGCTTTGAGAGAAATTTTAGTAATGAATTAATATGGCATGTTGCTAACAAGGTCTCTGAATTATTAAGTTAATAAAATAGAGTAGGTACTTGTCGGTAACATAAAATCCCTTTCAACGTTTTGTTTCGATTGACGCGGGCGTTTCTTTTCACTAATTTTGATATTTTATGTGTTTGGGTGGCTTACAGCTAACAAACAACACAAAAGTAATCGTGAGATATTCCACGAGAAGCCATTTATAAGCTTCCACAGTATGCAGTACAGTATATAGTACCTCTGGAACATTCAACCCAACAGCACAGGGCAGGCCAAATAGTGACGTCATTAAAAAAGTTGATTCCTCATAGTTCAGCGGGATGAGGGTATCCGAAAATACTCCATGGTAGGCATGTATGTTCCGCGATTCTTGATAGTTTTAAGAGTTAAAATTATGTTTTTAAAAGGTTTGTCTTGACAAGAATCACAATATCCGCCAAATCGGTCGAGCCGTCCTCAAGTGATGCTCCGTCATACATGTGGCAATTGATCTTTATCTATATAACATAACATCACGCCTGTAATCCCCGATGGGTTAGGCAGAGGCCACCAGTTGTTTTTAAGTCCCATGTTATAGAGGGCGAGCATATTGCGAACAAGCGGGTACAAATACAGAACCCGTGGCCGCTACCGAGAAATTCCTGATGGAAAAACCCAATAACACTGCCCGACCTGTGAATCGAACCCAGGACCGCATGCTTAGCAGTCACGCTGAGACTACGCGACCAACGATGCAGGAAGGCAGGAGTCATATAATAGACTAGCTACAGCTAGATATTGCCCGCGACCTGCGGCCGCTTGAATTTATGTTTATTTTCATACACACACAATATGGGAGTATTGTGTCCCACTGCTGGGCTAAGGGCTTCCCTTTCCCCTTCCAAACCTCTCTGTTTTGAAATGATTATAAAAATATTACTACCCTATTTCAATCTGATTTTGTTAATTTATTTCAAGGGTTTTAGTTTTTTGCACATAAACCTGATTCTTTTTCTAAAAATAAAAGTAGCCTAAGTTACTCTTTATAATTATAACAGCAGCTTTCTGCCAGTAAAAATCGGTACAACCGTTTCGAAGATTAGCCGGAACAAACAGACAGACCGACAAAAATTAAAAATATTGTTTTTTTTTGTGTTACAAGTACCGTATATACTTTCATATACATTCAGTATCTGTTATTTTGAAATTACAAACAGACACTTCAATTATATATATTTGCATAGATTGTTCCGACTACGACGTAGCTTAAAGTTTTAAATATCTCTATAATCTATTGGTTCGAATGATATCATGTATATGCGGCTAAATGTGTAAGATTATTGAGTGATTACTAACATTGATTTAAATATAATTGTAAAAAGACTTATAAATAACAATTTATTGCATTATGAATATTTTTAGTTCCATAATAAGCGTAATATTATTGTAAGCCATTTATAATCATATCAAAGTGTTATTATAAATGTTGCCAGTTAAAGTTTTTTTCATTAAATGGTTAACCCTACTTAACGGCATTAATATTTATTTAACATGCATCAATTCTATATTTCCAACAGGCACCATAATTTATTTTAATAATAAGGGAATGACTACACTATTCGACGCGGAATCCGCTTCAGCCGATCAGCAAGATCTCTATGTCGAATCGATAAAACGAATAGTTTGATGTGGTGTACAGTCGACGTTCGAACCGAATCGAGGCGAAGACGTCTTTGGGTCTATTAACCAAGCTAAAAAAATCTCACGCAATTTTTTGATGTCCACTGAATAAAAGGATTATCAGTATTGCCTTAAATTACAAAATTGGGCGCTCGCGCATCAGTCCTCTATTCAGTGACATCAAAAAGTGCGCGAGGTATTTTTCGCGCGTCGATACGTGTAGCCACTCCGAAACCGAACAAATAAAAATGAAACCAAAATAAAATGAAATAAAAGGTTTAATCGCTACACCTAAGTTACTTAACATAATAAATAAGGAATAAGTTACACATAGGTACACAAACAGCACGTAAATTAAACGATCATACCTAATCATTCAAAAGTCACAAATTTAGCAATCATGACGAATAACAATACAATGTGTATGTACCGTAACATTTTAAGTTAACCTGTCATGCAATTCTCGAATCTATTCCCGTAAGTTACAGTTCAAATTCATTTGCACTAAAAATTACGAATTTTCAAAACAATTTTTAGAGCCAAATATTTAATAAACAAAATTAAACTGAAAATCACTTAGTTTCCCATTAAATGGCATTTTCTTATGATTCTCTTCATTACTTCTTCAATCAATAATCACAGTAAGTCAAACAATTTTCTATTGACTCGATCCATCAGTCAACCACAAGATCTCACACAACGAATTAGTCTAGCTATAATGTCTAAAGTACGTGTTATATGAGGCTGTTCAGTAAGTAAGTTTACATATTTTGAAACTAGCTGTTGCCCGCAACTGTCGTCGACCGCGTGAAATTATTAAAAAACTGCTACTTCCTTAATTGGGTCGGATTTTGTTAACAATTTCAAGGGTTTAATTTTTTTTTGCACGGAATCCTAATTGTTCTTTTTTTTAATGATAGTCTGCCAGTAAAAGTCACGTAAAAATAAAAATCGCTCTAGCCGTTTCGGAGATTAGCCGAAACAAACCCCAACTAACTTGGGGTCGGCTCCCAGTCTAACCGGATGCAGCTGAATACCAGTATTTTACATGGAGCGACTGCCTATCAGACCTCCACAATCCAGGACGGACAGTTATTTTTTGGTATAAGTAACGTATGCATATGCATTCAGTAGTCTGAGAACTATAATAAGTTGTTATTAGTATTTTAAAGTTCTTTCAAAGTTATTTTACCTGAGAGCATCAACCAAACTACGACCTTATAGTAACGAGAACAAAGATCATTCTGATTTTGAGTTTAGCAAAATCTGAGGTAAATTATATCTATGAAAGAACTATTGAACTTGTACAGTCACGACCACTAATACGCATACACTCAGCAAAATTCAAAACCAAATTATTTTCTCTTGAAATAAAGGTACGGCAAAACCATTATAAGCGGATCTCTCATTGTACAATAAATCAATGCATAGCGAGGCCATCTTGTACTGGAAATGCACAGATTAATGTGTCGCTGTGTGTACCTTACCTACTTTGAGATAAGACCTTTTTTAATACACTTCCTCGAAAACTGGTTCTTATCGCACTACGATTAGGTCCAGCATGCAATGTATTTCACAGACGTGGATTTTTTTTCATTTATCACATCGTGTGCAGAAATACAAATTTCCACAGATAACTAAATACTTATTCTAAGTCCAAATTGGTTCCATTGTTTTTTCTTTAATCTCGGCAAAGAGATTTGCGTCTTTACGGCGTAAATATTTTTTGAATATTTAAATTGTGTTTATAAATAAAATATCATAAGATTATTAAAAAAAAAACAGCTATTTTCAGAACTAATTGACATTCAAAAATATTTTAATTTCTTATTTTTCATATTATGCTGTTTAGCGGCTTCATAACTTTGCTCCTCCTTCAACCTAGCGAAAGCAAAGCGCGGAAAAAAAAGCAAATTAAAAATCATAGTTTCCTGATAATTGTATGACAAAAATACTTTTCGTTCTATTATTTGATTTTTTTGTCGAGAGTGTATTGAAAATCGTCGTTTGATACACATGTGCATTTGTTACTGCAGTTCTCGGTTCCATAACAACCTCTCCCGCGGCTCGGGTGTGAATTCCGCCTCGAATGCAATAACAAAGTTTCCCCACTTATATAAAAATGTACTATTTCGTAATAGCCACCGCGTTTACCTTGCAAAATACTGTGTCCGAAAACGTAAATCTTTAATCAATACTGTAGGAGAAAATCACTTCTACCTGTACTACAAGAACTCAATTCATTCTGATAAGAAACATGTAAACTGACTTATTCAACAGTTTTTATATGTATGTGTGTGTATGTGTGTTTGTTACTCGTTCTTCTTGTCGGGCGGCGCAGGCGCAGGCGGGGGCGCGGCTTTGCTGGGTTTAGGCACATCTTCCTTGGGTTTAGGCGGCTCTTCCTTGGGTTTAGGCGCCTCTTCCTCGGGTTTAGGCGCGTCTTCCATGGGTTCAGGCGCAGCTTCGCTCGGATGAAGTGTGATCGTTGCCGTAGGCTCGGATGCTGCAGTTTCTGTCTGTAAATATTGCCATTCTATTAGTTTTAGTACTTAAATTCTACAGCAGAAGTCTGTAACTGGGAAAGAAAAATGAGACCTCCTTCTCTATGTCGCTGGCAAGACAGCATTTTAAATGTTGTTGGCTCAAAAACTTCGCCACAGCGCAGAGAAAAACACGTGACAAGACTAGCAAATCAACAAAAATAGCCATTGTTGCGTTAATTGATAGGCAATTAATGAATAATGAGAAACCTTTTCCTCTGGACAAATATTTGCGCAATTGGACTAGTAGGTACTACACTTATCTATAACATTAATTATTGACGTTCTTTATTCAAAAAACGGAAATATTGGATGTGTGCAATGACTAAAATGGATAAAGTAAGACATGAGCATATAAGAGGAAGTTTGAAAGTGGCGCCCTCTACATAAAAGTTGATGGATGGAGAGGGAGAAGAAGACCAATGAAAAGATGGAGGGATTGTGCGAGGAATGATATGAAGGAACAAGGAGTAAATGATTGCGTTACGGTAGACAGGGGATAATGGAAGAACAAAACTTGTTGCGCCGACCCCAAATAACATGGGACAAGAGCAGGAAGATGATGAGCGTTTTGAATCGAAATCTATCGTGATCCTCAACATTTTAAACTAATTAAAAGCGATACTTGTTTATCGTTTTGGTTCGTGCAAGGAGATATTATTAGATATTAAAGGGCAATGTCCACTATTGGCATGCTATAGCGAAAATGGCAGTACCTCAGTAATAGTGAGTGTGGCGGTCCCAGCCTGGCCATGCTGCGGACAGTCCTGCTGATGATGATGATGGTGCTTCCCGCGCTTCTTCTCCACGTGCCCGAAGCAGTGCTCGCATTCGTCGTCACTGTCCTCCTCCGAATCTGACTCGTCGAATTTCTTCGGCTTTTCGTATATGCAGCAACCTGGGTGATGGAGAAGGGATTCAATTTGAGGTATTTTAAAAGCGTGACTCCCAAATTTCGAAGCTTAGACATTCTTCATGGATACCCAGTTAAGTTTCCAGATTTACAAATAAGTTTTCTAGAGACAATTCCGGAAATTTCTTTCCTTCTAATTATACGGTATAATTTCTACGTCGTTTTTTTTACAATGATATTATTACTTGAGAAACATTTGTTGAGAACATTTTCGGGTGCTAAAAATATAACCTATATCCGTGATTTTTATTTATTCAACTGACTTAATTTTCTCATTTTGGGTAGTTTCGGACGTTTTGTCTATTATAAACATTTAACCGCAGTCACTATCGTGATGGTATCACACTATACCAATAGTAAAAGGACCCCCATGTGCGTCCAAAACGGTAGTTAAGTTTACCCGTTATATTAAACAACTTTAGGGTCAGCTCACACCGAGAAGCGACGCGACGCGACGATACTGGAAGAGGCCAGTGATTTCGTGCTGCGCTGCGTCGCGATGCATTGCTCTACGCCGCGAGGCATCACGAGGTGCAGCGCTGCATGGTGCAACGTATTCTATATTCTCACAATGAAATGTGTATCATTTCGTGTAGAAAATAAAATTTTGAGTCGCTCTTTTACAGTGTGCGCGCAGCGTCGCGTCTCGGTGTGAGCTGACCCTTAACAAAAAAACTCATAATTATGCAACGCTTACATTTAGACTTCTTCTTGTTCATGTTCTCATTGTCGACGGTGTCCTCGGTCCACACCACCTTCTTGCGTGTCTCCGTGCGCGTGGGCCGCAAGGTGATCACCGCCACACGTTCCTGCTGTAAGAATACATTTATATAAGATTATAGTGTGTTTCTGTCCTGCTTGTATGTTGTTACTTATCTAAACTTTCTTCTTAGCGTATCGATGGCAAAAAGTTCAAAGAAGATCCTTACAAAATTATTATAATATCTACAATGAATATATTACAATATTGAGAAATACTTGGCTATCTTGACTTGGCTTCAATTATCGAGTTCCATCATCGAAAAACTGTTTTTTTTTTTACTTGTTTGACCACCGAACATCGAACTAGTGAGACTTTCCAACTCTACATACTGCAGTTATTGTTTTTTTGCTTTTATTGATGATTAACATCGATAAAAAAAGTATAGTGTTAGACAACTATTCTGACTGGTGATCAAGCTCTATTGACAGTAGAAGGTATTTTTAAGAGGAACCTATATTAAGATAATTCAAAAAATATTTTTAACAACGTCGAACAAGTGAGAGAATAACCTCAGTTGTTCGATGATGAAATTCAAATTGAAGTCAAGTCAATCTAGCCAGGTATTTCTCAATATTGTGATATATGCATTGTAGATATTACTGCCCCTGAACGAATTTTCGTAGCATTTTTTTTATATCTTAGACTGTAAGGATGGAGGTTGGAAGTATGCCATCTTTTTATGCCCATTTTTATCATTTTTTTTTAAATACTTTTATTTTCTGCAGTACGTGGGTTAATTTTGATCCTTCTTCTCTGTTTAGCCCCAAACTTAGCTACGCGAACACAGCTCTCAGATGCAGTGAGTAAAAAGGTCAAATATAAATCTAAACTTTAAAAATTTCGTGAATGAGTAAAGGATTGTGTGGAAACCAGCACTTAGAATGGAGTTTTGCTGGAATTTGCCAAAACTATGAATACTAGTAGTTTTAAAAAAAATGCTTTTACTATTAACATCTGGTAATTTATAGGGACCATGTTTTTATGAGCATTCAAGTCATGAAATGTCATGCAGCATACTTATTATTATTTGTTAACACATAGGTCTCGATTTCGAACCCAAGACACGCATCTCTGATTTTTCGGATTCATGAGCGTATTGTATAATTATCACTTGCTTCAGTGAAGGAAAACATCGTGATGAAACCAAACCAGCATGCCTGAGAGATATTTCTCGAAGGTTTGTAAAGCCAAGTCCCATGGGCGGCATAAAGACACCAGCTCAGGCACCACAACACGAAAAAGTAAGAAGATTATTTGGTTTTTGCTCCCATGGACACAAAACTAAATTCTGGGTATAAAGCTATTGACCACTACATTAAGATCACTTTCAGTATTCTCACAAACCTAAAGATCTGTTATCAAAGTATTTTAATCTCAGCATAAGATAAACATGTTCTGTATATTATACGCGTAAATCCCTCTGTACATAAGACTCGCATATCTTATCTATGTGTTGTTTGTTTATTACTAAATTGCGGTAACTAATAGCGGACTTTATTTGCAGATACACTAATTATTAGGAATTGTCCTTATAAGTAAATTGTATGGGAGACGAACAGTTGATGGAGGCATTGGCTTCTTTTATCAGCCAGTCTACATAGCTGCTAAAGAACATGGCTGTTTCGGCAAAATTCTGTAATTATTAAGATAACATCACGCCTGTAATCCCCGAAGGGTTAGGCAGAGGTGTACTTATAGTACACCCACATTTCGCCCGTTATGTTTAAATCCCATGTAATAGGGGGCAAGCCTATTACCGTCAACCGGGCGCAAATCCATACTCCATGGCTGCTACTGAGAAATTCCTGATTGAAAACTCAACATCACTTTCCCCGACCCGGCAATCGAACCTAGGATCTCGTGCTCAGCAGTCGTGCTTGCGACCACTACACCAACGAGGCTGTAATTATCCTGTCCTGTCTGTAAATGAAAGAGTAAATTCTACTTTTTGTTTTTCCGCGTTCAGTTAGCCTCAGCCAAGTTTCTTTTAGCAACGTACAGAGAATGAGGCAGAGAGATAAGTCCTTAACCGTAAACTACAGCTGGTGTGTGAAAAATTAAAATATTTGTTATAAAAATAAATTTATTTATTTATTCATGAACACATACATTTGTTTTAACAGGTATGACCCACGCTAACAAAAGTAGTCATGCATTGCTCAAGTAACGGGTCAGGGTAAAAACACAAGTTCAGTGGATAACATACTAAGTGTCACCCTCTGGAATTCCGCCAAAGAGCAAGAAAATATGTCCAAACGCCGAGAGACACAATTGAGTACTTATTCTTATTGCACGAATCACTGGTGCAAACTTTAATAAATTTGTACGGGTTGCCGGAACTTTAAAAAGCCCCTCCCTTGGTCCCAACCATTTATTGCTTCTGTATCAATGTTTGTTTTCATTGTACTAAGATAGCAATGCATCCTTAACTAAGCTAAACAACATTAAACTACACCAATTTCAATCAGTTAAAAACGCTAATAGGTAGAATACATATTTATATTTGCAATGGCATTAATGCTCTGGCCAAACTGAAGAGAATCCCGGGACGGGATGAAATTCAATCGCATCGATTGTGTCAACTCAGTGAGTGACTATAGTGACTATAGTACTCGGAGTCTGCTTTTACCGGACAGGAAGAGCGAGCAGTCCGAATCGAGACGAGCCAAATGACGTCTTTTTACAATTTACAAGCGTTTAATAAACTATGTTTTGTTTTATTAAATAAACTTTTCCTACCATGTATTGGAGGAGTTCAACATACTGGTGCTAATAGTCGCGTGACTTCCTAATCATAAAAACAATCGACATGCGTAGTTGACGGTAAGTAGTTGTGTCCTGCGTTACACGAGGTAACCGCCTCAATGTGACCAGAGCTTTACATTGTACAGTGTGAATTATCATTATGAGAAAATATGTTGTACTGTGAGTTTTTTGTTCATTGTTCAGAACATCCACTATAATGCCACCTAATGCAAACATTAAGTGGCGCTTTTTGCGAAAATGGGTCTTAAGACATCTTAGGGGCTGTCTCCACGAGCGAGAGAATCGCGGCGATATTATCCCATACAAATACGTAATATCGCCGCGATTCTCTCGCTCGTGGAGACGGCCTCTAAGAGAGTGTATAGAAATACGTGGCAACGACGATAATATCGTCGCGATTCTCTCGCTCGTGGAGACGGCCTCTAAGAGAGTGTATAGAAATACGTGGCAACGACGGACGATAATATCGCCGCGATTCTCTCGCTCGTGGAGACGGCCTCTAAGAGAGTGTATAGAAATACGTGGCAACGACGATAATATTGTCGCGATTCTCTCGCTCGTGGAGACGGCCTCTAAGAGAGTGTATAGAAATACGTGGCAACCACGATAATATCGCCGCGATTCTCTCGCTCGTGGAGACGGCCCCTTACTATACTGTTATAAATGTGAGGATTGAAGATGGATGTTTGTTTGTCTTTCACGCAAAAACTGCTGAACGCATTTAGTTGAAACTTGGCACGCAGAGAGTTTATAACCTGGATTAACACATAGGATACTTTTTATCCCACTTGTACAATCCCGTCGGTCAATTACCGAACTCCACGCGGACGATAAGCTAGTCTACTATAAATTCAATAACATAATATTATGCCCAAAAATATAGCTGTACAATAGTACATTTTGATATAAGTGGGGAAACTTTGTTATTACATTCGAGGCGGAGTTAACACCCGAGCTGCAGGTGAGGGTGTTATGTAGCCGAGAACTGCAATAACAAATCCCCACGCGTATTAAACGAAGTTTTTCAATACACTTTCGAAGAAATAAAATATTAGAATGGATAGTATTTTTGTCAGGAATTATTAGGAAACTATGATTTAATTTGCTTTTTTTGCCGCGCTTTGCTTTCGTCAGGTTGAAGAAGAAGCAAAGGTATGTTGCCGCTAAACAGCCTAGTATAAAAAACTAGAAAATTCAAATATTTTTGTATTTAGAACACAAATAAATGTTAATTTGTTCAAAAAAGTAAATATTTGTTTTAAATAATCATGTTTATCTATGATATTCTATTTATAAACACAATTTAAATACTCAAAAAATATTTACGCCGTAATGACGCATATCTCTTTGCCGACATTTAAAAGAAAACAATCACCGCCGACTATACTCAATATACTCATTGAACCCCTAAATATAAATCTGTGGAAATTTTTATGTCGGCACGTGTGCGGAAAAATATTAAAAATCCACGCGTGTGAAATACATTGCATGTTGAACCTAATCGTAGTGCGATAAGATCCGGTTTTCGAGAAAGTGTATTGAAAAATAAATTTCTTTTTACTCCTTACAACTACTAAATAACTTTGTTCTCAAAGAGCCCTCCAATCTTTTTGTCATGATAGCCCAAAAAGTTTGCAAGTATATCTTTAGTATGCTCCCCCAACTTGGGGGGCGCTGTCCTAGCATCGTTACCCCCTAAACCATACACAGTTGGGGGTCCTACGACCTTGACTGTCCCTGCATCAGGATGGGGCAGTTCTTTCACTAATTTTATCGCCTTTACATGTTCATCTTCAAATACATCTTTCATTTTGTTTATAGGGCCAGTGGGAAAGGACACATTCTTGAATATCTCTGACCATTCCTTATTAGTTTTTGTCTGAATAACTTCACTAATAATTCTGATAATTTCTTCTCTATTCTCCACCCTCTTCGAATTATCTTTAAACCTCTCATCCGTAATCAACTCCTCTTTACCAATAATCTTGCAGAAGTCTGAAAATTGTGGATTGGATCCTGTACCAATGACCATGTGACCATCTTTAGTTTTGAAGGCTTGGTAGGGGACAAGGTTGGCGTGCGCGGTGCCCCAGCGTTGGCCTTCGATGCCACAGTTTAAATAAATTGTGGCAACATTGATCATGCTTGATATTTGGGTAGAAAGGAGGTTGCAGTCGATTCTCTGCCCTTTGCCTGTTTTCTCCCGAAAGTATAGGGCTGTCATGATGGCACCGAAGGCGTGTAGACCGGTAGTGACGTCAGTGATGGCGACGCCTGCCTTGACAGGGTCACCGTCTCTCTCACCGGTGGTGTTGAGGAGACCACCCATGGCAGATGCTATTACATCGTACCTGAAAATTCATGGTATTTCATGGCAGTTATTATGGCGAATTTTCGTTAGGAAACAAGGGTTAATTTAAGTTATGAATTGCTTGAGCTGAAGGACGATGATAATGAATAAAAAAATACTCTTGGTATAGACCAAGCTGATTTCAACTGTATGTACAACATTTTACAGTTTAAATTCACTTTGAATGTTTTATAATTTTGTGTACAAAGAGTTATTTAAAAAACCGCAATTCTCACCCAGGTTTCTTGGCATAAGGCCCTGTGGAGCCAAACCCAGTGATGGCACAGTAGATCAGCTTTGGGTTGATGGTCTTAAGTTGCTCATAGCCAATCTCAAGTTGGTCTAGTTTGCCGGGGATAAAGTTTTCTACTAGCACATCGCATTTCCTTGCCAAGTCATATATCACTTTCTTTCCTGAAATTTAATAACTTTGTAATACTTTAAAAAAAAAACAATTTAAAAAGAATTTGTCACACAAAGACACATTCTAAGTTTTAAACTAATTATTACAAGTATGAGAAAAACAACAAATATAAATAAAACTTTCCAGTAGGTAATCACACATTCTTGCTAATTTCAACTTTGACTCTTTGAAGTTAAATGTAGTTTTGCATTTGAGTTCAAGGACACTTCATTTGATAAGGCTAACAGATTTGTTTAATAACAGTATTGTGTTATGACTACTTTTCCTTTCCAGAAGCAATTAGTAATAGTGTTACTTTTTACTATACTTTGGTAGTTAACAAAAAAGGAGGACATTAGAGAAACTTTCAAAGTGGCTCCTGTTACAGAAAAATCGAAAGGTAGCTGTCTGTCTTTGTATGGACATTTGTGATGACGAGGGATGAATTGCATGTGACTAAAAGAGTAATGGATATGAATGTTGAAAATTCAGAGGGCGAGGAAGGTCAAAGAAAAGATGGATGTATTGTGTGAGGAATGATATGAAAGAGAAAGGAGTAATTAAGCTGTGACATCTGACAGTGGAGAATGGCAGAAGAATATGTATTGCGCCAACCCCAAGTAGAATGAGACAAGGGCAAGATGTTGAGTAATTAAATATACAGTGTAAACTCTATATAGCGAACTTCTATTTAACGAAAAACTCCTTAAAACGTAGAAATTGCTAAGATTTGTTTGGTTTACATTGTTACCCCTATATTGGAATACTCTTTATAGCATAGGAACCACTCTCAACATGTGTTTACTTACTTCGTACTATCGTCTTATTGCTATGGTTTGTATATCTTATTTTTAATTGCTTTCTTATTTTTAATTCATGTTGCAAAACATTTTTTGATTTAGTCAATCTACTGTGTCTACCATTTGGAAGAACAAGAAAAAATTTCTACAGGCAGAGATGAATTAATTTCTTAGAAGTCTCAAAGAAATTTAAAAAAAACCTAAATTTGAATTGAATGGAGAGTCTGTTAAATTCAAATTTAGGCAAAAGAAAACTTTTACTCTCCGTTTAATGAAAACTCAATAAAATACCCCATCCCTTCAATGTGGCTATAAAGAGTTTACACTGTAGAAAAAGATCTGTAGAGATTTTGTTCATGTACTGACTGATGAGAGATTTAAAATGACTGGGATGAAATGAACAGAACATTTACTTGTTTACTTAAAAGTTGTGATTAGGGTGCATTAAAATCTGTTTGATCTGAATAAATTAAGATGTGAAATGATCATCAATCAATATTTTTCACAGTATACACCATGAAGTAATTTAAGTAGAGGTAAGAATGTAGTGGTGGTATATTAAAGTTAAATAAATGATGATACAAAATGATAAGAAAACCTTACCTGCTTGTGACTTGAAATCAATACAAATACTCTTCTTGTTTCTGTTCACAGACAAGTAGTAAAACGAATCGTTTTCTTTCTTCTCATTTATAAAGGGCGGCCCCCATCGCCGCGCCTCGTCGCCACCCAAACTCTCCACTTTTATTACATTCGCCCCCAAATCACCCAGTGTCATGGTACAAAACGGCCCCGCAATCACTCTGCTAAGATCTAACACATTCAAATCCTTCAACAATCCCGATTTTGTAGAGTAATCATGTTTAAAAATCGTAAATTGCGTTCGTAAAACGCACAAGCCGAATTTTCTAAAGTTTTCCATGGTGCCGTCAAAAACAATAAGATTCGAAATGTACAAAATGATACAGATATCAGCAGCGAGGTATTAAATGATCAAATAGAAAAGATAAGGAATATATCAACAGAGTTCTGGAATACCTCCTGTGTTTGGGGGGTGACCGTCGCGACGGCGGTGCTAGTCGTAGCCATTTCTTCAGATATTGCTTGACGTTCTCGCTCTCCCATCAAATGGTGTATCATTCGAGATATATATTCACATTATAGGTAAGAAGTAAAGGCTAGTAACGCGTTAGAAACCTTATTAATTTTACACGTTTTCCGCAGTAATAACAACTTGTTCACAACTTCAGAGAACTGTCAGTGTCTTCATTGACAGCCGTGACTCATGTCAAGCGTGACGTTTACACTTTTTAATTTTTTTTTTTTTAATTTAACCACCTTAATAATACTATTTAAAAAAATATATTTAGTCGATTAATAAATACTTCGGTAGTAAATATATATTTTCAGGATAATTACATTATTTACAAACTACAAAAATCTATAATAGAAATAAAAACATGTACAAGTATCCGGGTTACAGGGCGTTCAAAAATTCGTCCACACCGCTGTCAACAGAAAAAAATGGTTCTCCCTCTCACGTTCCACCACCTCCTTCCCTAGCACGACTGTTTTGCAGAAAGAGGTGACGGCGGGTGACGGCTTCCCATTCCCTCTCACTCTAGACCATGGATTGAACCAGGGCCGGACGCGAGAGGTCGCCGCCGCCAATCACCGCTACGAGGACACGGCGGTGCTTCGCTCAAGCGGAGCAGACCTCCACGGTGTGCTCCACCGTGTCCTCCGGGCGATTCTCGCAGTGGTGACACGCGGGCATTTCCTCCCGCCGGAAAATCGGTTGTCTTTTTGTATATTTTTGTGTACTTACTACAAAAAGCTAAATAAATATTTTGAGAAGTTCATATAAAGTTCTTACGTAACGTGTGAATTAATACTTTGTTTATTTCAGATATCCAATATGTCAAAGAAAATAAAATTTGAAAAATTAATGTAGGTAAGCAATTTTTTTTATTAGTAATAATAAAAAAAAATGTTAAAAAAATAAAGTGTTTCATTTCCAAAATATAAAATAAATTAGAAGTAGAACCAAGAGGAAGTCACTAGTCAAGAAACGAAAATTAAACCATAACGGACAATGGTAACAATTTTACCAATAACATCTAAAATTTTGTAGTCATGAACGGTTAATGGTAAATTATTTACCACCAGAAAAACTACCCCATCCCCTATTCTTTTTTAAATTTTGATTTAAAATATGAAATCAGTGACCCTCAATTACATAAAATACAATGCAACCTTAAAAAAAAATGCATACCGGCTCGCGTTTGTAAGGGTTACGAAGCTAAAGAACTTTTAGGATTGACAAGTGATGAGTAGAATTAAGTTTTTTTTCATGAATAGTATGTTTTTTTTTAGTTTAAAATTATTTAATAACGTAGTTGTAATAAACTTATCAACATTTTAATTTAACCTAATGTAAGCAAACAATTAATTTTAATGATTCAATTTAAATACTTATTGTATGAAAATTTTCAACCTTATATTTTTGTAATTTTTATATTAGATAAACATAGTTTTTAAAGTGGCATTGTTTTAATTATCCAATAGCATAAGAATTCAGGAATGCGTATACAAAATTTCAATTCAAAATGTCTAGACACAAAAAAGTTAAGTATAGATTTTTGAGATGGAACGCACCTTTTGGTCCCATAGTGTTGGAGGTCTGTCCGCTGAGCAGCGATTTGCCGCGGCAGTGAAGTTTTCCCCCGGCATAGTGCCTCCGCGCACCGTGCAGGCGCGCGAGGTCTATCGCCTCCAGATCCCATGGCTGCAATCCGCAAGGAGGCTCGCCACCTCGTCGGAGTCGTCGGAGATCGTGTGGGTACCCCCAGACTAGCCTTACGGCTACCACCTTTTGGGGCGCGTTCAGGTAGTGGGCGGCTCGCCGCCTCAAGGAATGAGGGGCCACACCGGGGCCCCGTAAAGGGCCATACACCGCACAACCCCCGCGTAAAGCCTCCGGTAGGACGCGTTTGGACCCCTCAGCCGTCCCGGCCCGTTCCAGTTTGGATTAGTAACAAGCCTCAAGTCGTATTTTTGGAGTCGAGGCTAGTCTTAACTATAAAGGTTTAAAAGCCTCGAGTCCTTTCATCACTAAATCGGCCTGATACGAAGGACCGTATCTTTTTCACGGGATTTTTTAATTTTCTCCATGTTAAAGACGCCTATGTAACATAATCTTGTCAAGTTTCTGTATCGTCTTACAGACAATAAATTCGCGTTATTATTAAATAGGTACTTACCTACTTACATATCAGGTTTTACGTCACTGCCGGTCATTGCATTCATTATGTTTAGCGTTTCCCAACGAACGTCGAGAAAGTAAAGTGTTTTTGAACCCACCCGGCAGAATTCTTTGGAATAATTCCAGGCGACCGCTAGCCGACAAAAATTATCACAGTTTCGAAAATAAAATAAAAATAATTGCGTGCGCTGATCTCTTCAACCAGGATAGTTTACAGTTTTAGGTACTTACCGCATTTTATCATGGATTTTATGTCGATTACGATATAAATATCCGGGGTCATTTAAATATAATTGGTTGCTGTACGTTTAGGTTTTATGTTTTAAAATATTCTTTAAGTTAATTCATCACAGCCCGAAAGTCTGCCAGTATTACCAAGTGTTTTCAAATCTAATCTAATAAAATAGTGAGGACTGTAATGTTCCTATTCTTGTGCAATAATAGCTAGTTAAGTTAGTATAAAATGAAAAACAGTAGGTACCTATGTATAGTTATATCACCCATTTCGTTTCATTGTTATTATAAGCTTTTATTTTAAGTTTCGTATACCAGAAATAGTTAATATGAGGATCCCTATTGTTATATTATGTAATGTAAATTTATGTACCATCTATACAATAAGCGAATAAATTATTTGATTAGATTCTAATCCTCATATTAACTATTTCTGGTATACGAAACATAAAATAAAAGCTTATAATAACAATGAAACGAAATGGGTGATATAGGTACCTACCTAACTATACATAGGCACTGTTTTTCATTTTATACTAACTTAACTAGCTATTATTGCACAAGAATAGGAACATAGTCCTCACTATTTTACAATAATTTTCTATTCACAAAGGAGGGTCAGATAGGCCTGTCGTCATGTAAAACACTGGTATTCTGCTGTATCCAGTTTGACTGGAAGCCGAATGCAGCATAATAAGGGAAAAGGCAGATGATCATCACATTACAGTAATGCAATGTAAAAATGGTAATAGTTATCTACACATAAATGTATATGTTACTGTAAAAGCCCGAACTACGGTAAATCCTAAGATTTTTCAGTAAAACCAAAGATTTACCAACTCTTAATGGTAAAAGTCCGAATCGTTCTAGGATCATCGTTTATTTCGAACTTTTACCACCATTCACTTGGTCATCAGATATGTTGAAGCGTTGAAGCAATCATATAATGGTAAAATGTAATGTCAAATATGTCAAGAAAAATAAATAAATAAATCTTAGGAACCACTTAGTAGAGCTGTGTGTACGTGCGTTCAGTCATTATTGTCGATGGCACAAAAGGACTTCGGGCACATCCATCTTAAGTGTGTAAGCATATAATATATGCTTACACACATATTTTATACATATTTTGCTTAAATACATATTATGTATTTAAGCAAAATAAATCATTTCTGATTTCTGACGGCATATAAAAAATAGTGTAATAAAAACAGTCGACGTATTTTAATTACCTATTCTGTTCACGCCAAAACAATTGCATTACCCGCGCAATATGTTTAATATTATTTCGTCTACGCGCAAACAAACGTATTTAATTTTATCTGAGCATTTAGAAGCATTAGAGAGCTTTGATATAAGCTGTTATTGCTAGTCAGTTGGCGCACGCTCACCCGCTGCAAGTGTGTATACTGACTCGAGCCGTCTCTCTCTGCGAATTTACCTACTTGGATAGATACATAGACTGCCTCATTTGTCTAGTGATGAGCATGAGGTCCAGGGTTCGATTCCCAGGACGGGCAAAGTGTTATTAGGTTTTTCTATCAGGAATTTCTTTGTAGCAGCCACGGAGCCTCGATTTGTGCAGCTAGTTTTAAAAAATGGTAACAACGTAACAATTCATTGCATTAACTGCATCTGCGACCATTTCTGATGATTTTTAGGTCCCCAAATGATGACCCAGTCACGGCAGTCACCATCCACTTTCAGGAGTATCCAAAGTGTCCCTACTGCACATTTGAGGACGTAAGAAAGCAGACTGAAGCCGCGAACAACGTGGCCACCCTGTACTGATGGGCCAAAAAATCTAGTTAGCTAAACAGATAAAATATGACATGATATCGATTCGAAAATAAGAAGAACCTTACTTTATTCAATGAGCACATCACAGGCAGAAGGTAGGTAAGTACTTACCTAAATGTGTAGGTACAATATTAAAAACGTCCCAATGAAAATATCTTTAAAAAAGCAGTAGAAATGAACCGAGCTACAGAAGTGTTATTTATGAGACATCATTTCAGCAGCCATTTGATCTGTTTTACGAGTGCCGCAGTAAAACGGCGAGCTTACCTCTTTCCGCACATAATTCGTGTTATTCAATTACACAAATTTTTACTTTTGTCTACTCAGGTCGAGATCTACAAACGACACTTAGCACGTATTTTACTAAGGACGCATTCACGGGCGATACGACTCGCGGTCAGTTTCTTTCAATATGTTTTCTCCGCAGTTGCGGTTGCAATACGCGTGCGTCGTTTGAGCGTGCAACTCGCGTCCACGAGGTAACGTTTGTAGATATTGGCCTTAGATCGAGAAATTATACAGACGTTATTTCTATTCAGATTATTAACAGCAAAGTCAGATATTAGATTTAAACACGAAAAGCTGTCTGTTCCCAACATTTCCAACATAGTTGAGCTTATAACAACAAACTGCGATCATCAATTAGTCTGCCAAACGTGGAACCTGTCTTTGGCACGTGTAAGCGGGCATTTACTCTTGTTGTTTTCTTATTTTTTATGCTTATTTTTGGGTCATACCCTCGTAACAATTGTAACGAATCAATTAGGCATGTCTATAGTGATAATCGACCAATCACATCGGTTGTCTCTCGTCCAGACCCACATCACGTCTCCCATCCCTTCTATGATTGGTCGAACCTTGCACATCTCTCCGCTCCGCTCGTATTCGCTTTGGAAGAGACCTGTCTACAGTGGGGACCAAACAGAAAACCCTGGAGAAAATATATACAGGGTTATTTGTAAAACACCAGTAACCTCTTAAGAGGTCATTGTACTCATCATTATGAACAACTTTTACTATGGGACCAAACTTGAAATCGCGAAAAAAAAATCAGCTGTTCCCTACATTTATGATCGATTAACTCGTCAAAATGTAGGGAACAGCTGATTTTTTTTTCGCGATTTCAGGTTTGGTCCCATAGTAAAAGTTGTTCATAATGATGAGTACAATGAGCTCTTAAGAGGTTACTGGTGTTTTACAAATAACCTTGTATAGCTCGGCGACTACTGGAAAATAGCTGAAATGCTCGTTTTCTACACTAGGGATACAGGACATCTTCTTCTTCTTCTCGTGTCAATGACTTTTAATATTTTGACCCACCCATCAGTGCGATCCACAGGACAACTCTATCGTTTGCCCCATTTAAGTCCTGGAGAGTGCAGCTCGTTGTGCACGACCGGCAGGACAGAAGATGCAGCATATTTTGCGATGGGGCGCCACACTCACAATGTGTTTGGGATGAAATGATATTTATTTCTGTAAGAAGGTTTTGTTCAAGCACTACACGTCGACTTTTATTTTAAAGGAGATGAATTCGGATTTTCCTATCAGAATACTGATTGAGAAGAAACACCGGAACCATGCAGGGACCGATTAATCGAGTTAAATAAAAGGTTAGACCACCCCTACGTTTCGTTAACCATTATACAGGTTAGCCCGTCCGAATATTTCTGCAGGCTAGCTCCGTCACTTCCTTGCATATTTTTTACACATACGATAATGAACTCTGTGCGTGAAACGGCTATTATAGTCTGATTATTGATTAACCATATAATACGGTTACGGTTAACCTTTACGCTAAGGTTTTTTACCTAACTTTAAAAAATAACCCGATTGAATTTTATTTTTGCATTGCAGTAATCTAAAATTTCTATTCTTCTTATAAAATAACTTCATAACATAATGATTGCATGGAACACTTACTGATAAATTGTTTTTAAATTAATACATTCATTTGTTCATATTTGTACGCTTCACGGCAAAACAAAAACATAGACGAACAATATTGTAACATCTGACACACTGTGTTTCTTGTTGTTTCTTAATAAGATTATTCCCCTATACGGGTAACCTTTATTATTCCCCTATACGGGTAAACTTTTCGGTCCCTGACCAAAACAAACTCAGCTATTATTCCCCTATACGGGTAACCTTTTCGGTCCCTGACCAAAACAAACTCAGCTATTACTCCCCTATACGGGTAACCTTTTCGGTCCCTGACCAAAACAAACTCAGCTATTACTCCCCTATACGGGTAACCTTTATTATTCCCATATACGGGTAACCTTTTCAGTCCCTGACCAAAACAAACTCAGCTCTCAATCATTTTTCTTTTTTTCTCTCCTGTTTTTCTTTTTCATGTGGATCGATGAAACCCATTTTGCCAGATTGGAGTATATTTGTGGCGCGGAGTTAAAACAGAGTCAGCTGATATCGTCAGTCGTAGCTTGTTGTGTCGAGTGGGATGCATCGCGAGATTTATCACCGCTGTCGGCCCGCATGTGCATGCACTGTGTATTTACTTACAATTAGGTTATTTATGTACCTACACGGTTTGCGTTTTGGTGCATAATCTATATGTAGGTATGTCTATTCTGCTGCAGTTTTGTTATTCAAATAGGAGCAAACACAATTCTACAATCATCTGACTAGCTTTTCCTCAACTTAACATAGTTGAGGAAAAGCTAGTCAGATGATTGTTGGCTTCCAGTCTTACCGGATGTAGTATTTTGATGGAGCGTCTGCGTATCTGTCGTAATGTTGGGAACCAGTATTTACGGACTGCAGGCCTTGATGAGCTCGTGGCAAAATATCAGCCCACGGGTCGTTTTTTAAGGATAAGCAACGCTAACCTCTGTACTTTGCCTATCACGTACCGGTTGTTCACAGCTGTTCTTCGTAGATCTTTGACAGTCGTTACAGGTAGTCAGAAGCCCGAGAATCTGACAACCAGTCCCTTCCGTGTTACCCAGTAACTGGGCTGTGGAGGTCAGAAAGGCAGTCCCTGCGTATGGAATAATACTGTAAGTATTCAGCTGCATCCGGTTTGAATGGAAGCCGACCCTAAGACGGAAAGGCTAGGCAGATGACGGACTGCAGGCCTCGTCTAAGCAGCTATCGCGGCTTAAACAAAAACATGGATATAGCCACACCCACTGGGCAATTTTAATATTTTCAGAATAAAATCCCCATTTACCGCTGCGGCGTTTCACAAGTTATTTCAGTGCAGCGGCCCCAAAATGTGACGCTCGCGACAGGGCGCGGGGGCGCGCCTCACTCTGCACAAGTTCATTACATCGCACGATAACAAACGTCTTCCGTTCTATCTCCTGAATCTGTGATCGTTTTTGAATGCGTAAAAACAAAATCACACGCATGGCTCTTCACCGAGAGTTGAAATTCCAGCAGAGCGTATAAAGCACTAGCTTATGCCTGCGGCATCGCCCACGTGGAGTCCGGTAACTGACCAACGGGATCAAAAGATAAAAAGACCGGGATAAAAAGATTCTCTGTTAATCCAGGTTATAAACGATCTGTGTGTCAAATTTCATCTCCGATCTGTTCAGTAGACAGTAGTTTTTGCGAGCAAGAGTAACCAAACATCGCCATGGGATCTGGAGGCCATAGTCCTCGCGCGCCTGCACGAGTGGCGCGCGGAGGTACAGAGCCGGGGGGTAACTCCGCTGCCGCGGCATATTGTCGCGCGGCGGACAGACCTCCGCCGTGATCTCATGGCGACATGGAGGGAGCGACTATCGCAACCCCGTTCAGGGCACGCCACGATAGTGGCGATAAGTCCCCTCTTTGAGGAGTGGCTTGAGAGGCGCCACGGCGCCCTCACCTTCCGCCTGACGCAGGTCCTCACCGGACACGGTTGTTTCGGGAGGTACCTGTACCGAATCGGGCGGGAGGAAACGCCCGGGTGCTACTATTGCGAGGATCGACCGGAGGACACGGTGGAGCACACCGTCGAGGTCTGCTCCGCTTGGGAGGAGCACCGCCGTGTCCTCGTAGCGGCGATTGGCGGCGGCGACCTCTCGCGCCCGGCCCTGGTTCAAGCCATGGTCCGGGGCGAGAGGGAATGGGAAGCCGTCGCCTCCTTCTGCGAAGCAGTCATGCTAGCGAAGGAGGCGGCGGAACGTGAGAGGGAGAGAACCTCCTCACGTCCCAGCCGCCGCGGGAGAAGCACCGGGCGTCGGGGGCCACGCCGTGATGGCTCTCGGCCACCGTAGGCGCGGGCCTGTGGACGGCGAGTAATGGGCTAGCTCGCCGTCCGTCCGTCGTATGACGACGGGCAGGCCGTGTCGACGGCGCGTTCGTGTTCCACGCGCGCCTCAAAGAGATGTCAGCAAACGGGAGGGGCCCGCAAGGGCCGGTGCCTGCCAGGGCTGCGGGACTGTTCGAAAGAGATACCGCGGCCCTGGAACATAAAGGGCCAATGAAGGAACATGGGTGTTTTTAGTCAGTAAGAGTCTGACACTCCCTTCCGCTCCGCCCAGAGCGGGAGGAGTCATTTGATGATTTCTCACCCCCCAAAAAAAAAAAAAAAAAAAAAAAAAAGAGTAACCAAACATCCGTACATACATTCATCTTCACAAACTTTCGCATTCATAATACCTACCTAGTCCAGTGAGATAAGATTCAAGGGTGTCGCTTGATTATTGAAAACAGGGAACAATAAACTATACATACCTATTCAGGTAACAAAAGAGACGCATTAATTCGGCTACCAAACAAAAGCACTTCATAGAAAAGATTGGAGATCCGCTGCCGATTCCTGCCGGATTGCGCTCTTCTGCCTGAGGAGGTCTGTGTTATGTTCCATCAGTGGGAACATTGGAGGCTGACTATGCATGCTGCCGTAACATACACAGAGGTATCTTCAAATTGTCATAGTCCTTACCGAAAAACCAACACGAAAAACGCATCGTTCTCTGTAACGACTTAATCATAAAGCCGTTGAGATCATCATCTTCTTCTTCCGATCTTTTCAGACAAGTCGGGTTCTAGTCTAACCAGATGCAGCCGGATATCGGTATTTTATATGGAGCGACTGCAGACTCAAACCAGTAAGTACTGGGTAATACGATACCCCTTGGTACGACTGCTGGTTGTCAGACTTCAGGTTCTTTATAGATGAAAAGGACTATAACACAGAATTAACATAAAACCAAGGTTTTGTGTAAGAAAATCCGACAACACTGAAATTACAAATCAAATAAAAAATTGCGCTAGAATCCGGCAAGACAAATGGATAAACTGGAACATGTCGTATAAAAAGAACAATAAAACGAAAAAAAAGAGACGTATTTACGAGTTACCGCTTGGCACCCGAAATTGCGTGATTCTGGAGATGCAACGCAGCGGGTGAATGAATCACTTGGTTTTATAAGAATATTATGATACACACATCTATTTCAGAGGACGAATGACAAAAATATTCGTTACCAAGACACATTCCGTAGAACGTAGAAACTAGAACTCGCGCCTCTTCTCCATTTGGCCAAGCAGACCTTACCTATAAGCTTGCTTGGCCTCGTTCATAACTTCATGTTCATACAACAGCTTGTCAAATAAGAACGATGGAAATTAAAGCATTTCTTTTACAATGGATGAGATCTTAGTACGTAATAGTTTTCTTTTTTAATATTTTAAAATGGGTCTGCTCTTGACCTCGATCACGCCTGATGGAAAGCGAGGGATGAGGTCTATGATGAAACGAGCGTGCCCAAAAGATGCCTGTTCACTCTTGCTTGGAAGGCAGACGGATTAAATGTGGGAGGGAACACATATTTATTGTATAGAAAAGTTACCGTCAATTTCATGCAGCCCACAAGCATCAATGCTGTAATTCGATTTGAAGGGAAAGCAGATAAGTTATATCAAAGTGGTTTCTAAGGTAGGAGGGTAATGCAATCATACCACTTGCTGTGGCAGAAGTGTTCACTGTGGTGGGTTACAGTGGCGGACTAAGCCCGTCAAGGCCTTCTGACGGCAAAACTAAGTTAAGATTTCTATTCCGCCCCGCCGCGGTATGTAGAAAAAATGGGGAATTTTGTCAGTAAAAGTCTGACACGTACTTCTCGAGATTCGGGGCCACTCAGGGCCAGAGGCAAGTTCGTAATTTGTAAACGAATTCTGGAAATAAGGAAAACGTACGTGAATTAAAGAAAGTCAGGATGTGGGAGCCATCCTGACTCGTCTATCTTCCTAATACGGAAATTCAGAGTAGGCTAATAAACTATTTCTTACTTACTTTTTTAAAGTTTGTGAGGATGGATGTATGAATGTTTGTTACTCTTTCACGCAAAAACTACTGATTTGGATGAAATTTGGCACACAGATAGTTTATAATCTTGATTAACACATACTAGGATACTCTTTATCTCAGTAGTAAGACTCCGTGGAACAATTATCGAAATACGCCCGCGAAGCCGCGGACAAAAGCTACTAGGCCTTATGTCTAAACTATGCAGTATATCACTGCATAGTTTATAAGGCCGTCGTTTTTCCACCTTTCAGCGACTCGACCATAATAACAGTGTCTTTAGTAAACGGGAATTATGCGTAGTCTGGCGCCCTGAAACGTTTTATGGGCATATAGTTTCAGGAATTTTGAATGTTAAAAGTAGCGGTTTCAGCGATGAGATAAGTCTAGAATGACGTTTTAGCCAAACAAAAGACTCACTTGGTTGGCAAAAGACACGAGTTACCTAGACATAAGACAATCGTTTCAAAATGTTTCGTACTTTTTACGACGACTCTCAACAAGATTGGCATTTAATAAGCTTTTCGATAGCTTATGTCAATCCAATACATTTTTGACATTTCCATCATCGGTATCGCTTCTTTAAAGACTTTATCTTGGCCATACGGTAACATTACGAAGTTAAAGGCTAAGATGCCATTGTGCACTGTAGAATTACATTATGATGGGTGTAAAAATACCCTTAACGAAACCGAAAGGCTCTTGTTCTACCCGTTGTCGTTGCGATCATTTTTTTTTGTTCTGGACCATACCAAAAAAGTTCCAACTTTTTCACGAGTTTTTTTTTAATACAAGAGTTTAATTTTATAACTTCTTTAAATACATCCATGACCCTTATACTATTCAAAGCATCCATCAGCATAATGTTTTGAGTGCGATGCATTAAGTTTTACCGTAAACCGTGATATTTCACCCCAAAAAAAGTCTTTTCCCAGCAATAATTTTGGCGTAGAGTTACTTAGTTTGATGTACAAAATGCTTGGTGCCACGGCTTCGTGAAGGGTCCGTTAAATTATACCTTGCAGTGTAATTTTACAGTGAAGTATAAAGAAGTTTATCTGTAGGTAGGTACGTCTAGTATTAAAATAATAAATTAATCCCATAAAACTACTTATTAGTCTGAAAAACTAATATCTGACCAACGTAACTCTACTTTCCGATTTTTATCTGAACAAAATTAACCAGTTGCACGAAAATCAATTCAAACTCAATACGACGGGTACAATGTTCTCTCGATAATAGTAAACAACTTATGTAAAGATGGAATTCCAATAATCGATTGTGATAAACATTTTGAGAGATATATCGGCGTGGTTCCGCCGATTTCAGCTCTGAAAAAACTCGAGTGCATAGTACGCGCACCGGTTTAGCTTCTCACGTACAACTGAAGCTCCAGTGCGGAAATAGCCCGTTTTATCATACTCCATAAATGTGAATTGAACACAGGCACGGACTCGGCACCGCTGGAGAATTCCAGCCTTTTTTTCTACCGTATTTTCTAGTTTACGCTCATTTTCCCGATTGTTCCCGAAAAATGTACCACTTACATTTCTGTTGGCAAGGAAGATGAAGACGTCAAATATGTATTTCATAATCTTATATTTCATGAGCAACAGTGAATGTAATAAACATCTGGATTTAAGAAAACTTATTAATAAAACAAAAACAACGCGATTTAAAAGGCGAGTAACCCGAAGTTTAAAAAAAAATCAAATGAAACTGTAAACACTGATTCAATTGGACAAAACTTCCAAATAATTTTAATCCCACTCCGATGCCAAAACGGTATGTAAATAAAATGAGAAGGGACAAAGCGTAAATTTGTAAATAAATGCCGAATCTTAACAACGAAGAATTTTTACAAGACGTCAAATTAATCACGGGCGTCGCCAAAAAACAAAAAATAGAATGTATTCGTCACGTTAAACAATTACATACATGTATATGAAGCTGTGCCCCTCAGAGTTGTTCTCAATCTCGACTGTAACGCGTTAGAGGCAACACAACACCATGAATTCGCATGAAGGCGTCAACCTCGTGGCGACATACTGCATCTTACTGCTGCTGCTAATTTCCCTCTGGCTCTTATATTCGGCATTCTAAGGACTACATGTAAGTAAAGTGCTGGTTTACCTAAATCTAGCTTTTAGAGTTTTGTAAAATCTTCGGATCCGTGACTGCGCGTACTAAAGTGTGACTGTGTATCAAAAATAACACTGGAATCATTGATGCGGCGGTTATTACATAATTCTTGAGATGCCGAAAATTCCAAAGGACTGGAAACTCTGTGTGTCTCTAAATAAAGGCTTTTTAATAAGATTGTGTTATTTTAATTAAACTTAAAACCTTCTGATGTGAACATTGTGAGGTTTTTTCAGAAATATAAAAATAAACTTCATATTTACTACTAACATTATTTAGAAAATTTTTCTTAGTGCAAGATTGTTTTAGGTAAATTATATGGATGATGGCTCCAGGCGTGCTTTGAGCTTTCGGTTTTCTTTAATATTGCACTTTTTTAATTGATTAAGATCGATCCTTCTTCATCAGTATCCGTAACCGTTACGTAATTATCGATATTACTGAATTTTGAGTTAATTTTCAATCAAGCAGTTCAGTTAGTATTTCGTTTTCAATTAATGGGGTTCTACCACCTCATGCCTCAACAAGGTTTACTTATCGTACCTAATACTTACGGTCCTACGGTATCTGGTAAATAGTGCTTATCTGCTGGACAAGTTGGTAGAAAAATAATTGTGACCAGGAGCTGGCTGATCTTTTTTTTTCAGTTCGGGCACTGACATAACTCTCCGCTAGGCTCTTCTTTCTTTAAAAGCCCACCATAGTGCATATTCCAATCAACTTGAAAAAAAAGGCAAGAAAATAAAAATAAAAAAATCTGGAACATCCTTCCACACAAAGTTGGTCCCTGTACTCTGACGCAAATTTGCTGGTTCAAGCGGTTGGAAGATCCTCCATCGATCAGTCCAGCCTGCTCCGTTAGATAGCAACCATGCCGATCAACGCGGAGACGGTGAACCTGGCCGCTACCTACATGATCCTCGTCATCTTACTGTTCTTCCTGTGGCTACTCTACTCCACCGTCTTCTAGACTCCAGCTGTGACAGGTTCGTGAGTGTGCCCGTGATTTGTGATCATCATCAGTGCGCAAGGACCTTATTTGAGTAAAACCATCGTGTCCTAGAACCAAAAGTTCGAAGACGGGTGACGAACTTGAGGCCCGCATGGTGGTTTTTGGTCTATTCCCACCTGAGAGGACGCCTTTGTCCCAGCAGTGGGAATGATAAAGGCTGATTATTTTTGCTGCTTTTTTCAGCTTTTATGACATTCTTAAAGCTGAGAAAAACGAAAAGGAACGTGGGAATCACGCAGTTACTATGCATCGCGGCGGTCGCATCGCAATCTTAATTTTCCGCAAAATCTGAGCCATCTGTCACTATACGGACGATCTATTAACGTTCGTTCATATTTATAAATGTTGGAAATATCTTACGTGGCGTATGAACGTATGTACGTAGGCGACGATCATATCTCCAGCGGCCTCAGTTCCCTGGAGCTGTTTGACCGGTGAAGGTGTCAGGACTGTGACAGGATCAGCCGCCATCATGCCCAACCACGAGACTACCAACCTCATCGCTACGTACCTCATCCTGGTGCTGCTCCTCGCCAGTCTTTGGTTACTCTACGCCGGACTGTTCTGAGGTGCTTATAAGTATTTTTACTTTTGTGTGGTTTTAAGTGCGTAACTTAACGTTGAAATCATGCGGTTGTAGAGTTTCAAAGTGTCCTTTATAAATCGATAGAAAACCTCCAATAGTTACTTTGGATACAGAAAAAGCATATGCAAAAAAAAACAAACCAATCGTGTGTGGAGGTGTTAACACAACATAAAATAACAACGCGCCAACTAATGACCAATTAGTGCCAAACGTAATTTATTTACTCTAAATTAAAAAATACCAAAGCAAAAACCTAAAGTAAACACCTATATCTACGATGATCAATGTAAAAATAACAATCGTTGAGTAAACATTCCTGATGTCGAAACTTTCGCAGTTGATTCGAACGTTATTGAACGTCGGAGATCTAAAATAGTTCGCCGACCGGCGCCTGCGGCTTCTCCACAGAAATCATAACATTCTGCCGTCTAAAATTACCGAAATAATCTAACTGAAATACTGAATGGACAGTCAAGACGTAGAACGTGGTAAACGAAGAATTAGTTAAAAATTGTGTATTTGCCAATTGTTTTTGTTAGGTAATTTAAATGATGCGTGTCGCATTGGGCTGTTGTAAACATGTCTGTCAGTGACGAGTCACACTGAGCTAGTTATCCTAGAACAAAGCCAGGGATCTGATGACAAACGAACTTGACGATAAACAAACATTTCTACCGATGCAAACACATTTACACGCAATCAAAACAACTCAACTTCAGCCGCACTAATCAAAATGTTATCATCACTTTTTATTTCACGAACTGAATATTTCCCTATAACATTTATCAACTGACATGATTACATTTTCCTAGTACTGTTTACGCGTTTCAAAGATATAAAAAGACGTAGAAAACTACAATTTGCGAATAACAGAAAATTTACACTTGCGATTATACTAAATTAAAACATCATTTTGATGGCTTTAGTGCATTGGAAACTATGTTACTGTTATATTTCAAAGTAGACTGTATAGGAATAGGTTTTCTTTTGATACATTTTACTGTCTTTCCGTGTACTGCTCGACATGACTTTTATTAATAATAACTTCACAAACACATTTGTTCGTACAAGTTAATAGTTCCAGGAGCAAACGTTTCATTTTCATTGTAAACACGCTGAATAAGTGAATATCCATCAATGGTCGCTTGCAATTCTCTTTCCACTCGGTAGAGAGCTTATTGTAGGTAATAAACATTACATACGTTGTACAGACTAAACATATGTGCAGGCAATTTATTTGGTTACTTGCCGCCCACTAGCATACGTACCTACTCAAGAGAATATCGTTTGATGTTAGGCAGACGACACAGACTCTAGTTTATTATTCCGATGCCGATAAGTCTAATGTACTTGCATTACAGAATTTACAAAATAAATCATAGACTAAACAAAGTGACAGCAAAAATACGAATTAAAATCAGGATTAGAGACCAACGTGAAATAGAATCAACAAAAACAAGTTTAAAATTAGAACATCAAAACGGTTGACAACGCAATTTATAAATACGACAAATATCTGTCCCCAAGTTTTAAAATAGCTTCAACGTCTATTTATGTTTGAATTAACCTTCATTTTAAAATAGAAAAATAAATACAGAATAAGAACCGAAAAATGTTAAAAACAATAGTTAGAATGACGTAAATCGAATTAGACGCAAGAAGATTGATGGTGTGAGGGAAATCTAACGAGAAGACGAATGGAAAAAGTAGTGACAGGTTGGTTAACGATTGTAATCAATCATTGGGGCAATGGACGTCGTCAATACTCTGCCATGGTGTTGAAAATAGAGGAATGAAATGAAATTTAGATTACGGCTTTTCGTTGCCAACTCCAACAGAAGCGTGATTAAAAATCCGTGAATTGTTGACAGGCTTGTGTTAAACTTGGAGGTTTGTTCACTTGTTTACTCAAAGAAGATCTTGCGGGGAGTGACGGGAAACGACCGTGTAGTGTTGTTGATACATTAAACATAATTTAGCGGCTGTTAAAAAGATAAACTACACAAACAGATCTCGTGGCTGCCGCAAAAGATCTAGAATGTAAAGGCCTTTGTACCAGCTATTCAAAGATTCAAACACTTCAAATACTTAGATGTTTAGTGCCCAAACTGTGATGATGAGAATCTGTTTTACAGGGTCCACCCATTTTTGGGCTCCATTTACTTTAAGCCTTTTAGAATTTTTCTACGGGAAAATATCATTAACGTCAGAAAATTTCGTTTCACTTGTGATTCATTATGTCCATCTGTTTATAAAGTCTTCTTCCTAATCTTGGAAATGTACCTACTGATTTATAAAGTTTTAATAATTATGCTATAAAAGAAATGTTTAAGTTCCTTTTTTTAATACTCTGTTATTTTTTCTGGCCAGTTAATTGGGGTCTTATGAAGTGAAGTAATAGAGAGAGGCCCACTCCAATCACTGTTAACTTTATAAAATTACAATGTCGATAACATAACGAGTCGTCAATAGTAACAATAAACGAATCGACAATATTAATACAGCGTCTGTCTGAAATCTGTGGTCATGTTAGTGCGGTATAGATCCCCAAACTTTCTCCAAATTGTTAGCTGCCTCATACATGGGTCGAGTAAATGATGCCGTGACGGCTGGCACGGGAGAATGGAAGAACAAAACGTGTTGCGCCAACTCCAAATAGAATGGGACAAGGGCAGGAAGATGATGATTAAGTTTGTGTGGGGCAGCTTTTTATTTTTTCGCGACTATGATGTTAGTCCCATGGTCTATACCACACCCTGAAGTATGACCACACCTTTCTGGTACAAGCTGTAGAACGAATGCTTCCTATACGTAAAAAAACAACGACCTGTCAATGGTTATATTGTGATTATGTATCAGTGATTCGTTGGTGATCAATAACAAAATTAAACAGAGTCGTCGTATATTTGATCAGAGATCCGTGAACGGTTCTCATCACCAGTCATAACTTATAGTGTCCGGTCAAGCGAGTGTGGAGCATAATTTGACTGCGGAAATGGGAGCTTTTCATTTCATTGCGATATGTTTATGCTATAATGATTCGAAATATAATTAGGTATTTACCGCGCAAACTCAAGGTTTATTGGCACATCAGTCTGGCAAACTATGTTTGATCAACTCTTTTTATAATTGGAGATCATGAAGGTCCCGGTTTTTAGTAAATTCCAGCGAGCTGTGGCTGCAAACACATTAATATATTATAATCATCAAAAGCCAGTTCCTAACACCCACCGCCCGAGCACTTCATAATTTCTTGATGTTCGCGACGTTTTCACAAATAGTTTTGACTGTACATACCACGGACGGGGAATTTAAAACATAAATAACAGATTATTGCGACATTTAAACACTCCGCAAATATTTCTCAACATATTTTTTATTTAGAATTGAAATAAAGTATATATGTCATATAATTTAAAGTGCACGATGACGTCAATGTAGTTTCCTGTAGTTTTATAATTATATTGAAATAGTGACGCTGGAAATAGACACTAGAATCAAATGACTGATCGTAAAAATGTGGCGGCACAGGCGCACAGGCGTACAGCCCGCATCGCTAGCTCCAAGCCTTGATCAATTATTCATGGCATGTGTTTTTGTTTCAGAAGCTGTCCAGAAACAACTCAAACCTGAGACCAATCCAAGATGGCGGCCAACACACGCTATAAACACGTTTAATATTTAGGAAACCGTAATTTTAGTAAGTAAGTTAATCGTAAGTTAAGCAATGTACACCCAAGCATTTAAATACCTTAAGACCATGGAACCAGACTAGGGAGGTCGCACAGAATGGAAAACTCGAAACATCAGTCAGAAGTGACATGCGTTGGCAGTGCTGGGCATTCCAATATAAATAAAGTCTAAAGTTAAAAATATAGCCATGTGAAAGACAACACGATAGAAGGAAATTATTTAAAACCAAAGCAATGTTATTGATTTAGCTAATAATTGTTGATGTTCGGTACAAATCATCTTGTTACGGATTTTATATCGTTGTTATGAGCTAAGAGAGTTTTTGTAATAAAGGCTTTTTTAGAATGATTGAGTTTTATTTTGAAGTCATTGGAGAATACAGACTTTTCATAGTTATTTCAGCTTTGGCAGCAGCAACGGAAAATCATTCTAATTTTGAGGTAGTAAAGATTAATTTAATATCGACAGACTTGTTAGTGGCAACGACCCGACAGCAACCTTACTGTGACAAGAATAAAGCTCATTGAGATTTTAACAGTGATGTTATTACAGAGGTTATTGTGAAAGGACTGTAAAGCTAGCTGCATGGATTTAGTGGTAGTATGAATGAAAACGGAGTAGGTTTTGCACTTTTGTACGAACGTGCACCTGCATTCGTTCGCACACAACGCACTGATATTATGAAACGAATTTGCTAAAAGTGTACATTTTTTTATTACATACCGATGAAAAATCGGTAATCCATCTTTCCTCTCGCAGGTCTGCTGGAAGAAATTTCTTATGAAACAAGCACTAACTTTGTGCTCTTCTATGTTAAAATATATTGTCCTGTTAAGTATTTGTGTGTACATTTATTAATTTAGCTTTATTTTATCCCTTACATTAAGCTGGGATCTATATTTAATGTGTTGTGTACTTAATTATTTATTTGTTAGTAATGTTAGTGTTTGTACTTATAATAAGATTAGTATTGTTAGGTGTAAGGGTCGCCTATTGCGATGAAAGCCTCCTCCAAACTGTTCCAGCTGACTCTCTTGCCAGTCTGGGCCATAAGTTTCCGGCTGTTTGTGTGATGTCGTCACTCCATCTTTTAAATGGTCTACCCTTCCTTCTTTTTTTGCTCATTGGATACCAATTTGTTATAATTTGTGACCATCTTTCATCCGTAACTCTCTGAACATGGCCTGACCATTTCCATTTCAGTGTCAGGACCTGTTTGTCCACATCTCTTGCCTTTGTTTTTTCCTTTATCAGTGAACTTTTGACTCTATCCTTCAATCTAATATTCATGTAACTCCGTTCTATTCCTCGTTGACAGCTTCTTATTTTCACACACACACATGGACATGAATGGACATGGATGGTGGACATGGTAAATATCCCGTTTCTAGTGTTAATTATAATGTTAGTGACCATGACAGTTTAAAAGCTTCTTATTTTACTTATGAAGGATTTTTTGAGAGGCCAGTTTTGGCATGCGTTAGTAAGAACTGGTGGTCGGCAAATATTCATCGCTTCCGTTTTTAACTTTATGGTTATGGGACCTTTGAAGATTTCCTTCATACTCCAGTACCTATTCCAAGTATTTTTCACTCTGCGGTCTATTAATTTTTTTTCTGTACAAGATTGTGTTGAAATTAGATGTCCAAGGTAAATATAGTCCACGAGATATTCTATAGGTACTGTTTGTATAGATATAGGTATTTTTTCACGGTTTGTCGTGATTTTCGTTTTGTCCCTTTTGTGTGTACATAAATAAATAAAATAAAAAAATCTATGTGGTACCGGCATCGTTCAGAATAACATGACGTACTGAATACGTGACTTAGCGTTTGTGCGTCGGTGTCCTTACCACCATGTACCTATATTATTAGCTGTCATTTCAGAATTCAGTTCTTATACATCACCAGGGATCGGAAAATTAGCCTAAATAAATTATCCTCATGTTACTTACTTCTTTGTAGTTAAGAAAATAAACTGTCCATATTCCGGTCTCTGTATGTCACTATAAGAAGTTACCATGAGAAGTTAAATGAAAAAGTCGTGCTGTGCTACCACAAATCAGGTCAGTGGGCTGAAATGGCCGATTTAGCAGAATCATAATACGATATTAATATGAATTCCGTTACAGTTCTTATAATGGTCATAGACGCAGTTAATAATATGAAAATTAACTTCCAAAACCACTTCCTAAACATCACTATGCATAGTTCTCTACTCTTGTTACATAATTATTATATAATGTAATTTTGGGACCATTTTACGAGTTGTAATGTAATTAATTTAATTATCCTATTACGATTCTGCTAAAGCGTCCATTTTAGCCCCCCCCCCCCTGGATAATTATGAATGAGGAGGGAGAATGCCGTGAGAAAAGTTTTAAGTTTGAATGTGGATCGGTACAACAGTACCTAAGGAAAGACCAACAATGGAAGATTTATGTGAAATATAATAGCCGACAAGGAGGTAACTAACTAATGGAGAAGTATCGAAGAAGAAGACATAGGTACTGCGCCGACCTCAAAAATATTGAGATAAGGGCAAAAGAATGATGAAGGGCTAGCAGTGGCGGATTTACCAGCAGGCTGAGTGGGCTGGAGCCTAGGGCGGCAAATATGGGGCCAATATTCTTTTCATGTCTTACAGAACTTAGTATATTCATATTTGTATTCCTAAATGTTATTAAGTCCACACACAAACAATTCAATACGTGAATGTTTCACCAGTTAGATGATTTTATCTATAATTTATTTAGTGATTCGCGCTTATTGAAAAGAAGCGACGGGAATCCATACTTCCATACTTACTAATATTACAAATGCGAAAGTAACTCTGTATGTTTGTTTGTTACCTTTTACGACTAAACGGCTGATCGGATCGTAACGAAATTTGGCTTTGGTGGTGGTGGTGGTGGTGGTGGTGGTCAATTTTTTTTTTCAATTCCTTCACTACTTAATCGAAAGGAACTTCGTTCCATCCGGGTGTCCCTTGACACCTCTCTAGTTTTTTTCTTCTTCTCTTCTTCATCGTGTGGTTAGTGCCTAACCTGGTGTCAGTTTTTATCCGCCAAAGGGCTTGGCTTTACATGCCGTTGAGAAAAATCTCTCAGGCATGTTTATCTCCTCACGATATTTTCCTTCACCGAAGCAAGTGATAATTAGACAATACGCACTTGAATCTGAAAAATCGGAGGAGGTACGTGTCTTCGAACTCGAGATCTATGACATAGCAGTTCGACGGTCACTCCACTAGACTATCACTTCTTTTTAAAATAACTAAGTATATGCATACCTACTTACTACTTTTTTAAATATATTGTTGTAAGATTCCTTTTAAAATTCGGCAAATCCAGTGCCTAATATGACAGTATAATGGATTTGCTGGATATACCGGATTACACAACCAGCCCGAAGCAATTTTTTTCTCACAAATTTCTATCAAAATTTCCACGCGAACAAAGTCGCGGGCAACAGCTAGTACTTTATAATTTAGAATAGTGGAAACGGCAGTAATGATAATATGAGTAAATTGTCATCCTTTCGAATTAAAGCACTTTTCTTGAAATAAATCTATCCTTATGATTGAAATAAATAAAATCATTCGGACAACTAAGAGATCTATAAATTGTTAGTAACAGGTTTAATTAGGTAATTGAATTTCATCATCACCATCAGTCGGATTTTTACCAGGAGATTGTATTTTTTTTTTTGTAGTACATGATTGCGGTTTTATTAGCTCAGAAATAGATTGCTACGACTTTTGGAAATTTATAACTATTTTTTTAGTTTTACCATACATGTTGATAATGTTGTTTCATGTTGTTGTTGTTGTTGCCGTAGTTTTAAACTATTTCTTGGGTAATCTTAACAAAATCGTTGGGTTGTAAAAATAATCTTAAAGGAAATAACATAATTTGTAGAAGTCAGTAGGGGCGGCAAAATTTGAAAAGCCTACTGGCGGCAAATGTGTAAATCCGCCACTGAGGGCTAGGTTCGATGGTGATGATGTAGATTATTATTTGCAATTTAGTAAATAACACTTGTTTTCGCCCGCGGCTTCGCCTGCGTGCATTTCACTCCAAGGGATTTACTGGGATAAAAAGTCCTATAACCCAGGTCATGGACTATCCGAGCGCTAAATTTCATTCAAATCACACTAGTTTCAAAGAAACTAACTCACAAACTAACTTATATGTAAAAAATCGTTAGGATATTCTTACACAACATGTTTATTGTTGAATTCTGTATTGCGTGATATTTTTATGTTTTCTTGCGCTAAAAACATCAATACGCTGTTATTTTTTCGCGGCGGACGTCTTGGCGTTGCAACACTGCCAACATTTCAATTTGATGCATTGAAATCTGACATTTTTATAAAAAAAAACTGGCGTAAAAGTATGATAGAATATATAATAATGATGGCCTCACATGGATAGCAGCTGCCCCATAAGCTGCTCCTGGATTACATTCATGATAAAAATGGTTGACTCAATGCTGGTTCTGCTCCACAACCATAGGGGGCAAACTAATTGATTACAATGTGAAATAATTATTGTGGAAGCTGCAGAAGACTATCTTTGTTTGTGAAGACTCAATTTCTTAGTAATGTATAATTGTATAACACGTGTGTGAGTACTATGTGCGAATGTGCCCTGGTGGGTGAGAGAATGTCATGCTCACTCATAATATTTCGCTGATTGTGGGGGTGTGTCGTATCATTTATTTCCCTTCAAAATGGTTGAGCTGAATGGTGCTGATCCATGCGTCATGTTCGTGAACGAGCGCTGTCAGTTGGGACTGGTCATCTCTTAGCTGCAACGGTTTATTTTAATTGCTTTATTTTTGGACTGTTGATTTAATCTTTTTACTCTGGACGCTCTTAATGTGCGTGCACGTCTTTCTACATCGTTCTTACATATAATAATACTTATGTATAACATGAAATCACCATGAATGATGTAACCAAGACCTCGTAAAAATTATTCTTGCCCATTCTTCTCCATAGAGATCTACGCTTTGGAATGGGCAATGACAGTACATTTACAAGTTATTGTGCCTTGTGACGGGAACTGTGGCTCCATCTTGTCTTGGACCTTCGAAAGTGCCTGTAGGTACCTAATGGTTTAAGCCTCTAAGGGCCTGTTTCACAAACTACGATTAAGTTCCCGTTAACTTTTTTGGCAGATAATTTCATGCAACTTCAGTAATGCTTTGAGTTTACCTATATTTGGCTCGAGCTCGAAACTATGTGGCAGGGTTCGGAATAATAGATACCGCGGCCCTGGAACAACACAAAGGGCAAAAGAAGGAACATTATATGGGCATTAGTCAGTAAAAGTCTGACACTCCCTGAGTCATATTTTGATGATTTCCCATCGCAAAATAAAAAGGGTTCGGAATAATCTAGATACTGAATATTTGGTAACTGTTTCCCTGTTTACATAATTTCACACCATTTTCCCTTTGGGGTGGGCAGAGGCAGCAGAACGCCACCAATTACCAACTTTAGGTACATACTCCTTCGAGGAGCTCGTGGCTAAATAACAGCCGCTCGGTTCGATCTTTAGGTTAAGCCGTGCTTACCTAGGTTGGTCCGTGAATGGGACCACCCATTACATACGCAGATGATGAGGTACATACTGCTTCTGCTTTGTCCACGTTCATTATTGATCTGGTCATACGCGTACGCCGGTTGCGAGTATAACGCAAATTATCTTCTTGAAGTGAGTGTTCTTTGTGAAGTGTGTTCATCATTATCTTCATCATCATCTTCCTGCCCTTGTCCCATGTTACTTCGGGTCGGCGCAACACGTTTTTTAAACGATAACATAAAAACAAAACTTCTGAACAGTTTTGTATGAAATTGGTAATTAAGTTATTATATTGGAAGTATCGCATTAACCGGGCACATATACTGCCTCCGGGCTATTTCTGAAAAAATCCTGATGGGAAAACACTTTGTCTCACCTAGGAATGGACCCAGGACATCATACTCAGCAGTAGAGCTTGCGACCCACTAGACCAACAAGCCAGTCCATAGAGACGTTTTAAATAATTCACGGGGTGTTTAAAGTTTATTCTTATTTTGTGTTTCGACATAATTATTTTAATAAATACTAACCGTAGTCGATAAAAGCGAGTTAATATTTAATTTTGTGCTTTTGTATAAATAACTGAAGGCCTCCTTGGTCTAGTGGTCGCAAGTGCTCACTGCTGAGAATGAAGTCTTGGGTTCGATTTTCAGATCAGCTAATGTATTTTTCCATCAGGAATTTCAATGGCAGCCTTGAGTCTGGATTTAAGACAATAGGCTGGTCTCTATTACTTGAGATTTCTGTAAAACCAAATGTGGTTGTAAGTACTAATACTACTAGGTATTTCTCTGCCTCCTCCCGTAGCAAACAGGCGTGATGTGATAATTCCATAAATAATAATTTGCGATTATTTTTGAAGATCATCCACGTAATACTTTGTCGGTTACATAAGCCTGCCGTAAACCTTGTGTACATACATTATTTACTAGAGCTACATGATTTTATGAGCAAAATACTTTACTATACGATCTCTTCTCTTAGTACCAGAGGATGTTAGTACAAGTCGTTAAATATTATTGATGTTTTTAACGTATCTTGGAAGTTATTCATATAATAATTACATTCGGGTTTATAGAATACGACCGCTAGACTTACCAATAAAATAACACTATACTTTTACGTTATTTATTCATATTATTAATAAAGAGAAATAGGTAGTTAATAATGTAGTAGAAATACAACATCTTGATGCTATACAGCATGAATTTTTTAAGTGAGCGTGGATGGTCAAATCCGAAACTATGAGGAATAACGAAAAATGCTCAAAGGAGTCTTGAGCCCGATTTTTATGAAAACTAAAACTGCATCAGTGTATTTTTGAAAAATCATTATTCCTAGCCAGGAATCGAACCTGTTGGTTTTGAAAAATAAACACACTGTATTATTACACCATACGATAGCGTCGCGCGTCGCCATTAAGAATCCAATTCTGGGAAGTAATGACATAGCATTGCATAGGTACGACAAACCAAAAGAAACTTCATTTAGATAAAATACGTAACAGTATGCAAGTAGTCGTAGTTGGTAGTATTCAACGAAAAGTCGAACTAAACCACTATTGGCGCCAACTCACAAGAAGTTATTTCAATTGTTTACATTTTTTTCTTTTACTGTGGCCTTCATCACGAAGAGATAAAAAAATGAAATTAGAACATAACGTTGTGAAGACGACTGCGGTGCGCGGTGTCATCATTAGTCATCAATCAAGAACATTAGTTTAAAATATGATAAAACATAAAATTTTACATTTTTTTTAAATTTGCCGCAAGTAATTACTTCCCAGAATTTGATCCTTATTAGCGACACTATCTAGGTAATAGTGTAATAAAACAGTGTATTTTTCAAAATAGACGGTTTTGATTCCTAGTTAGGGAATTTGATTTTCCAAAATTCCAATGATGCAGTTTTTGTTTAAAAAACAAAATCGGGCTCGAAACTCCTTTGAGTAATTTTCGCTATTCCTCATAGTTTCGGATTTGGCCATCCACGACGACCTGAAAAATTCACTCTGTATATTTGACAATAATAACAAATAGAATTAAACTAACTTAACTTTGTCATCATTATAATTCTTCCTTCTATAGGTACTAAACCTTAACAAATATTCAAATCAAACAATCTTGAGTAAAACAAAGACTAAAATGACATTAATCTTACGTCCACGTCTTAAAAGAATTTGTATTAACTTTAAACACACGGAACTAAAGACGAAGAGAACAATGGTTATAAGGCCCGGACTCCACCGAAGCAGAGATTGCGGAGCTGTGCGAAGCGAAGAGAGGAGGTGCTTAACAGCTAGGGTGTATCCATTGAAGCTGTGCGGAGATGAGTACTGGCTAGACCAGAGCAGAGATGTGTGTACAGGCTTCTCACACCCAGTTTAGCGCGATCTAACACAAAGCTGACCGCCTGCTCACGCTGCTCCCGTCACTTCTCGACTCAGATTGGGGCTGGTCACACCATGTACAATGAGCCGAGACAGGTATTCCTCATTCTAATAAAAACAAATTTTAGTTTCACGTGGTTTCTTCAAAACATCAGCTACATCAGAACTCAGAAACTTTCTTTCACGAATACCAAAAAGTATTTGGTCACGTGATATAATAGCCTCTGGCAGAACATTATGCCCGCTACCTAGTCGGACCGACGACCTTATAAAATATACTGTGACGGACTGAATGTTACAGGTGGAAGGTTGTTGGGGCGCAGTTTGCGACAAGCCTACCTACACTCTGTGCGTTGTAGCATGGTGCGGGTGACAGTTGTCTGCATGACGTTGACATCTGTCAGTACCACATGACTAGGGATGTGACGTTATGCAATTCATTTTTTCGCTAACGACGCTCGCAGCTTAGATCTAGTTCTCTTTAATATTGTTACGAAAATTAGTGTGTTATTCAGTTGTGCAGTGTAACTACGTGTATAAACTTGTCAATATAAATGTATTATGGCTACATAATCTTTGTACCTTTATAAAATAATCAAAATAGGGTTTATGTTTTTTTTTTGTGACAACATTTTTGCTCTATGGCGCATTCGTCTAAACTCATATCTGGAAGGTATATATATATATACCTACCTATAGCTTTTAACAATAAAAAATTGACCTACACACAATATACGTTTTTTATTATATAAAATATCGACTATCCATCGTAGCAGTACATCCCACCACTAAATACGTCTATGGCGTTACGTTATACGAATAACACTTTGCTTAATTTTTCATTCAATTTGATTTTATTTGTGGACTAGAACATTCTGGTTGGGTTTAAATTAATTTACTACAGTTATTAATGATTTAATGTAGTACGAATGTGGTACATCTGAAATACTGAGTCATAATTTGTAAATCGCGGCAACTTTCAAGAGTGAAATGAAATGTTACTGAAACTGTCACCCGCACCATGCTACAGCGCACAGAGTGTAGCCTAGTGACCTAGCAGAGGTCGATTGAGGATATAATGCGAAATCCATAATCATAATAAAATACAATTTATAAAAAAAACCTAAGTGTAACTGTTATACAGTTTAAAATAAAACATACCCACTATAAGAACTAATCCATAGTTTCCCTTATATACGGTTTTTTGTCTTTTTTTACCGCCCCGGAGGTCGTCGCTTCTTCATCGTCACTGTGCTTGAGTTCTGAGGCTGTTTTCGTGTAGACTGGCTCGTCACTGTCCAGCGTCACTGCTCTCGGTGGTTTTAGCTCCACGACTTTCTTTACATCATCCTCTTCTTTTATAACATGTTTATCTTCGTCCGCGACACGTACACGTAATTCAGTGCCATCTTCCTTAAGCGTGGAACGCTTCGAATGCGTTGCGGGTTCGTCATCTGCAAGAGATTTTACATCAATACGAATTTGGCGAGGTTTGAGGTAAAACTGAATCTTAAGGCCAATCCAGATGACATTCGATATTGGTATTCTGAACTTTTGAATTAGTCATATTCATAGGAAGTACATATTCCGCCTTAATAGGGCTCGGTCAGGACTCTTTTTTTTGGGATGGGAAATCATCAAATGACTCCTTCCGCTCTGGGCGGAGCGGAAGGGAGTGTCAGACTTTTACTGACTAAAACCCATCCATGTTCCTTCTTTTGCCCTTTGTGTTCCAGGGCCGCGGTATCTCTTTCGAACAGTCCCGCAGCCCTTGGTCAGGACCCTGAAGTCTTATTGGAAAACTAGAGAAATATCAACAATACATATTCCAATTAATTTATTTATTAACCGGGTTATGCTAGACGCTAGTCATATACCTATGTTTTCTTATAAAACCAATCACTTACCTCCTGGAGGTACCATTGTAGGAGATAAAATATCGTCATATTTTGAAGGTCCAAGATCGTTTGTAGTGCCACGTAATTCAGTGCCATCTTCCTTAAGCGTGGAACGCTTCGAATGCGTTGCGGGTTCGTCATCTGCAAGAGATTTTACATCAATACGAATTTGGCGAGGTTTGAGGTAAAACTGAATCTTAAGGCCAATCCAGATGACATTCGATGTTGGTATTCTGAACTTTTGAATTGGTCATATTTATAGGAAGTACACGCTGCAAAGTAGATCGGTTTGCAGGGCACACCACAAAGATGTTGGTGTGCGTAAAATCAACTGGTGTATTACTTCGCCTATTTGTTAGTGTTTGCTTCACTATAGTATATGTATTGTTAGGAAGAACTGAGGTTTTACGTAGTATTAGGAAGAAATGAGGTTTTACGTAGCACATATTAGTTCTATGGCAAGGGGTGACAACTGACAATTGTCGCTGGTCGTGAGAATCTCTTGTTGGGAATATCGCTCAAAGGGCTGTAAGATTTGTAATTTCCTATTTTGTGTAATTACTCTCTATTTTTCTAAACAATTACGTGTTAATTGAATTCGTTATGATTTGTGGCAGTTTAGGCTAGTTTCAGTGATTGATATTTTGTTCCAAGTTAGATTAAACGGTTGTATTCATTATTTTGTGTACCTTATTGTCTGTTTTAAACATTTCCGCTTCTGTTTGCTAAATGTATAATATGAGGTAAAGAATATGAAGCATCAATTTAACACTATGACTAACCGGTGTCGTGGCATAGGTGTATAATCATTCGGCTGGTAAATCAAGTGTCGTAGGATCGAATCTGCGCCGCTGGCGTCAACTTTTTGCATTATTAAAAAACTTTTATTTTCATTTTGTTGAATTTTTATTGTAATTTACCTGATAATAAGAACATTATTCGAAAAAAAATATGGAAGTAAAAATTAAACAATTTGTATTAAGAAATCAACAACATTTATTGACTAGGTTTTTTTTATATTATAATTACAAATTATAAAGTTTTGTGCATGACAAATATTCTAAGTCGGACAAGAAATAACGTTACTTTTCTTATTCAAGTGGGTAATTTATTTATTAGTGAAATGAATAAACATGTTATTAAGATAGATATTAAGATACAAGTATCCTAAATTGTTATCTCACTAACAATAACATCACTCACATAAAACAAATCGAATTACCCCCTGATATTTTTATTAATAGCCTATTGGTGCGCCTTCGCTATCTATGACTTGTTCATGCACGAAGTAAATGTCTCCACTAGACCTGCATGGAAGAATATTTTTTTTTATGATAGCGCTCACCATCTTTTCGCCACAATATTTTGCGACCGTCTTTGTCTGATTTAAAACATTTTTCATCTCTAAATATAACTATATTATTGCACCAATCAAAATCCAAATATTCTCTTGCGAAGCGTACCCGGTTTTGCCTGTGAATATCTGACATTCAAATTCTCTTGGCTGGCCTACAACATTTCACACCAGCTGCTCGCAAGTGGTTTCGTACAGTTTGTAATGTCACGTCATGTTTAGTTGCCGTGGAACGAGTAGTGAGGAAGGGCTGAGCGGTATGCGTAGCAACTATATCAGATGCCAATCTGTGAATGCAAATCCAGCCTTTGGTCCCGGTCGGCAAGGATCAATGCTTCCCGAATCTGCATAACGATGGACCCACAATTGCACAGTCCTTCTCTGTGAACAATAATAAAATATTGTTACAAAAAACAACAATCAATAACATGTGGATTATTTAAACATATTAAACTTCTAAACATCATAATAACATTTTGTTACTCACCGATATCTTTAAACGTCTCGCAATTTCACTAATTGAAACATTTTGCTCATGCAAAATAATTATTTCTGCTTATAAAAGTGTGGTTCAATGATTCATATTGATTCACAAATAAAAGCACTTCTCAAAAAACGCAGGGTATAATGTCTAAAAACGTAACTAAAGCCCGATAGTCAATAGCATTATGACGATGAACTTAAACTACTAACTTCAACATGATTTGTCATTTTTAGAGGGTAGACAACTAATACATTCTAACCCAAATATAAAGAGACTTGCTAATAGTTAAGCAATGAATTGAACAAACAAATGTAAAATATTTTATTAAAACATACAAAAACATTAAGCTGTTGGCAGTCGGATTCGATCTTACGGCGCCGGCGCAGTAAGTAATTATTTATCGCACGCTCGACTAATGCGCCACGGAGACGATTGTATCATAAGCTAAATTTATGCGTCATATTCCCTGCAACATTAGTGACAATAAATTTTATTGTGTGTGCGTGGACAACGGGTTATTGTGAAGCAAACACTAATAAATAGGCGAAGTCAGACGGCCGTTGATTTTACGCACACCAACATCTATGTTGGTGTGCCCTGCAAACCGATCTAATTTGCAGTGTGTACATAATATTCCGCCTTAATAGGACTCGGTCAGGACCCTTTTTTTTTGGGATGGGAAATCATCAAATGGATCCCCTTGCTCTGGGCGGAACGGAAGGGAGTGTCAGACTTTTACTGACTAAAACCCATCCATGTTCCTTCTTTTGCCCTTTGTGTTCCAGGGCCGCGGTATCTCTTTCGAACAGTCCCCCGCAGCCCTCGGTCAGGACCCTGAAGTCTTATTGGAAAACTAGAGAAATATCAACAATAGATATTCCAATTAATTTATTAATTAACTGGGCTTTGCTAGACGCTAGTCACATACCTATGTTTTCTTATAAAACCAATCACTTACCTCCTGGAGGTACCATTGTAGGAGATAAAATATCGTCATATTTTGAAGGTCCAAGATCGTTTGTTAATGGGATCTTGCCTTCCACATCTAAATCAATTGAAATCTTAAATCTTTCTACAATTGAAGCTTTAGATATCTTGCTCCCAGTATCTTTCCCAAGCAAGATCCCTGATTCACCCAGGAGTGTCGGTTTCTCAACGGGTGGTTCGCTCGTATCTGCTTTTTCCTTTTCATCACTTGCCACTTCCAGCTGATGAGTTGTCATCGTGCCCGACTCCAATGAATCAACTTCAGAATGTAATTTTATAAGTGATAAAGATGATACAGATCCAGGCGCTTTATTATCAGTCATAATAAGTGGTGCAAGACGTGTCTCCATAACATCAGCAGCCGGCTGAGAAGCTGCGACGCCAGTAGATTGAGGATCTCGTACCGGTTCAGAACCGGAATAGGAAAATTTGGAAGGCGTCGGAAGAGAGGGAGATGTAGTGGCAAGAATATCGGTTACTTGATGAGCTTCTGTAAATTGGGAAGGTTGAGTTATTTCTATTTCACTTGGTGCTGGCGAGTACAGTTGTTTCGACGATGTAAGCGGCACCAATTTAGAAGCTTTCTGAGTATCATCGTCAATCTGTAAATGCGATAAATCGACGGTAGCATTTGATATTTCGTGTGAACCTGAGATCTTAGATTTACTCGTGTCACCTACATTTTGCGCCTCCTCTTGCTCATGGCGGACCTGGCGCTGTTGCATGAAAAATATTTCAGAATCGACTCTATCCAATTGTGCAGCAGATTCATTCAAACCCAAACTGAACATATGTTTTCCGATTGCTTCTCCATGCACAAAGGAACTCTTTCTGCGATTTTTTCTTCTTTCCTCCATTTCCTTTTTTCGTGCTTTTTCAAACTGCGCAAGCAGGGCTTCCGTTGCTTCTACGTCTTCCTCAAGTAACAGCTCATCTTTGCCGTCAGCGCTTGACAGGTCAGCGTCGGATTCTCTTCCCAGTAACTTTTTCGCAGTGCTAGCGATTAGTTCGAAGAAGCCATATTTAGATTTTTCTTCGATAGCTATTTGATCTTCACCTAGCTTTTCTTCATCGGGCTGTCTTTTGGGAACTGAGGAGTCATCATGTTTACTATCAGTTGGCTGAGCATAATCTTGTTTCCGACTTTCTGTGTCGGAAACAGAAACAGTTACATCTGGTTCTTTTGCCTTGGATACTTTACTGAAATGTCTCTCAGGCTGAGGATACAGACTAGGTTCAGGAGCTGGTTCCTGTGCTTCTAATGGAGGCTCGACCTCGGGAGGTTGCTGTGCTGCTGTGGGCGCGCCTCCAGGCCAATTGCTAATCGTATCTGTTTTTCCGAGCTTGCCCATGTGTTTATGTATGGTGTCCCTGGTGTTCGGAAAGTGTTGTAGTAAGTATTCCCAGTCGTCGAGTTTGAGAGTCAGTACTTGAGATTTGTTTATCGTTTGATACGAGTGAGTGTACGGGGTATTGCGTAATAAACCCTGTAACTAAAATTTTCCATTTTTGTAGAAAAAGAATAAATGAAGGTGGAGGTTCCGTGTTTTAATAAGTACGGTCCGTATTTTACTTACAATGCCGAAGTATGAGCCAGCAGGGTACACCGTGGAAACTTCCGCTGAATCTTCAGAGGTCTCCATCACCTTACCGGTGTGGATCAAGTACATGGAGTCCGTAATTTCACTTTCCTTGACAACGTACATGCCTAAATAAATATCATTCCTTTTAAATAATTACGGGAAAGGTTCACGAGTTATGGAACTTGTTTTATTGCTAAGATTTACTATGTGGCTAATAGTGGCGGCAAAACTGAAGGGATGACGGGTTTACAACTTGCCATCAGTGAGATAACAATTTTACAACTGAAATCTAAAGGGTCTTGGTCAAAATGGGCATAAGTCCAACAAAATTCAATCATAGCTCATACTGAGATCTCCAATTCAAACTACCCAAATCGCCGGAGACCAGAGTTAGGGCCAATTTAAAGTGTTGCAGTTTTATCGAAGATTTAACGGCAACTTCCTTAGTTTTTAAAGTTGACTATTCAGAAAACATTGTGCTAAAGCTAAGCACAAAATAATTAATCCGAGCTTAGCTAGCGAAGTCATAGAACCGACTAAACACTTTTAAGCAAGTTTGTTGAGACAAAGTAACGGATTACCTTAGTTTAACTACATTTATTTTATTAGTTTGAATAATATGTTAAATCTTAGGCAAAATGCATGAAAAAGCAACATAATATGTATTTCGTGGAGCTATATTTCTGTTTTCCTGCGACTTAGGTACTTGTTGTTTTAGAATGAAGTCCTAATTATAAGCTAGTATTTGAGACATAATCATTTCTGTTGGTCTTACGCCCAGATTTCTTAGAAAATTGCCCTTGGTCCTTTAAATTAAGGTGATCTATCTAGTCTTTAGGTATCAAAATAGCCATAGCCATAATTCAAACAGTACATTTCATAAACGAATTTACCTTCGTTATAAGTGTATAATATCAAGCAACCACACAACTGTCTGAGGAAAGCCGGGTCGCAGCGTTCAAATATGTGATGCTGTAAGCAAAGAAGAAAAAATAAATAAATACGAGTATAATATAAATACATCGTTCATTATGCGCACAGCCAAGGAGTGGAATTCCCTGCCTTCGTCGGTGTCCCGAAGTTCATATGACCCCAATCTATTTTAGTAGGCTTCTTTTGGGTTAGCTCGTTCCATCGTCGACCTCATCTCTGTCCTCAGGACTAGATTGAGGTCAAGAGTAGGCCCATTTAATATATATCAAAAAAAAACTTTAAAAAATATAAATAATTTGCAGTTAATTAAAATATTGAGAAATAACACATTTAGATTCTTCTGAATAAAAAGTGCCCTATTACGTCAAAATTTTTATAAACAGCTGTATTTTAACAAGGGTTAAATTTATTGTATAAAGGAAGTTTTACTGAAAGAAGACTTCATTTTGATTTTAAAAATAACATGAACTGCGTTCAAAGATTTTTAAATAATAGCCTGCCTGAACCGGGAATTGATCCCGCCAAATGTGTACAATAAAAACACAATATATGTATTTTGTGTTAATGGTCGAAATGGTTAATCGTAGGGATGTTTTTTGGGTTCCGTACCCAAAGGGTAAAACGGGACCCTATTACTAAGACTTCGCTGTCTGTCTGTCTGTCTGTCTGTCTGTCTCCAGGCTGTATCTCATAAACCGTGATACTTAGCTAGAAAGCTGAAATTTTCACAAATGATGTATTACTATTGCCGCTATAACAACAAATACTAAAAATTAAAAAAAAAATATTAAGGGGGGCTCCCATACAACAGATATGATTTATTTGCCGTTTTTATAGATAATGATACGGAACCCTTCGTGCGCGAGTCCGGCTCGCACTTGGCCGGTTTTTTCTTAAATAACATGGCCTTTGTTTCGCAGACAGAAATTTCATAGAATTTCGTTTCGTGGCAAATGTTTTAGAATAATATTTGGTCCTTGTATATATTTAGAATATTATTGTTTTAACGTCTATTTACGTGTGAAATATGTAACATTCAATGAAACATATTTCACATAAACACAATGCAATGAATTTTATAATCACATTTTTTTATTTCACAAACTAAACAATCCATAGAATATTTTTTTAACAAATATTGTTTGTTCAGTGTATTTTTCCATGGTATTTTATTTCGTATATGTATAGTGTGGTGCTATTGGTTCACTTACGAATTGTAGGTTTGATCCAGGCGCACTTTAATTTGGTAACTTATTTGTTTCTAGGTACTCTCAAAACGGTGAAGGAAAACACCAAGACGAAACTGGCATTCCTTAGAACCAAAGAGTATGCTACTAGTACTTCCCCCAATCCTCATTGGCCCTGGTTCCCCAATCTGTGTCCCAGCCATAGGAACGTTATAGGCCGATGATGCTGTAGAAAGATATCATCTTCTAACACGTTACCCTGGTGATATGATGCATGTAAGCGGCCGACATGACCCGGAGTCGAAGCGAAAGAGGTGCGCTAATCAAGAAGTGCGGCATCTGTAAACCTCGGCTCTCTCGCCACAAGTGCAGAGTGTACTTGTTCACTATGGTCACCAGGTTATGGGAAACCCGGTTGTTCTTCATGAACTCCTAGGGGAAGAAGAAGAAGAATCGTAAGTATAGTTTGGATTGAATATTGATGAAGTTCCTGATCTCCTTGCTTAAAATGACAGTTATGTTACCTACATTTACTATAAAATATTAACATACCGACACCCTCAGAGCCCGGAATTTAATTAGTGATCACGCACGCTACGCTATTAAAACTTTTTTGCAAAAAATAAAACCGACTTCAAAATCACCAAAAAGTGAAAAATAATTTTAGCTTCAGAAGTCGGTGACTTTAGTTTGTTTGATTCAGTTTTTTGGCACCGACTTCTGAAGCTAAAATTATTTTTCACTTTTTTGTGATTTTGAAGTCGGTTTTATTTTTTGCAAAAAAGTTTTTTTTATTTTTTCATTTTTAGTTGCAATATCCTATACAAATTTTTTCTATGCGTTCATTTTACATTGTAAACCATACATTTCATGGTAATAGGCTTATTCTTACTTCCTTACTAATATTATAAATGCGAAAGTAACTCCACAACAACAAACAAGTAACAGACTTCAGAGTCAAATGCTCATAAAATAAAAAATAATGGGCCTACCTGAATCAAATTTTTATGGGACCAATTCGAAACAATTCCGCATCAAACAAAAAAAGAATTACGTAAATCGGTTCAGAAACTTCGGCGTAATCGGTGTACATACATAAAAAAAAAAATATATATATATACCGGCCGAATTGAGAACCTCCTCCTTTTTTTGAAGTCGGTTAAAAAGGTTTTAGATGAGTGCTTTTAGAGTATTGGTGAAAGGCGTATGCGATTTTGATCTTTGCCATCAAGTAATTAACCTTTATTTTACTATGCCACAGTCAGTACCACATCATTAATGTGCCCGACTTGATAAAGGAAAAGAATTCGAAAACTGACGACGTCCAGCCTCCCAGTTTTTGGCCTAAAATTTTTCGTTATTGTCAGAATAACAGAGATCTTTATTCTGTTTACAATAAAGTTGCTATTGGCTTGCTTGTAAGACTTTACTGTACCTGTAACTCGAGGCATTTGCTGTAGAAGCTGAACGAACGGTAAGACTGGAACTGAATGATGTTGGAGAACTCGCCCACGTAGATCATGAAGATCATCGTCGAGAGGATCATGAGAGTCACTACGAATACAACCTGTGCAGAATAGATGCTCTTAAGGTGGGAAGCGCCCGAGTAGCCCGCGAAATTTACATTATCTTAGGTTTTTTTGCAATTTGTAGGCCAATCTCAGGTTGCATGCTAAACAAAATGTGATTCGCGACCGTAACCCGTATGTAGTTACAGAATTATAATCATTAAAATCATAAATATAACCTGTACTGATGATTTTACATTTGTTACGGTTCATGGGCGCCGGCAGCAGGGTGCAAGGGGGTGCACTTGCAGGGTGCAAGTGTCCTGTCGGGAAAGAAAATATACATATAGAAAAGATTTAGATTTTTCTAATATGTTACTGTGTTAATAAAAACTTGGAGTCTAGGTTGCTGTCCAAGTTCATCACCTTGTCCTTGTCAATCAATTTAGTGTCCTCCTCTACTCTTTTCCTCTGAACAAAGCATGCAAAGGTCGCTTACGCCTCGTGTCTTCCATCGTGAGGGCTTTAGGCAGGGGGAGGGTGCGAAATCTTGGATAAGTATAGAGAAAACCATCTATCCGAGACGGAAAGCAAAAATCCTCGCTCCGCACGCTCGTACTCCTAATTATCGTACTTGTTTATATGAACAAAAATGACCTAATTTATCCGAGAATATCCTAAATTAATCGAGCTCGCTTCGCTCGTTCAGATGTCTTATGACCTTTGAGTTTATAAGCCTTTCTTTATAAATAGGCGCAATTAGCCCTATTTCTATAATAAATGGCAAAAGAAAACCTATCAAGTTCGAGGTGGGTGCTTAAATTTCCAAGCTCGCCACGGTCATCCTATTTTTTATCGATATGCTTTTCTGTATAAATTGACAAAATGACTCCGTGTACGAATTGACAAACGAAAATCTAACATATTCGAGGTGGAGTACAAAAATTATCGAGCTGTTTTCATGGAACTTAAGATGCACCCGTCTGGAAATAATCCTGCCGGCGCCTATGTACACCCGACACTGACCTGCTAATTGCAAAAAAAGTAGTAAAAAAAGTGGATTTTGCGGGCAACCTTGGAGGTTTCACTTTAAGACGTTCCCTCACCAGAGTATTCGAGTGTAATGTAACTTTTCAATATTCGATCTTGTACTCAAACATTGATTATTCCAAATAGTATCTATCGTTAGAGACTGCGCACTCACTGTGCGAATGCTCCCGGTGAGAGAGCGCGTTTGCGAACGGAGAGGAGACGTGCGGGAATCTACAAATAACGTTGGTAGAAATCGTCATCGTATCTCTCGGCACTCCTGTGATTGGTAGAATCTTGCACGTCTCGATCCATGACGTAATGAACAAAGATCCTACATAAGGACCTCGCGGACTAAGCAGTCACGACCACAACTTGTCACATGTTGTTGTTGTTGTACGACCAAACGTTCTTCCTGGTCGAAGCTTTTGACCACCGAGTCAAAAGTCGTGGTCGTGTATTCCGCGAGATCCGTTAGACATCCGTTCGTACCTCGGAATGTTTCTTGGGCATGATGTCTCCGACCCCGTTCTGCGTGAACGTCGTGATCACGAAGTACATCGAGCAGATATAATAGCTGTCGCAGTGAGTTTTGCCATCATCTATTATCATTAGTACATTTTTAAGCATTACAAGACAAGAACAGAATTTATTTTTAAGATGGAGGAGCCCAGAGGGTTTTTAAGCAACCATATTCAGAACGAAAACTTGATCGCTGAGCAGGTGGAGCGTGATACGAGAACGGTAATTAATTATTGTACGGGGGACTCGCGAGCAGGGGAAGTTGACTTTCAGAATTCATAACATTACGCCTGTAGATAATCTAGAGTTAGGCAGAGGTGTACCTAATAATACACCCACATTTCGCCAGTTATGTTTAAATCCCATGTAATAGGGGGCGGTGAGTCTATTGCCATCAACCGGGCACCAATCCAACCTCCGCGCATGGATGCTACTGAGAAAATCTTGATGGAAAAACCCAATAACACTTGAGAAGCTTTTTAACAGGACGTCAGCAATGTGTCGTTACAAATTTTAATTCGAATCTTTAATCTAATATCTACAGACCCTCTTCTTAATTAAATAAGGTCAAGGGAGTGTTTTGAGCCGCTTATTATTCTTGATTTACATTTATGATTTACCTGACTCAAGTGACTCACTAAACTGTGATAGTGTCCTATTCGCTGATGATATTTCTGTTATAGTGCCTGTTATAACAACATATATTGCATAAATAACAATGGCATAATATGTTTTTTTAGGTCCGAACTTACTATCATTTTGGTATTATCTAGAACGATCGATGCAAATTTTATCAGTGATATGGAACGAATCAGGATACACCTAAAGTGATAAGGTACTTATAGGTTTAACTTGCTTATCAAATATTATTTACAATTAGTCGTCATTGACACATCATATTAAACAAACGTTCAGTTGTCGACTGCGCATGGCTGTAACGTTCGGTAAAGTGAAATATTGAGTGCCCCCACAACAAGTACAAGTACAGTCGCAATTCAAATTAAACACCTCTGGGAACATCACCATGGCACAGAAAAGTAAAGATGCTCCGAGTCCTGCTAAAATACCTATGATTGACACACAGTCGGCTTTAGCTTCAACGCAAGAACAAGCGAACAAGGATATACAGTTGGTGAGAATGTTTTGCATGGATTTACAACCATGTTACATACTTGAAGATGGATTCCTAGAATTTATTAAAAATATATCTAATTTTAGTTTGCCGGCTAAGAACAAATTTTGTGAAGAACTAATTCCTCAAGAATTCAACAGAGCAAAATTAGACGTAATGAAAACCTTGGAGAAGGTCCGTTCTGTGTCGATCTCAATAGAATCGTGGAAGTGGGGGGAGACCATTGAAGATAATATGCTTACTGTGACAGCACATTATGTTTATCAGTCGAAAATCGTTTGTCAGACGTTGTTCACAAGAGAGATAAAATCAATTTTATCCCTATACTGGGTGCGAACATGTTTTCCCGTAAAGCCAGAAAAGAAGATTGTTACTGCAATCAAAGACGAATTGATTAAATGGGGGGTCTTACAGAAAGTGGTGTGCATTACAAGTAGTTACAGTAAATTAACATCGGCGATTCGAACAATTTTGCGTATACCAGTCATACCTTGTGTAGCTAGCAATTTAAACCGTTTAATTCAATATAATTTAAAAAGTGAGTTAAATTTCGAGCAACTAGAAGACAAGTGCCAAAACGACAATTCCGGATCATTGATGAAAAGAAAGAAAGCTGAACCCTTTGCTTGGCATGATCAGTACATTATGTTGAAGAATATTAGTGAAAACAACGCAGGCGACTTCACTGCAGATGAAAGAAAAGCACTCGGTGAATGCTTTGAAATTTTAAAACCATATGAAGATCTGAACAACAAGTTCTCTAGTCAGCGATACCTACCCTTATCTAATATTATTCCTCTTATACGCGGGTTAAGACAAAATGAATACGCTCCATCTACTGAACAAGCAAAAAAACTTAAGAGTACATTAAAACAAGTACGAGGAGATCTCCTTTTAACAAATAATAGAACGCATATAAATAAGGCAACATTTATGGATCCCAGATTTAAAACAGTTTTGAAGCATCCTGAAATAGAGGAAGAAGTGAAAAAGGAATTAAAAGACCGGAATGCGCTTGAGTTGGCTCATAAAGACAATGAGTTGGAACAAATACTTAATGAGTTGGAACATCAACGCAATCCAGATCCTTCAACTTCCAAAAACCAATCGAAAGCCAATCAAAATCTATTGGACCACTTGATCGAGGACTACAACAAAAATATGGCTGGTGCGTCTTCTGGTGGGGAGTCTGTTGTGTCACTCTATGCTCAAACACCTGTCATACATCCAGACGAAAATCCCTTTCAATTTTGGGAAAACTTTAATCATATCTCTAAGTGCAATCAGTTTTATTTGATGGCTCACAAGTATTTATGTATCCCTGCAAATGCAATACCTGTAGAATCTATTTCTGGGGAGTACCCTTGGATGCAACGTGATGGAAATAACATAAATTTTAATGAATACAGGAAGTTATTGGAGTACGAAAATATTGACCAAATTTTATTTTTGCATAGTTACTTTTCCAGAAATAAATAATTAAGAAACGACACTCTCATCTTTAAAAAATTGTTAAAGCATGTGAAGCGGATAATCTCCTTCCCTTTGGTCTTGTTGTATTATACTTTTAACACTTTCATTGTCATCTACGTTTTCACGAAGTCCTATATGCATCTCTCCGACCGTTGATGAGGATGCGACAAGCTATCTCACTCAAGAAACTTACAAAATAGATCCCGTGTCAATAAAACAGACATAATTATATTGATAGTTAATCATCGCTGACTGTTCAAACGGCCGCGCCGCGCGCCGTTGTGAAGTCTGTCGACCAAACAATTTAATTTTAGTTGCAAGCTTGCAAGTTGCATTTTTATTTTACTCGCTAATCGCCGACGGTGGGGTAGGTACCTGTGGTTCTTTCGGTGTTTTAATGTCATTCGGCGTTTAGGAGTATTATAATTTCATGTAATTTTGACATTCAAAAAGTTCTGATTATTGGCCTAAATTGAATTGAAAAATATTAATTTTGAACCAATCACGGATGTTGAAACGTGTTTAACAATTTGTAAAAAAAAAACTGGTTCATATAATAATACATAAATAATGAGTATGCCGTACGACTTAAATGCTAGCCCCTTTCGGGGCCGATAACAAGCCAGCGGAGGTTTGTCTGTCGAGCCCCCAAAGGGGCCTACCGAACTTTATGGTTAATATATTATGTATATGTTACAGTGGCGAAGCGTCAATTTTTGTAAGAGGTAAGCCGGAGTGCCGGAGTATATATCTTTAAAATAGCACAGTCAGTATTCTATAGACAAATAATATTCAAAAGGAAGCCGGTAGGAATCGAGTTGTACGGAACCATCGCCACTGATATGTTAATATGTTTTTTTAGGTAATTGAACTCACTATCATTCTAGTATTATCTAGAACGCTCGATGCAAATCTTATCAGTGATATGAAAGAATTAAGATACACCAAAAGTGATAAGGTGAAGGCTAAAAGGTTTAACTTGCTTATCAAATATTATTTACAATATTTAGTCGTCATTGACACATCATATTAAACAAACGTTCAGTTGTCGACTGCGCATGGCTGTAACGTTCGGTAAAGTGAAATATTGAGTGCCCCCACAACAAGTACAAGTACAATCGCAATTCAAATTAAACACCTCTGGGAACATCACCATGGCACAAAAAAGTGAAGACGCTCCGAGTCCTGCTAAAATACCTATGATTGACACACAGTCGGCTTTAGCTTCAACGCAAGAACAAGCGAACAAGGATATACAGTTGGTGAGAATGTTTTGCACGGATTTACGACCATGTTACATACTTGAAGATGGATTCCTAGAATTTATTAAAAATATATCTAATTTTAGTTTGCCGGCTAAGAACAAATTTTGTGAAGAACTAATTCCTCAAGAATTCAACAGAGCAAAATTAGACGTAATGAAAACCTTGGAGAAGGTCCGTTCTGTGTCGATCTCAATAGAATCGTGGAAGTGGGGGGAGACCATTGAAGATAATATGCTTACTGTGACAGCACATTATGTTCATCAGTCAAAAGTCGTAAGTCAGACGTTGTTCACAAGAGATATAAAAGCAATTTTATACTGGAAGCGATCATGTATTACCGTAAGGCCAGAAGACAAGATCGTTACTGCAATAAAAGACGAATTGATTCAATGGGGGGTCTTACAGAAAGTGGTGTGCATTACAAGTAGTTACAGTATATTATCATCGGCGATTCGAACAATTTTGCGTATACCAGTCATACCTTGTGTAGCTAGACATTTAAACAGATCAATTCAAAACAGTTTAAAAAGAAAGTTTAATTTCAAGCAATTAGAATACAAGTGCCGAAACGACAATTCTGGATCATTGTTAAAAAGAAAGAAAGCTGAACCCTTTGCTTGGCATGATCAGTACATTATGTTGAAGAATATTAGTGAAAACAACGCAGGCGACTTCACTGCAGATGAAAGAAAAGCACTCGGTGAATGCTTTGAAATTTTAAAACCATATGAAGATCTGAACAACAAGTTCTCTAGTCAGCAATACGTACCCTTATCTAATATTATTCCTCTTACATGCGGGTTAAGACAAAATAAATACACTCCATCTACTAGACAAGCAAAAGAATTTAGCGGTTCATTAATAATAGTACGAGAGTATGTCCTTTTAAGAAATTATAGAACGCATGTATATAAGGCAACATTTATGGATCCCAGATTTAAAACAGTTTTGAAGCATCCTGAAATAGAGGAAGAAGTGAAAAAGGAATTAAAAGACCGAAATGCGCTTGAGTTGGCTCATAAAGACAATGAGTTGGAACAAATACTCAATGAGTTGGAACATCAACGCAATCCAGATCCTTCAACTTCCAAAAACCAATCGGAAGCCAATCAAAATCTATTGGACCACTTGATCGAGGACTACAACAAAAATATGGCTGGTGCGTCTTCTGGTGGGGAGTCTGTTGTGTCACTCTATGCTCAAACACCTGTCATACATCCAGACGAAAATCCCTTTCAATTTTGGGAAAACTTTAATCATATCTCTGAGTGCAATCAGTTTTATTTGATGGCTCACAAGTATTTATGTATCCCTGCAAATGCAATACCTGTAGAATCTATTTCTGGGGAGTACCCTTGGATGCAACGTGATGGTAATAACATACATTTTAATGAACGCAGGAAGTTATTGGAGTACGAAAATATTGACAAAATGTTATTTTTGCGTAGTTACTATTCCAGAAATAAATAATTAAGAAACGACACTCTCATCTTTAAAAAAATGTTAAAGCATGATCCCGTGTCAATAAACAGACATAATTTATTTTTATTTTTTTAAAGAAAACGTTGCCCCACACTAGGAATTTCTCCTGTATCGTGGGTGCGTTTAAATGTTTGTATTCAAATATATCAATCGATATATATATATAATATCGATTGATATATTTAGTTTATATTGATAGTTAATCATCGCTGACTGTTCAAACGTTATTTTTAATAAAACGTTAATTTTGAACCAATGACGGATATTGAAACGTGTTTAACAAATTGTAAAAATAGTACATTTTGATAAAGTGGGGAAACTTTGTTATTGCGTCCAAGGCGGAATTAATACCCGAGCTGCAGGCGAGGGTGTTATGGAGCCGAGAACTTCAGTAACAAAACCCTACACGTATCAAACGACGTTTTTCTATACACTTTCGAAATTATGTTTTTAGATAGAAGAAAACTCTTAACCCTTTAGAAGAAAAACAATCATTTATAAAAAAAACTTCAATGAACAAATTAACATTTATTTTGTGTTCTAAATTCAAAAAGATCTGAATTTTCTATTTTTCATATTAGGCTGTTTAGCGGCTTCATGCCTTTGCTTCTCCTTCAACATGGCGAAAGCAAAGCGTGGAAAAAAAAAGGAAATTAATTCATGACCAAAATACTTTTCGTACTAATATATTATTTTATTTCTTCGGAAATATTAATAAACGTCGTTTCATACACGTGTGCATTTGTTACTGCAGTTCTCGGCTCCATGACAACCTCGCCTGCGGCTCGGGTGTGAATTCCTCTTTTGGTGTTTGTTACTCTTTCACGTAAAAACTACTGAACGTATTTGGATGAAATTATAACCTGTATTAACAAAGAATACATTTTATCCCGGTTACGATCCCGTAGGACAGTTACCGAGCTCCACGCGGGCGAAACCGCGGGCATTAGCAAGTAAACCAGAAAGAAGGCAGAACATACCAAGATGTATCCAGGATGAGTTAGGCTGTAGAGAATCTTCGACGGTAGCAATAAAGTACCAGATGCAGGTGCAGGTGTGGACGAAGAGGGAAAACCAAATGAAGGCGGCCAGCGCCGTGATCAGGGTCAGGTTGACTGTGATGCTCTCCTTGCGCATGTTCAGGCATTTGTATACTGTCGCCTGGAGAAGAGCACTGTTTTACATACTAATCTATACTAATACTATAAAGTTTGTAATTTTGTAAGTTTGGATGTCGGGAATAATCTTCGAAACTACTGATCAGATTCCGAAAATTCTTTCATTTATAGGAAGTCACATTAAAGCCGAGTATCATAGGGTTTCAAACTTTCCTTTGGGATAATTTCTCTGGCTGTAACGCGAGCGAAGCCGCGGCTAAAAAAGAGAGAGGCAGTTAGGCAGGCCATTTAATTCAAACCCTTTTAATATTTTTAGGTAACAACCTCTATATTATTACCACTCCTAGTACTATCTCGGGGTAAACATAGTGTATCCCTTTAAGATATAAGTAGTTTTATGATTATGATGATACTAGTTTTGTTCATTTTACTGTAATATCTTGTGTTTATTCTAATTTCTGTCTAGTTACTAAAAATGTTTTGTTTACTTTTATTCTTACATAGCTACCATAATATATTGTTTACTTCCTAATATTATTACTGTTTTTTATTTTATTTTTAATTCTAATTTGTCAAATTTTAGGATGTGATTTTACTTGATTTTTATGTTCAACCAATAACTTGTACCTATGTGTGGTGTAATCTGTCAGTATAAGTTGGTTATAATAAATAAATACAAATAAATACACTTCTGGACACATCTATTGGCCCACCGAGTTTAGGTTTCGATGGCCACTACCGAAATATGATTGCTAGATTGAACAAAAACTGTTGATGCAGTTTTAAACCTGATACATTTTACCATCTTTTTCGATCGTATTGTTTTAAATTTGAATTCAGAATACCATACGACATGGAGCTACGCCTAACAAGTCGGATATGCGCCTTGTTAAAGGCAATTGATTTTTGAATAAAAAACGTGTTTTATCAAATAACGGTTTAATTTAATAACGCGTGTTGCCTCCATGGGCATCTACCACAGCTCTCATACGATTAGGCATAGAGTTTATCAACCGCTCTATGAAATTTTGAGGGATCATCTCCCATTCCTCTTCTATGGCAGTTTTCAACTCCTGCATCGTCTGGGCAACTGGCTGACAAGCCCTAACACGTCTTTTTAGCTCGTCCCACATGTGCTCAATGGGGTTCATGTCTGGGCTTCTGGCTGGCCAGTCCATAACTGTGATGTTCACATCCCGAAGATATTCCCTGACGATGCCGGCCGCATGGGCTCTTGCATTATCATGTATAAAAAAGGAAATTTGGGCCCACATAGTCCGCGTATGGTATCACGTGAGGTTCTAAGCACTCACGAATGTACCTTTCAGCATTTAATGTTGGCAGCCGTGGTCCTGTAACAACCTCAAGTTGAGTTTTGCCGCTCGCGGATATACCTCCTCAGACAGTCCATGAGCCACCGCCATAAGCAACCCTCTCTTCAAAGCAGCATTGTGCGAAACGCTCTCCCTTACGTCGGTAGACCTTCTTCCTTCCATCATTGCCATGTAACACAATTTTAGACTCATCAGAAAAGAGTACACGGCTCCAATCTTGCTGTGTCCAATTTAAATGACTGCGTGCGAAATGAAGGCGCGCTGTTCGGTGGGCTCGCGTTAGTTTGGGCCCATTAGCTGGCTTGTGTGGTACCATATCGCGTTCTTTTAACCTTCTCCGAACAGTTCGAGCGCTCACAGATACTCCGTGGAAGTCGCGAAGTTGGTTTTGTATCTCAATGGAGGTAAGGTGACGATTTCTCAAGCTGGTCGTCACGATGAATCGATCCTGCCTTTCAGTTGTGACCCGAGATCGTGGCCTTCCTTGGCGATGAACAAAGCCGCCAGTCTCTAGGTACCTCCGATAAACATTTCGGACCGCAGATCGACTTAAATTAAGTTTGAGCACTCACGTTTCTTTGGCTGTGTCCGGCCTGAATAAGTGCCACAGCTTGGGCGGCAACTTCAGGTGAAGTATCCATAGATTATTGATAGAACCTCACCTTAATGTTAAGAATAAGTAATGTTTGTTGCAAAACCAAGTAAACCAATAAAACCAAGTTTTTTTAGTATTCGATTGTTTGATATCAACAAACAGGCTCCAAATTGTCTTTTGTTTCTTTAAATTCTGTGTTCGAAATTCAAAAAAAGACTATTGAATGAAATTGTGAATGTGCCAGGTTCAAAACTGCATAAAAACTTTTTGCTCGACCTAATATAAAATTTTACCTAGGACAAAACGAAACTGAAAATACAAGGTGGGCCAATAGATGTGTCCAGAAGTGTATATTTAAAATTAAGTTTCCCTATTATCTAAGCCAAAAAATTTCTGTACGCCATTCCTATAAATATGGCAAAACATGTAGCTACTTTCATGTATTTATAAGACCTGTATAGTGTAGGATGCATGCTCATGTTTTTCATAATTAATATATTTTTATCTCATGTTTATCTTATCTAAAACCTAGTGCACACATAAGCTCACTGCTTCTACCGAAGAGGGGACTCAGACACTACGGAATGTCAACTGCTAATATCGTTACGAACTCCTTTTCCATGGTCCACGATCAGATCGCACGCCGCGCGCCGGCTGCGAGTACTACACACACCTTTCTGAAGAACTTCACCGATCAGATCAGTGTATACAACGATGACGAAACTCCAGAAGGGGTCTTGGTATTGGTTTCCCTCCTCATGGACAGAATCTGTTAGAATTTTTCTCAGTAACATGATTTTAACACGTTTACTGCGGCAAGTAAAATCATATTTCTTCATCTGGTGCGGCGGCAGGCCAAACTGCGCCCCCAATGATATTTCCGCCAGTGCGTGGCAGGTCTTTCTAGACCCACCAGCACTAGGATAGATTAAATTGCTATAACTTTGTGAAAACATAATGATTGTATTCATTTTTTTTATATTGTTAGAATGACCTTGAACCCAACTGCCTTAGGTTTGATTCGCCCCGGGATCTGCCAAACAGGAAATGAGAAATAAAGCAGGAAAAGCGGCAGACCGATATCGACCTGAACCGCACTAGAAAGTATTTTTAGTAGTGATGGGACAGAAAAAAATAAGGGGATATCGAAAATAAAACAGAATTATCGTAAAAGAACTGAAAAATGTTTGTAAGACTAGCCAGAGCAAAAGAGAAATAAAAACCTTGCATTAGAACAGATAAGCATGATTTATTTACTGGGTATCAGACCATCAAAAATAAGCACAAAATAATGAACTACAACATTACATTTATAATTATATTATTACAATTCACTGTACTTACACACGTATTACAGAGCTCATTACACTTCCACAGTTCAACCACTACTCCCTTGCTAAAATGGCGCTGCCTCGAACTTCTAAAATCCCCCTCTACCAGACAAATAGTCAAGCGACATCGCAATATCCGTTAGCGCCATTTTAGCATTTTAAACAAGTCAAATAACTTACTAATTTTACCTAATACATTTGTGTAATTTAAAAAAATACTGTAAATATCTTAAAAATACATAAACTTATAGTATTTAGAGTTTAAATAGCTAACATTCGGCCATCCAAAACCTCGTACGTCCTCGTACGGTAGACAAATACTCAAAATCAAAATATTTTTATTTCACATAGGCCTACATGGGCACTTATGAAACGTCGACAAAAAGGTGCACGGTTCGGGTTGGTCGTTTCCTATGGAGAAGAACCGGCAAGAAACTCCATGGTTACTCTTTTAAAATGATTAGTTTTACAATATTATCATGTTACAGCATTAGTACTCAAGTATGGGGGGACAGCATAGGCCCGACAATAAGTCGTTGCTTACTACACAAGAAAAACGGAAAACAAGATAAGAGGTTAACAAAAGTTAACACACATCTAGGAATCTACAAGGCCTACACTGTTCACACATTCACAAACAATCATTAAAAAGAATCTATACAAAGGTAAGAAAATATTATAAAAGACTAAATTAAACAAGTGACAAAAATATTGTCATCAGTGCTGCAACTATTACTATTCAATAATGAAATAGTAACCATACAATAGTTGTTATAACAGTTTAAAGTTTATTAACAATTTAAAGTTTATCATTTATTTTACTTTAGGTTTAAACATTGAATTATACACATAAAATTAGTATTCCAACTTACGTACGTATTCACTTATTCATTCATTCATTAGCCTTTATTTGCCTTAACATTTCTTTTATTACAATTCATTTAACATTACATACCTTACATTTTATTTTCACTAAACATTACATGTAGCAACACACTTAACATTTCACCTCATTTAACTATATACGTACGTACACGTTACATTAATGTTGAAAAGTTTGTCACATTTTCTTTTTTTTTATAAAATATCATCTCATTATATTATACAATACATTTTTATAAAATAATGTCCTGAATACCATTAGTAACAGGCCCCAATATGTCCTGAATACCAGTGGCAACAGGCTACAATTGCCCTGAATATCCCTGGCAACAGGCCCCATACGTCCTGAATACCAGTGGCAACAGGCCACAATTGCCCCGAATACCCCCGGCAACAGGCCCCACTACGTCCTGAATACCAGTGGCAACAGGCTACAATTGCCCTGAATACCCCTGGTAACCTTAATACCAGTGGCAACAGGCCACAATTGCCCCGAATACCCCCGGCAACAGGCCCCACTACGTCCTGAATACCAGTGGCAACAGGCTACAATTGCCCTGAATACCCCTGGCAACAGGCCCCATACGTCCTGAATACCAGTGGCAACAGGCCACAATTGCCCCGAATACCCCCGGCAACAGGCCCCAATTATTGTCCTGAATACCCCTGGCAACAGGCTACAATTGCCCTGAATACCCCTGGCAACAGGCCCCATACGTCCTGAATACCAGTGGCAACAGGCCACAATTGCCCCGAATACCAGTGGCAACAGGCCCCAATTATTGTCCTGAATACCCCTGGCAACAGGCTACAATTGCCCTGAATACCCCTGGCAACAGGCCCCATACGTCCTGAATACCAGTGGCAACAGGCCACAATTGCCCCGAATACCAGTGGCAACAGGCCCCAATTATTGTCCTGAATACCCCTGGCAACAGGCCCCATACGTCCTGAATACCAGCGGCAACAGGCCCCACAAAATTTTTCGTTACGTAGCCATAATCAACTACAGATAAATCACCTGTAAAACCAAATCAGTTAATAAACATATCTTTTCAATAATTAGTTTCAGTTACCATCGTTCTATAACCAACAAATATTATCAGTTTACCATTTACTATGCAAAAATCAATCAACATAACTTTTATTTATTTATTTAATCACAACGGTTGGTTACAAACCAATTGCAGTAACTAAAATTATAAAATAAAAGAGACAATTATAACACATTAAAAATAACAAAGTAAAGCAAAATAATTGAAGTGAAAACAAATAAAAGAAAGAAGGTTTACAACACTTTCATAAATTTCTCTCTCAGTACTTCTGACATGCCACTAAAATCTTCATCCATCTATCAGCAGACAGATCGTCTGTTGGATTAGAATCCAAGAGATCATGGGTGTTTACAGACTATTTCGGCACGTTATCAAACAATTGGAAATTATGTGTTCATGTTTTATGCTTTACAGAACACAATATGAAGTAGAATGACTAGGTATAACGTACTGAATATACCAAATTACTGTTTAGCTGCATGCTTCATTCATTAGACATTTATGTAAGAATAGTTTTTTTTTTTTTTTTTTTTTATGCATACATAAAATAATAATTTGCGGAGACTTTAAATGTTCTTCAGGAAACCAAACATGCGATACTATTTAAGCTATTAAAGGAGTTTAATCTCAAATTAGAAATAAATGAACCCGCGTAGGTTCATTTAAGCAGTGGTACGTTTTTAGATAATATTCTCCACAACATGCGAGGGTACTTTGAGATTATAGAACTAGGTGTATCTAACTACATAGCCCAACTTATGACGTTCCCGATACAACGAATGTGTTCTTTGAAATATTACTATGTAAAATAAAACGAGATTACGGCAAAGAAAATATTGATCTTTTAGGAAATGTATATGTGTAGTCTTAGTTTCTCCGATGTTTACGAAGCGGATGTCGTAAACAAGTTTTAATATAATTATATATTTATTCTTGATTTGTTTAAACTTTTTTTTTTTTTTGATCTATGTTTTCCAATAGTCAAACGTAAACTATACAACAACTAGACCACAGTGGATTCCACGGGGAGTAAAACGCAGAACTAGGCGATCGTTATTGTGGAAATAAAGGCTAACACGAGACAATGTTTGAAAAACCGCTATTAAAAATTTCTCGAAAAGATACCAAAAAGTGATTAAATTAACATAGAAAACAAAACAGCAAAACAGTTACTTTATTGGAACGAGTACCAACAAATCTAAGGCTATTTGGAAGGTTATTAATTCAATAAAACCTAACTTTCCGGAAACGGATGTAAATGTTATTAATGACAATAATAAGTGTTTTAAAAACCCCAAAAAGATAGCGTAACTAATTTCATAGACTCTGTTCAATCGAATAGTAGTACTCGTCCAACAAATAATAAGTTTAGCACGTCTGGTTCGGACTAATCTATGTTTATGGCGCCTGAAAAACACCAACAGCACAGGCTATGACGACATTGGTACCAGAGTGGTAAAAGCAGTTTCTTTTCATTAAGCCCCCATATTAAGTAACATAAATAGTATTCAATTTGGTATTTTTTTTTTGAAAAGTTAAAAAGTTTCTATAGTCAAGCTAGTAGGTACATAAAAAGGAAGATAAAACTGATATTTCTAATTACAGGCCTGTAGCGCTAATACGAATATTTTCTAAAATTTTGAGAAAGTCTTCTATCATAGTATTTATAATTATTTGTAAAAGAATAATATATTTTGTAAGGAACAAATAGGCTTTAGAAAAACTAAAACCATTAATATGGCTGTATTCAACTTCCTTGAAAAAGTATACCATAACATGGACAGTAGAAAACCAGTGATGGCTATGTATATAGATATGACCAGGGCATTTGACTATGTGGCTCAAAAAATACTATTAGCTAAGCTCTATAAATATGACAGAGGTAACGTGCTCCTGCTAAGTAAACTTTGACCCAACAATAACGGAACTTGTAATAACTGATCAGAGACTAAGCATTGGTACTGCCTTCACGGAATCTATTTCGATGTTTACGTCATATTTTCCTGAACAACTAACCATGGAATCGCGAAAACCTCTCAAAACTGGCAAGTCATTCTTCGACCATATAGTTGTTAAGTTACGGGCAACCGACTCTCAGCATTGAGCATTGACTTCCGAAATCAATAAAGCAATCTAGTGCTGTACCATTAACTAAAGCTAGTTTAAAATATTTGCAGTCATTTTCATGTTCTACGGATATACCTAAAACCGCTTTGTATCCGCCGAGTTGTATCCTTTTTACCGGGACAGTCGTTATTTAAATGTCCCACTTTATTACAAGCACGGTGTACACCGTTTGATTGTTTGTTTACACTCATAGTACGTGTGGCCTTCTTCACCACAATTGTAGTATTTAGGTGTGAATTCTGTCATATTGGTTTTAGTTCTATAGGTTTTATTACGTTTATTGTCAATTACGCCTGCCTGCCGCACCGTTTTGTCGATTCTCTTGTTAATTTAAACTCCCTTCAAATACAATAATAATTTATCGAGATCAGAATACTGGGCTGCTTCCGCACTTGTGTTTATGGAACAATCTTCAACACCAAAAAGTATACAGTCAATGGAATTCTTGCCGATAATGTTACATCTATTTAGTAACACTGTTTTGTCATAAAAATGTTCCTCTAATGACTCTCCAAAACGCGCTTTACAAGCAAGCATATCTGACAATAACTATAGTGTACACTGTACTTGGAAAAGTGGAATGTAATTTGTCTTGCCATTCAGACCAGGAAAACATAACACTGGGAAGTCCTTGGTACCATTTTTGTGCAAAACCTACAAGCTTTGGCAGTGCGTAATGACTTGTTTGCCTGTCCGACCAGTTATAAATTTGTGCACACTCATTTACTTTGTTTATCCATATTTCTATCGTTTGATTTCGTTTCGATGGATCAAATTCGGGTATAACATTAAAACAGGGAAACGTTCATTGTTTCCATCAGTTTCCATGGTCTGAACAACTTCTTTTAACATTTGTGCCAATAAAATTTTACCACTGACCTGTTCGGCAACATTAGTGTTACCCTGAAAAAGCCTCGTGTTGATGCGGACGCTCCTAGTTCCGCTATTCCTGTGGCCGACGTCAACGTGGCTGCGCCTCGTGCCGCTGCGGCTGCGCCTCGCATCGCTCCGGCTGCGCTTCGCACCGCTCCGGCTGCGCTCCGCACCGCTCCGGCTGCGCTTCGTACCGCTCCGGCTGCGCTTCGCACCGCTCCGGCTGCGCTTCGCACCGCCCCGGCTACGCTTCGCACCGCTCCGGCTGCGCTCCGCACCGCTCCGGCTGCGCTTCGCACCGCCCCGGCTACGCTTCGCACCGCTCCGGCTGCGCCTCGCACCGCTCCGGCTGCGCCTCGTACCGCTCCGGCTACGCCTCGCACCGCTCCGGCTGCGCCTCGCACCGCTCCGGCTGCACCTCGAACCACTCCGGCTGCAGCTCGCACCGCTCCGGTTGCCACGTCGGGCATGACAACGGATGCCACAGACACTGCTGACATTACGCTGCTTGATGCTGCGACTGCGAGAGTTTAGCTGGAACAGTAATTTTGTAAACGAGTAAACCGTTATCTGGACTACTGATTTTCAATTGTGAAATAAAATAACAAAGTATGTGTGTTTCATTGGTTAAAACAAAACCTTACGAGTATTAATTATAAAGGTGAACCATCAGTATAAAATTACCAATTTTAAGTAAGCTCACTAACTATTAAAGCACCAACTTGTTTAAAAACATTTTCATTTAAAATATCAATCCATTTCATTAGGTACAAAAACAATAATAGCGAAAGTTAAGTTTAAATTTATCTAAATTACTAATGATTAAATTCATGAAAAGACAAAAAGGGAACTGTACCTTATTACTGCACTTTTACCAGGGCGTTCGGGTACACTGAGATACCAAAGTATTCTAGAAACTGACATCGTTCGGCTGCTGATCGTTGTTCTTGACGTGATCTATGGCTGCATTCGGTCTCGAGTTGCGTCTTTTATTCCGGGGCTGGCTGAGTGATCGGCTCCTGGACCGACAACTGCGCCTATCGTGGACGTGGACCCGCAACGCGTGCCTCTCCACGACCACGGAACGTTGGCGGCACTCATGCCACGATACAGCGTGAGATTGCCCAAGAGGCGACAACTGATGCACGTTATCCATGATTTACTGAAATAAGAAATCAACGGACAAAAAATGTTGCAAAATGCCTACACTAAAACTACACCTATGTTTTGGAGAACAAACTAAACAAGTTAAATCAAAGACAGGATCAAATAACCCTTTATTTGGATTACTTCAAACCGTTTTGTAGGTTAATCAAAGATTTCATGCAATAGAATAAAATAAGAAAGAGAAAAAAAAATGTTCAAAAACAATTTACAGTAGTTAGGGCATAAGTTATCTATCTCACTTCTGAAATGTAAGACTAGCCAGAGCAAAAGAGAAATAAAAACCTTGCATTAGAACAGATAAGCATGATTTATTTACTGGGTATCAGACCATCAAAAATAAGCACAAAATAATGAACTACAACATTACATTTATAATTATATTATTACAATTCACTGTACTTACACACGTATTACAGAGCTCATTACACTTCCACAGTTCAACCACTACTCCCTTGCTAAAATGGCGCTGCCTCGAACTTCTAAAATCCCCCTCTACCAGACAAATAGTCAAGCGACATCGCAATATCCGTTAGCGCCATTTTAGCATTTTAAACAAGTCAAATAACTTACTAATTTTACCTAATACATTTGTGTAATTTAAAAAAATACTGTAAATATCTTAAAAATACATAAACTTATAGTATTTAGAGTTTAAATAGCTAACATGTTTTTATTTATGGTCTTGGAAACATGTTACGCAAAGGTTTTGGTTGCATTTCCTGCAATATTTTTTCATTAGAATAGAAGAGTAAAGAATAATCATTTTCATAAAGGATGGTATTACATAAAAAATCCCCACGTCATTATGAGTCTAAGGCCCGTATTACAGAACGTCACTCAATACTGAAGCATTATTTAAAACTAGATTCAAGCCATTTGATTGGTTGAAACTATTTTTAAATGATGCTTGAGTATTGAGTGCGTACAACAGATCCACCGTGGGTGGTGTGGTGGTACCCTAATACTTTGTAATAGCTGTCTTAGATATAAGGAAAGGAAGAATATCACTGCTTACTCTGTTGATCGCTTATGTGAGGTAGCATGTGCAGAGGTTGAAGGGCATACTTTCTTATGTGTCTATAGACCACCAGCATCAAACTTGTCATTGTTTTTAATCACAATGGAAGAAATATTAAGTAAACTTTTCAGTGATAATAAATTAGTTTTTGTTTGTGGAGACTTAAATATTGATCTATTGGTCAATTCACCAGAAAGATGTAAGCTCATCTCATTGTTCAAATCATTCAATTTAAAATATTTATTTAATGAAGCAACCAGAATAACAGCAACTTCAGCTTCATGCATAGATAATGTATTTACTAATTGTAAAGTAAAAGATTCGTCCTTAATTAGTGGTGTTAGGTCAGACCATACTGGTCAACTTGTATCTTTTGAGTTAGACAAAAAGTTAACCTTAGCCAAAACAATTCGATTAAGACCTCTTACTAAAAATAAATTAAAATCGTTTAAAAATAATGTTCATTGCAATCTATCTAACGCTAGTTTTGATTCAAAAGACCCCAATATAAATTACGGTACATTATTTTCTACAGTTTGTCAAGAATTTAATAAAACGTGTCCTGTAAAAACAGTTAAAGTTAATTCCAAATCTAAATTTAGTGAATGGGCCACTACGGGAATAAGGATAAGCAGAGATATTCTATATAATTTATACCACGAAAAATCTCTGACTTCAGATCAAGCTTTTCACACTTATGTTAGAAGCTATTCAAAAATATTCAAAAGTGTCTGCGCTCAAGCAAAATCTCAATTAATAGTCAACAAAATTGGTACCTCTAATAATAAAATAAAAACCGTGTGGCAGGTGATTAATAGAGAAACCGGAAAGACACAACAACGAGATCAGAATGAATTGTCTTTGAAAATAAATAATCAAACTATTTCTGATAAGCTAGAAGTCGCTGAGACTCTAGAAAATTTCTTTACCAATATTCCGTTAGAGGTTACGAAATCTCTCCCCTCTTCATCTAAATTAGCTGAAGCACTTCTTAAAGAAAACTTTACTAAGGACATTCCAAACTTTAAATTTAAACCAATATGTATTGATACAATTATAAATGCATTCAAAAGTCTAAACATAAAAAATACTGAAGACTTATGGGGGATATCCGTCAAAGTTCTTGGGGATATTATTGACTCTATTGCTCCTCTCCTAACTGGCATATTCAATCAATGTTTGGATAGCGGCAAGTTTCCTGACTTAATGAAACATAGTAAAGTAATACCAATATTCAAATCGGGTTGTAAGGGTGACCCCTCTAATTATAGACCTATATCTGTGCTTCCAGCATTGAGTAAAATCTATGAAAAAATAATGCTGGACCAGATGCTGTCTCACTTCAACTCAACTGGGATTCTGCATAGTTAACAGTTTGGTTTTACGAAGGGTAGGTCGACAACAGACGCGGGAGTAAAACTCATCAGTCACATTCTGGAATCCTGGGAGAAGTCCCAGGATGCCATTGGTATTTTCTGTGACCTCTCAAAAGCGTTTGACTGCGTCGACCACAACACACTGATCTGTAAATTACACCACTACGGAATTCGTGGACAAGCTGCTGATCTTGTTCTCTCATATTTATCAAACAGGCAGCAAAAAGTAAATGTAAATGGGGCGACGTCCTCCGGGTCTCTAGTAAAGATGGGCGTGCCCCAAGGTTCAATTCTCGGGCCTTTCCTATTTCTTGTTTACATTAATGATCTCCCTTACATGATGGCCAAATTATCGGATATAATTCTATTTGCTGATGACACTTCGCTAATTTTTAAAATAGATAGAAAGGATACGGATGTCTTACATGCCAACGAAAGTCTAACTGTTCTCTCGAAATGGTTCGCAGCTAACAATCTTTTACTGAATGCGAACAAAACAAAATGTCTAAAATTCTCTTTACCAAATGTACCTCAACGGGATATAAATTTAAATCTTGACGGCAAAAAACTTGATGTTATAGCGGAAACTGTATTCCTAGGGATTACTATCGATTCAAAATTGCAGTGGGGACCGCACATTAGAACTCTTTCGGGTAGGTTAAGCTCAGCTGCATATGCAGTAAGGAAAATAAGGCAGTTAACTGATGCAGCTACAGCTAGGTTAATATACTATGCTTATTTCCACAGTATTATGTCTTATGGCATTCTGCTGTGGGGATCGGCGGCAGACGTTGACTCAATTTTCATTTTACAAAAGCGGGCAGTCCGCGCGATCTATAAAATGGGTCCTCGCGAGTCCCTCAGAGAAAAATTTAAAGAGATCAATGTACTGACTCTGCCTTCCCTTTATATCCTAGAATGTATTTTATATGTCCGCAAAAACCGAGGGCTTTTCAAAATTAGAAGCGACTTCCACAATATTAATACACGCAGTAAACACGAAATTGTAATACCCAAATTCAGGTTAACAAAAACTAGTAAGTCTTTTCTTATTAACAGTATACGTTTTTATAACAAATTACCTAAGTCAGTTATAGAACTGACCGATGGAAAGTTCAAAAATTACATTAAACGTGTCCTTATTAAAAAAGCATATTACAAAATCAAGGACTACGTTGAAGATAAAGAGGTTTGGCTTTAGTTCCTTCTGCGCATGCGGCTTCCCTGGTAGCTCATAAACAGCACAAATATGTGGATGTCTCTAACTATTCTCAAACAATTTTTTTTTCTTTTCATTTTAATTTACAATGGTTTTTTTTTCTTTTTTTTACAATGGTTATCACATCACTTAAACACCCTTTGTTCAGAATAGTTGCAGCACTGATGACAATATTTTTGTCACTTTTTTAATTTAGTCTTTTATAATATTTTCTTGCCTTTGTATAGATTCTTTTTAACGATTGTTTGTGAATGTGTGAACAGTGTAGGCCTTGTAGATTCCTAGATGTGTGTTAACTTTTGTTAACCTCTTATCTTGTTTTCCGTTTTTCTTGTGTAGTAAGCAACGACTTATTGTCGGGCCTATGCTGTCCCCCCATACTTGAGTACTAATGCTGTAACATGATAATATTGTAAAACTAATCATTTTAAAAGAGTAACCATGGAGTTTCTTGCCGGTTCTTCTCCATAGGAAACGACCAACCCGAACCGTGCACCTTTTTGTCGACGTTTCATAAGTGCCCATGTAGGCCTATGTGAAATAAAAATATTTTGATTTTGATTTTGATTTGAGTGACGTTCTGTAATACGGGCCTAAGGCTGATATGTTGATATGTGTAGGTAGTAAACAAAACTTGTCGCTTGTGCTTCGTTTTCCGTGCACATTTATTTTGTTTCCAAATTCTTTTTATTTTTCTTAGTGGCAAATATTTCTTCACTGCTGTCACTATCACTGTCAATAACTGCAGAGGCAACGGACGAGTTACTCTATTTTCCAAAATTTGTATTTTTCTTTTATTGCTTGCCATCGTTGATTATATCGAACGCTACGTCAGATCAGTTAGATAGCACAACACTAACTAGCGGGGCGCGCGCTCTGTGCGGTATCGGGTCGCTTGCTGCCTGTTGGGAGGGCGGGCCGGAATAGGCCCACTGCCGCACTCAGCGGATGTTTTTCACCGTCAGTGCGTTATGTTTTGATGGGAAACACCTACAATTTTGACCGCAAGATGAAATATATATTTGTCTCTGTCGAATTTTTACAAACACCTGAGATAATCGTTTCGCACAAGCGAGAGGGACATAGTTTTCTTCGTCCGCACCAGCTGAAGTACCGCGGCAGGCCGATATCGGCCTGTTACGCAGTGAGCGTGTTAAGAGAAGTTTCTGTTGTTCAATTATTGTTACAATTACAATTGTCTTGCGTTTACTATGGCTTTGTTATAGAATCCGAAAATAAAATAAAGTTATACCTATAATGGGTGCAAAAGTACCCTTAACGAAGCCGAAAGGCACTTGTTCTCCCAGTCACTGTGAATTTTTTTTTGTTCTAGACCATACCTGGGAACCTTCTAGCTATGGACATATGGGGGGTCGAAGCAAACTTTTTTACAATTTTAATAATTTCAATATTTTTTTTAATTACTCCTTTTTAACTTTGAACTTTACTTTAAATACCTCTATGACTCCTGTACAATGCATCCATCAGCACAATGTTTTGAGTGCGTTACATTGACTCACTTACAAAAAAAAGTCGCTTCCCAGCAATAATTTTTGGGTAGAATTACTTAGTTTGATGTACAGAATGCTTGGTTTACGGCTTCGTGAAGGGTCCCCTTGTTTACCCCTGTATGCTTACGATTCTAAAGGTCCTATTAAGCCGCAGCCAACTAAACCACATCCAGGCACTCTCCTTGGGCGCGGCAAAACAGAAGGCTTCCAAAGGCAGTATCGATATCAAGTCGTATCTAAACTCGCCCTTAAAATACCTGTAATATTAAAACCTCTTCAACATAATATTACTATACACCTTAGGCCCAGCCCACACCTGCCATGGCGCAGTCTCTTCGCCGTCCCTCTGCAGCTGTATGCTGGGCCGTTGGTTAGGGCAAACGGGTTCTAAAGCCAAAGATTGCTAGAATCGTTAGTTAGGATGTCCGCAAGCAGGTAGAGCGAAGATCTTCGCAGCGTAGGAGCAGGACTGGTAGTAATTCAGTAACTGGATGAGAGTAGCCGAGGATAGAATTAATATAATAATAATATCTTAGGACAACCAACACACCGCCATCTGATCCCAAACTAGGCAGAGCCTGTACTATGGTGACCAGACAACTGATAAACATACTTATATATTTCTAAATACATACATATTATAGATAAATTACACACCCAGATACAGAACAAATAGTTAGTTAATAGTTTCTTTAATAATATCATCATCTGCCTAGCCTTTTGCCAAATACAATAATGAGTGTCAAAGTACCCACAACGAAGCCGAAAGGCACATGTTATCCCCGTCATTGCGATATTTTCATTTGTTCTAGACCCGTGCACCCATATAGAAATTTTTCATGTTGTGGCAGTAGTACAGTCTAACCGGACACAGTAGGATACCAATATTTTACGCGGAGTAATTTAATGGTAACAAGATTGTACGAAATCCCACGGTAAGACTGGTTGCCAGTCTTTAAAGATTCAGATCCCGTAAACACTGTCAAAGGTCTTCGAATAAAAGCCGGCTCAGCTTAAAACATGCTTTCCGAGGCACAGAGGGGAGGATTTGTAATGGCCGCGTTCCCTGGGTGGGTTATCGTGGGTGAGCCATTATGCCTATAAACTGGGCTCCATTAGCATAGTACTTACAGCCTTCGTATTGGCATCATAATTCTCTTCAAATTTTTGTTAGTTACAAGAAATGGCAAAAAGTGTTGTGATAGTATCTTCATCAGAAATACAGAGTCCAACGAGTAAAGCGTTGCAAGAAGCCACGACCTGTTGTCCTGGAATGCAAATAAATAATTATGCAGAGCTAACGAAAATAATACAATGATGAAGGCATATTATAGTTATCCTTATTTTGCGAGACACGTTTAATTCCCATGTGATATGCAAAATCCACCACTCGGGCCCAGTACCATCTGAAGGATGTCACATGTCTTAGAATTTTTGGATGTAGGACCATGCCGGTTTCGTCGTAAGTCGCAGTAGGAACGTGACTTAGTAGGAACCTACTAAGTCACGTGTTATGGAGCGAACCTAATGCCATTATTTGGCCAAATTACAGACTTCGGGTTGTTATGGTGCAATTCTCGATTGAACAAACGCCACTTGCACCGTTTTGCCCGATTTGACAAATGACCACGACGGTCACAAGATTGCCATCACCAGGCCAAACAATAAAGTTTATTAACCTACGAAATGACAAGACGCTATATGTGCTAAATGTCTTGCTTTTAGACCCAGCTGTCCACATAAGGTGGATAGGAGTGGCTGAATTTTTGCTAATAGTTCGCCCTCCTATTTCAATTATTGGAGTGTCCATAAACTGCGTACTAAACGCAGTTTGCGGCGTTTCGCTTGTCGACTTATTCAGTGAGCGGCCGGATTCGCAGCAAAATTACGCCAGTAATTTGCTCCAGCCGCTGGCGAAGCCACTGAGTTTGCCTTCTTTATCGAAGTTCGCATGCTTTTCGCGGCTAATTTTCAACATTAATTTTACGACCAATTTGCCGTTCAGAGTCGTCAGTCACCCGCTTATTTGCCCAACGAGAACACAGCCGTAGGCGTTGACCTTGTGCGTTGTATATCATCGAATGATTTTAAGAATTTCTTTAGTAAACATTGGGTTCAAAGAAAAACCTCAAAGCCCGCGTTGTACAAGTCCAGATAGATGCAGCTCATGCAGATGGCGATCAGGAAGAATTGCACCAGTCCTTCCTGGAAGTAGATATACTTGATCATGCTGAACTTTAACTGCGGTGGCGGCACCTTGCGCACGTCGCGTCGCATCTTCACCACTGTGGCCTCGCTGCCCAATATGTACATCTGTGACAACATAACATAACATCAAGCCTGTAATCCCCGAAGGGTTAGGCAGAATTGTAGGTTGTGCACCCACATTTCGCCAGTCGTGTTTAAGTCCCATGTAATAGGCGAGGCGAGCTTATTGTCATCAACAGGGCACACATCTCGACAACTAGACACCGTTGCTGCTACTGAAAGTTCCTGAAGAAAAAACCTAAACACAATTTTCCCGACCTAAGAATCAAAATCTTTTGCTCAGCAGTGGCGCTTGCGACTGCACTACGAACAACGAGCCAAGAAGGTAAAATTAACTTAGCTACCGAAACTCCGCAGATGTGTTGGAATTTAAACACAATAAAATGGATTAAAAGAAAAAACGGTACGCAGGTAGTATGGTTGTGCAAGTACGAGTATTGGTGATGGTGATCAGAGATGCGATGCTATCACATTATTGTCAAAAATTTGGTGCCAGTATTTACAATATCCATGCCCGATGGTCGGTTCAAGTTCCAATTCAATCGTTACTTTCTTCAATAAGTGTAGCTATCTACAGTAACTGGTTTGAAAAGATTTGGATGCCAGATCAATCAAGCAGCTTACCCTCAGTCCCTTTGATCCCATTCTGGCATTGATGAGGAGCTCCTTCACGGCGGGAAAGTCCTTGGTGACGGTAGAGAAGGCTTCTGACTTGATCATCAGCAGGTGCAGTCGGCTTGTGGCGACCACTGTGTACGGACTCTTGTGAGCTGGGGTGCCTTCCAGGTTTCCAAATACACTAAGACACATGGTAAACGCATAAAACATCATCCAATTTCGTTTGTATTCATGGGAATTACTCTTTCTATACATTGAATAATTTTCTACGGGCTTATAGTACGAGGAGCTTAACTGGTACATGACGAAAACCTTTATGTTGTTTGAAAACGAGGCGGAGCGTGTGTGGGCCCCTCAAAAGATGGACTTGGGGAGTTTTCGTCTTTGAGCCGTTGATGATGATTTATACAAAGTGCTGCATTTTTTCCTCATTATTTGACCAAGTTTCAGAGTTCTTTCAATTAATTTTTTCAAAAACCGAAGTTATAGTATTTGTTGGTACTACGAGGGCAGAATTATTGATTAAGTTCCTTTTACCTGCCCCTGGGGAGCCGCAGCACCGAGTTCATATCGCCCTTCGCGACACTGACCTCCACGCCACCGTAGTCCACAAAGTACATGTCAGTGACCATATCGTTGTGCTCGATGATGGTCATGTCCCGCAAGAAGTACACACTGCGCACTGCGCGACCAATGATACGCAGTAGAGACACGTCGGCGTTCGCTAGTATTGGACACTGTTGGGCGATTAGAATTTCGTTTACCATTTAAAGATTGGATGGACTGTGTGAAAGATGATATGGCTAGAAAGGAGAGCTGCTGAGATGACGAGTAATAGAGAAGTATGGAAGAAGAAGTCATGCTGCACCGACCCTATATAAATTGGGATAAGGGCAGGAAAATGATGATGATTTAAAGATGGATGGATTTTGTGAGGTTTGATACAGACAAGAGAGTGAATAGCGTGACAGGGGAAGAAGAGAACGTGTTGCACCAGCTCAAGTTAATGATGATTCAACACTGGCTTTTGCCGGCGTTATGACCGCGAAAATTATACCACAGAAACATACTACCGGTATAAATAGGAATATGCGGTCTTTTAGTCGATGGTCTACCTGTATGCCAGATTTAAGGCATGAAAAGAAAATAGATCCAAGTTCAGTTCAGTGTCAGTCGAAAAGAGTAGACTTATCCTGGGAACGTATACCTTTCTCTTACCTCTGACCCCAATCTCCTTTACTATGATGATGCTGTGAGCAGTTCCAGATAAGTGACCTATACTTGCAACAATAAATGTCACCCTGATGTTCCATGCACATCACCTATTCTGCAAAAGGTTGGTAGGGTACATTAGCTATGGACTAAGGCTGTGAGGCATACCTTAGCGAAAGTGGGTCCGTATATGTGAAGAATGGCATCTGTCCTGAGAGTGATCTGGTCGCACAGTTTGAGGATTCCTCGGTAGTCGATGCCACCCATCTTCTCCCAGTTATATTCGTAGTAACGCTGAATTTCTCTGGTTTAAAGGAAATCGTTTCGCTATCAGCTACCAGCAGTACAGTTCTTTTACAGTTATTTTCCTTCTGACTTTGATGATCTTAATCATCGTAATAATAGCCAATACATTTGGATCGAGTAGATATTGAAATTTTGTACTGGACAGCTGATATTTTTTCGCGATTCCCGTGCTGGTCTCATGGAGAAACCTGTTCAGTTTGGCGGTCTGAATCACACGCTAAAACATGACCACATCTTTCTGGTATACGCTGAAAAGCTGAAGATATCCCACACTACGCTTGAAGGAAAGACAACTACTTCTGAAGATTTGATGTTAATTGGTTTTGGAAAAGTAACCCCGACCGGCAGTAAATGCTTCTTCATTCTCCCTTTTCGTGTCACTCTACACTGTATGCTCACAGTTTAGGACCGGTTGTTGTGGCGATTCCACTCACATCTACCTTAAAAATAACTCATAACATACTTGCGCAATTCCGGGTCCAGGTTCTCTCTGGCCATATACACTTTTATGTCCTTCATGTGCTGTTTGAAGCCAGCCAGGGACTTGTTGACATTAGCGCGTATGCTGATGATACGCACCGAGTAGTAAGTGATTATCATTGCAGCTGAAAACATAACATGATAACATCACACCTGTTTTCCCCGAAGAGTTAAGCAGAGGTGACGTAAAATACACCAAAATTTCGCCAGTTATGTTCTTCCTAAGTCTCACGCAATAAAGGGCGAGCCTATCATCATGAATTGGGCAAAAAATCTTCGGGCTGCTACTGAGATAAACCCGATGATAAAATCTAATACCACTTAGTCTAAGATTGCAATGACGGAGAGAACAAGTGTCTTTCGGCTTTGTTAACGGCCTTTATATACTCATTATGTTACATGATACAATAGATGGCAGTGGCCACGAGCAAATTCAAGCTATGTATTCGATGAAAGAATGAAATCTTACAGCTCGCCATGCCGATGAACAGTATTTGCATGAGGCTATGGTTGCTGGGGTTGAAGACTCCATAACCAGTCGTGCTGCACTCATACACGACCCAAAAGTAAGTCGCCAGGTGCATGTTCCACGGCGTTGACGTCAGGTTGAAACGAACTGTTTTGTAGGGAAACAAAAAAAAAGTTCATTTAAACGGGACAATTGCGGAATAATACTCGTCTATGCTAAAAAAGAAGCATCGAAATTAGTTCACAATTGGCGAAGAAATAGCTGAACGTACACAAAAAGACTTCATAAAAGAGAAGGTTACTCCTCCTTTTTTGAAATCGGTTAACAAAAGAAGAACTGACCACGTCAAACTTAGACTCGCACACTAATGGAGAATTTCATCAATGAAAGTGAACGCGAGTCGCGATTAGACGTGCTGACCACGTTCAATTTCATTCGTGAAACATTACGGGTTCCAAGATAACAATAATGATAACGGCCAGTTACACAGGTATATTGAGCGAAACTATAAACAAGATGTCATATAACTAGCTACTGGGTGCGGCTTAGGCTGACAGACAGACTTAATACTTATAATTTTGTTTTTTTTTTTTATATACTTTATAATTTACTTTTAAAGCTCGATTCATTCCGCCAACTTCAAATAATATAATTTTTTTAAGATTTTTGTAATAAAATAAATCATAATCAAATAATATCCACAAGAGATTGGTGTAGCTTTATGATCGCAAGGTGCATCTGTTTTAGAGTAGCTCTGTTATATCTTAAAGAAATAAATCTCACATGTATCCTTGAAAAGAACCATCCAGGATCCTCCTCGGTCTTGAATGGGCTGGATGCGCCACGTGTACCCATCGTCACTTTCACTGTAATATATCTTCACGGAGTAGAACACCATGAAGCAAGTCAGTAGGTTCAGCATCGCCATGAACAGAGGTATAACTTGCAAGCTGGAATAATATGCATTATTAGAGGCTGTCGCTTGAGAGTCACCATACTCTTATAGACGCTCAGATAAAGCTTTATAAACTAAAGTAACATAATTATCACGTCTGAATTCCTTGAGGGGTTATGCAGAGGTGTACCTAATAGTATACCCACATTTCGCCAGTTATGTTAAAGTCCCATGTACTCGTAATAAGGGCCTATTGCCATCTTCACCGGGCACCAATACACACTCCAACGGGGTAGACAGAGCTATGACTCATAGTGTTAGTAACAAAGTACTTACAAACTATGTTAGTAATACACAAAAGACAAAAACAAAATCAAACACAGAATCAGATTGTGACATCATTGCCGCAAGGTGACAGGCCAAGCTGAAACCTTGCAGCAGTGGTTCACAAACTCACAGTCAAGCCTACTTGCTACCATAGACAGGATGACGTTGGCGCTGCCCCGCGCCCTACGGACCAAGGATGCGCACCGTTTCCGCATCATTGTGTAAAAACAGTCCACGTGGGCTTCAGCAAACATCCCCGATGCGCTGCAGTATCGGAATTGGGTCGGTAATAAAACCTTTACTTCTTTACTATAACTAAGCTATCTATTACTTTGGATTTGAATACCATTTACTGTAGCGCAAGAAATCTTACCTGCACGATGCTATTGAATGTACGAGTATGTCTTCCTACCACCTATTTAGCTTGTAAGACTGGTAAGACTAGTTACCTACTGCACTGGTAAGACTAGTTATTTACTGGACTGGTAAGACTAGTTAGTTAGGTATAGAGGGGCTCGTGGCAAAATAATAAAAGCCGCTCAGATCGATCTTTAGGTTAAACCGTGCTTGCCTAGGTTGGTCTGTGGATGGGTGACCACCCATTACATACCGAGTTTCCTCCGTGGCTCGGAAAGCACGTTAAGCTGATGGTCCCGGCTATCATTTGTAGATCTTTGACAGTCGTTATAGGTAGTCAGTGTCCCAAAAAGTCTGACAACCAGTCTTACCAAGGAGTATTACCCAGTACTAACAGGGTTGTGGAGGTTAGATAAACAGTCGCTCCATGTCAAATACTGGTATTCAGCTGCATCCGGTTAGACTGGTAGCCGACCCCAACAGAGTTGGGAAAAGACTAGGCAGATGATGACTTGTAAGACTAGTCTCCACTACACAGGGAATCCTAGTGTGGAGGCTAGTAATATTCAGTGTGCGTGTAAGTCAGTGTAGTTTGAGAGAGAATGTGTGTTTGCGGTTCGCGTTGTGTTTTGAGTGATTAGTGAATAGGTTGATTGGGCTTTGCCTCCCTTTCATTGCGGGCACGCCACTGCCGGCTCCCCGTCCATAAGTGTGGACACTTCGTTACTTAAAAATGCCCTCGGTTCGAGGTGGGGTATTGAACAGTTGACGTCTGTCAGCGGGCGAATAACAGGAGACAGAACTCGTGTAACTCTCTTTGTCTTCTATTACAATGCTATCCTATTAAACCCAATGGTTGTCTCGTTGATGATATAATATTCTTAAAACCTCAGATATTGCACTTATTGCTGAGTTTCCTATTACAAAATAAATAGAGTTCTCAAAGACTTACACCAAGAGAACGTCCCGCCTCTCGATGTACTCCTTCAGCACTTTCATGGCTCCCGGCATCCGATACAGCTGGATCAGACGATTCAGCATCAGGAACTGTTTCATAGGAGACACACGGGCTTTATCTCCTGTAGAACGCAATAACAAGATTATTAAAATAAACATTATCTAGGATCGCATGCTCATCAGTCGGCGACAACTACAGCGAGGCAGGGTGTGCTATGGTATACGTCTAAACGGTGTGGAAGGGACACTGACACCGAAAACGGTTACCACGTATTCAGTAATTGTGAGCCACACATAGAAATTTTTCATCGGTTATTAAAAAAAAACAGCTGTTTCCTACAAAAGTGCAATACCTACACGGTCAAAATGTATGGAACAGCTGTTTTTTCTTTAATAGTTATTAAAATTTCTATGTAGGGGGGCTCAGAATGATGTCGGTGTCCCTTCCACCCCGTATGTGTGGCGATATTATAAAACTTGTGGCGGAATCTATATCCTCACATACGAAATACGCGTCATACAAGACGCGCCGCTGTCTTACCTACATCGTGCTGTAGCGGCATTGTACTAAAAATACTGCAGCGCCCTAAGACTCAAATAGAGAACTAAAATAAAAATCCTAAACCGCGAAATTGGCGTTCTCCGCGAATTAAGAACAAATAGTAAAACCCTACTACAACTGTCGGGCAGTAGCCCACCAGCCACAACACCCGTTTGGTCGGAGGATCCCTCCTTTTCAATGGAGTATTGATTTTAACTTTAATCTCTGCTCCTCGTACTCCTAAAGTGCAAGCAGTTTTACCCGCGACAATACGAAATCAGCTTTCGATACATTAGGGTCTAAAGTAAATCTTATATGAATATCGGTTCCATAGAGAATGTCGTCCAATTTGGTGGTCTATACCATATCCTTAATATGACTTCACCTTTCTGATACATGCTGTACACAAGAGCCCGATAAAAATCGTCGGGCAGTAGCCCACCAGATGCAACACCCGTCTGGTCCGAGGATCTTCTGTTTTCTACGGAGGGCGAGGAACCTTCCACGCTGTGCCTCTAATATGAGACCAGTAGCAATTGCCGCTTTGTTCAAAACACCTTTATCATATGTTATTTCTATTCCCGTCACGTTAGTTAACTATTTAAAGTGCGAGATTACAAATATAACACACCGTGGAAGTCCATGCTTGTCGCCTCCAAGTTTTCAAGCGGGAGACATCCAAACAAATCCGTAATGAAAGCTCCTTTAATGTAATTGGAGGCAGTACTGAACGGGTGGTACACCAGGATTCCGACTTCGTTGAAGTAGCCAATGAGCATGCGTTGGAAACTGAGAAAAGAAAAATCTTTACTATTCGGCACTAAGAACTGACAGATAACTAAATAGCCTGGCAAAAGGACTTGGTAATTAAGAAGTAAACAAGTATTAGGAAGAGACCATAACACGTGTTTGTGTGATAAAAACGAGGCTCTACAACTTTTTCTAAAATGCACCAACCGCGCTCGCATGTCACTGCAGTCATTTCACCGTTATATTACCTGCGAGTTTGGCATCACTGTGAAAGATCAAAGTGATCTATTTTGACGTTGCTGTTGGGTTGCTCTCACTGACAAGTCTGTCAAAATTACAGTGTCTTATTTGTCTTAGTGCATTATTTATTTTTGTTAAATTAAACGTATAGTTTAGTTACTGCTGCCAGAGGTATCAATGGACACTAATGACTGTCAATGGACTGTACTCACAGAGGAACTGTCCCTTTTAAATATCAGTCATTATCTGCCTAGTGTTTTTTCAACTATGTTGGGGTCGGCTTCCAATCTAACCGGAGGCAGCTGAATACTTTAACATGGAGCGACTGCCTATCGGACCTCCACAACCCAGATATTACTAGGTAATACCATAACGACTGGTTGTCAGACATTGAAGCCACTACCTCTAAAGGCTGTCAAAGATCTACAAGTGACAGCCGAGATCAGCGGCTTAACGTGTTTTCCGAGGAACGGAGGGAACTCGGTATGTAATGAATGAAAACCGACTTTAGTAAGCTGCTTAACCTTAAAGATTGACCCGTACGGCTGTTATATTTCTTCGAAGCTATACATACATATCGAAATACGCAGTGAAATCGAGGAAGAGAGAGATGTAATAGAGGAAGGGCCACTGCAGCACCAAGTAGGTGTAGTGCGGGAACAGCTGCACGGAGCACAGCGCGCACGTAAAGCGGAACCACTCGTAACGCAGCAGGTACTGCCCGTCCGGCCGGATGGTGTAGCGAGGGAACACGTAGCTGCCGAGGAAGATATTAAGGCTAGTCAGTGGGGAAGACAGAGGTATCCAGTTAAACTAATGGGTGTAAAAAGCTCCTTAACGAAGCCGAAAGGCACTTGTTCTCCCCATTATTGCGACCCTTTTTTTTGTTTTGGAGCATTCCATTCCAACCATTCTTGTGAAAAACAAGTTTTTAATGTTACGACTTTAAATACCTCCATGACCCTATGCGTTACATTGAGTCCTAACGCAAATCGTGATTTCTCATCCCAAAAAATCGTAAAAACGTATAGACAGACAGATTAGACATAGACATGTTTTGTTCAATATCACCTTACAGTGTTAGTAGTGACTCACCGCAAAATAGACAGATACTCAAGCTTATTGAAAGGATCCTGGAACTCTGAGTCAGGCTCGTGTTTCCTGAGCAACCGGAAGTGCATTAAGTTCGACGTCGGAGGTGGCAGCACGTACTGAACGAACGACGGGATGGGAGTCTGAAGCCTCTGGAACTCCTAACAGAACATATAAAACCGCAAATTTATACTAGATATGATCTGAAATCTATTATTAATTCCTAGCCCTAACATGCACCTCTTATTCTTATTCTTTATTGCACACAAAATTAAAAGATATTCACACAACATTACAATATATAGCTTATGTACAACGGCGAGCTTAACCCAAAATTGGGTTTTCTTTCTTCATCTCATTTGAGTAACACTATTTTCTTCTGTAAGACTGAGGATTTTGAATTCGAAATATCCATTGTGCTTAACCCTTAAATTGGCAGTGTACTCCACAAAAGACATAAACTTTGAAAAAATCGATTGTAGTAGTAATCTAAAAAAAATACCCTTTATTATTATTTTTAGTTTGCAATAATTGTGTATTTTGGTAGAAAAAATATTAGGATGTGGTACCATCGAAAATTATGCGTATAATTCAAAATGTCTTCGAAGCGGTCTGACGTCTCTGCGTCATGGGAAAGCTTTTTAAGTTTTTCTATGTTTTTTTGGATGGGACTTGTGGTTATTAGGCTTTACATTGCATAGGGACATTATCAACAATATCAATCGTGCGTAATTTTATGTGTAAACTACATAATCATAATTTTATGAGTTCGAAACTAGGTGTGTACTCCGTGAATACCGTTGCAAAGTACGTAGGAAAATACGCAAAATAGACTTCGGAATACACGTAGTACATTGCCAAGTACACAGCGAAAAGCAAACGGGCTTTTTTTGTTTGTTTTGATATAAAATAACATCGGTTGAGGTGTGGATTGTACTATGTCGTGTAGCATGTTCTTTTTTTCTTTTTCTGCAGTGCTTGAACACTGGTAGCATGGTGGTATTAGCATTACGCAAAACAATAAAAAAGAAACCATCTATTATTTACGCGGATAACTTCTTTACTTCTCCAAAGCTTATTTACTTGTTGCGGGAAGAATATGGAATAATTAGACTAGGATCAATAAGAACAAAAGGAAGAAAAACGCAAGGTCGATGTTGACAAGTTGAGGGCAGTCAACATCGACCTTGCGTTTGTCTTCCTTCGAGTATCTCCTTATCTTTTCAATAGGATGACAATCCACGTAGGAACTTACAAGCTTTACCAGCTTGTTATCGTTCCACTTCACGAAAGCTAACTTGTTGCTATTACACACAACTTTGGTACTGTATCCTCCCCTTTTCTTTTTTTAATTATTTTTCAGTGGGCAACAGATCTTGACAACTCCTGAGCCGGTTTGTTCTTATTGTTCCTAGGCTAATTATCCCATATTCTTCCCGCAACAAGTAAATAAGCTTTGGAGAAGTAAAGAAGTTATCCGCGTAAATAATAGATGGTTTCTTTTTTATTGTTTTGCATAAGTCCGATAAGCATAATTATGGGGGGCGTTGATTCAGCAGATATGCTTATATCGTTGTACCGGACCCCGTTCAAGGCCCGACCCGACGGTGGTATTTGGCTATATTTTCGCAATTGCTGGATATACATAATGCATAAACAACGGCTGGCTTCTTTACAGGCGAGATGGGAGACTAAAGTCTCTAAAAGAGTTTAGGCTTGATTTATTTGAAGGACTCTGTCGGCCTAGTCAAATCGCCATGTCATGTCATGTCATCATGTGAAGATGATGGAGAGAATAATTCAGAAACCTACTTCTGAAAGGCAGGTGGACAGTGTCAGGTACGATGCTGTTGGACATTCTCCAGAATGCGCAAATAAGCAATCACGCTGCAGATTTTGCAAAGAGGGAAGAACCAAAGTCCTTTGCGTGAAGTGCAATATGCACGTTTTGAATGTTTTGTGGTAGGAGAAAGTAACAAAAGAAATTGCTTCCGTCAATTTTACAACCGATTAATATTGTTTAGTAAGAATTATGATTAAAAAAGCAAATAATTAACAAAGATGTGTTTAATTGATATCTTGGCACCGTGCTCCATGTAGTACAAACACAAGAAGACACACTTTACACTATAGTTGGCAATGTACTCCCCGGAGTACATAGTTTTTCGCGAAAACTGTTATAAGTAGATTTTTTTCACATTTTTTTTCAGTCCTCTGGGATCATAATAAACCAGGAAAAAACAAAAAAACATTGAATTGTAGAAATAAATTCATTTGCCAATTTAAGGGTTAATCATCTTCCTGCCTTTGTCCTACTTGGGGTAGACAAAACACGTTTTTTTCTTCCATTCTCCTCTGTCAACCGTCACGCTATCATTTACACCTTTTTCTTTCAAACCATTCCTCACACAATCCATCCACCATGTCCTCCATTCATCAACATTTATATTCATCTCTCATTTAGTCACATGCGATTCGTTCAATCCATTGTGCTCAAAATGTTTGAAAAATTCGTTTGCACGTCAGCATAAATAACGATATCAAAATCAATAGCATTGGTATTCAGAGTGTGTTACAGTAATTACCCCACTGGTTCGAACCATGGGCCTCAGTAGAAACGGCCATGAGGTAGTGCAATTAAAACATTATCAGATATAAAGTAACGTATAGAAAGAGAGCATACATCAGCATATAAACATCTGTGAATCACTACTGTGCAAGTGTACATCTCACCGGAGTTTTCTTGATATAATTAATAGCTTGTATTATCTGAGGATCAGCCAGCGCCTTCGCCAAAGCCTTAAGGGGTATGCACATGACCTGGACGTGGGTAACTGCGCGAATGGTGTAGTATGACGGTAGACCTGTAGGAAAGAAACATAAACTTGGGGATGGATACTATCAAACACTCTGAAGCAGGTCAATATGAGACTAGAGTAAAGAAAAAGAAGTACAGTCTATGGCCAACATTATCTGACCCTCCGATATCATGTATGACGGTCGGAAAAAATTACAAGTCTTCGTGCATTTAAATAAATCATTGCGTTAAGCCGTTTTAATCATTATCGTGTTGTCGTTAAAGTTCAAAGGGCTACGAGTATTTTGTTATTACAACTTATCTTGTGCAAGCTGGGTAAATAAAAAATCTTTACCTCCACAAAATTTATAATTATGAAGGATGGGATGAGTAGATTACGAAGTAAAATATATTTACTTCGTGGGGTAGATGGATACTCAATTGATCTAAGTGACAATAGGCAGTCTACGCCTAAATCACATATTGAATCCATTTTCTCGTCAAATAGCAAAATTTCAAGCATTAACATGCCTTTTTTTTAAAATGTTTATTAAATGGTTAGGTTTGAAAATATTATAAAGGTATATTCATTTTGAACTATGAGTATTTACTTACTTTATTTACTTAAAATAAGTAATAAACATTTTCATTACTTGCTAATGATGTTTGATTCTTATATTAACTGCCCATTTCCTGACTTTTTTCGTTAAAAAAGGAAATAATTAAAACAAATACATTGTGAACAAATAGCACATTGTTACCCTAGGGGTGAAAGAAACTTATTTACTGCCGAGACGGGGTTTGGCGCCCGAAAGAAGTGAGGGCGCCAATAGTTCGAGTGACTAAATAAGTCTTTAACCCGAGGTAAACACTGTGCTTTTCATTACGAATACAAGGAAAGTAAAAATAAAAACATGAATTAGCTAAAGAAAAAATTAGTAAATTTTATTTTAAATAAATCAACAACTTTGGTGATTTGGTGAGATAATTTTATTTCCACTACCGCTTCAGCCTTTTCTCTTATAAAATCAGGCGTTAAATTCATATCTGAAATAGATGAACTCATTTTATACAAATCTCTGCTATACGGAAGTATAAACAAAACTCTTAAACTCGAAAAAACAATTAATGAAGATCGGATTGCCGCTTTCCCGTTTCCCGCCTATTTTGTTTTTTTTTCTGTGGCCGGCCAGCTATTCAGCCATTTTTAATTTTCATTATTGAAAATATGGTAAATATTTTGCCCAAATCTATGTTATTTTAAAGAAATTGTTGAAACTAAATTATAATAAAGTTATTTAAAAAATATATATTATTTAATCAATACTTTAATTTATTTAAATTTACATCGTGGCTGTATAGAAAGTTGGAACATGGTTCAATAGAAAATGTGAAAATAGAACTAGTTTTTTTTAATAATTTGACAGCTGTCAGTTGAAAGCGATTCTCCCTAGCGATGAAAAGTATTACTTTCATCCCGCTCTTCAGGCAACTTCAGACCTACTTTCAGAGTATGAGTATTGAAAAAGTTATACTTAGGTTATCTTGGTTTCGAAACCAGGTAACGTTGAATGCCGGTCTGTCATAGTGACCATGAGACCAATTCGACTCTTCTGAGTGTTCTGAAATTAAATGTTAGTTGTGATGCTAGGCGCCATATTTTAAAGATTTTGACCCATGTTGTATATTCCATAAAGGTCATTAAGACGAACGGACGCCGAGCTAGCCCATTACTCACCGTCCACAGGCTCGCGATGGGTAGTACCCCTGATATACGATATAGCTACAGTCACCTTAAAATTATAAATAAAACTATATAAATTATTATTTTACTTACGTAACAGACAAATTAGTGCGCCAAAATGGTTCTTTGTGGACAACGTACCAACCGCTTTGTGAGAGGTAGGATCTAGAATCTAAAAAGTTGAAAATGTTGGTTTAGTTAACTCACGTTTGTCATCGGTGCCTCATCGGTGATATTATCATCACCCAACAGCAATACAGCATGTATCAGAAACACGTGGTGATATTTAAGGGTGTGGTATAGACCACCGTACAGAACAACTTTGTCAATGGATACAACATAGTAATTGCAAAAACCAGCTGTCTTACTTGACCCAAATGTGTGGCGCCGCTGATTTTCTTTCGCGATTACGATGTTGGTCCCATGGAGTAAGTTGATGATCTATACCAAGTGGACCCAACATACTGCTGCGTCCAGCTGTACATTTCGCGTCCGCATCACTATACGAAGATTGAGGAAGTCGTGGAGTATTTGAGAATGCAGACCGGACTTGAGTGTCGAAAGGTTGGATTCGTGCAATAACATCAACTTCAAGTCGTTCGTGGTACGAGTTCCAACCCAGAGCCACCATCTACAGACCTTCTTGAAAGAGGACTTTTGGCCGAAAAGCATCGTGTACCAACGATTCCGAGGACGGTTTCGCGATATTATTCGTTTATTATTGTATTAAGATTATTTTGAGTATTTTTTCTATGGACTTAGGCATTATCAGTTGCCTGATTATAAAATGATTATTATTATGCCACATTCATATATATGGTCGCACGTTTCTGATACACGCTGGATAAGTAGATGGAACCGCGATTTAAAAAAAAACTGTTTGGGGAAATACAGGCCGAAGTCGGAGGTCAGGGTATCATAGCAGAGTTAGGGAGAGGCCTACGTCCAGCAGGGGATTGCGATAAGCTTAATTGATTTACTCCAGACTCGACTGACCTCACAAATACCCTGTTTGATGACGTACATCTCGTTGGTGAGCTCTCCAGTATTGAGCAAGATCTCATTGGGCGCCGAGTAAAACAGTTTTACAGATGACATCACAGCTTTAAGTTCCTCCTTATTGACCATCTGTAACACATAAATAAGTTTGAGAATGACTGCCGCTGAAAAAATACCAAACAGAAAAACTGGAAACAGGCCTCCATGCTCAGCAATCGCATATGGGACCACTAGAATTTAGACTAGAGCGACAAGGCCGTTAGAGAGAGCAGTATCTGCTAATAAACTTATGAGCGCTATCTGCGTACTACTCCTCCTACCGTTTCAAATGTTCACTTCGTTTCTATTTAAGTAACTAATGTCATTGTGCAAGTCAACTGTGACAGGCTTGGTTTGTATTAGACAGTGTTGTCAATGCTTCTCATGCTCCGATCACGACTGGCAATACAACTTGTTAAGCGACTTGCGTCATGACATGCGCGTGTGTCAATTGCCCCCTCCCCCCCTTGTGAGTGCCGTCGCTCCGCAAGACTTGTCTCGGTAACCAGTGGCATGCTTAGGGCCCGGACTCCACACAAAGCGGAGACAAGCGGAGTCGTGCGAAGCGGAGTGGACAGGAGATGTTTAGAAGCAAGGGTGTATCCACCAGGGCACGCCACGATAGTGGCGGTAAGTCCCCTCTTTGAGGAGTGGCTAGGGAGGCGCCACGGCGCCCTCACCTTCCGCCTGACGCAGGTCCTCACCGGACACGGGTGCTTCGGGAGGTACCTGCACCGAATCGGGCGGGAGGAAACGCCCGGGTGCTACAATTGCGAGGATCGACCGGAGGACACGGTGGAGCACACCGTCGAGGTCTGCTCCGCTTGGGAGGAGCACCGCCGTGTCCTCGTAGCGGCGATTGGCGGCGGCGACCTCTCGCGCCCGGCCCTGGTTCAAGCCATGGTCCGGGGCGAGAGGGAATGGGAAGCCGTCGCCTCCTTCTGCGAAGCAGTCATGCTAGCGAAGGAGGCGGCGGAACGTGAGAGGGAGAGAACCTCCTCACGTCCCAGCCGCCGCGGGAGAAGCACCGGGCGTCGGGGGCCACGCCGTGATGGCTCTCGGCCACCGTAGGCGCGGGCCTGTGGACGGTGAGTAATGGGCTAGCTCGCCGTCCGTCCGTCGTATGACGACGGGCAGGCCGTGTCGACGGCGCGTTCGTGTTCCACGCGCGCCTCAAAGAGTTGTCAGCAAACGGGAGGGGCCCGCAAGGGCCGGTGCCTGCCAGGGCTGCGGGACTGTTCGAAAGAGATACCGCGGCCATTGAACATAAAGGGCCAATGAAGGAACATGGGTGGTTTTTAGTCAGTAAGAGTCTGACACTCCCTTCCGCTCCGCCCAGAGCGGGAGGAGTCATTTGATGATTTCCCACGCTCCAAAAAAAAAAAAAAAAAGGGTGTATCCACCGCTCTCACAGCACACCGCTCACCGCACGGCGTTCACCTCTCTTCTCGGCTCCGCTGGTCTAAACAATTACCGAGACATCTTCTCTCCTCCTTGCTCAACCGTTTCCACTAAAAGTACGCGTAGACGAGAAGTAAAAATAACGAAATTCTATTCGTGGTTTTACAACATATCATTTTATGAATGCTTGGTTTACGGTTTCATGAAGGGGCAATTTACACCACGTAGTTATAGGATATAATTATACGCACTCTTAGAAACGGTATTGCCAGTATGTACATGCTGCGGTTTCTACCGATGATGTCCTGGTAGACGTGCTCCGGCAGGTCGTAGAATATGTTCGAATGCTTCTTGTGCGTCATCTTGTACGCCTGGAAAACATGAGGCCATTATCAGCCTAATTTTTAGTGCTGGGGGCTCAGAATTTCAATATTAGATGTGTTTAATTGCACATTATAGTCCTTTCACACTTATTTTACCGCTGACAGCTGTAACCCAACAGCAACTTTATCGTAATGAGAATAAAGATCACAATGATTCTGACAATTACGCCAAGTCAGAGGTAAAATAACTGTGAAAGAACTGTACATGAATCTTTTGGCGCGTGAGAATTGAAACTAACTCCGCATCTAGTTTTTTCAAGACAATTCATCAATTTTATACAGCTGAGGCAGTTATAGCCTAGTGGTGTGACCGTCGGACTGCCATAGGTCTAAAGTTCGAACGCAAGACACGCACCTCTGATTTTTCGGATTGATGTGCGTATTCTATAATTATTATCTTATCACTTAGCCTGAGAGATATTTCTCGACGTAAAGCTAAGTCAGAGGCCGATGGACGGAATAAAAAGTCTGACACCAGGTAAGGCACTAATGACATGGGAAAGAAGAAGAATTTTATACAATTATTGCAGTAGCTGTTAGTCTGGATTTATGCTCTTTTGGCATTCCGCATGACAATAAGCTACTTAGGACTTGAATAGAACATAATGTGGGTGTACTATTATAGGTACACCTCTGCCTAACTCTTCGGATAAAAACAGTCATGGAATTATGCTTACCTTATCAGTATGCCAGCAGAGTTGCAGGTAAGCAATGAAACGCTTCATAAGTAGAGGGTCCACCTCATTCCTGATAAGGAAGCTCTTCACCATAGCTATACGAGAATCGTAGTTCTCCCTGTAATTAATTTAACACTTTTTCATCGGATACTATCGATCATGATTCTCTTGCCCTTGTCCCAATTTATTTGTGGTCGGCGCAGCATGTCTTCTTCTTCCATACTTCTCTGTTACTTGTCATCTCATCAGACACCTCCGCCGTTTATCACGGTGGTTATCCTGTTACAACTGGCTTGCGGACATACATACATAGATACACACACACACACAGATGTACGTCCACACAAACACACACACACCCAGTAAAATGTGCTTCACTATTTAATTAAAGCACAGGCCGGGCCGCCAAATCGAATGTATATTTTGCCAGTCGACTGTGCGCAATCATGCTGACTCGAACAAGCATTTAGCACGCCTCAGCATCCACACTGTGTCAGCATCTAACAGCTCAACCGACAGGAATACCTGAGAGAAGTGGTAGTCATAATAGTGGCGGAGTAGACAGCTTCCATGAAGATGCGCAGGATGACGCACATCTCCAGGATGAGCAGCGTGTACGTCACGTGCTTCCAATCGGTGGCTTTCCAGGTCTGGCGGTGATCTGGACACAGTCATAGGTAAATATTTATTCGACGTAAGTATAAAGAAACGGATGCGGATATCCTCATCCCATATTGATATGGCAGGATCTTCTGGCTAGGGTTTCTTTCTCGAAATTCCTAGATCCCACGCCATTTCTCAATACCGCGCAATGCGGGATTACAAGTGCAGGATCCCGCGGTCATTGCGAGAATAGAGAAGCACTGACCCGAGCATGTTCGAGAGCTATCGCCTTATGAATAGGGGTTCAATGTCGAAATATCTAACAGCAGTTACATCACACTAATATGCGAGTTTGTATGTGCAATGTGCAATGTATGTGTATGTTTTAAAATCTTACACGCAAAAACATCATTATCTGCCTTGTCTTATCCCAACTATATTGGGGCTAAATAATAACAGCCGCACGGGTCGATCTTCAGGTTAAGCAGCTCTTGCCTAGGTCGGTCCGTGGATGGGTGTCCACCTGTGTGTATTCAGCTGCATCCAGTTAGGCTGGAAGCCGACCCACCCCAACATAGTTTGGAAAAAGTTAGGCAGGTGATGAGTTGCTTGCTGTACTCGCTTCCCGCTAGTGGCAGTGTGAACGAAGAGAGATATATTTATATGAAACGTACTAGTAAAATTGATCATCGATATGGCCCAGTAGAGGCCGAAGGTCAGCTGGTTGTCGATCGTCTCACTGTCCAGCGGCTTCTGATCCCAAAATGGAGAATGCGTGAAGTTTGTCACCAAGCAGTAACCAGCCCTGTAGAACAAAGGTACATAGGTTCTTGAAAAAGAAGTGTTGTCAAAAAACCACCCAGTCGAGTCGGACTCGAACAATACAAAAACGCCGACAAATCACGGATCTTGTATGAGGACGTACACCTTTAATTTTGAAACTTATTTTATTTTTGATATTAGTTACAATACATTTAAAGTTTCTAGTCTACCTTACGGTTCAAGAGTTAACCTGCCGGCAGACAGGGCAGACAGCGGTGGCTTAGTAATAAGGTCCCGTTGGCACCCTTTAGGTACGGAACCCTAATAAACTAATAGCTTTGTTGGGCGACGTCTCTGTGTCACCCTAATACCAGTCTGATACGATACGATACTTTATTTTCGATATTGCATAATAGACGGGTAGCAAGGAGATACGTTCAGGAAAAAGCCGACCCGACCATGATCCAGCGATGGTAAATACCGAACGGCACGATACTAATGAAGAATAAGAATACCCGCCGGATCAGGTTTGCTGTTCCACAAATACTGGCGAATTGGGTGTAAACCGAACAAGTGTGTACAGCACCTCATACATGTTGAAATGGACATTGACGTGCAAACGGTCCCCATGAACAGAACAGGATAGAAAAGAATAGAATATTCTTCATTATGTACACTATACAAATAACATTTATAAACAGAATACATTTCACACAGTGTGACACAATAGTCCGAATCGCTAAAAGCGATCTTTTTAAGACAACCTTTGGATGGTTTACAGAAAGAGGGTGAGCTAATGAATTTTAACATTTTTTGTCGGTTATTTAAAAAAAAAAACAGCTGTAAAGTTGTGCAGTATCCTACAAAAGTCGGTACGGTCTAAATTGTATGGAACAGTTATTTTTTTTAAAGAACCGACGATAAATTTTGGCGCCGGGGTTCTAGAATCATGCGTTGAATTCATGGTAGACTTCTGTGCGTCGATGTCCCTTCCACCATGTGTATTGACAAGCATTCACCGGAAGCACATGAAGCCCTGCTGCATGGCAGCGACGAGGTAGCAGGCGATGAGCAACAGCAGCGTGTAGGACAGGAACCGAATGGTGCGGTATCCGCCGTCTTCCTTCTCTTCGAAGCCTTTGAGCACCCGGAACAGCTGGCAGCACCGAGACACAACCAACAAAACTATAATAAAAAACTAAAAAACCAGACTGCGGTAAAAAACTAAAGTTCGAAATAAAATATCATCAACTGAAAGCAAAAACATATTTTTATCTCTATAAATATAAATGAATGTTTGTCCTCTATGCGTTCTTAAACCATTGATCCGATTGTTAATAAACTTTGATGGGTCCTTCTGTGAACGCCAGCAAAGAGATCTGGGCCAAAAAATGTTCATCATTAAATACGTCCACACCCTTCTGACACACGCTGTAGATCGTATTTTAGCACAATTTGTGAGTTTATGTACGCTACCTTTGGCAGCCTGAGTAGCTTATTGATGCCTCCAAAGCGCCCGTCCCCAATGAACTCGAAGATCGGCAGCGTGGCCACTACGTCAAGCACGAACCAATGGCTGCGCATCTGCTGGGACGACGTCTGCGTGAATGTTATCGGGACACCTGGTGACAGATAAATCATCATCTACCTAACCTTTTTGTCAACTATGCGCTGAATATCAGTACTTTATATGGAGCGACTGCATCAGACAGAGTTACTTTCTCATTAATAATGTCAGTAAGGATACCTTCCTCAACGTTGGCCCCTGTAGACAGATACACGATGTGGTCCAGTATGTAGACGACGGTGACCGCCACGTCGAAGAACCTGAACCTCAAAGAGCGATCCTTTTCGAACACCAGGTTGTATGGATGAACCTGCGGTAGACAAGTGTCTTTGGCAAATCAGAATAGTCTGTTAAGAAGTCAAGCAAGCTGTAATGCTTGATTCACTCTTAAACGTAATCGGTTATAACGCCACCCAGTCTAACTGGATGCATCTGAATACTAGTATTTTACTTTGAATCATTGTAACTCTGGCATCCACTAGCCAGTTACTGGGCATAACAATATCCCTTGATAAGACTGGTTGTCAGACTTTCAAGCTTCCGGCTGCCAGTAACGACTGTCAAAGATCTATACAAATACAGCTTGACATGCTTTCGAGCCACGAAGGGGTCTTATTTATTTATTTATGTACACAGATACTTAACAGGACAATAAATAATCATAATATAATATGGTATTCGTATGTTCTGGATGGTCACCCGCCACGAACTGATATTGTGAAGCCTTGCCTACCACACGAAAGATCAGTCCGTGCAGCTGTTATTATTTAGGCAGGAACCCAACTAGGCAGCTAAATGCTTTGAAAACTTACTTTGTCTCCTCGTCTACAAAAAACATGAAAAAGTACCAATACTCACAATACAGCAGATTAATATGAGGAAAGCTACAAAGGCGTTCCACGCCACCAGGAGTGAGGAGTTTGGCTGCAGGATGCAAGGGAAAGAAGGCCGGAGACAGATCTCATCAGACTGGTCCGTCAATGTGGCATCTGGACTCTGGGAAAAGGCACAACAAAATGTAACAACGTTTGAAAAAGCATAACATAATATGAAGCATTCAGTAAAAAAGTCTTGTCATTAAACCAGAGATTTCAACGTTACAAAGAAAACATAAACCAGAACTGATAAATCTGATCTGTGCAGTCTGACTGGTTGAGTGTACGGACATTACTTGTTTGGTTAATACGAATTAATCTAATACAATGATAATGTAGCACAGTCATAGTTCTGACCGTCGTGGATGTAGAATTTATGTTTTACACCTCCTCTAGCTCTACCTTTACCCTCCGCGGTTCGTTTCGGTTAAAATCGTTGCAGGATCCAAGACAGTTGAATCGTTTCTCCGGGACTCGTCCAGTTTCATTACCTCTGCTTTTCTGGGGGTTGCCACGGTTGATTCTGGCTTACAGAAATTGCAGTGGTTGAGAAAAAAGTGGTGGATTTTCCAAAAAAAAAAAGGTTCCTACATTCGTAAGCTGCCGACTGATAGCAGTCAAACAAGGTACAAATTTTAGTTCAGGTCAGATGGATCTGAAGGTACCAGTGAAGGTAACCAAGTACCTATTGTTCAGGGGTATAACACTAACATTCCTCATGATGTAGCAGCCAGCAATCTCCAGGAAGATGTCGGAACTGGCCAGCAGCGGAATTCCGTTCTCATCCTTCATTCCCTTCAGCGACATCAGGTTACGGTTGAATTGCAAGATGCTACTCTTGCGACTGACGAAAAAAGCATGATATTAATATTATAGGAGTATGAAAGGTATTTTTACAAGGCAGATTCGAGTTAGTGATTTTCTTTATTGGAGCTTACACCCCAGCCGATTGTCAATTGATCGCGAGGAAAACTTGCCGACATGCGGCTGTGTGTAGTCTCCATTAGAAACGTTAGGTGATTACCTAGTATTCGCAACCGGCGTGCGTGTGTATAAATCGAAGGCCATAATGAGAACGAAGCTAAGTTCGGTTACTTTCGTTAATGTCTCCTAACTATGAGAGATAACCGAAGCTCAACGAGCTAAACGAAATGATTTCACATCACGATCGAATTATAGTGATCTGAGTAGATAGATTGTCACGTGCGAAAGACTCTTTTCATGTGCAGCGGTCATTTCGCTGGAATCGTTGGGTTTGGTAACTGGCAAGTTCGCAGCGCTGGCGTAGCTTACCTCTGTAGTTCGCGGTGTGACCGGAAGCATGAAAAGACGCGAACTTAGATTCGCAGTGTGGCCTACGCTTAGCCGTGGTCAAAGCCCTCTAAGGATCGTAGTAGGTGGCTTTTTTACTTTTATAAGTAGTTTTTAGATGAATTGAATAATAGAAATATATGTAGAATACTAACACGCTAAGATCTGGTATCTTCATGCTGTAATGCCTCTTCACCGTTTCAAAATGGTCCTGCGTGTGAAATTAAAGTGATGCTATTAAAACAGAAAGCCTTCAGGTATTGTAATGGTTACGCCTGTTTTTAGGTTATACGACCAAACTTTGCCGGTTTTCAGACACCAAAACCATATATGTATAAGGTATTCGTAAGTACCGAGCTTATTTCCAGCAGGGAGCACATCTTACGCATGATTTGATAATGAAAAGGTACTGAACTGTGAAGGCAGCCAGGATAGGTCCTTTATGGTCCTGCGAGACGGAGTGCTTGTAGACTTCCCGCCAGAGCTCGGGTGCCGCCAGCACATGCGCCGTGCAGAAGGTGGCGGCGCGCACGGCGAGGTGCGCGGTGCTCTGCGCATGCGACACTACGCCGCCGCACGGAGACAGGACGGTGCCGCGTGTAAGGCGCAGTATAGCTGTGTTGTCATCCTCCGCTGTGAGCATCTAAAGAGAGCTCTGTCATGTAACATCAGGAAGCGTACAGATTAAGTTAGTAAAAATGTTTTGTTCTAATATATTGTGAGGCACCTGATTACTCTGACCTCTGAGTTTGTTTCGCATGATTCTTCTTAGAGTAGTCGGACAGGAAACACCGACACCGTCTCATTTTAAAACGTAAGGTTTTTTTGACATAAGAAAGTGTTTTCTTACATTATTATTTCGCGATGACGCGTTGATGATGTTGGGCCCATGGACAAAGTCGTCCACACTTTGCCAAGCCCGATAATTGAACAGAACCCCACACTTAGCAGTTAGTTAAGTAATTTGTAAATGTTGCAGTATCATACTGTTACGTCTTTAGGCCTTGTACAGGACCAATTTCGTAAGAGACTCTTCTTTTTTTGTTATTTTTTTTTTTTGTTATTATTTTAGTTTTATTGTTTGTCCTTTGCCTCTATTGTGAGTCCAATGAATATTATTATTTCTTTAATTTTTTCAGTTGCACTTATGATCACTACACCTACGAGGTAAGAATTTGTTTAAATTTTAGGAACTAAAATAAAGATGGCGTCTTGTAACTTACTTCAACATCGCCATAAGTGATGTAAATGATCTTGCACTTCTTGGAGCCTCGCTTGATAATGGCGTCTCCAGGGATATAGTGGATGGTCTTCATCTTCTTGGCCAGCTCCGATAGCATCTGAACAGATAGGTCTCGGAGAATTCGTGCCTGAAATAGGGTGAAATATCAGAATGGATTTTTATTATTACAGTCTGGAGTCACCAACTGTAGCGAATGGCAGTAAATAAATAAATTATTACGTCTTTATTTGTAGGCATTTGTCATAGTTCCGAATGTCTCAATCCCATCCCATCCCGAACGCAATCCATCCATCATTGCTTTGGTCTTCCTCTACTCTTATAGCCAAACGAAACACTATTTCGAACGAATTTGGTTCGAAAATACAACGTACAAAAATCTACCTTGGTATCACCGATGCATACATATAAAAAAAAGCCTTAAAACTTAATAAATATGAGGAGTTACGAGTGTTAGGAGAGAATACGTTAGGATTAGGCCAGGCTTTACTTTTCGTGGTGCAGAAGACCAACACGCTCACAGCACACAGAGGGACAAAAAAGCACCTTTAGTTTTTGAATTGCCATGTTATACTCTTACTTTCTGAGTAGCTTCGAAGTAGATATCCAGGTAAATGGCAGCGGGCAGTGTCGGGGGAAAGGTGGGCAGCAGATACGTCTCGGACACCCCTTTCTGCCTATGCCAGTACATCTTGTAGAAAGTCTTCACCTTCGCGCGGAGATTCGCGGGAACGTGCGTGTCAGACTGAAGTACAAAAGAGAAAGAAAATGCTCATCCATCATCATCATAATTGGCAGATCGCCATGTAGTACAGCACTATATCCTGGTGTTCTTACCATTTCCTTCATCATGAGCCTGTATCTCGAGCGGAAGGTTTCCTCGGGGCTCATATAGAGGCTGATAATGAGGGACAACGACGCTACAGCCGCACCTGTCACCATCAAGCACCCGGTGATCATGATAATGACGCAGACTGTTCGTTCTATGTCATTGTTAGGGTAAACAGAGGGGCTGAAAAACAAGAAATTGATGAAGGAATGTTAGTAAGTGGTTACGTGGTAGATACGGAGACTGTCTGAAAAGGAAAGTACGCAGAACAGTCTTTTCACAGTAATTTAATCTCTGGCAGTGGCAATCTAATTGCAGCGAAAATTTAATGCTGGAAAAGATTTTTTTTACTTACAATACAAACAAAGCAACAATAAATTTAACATATTTTTAAACGGTTGCCTATTAAATATCATGTCTGTAATCCCAGAACGAAGGGTAAGGCAGAGGTGTACTCTGCATGCATACATTTCATTGCTCGTGACTGTACTATACTGGAGGTAGTAATCGGGCACAATAACAGACTGGCTGCTACTGAGAACTCTACTGACTGACTACTCGGCTCCATAGTGAATTCCGCCTCGGCTGCTAAAGTTTCCCCACTTGTATCAAAATGTACTATTTTGCATTTGATAGCCCAATTCTTGAGGAAGGTTATAGTATATTTAACATCACGCTACAACCCTGACGGAGCCGACGGCGGGTGTACCCAGACACAGCTAGTTAGTTTAGATACTATAAACAATGATAATTACCCCATAGGTATAAACATCTTGCTGATAATGTAGAACGCGGAGAGGAATTCCCCGACTGGATTCGAGGAATGGCTCCGTTTTAACTGCTCCAATTCATCTTCCGAATGGCAAACCGGTATGTAGTACGTAGGCTTTATCTGAACAAAATAAAATGCTTCAGTATTCTTTGACAACATTAGAAAGTCATTTCAAATAAGCATGCTGTATCAAACTGCACTACTTCTGATTATGAGAAGTAACTAGTGTAATAATAAAAATGTAGGCGACGGCCTATATTTAAAAAAAAACGAACATAATACAAAAACCTTGACCGAGAATTATGAAACAAATAAACGAACACGTACTTAATTAAGATCAGTGGTTCTGCAGTTATGAACCCACTAACGGACAGAAAACAAACCTTTTATTTAAAAGAGCGAATTTCACCGTTGAAACTGAATCCGATCATTACATTTGAACCCTTCAAGAGCTGTCAACGTCCTCAATCGTGATGTTCCTGAGTGGGGTAATAACTGGAAATGATAATGAAATAAGTACAAACCCTATCGACACGTTGCCAAACAAAAGCCCACGTGATTCTCAACACTGTGAACATGTAGCAATGTTTCAAAGCAGTCCCCAATACACTGGCCTTCAGATTGTAGCTGTTCAGAGACCCTGGAATCATTTGTTCACTTTAAAATTGAAAACGTTCTTCCGAAGGGGACCGTAAGGGCGGTTTCAGTTTAGCGTATTTTTGGACCCACGCACGCACTTTTCCACGCTCCTATTCTTTTCTGTCGCTCAGAACCGTCATTTGCTAGAGTGAGAAACAGCAGTACACAATACGATCGGCAGCACGCTCTATCTATCCCTACTCTTCACAAAGAATACACCCTTCAAATTTCATCTCTTAGGCTGTGCGTTGATATATCAGTCAGTCAGTCAAGACTTTGAATTTTATATTGGGGGATGATTTTGGAAAAACTGTGATACACGTTTCTCATAATTTTAACTGAAGAGTATGTACACAAATTTTCAAGTCAATCAATCCCGATAATAAAAAGTTTCACAGAAAATTCAACACCCCATTTCACCCTCTTAGGGGTGGCATTTCGAAAAACCTACTAAGCTAACCTACTCTCTACTAACCTACTCTTCACAAAGATCTCCTTCCAAATTCCATTTCTTTAGGACCAGCGGTTTGGGCTGTGCGTTGATATAATTATCAGTCAGTCAGGATTTTGAATTTTATATTTATGTTCGTTACTCTTTCACGTAAAAACTACTGAACGGATTTGGATGAAATTTTGCACACAGATAGTGTATAGCTAACTTTTATTCCGGTAGTACGATCCCATGGGTCAATTATCAAATTCCACACAGGCGAAGTCGCGGGCAAAAGCAAGTGTTTGATAATTTGATATAGGTAAGTCTGAAATCGCTAATCCGACTTGAGCAAGATTGTGATTAATGCCTTATCTGTATGCGAAGCGATCTTTGCCCTACCGTGGTACAGTAATAGGCTCGTATTATTAAGAAAAAAACTAAAAACCCGACAGAAAAAACTTTTTCCAACTTTTGTTTAATTTAAAATGTGCTTCTTTGGGTTCCGTAGCCGAATGGCAAAAAACGGAATCCTTATAGATTCGTCACTTTATTCCGAAACTATTAGGATTACTTACGTATTCTGTGAACTGCTTTACGATATTTAAACAAAAAAAAAAAAAAAAAGATCCATAAGTACATGGAACTGAAACTAAAAAGAAAATTTCATCAAACCTATACGTGTGAGGTGTCTGTAGCTAGGATTTGAGGTTCCTAAAACCATTTTTCTCAAAGTCAATCGTTTGAAAGATAGACACTTCCAAAGTGGTAAAATGTGTGTCCCCCGCCCTCCAATTTCTAAAGTAAGAGGAGTAAAATTCAGAAAAAATGTAGGATTGTAGAACGTAAAAAAACTTTCAATAAAGATAGGTTTGAATAAGAATAATAATTGATGTTTAGTTTTCGAGATATGGGACTTTTTTATTAAACTGCAGCAGTAACTTTGTTTTTCATTGACATACTATGAAAAACAAATTTATTTTTGCTGTTGAATGGCATACAATACAACATATGAATGAGAACGATTACCGATACTTTAAGAGCATAACTGTATAATCATTTCTCTCGACAAATACACGTTTATAAATACTCCTCACCCGACACTGCGAATGGCAGCCATCTTGTTTTAATATTTGGCTGATCTAGGGTATGTTCAATGAAATGCATTGAACCTCCTTTTGGGCTTCGCCGTAGTCGGGTAAAAATAATGGAACTTACAAAGATATCTGAACGGCCGATGGAATCGCACGTAGTACGCACCGAGCTTGAAATTGGGGTGTATACTGTGAGTGTAGTGAGAGAATGTGGCGACATCCACGAGGAAACCAACTGGAAACATGGACAATAAGAAAATTAGATCTATACGAGAACTTATTATTTTATTGCACACCAAGATTGTAACGCGTGTTGTGTTATCCGAATTATCCGATGTAAATATTTCTAGATCTGCTAAAAAATCTCTATTATCAATATACGATCATCATTCTACCGGAGGACGTTCACTGCTGGACTTATGACCACTTCGCCATCAACATCAATTGTCTGAGACCCACATGCTCAGCAGTAGTGCTTGCGACCACTAAGTAGGCCAACGACATCTACTTTAAATTCATTTGTATTCTGTTTTTCAGTACTTCTTCATCAAAGTGGCTCCAGAATGGATCAGGACTAAGATCGGCATGCAGCTCAACGAACAGCTTCGACACGAGTACCTCCAGAGCGCGAAGGTCAAGGCCAACTGAGGATCACAGATAGGCCTTAATGAACTAATGGACAAAAATTATACTAACGGAAAACCCCGCTGGTGATACGAGTGTACTCCATTTGAGCGAAATAGAAGTATCCAATCGCGAACATGTGGATGGCGTAAGAGATGTTGTACACAGAGTCGATGACATTGAAGTACAAGCCTTCGAACCGCCCGAGAGTGCCCATGACCCCCAGGAGGACGCAGGCGCAGATGTACCAGTTCCACAGGTGGTCGTCGGGCAGGTTGCGCAACCACTCGACGGTGCCCTGCCAGGTCCACCATGGCGGATAGGCTGTCTACAAACAACAATGACGATGGTGATACAACATTAAATATATAACGCAAAAAAAAACAATCAAATCAGATTAGTACACGTTCGAGATAAAGCCGCTTTGCTTTGCTGTTTGACGACCGGCACGAGCCGAGTGAACGCCAAATAATGAGTAAAAAAATCAATTATCTAAACCGATAGGCAATTGTCCTCCAGTCAATACGATCATTTTTTTGTTCTGGACCATACCTGGGAACTTTCTATTTACTTTTTCACAATAAAAAGCCAAGTTTTTAATGTTATAACTTTACTTTAAATACCTCCATTACCCCGGTACTATTCAATGCATCCATCAGCACAATGTTTTAAGTGCGTTACATTGAGTCCTGCGGTAAATCGTAATTTTTGATGTACAGAATGCTTGGTACGAAAACGAATCCATCACGAAAGGTTCGTTTACACCTTGTGTGTATTGTATTATATTATATTATACACTTCTCATCAAAAAAATCGAAACACCTCGCAGACCTCGCTTGCAGAGATTTGATAAGGATTATCAGAAAAATGTGTATATTTAGGAATAAATGTAAAATGTCATTTAATAGTGAGTAGTATGAGGTTTTTAAATCCTAATGTTATTGTTCTAAATTCAAATTAAGTCTTCATAGGTTTCGTATTTTGTATAATGAGTAATTTTTACCCTGTATGGAATATGAAGGAAATGGGTAAAACAACACGCGTAAATGAAAAAAAAATGTAAGAAACGTTTATTTAATAACTTGTATTCCCTCCGCGAGCTCTTATTACTGCTTCCATACGGTTCTTCATCGATCGGATGAGAGTCACGATCACATGTTGTGGTATATTATCCCATTCCTCTTGGATTGCATTTTGCAGCTGGCTAAGTGTTTCTGGGGCTGGATCTTTTGCTCGAATTCGTCTCTTTAATTCATCCCATAGATGTTCAATGGGATTCATGTCCGGGCTTCTTGCTGGCCATACCATAATGGAGATACCGACTTCGGTAAGATAATCTCGTACGACGCCCGCGGTGTGAGCTCTAGCATTGTCGTGCATGAATATGAAGTCGTTGCCAATAAAATGTGCATAGGGCATCACATGAGGTTCAAGACACTGTTCGATGTACCGATGAGAGTTTAGTGCAGGCAGCCGTGGCCCAGACACAAAGGCAAGTTCTGTCTTACCGTCGGCGCTGATTCCTCCCCAAACCGTCCACGAACCGCCACCATAGCTGACCTTTTCTTCAATGCAGCATTGTGCAAAGCGTTCTCCATCTCTTCTGTAGACCTTGTTCCTTCCGTCGTTACCATACAGCATAATTTTACACTCATCAGAAAACAGTACTTTGCTCCACTGAAGGTATGACCAAGTTAGGTGCTCGCGTGCAAAGTTAAGGCGCGCTCTTCGATGGTCTGCAGTTAATTTCGGCCCATTCGCTGGCTTATGCGGTGCCAATCCGCGTTCCTTCAACCTTCTTCTTATTGTAGAGTCACTTACAGCTACTCTTCGTACAACGCGAAGCTGCTGCTGCAGTTGAAAAGCGTTAAGGCGTCGATTTCGTAAAGAAGTTGTTACAATAAATCGATCATCTCGCTCAGAAGTGACCCGATTCCTGCCAGATCCTGAACGGCGCGTGAACGAACCAGTCTCCCGATAGCGTTTGTAGACTCTATGAACAGATGATAAGCTTAGATGCAATCTTGCAGCCACAACACGCTGACTAAGTCCAGAATCCAGCAATGCCACCACTTGGGCGGCTTCTGCGGGCGAAGTATCCATATGTTTTAGAAAAAAAAGTTTTTTCAGGCATCCCAAAGTCACAGTAAATGAAATAAGAAACAAAAAGTTTAAAGACAAGCGCTAATTTTTAGTTTTTAAACGAGAAACGTACTCCAACCCTAAATACACATTTGTCTCAAAACAGCAAAACAGTGATTAATTTCATTTATAGGATAAACAAATGAAATTCTAATTTCGAATTTTGATTTTTTTCTTCTTACTGTAATGACCAAACTGCCAGCTACACAATAATGTTTTTTTTTTCATGGAATTAATTCTCTTTTGTAAAAAATTAGGACAAAAACAATAAAAACGAAAGTGTTTCGATTTTTTTGATGAGAAGTGTATATAGTAATGGCGTCAGGTTAAAGTTCCAATACCTCGGTCTGCCGTATGAAGTACTGGAACTCCAGCTCCCTGTGCTGGCTGACGCTCACGTGGCTCAAGTGGCTGCTGTGGCTCGCGTTACGACTGCTCGCCCGGCTACTCGCCCGGCTGAACATCTGATAGCCTGCTGGCTGTTTCCACCAGAAATTCTAGTCAATTCACAATGATCTCTATAGCCATTATAATAAGGTTGCTGTCGTGGTTGGAGTGTCTGTCAAGGACCTGTAGCTTGTAAGTTCATCTATTTTTTAGGGTTCCGTACCCAAAGGGTAAAACGAGACCCAATTACTAAGACTCCGCTGTCTGTCTGTCACCAGGCTGTATCTCATGAACCGTGATAGTCAACACAGTTGAAATTTTCACAGATGATGTATTTCTGTTGCCGCTATAACAACAAATACTAAAAAACAGAATAATAAAATATTTAAGTGGGGCTCCCATAGAACAGACATGGTTTTTTTTGCCGTTTTTATAGATAATGGTACGGAAACCTCCATGCGCGAGTCCGACTCGCACTTGGCCGGTTTTTACTGTTTGTCTTTGGCGATTCAGAAGTGCATATAAATAGTTAATTGAGCGGATTCACCTGCCGGCTCCTATTATCAGGGTCGTGGCGTGATGCCTATATCTGCCTTAAAAAACCTGACTGTTCGAGTAAATGCAAGAGAATTATTCAAATCCGACAGAACAAGTAGATACTCCGGTGAGGTAGCGCCTCTAGATGTAGAACCATGTCAGTAAAAGAGATAGAAATTCATCGTTGATTGCCGACTGTTCACACTGCCGCATGCCGGCGAGAACTTGCTGCATTAGTAATGCTGCACACTAATAAACAGATCAGTCATAGTTGCTAGCTTAAAACGCTTTGGCTAATCTTTGCCGGTGGCAACGTGCATGAATTCGTTTCTAAGCGCCGTACGCTGTCCCTGTACTTATTGGGAGTGGTATTTGTGGAAAACTATCGAAGTATTTTGAATTGGTACCTTTAGACAACTCCACTCACTTGCAATTTTGCTGTTACTGGTAAGCTCGGGTCCAGTCGCCCCGCACTAATCTGATGTTGAACTCAATAAAGGTATCTATAGAATTTCACAAATGTATATATTCCACTCAAATAATTCGATTCCACTATCAGATCATTTTTTTTCCACTTCTGGAATGTGTCAACATGACACAGGACACAGATCAAAGAGTAAAATACTTGTAATCCTTAAGCTTATATTGGTTTTCCTTTTTAACCGACTTTCAAAAGGACAAAGTGATCAACTCGTCTGTTTTTTTTTTGTGTAAGTTCAACGAAATCTGCGCCAATAATTGTGAATTGATTTCGGTGATTACTTTTTTATTTGGAAGAATGTTATTTCGCGGGACCACCGTTTAAATTCGGTGAAGATCTGATGCTGATCTTCGGAAATAGACAATATAACCCTCAACATTAGACAGCAAATCTGTCCTGTTTTTGAAGTCGGTTTTATTTCTTGCTAAAAGTTTTTTGGTATTTAATATACCAAATATTCTAGTCTTTGACAGAGATGTAAACACATCGTTAACGTATCTTTGGCGTTTTTCTTTTTGCTGCTAGGTTGTCTATTTAATACTCACCTCTTTGCTTTTGCAGAAAGAAGGTCAGAATTAGATAGAAGACGTGCGCATGAGGACTGGTGCTGGTGATACGACTTCAAACTAACGACACGCGTCTACGCAAATTATCTACCATCGTTCCATCGTGAGTACCATCGTTCATGTCATCAACTTGTACCATGCTCTAACCATCTCATTATTAGTTTTCTCTTATCGCTTGACCGTAGTTCCTGGCCAAGAGGCGACAGTTATAGATGAGATGGTGACGGGCAAGCGGTAAAGCTAGACCAGCAACAGCTAAGTATATCGTAACTTCTAATGTCGTTAATCGTGTGCTGACATGTCTTGTGCTCGGAGTTTTCGGTTAAAGTTATCCAACTTTGCAACATTGCAGGAAAAAAGCAAGTAAGCAAGGAACAAAGGAACATTTCCTGTCAACATGAATGTATGTATATATATATAGGATTTTATAGGTATGTATATGCGTATGTATTGTATGTAGGTATTACGTATATTATATTGTAGGTATGTAGTTTAGTTTATAAAATTAATTAATTTGTTAATGTTATTGCACCATAAGTGTACCCTCTTCTCGCAATCTCGCAGTCAAAATTTGGTTTGCTGTAAGAAAACCCAATTCTGGGTTAAGCTCGTCATTGTACATAAGCTATATTATTGCAATTTGTATCCAAATAAGAATAAGAATTGCAGCATATTAATGCTCATTTCGTTGCATAGTCGCATCAGAGCACTTGAAAGAGCCACTAAGCTCTCAACCACCCTTAAACGTCATCAAATGCAGTTAACTAACTGACTAACAGGAAGAAAATACGTAACACTAGCTACACCTTAGATACAGCATGTGGTCCTAAAAGCTCTAATCAGGAAGTAGCTCAAGAATTTGTGAATTTTTTTACCGATATACCGTTAAAAACTACGGAGTCTCTTAATTCCTCTCCTGAAGTAGCAATTGGTTTATTAAAGGCGAATGTGTCTGGCTGCCCGGCTGAATTTAAATTTAAACACATAAACCCTATGATAGTTATTAAAGCTTTCCGGCAAATAAAAGTCAAACTGACCGAAGATCTTTGGGGAATGTCTATCAAAGTTTGTACATCCATAGTTGAGACTGTAGCACCATACTTAGCTTTAAGCTTTAATTTTTAATTTTTAATTTGTGTGTAGACCAAGGAGTTTTCCCTGATTTAATGAAATACAGTAAAGTCATACCTCTTTTCAAATCCGGGGATAGTAAAGATACTAATAATTATAGACCTGTATCCGTGTTGCCAGTTTTTAGCAAGGTGTTTGAAAAAGTAATGCTTAATCAAATGCTCAATCATTTTAACACCAACAGAATCTTACACGACCAACAGTTTGGTTTCACTAAGGGACGTTGTACAACTGACGCCGGTGTAACCTTATTAAAGCACATATTTTCTGCGTGGGAAGCATCCCAAGACGCAATAGGAATATTTTGTGACCTCTCCAAAGCATTTGATTGCGTAAATCACGACACATTGCTTTTGAAACTTGAGCATTACGGACTAGGTAAACTTGCACTTAGTTTGGTAAAATCTTATTTAAGTGATAGACAACAATATGTTCAAATAAATGGTGTTAATTCACAGGGTTTAAAAGTAAAAATAGGGGTTCCGCAAGGCTCAATATTGGGTCCTTTCCTCTTTCTAGTATATATAAACGATCTACCCTATTTATTGAAAAACCAACCTCAAAATATGGTGTTATTTGCTGATGACACTTCTCTAATTTTTAAGATAAATAGACGGGCCCAAAATCTAGATGACGTAAATAATGCCCTACTTCAGGTCCATAATTGGTTCACAGCAAACAATTTAGTATTAAATGAAAAAAAAACGAAATGCATAAGATTTGCTTTACCAAATGTTAAAAGTAACGAGTGTGATATAGTATTGAATAAAGAGAAACTTGAATTCGTAGATAAAACCGTTTTCCTGGGGCTTACGCTTGATTCAAGGCTACAATGGGGTTCTCATTTGAAATCTCTTGCAGGGCGCCTAAGTTCAGCAGCATATGCTGTTAGAAAAATCCGTCAATTTTCTGATGTAGATACCGCTAGACTGGTCTATTTTAGTTACTTTCATAGTATAATGTCTTATGGCATTCTGTTATGGGGACGGGCTGCAGACATTGAGTCTATATTTATTCTGCAAAAAAGAGCCATCAGAGCCATATATAATCTTCGTAGGCGCGATTCTCTAAGGGAACTGTTTAAGGAAATCAAAATCATGACGGTACATTGTCAATACATCTACGAAAACATAATGTACGTTAGAAAAAATCTACATCTTTTTAATAAAAGAGGTGACAGACACAATTACAGTACGAGAACTAGAGACCAATTAGTTCAGCCGGGCTTCAGACTCGCTAAAGAGACTCATCTTTCATGGGGTACTGTTTAAGATGCTATAATAAAATTCCACAAAGTATTCTTGAACTGAATGAGACGAAATTTAAATCATGCATTAAACGCACACTATGTAAGCAAGCATATTACAAGTTGGACGATTATATCTCTGATAAAAATGCTTGGCTCAATGCCGGTCCTGCTCCACATGGACAGGGGCGCATAAACTGATTAATGGATAGCATTAAATGGTATTGTTGGAGCTGCTGAAGATTGTACAACTATCTTTGCATTGTATAGATTCAATTTCTTTTGGTATTATATAGCCGCATAGCCCATATTATGTGAGTACTATGTAATAGAAAGCTATCCTTCGTTGGAAACCTACGTCATTTTTTTTTTTTTTGACTTGAATTTGCCCTGGCGGTTAAGTGTATGTCATGCTCACTCAAATGTCTCGCTGATGGTGGCGCGTGTGTCGGATCAGTTAGTTCCCTTCAAAATGGTTGAGTTGAATGGTGCTGATACATGCGTCATGTTCGTGAACGGGCGCTGTCATTTGTGACTGGTCATCTCTTGGTTGCCACGGCTTATTTGAATTAATTATTTTATTTTTTGAATTGTTCTTTTCCTTGTTTTTACTATGGACACTTTTAACGTGCACATCTTGCTACATCGCTCTCACATAATGTACCATCTAAACATGAATGATGTAACCAAGGTTTTGTAAAAATATTCTGATTTAAAAGAGTGTCCATGGAGTTTCTTGCCCGTTCTTCTCCATAGAGATCTACGTTAGGGAATGGGCAACTACAGTACTTTCACAGTTTTTATGCCTTGTGACTGGGACTGTAGCTAAATTTCATTGTTGTCTTTGTTTCGACAGTTCAAAAGTGCCTGTAACGGGCCTACTTGAAATAAATGCTTTGATTTTTTTTTTTTTTGATTTTTGGTTACTGTGGGAATCGATCGTTAAAAGCAGATTTACAAAATCAAACATCATTAATTAAGTACATTAATTTATTTTTCATTACTTACTTCTAAAAAAATACACTTATCAATATCACAATTAAAATTCTTATCTATACAAAAAATAACATTTATTTCTGCATCTAAACATTATAATTCACTAGTTCTTTGAAATTACACTACTTAGTACCAGTGTCCGGAATCATTGGAATTTGCCTTTTGTAGATATTTCAATATGACAACCAGTCTTACCAAAAGGGTATTGTATTACCCAGTACTAACTTGGCTGTGGAGGTCAGATAGGCAATCGCTCCTTGTAATAAACTGTTATTCAGCTGCATCCGGTTAGATTGGAAGCTGACCCCGACTTGGAAAAGGCGGGCAGATGATGAGTAAAGGTGTTTGGAATGCTGTTGGTTAAGTGCGTTCTGGCTGGTCTGGTCCCTAGTTGTGATCCTCAGTTGGCCTTGACCTTCGCGCTCTGGAGGTACTCCTGTCGAAACTGTTCGTTGAGCTGCATGCCGATCTTAATCCTGATCCATTCTGGAGCCACTTTGATGAAGAAGTACTGAAAAACAGAATACAAATGAACTTAAAGTTGATGTCGTTGGTATAGTGGTCGCAAGCGCTACAGCTAAGTACGAGGACTAGGGTTCGATTCCCAGTTCGGGCATCTTGTTTTTAGGAATTTATCAGAGCAGTCGGAGTTTGGATTAGTGCCCGATTGATGGCAATAAACTCACTTCTGCTACATGGGACTCAAACATAACTGGCGACAAGTGGCTGTACACGTCTGCCTTACCTAGAATTACAGACGTAATTTTATGTTATGTTATTAATTATAAGCCCAGGTTTCCCCACAATGATTACCTTCACCGATGTCGGTGACTTTTCAACTCGTCATTTTTTTTTCTGTCTGAACAGTCCCGGTCCTGAGCAAACGCTCTCCATTCCTCTCGATGTTGTGCTTCTTCTCGCCTATTAATGAGAAAGCCATCCAAAGCGTCTCACCATGTTCTGCTGGGTCTATCACGACCCCTTAACTAACTCATACATCTACCTACACTAATCATAAATATCGTTTTTAGAACTACTGATCCGATTCCAATTTTTTTTTTTCACTAATAAGAAGCTACATTATCCCCGCGCATCATAAGCTATAAAAATGGGATAATTTCCGACCATATCGCGAGCAAAGCCTCGGTAAAAGCTAGTTGTGGTATAAAATGATATATACCTGTATCCCATGCAACCAGTATCCAGTAGTATTGTGCTGCCTGCCAAGCGTTCTCACAGCATGCCGAGCGAACGTGGCAGCATCAGGGACCAACAGGTTGCCGTCCATCAGCTGCTGAGAGAAAGCGTTCATCTTGGTGGAGACGAACAGAGGAGCCAAGTGTTGAATGTAGATGCCTTTGGGAGCGTACTCCTCCCGGATGGCGAAGGTGAAGCTGCGGATGTACGCCTGAAACGTAATACAAATAATTCGTTAGAGGAATTGTTCTTAGCAAGAAACGTTCATAGCACGCTCATGGTATGGTACGGTGTGTGTTGAAAAGTTAATTAAACCTAGACTAATGGTACATCTGAATCGAAATAAAATAATCCATTCAAAACAATTTGGGTATCAAAAGGGCATTGGCACTTCAGATGACATAGACACTCATTGATGACGTAGTTAGTAAATTACACGCTGGACTATTTATTGACCTGAGTTCTTCATTTGACACTATAGGTAGATCATCAATATTACTGCTTGCTAAACGAGGTGATGCTTTTAAACTTATGACATCCTATTTACAAAACAGACGAATTTATGTCGAAATAAAAAACATTGATGACAACAATCACGAACCAGCATATAAATCAAAGATGATAAAAATAAGACGCGGGGTACCAGTTTAATGGGTGCAGTTTAATAAATCGTTTGTGAAGATAAGATACAATATTGGAGCTAAAATTGAGTAATCACTCAATTTTAGCTGAACAAAGCTCAGCCTGACGCCTGTTGCTTTTGCTGATGACACAAACGTAATAATTGGAGCGCATGATTTAAAAGATTTGTCCACTAAAGTAAATAAAAGTCTAGATAATCTTTCTGAATGGTTTATAGCTAATAATTTATTAATACATGTGGTTTTTGTGCTTTTTATGGTTTGACATGTAAACGGTTTTTGATTGATGACATAGTAATATTTATTTTTGTTTGCTTTAGATTTGATTATTGCGTCTGTACAATTATTTTATAAAATTCGAATACAATGTAAATTGTTTGATGAATAAATAAAATGAAATGTGTAGTGGGCAGACTCCTTAATGGTGAAACTCACGCAGTCGCGGTTTCGACCTAAAGAACAACGGGGTAGTTAAAGAACATACCTTAGTAGCAGCGTAGACTGTCATCAGCGGCAGAGGCTGCAGCTCCGAGCCCGAGGACACGTTGACGAGCGCCCCCCTCCCGCGCGCCGCCATCTGCGGCAGCACCAGGCGGCTCATCATCGTCACGGCGCCCACGTTCACGTTGATCAGCTCCCACACCTTCGGCGAGCTCGCCTCGCACAGCGGCATCGGGTAGTCGAACTGAGTGCCCACGTTGTTGACTGGAAAGGATAAAATGCATTCAGAAATGGGGGTGTATGATGGCATCCAAGTTTCAGTGGATACTGTGTTCACTTCAGAAACATGGATAATGGGTAGATATGAACACAATTTTCTATACGGCGTTAACGAATTTCATTAATAGACTTGAATGTGATCAGCACGTCTAAACTGCGTTCAAGAAGTGAGACTGACAGCGGTTGAACGCGGTTTAAACGCACTGATCGCGTTCTAGCTGAACGCGATCAGTGCGTGTTTGGAATCGACCTGATACGTTAGAATGAATGGTGTTATAGTGGGTTAATGTCATGGGAGCTTCTACACCTCATGTTTTGATTAACAATACTTAGGGTGAAACATAGTGGTCCAGACCACTAATACATCGCCTATAGCCCGTTTTCAACGCTGGTCATAGGCTTCTATTTATTCCAGCTAATTTCTATTTTCCAGCCCTTGCTAGTCTCATTCAGGTTCTACCCGCAATGCAACAATGTCACCCACCCATTTCGCCGCCGAACGTGTTATGCGGAGATTGTTTATGGCGCCTTGATTTTCAACTCTCGATATTGAGTAGAACATTGAGAATCTAACAGAGCAAATCCCAGCGCGTCGAGAAGCGCACTGCTGGATTTTCAACTCTCAGCGCTAAGTAGTGCGTTGAAAATGCAATGTGGACAAAGGCTTGTTGAATACCCACCTAGTATTCCAACAGGAATGTCTTTGAGCTCTTCCTCGATGTGTGAGTACACTTCAGCTCCTCTGCTGAAGTCTGCCGCTATAACCTTAGTCTTCACACTGTGCACCTTCTCTGCAAAATAAAATATTGACATAGTTAACAACTAGATACACGTGCTGCGTGATAATTGTCATCAGAGACAGCCAATTAAGTTACAACAATCAAGCGCCACTACTGAGCATGAGGTACTGGGTTCGATTCCCAGGTTGGGCAGTGTAATTGGGGTTTTCCATCAGGAATTTCTCAGTAGCTGCCACGGAATCTGAATCGCCAGCTATTACATGGGACTTAAATATAACCGGCGAAATGTGGGTGTATTATGATACACCTCTGCCTAACCCTTCATGGAAATACAAGCGTGATGTTATGTAAGAAAAACGTGTTGAAATGAACTCCACAATAGGAGAAAATCAAGATGAGTGTTGTAATGTTTCGAAACAATGGTTGTTGAACGCATTTGGTCAACAATGGTGACTAACTAACATAACAATAAATTGCATCATACGTTCATAAGTAGGAGCTCGTGACTAAATAATATCAGCCCCTCGGGTCGACCTTCAGGTTAAGCCGTGCTTGCCTAGGTTGGTCCGTGGATGGGTGCCAACCCATTACATACCGAGTTTCCTCCGTGCCTCGGAAAGCCCGTTAAGCAGTTGGTCCCTTTTTTTTTTTTTTTGGTGAGGTGGGAAATCATCAAATGACTCCTCCCGCTCTGGGCGGAGCGGAAGGGAGTGTCAGACTCTTACTGACTAAAAACCACCCATGTTCCTTCATTGGCCCTTTATGTTCCAGGGCCGCGGTATCTCTTTCGAAAAGTCCCGCAGCCCTGGCAGGCACCGGCCCTTGCGGGCCCCTCCCGTTTGCTCACATCTCTTTGAGGCGCGCGTGGAACACGAACGCGCCGTCGACACGGCCTGCCCGTCGTTATACGACGGACGGACGGCGAGCTAGCCCATTACTCGCCGTCCACAGGCCCGCGCCTACGGTGGCCGAGAGCCATCACGGCGTGGCCCCCGACGCCCGGTGCTTCTCTCGCGGCGGCTGGGACGTGAGGAGGTTCTCTCCCTCTCACGTTCCGCCGCCTCCTTCGCTAGCATGACTGCTTCGCAGAAGGAGGCGACGGCTTCCCATTCCCTCTCGCCCCGGACCATGGCTTGAACCAGGGCCGGGTGCGAGAGGTCGCCGCCGCCAATCGCCGCTACGAGGACACGGCGGTGCCCCTCCCAAGCGGAGCAGACCTCGACGGTGTGCTCCACCGTGTCCTTCGGTCGATCCTCGCAATTGTAGCACCCGGGCAAGCAGTTGGTCCCTGTGATATACTAATAAACGTAGCGTGAGCTTTATGGATACGTCACCACAGTCCTCACTCATCCCGGGCAGTGAGTGCACGTACTCTTAAAGTGGTTCATCTACTTACTTACTGATAATTTGGTGGTTTTATTCTAAACCCTAACTAGTGTTTCTAGTGAACACCACAGTCCCGGCTGTCATTTGTATATCTTTGACAATCGTTACAGGTAGTCAGTGGCCCAGTCTGACAACCAGTCTTACCAAGAGGTATCGTATTACCCAATACTAACTGGGTTGTGAAGGTCAGATAGGCAGTCGCTCCATATAAAATACTGGTATTCAGATGCATCCGGTTAGACTGGAAGCCGACCCCGACATAGTTGGGAAAGGCTTGACAGATGATGATGACATTCTTAAGTATTCGAAAGCATGTGACGTCTAAGTACCTAACAACCTTACCAGCGCTGGGCTTGGATTGTGGATTGCAGCTCACTCTGAGAGGGGTCACCGAGCTGTGTCCCAGAAGTAAGCTGATTGATGCAATGCGAAAACCATATATACCATCATCATCCTAGCGTTTTCCCAACACGGCCGTAGCTAGAGGGGGGCATTGTGGGGCAATGCCCTACCTTGAAATCACAATGCCCTACCTTAAAAATACCAAAAACTAAGATACATTATTATAATTAAATTGTTTGTTCATAGTTAGAGATAAAAAAAATGTAGCGATATGTATCTCAACTTTTCCGAACATACCAGTTTGTGACATTCATTTCATATTATAATAATTCTTTGTTCTGTGTATAGATGGCATTTGAAGCGCCATCACATGAAGCGATGGGTCTATCTAATTATGGAAATAATAAAATGGAAAATACATTGTAAGTTTTGTACAGGCAACGAGAGGCTTTCAAAGATAGGTACATATGAACTTTTTGCATCCGTGGCGACCATAGGATGTAGCACTGCAGTGTGCGAATCTACGTTTTCAATTTTAACTGCAATCAATAGGCCTCAAAGGCTGTCAATGCTTCACGAAGGAATGGTAATTCTAGCCTTTGAAAAAAAAAACAAAACCAGTTGATCTGAACGACGTTCTTCGCATTTTTAATAACATGGCTAATCGTAGAATTCAGCTGTTTTAAATATTTTTATTATTATGTTAATTATTGTAATAAGTTTGCAGAAACAATATGATCTAAATGGTATTTTTGGTCGTATCTATTTACTCGTATCACCCCACCCAACAATTAATTATTACCTCACTCTCACTCAGACGTGGATCTCTACATCCAAATCTGGAAGTTCAACCATCTTGTTCGCCTGTTCTTCATCATTGAGGATTTAATAGTTCTTAGATCCATGCTCATGTTCTGTCCCAGAAATTATTTGTCTACGAATATCTATTGAATGTTCATCACTGACCTAGAGGTCAGTGATAAACATGGTGATAAGGTGATTGATTTAGGAGCCCGTGCTTCAAGCGTAGATGAATTATGATAAATATTTTACTTCCGCCCTACCTGTTACCAATGCTGCCCTACCTCAAATTCGACTCTAGCTACAGCCCTGTTTCCCAACCATGCTAATGTCGGCCTCCAGTCTAAAAAAATGCAGCTGAATACCAGTATTTTATACGGAGCGACTACCTCGGACCTCCACAACCCAGTTAGTACCGGGTAACCGGGTAACACGATACCCCTTGGTTAAGCGTTATTTATAAAGATACTAGCGACCCCCCAGCTTTACACGGCGCAAGCTATCGACTCCAAAACTATACTATCCATAGATATAATATACTATCTTTCAAGCTGTAACCAACGCATACACATGATCACAAACATTGAAATCAGTTAGATGACACGTGATTTCTTGCAGGGTGGAATGGACACCGACGCACGTTTCTTTTTCTTTTTTTTTTAAATTAAGTACCTATGAAAAATTTCTATGTTACCGGAATCCCCCGGTACAGAATAATGTACAGAATTCGTGGTAACCGTTTGTGCGTTGGTGTCCCTTCCTTTTTTTAAATATTTATGCGGGCGTAGCAGCGGACAGTGATTTTTAGGGTTCCGTACCCAAAGGGTAAAATGGGTCCCTATTACTAAGAGTCCGCTGTCGGTCTGTCTGTCTGTCACCAGGCTATTTCTCAAGGACCGTATAGTTAGACAGTTTAAATTTTCAGATGATGTATTACTGTTGCCGCTATAACAAGAAATACTAAAAAAACAGAATAAAAAAATATTTAAGTGGGACTCCCATACAACAGACATGATTTTTTGCCGTTTTTATAGATAATGGTATGGAACCCTTCGTGCGCGAGTCCGACTCGCACTTGGCCGGTTTTTTTTTCACATGCATCTAGTGCATGGTACGCACCCAATCTTTGCTTGCAGGCATGCAAGCAAAGATTGGGTGCAATACAAGTAGTATTTATTTGCCTTAACTTCAAGCAAGGAAGAATCATGTGGTGATGTGGATAATACGTCCCTCTAATTTAACAACAGCAGCAGCTTTATGTCGGAGCTGTCGGTAGAAAAACGGTTCGTACACAGCGTTCCCGCAAGATTATGCAAATACTTTTAGAGGTGATTATCACCAATATTTTTCCATTTGGAAATTTCTTCTGCTGATAATCCTTATAATTAATTAAAATTCAAACCAGACAAAATTAATTACTTAAATAATATTTTTTGTTAGTCTACACGGTCAGTCAATATTCGACAATATTGACTGACCGCAAACTTCCCGTGTAGACTAACAACAAATATTATTTAATTAATTTTATGTAGGTACCTACCTAAACGAAATCCGAAACAAGTGGACGATCAACATTTGCTTTAAAACCATTATAAGTACTTAGTTGTGTATACAGAGAATGTCTTCCTTGTTGCTTAGCATAATGTTATAAATGTCAGCAATTCAGCAATAAAAGCACTTTACAGTCTATTCAAAGCCTATCTTGTCTTCAAATTACGTTATTTGCAGGCAAGCGAAAATTTACTTTATGCCGATGCGTTTTAGTTGATATCAGAATAATTAGTAGGCACTTTTGAAAAACTTTATTAGCGAGTCGTAAATATTATTTAAAGGAGATCCAAAACAAGTGGACGATCAATATTTGCTCTAAAACCATTATGTTTGTGTATACAGCGAACGACTTCCTTGTTGCTCAGCATAATGCTATAAACATCTTACACCTACATCTTGCAGTTTCATCACCTATAGTATCTTCAAATCCTTGTCTCCAATTGACGTTTATTTCGAAGCAAAAACATTACAAAGATGCATTAAGTTGTTTTAAGAATGATTAGTACTTTTGAAAAACTTTCCGGACGAAACTATATTATGGACTTTTTTGCAGTAAATATTGTTTAAACGAGATCCAAAACAAGTGGACGATCAATATTTGCTCTAAAACCATTATACAATGAATATCTTCCTCGTAACTGAGCATAAACATGAGCAATAATACAGCATCTTATTCTAATGCTTGTTTCCATATTTAATTTTTTTTAAACACCTATTTGTGGCAATTGACTTTCATTTACACTAATATTATAAAGAGGAAAAAATTGTATTTTGGTGTGTGTGTGTGTATGTTTGTAATAAATAAACTCAAAAACTACTGTGCCGATTTCAAAAATTCTTTCACCATTGGAAAGCTACATTTGCCCTGAATAACATAGGCACCCGTGCAAAGCCGGGACGAGCCGCTACATTACAAATATAATGAAGAAGATAATAATTTAGCTTTCTTAGATTATAGTATAAATACTAACCAATCTCAGTGGCCACAGCCTTCAGTTTGTCAGGGTTGCGGCTGATGATGACGATGTTGATCCCACGCCGCGCCAGTTCCAACGCATAGTGCTTGCCGATGCCGTCTGTCCCGCCAGTTATCACTGTAAACGAGAAAGGAAACATTTATAACTTTGCACGCGACTTCGCCCGTGTTGAGGTCGAAATGTTGTCATGAGAACGTGCTACAACATAAACGTGTGCATAGGTGTGTTACGTCCAAACCCAGGTCAGGTGTGTCATGGTCTATCTGTGTGCCAAATTACAATATAAATCCATTTTACCGTTAAGCCGTGATAAGGTAACAGACCGACAGAGTTAACATATAAAACAGCTAGCTTATCGCCCGCGTGGAGTTCAGTAATTCTCCCACGGGATCATGCGACCGGTACTGGGATAAAAAGTATCCTAAGTGCTATTCCAGACTTTAATCTATCTCTGTGTCTGACGTTACAGGTTACAGTGGCCCAAGTCTCACAACCAGTCTTACCTCTAGGTACCGAATTACCTAGTGCTAACTGGGTTGTGGAGGTCAGATAAGCAGTCGCTACATGTAAAATACTGGTATTCTGATGTATCCGGTTAGACCCCAACATAATTGAGAAAAGGCTAGGTGCCAAATTTAATCCAGATCCCTTCATCACACAACACACAAACATCCATCCATACATCCAAATATTCGCATTTATAATAGTAAGTTTAGTAGTGATAGCCTAGTGGTGTGGTCGTTGGACTGCCAAGTCAAAGGTCACGAGTTCGAATTCAAGGCACGCACCTCTGATTTTTCATGTGTGTATTGTATAATTATTACTAGCTTCGGTGTATGAAAACACCGTGAGGAAACCAAAGATGCTTGAGAGATATTTCTCGACGGCATACATGTAAAGCCTAGTCAGAGGCCCATGGACGGCATAAAAACTGTGACACCGGATTAGGCAAAAAACACACGAAAAAGAAAGCTGTAAGTTTAGTGCAGTCCTTTGTAATATCCGTGCTTATTTGAAGTCGGCGTCGACACACAGTCATCTTTTTAGCCGTCATCTCAGTAAACGATCCTTTACAAGCCATCTCGTCTGACACATTGCAACCATCCGCTTCTTTTGTCTAGGAACTTTACTCAGTCATGAACTTCAGTATGAAAACACACACAAATCTGGTTTTCAATACCTACCGTCTAGTCTAGACAAATGACACCGTAGTTTACATAGACTTCAATAATACATTAAAAATGAAAACTAAATCTATTTGCCCAATGTTTATGTTCAGTGACTGGGCAACTAAGGGTATTAGGAAAAGTAGGGAGCGATTGTTTGAACTGTACGGCCTTAAGCCTTACATCAACTCAGAAACTTTTAATAAATATGTTGCAACTTACTCAAAAAAATTTAAAAACACTTGTAAGGTAGCTAAAGCCTTATTCATTAGCAACAAGATTAAATCCGTCGATAATAAAATAAAGACGGTTTGGAAAATTATCAATAGTGAAACTAATAGACATAAAAAATATAATAATGATATCACACTAGAGATTTCACGTGGTCTTATAAGCTCTAAAAACGAAGTTGCTCAAGAATTTGTAGATTTCTTCACTAGTATCCTACTTAAAACTACTGAAACCTTAAATTCCTCACCCTTGGTTTCTATTGATTTGTTAAGAGCGAACGTTTCAGCCTTTCCGGTTGAGTTTCAATTTAAGCATATACACCCCCAGTCATTAAAGCTTTTAAGGAAATCAAAATCAAATTAACTGAAGATCTATGGGGAAAGTCCATTAAAGCTTTTTAAGCTATTATTGAGACTATAGCACCATTCTGAGCCTTAATATTTAATCTATGTGTGGACCAAGGAGTCTTCCCGGACCTTATGAAATACAGCAAGGTAATACCACTTTTCAAATCCGGGGACAGTAAAGACACCAATAACTATAGACCCGTATCCGTGTTGCCGGTTTTCAGCAAGGTGTTTGAAAAGGTAATGCTTAATCAAATGCTCACACACTTTAACACCAATAAAATCTTACATGAGAAACAATATGGTTTCACCAAAGGACATTGCACGACTGACGCCGGTGTCACTTTATTAAAACACATATTTACGGCGTGGGAAGAGGCACAAGATGCCATAGGAATCTTCTGTGACCTCTCGAAAGCATTTGATTGCGTAAACCACGAAACCCTACTCTTAAAACTTGAACATTACGGTTTAGGGAAACTTGCGCTCAGTTTAGTGACATTGTTGGAATACAACAAAATATATCCGTCCCACTTGAATAGTTTGAGAGTCTTTCTCTTACATACTTTTTTATACACTGTGCTTAACTAATATAGTTAAGACGCTAGTGTTCCGTCTGCAACAACCGAGAGTGCACACACACCTCTCCTGCCAATTAAATATAATAAATTAATAAGTGGAAATTATAATGTGTCTTTCATTGGTTCTCAAAACCCAACAGGTTATGGGCCCAGTGATTTAGACTAAATAACATTCTAAGTAACTTTTAGTGATTCCTTGGGTGATTTAATAAAATGGATAAACTTAAAATGAAAAGAAATATTAAACCGTTTGACGGGGACAAATACAGTGTGTGGAAACTTAGAATACGTAATTTATTAAATGAACTTGAAGTGCTAAATATAATTGATGAAGAAACTCCTAAAGAACCGGACAGTGAGTGGCATAAAAGACAGAGAATCGCTAATAATACGATAATAGAGTATCTATCGGATTCATTGCTGGGACTTACAAATGAAGAAAATACAGCGAAGGAAATTTTCATGAAGCTGGATTCCATCTACGAAAGGAAAAGCATAGCGACTCAACTAGCTTTGAGGAAAAGGTTGTTGAATTTTAAGTTACAAGGAGAAAACCCCTTGACAAAACACTCCCAGGAATTCAATGACTTGTTAATCGAATTAATCGCTGCAGGTGCAAAATTAGAAGAAGTAGATAAGGTAACACACCTATTTATGACTCTACCTAACAGCTATGATGGTGTCGTCGCAGCAATTGAAACTTTAGCAGAGGACAACCTGACCTTAACCTTGTCAAAACTAGACTTCTTGATCACGAAATTAAATTGAACAATGAAAGACGCGATACAAGCATGAAAGTTCTGCAAGTGGAAACTACAGCAAAACCTAAAACTCAATACCGAAATAAATATAGAAATTCAAACATGCGATGGAACACGAATCGAGAACTTTCATAAAACTTCATTCAAGCCGAAAAATGATAGACTGAAACATATAGAATGTCATTGTTGCGGAAGGAATGGTCATCTACAAAAGAACTGTTATTATAACAAACAAGCGAAGCAACGTTACGAAAACAACAGAACAGTTCAAACTGTAAACATTACGGATACTGAAAATCCTAATATCTCGGGATTTGCTTTTATGGTCGGAGGCTATGGAAATGGGCATGAAGATCAAAACGAGATTACATTTGTTCTAGACTCGGATGCCTCAGATCATTTAATTGATAGATAAGATCTGGCACGAAACTTCATCGAACTAAAAAATCCAATAAACATCTCAGTTGCTAAGAATGGAACGTACATAAGAGCAACAAAAAAGGGCAATATTGCAGTAACCAGACACTTAGGTATAAAAGGATGTTCTTTTCTGTTCCGAAATTCCTTACAACTTGCTCTCAGTAAAGAAAATGCAACAAGCGGGCATGACCATCGTTTTTAGCAATAACGGTGATGTGCATATATACAAAGAGGGTAAGATGGTAGCAAAGGGTAAATCTTTGAACAATTAAATTGGTATTAATTTCATACTTGAAAAATGTGCTTTAAATGCTAGAAGTTCATTAAATATGGTCGTAAACAATAACAATTATGAATTATGGCATCAAAGGCTTGGTCACATTGGCAAATCCCAGTTTGTGCAAATAAAAGGCAAACAATTTTATTCTGATAATGAACAAATAAATCATGTTACACCAAATGATAAATTATGTGAAGCTTGTACTCGTATAAATGGAAAATAAGCATGTTTGCCATTTAATCAATTAAAGTCGAAAATAATAAAACGCCTCTATTTAATGTGCATATTGATGTATGTGGTCCAATCAGTCCTTCAACACTTGATGACAAAAACTATTTTGTAATTTTTGTCGACGAATACACACACTACTGTGCGACATATTTAGTAACTCATAAATCAGATGTTTTTGCTACGTTTCGAGATTATGTTGCAAAGTGTGAAGTTCATTTTGGTTCGAGAATTGTCAATTTGTATTGTGATAATGGTGGTGAATATTTATCAAATGAAATGAAAAAGTTCTGTGTGCAAAAAGGTATTAGTTACCACTTAACAGTGCCGCATACCCCTGGAGGACTATAACAGAGCGAAGTCGAGCCATGGTATCTGGCGCTAGATTAGACAAAACGTTCTGGGGCGAGGCTGTGTTGAAAGCTACATATTTAATAAATATCAGCCCTACAAAAGCACTGAAAACCGCCACATAAAAAAATATATATTGAAAAAAATAAAAAAAAAATAAATAAAAAAAAAATATATATATATATCTACTGTATATATATTGTGGCATAATAAAAAACCACAACTTAAATATTTAAAGGTTTTCGGTTCAACTGTTTATTTTGTAAATAAAACTAGAAAAACCAAATTCGATGAAAAATCCTTAAAAGGGATATTAATTGGTTATGAACCGAATGGTTATAAGGTGTGGAATGTGGTAGACGAAAAGTTTGTAAAAGTCAGAGATGTGATAGTTGATGAGATTAATTTCTTGTTAAACAGACCTTCGAAGTCTGACAGAGTTTTGCCTGAACATTGTATTAACTCTGATAAGTTTGAGAGACACAACTTAGAAAAAATGTGTAAACAAACAGACAAGATACCAGTATCATTAGATCCATCATCTAATAAATCTGTAAATGAAACAGATATGCATCAAAAGAGTTCTTTGTGTAAACAAACAGACAAAATACATGTATCATTAGGTCCACCACCTAATAAATCTGTAAGTGAAACAGATATGCGTCAAAACAGTTCTTCATTTCAAAATAAGTTGACTTTGTCTCGAAATGAACTGACTTCATAATGGTCACAGAAAAAGTGAGAGGATTACAAACTTGCCTACCGTATCTTATAACGAAAATGAAGATGATATTTCTGTGAACTATTTGCTATACGCTGAATCTTTAATATGCAAAATACCTACATCATATAAAGAAATCGCAACCAGGGATGATAAAGTATTATGGGAAAATGCTATTAATGATGAAATTAAATCACTTAATGATAATGAAACCTGGACACTAGACCCAAAAATAAAATAATCATCGATTGCAAATGGGTGTTTACAATAAAAAAAATGATGAGTTTGGAAAACCACTAAGATATAAAGCTCGTTTAGTAGCTCGTGGTTTTAGTCAAGAATATTTAGTTGATTATAATGAAACTTTTGCACCAGTTGCAAGAATCTCAAGTTTTAGATTCTTATTAGCTTTTGCAAATCAGTTTAATTTATTAGTCCACCACATGGACGTAAAAACTGCATTTTTAAATGGGATATTAAAAGAAGAGATATTTATGAAAACTCCTGAAGGAATCCCAAATGCAAATGATTTAGTATGCAAATTGAACAAATCGTTGTATGGATTAAAACAATCTGCACGTTGTTGTCCAAATGTTCGAAAAAGCTTTAAAAGAGAACGGCTTTCGATACTCATCAGCTGATCGTTGTATTTACATTCTAGACGCAGGTAACATTCTCAAAAACATTTATGTTGTACTTTATGTCGATTATCTTGTAATTTCAACAGCTAATATAAAATCAGTTGTTTCTTGGGAATCAGAATCGAAAGATATAATAACAAAGTTACATTAGATCAGAAAATGTACATAGAAACAGTTTTAGAAAAGTTCAACATGAGTGATTGTAAAACTGTCAATACACCCTTAGAAACTAAAGTAGATTATACCGCACTAAATTCCAATGAAAAAAATAAACGCCCCTTGTAAAAACTTTGTCGAGTGCTTGAAAAGTGTCAATAAAAAAATTAATAATATGTTAATAGTTACAAAAAAAAGGAGGTACGTCTGCCAACAAACTGTTTTGCAGTTTGGCGGAGGTATATTATGTAAAAAAATTGTTTCTGTGAATAAACACTTTTTTTTTTTCATGTATATAATGGTATGCACTCGTCCTGATTTGAGTTTTAGTGTGAACATTCTTAGTAGATTTGCTCACAAAAACAACAGTACACTTTGGTTATATTTAAAAAGGGTTTTACGGTACTTGAAAGGGTCAATGGATCTTAAGTTAACTTACGTGCGGAGTGACAATATTATTAATAAATTGACTGGCTTTGTTGATTCTGATTGGGGAAGTGATGAAATAGGCCGTAAAAGTACAACAGGTTATTTGTTTAAATTGAACAATGCACAATATGCTGGAACACAAAGAGGCAACTCACAGTGGCGCATGGCGGCTTCATCCACTGAAGCAGAGTATATGGCTTTATTTGAAGCGGTTAGAGAAGCCCTGTGGTTAAAATTCTTAGTGACCAGTATTCACATAGAATTTCCCAAGGCAATTCCTATTTATGAGGATAATATGATAATGGGTGTATAAGCATTAAAAGTAATCTTACGAGTCACAAAAGATCAAAACATATAGACTTAAGTAGGTATCACTTTTCAAGAGAACAGGTGGAGAAAAATGTTATTAAAATTATTTATGTTTCCACGGGTAATCAGTTAGCTGACATCCTAACGAAGTCATTACCGACCGCGACGGTGCGTTTTCCAGACATGAAAATGAAACTCGGTTTAATGTAAATATGTAAATAAGATCTACTTGTAATTATAGATAAGAATCACTTGGTCTGATTAGGTTTTCCTGGGTTTTCCCTAATCCTGTGCATCGAATGGTGGACCATATAAAAATTGTGCTCCCAGATAAGGAAGGTGTGTGATATTATTATTGTAAATATTATTAGATCATTTATTTTGAAAAGAGGATTTAATTTGAGGGGGCGTGTTGGAATACAACAAAATATATCCGTCCCACTTGAATAGTTTGAGAGTCTTTCTCTGACATACTTTTTTATATACTGTGCTTAACTAATATAGTTAAGACGCTAGTGTTCCGTCTGCAACAACCAAGAGTGCACACACACCTCTCCTGCCAATAAAATATAATAAATTAATAAGTTTAGTGGAAATTATAACTGTGTCTTTCATTGGTTCTCAAAACCCAACAGATATCGTATTTAAACGATAGACATCAGCAAGTACAAAGAAATGGTGTCAATTCAATGGGTTTAAAAGTAAGAATGGGTGAACCGCAAGGTTCGATATTAGGTCCTTTCCTCTTTTTAGTCTATATACATGATCTACCCCATTTATTTAAAAACCAACCACAAATGGTGTTGTTTGCTGACGATACCTCTTTAATATTTAAGATAAACAGACGTGCCACAAATCTTGACGACGTAAATAACGCCCTACTGCTGGTCCATAATTGGTTCACCGCGAATAATTTAGTATTTAATGGGAATAAAACGAAGTGTATAAGATTTGCTCTACCGAATGTCAAAAGTAGTGATAGTGACATAGTATTGAATCAAGAGAAACTAGAATTCGTCGAAAAAACTGTTTTCTTGGGGATCACGCTCGATTCAAAGCTACAATGGGGTCCGCATATAATTTCTCTTGCAGGACGGCTGAGTTCAGCAACATATGCTGTTAGAAAAATCCGTCAATTTACTGATGTAGATACCGCGAGGCTAGTCTATTTTAGTTATTTTCATAGTATTATGTCATACGGTATTTCACTATGGGGACATATTATAAGTTGGGGGATTACATTGATGATAAAAATGCTTGGCTCAATGCTGGTCCTGCTCCACAACCATAGGGGCAAACTAATTGATTACCATGTGAAGTTATTATGGAAGCTGCAGAAGATTGTAAAAATATCTTTGCATTGTATAAATTCAATCTCTTAGTATTATATAATTGCATAGCACATGTGTGAGTACTGTGTACTGTAAAGCTACCATTTACATTTAGTTATCTTTCATTGACTTCAATGTGCCCTGGTGGCTGAGAGAAGGTCATGCTCACTCAAATGTCTCGCTGATGGTGGCGGGTGTGTCGGGTCATTTAGTTCCCTTCAATATGGTTGAGCTGAATGGGGCTGATAAATGCGCCATGTTCGTGAACGGGCGCTGTCAGTTGGGACGGGTCATCTCTTAGCTGCCACGGTTTTATTTTTAAATTGTTGATTTTACCTATTACTCTGGACGCTCTTATTTTGCACGTCTTTCTACATCGTTCTCACATATATGTATAATCTCATGATGATGACGTAACCAAGATTTTGTAACAATATTTTTGATTTAAAAGAGTGTCCATGGAGTTTCTTGCCCATTCTTCTCCATAGAGATCAACGCGCGTGCAACTGCAGTAGGTACTTTCTCAAGTTATTATGATTTGTGACTGGGACTGTAGCTTCGCTTCTTTTAGTGTTTTTTTTTGACATTCAAAAGTGCCGTAATGGTCTAATTGAAATAAATGCTTAGAGTTTGAATTTGACTATCCCGGGGACACAGGCCCGGCTCCACTCAGGGTGCTTGCATAAAGATGCAGGTTTGTTTCTTTCTTTCGCGATCGCCTATAGAAAGTATGGGACTATTCAACCCGAACTTACCGATCGGTACCGACCCGGGACCTGTACTTATGTGCAAGCAGTCAAGCACCCATAGCTAACACATCATCATCTTCCTACCCTTGTCCCATGTTACTTGGAGTCGGCGCAACACGTTTTTATCTTCCATTCTCCCCTGTTAAGTGTCACGCTATCATTTACTCCTTTCTCTTTTATATGGATTCCTCACACAATCCATCCATTGATTCCTTGGTCTCCTCTCCCTCTCCATATCTCCAAGTATCTATTCCATTTAAACAACAGTGCAAAGTTCAAGATCAATGATAGGCGTATTTCTCCAGAGCCTATGAAAGTCATCGACCTTGGCGCCAATCGGCTGCGCATACGCAATCCAACGCGTTACATCACTAGTCTTGTCCCCGCCATTTATGTCTATGATGTTGATGGCGTCTCACTTTCAATTTGATTATTTATATTATGTAAAATGTTTTATGTAATATTCTATTATCACAGTAAGTCTTTTGTAGGAGTATTTACATATGTTTTGTTGAATAGCATGATAAATAAGCGTTGTCATAGAGTTTATTGTAGACTTAACGTTATTGTATTTGCTATTGATTTTAATAAATAAATATTGGCCTCCCGCAATCCACTTTATAATACAAACAGATTTCTAATTAGAGGAAACTTCTCAAAAATTAAGGGGGTTTTTCTTGCTCTGATTGATTCTAGTCACACAAACAGATCTGTTACCTACTAGGGAGTTTGTTGCGTCATTCCTTCTTACAGTGAAAGTGCTAGGGTAGCCCGCGAAATTTAAATTTTCTTACGGTTTTTACAATTTGCAGGTCAGTGTATACGGTCTGTAAATACTCGTACACACGAACATTCGCGAATCATATTTTGTTCAACATACAGCCTGACACTGACCTGCAAATTGCAAAAAAAGTAAGCAAATTTTAATTTCGCGGGCTACCGTGGCGCTTCGCCCTTCAACACTGGGAAGTAGTGACTAAGAGCGGGCGTTTGAGGAACTGTCTGAAGTAATGTTTGACGTCCAAGAATTGCGGATTCTATGCCTTATTTGAATAAATGACTATTACTCATGTTGACACCGTGTACCCCGATAGAATCAATCAGTACTTTCTAGGTGCATACGGACCACATGACATTTTTTCATTAAGATAAAAAACAAAGTAGTGTAAGACTTTCAATGATTTTGAAGTTTTGAAGAAACCACTTGCTTGAAAGACAACAAGGCAATTTTACACATTTGCCCCACAATCATCGACCTTAGACTTAATGCCAATCATACCACAACCGAGGCATCTCATCTGAAACTGTAAGTCTTGGCCACAACCTACACGCTCAAGCGACATACGTCTTGCCAAAGCGACTGCGGCGAAAACATACGAAAGAACGTTATTTGGAGTACGAACGCGACAGTACTCTTGAAGGAAATAGGAGAAACACGCGCGTGTGTACGTATTTTTATAGCATGATAGCATCGTCCGAGGCCGTGAATGGAGACTTAGCCCACGTTGTGCCGACGCAGACAAAGATTACCAAAAATAATGATAGTTTGAAATGTTTCGCAATGAAGATGTTTTGCCTAAGGCCTCATTTACGACCTTGCCGCGGTGAGCGGCGGCTAAGCGCGGGGCGGCGAGCGGTAAGAACAAAAGTATGAAAATGTTTGAAGCACGCCACGAGTCGCCGCTCATAGCGAAAACGCGCGCGGTTTTGTCGGAGCGAATCGCTGCAGCGGCGCGCGGTTCGGGAAGCGGCGAGATCAAAATTAAAAGCGAATGAGTGCGACGCCACGAAACAGAACGGCGCGGATAGCGGTGTAGGTGTGACGGACTCGGCGGCGAACTTATAAACAAAAAAAAATTAGACGATTTTGTGGCGGTAATGGATACCGAGGCGTTTATAACCGAAATAATCAAATGTTTCCACACTCATTCTTGTGTACTTATAAAACTTATCCGGATATTTTCTGTAATCTTCGTATAGGTCACGAAATTCGCCATTTAAATATCGATCTTCATTCAGTTCGTGCACTCCTTCTCTCATATTAAGAATATCTTGTTTTAAAAAATACTGCTTTCTAAACACAGAAGGGATAATTTTGATAACGCCATAATTTTGAGCACGTTCTGACTACCTCAATACGTCCACCTCGGCCGCTGTCCGCTGCCGCTAGCCGCTACTGAGGGAGGGTACCAACATAGCGTGTAAAACGCACCGCTTGCCGCCGCTGCCCCGCCTGCCGCGCCGCTCGCCGCTAAGACCGAAGTCGTGAATGGGCCGTAATACAGTAGACACGGTGAACGTACCTTTGTAAGGTCAAAGAAAGAACGATTTTAAAAATCTTTAAAATTTTGAACGTATTGACTTTGAAGATATTGTTTGCGGCTTTTGAGATTAATTATTAATTTCATACATAAACAATTTTTCATTGTTTTTTGTGATAAGTTGTATGGACAACAAATCTGACATCATACTATAACCCAACTTAGATCAATTTAGGATACCTGAAGATGGAGTTTACTATCCCAGTTGACTGACCGAATTTGGGTAAAGTCAGACCGCTAATAAAATAACACACAAACGTGTGTTATTTTATTAGCGGTCAATATATTTTAATAATCTTCTCAGCAGGATACAAAAGCAAGGGACCATTAAATTTGTATTGGGATTTTGGGAAGCCTCCAAAACTGAGGAAAGACCATGATATTACTACCTGCACAGAAATATTCAGTCGACATACTACATGTGTGTCACCACACTATTCAAAAGTTTAAATTCCAAAAAGAATTATTTGTTTATATATTTAAAAAAAATAAAAATAAATTCACCCTGCCCAAGTATCGAACTCGGCACCCTAGCAACCGCGTGAAAAGATATATCATATCGAACATTACCGTTCTACATCTCGCAAGCAAAGTTTTCTCACCAAGTTCAATAGATACAATATTTCGCTCCGACATTTGGGGAGTCCGTTTCTACGTAGGAAACTAGTGGTCGGAACAGGAGAGTGCGTACCCTTATCCAGACCACTGTCTTTCTTCAGTGGTCACTGATCAGGCATACCCACTAGCTACTCATGAATAATGATGGTGTTAGCCAATGTGAGCTCTCTGCATTCAAATATAGAGCATCCAGTATCTCTGTAGCATGTGAGGGAACGGAAACGGAACCCTTATTATATTATACCTTACGTCCCACAGCCACTTTTTTCCGAAACTATAAGAACTATACTGTTGAAACTTGGCAAGTAGATGTATTCTGTGAACCGCATTAAGATTTTCACAACAATTTTTGGGGGTTACCCATACTTAGAACTGAAACTCAAAATTTGGTTTTCATCAAACCCATACGTGTGGGTTATCTATGGATAGGTCTTCAAAAATGATATTGAGGTTTCAATATCATTATTTTCTAAACTCCCCCCCCCCCACCCCACCATGTAACTTCTAAAATAAGAGAATGATAAAACTATAAAAAATATATGATGTAGGTACATAAGGTACCATGCAAACTTCCACCGAAAGTTGGTTTGAACGAGATCTAGTAAGTAGTATTTTTTTTTAAACGTCATAAATAGTAAACCGCAATTTACCTTTCATTCAATCAACTCTAATATAAAAAAAAATATAAAAACATTTAATTTCATAAACGGTACGGTCATAAACATAATGGTACGGAACCCTTCGTGCGCGAGTTCGACTCGCACTTGGCCGGTTTTTTTTTACTTTTTGTCCTAGAAGTTTGTGTTTCTTCTTTCTGGCTAGGTACGGTCTATTAGGTAGCTATTGTTTTGATAGCATGACAAATCCCCGACCAAAACCCCCCGATTTATTTTGTTTCAAAAGTTATGCCTACTAATTTCTGAGTAGAATTTGAGGTCATAACCGAGGCTATAGGTACGTGTAGGCAACAATTTCGTAATTCCGTATCCGAAACCAATTTTGGCTAGTCACAGTATGTCATGCGAATGTAATTTCGAGAGTCAATCCAAATTGGATCGACAGAGTCCCAGGTAGACTGTCTTGCCGCTTGCTCTGGCGTAACCGACCTACAACAATGTCTATGCTCGGGGCTTACAACCACCTCGTATTGCAGAATCATTTAAATCTTACTTTATTTATTTATTTATTTAACAGTTTATGTACACACTAAATACAGAAAACAAGAAAGGAACAGAAAAAATAGGTACAAAGGTGATGCTTATTTCTAAAGAAATCTCTTCCAGCATACCTGCGAAAGGAGAGTAGAAAAAAAGAGATGTAGACATAGTGTGGAAAAGATGAAGAGAAAATTGAATACATAAAAACAAAGCAAATAACGAATCTAAATATAACATACAATACAAGAATATACTCACATATTTACTAGTAAAAAGACAAATATAAGCTACGATATAATACATATTATTATCATATAATATATAATAATAAATACCTACCTGTGCAACTATGGCGAAATGGAAAGATAATGTTCTTTCACTCTTCTTTTGAAAACTGCAACAGTTTGGCAGTCCCTAATATCAGGCGGAAGAGAATTCCACAACCGCACAGCGTGTACAGTAAAGGAGTAGGAGTAGAAGTCGGTAGAGTGGGGAGGGGATTTAAGGAGGTTCCTAAGATGCGACCTGCAAGGTGCATCAGAGGGACGGGAGTAGGAAAAGCGTTCCCGCAGATAGGATGGAGTTTTAGGGTTATGCAGGATGTTAAAAAGCAGACATAATATTCGAGAGTTCCTGCGAAGTCGGATTGGGAGCCACTTGAGTATCTTGCCAAAGTTGGAAACATGGTCATACTTTTTGAGGTTAAAAACAAAACGAATACAGATATTTGCAAACGCTCAAGTTTATTTAAAAGCTCCTCGGTGGCATCCAAATAACACGCATTGCGTAGTCTATGATGGGCTGGATGAGTTTGCGCGAGGGAGATTTTGGTCTTCAAAGGCAAGAAGCTCTGGAGGCATTTCAGCGAGTGGAATGTGTAGTGCACTTTTCGACTTACTTCAGCAACCTGGGAAGTCCACGATAAGTAGGAGTCCATTATCACCCCCCCTTTAGTGTGAGAAAGAGATGGAGCGTCCGGCAGAACTGACTTTTTCACTCTGAAGTAAGATTAAAGTAGCAGCCGATATATTATAGGGTTAATCAGCCTATAAACCGGTTCACGTTCACAGAGTTCATTTTTGTACAAAAAAAATATGCAAAAAAAACGTGAGGGAGTTAGCCCGTGCTCGCTGCTGTGACTCTCCAAATATTATAAGGGTTACCCGTATTATGGCTAATCAAAAATATGGGTCTATCCAGTTACCCCGATTAATTGGTCCCTGGGTTAAAGTAATAAAAGAGTAAAATGATAATGGTGCAGATTCGTGCAGTCCCTAAACTAATTTATATTACGACTCAAGTTACGTTTCCGTGAATGACAAAGTTTTTTAGACAGTAAAAAGATATTCGATTTAAAGGAAGTTTTTTGTTTAGATAAATCATTCAATTGCTAGTTAGGTATTGTCACTGTTCTTGTCAACAAGCAAGGTCGTTATCCATCTTAATTTTCATTGTGAACATGGTAAAAAATCCTTAATTCTAAGTTTTAGGTGCTGGAAAAAGACCCTATCCGTAGAAACCGAACAGATTGATGATGCTGGTTCTTTTATCGCTTGGTAAACATTTCTGAAGTTATCTATGGAAACTGAATTGAAACAGAAGATGGCGGGCTGGCGACGTTAGTCCCGAACTCCCGATTATGGCCAGGTGCCGAAGGAACTATGACTAACTATGGGTACAAGATACAGTACCTAACACTTATGAAAAACATGATGTAAAACGTAGGTTGTCGTACAATCCATAGGATCGTATCGTATCTGTGGATTCATTTTCTTATTTGCCATTTAACACGCCCCAGTTACTAGCAGAAAAACAACGGTGTAAGTGATAAAAAGAAAGTATATTGATTTGCTTTTATTCTAGAACATCATCTTGGGTCTGAAAGTGAAATTAGAACAAGCCTTTCCGTTTTAACAACCGTTTGCGACGAAATGACGTACTTATTTATTATTAGTCCATTTCTCTACTTACTTAGTACTTATTAGTTCCATGGTAGGTACCTTGGCTGCCTCAACTGCTTTTTAAGCCTTTATTTAATTTATAGGACTGTAACGTCTGATTTTACCAATGGTCATGAGGTGATACATAAAAATCATCAAAAAACTTAAAGTAAATCTAGTCAGAGCTCCGTGTTAACTGACTAATATTTTCACCAGAGCAAAGCAAAAGGTATTCCCATCACACCGGATCGATAGCAACCTAGTTGCACCGCCATCAATACCTATGTACTTACCTTTATATTGTTATTTAGGTGGTTCATTCGTATCGATACGAGAAAATCAATAGCGACCTCCGGAACATAGCACTACCCACTACGTATAACCTTACATCCACATTTCTAGTGCTAGTAGCACTAACGGAACATTCAATTACTAATTCACAAGTCACTTCACACGGGCGAACTATTTAGTGATTTGACTCTTTAGCGATTGAACAGTGATCGCTATAAATTATTGACTTATGTGACATTTTAAATATTGGGTTAACAGCTATGAAAATATCTGTAAAAAATCAACTGAAAATCTTTATTACTAACCGTGTAGCTCCTTGAAGAACTCGGGCCTTACTAATAACAGCCACACGACACGGGTCGATCTTCAAGGTTAAGTAGTAGGGCTTGCCAACATCAGTCCGTGGATGGGTGACCATCCCTTAAATCGCAAACCTCCCATGCTAACCCGTTGGTCCCGGCTGACATTTGTAATCTTTAACTGTAGTTACGGGTAGTTATTAAGCACGAGTCTGACAACGTATCTTACGAAATCCAAGGGGTTTCGTAATACCCAATAACATGGGTGTAAGGATTAGATAGGCAGTTGCTCCATAAATAATACTGGTATTCAGATGCATCCGGTAAGACTGGAAAGCGACACCAAAATAGTTGGGAAAAGGTTAGGCAGATGATATGTAGCACAAACGAAATAAATTACTTCACAAGTCACTTTATACTGGCGAAATTCTTGTGTCGTTGTGATCTGTCGCAATGGCAACCTCTAGCCTAGTATGACACTTGAAGCTTTTGGCGATTGGTTAGGAGTCGCTAAACTAATACAAATACAAATCATTTATTTGCATAACACAGGTTCAGAGGATGTTACAAAGGTTCATAAGGTGCACTGCATTATAACCATGCGAGGTGTGCAAATATCGGTGCGCAAATATATTAAGAACAGAGATTATAATTATTCATATTCATTAGTTCTTAAATTACAACGTCATTCAGGATGTAGATGGTCAATTTCATCACACATAATTAAATAATTTAAATTAGTAAGTTTTAAGTAATAATAATGTTATATAGGGTGAGGGCGATTGGACACGGGAGGTTGAACGAGCGTGTGATCCAATACCAGAAATGGGGGCAATCACCATCAGCCCCCAAGACGTAGCTCGTGCAGTCCGTCCGTTGCCTAACTGGAAATCTCCAGGGCCGGATGGACTGCACAACTTCTGGATCAAATGGTTTAAGAGATCGCACGTTCGCTTGGCGTCCCAGTTTCAATCAGCCTTAGAGTCAGGGTCGCTGCCCCAGTTCTTGACGACAGGAATTACCCACCTGCTCCATAAATCAAGTAGTACTGCGGAGCCCAAAAATTATAGACCCATCACTTGTCTACCAACAGTCTATAAAGTTCTTACATCCATTTTGAGAGCTAAAATCAACCAACATATTGACAGTAATTGTATCATGTCTGCCTCTCAAAATGGATGTAGGAACGGGTCCCGCGGTACTAAGGAGCTGCTCCTCATAGATATGGCCATTAGCCAGCAGGTTCGCCGCTCCCGAAGGGATCTGTCTACATGTTGGATAGATTATAAGAAGGCCTATGATTCTGTGCCTCATACATGGCTCATGAGGGTGCTGGAGTTGTATAAAGTTGATGCAACTCTGCGTACCTTCCTGATGTCATGTATGGGGCACTGGAGAACAGTCCTTCGCTATCCAGGATGTCGACAGATCCAGGGGAACAGCGAACCAATAAGGATAGAGTGCGGTATATTCCAGGGTGATAGTCTGAGTCCATTGTGGTTTTGTCTAGCCTTGAACCCTCTCAGTACACTGCTGGAAGGTTCAGGCCTAGGCTATCGGTTGAGGAGAGGTGGTCAGGTCATATCTCACCTTCTTTACATGGATGATCTGAAACTCTTTGCCCCCAACAATTTGCAACTGATGAAGCTACTGAAGGTAACAGAAACTTTCAGTAGCGCCATCAGGATGGAATTTGGTGTGGACAAATGTGCAGTCATGCATGTGAAGCGAGGGGAGATTATGAAATCCGTGGGAACTCAACTCTCGGATTCCATACACCTTAGATCCCTCTCCTCAACAGAAACCTACAAGTATTTGGGTATGTCGGAAGCATTAGGTATCAACACTGCCGACATGAAACAATCGTTGAGGGAGCGCTTTTTTGGTCGCCTGAATAAGGTTCTAAACAGTCTTTTGTCAGGCGGAAACAAGGTGCGCGCCTTCAACGGTTGGGTCATGCCGGTTTTGATGTATTCTTTCGGCATACTCAAATGGACTCAGACGGAACTTGATGCCCTGGATAGGAGGGTCCGCTCACTGCTGACCGCAAATCGGATGCATCACCCACGGTCGTCGGTGATGAGACTGTATATCCCGCGGAAGTGCGGGGGTCGTGGCTTCTTAAATGCTAAGACCCTGCACAACCGTGAGGTATGCAGTCTCAGGGAATACTTCCTAGAAGCCGACGTGGGTATGCACCGTGATGTGGTCTCAGTGGATAAGGGCCTTACCCCGCTCTCCCTGGCTAACGAGAACTGGCGCAAGCCTAGAGTATTAGACACTAATGACCGCATGGAGGTATGGCAGAGCAAGGAGCTGCACGGGCGCTTCTACCGGGCCCTACATGGGCCCGATGTAGACTTCTTAGCGTCCGTATCTTGGCTGCGTTCCGGTGACCTCTTCGGGGAAACCGAAGGTTTTGTCTGTGCAATAATGGACGAAGTTATGATGACGAATAACTACCGGAAATACATTGTGAAGGATGGCACGGTTGACATATGTCGGGCATGCCACCGTCCAGGAGAATCGATTCGACACATTATTTCTGGGTGTTCTCATCTAGCTAACGGAGAGTACTTGCATAGACACAACCTCGTTGCCAGGATTATCCACCAGCAACTTGCTTTGAAGTACAACCTTGTGGAATCAGAAGTGCCATACTATAAGTATGCGCCCGACCCAGTTCTCGATGATGGTAATATCACGTTGTACTGGGATCGACCTATCGTCACTGACAGGACTATTGTTGCCAATAAGCCTGACATTGTGGTGATAGATCGATTGGAGCGTCGCGCAATGATTGTTGATATAACGGTCCCGCATGACGAGAACCTCGTGAAAGCAGAGAAAGATAAACAATTCAAATATCAGGATCTGGCTCGCGAGGTTGTCGACATGTGGGACGTGACTACAGCAGTCATTGTGCCGATAGTCGTGTCAGCCAATGGCTTAATAGCCAATAGCCTCGACCAACACCTGAGGAGGCTCTCGCTGGGCAGCTGGATCAAGCGCTTGATTCAGAAGGCAGTTCTTCTGGACACGGCACGTATTGTTAGGAGGTTCCTCTCTCAAGAGCCCTGACCACCGGTAGCTCGGACCCTGTTCCCGATGCCGGTGGGCTACTATTTTTTATATTTTTAAATGTTTTTTTATATGGTTTTATATTCTAATATTTAAAAATATAATTAATGTGTGTAAAGATAAATAAAGATGTTATATAAATTAATAATGTCATAGTAATTATATTATCCATCATATTTAATTATTGCACAAATAAATTCTATAATTAAAATACAATATCTTAAACTTCTAAATAGTTTTTTACATTATAATAACATTTTTTTTTTGGTTTTATTAAATGAAAGGAAAATTATGTTATGTACCTACATTATATACAGACTACCAATAAAACTAAAATAAAGATAAAAAGAAGACTAAAATCAAGTACCTACTTAAATACAACGACGACAATAGGACACGTCTTAGGCGTCAGAGTACTCCTCCGCATCGTTGTCATCTGGAAACGTGCTCAGAAGACTGGCAGCATTGCCACGTTGAATGGGAATGCTCATTCTTTGCCCAAAGAAAGAGCCAGCCCTCTGGTCACGCGAAGTGTCGATCAGTCGGCGAGAGATTTCCTTAAAAACGAGACGCGCACTCGGGCCCCATGACCCGAGCGTTTCGACCTCAAACGGCTCAAAACTGTAGTTACCAATAAGGCTTGAGGATCTCAGCAGCCGCAGCAGCAGCGCCCGCACAGCCCGCCGTGCTTGCAATGTGAGATGGCCCACACCAAAGGGCAAATCCGTATTGGGACAAGCCATTTTCCAGGCGTTCAACGCATCAGTCAAATACGGCACCTCAAAATCAACCAGTGAGGAAGTCAGAATATCCCTGGTTAATTTTTCGGTACCGTAGACCGAGGAGGGGAAGGCTGGTAAACTTATACTTGAAATTTTGCGGACGTCGAGACCACCCAAACGAATGGGAAGTGCGGCTTGCTGCCAAGCTCGGTCGCCCAGGGTCACATTAAGAATTGAAGTTTCCTAATCATTTGGTCTACTTTTTCTAAAAGCTGTGGATGCTTCCAAAGGTGAGAGGAGCGAAGGCTATACGTGAATTTTGGTCCAAAACAACAGTATCGAATAAGTGTGAAGGCCGAATGAATGTTAATTTTGAAAAGTCTCTCCGAAACATCATTATTTGAATTTTTTCTTCAATGAATGTCGGAAAAGATTCGTCAAATATTGATGACCCTAGGAGGTGAAGAGAATTTTTTCCGGTAATTTTGATATTTGGAGCTAACGAGTTAAATTTAGAAATGGAAGTCTGTCTGGCAGTGGTTTCAGGAAGGTAAATTTCGCACTTCGAAAGGTTAAGGCTAGGCCAATGGAACTGATTTTTTCTTTAAAAAAGTTAAATCTTGTAGGACTGTGTCCACATCTCCTCCCAGGGTTCCATCATCCAAATACCATACGTTGAATTTAGAATTTAGCTGCCGAATAATTGGATTAATTGCTAAACTAAAAATGACTGGCCCAAGAGGGTCACCCTGTTGGCATCCAACGGCTGATTCCAAAAGGTTGTCTTTATAGAGTAATTTTGAGGGGTTACTGTGGCATTGGTAAAGAAAACTGTAAATTTTGAGTATTTCTTTTTGAACCTCTGTCAACAAGGTGTCCCGGTTTACGGAATTGAAAGCATTTTTAATGTCAACCTTAAGGATGACCTCACCTTTATCACTATTAAGGTAAGTGGAAAGTGCATGTACCGCAGCCTCACAGCCCGCTGTGGACCCGAAGCCAAGCTGAAGGGGCTGGAATTTGCTGGCCAGTGTTTCACTGTAAAAGGCGCAGCAAATTTTGGCTGCGATACGACGATAAGTTGACCCTACGGCAATGGGACGAATGCCGCCATCCTTCTTGCGCAGGGCACAAAGATTGGCCCCGTACAGAATATCGATGACGGCATCGTTCACACTGCCGGAGAGCATGAGATCAATGATGAGCTCTCCAGAGCTGTAAGAGTCTCTGGAGAGTACGGCGCAACCACATCGCTGCTGAAGATGATCCTAGCTGCACCACTGATATCACCCTCGCCTAATTTAGATTCTACATGATGCAATAAACCTCTTTGGGGGAGATGTGCTGTAAATTTTGGGTCAAAACTTTGGGCCGAAATGTTACAGTTCTCTTTAATTTGAGTTAAGGTTTTTTTGTTTGCCAAATTTTTTTGCACATGTAGAATTCGAAATGGGAAGGTGAGTAATTGCTCCCAAGCACTTTGAGAGTTCTCTCGGGCGGTGAGACCAACACAACGCGCCAAACTTGATGCTACTAAAGGTCGCGCGCCACGAGGTACTCTCTTTAAAACAGGAGTTGAAGTTTTTAATTTTGAAATATATTTCCAAAATGGTTGAGTGGGTGGATCAGGTGTAAGGGGAGTAGGTAATGTAGGGCATGAAGAAGGTACACTGTGGAGCTTATGTTTTTTCCCCAAATGTATGTTCAAGCCTCTTTCACACTTAAAAAACCGTGCTTGGGAACAATGTGGGCATCTTACCAGAACATCCAGCGATGTGGTAGGTTGACTGGCACTCCGTTCGGCGTCACTACAGTCATTGTTGTTTAATATAAAACTTACGTAATGACTTTGAAAATATAATGTATAACATAATTAAAAAACCAAACAAATAACACGAGTTAAAAAAATAAGTCAAGCAAAAGTCAGATGACAGCAACGTCGCGCACCGCCGCGCCGACTACGCTGACATTTCTTGTAAGTTGTAACTGTTGCTGTGAAACGGGCGCGGCGGCGCGGCGGCGGCGCGGCGTCACGTTGCGTCCAAAACTTCAAAGCTTCAACTTCACAGAATTTTCTTGAATTATGCAGTGACACAATCTTTATTGTATTGTGTTGTGTTTTAAGCGGTATCTTGATGGACAATAACACTCCAACTGCTCAATTTACAAATTTTGGATGAAAGTGCACTTTCATCGCAAAATTTTGACGGCAGAAAAATTTTCAATGCACGACTTTTGACATCACACCAAAGTTCAATAAAATGACGACGAACTATTTATTCTTACATTAGTGTACAGTAACACATTAAAAAGTTACCTACTCCTCTATTTAAGAATAAATTATACTTCCTATTTAATATTGTTAATAACTTCCTATTTAAAAATGTTATTATTTAATGAAAAATTGTTTTTCAGTCCGATCGTATGTAATAAATGCCTTAAGTATATTCTTTTACTTATTGTCATCGGGCAATTTGTTATAAATCAGTGATGCCAACTAAAAATTAAATACCGTGACATTTTTAAAATTGGTTTATCAAGTACCTATGTAAATATTTGTAAAAGGCCATCAATAAATAATTGGTGCTAATCATGCATACTGTGGTAATAGATGCTGAATGCCGATGGAATTACTTACAGTGGGGTTTTCGCGTGACATTCTCGAATTCCGAATGTTACTATTTTTGACAATTGCTTCAAAATCCTTCGGAGTATGATTGAAAAGTCTGTTATTAGTTACACAATTAAAATGATGTTCATGAGATTTTTTTTTGTGTTGACAATTTCTTTGATTTCGTTTCAGATTTAGATGTCAGATAACAAGCTTCCTATCTAAGCAAGTATTTGAAGATATTTACAAAACACAAAACTTCTCTCCTTCTATTTCTAGTCCTTGGCATAAATACTGGCCCTCTCATTAGGTAAGTACGAAATGCAAACCAACGGCAAAGTATAGGGTCATAAACCGCATCTTTCTACAGTTCATAATGAGGTAGTAGTTGCGCATAAATCGCGCATTATTACTCTTTGCACTAACTAGAAAGGTGGAGTTTAAACGTGGATCCGTAAGCTGTAGTTTGTGGTCTTCAGTTAAAATGGCTGGACACTAAAATGGCTTGTTGAAGAATGGGTTTCCAGTCGACAGATTGACACCGATCCGACGATCCCTCTCAGTGGCATAGTGACTACAAGAATCTTTTGACAGGTGGAAAATTATCTTGCTAATTTTCGGTTCAAGTTTTAGGCTCAAGGTTGCTTGGGAAAATAAATTTGAAAGTTTCGGGTAGCTTGATGAGCTGGTCTGTAACATTTATAGCGATGACGACAAAATTATTAGTTTATTTAGGGACTTTTATAATCGCTATGCATATGACCGACCTCGACCGACATCGTACCCTGAGTACACATTGCTCATATCTGGTCCATGAAGCTGAACAGAATCTTCGTATGATCGAAATTATTTGTTAGTTTTAGTAGAACATGGTCTCCGTCTTTGTTATTTTTTTATTTTCTTTTGGGAATTCACAATGGCATAAGACTACAGTATAAAACAATAAGTAAACTGAATCATCACGAACACAAAGCGGCAGCTAATGAGTTCCCGCACAAACTCATAATTGAGCAACAGGCTTGAGCAACGCAACTCTCACAGTCACCATGTTCACATCTTTAGCTCCGGCACGATTAACGTAATGTTGACTACTTAGATAAGTGAAGCTGTAGCTAAGTATAGCGGCTGGGCCACGAACTACTCGCTCGAGCGTCACGCGTGTGACAGTCGTTGCGGAGAGAACAATTGAAAGATATTGCTGAGCGTGCTACGAGTACGAGTCACCGCGATGCTACGACGCGACGACGGTACCAAGGAAAATAGTTAACGTTACAGGGGTTTTACGTTAGGTGAAAAAAAAGTTGAGTAAAGGTTAGCCTGTGTTAATCATCCTTTAGAAACTGATTCATGCACAAAGTTCATTTTTGTACATACAAAATATGCAAGAAAGTGCGACTGCGATATTTTGTGCGAAGGCGTGTCCGTGGTTTGTCTCTTTCATTCTCTTTAATCAGAAATATTTATAAGGTTAACCCATTTATTATAAGGGTTAACCCGTATAATAGTTATAGATCGAATCGGTTTACCTTTTAACCCGATTAATCTGTCCCTGGACGGTACTCACGCGAACGAAAGAAACATTGTGTCACTACGCGCGTGTCGCTTGATGCAAGTTGCGTCAGAAATCGAATCGCCCGAGGTCGTCACTCTGGCGTACACGTAATGGTCGTCGTATTGTACAAAATGTGAAGGTATCTTAGGTTAAGTTATAAAGGAGCAAAGCTCAGAGTTCGCTTTTGGAATCTCGTTCGGATTTCGAAAGATTCTGGAATGTTAATTGTTTCGCAGTTTCCGAACAGGTACAATTTGCCAAATAAGTTAAGAGTAAAGATAATTATGTCCCCCGTTTTCCTGCTTAATAAAACATTTGGATACTAATGTGACGAGCAGTGTTTATCATGTAGGTATTTCCAGGCCAAAAGTGGGTTAGCGAAATGGTGCCCTCAATTTTAATAAAGATCACTGTTGCTGTTGCAAGCACCATGATCAATAGTGCGTACGCGTAAAAGAAAGACGGTAGAAAGATTTGTCTGCACCTAACAATTTATTTTCCATCCACCCGCATTCTCCAGTCATCCCGCGATTATGGCGCTTGCAACGGCGTCGAAATATCGGGCGCTCAAAACAATTAACAATCACGGAAGATATCCCGTAAGTTATAATATATATGTTATATATGTATGTTTAGTATTACCAAATGGTACCTTCTAGGCCTCTAGGAAATCCTGTGTCATCTCAACAACTTGTGTTATGGTATCTTAATAAATACAATGAAAATAAAATCATTTCAAAGATCATCATCTAACCACTCCCAGCTTCAACTAAAATGTCTGGCAAGCATTACAAAAAATTGAATACACCCCAATCTGCTCAGTAGCGTACTAAACACATCAACATGTATATTATGCATTGTAGACATAATTTTGCGATCACGTCTGTCGTTTTCGCATTACCAGCATTACTGGCAAAACAATGACTCGCATACGAATAACTTTATTAATGTAGGTAATTTTAGACTTCCTGAATTCTGCGAAGAATATAAAGTCAAATCACTCGCTTATTTACTTATGTCGCTGGATAATTTGCCATAAAAGGTTAAAAATCATAATTTGTAGATCTCTGTCAGTCGTTACGAGTAGTCAGAGGTTCGAAAATCTAACAATCAGTATCACCAGTAACTGGGTTTTGGAGGTCAGATAGACATTATTTTACATTGTCGCTCCTTCTAAAATAATGGTATTACTGCATACGGTTAGACTGGAAGTCGATCCCAACATAATTGGGAAAAGGTAAGGCGGCAGATGTGTAATAGTTGTTAAATTCTTTAAAATATATATGTTACGGCTAAAGATGGGTGTCAACATAAACTTAAGATTAGCCGGCTAAACTCCGACGTCAGGGGCACCCCGAGGTTCGGTTAGTTAGGTTCCTGTAAACCTTGCAGACAGAAATAGGAGCCCCGCGCAGCGGGGATCCGTCGACCTGCTGATGGAAACGCTAACCCTAGACGGTCGACGACAGGGGCACCCCGAGGTTCGGTTAGTTCGGAGTTTAGCCGGCTAATCTTAAGTTTATGTTGACACCCATCTTTAGCCGTAACATATACATATACAGGGTTATTTGTAAAACACCAGTAACGTCTTAAGAGGTCATTGTACTCATCATTATGAACAACTTTTACTATGGGACCAAACATAAAATCGCGAAAAAAAAACAGCTGTTCCCTTCATTTATGATCGATTAACTCGTCAAAATGTAGGGAACAGCTGATTTTTTTTGCCTGTGTGCAATGACCTCTTAAGAGGTTGCTGGTGTTTTACAAATAACCCTGTATATATATTATATTGGGTTTTTCCAAAAATCAATCAATCAATGTAATTAAAATAACCTCTCAAGGGCTCGTTGGGCAACAACCAGAACAACTTTTACCACTTAATATTAAAATCGCGAAAACAAATCAGCTGTTCGCTGCATTTTGTAGCGTTCCTTAGAGTACTCATTCTCTTTGTTTATCTTCAATTGTTACCTATTACACGATTTCACGGTTTTACGATTACAGGCGTGATGGTACCTATATTATGTGTGTTTATTAAGTTGCAATAAATAAAAAATGCCGACCACAAGTTTGATTTTCATGCCAAATCATCATCTCCCTAGCCTTTTCCCAACTACGTCGGGCTTCCAGTCTAACCGGGTGCACCTGAATACCAGTATTTTACATAGAGCGACTGCCTATCTGACTTCCACAACCTAGTTAGTAATGAGTAAACCGATACCCCGCGGTAAGTCTGGTTGTCTGACTTTCGGGCCACTGACTACTTGAATCAGAATCAGAATCATTTATTCGTAAACATAGGTAATAATTACAAAAAAAATCTTAAAAATCAGGTAGTGCGCTATGTTTTGACAATGGACATACAAATTACAAAAAAAAAATACGTAACTGAACATCCTAATAATATTATGATTGTATAAACACATGCAAACAAGTTAAATTTTATTATTCATAATCAATTTCATTTTCATTTCATGTCAAAATTTAAAGTCAATTAATTTAAGATTAAGATATAAAATAATATTAAAATTCACGCACAATGGTCCACTTTAAGGACTAGATAAGTGCGGAAACCAAAAGCCCTAACATAGAATATTAAAATTGATGTAACGACTGTCAAAGATCTACAATTGACATCAGGGCCGGTAGTCTCGACATAGATACCGACACTTTCGCAAACTTTCAATCGCTTTATTATAACGAACAAATTCGGTTGCAATAACAATGCTTGCGAGAAACGCATCTTGGATGTACAGACTTACATTTCTCACAAGCAACGTTATTGCAACCGATTTTTTCTGTTATTAAGCGATCGAAAGTTTGCGACATTGTCGGTATCTATGTCGAGACTAGTCTTTTCCCAACTATCTTGGGATCTCAGTCTAATCGGATGCAGCTGAATACCAGTATTTTACATGGAGCCGGCCCAGGGCCGGTAGTCTCGACAAAACGGTTGCAATAATGTTGCTTGCGAGAAATGCAAGTTTGAACATCCAAGATGCGTTTCTCGCAAGCAACGTTATTGCAACCGATTTTTTTCGTTCTTATTAAGCGATCGAAAGTTTGCGACAATGTCGGTATCTATGTCGAGACTGCCGGCCCAGGGACCAACGGCTTAACGTCCGTTCCGAAGCACGGAGGAAACTCGGTATGTAAATAACCCATGCATGGACCAACCCGGGCAAGCGCGGCTTAACCTAAAGAATGACGCCGAGTGGTTGTTTTTATTAAGTCTCGAGCTCAGTTTCAAGGCAAATGAAAATTAAATACTTTTAATGACCTTACACGTTTTACGTAAGCATGTAAATGCGAAGTTTTGGTAAATCGATTTATTTTTAGAACAACACTAGCTTTATAGTGTTGTTCTAAAAATAAATCGATTGCGATCGACATGCATAAATTCCTCGCTGATGTCCCAGTATATTAAGCAAAAATAAAATTGCATACAGACCATGCAATGTCGTAACAAAAGTCGCTATTTATTCAAATGATTTTGCGGAGTGAATCTTCTGTAGTTGTACTATTATGTATTCTGTGACAGTAGTTGGTGACATAGCCACACATTATTATGTACATGGATGGTCATCATTGTCGAACCTAAAGTTACACAAGTCACAGACCTGCCTGACACCCTGGCCACTAATGTCCGGTGTTGACATATGTCATAACTTTATAAGTTGTATGGTGTTGCCACAACTCGAAAGTGCGGCTCGCCATGGAGATGACATGTTAAGGCGTTGTGCAACCATGGTGTACTGTTTCAAAGTAATGTTTTGCTGGACAAATATCGGTACTGTATCGTTCATACGCCACTGGTTCTCCCCAGCTTTAACACTAGGAAGGAAAAGAGAGATAGATCAATCAAGATATATCAAGGGTGGGCATTTTTTGGCACTGTCTTGGGTATGTAATTTTGAAGTTCAAAAAGTGCTGATTTTTCAGCCTGGTTTGACATATTTATAGGCTCAAATTAAGCAAGATATATCTAAATATTATCAACGCTCGTGCCTTCCACGATGAGAAGAAGCCGTTGCCCAACAGTGGGACTGTATCAGGCTGGTATTATTACCTATATCTAAATATGAATCCACTATTTTTTTTTTTTTTTTTTATCCCTGGACATTTCACACAGCACCATCTAGTCCCAAGCTAAGCAACCTAATGCTTGTGTTATGGTAGCTAGATGGCTGATAAACTACATATATACATTTTTTTTTGTAAATATATACATATTATAGATAGAAAAACACCCAGACCCGGAACAACTACTTGTAGGTCATACAAATATTTGTTCCGTACGGGAATCGAACCCGCGACATGCAGCGCAGCAGTCAATCGCTTGACCACTGCGCCAACCGTGCCGTCAACTACTACGACTATTAAAACATCCAACAATGCGCCATAGCATTTAAGTGTAAGTAAGGTTTAGTCTCTCAGGTGAAGGCTGCGCTTTATTGCATAGGATTTATTCTACATAAACACTTTCAGAAACTTCTAATTACGTCAATTTAAGTTTAAATCGAACCGAGCAGTAGACCAGGGCTGAATGAAGCCTTTGAAAATGGTAAAAGTGAAAAAAAAAATATTAGGATGAAACCCATTGGAAAATGTGGGGAAACTTTGTTATTGCATTCGAGGCGGAATTAACACCCGAGCTGCAGGCGAAGGTGTTATGGAGCCGAGAACTGCAGTAACAAATCCCCACGTATATCATTTTTTTTTTTTTTTTTTTTTTTTTTTTTTTTTTTTTTTTTTTTTTTTTTTTTTTTTTTTTTTTTTTTTTTGGAGGGTGAGAAATCATCAAATGACTCCTCCCGCCCTGGGCAGAGCGGAAGGGAGTGTCAGACTCTTACTGACTAAAAAACACCCATGTTCCTTCATTGGCCCTTTATGTTCCAGGGCCGCGGTATCTCTTTCGAACAGTCCCGCAGCCCTACGTATATCATCAAACGACGTTTTTCAATACACTTTCGAAGAAATAAAATATTAGAACGGAAAGAATTTTTGTCAGAATTAAGGAAACTATGATTTCATTTGCTTTTTTCCCGCGCTTTGCTTTCGCCAGGTTGAATAAGAAGCAAAGGTATGATAGGTAGGTAGGTACCTACACAGCCTATAATATAACACTGGTCAACACTAGTTTTGGTGCGAAGAAACTATATATTTTTATTAACTTAGGACCATATGCTAATTACATTCATACCAAAAATTTTGACTTCCTACGTGTAGTAGTTCCTGTTTCCAGATTTGACTTGTACAGAAAAAAAAAACAAATTTACAAAGGAAAACAGCATTTATTAAATTATCATGTGCATAAAAACTATCTTTTTCGCGACTTTCGTGAAAAAGGGTGTATTGGGACAATCACGTTGCATGCCCCAGCAGTAGTCAGCAATCATATGTCGATCCCATCGGCCTTAGTACCTCTCCCCTATCGTTTTAGGATCCAAGATTCTCCGGAAATTTATCAAGATGACTGTGGATATAGTGCACTTTGATGGATATAATTATTACATAATAATTTCTTGAAGTTCTCAAGCATGTCATTAACAATTTGTGAGTAGTTATTTGACTTGAAAGTTTTTAGTAACCTCAACAAAGGAATTCCACGCAGCTCGTTCTAAATCGTTCCGCAGATTCTTTAGGTAGCTCAAGATCCCTTATCAAATCATTCAATTCTTCTTGAGAAAAAGGTTTTGGTTCTGTAGACGCTATGCCTTCGAAATCACTGTCGCTACTCCCTTCATTAAAGATTTCGTCAAAAGACGGTTCACGGTTGGGACAAAATGTTGGAACAGGTACTTCCTCTGAACGTGGCAAGTGTCTTCTAAACGATTCTAAGTCTGGATAAACCATTTTTAACGTTTACGCCACGCAAATTAACACAGCAGAAGTAGCAGTGATCGATGTGATTTTGTTCTTTCCATTGCATGGGCACTCCAAATTTCATACGGCTTTTTTGACCGCCAACCCATTGTCTCAAGTGTTCACAGCACATTTTACAAACAATTTGACGTATTCATTACGATCACGGCCTGTATTCATCCGCAATTTTTGACTTAACGTAAGAAAAATAAGAACTTTTTATAAAATCTGTCATTTCTTTTCTCGACTTTTTATCTGTGTAATCACCACACATGTAATAAAACACATTTGGCTGATTGAGACAACTTCTTCGCGATGAAGACATGACTTGAAAATCAATTTATTTATAGAAATGTACCGATAAGTTAACAAAATTAAAAACTGAGGATACAGCCAAAACTACACGTAGGAAAAAAAATAAAAAGTACTTTTAGTGTTACCAAAGGACACTTAATAAAAATTCCATTATCGCTATTTCTGCACCATTTTTTTTTTTATTTTTTTTTTGTTGACCAGTGAATCTATACTAATACCTACTAATATAATATAATTATAATATTATAATATAATATATAATAATATTATAAAGCTGAAGAATTTGTTTGTTTGTTTGTTTGCTTGAACGCGCTAATCTCAGGAACTGCTGGTTCGACCCTTAGGAGCCGCGCAGCGTGTGACACCGGGGAACAGCTAGTATTAAAAATAGAAAATTCAAATATTATTGCGTAACACACTTGTATCACAATAATTGGATATCGTGGTATATGATGCAGAGGAATGAGGAAAACGTAGTGAGTAACATTTTGAGTATGAATGTGGATGGCTATAAGAATAAAGGAAGACCTAAGAAACGATGGATGGACTGTGTGAACGATGATATGGCTAGAAAGGAGGTGACTGCTGAGATGATGAAAAATAAATAAATAGCCCTGGACATTTCACACAGCACCATCTAGTCCCAAGCTAAGCAACCTAATGCTTGTGTTATGGTAACTAGATGGCTGATAAACTACATATATACATTTTTTTTTTTGTAAATACATACATATTATAGATAGAAAAACACCCAGACCCGGAACAACTACTTGTAGGTCATACAAATATTTGTTCCGTACGGGAATCGAACCCGCGACATGCAGCGCAGCAGTCAATCGCTTGACCACTGCGCCAACCGTGTCGTCAATGGATTAAGTATTGTAAGTAAACTCATCATCATCTTCTGTCTAGTCTAGATGAGTAACACAGAAGCATACAAGAAGAAGACATACTGCGCCGACCCCAAATAAATTGAGCTAAGGGTAGGACAATGATGACTTGTATCACAATCGGAAGGATTTTGAGGGAAATTCTTCATATCCATTGCTTCATTTGTTTGAAAATTCGTCTATTCGACAACGTAAATAACGCAATACATATGTTTTAATTGCCAAACTAAAGGGTTGGACATAATTTTTTCTCAAGAATGCGTTTTATTTTCTGCAAACTCTGCATTGATAGAATAGAATAAACACTTGTTTACTACATTTCCTTTATTAATACGGGTAACCAGTATTTATAACCATTCAATTTCTATTGGCAATCAGATAATAACAGGAATTTGTGGCGGTAGCACATATCCTTAAAAGAAACGTTTTGCTGAAGGCCAGCAACTTATCCGTTAAATATAAAGACATAGAATGACTTGTTTGAATAAAACTGTTTTTAACCAGTCATCATCTGCTGCTCTTGCCCCATGTGAGAGCGCGAGCACACGGTGCGTTGCGGCGCCGCACCGCAAAGATTTCACCGTATCAGAACGCTGCTAGCTTAGCCCGCTGCCCGCTGATACGGTGAAATCCCCGGCGGCGCCGCAACGCACCGTGTGCTCGCGCTCTTACTTGGTGTCGGCGCTACACGTTTTTTTCTACGAATACCCACATAACACATAATAGTAACCATGGCAAAAATAATAACATCATCATGCCTGTAAGCCCCGGAGGGCTAAGCACAGGTGTACCTTTTACACACCCAAAATTCACCATTATGTTGTAAGTCCTAAGTAACAGGGGGCGAGCGTATTGTCATCAACCACGTGTCCAGACTATGGGCTGGTTCTGAGAAATTCCTGATGGAAAAACCCAATAACACTTTGTCCGACCTGGGAATCGAACCCAGAACCCGTGCAGAAACGTTTGCTACCGCTAGATCAACAAGGTACTTATACAAAAATAATTAATGCCTAACCGAAGCTTGGGCTTCGGCCACTTTTGGCCAAAAAAATCACCTTCGGCCAAAGTGAGCCGAAATTTTGGCCAAAGCCGAAGGTTTTTAGCTAGCGCCGAAATAGGACAAACTGTTCAAAAGCGCGAGAGCGCGATAGAAGAGGCGACGCGTGGGAGGCAGGGGTCACCCACTTCGAAATGTTGCAAGGTAGCGAAAAGTCATGGACATGTGGTCCATTACTTTTTGCTTGACTGCCAAAGGAAGGTTTCCTTTCATAAGTTCCATCAAGAAAAACAATCAGTTAAATAAAGCCAATTGCAAAGTTATTAAAGCCCTGCCCTATTCTAAGTTATCACATTAGGGTGCTGAATAAAACAAATAACATAAAATGATGGAATTATTAGTTCATAATTATAATTAATTATAGGTACCGCCTGCTCGATTCTTGCAATCTTACAGCTGTTTTTTGCTTCATCTACTTCTTTGGTAGATAGTAACACACGTGCGCCGCGCGCCGGTTACATATTATACGAATGCCCACCTAATTAATTAGTTAATTTAATAAAGTTTAATTGTAGGGTATAATAAATCTGATAATCTTCAAAGCAAAAAAAACGATTGTCTAGATGTGAAAAAAGTTTAGTAGGCAATTAACAAGTTATATTATAACATTTTTGTTTGTTAATATTCATTTAATTTACGCACAATTTTCTTACTAAAGTAAATTGGAGAAGCTTCGGCTAAGTATGTACCTACATTCCGGGCTAAAAAAATGTATACATTCAGGATATAATGGATGTAAAAAGACCCTAAAACGAAGCCACTTAAAAAGGCACTTTTTAGGGTTCCGTACCCAAAGGGTAAAACGGGACCCTATTACTAAGACTTCGCTGTCTATCTGTCTGTCTGTCTGTCTCCAGGCTGTATCTCATATAAAGCCGTGATAGCTAGAAAGCTGAAATTTTCACAAATGATGTAAGTATTACTATTGCCGCTATAACAACAAATACTAAAAATTAAAAAAAAAAAAAATATTAAGGGGGGCTCCCATACAACAGATATGATTTTTTTGCCGTTTTTATAGATAATGGTACGGAACCCTTCGTGCGCGAGTCCGACTCGCACTTGGCCGGTTTTTTCTCTCCCGTCATCGTCATTGCGATTTTTTTTTGTTCTAGCTAGATCATACCTAGGAACCTTCCAGTTACGGAGATATTGGAGGGCAAAGTTCCACTTCACAAGTGTTTTTTTAATACAAATTTTTAATATTATAAGTCTAACTTTAAATACTTCTATGCCCCCATACTATTCAATGCCATCAACGTTTTAATGGTGAAAAGGTGAAAAAAAGTGGTTTCTCAGTAATAATTTTTTCGTAGTAGTGTTACTTAGTTTGATGTAAGTACACAAGGCTTGGTTGACGGCGTCGTAAAGGGTCCGTTTACACCTTGAACTGCCTTGTAGTTGTTTTGAGGGAGCAGCAGTTGTTTCGGCTTTTACTTTCGGATCTATTTGTTGGATTGCCTACCAAAAACCTTCAAAAAACGAGTTTTCAAGGTATTCATAATTTGGCATTGAGCTGAGCATAAGATTACCTTTAATCGATCCGTAATTCGTATAATCGAGTAGTTTAAACAATCCGTTGAATAAAAAAGTATTCGACAATAATATTATACAGTCAGTGTTTTGTCCATAAAATCTCGATAAAGTTGGCAGAGGAGCGTGGAGATTGGCGCAGACAAAGTGAGGCCTCACATTTCATGGTTTCTGAACAGCCTGCTTGCTTGCCTTATTATGGGCTTGCTTTAGGTTGCTATAATACCTATATAGGCATGCCACTGTCTTCCCTTCTTGAAAACGTAAAAAAAATAGGTAAAGATAGAGATGAAGGTAAGCTATTTTGCAATCCAAGTTCTTTTATAAAAACAATATTGATACCCATTAAAATAATCTTGATTGATTCTAGAATCTTGTTTTACCTAACAGCTACAGAAAAAATGTCATCACATCACTCATGATGAATGAGAAATTAAAATGAAAATGTTGATTAAACATGTAAGTTTTTTCACCCACATTAAATAACTAATAAAGACCGAACAACTTGACAAAATATTTACAACAAGTAGGTACGATTTTTCTAATCTTTAACTAATCAACTTAACCTTTCTTTGTTATCAACACCATATCGCAATAGTAGATATAGGTAGCCTACACAGAAGAAGTAAATTAAAATAGAATAATCGATGAAGGTCATGAAATATTTCCCTCTTTCCACACCGGCAGAAAACCTGCTTTTTAGATCCGAAGGATTCAGGGCGCAGGCGCTGACCCGACTCAATGTAAACAACATCAAAACATACGACATAAAATTTTAAAAGAAATAATCTACTCACCAGCCCATGATCCGAACCTCTTGGACAGAGTGTGCACCTCAGAAGGCAGGAAATAAGGCATCAAATACGAAGATATGAGCTCCAACACACTCCATAGGGAATCTATTAGCATAAAACATAGGGCAATAGACCCAACTAACGCTAGAACTAGTAATAAAAACATTGTTTCCAATAAAAATGCACTGATTCTGTTAATTTACGGTGGTCGTCGAAATACCCGCGCGTTTTTTTCGAAAATGGAATGTTAATTTTCGTGGGAAAGCGCACGACGCGCCAACATGACGGTGCAGGCCACACTGACTGGCGCGAGCGAGTGTTGCCCACATTCAAGTTACGTTACAACGGCTGACCTATAAACCTCTATTATGTCACAGCTTATCAACTATATGTACTATTACTATACTATTACTATGCCTATACACCGGAAGATCATAAACAGGAAAAAGCTTGGTAATCTACTATTTTTGCCATAATTTTAGGTAAGTGTACCAAATCGAATTGATCTATCTACTATTACCATAATATCTTATATAAAAATCTAGATTTTATTAATCCTTTTAAATTCAGAACGCCTGCAATATTGATGCATGCAATTTTTTCAAAGTAAAGTAAGTGATGAATATTTCTACAGGCGATCGATGTTCTGAATTTAATTAATCTGAGCCTGAGTAGGTTCGGTATGGTGCCCTCCTTAGGTTCAATCTCTACTTAGCATGTCTATGGTAATATTCAGAACGAAACTAGGCATTTGGCACTATCGCTAGCGTACATCAATTCCAGTAATGTTCAGGCCAAGGAACTTATACAGGGTTATTTGTAAAACACCAGAAACCTCTTAAGAGGTCATTGTACTCATCATTATGAACAACTTTTACTATGGGACCAAACCTGAAATCGCGAAAAAAAAATCAGCTGTTCCTACATTTTGACGAGTTAATAGATCATAAATGTAGGGAACAGCTGATTTTTTTTTGCGATTTCAGGTTTGGTCCCATAGTAAAAGTTGTTCATAATGATGAGTACAATGACCTCTTAAGAGGTTGCTGGTGTTTTACAAATAACCCTGTATACTAACTGGCACGCAAAGACGACTTGCAATGCAAAGGCGTTCCGAACGAGAGAACTTCAAGAGTGGATGTCATTCCTTTCTAATAGAGTATCTCATGTTGGTACTTACATTTGGGACAGTTGTTCTTTTATAACTTACCAACACCCCCTTAAAACTAAACAGCGTTCAAATCCATGCAGTAACACCCTTTTTTTCATGGGCAGCAGTTTATTCAAAATAACGGGGTATAAAAAGACTTGGCGAAGCCGAAACCTAAGCATACTGTTCATCAAAGGCAGAGCCATTTGGAAAAAACATACCTACTTCATTTTTTAAGTATAATAAAAACAAACCTCATGACCACTGCCGGTAATGTAGCGGAAGTAAAGCACATATCTCCATAACCTTTAGTTTTCCAAAGGTGCCATAGTTAAAAAAACTCTGTAATTGAATGGAAAAGGTTTATGCTGTGAAGAATACGTCACACTTATTTTCGTTGACGGTGGTCTACATGTTAGGTTACATCCTTCATTTGTCAAGAGATTTTAAAGTAAACAGGGCTGCAATATTCACATAGATGAAGCATGAACATCTAACATATTGAAACAAGCTAATGTTATTTGATAAATTTATTAATCACACTACCTACACATTGTTAAACGTATGGTTTTATGTAATTGTTGGCGATTTTCAGTAATCCTAAATTTAATTATGAAGAAGCTGATGATGGATGACGGCTGTAAACTATGCAATATGTTGCACATTTCTTCTATAAAGAGACAACTTCAAGTCACCATTGCTAAAGATTCTCATTGTTAGGGAATCTGCATGGAAACAATAGTATTATTAACATTTTACATCAAACTATTGCCGACAACAAGTGTGATCTCCGAAGTGTTTTTCCTCATTTAAGTATGAAAAAAATTAACTTAAGTACTATTTTGATTACTACGTACGACTATGAACTTAGCTATTTTATTATGCTTAAAAACTGATTTATATTGCCATGATTTCCATAACTGGCGTATTTTGAGTGTACTATTGCGTACACCTCTGACTAACCCTTCCGGGATTACAGGCGTGATGTTATGTTATGATTTCCAAATGTTAATAAGATTTACTGTGATTTTTTTTAAATACATTAATATTATTTAATTTGACCAAGGAGTTTATTCATTTAAACTTCTTGGAAATGACTCGAGACTTTTGAGCCGAATAAAAAGAAAAGGTTGAAATCAACAGTTGCCGCCAAAATGGAAAAAAGTGAAGAATAGAATAGAATTCCATCGTTGACAATTTACGCACATAATATTGTTGTGTAGGTATAAAAGTTACGGGAAGTTGTGAGACCAAGTGCACATAACCCTAATTTTACTTCTGTAACACTTTAAATTCAAATATCTTTTGATAGACTGAACCGATTGCAATGAAACAAAAACTAAATGTTACTTCAAGTTACGCTCAATCGTTGTGTGTAAAAATTGCGAAAAATGCTGGAAATGGGTTCTATTGGTTGTCCTTTAAGACCCTGGCTATTTTTTTTGGAAATTTTTTTGATGTACAAAAACAACTTTTCTACAGTTTTATTATAATGTATAGATGTATAGATGTTGTTGGTATTTGAATATTAAATTAATTCTACGATTTATAATAGAATATGACGTTCGCGATCGTTGATTGTTAGCTATCAACGTGATTTTCGATTACTTTGTAAAAAAAATATTTTGAGGTTTGTTTACTGGCAATTGTTAGACAAGGACACAATCCACTATCGTCGCGCGTCGCTTTCTCGCTCTGAAGTTTTCTTCCCCTTTTGAATTAATCAAAGTAATACGAACTCTATGTGTTTGAGATTAAGTTAATTTTCAAACGGTTTTTTGATATCATTCCAGATAGTATTTAACTATTTATAGGTAAGTTCCTTGGTTCATGCACGTAGGACACGATGTCATGTGTCCCGTTGTTGTCTGTACATCTCTACCAGGATTTCTTTGCTCCGACCAACACGTGTTCTGAGTCTGATAAGAGACTCCCATGTTAGCCATAGCCGCTAGGTGAAACTCTTATATTATATAGTGTATTATCTATGGGTGAAACGAATGGAATGATTTGAGCCTCGTAGAACAAGTTACAATACAGGGAATATCCCACAGGTAACATGGACCTTTGGGCTACTTTTAAAGGCATCTACATTCAATAGTACCTAGCCACTTTGGCATTAGTCGATCTTCTAAAAACGTGCTAAAAACATGGTGTTAGGTTAATTAATACAATTCTAAATTCGTCTGATAACTACCTACTTACTTACCTATGAGAACGGTTGTTGACAAACTGTGGAAATAACCCTTTTCAGAGGTTTCAAGACAGTCGGGTAAAAACTAGACAAGTTCATCTTTTTTTTTCGTCGGATAATTACTAATTAATTCATAGTAGGTATATAATATTCACTTGGACAATTAACTAAAACAATAATATGTTTTTATGGCAAATTTTAAACTAGCCTAGGCTTATTTATAAACTGTGAGAAAAGCTACCAACGCATTAAATAAATATTGTTTTAGCTAATTAGTCTGTGTTTTAGTGGGTAATTTTTTTTTCATGTAGGTTCGTAAAGGGCCGTCCTTTAATCACGTTAGGTTCAAAAAGGGGGCGAGAGGATCAGAAAAAAAGCACAATGGGAATATATAACGACAATCACGTTTATTTTTCCGTGTAACAAAAAAAATCCGTATCGTTTTTATCAATATCGGATTGAATTTTATTGTGTGACCATACACACGTATTTTTATTAAGTAAAATTCTAAAACTCTCTGATCTTTTCAAAACAATATAAAAAATACACGTGATGCTGGAAAGGGAGGAGGCCTAAAATCTCACGATGTGTCACCAAACCAGGGAAGGATCTAAAAGTGGGATAAAAACCTCACGTGATTAAAGTTTGGCCCCTAAACAGTTTCTTTTTATGTCCGAGTTCATTACCTCTTATAAACCAGTCTTCAACTCTATTTTTTTCAACGTAATTAAAACCTTTAATTAGCTAACGCTGCTAAAAATAGATGTTTTATCGAAAAAAATATAGGTACTTATGGAATTTAGCATTTAGGAATACAAATTATGAAATTATTTAATACTAGCTTTTGCTCACGACTTCGGTCCCGTTATGTACGGACGGACATTAACCCACGGGAACGTTTTTATATTCAGACATGTGATGCCGCCATAATTTATAGTATTTCATCTTAAGGTTATCTCTAATCTCGAACACTAGCAATATTAATGGATAATCTCTGTTTAACCCTTTTTTTTTTTTTTTTTGGTGGGTGGGAAATCATCAAATGACCCCCCCCCCGCTCTGGGCAGAGCGGAAGGGAGTGTCAGACTCTTACTGACTAAAAAAGATGGGTTGCACTCCGGGAGTGCCGGCAGAAGTGAAAACTTGATTATAACAACGTTTTTTATAACAACGCCCTCTAGTAGCAGCTAAAAAAACTGTCGCGCCTACCAGTAACAGTGTTCTCTGTATCAATGCATCATTTTAGTTTTCAATATCAAAGATAGATGGCGCTTTGTGCTAGCGCCATCTACCAGCGGTCTCTCACAACAGTTACTCATTGCATTTGCTAATGTACTTTCTACTACATTCTACAAGATGTCGCTAGGAGTTATAAAACCACGATCATGTTCCAAACTTTCAACTATGAATCTTTCTTTCTCATGTTGTAAATGCCCAACCTGGTGTCAGAGTTTTATTTTAAAATTTATTTAATAGATTTGTCAGCTTTATCCCTAAAGCATTAGGTTCAAAGTTGATTGGAAACATTTAAAAATTTCTTTAAATGATTTTAAACCATAAAATGTTGAAGGTTAAGTTCAAAATCGTCTACTGTCCATCCGTCTTACGCTTTTTCCAAATTTCTTTAAATGATTTTAAACCATAAAATGTTGAAGGTTAAGTTCAAAATCGTCTACTGTCCATCCGTCTTACGCTTTTTCCAAATTTCTTTAAATGATTTTAAACCATAAAATGTTGAAGGTTAAGTTCAAAATCGTCTACTGTCCATCCGTCTTACGCTTTTTCCAAATTTCTTTAAATGATTTTAAACCATAAAATGTTGAAGGTTAAGTTCAAAATCGTCTACTCTCCATCCGTCTTACGATCAGGTCACGTGTCCTGACGCGAGTGTCCTGACGCGGGTTTAAGATTTTATACCCATTACAGAACAATTTTTTTAAAGTGCTCAACGCCGCTAAAGAAGTTTTCACTTCAAAAACCACCCATGTTCCTTCTTTGGCCCTTTATGTTCCAGGGCCGCAATATCTCTTTCGAACAGTCCCGCAGCCCTGGCAGGCATCGGCCCTTGCGGGCCCCTCCCGTTTGCTGACAACTCTTTGAGGCGCGCGTGGAACACGAACGCGCCGTCGACACGGCCTGCCCATCGTCATACGACGGACGGACGGCGAGCTAGCCCATTACTCGCCGTCCACAGGCCCGCGCCTACGGTGGCCGAGAGCCATCACGGCGTGGCCCCCGACGCCCGGTGCTTCTCCTCCCGCGGCGGCTGGGACGTGAGGCTGAGGCTGAGGCTATCTCCCTCTCACGTCCCGCCACCTATCTCTGTTTAACCCTAAAGTTCTAATAAATATGTAGCGAACTGCAGCTGGTCATTTAACAATTTAAAATGGTCTAGATCTGATACCTTTTATATAGTCATTGCCAAAGCTATTTGTCATGCAAGAATACTTCTTGTTTTTAATTTATCTGGAGTAGCCACAGCATGTCTTCTGATTTAATACTTCTCTATTATAATAGGTCTAACTATGAAATTGCCGTTTTTAGGGTTCCGTACCCAAAGGGAAAAACGGGACCCTATTACTAAGACTCCGCTGTCTGTCTGTCCGTCTGTTACCAGGCTATATCTCATGAACCGTGATGGTTACACAATTGAAATTTTCACAGATGATGTATTTCTGTTGATGCTACAACAAAAATTACTGAGAAACAAAATAAAAAAGATTTAAGTGGGGCTCCCATACAACAGACATGATTTTTTTTGCCATTTTTATAGACAATGATACGGAATCCTTCGTGCGCGAGTCCGACTCGCACTTGGCTGGTTTTTTTTCTCACATTTTGTTCTGTTTGTAACTTTGACTTACCTGTACCTATTTACATTTTTTCCTAATTCCATTTTTATTTACGCTTACGCTCTCCTACTAATAAACACGGAATAAAGTTATACCAGGAATAACAAAGGAATAACCACATTTTTATTCACCCCTGTTATGAAAAGTACATAAATATCCTCGGTAACCTAGTGGTCGCAAGCCCTACTCTAAACACCCAGTCCTACGATACCCAGATCCGGTATACTGAGAATGGGTTTATACTACTTTATACGGCCAGAAGAAAGAACAGGGTGTAAAGTTCTTCATCCCCCATAGAAAAGGGAGGATCCCACCACAGTAACCCATCACATAGGCTTTTCCATCAGGAATTTCTCAGTACTAGCCGGGAATCTAGATTTGGGTCCGTTTGATGGCAAGAACATTAGGTAGGTACTGCCGAAGTGGTATTATAAGCACACGTCTACATAACCTTTTGGGGATTAACTACGAACTCAAGGCGTGTGTTTTGCCCTCCTCCTATTACATTACACTGCCATTTAGACAGCTTTATTATCCTGAACTGGAGTGATCAAAACTCTCGAAATAAAACAGCCATGATCATACTAAATGTGTATTTAATCTTAGTTTTATAACATAGTGGTTGTTAACAACATAAAAGTGGTTAAATAATAGTAAACTATTACTGGCCGTTTGTCGGGCACGGGGTCACAGCACTTCCTACTTCACAGCATTTCATAATGGAGATTAGTTCTGCCAAAATGTATGAACCCACATTCACATTTCTCCTGTTTTCCAAAGAATTGTTATGATTGGATAGTTGGCGATTACTGGATAATGTTATATAAGTACCCGATTTATAATAAAGTATTTTAGTTAGCTCATTTTGGCAGACCGCAAAAACCACTTTGGTCTCAAAGATTTTAAAAAGGAAACTTATGTAATTATAATCACACAATAAGAACGAAAAAAAAACAGAAAAAGAAAACTAATAAAACTTAAAATCATCAATGGTCCAACGATTCGAGCGAAAGCAGGTAGGTAATCAAAGTTACAGCTATCTAGAAAAATCGAAGTCTTTAATTATAAAGATAAAGTAGGTCGATCTGAAATCTGCTTATTCATACATTAATTACAATTATTATTCACGGCAATAGTATCCCAACGTCTTCTTTTCTTGTTTTAATCAGACTGTCTCGGATATGCTGTATGGTTTGGAGTCAGGGCACGCGGGAGGAACCTCCTCCTTCAGCGCCCTCATGCCTTTTAGCGTGTTCTTCACCACATCGTAAGGAGCTGAAACAAAATTAAATCATCAAATTATTTTTACGCAACTACTTAACACTGTTAGCGCCATCTGTCGATTTTAATATGAACTAAATGTGTAAAGAAAAAAAACGCATGATTAACGTAAAAACATCACGGTTGTTGATAAAGGATGAGCCCTTCTGTTTAAGTCCCATGCTATTCATGGCAAGCCTAAATAGACGATCAACCGAAACTATAGACCAATGGGGCTGCTATTTTTAGCATAAACTTGAAAATCTTGTTTTTAAAATGGCATGTGTGTACAAAGAGTCTTGATCTGCTTTACGTGAGCCAAACATCTTCTAAAGCCCTCATATATAACGCTAGCAATCATGGTCCGGTTTCCCCAAGGAACTCTGAAACGAAAACTGAAGAGAAAACTGGTTGAAAATGAATGTAATGTAATGTAATTTCTCGCCAATAATGGCACATTTTTTATATTATTTTTCTTTACAGGTAGTATGTGTACGTGTAAGTGTGCTGAATTTACAGGCAATAGGAACTTATTTTTCATTTGCCTTCGTCATACAAATTTTCAATAATACGGTACCAAAAGATTTTGCGGTTACTGTCGAAATGCCAGTCAGAGTCAAACAGACAGTGTTCTTTACAAAAAAACACGTTGATTGACAAACTTAACAAGTTTAAAGGCACCAATATGTATGTACATATATGTATAGTAATATTTTCTGGGTTTGACGTATACTATTACGCATTACGCATTCAATTACAATGATGTTAAAAATACGTACCTATTACGAAAACATCTGAATCTACTTCCTTAATATTATGTTAGTATTTTAACACCGATTAATTTATTAATATACCTAACAATTTACTATTCGAACTACTGTCTATGGAGGAGAATAACGGCCACACGAATATCGGAATTGAATATACACAGTGAATTTTTCAAGTGGACGTGGATGGCCAAATCAGAAACTCAAAGGAGTTTTGAGCCCGATTTTGATGAAAACTATAACTGCATCATTGGTTTTTTGAAAAATCCCAGGCCAGGAATCGAACCCGGTGATTTTGGAAAAAAAAACACGTATACTGTATTATTACCAGGGTTGGGCAGTCTTTGAAATACTTGTAATTAAAATACGTAGGCAATTGAAATACAAATACGTATTTGGTATTTGTATTCCAATTACTTCCTAGGTAATTTGTAATTCGTATTTCAAATACCTGACAGCGAAGTAATTTGTAATTAGTATTTCAAAATTCAAATACTTGAGGCTTCAAAATACATTTTAACATTAAAATACATTTAACCTTCATTTAGCGATCGTGAGTGTGAGTGCGAGGCGAGAGTGCAATGATGGTAAAGCAGCTATTAGAGTTGGCAACACAAGTTTCCTTTAGCAGGTTTTATTTACTCTCCAACAAGAGGCTGTTTGTCTGACAGTACATTTAAAAATCTAGTGTTCATGAAAGGAAACTGGTTTTACTGATTAATTAATCTTGTTTTCCTCCACTTTTCAGCCCATGCTAGTCTAGATTACTTATTTTGTAATATGTAATTTGTATTTTGTATTTAAATTCAAAATAGCTAAAATACTGTATTTTGTATTTCAAATACCTTACTTAAAGATATTTTGTTTTTTAATTACTTGCGATACTGTATTTTGTCATTTGTAGGTATTTCAATTAAAGCAAAGCATGTATTTTGCCCAGCCCTGATTATTACACCATTCAAGAGTGTCGCTGTTATGGACCAAGTGATAAATTGGGCATTATACATAATGCCTGAAGAAAGAAATGACTTATTATTATAAAACATAAAATAAATTAAAGTTTAAGCAATCAGTCTCATTATTTGGCATAATTAGCATCTTCTTTAGCTTTATTATCAAATGTCCTAATTATCATGTAGCAATATAATAATGACCGTGCAATGTGATAAATAATGAAGTTAAGATAGCATTAATCACTTTGCCCGATAGAGCTAGACATTATACATAATGCTCGGACATTATGTATAATGCCCGCATTAATCACCTGGTCCATAACATCGCTAATAAGGATCAACTACTGGATATACGGAAAACTAAAAGTAAAGATATAAATAACTCCATTAAATCTCGATGAGAGTGCATATTTTTACAACTTCAGATACTTTTGCAATGTTGGACAATTTTGTTACAAAATCTTCGAATGTGAGTCTTCGAACTTGGAGAGTTTGTACACATTGAATTTCATCACGATAAAATATCAGACACCAAAATAGTGTTTCACAATGTCCGACAGACCTCAAGCGTCGGTACGGTGCAGCAGCGGGGTAACGAAATTCGACTGACTCTCCAAGGTTCAAAGCATAAGGCATAAGTCTCACCGCCGCCCACGAGGCAGCGATTAGCGATAGACTATTTTAGCGCTCAAAATACTAACAAAAGATGGTGTCAGTAAAAGAGATAAAACCAGTCATAGGGGTGGAAAATTGTATCACGGACTTCGATTGTCATTATGACCCGTATTTGTTTTGTATACGTAGGTATTTAGTTGGCGGGCGACTGTTCACTCCTGACGAGAACTCTGCCAAAAACAAACTAACTCCTTTTTAGGTACCTCAAAAAGAAAAACAGAACCCTTATAGGATCACTCGCGTGTCCGGCTGTCTGAAACTACTGGACCGATCGAGTTGAAATTTGGTACACATTTATGTAAGTCGGTGACCCAAAAACGGACGTGTAGGTACCGTAAATTAATGAATTTTAAACATGGGGCCACTTGGGCCCCCGTGTTTTAATTTGATTGTTACCTTCCGTCTGTTGCACACTTGTAGTGCTCAGCTTCCCCAGAATATTTAAGTACTTATTATTATACTTACAGGTATATGAATCGGAATACAAATTACAAAGATACTTTTTAGGTAAGTATTTAATTAAAGGAGTTATTTAACTATTGCCCCTGAAAAGTTAAACTTCTCGTAGGGATCTAATAGGTACATCGTTTTCGTATAGGATATACCTAATACAACATGTGTTACCTAGTTCGATGCATACCTACCTACATTTTAAACAAATACGTAAATATATAATTATGAATTTTCATACATGTTATTACCCTAATCCACCGAGCCTTCACATTATATCTAGGTACATATGCAAGAAACAAAAACTATGTATTTCTAACAAAATGGTGTCAAGAAACAACACACACATCATAACGAGAAGCGTGTAACCGCATGAGAACAATTAAATTACAATAACAATGTCCCAATCGTTGACTCAATGGCGGTGCGATCGTTAATATAAACTATTTTTATTGCTCTTTTCATAATCGAACTATAGGTACTTTTTTTTTACAAAGTTTTTACATTTAGCCAGATTTTTAGCATTAACATGGTGATACCTGTACATATAATATAGGCAATGGTTGTTCCTACATTTATCTTTCAGTGCGTGGCCAACATCCGAGCTTACACCGCCGCCATCCATTTAAGCATAATCAGCCTATAATGTTGTCCACTGCTGGGAGACAGACCTCCTCTCTACGAGAGCGAATAGGCTGTTAAGTAATCCACCACGCGGGGCCAGAGCGGGTTGGTAGATGTCACAATATAATAATAATAATAATATAACATTTATTGCAGAAACTTGTTCCATAGGTTTTTGTTAGTAATACAGCTTACATAACTATGTTAGTACCTATACTTACTTACAACTACTCTAATTCAAATATTTTCCTGCAGCATCAGACCCGCTGTTATGCATACGGGTCCAATACTCCAGGAAAACTCCGTCTAGTCTATTCCCAATCACCTTCAGGATGCTGTTGGTACTCCCCCGAATCCTGCGTAACAATGATGCCGTTCGTTTCCGCATAATTGCTGAAAAACTGTCGACAGCCGATTCAGCAAACATACCTGACGCGCTACAAAATCGCGGTAGCCCCAACAACACCCGGAAAGCGTTGTTATACTGGACACGAAGAGCGTTGTAGGCCCTCTGCGTGTGTCTAACCCACAGGCTGCATGTATAAAATGACTGACAATACGCCCTAAAAAGGGTGGTCTTAACCGGTCTCGTACATCTAGCAAACCTGCGGGCCAACATATTGCATCGGACCGACAACGCTCTTCGTTCCCGTTCCATATCCTGGTCATCACATAAATCCTCAGCTACTACGTGGCCAAGGTACTTAAAAAACGACACTCTGTGTATGGCTACACCATACAAGAATACCGGCGGTACTTCTCTGTTCTTTTTTGCCCCGAACACCATGAAAACACTCTTCTTCACATTGTACAAGAGGCCGTGAGTCATGGCGTATCTCTCACAAATCTCAAGCAATCGCCTGAGTGCCTCAATCGAGGGACTCAGCAGCACCATGTCATCTGCGTAAGAAATGCTGTTAATAACTGTTCCATCTATCGAGCATCCAACCCCTATGCTGCTGAGTTCCCCGATCAACTGATCGACATACAAGCTGAAGCTAATATGTCTTCGAATTTTTGGTTATAGGACATGCCGGTTTCCTCACGATGTTTTCCTTCACCGGGTTGAGAGACAATTTCTGCGGACCAGCTGACAAATTTAATGTTTATCAACAATTAAACAACGTCCTCCTGACAGTGCCATTCATACCAATATGGACCCCATAATGCGACCCTGCGGGACACCCGAGGACCGATCATTAGATAAAGAAAATATTCAAGTATAAAAGTGTTCTGTTATTAAGAAACAGTATCAATAGCTTTTGAGCAAACGACTCAAAGGTGACCTTTTAAATTATGATGACCCTTCAGCTAAGATTCTGTTGACCCCATTCGATTCGGATTTGTCAATCAAGTGAGTCGAGTATCGGTAACATTGACGACCTGTAAAAGGTGGCTTAGACAAACGAGATGAAGAAGACGGAGAACAGCTAAGACAGGGTATAGTGGAGCAACTTGGGAGACACTTGTAGACACTTGTGGACATCGATAAGCAGAGTTGATTGAATTACAAAAAGTAGGTAAGTTCTCATGATGCTTATAGGCTGCAGTGATAAAGGGAAGTATAGAATATAGGAGTTGCAAATATTTTAGATTAGTCACGTAATCATCTACCCATACCGTAATCATATACCAATTATCATGCTTATCATGAACTCTTTGGCCGTTTATAGACATTATTTAGCACGGGTTTGACTTAGACATAGGTACAACGAACAGACGAAACCAACACTTGAAGCAGTTTTGTGAAAAATTAATATCTATATCTGATCATACTAAGTTAATTGTATGCAAAGACAAATGAATCCAAACTGGTTAATGTTGTTTCATTAAAAGTGGCTAGACATGTTTTTTTATGCCTCTCTCTAATTTCGTTGCTTAAAAGTCATTCTATATTTAAGTAATGCCACGTCCCCTTCTTGTGTTTTGTTTCGAGTTAATCTCCGACATTAGGAGATCCAGTGTCTTTTTCTCAAACCCTATTGCTTTTGTGAGAGATTTATGATTGGAAATCATCCGTACCGATATAAATCATAGATATCAATTCACTTATGGTGCCAAATAAAAACGATCTCATACTTTCATTAACCTTAACCCTCCTACTAAACAGAATAAAGTTATTCCAAGTCTAAACCCATGAAAATATATGGTTATTCCTTTGTTATTCCTGGTATAACTTTATTCCGTGTGTGGTTAGAGTACAGTGACGTGGTGAATGTTTTGCGTCAGGAAATAAGAATACGCATACATTAAAATGACTAGAAAAAATACACTGTGTCGCTGTCGTGTAAACAAAATACATAAGTACGATCAGACAATGTAGGTAATTACATACCAGACCACATTCTTAGCCGCCTTTTAGACCCCTCATTCTCATACGTGCACAGTCTGATAATATCGAATACTGCTAGGAAAGTTAAGAATATAAGTAAACTGTACACAATTAGTTGTAACATGGCAACTACGGTAAACACAACGGCACGAGTCGCCTCGCCGACGACAATAATACAACTAATAAAGAAGGTATGGTAAAATACTGGTTTTTCAAGACCAAGAAATACGTAGTCTTGAACTTGAAATCTTTATGGCTTTACTCAGTTTTTCAGCTTTATAGTAATAGTCATATGGATTGAATTTACGCGTAACTAAACCAACCCGCACACTAATTTCTAAAGATCGGTAGTATCTTCACGCCTATTATGTAGTTGTTCCCTCAGAGATAGGTCATGCGTAAAACATAATTTCCAACGGAAGGGCTAATAGTGCGTAACTCTAAAACTTTAATAATATGTTATAAAATATTATTATGAGGTAGTATTAGCCGAAATGTATGCCAATGTCAATTGCATATACCGATTAAGGTAAGGTTGTGTTTTTAAGTGTAGTAAATAATAAGACGCGGCCTCTACGACCTTGCTATCGGATATACTGACTCTATTTCCGCAGTTCTATTTACATTATGATAGGCTGTCCATGGTGAAGCTCATTTGGAGTTCTCATTTATGTTTTGAGTCCTCTTCAAGAAACTTATACACTCCCTCTCTCTCTTTTCTCTTTCTCTTAGTCTGGTGAAACAGGTGTTTATCTGTGCCTTTTAAAAAAATATACCAATAGATTTTGAGATTTTGCAGAAAATAAGCCATAAATTTCTGAACGATTTTTTTTTGACATTGACATTGGTTTGTGCGTTCCATTCCGTGGATAGTCACCAGTCACCTGCTATTTTTTATTGATCTTGAAATCGATAAGGGAACACCAAATAATATACAATGCTTTTTGAATTTAAGCTTTGTTACAAATTTCAAATTATCACTACAGTGAATAAAATCAGATTTATTTAAACATTGATGCGCAGTTACATGTTTGAAATAACTACATTCGTACAGTTGGAATGACATCAATTCTGCCAGTGCCAAGTTGACAAACGAATCAACGAAAACGACAATTTCACGACGATCTTTGTGAAAAACGTAAACAAAAATATACCATTTTGTTGCGTATCGACTCATAACTCTCAATCATCATGGAGAAAGAATTAGACAGAGTAGTTGAAGAGATAATGTCGACGTCTAACGTGTGTGGTTGCCTGGTAGCCGACCACCAAGGGCTATGTTTAGCTGCTAAAGGTACAGCGCACGTTGACTCAGCGGGAATTGTGGTCGCGATATCGGAACAGGCGTGCAAGATACAGCCTAATCTGAAGCCGCCCACTGTCTGCCTGGAGACGGATAAGAAGCAATGTTTAATTCAGCGACACGGAACGATCACAGGAGCGATAATTAAACAGAAGTCATAGTAAGCTTTGTTGTTATCTTTAAAATATGGATTGTTACTTTGTACTGACCATCTGGATTAGATAACTTCCTCTTCCACGCAACAATTTCCTCATTGCTGTTGGATGTGGTCCTACCACATCATTTGATGATAAGCAAAATACGCGCTTTGGAGGTGGAGTTGCACATACCAGCCAATTATACAATAAAATATTTGACAATGGTTTCTTGAATGTGCTAGTCGAATGTACACTGTCATAACATAATGTCCAAAATGGCATTAAATCTGACCTAAATACTTGTCACGCCTGACTACAGGTTCTATCAGCTGTTACTTATGGAATGAATGATGTTAAGCAAATTAAAATGGTAGCTTTATATTGATCAGGAATTAAAAGTAGTTTCCACACAAATACTTGTCTATTTCTGTGTTATAAACAGTTGTTTTTCTTTTTCAGATTTTATAAGGGAAGTATTGTAACTTCTAGAAAGACTGTATGGAAATAGTCCTTGGCATGCCACCAATCAGAGTCTATCACTGATTGTGAGAAAAATATCTCATCAGTTTTTGTTATTATGCTAAATAATTATTATAAAAAAATGTATGTACCTCACTACTTAAATATAAAAGTAATGTAACTAGTGTATTTTTGTAAATAAAGACTATGTTATAAATTTGTGTGCTTTTTTGTCAGTTCTTAACCGCAAAGTAATTCTTAAAATTTATATTTTACTTTTAAAAACACTTTCACACACCAAATGATACTCAAATGCACAAGGAAATCACATATTAGGTCACTTATCAGTAGTTATCAGGAACATGGATGGAACCACACTTGCTTAGTGAAGAATGATTTTGAAAGCAACTAAGAAGTCCCAATCTCATAGACGTAACTACTCTTTTGTTCGAAACATACTGAATATATAAACCCGCGTCTTTTCCCCACGTCGTAGATACTACAGAACACTAACTCCTGGGATCCTTACATACTCCTTTTGCTTCTTCATACACGCACCCGCACGCCCGCGCCGGCTGAGAGTATCACGCACCTGACCTATCAGAAAAAAATTGTATCCTAGAAACGTGACAGGATTTTCTCTCATCCAAATTTTTTTGTATTTTACCAGCTATTGGTTTTACTACAGGTTAATAGTTACAGGTTTTATGCATGGCTGTTATTTCGTATATTAACTAAAATGTCAGAAGTTTGGCAGGTTAAATAATTCAAACCCCTTTGACATCCTAATGTGACTAAACTAAAGAACCTTTCTGGCACGCTCAGCCTAGACAATGTAGTTAAGCCATCGGGGGGTAGATAATCAGTGTTGCATGCGGGCGCTCAAACAGCTACCGGCCGTTCTGAGAAGAACATATAAGGTCAGTGTATGTCCTTCTACGCGGCGTCATCCCGGTGTTTCCACAAACATGTAAATACTTTTCAAAACATGAAAGCACAAAATAAAACACCAAATTCAATATACACACATTTATTACAGATATGCTTTCCTAAATATAACATGAACTTGACGAGAACAACTGCAACCGCTTACACTATACAACTATGCATACTCTTAGCTCTTACTGTAGTGTTACAAACAATTTTTACTATTTACTACTTGGTTTCAGTGCAGGGATAAATACTATGCCTTTTACTCTTGGATTTAACTAGTTATACATACTCTTGTTTGGGGTCATCATTGATCAGAACAACAGGAGATAAATTTGAATATATTGTATTATGTAGCTATATATTCAGGTAAAAGGCCGTTAGGCATAGCCGCACATACACAGCATGTGACTAAACTAGAGCTGCCATACGTCCCGGTACGCCGGGACATGTCTAGGGTTTGAAACATTGTGTCCGGTCAATAAGGCGTTTGTCCTGGTTCAGTTGGTTGACCTACCAGAACAGAATCTTTAAACTCCGCCCCTAAGACGACCCACTAACCAGTGAAGATAGAAAGCAGTTTTTGGCCACAGCTATGTTGTCAATATATGTATAAGTACCTATATACTGTAGGTACAGGTGTTGTGATTTCTGTCATACTTATTAATATAATTTTCCAGCCGTTTAATACTTTTAACTGCCACCAGTACTTTTAACTGTCAATCATCAGGTGCCTTTGTTAATTCAGCAATTCATGATGTAGAAACAACTTTCCAAAAAGGTTTATTCGTTTAAAAATTTGACTACACAGTGCAATCTTAAATGGTAATACTTTTATCTCTGCACTAATCCTAAGTATTCAAGCAACATATTAATTAACGATTTCATCTCAAGTAACTTTCTAACTGAACATCCAACTAACCAAGTTGCAAGTGTTTTAGGCTAAGCAAGAATGTATATCAACTTATCAATTTAATCATAGCATATACTATATACAATCTCAACGTAAATTCTTATTATAACAATTAATTCGCTTAATATACATAAATAAATCGATGCATGTAAAAATCATGATGTATCTAATTAAAAAATATTCAATGTAAATAAGGAAGCACATGCCACATAGCAATCAATCATTCCAATCAGTGTTGCAAGTTCATAAATAAATATTTAATCTGTTCCTGTTTTTTCAAACTGGCAACACTTCATACAAATTCAAATAAAAAAATCGTTCACTAAAATATTGGCTGTGTGTGAGCAAAAATGTTAAAAACTAGCAAATTTATTACCTAAGACTAGGGCCTTTCTTATACACAATAATACTTACGCAGTCAACGTGGCGTTTTAAATTGTTATTTTACAAAAATATCTTGCAATTACAGTAACAGTGATAATTTAATCTATTCATATTGTTGCAGAACATTTATCTAATGGCTATGTGTTAAATATTATCTTAAAATGTGTCCATTATCAGTAGAATCAACCAGTCCTGCTATGTAGAAAGTTTTATAACAGTGAGTAGCACAGTTCTAAAGAAAAGTATCTTTTTAACACAATATTACAGATCCGGTTGTTCAACCGTTGATAAATATACTATTACTTCATTAGGGACCAAAACACGTATTTTAAGTATTGTAGTAAGTAATGTTACAATCTCTAACCCTCGTATATAATTGGTTAGGGATTTATTCCGTGTAGTATCTCAAGTGCGACCCACTACACTTAACATTATCTAAACACATGCAATCTTAACGAATTTCCATTACAATGTCTTAGACCACCAACAGCAGGAACTACATAGTCCTATATATTGAGGCATGCAAGATATAATTATATTTAGAAAACAAGAAAGAACCCATAAATTCAGTACGATTTCGGAATGCATACGTTCGATATTAGGATTCCAATGCCTTGTCAAAACAGGTGATAACTTCAACTCAATCGCAACTGGCGCCCTCTGCATTCAGATGTGCGAACTTACCTTTTCACACAAGCTTTAAAAACATATTTTTATGAAGTAAACCATCATTGCAACGCAAAGGAATCCTTTTCTAATGTCTTTCACAAACACAGCTTTATAAAAATGCTCCCGAAACAAATCACAAGTTCATAAGAATTACGATATGATGAAATACAAAGATTTAAACCGTTAGATTTGTCTCATAGAAGAAGCTCGCATATGCCATCGGCATATACGATATTCGGTAAGAGTGAGGGAGACAAAGCTGTTCTGTCATTATCAACGAAACAGAAATGTGAATATTTCTTGACGCGGTAGAGCGTTTCTAACGTTTTAAATCTTTGATGAAATATCAGAAAGTCTAGCACGAAGGAAGGCGTAGCTATACAATATATTCTATAGTAACACTTTACATAAATGTCAAGAAAATTTCGCTAACTATTATGCTAAGTATCATTAATTTGGATCAAACTCTTTTTCACGACGTATGACCGCACAATACCATCCGTACAATTTTAATTTTAATAAAATAACTGCCTATCATCAATATGGACGAAAATAAGATACAATATGAGCAATAATATAATTCATTTAATGATAATATTTGTGTGACCACAAGATTATAACAATTTACTAAAGAAAACAAGTTTATAGAAAATCTATTCCAGCCAGGATACTGTGAAGATATGTATGAAATAGAGACGTTTTATATTTCTTCTTAGAGGACAAAAATGATTAGTAATTTTACCCGACGGTAGATTAATCGACCATAAAGGCTGATTTACATATGCAGTAGCCAAATAGCGAGTTAAGTCCCCAGACATCTATACGAGGTGCTTCCCAATGAGAAACTGTCACTTTAAGTCTGACATATATCTTGCTACCAACTACTTAACACATGCTAATGTAATTCAGCCATAATTACGTTACAAGTGTTTGATTAATCTATTCCATTGCCCCCTAAGATAGATGATATAGGGAGTCAATGAAATCCCTAACACATTTCTATCCTCATCAAAAGTAATAAATCGTCAAAAGAACGTAAACATGAGCCACCGGGCACCTTTCTCCTAAAAAATTAACATTAAACAATTAATTACACTATTAACAGCCCTCGACTACGTTACCATTACAACTCTCTACCTAACAAATGAATAAATATGGAGTCAAAGGATACATCTTAGCTCAAGGTACAAGATTTTCTCCTAAAATTTATATTATTATAATATAAACGCCGTGACTTCAAAATTGACATAGCGATTAACATGGATTTCATAAGGCCGCGTCGTAATCAAAGCGAATCTTACGCGAACAGACGACCGAAGCGCTCATTTTGCTCGCCGAACCCATACGCGTGGTTACGCCGCCGACAGAGGGCGCCTTTCGTTATTTTGGACAAGTTTGTGGCATTTGGTCACAACGATCGTGTGTTCCCACGACCCATCGATTTGGTTAGGACGCCCCGTAATAATTATGACGAGACAAAATCGTCTGTAACATTAGGTTTTTATATAAACTTTATTTTGAAGCCACTTTACAGTTATTCGATTGACCATCAAGACAATCATGTAAATAAATTATTCCCCGACAAAATTGTTTGAGGTTCACTTTTATAGATTTCAAACGCATTGGTCCTTTATTATGAACATGTTATTATTAAAAAGACCACTTATTGCAAAACAGCCTCTATTGCAACCAACATAATATCTATTTTAGTTTAATCTCCACTCTTGGGCCAAGCGATATGGTACAATATGTCTAGTATAATATGTGCTTATTTCATAAATCTCTATAGATATAACAAATAATTGAATATTATAATACATGCTGAATATAATCATAGACAAGAATATTAACTATCTACAAGCAGAATGAAATAAAAAAAGTTGGCAATCCTATTATTTTGTATGGAGGACACTGATTTTTATATTGGCAACACTAAAGTAAGTAGTGAATATTGTTAAACGCCACGAACGGTTTTTTTTATGAATGGTTACATTTAAACCATTGATTACAGACGCCATTAAAGTCTTTATAGGGATTTGTATGCGCTCCGTAGTACCAGAATACGAACACAATTAGTATACACAGTTATTTAGAAACAGCAGTCATTTTAATAGTATGCCCAAAATATCGATATAAATATTTTGGGAGTTCTGAAGCACTCCCAGTTGAAAAGAATTTTATAAAATATTGGTTAAATTATAAACTATGATTAACATTTACAGTCACCATTTAGAAATCGACTAATTTACATACGGGCTTATCATGAACTCGAAAAACTTGTTTTTGTTCGAACAATCACAAACTGTACCCTACACAAACCCCTATTGTGTGAAATTATGCTTACACACTCACACGAGTCACCATTTGACAGTCTCCATCTCTTTCTAACATTTACAGGGGTCTCATTGCTAGAGCGAGAAGCCAGGTCGCGAGCATCCACACTCATTCGCATCGAAAGCGCTTTCAAATGAGAATAAAATTCTTTCAGTAATAGAAAGAGAAATAGGTACAAGGAAATGGTTTTCGGGGACTGTACCACCATTTCTTGGAAGTGAGGAAAGAGATGGACACACACACTGAAGTAAGATTAAAATAATACTGCGATAAGACGTGGTACAATCTCTGTGCGTGTTCAAAATATTTCTGTTTGTACTGCTTTAAAATGAGTAATAATGGGGAAGATCCGTCGAAGCTCATTGTAGATGGCGTAACCATAGCTAGTTCTCAATCTGACCAATGAGGTCAAGCTATTTTGAAATATAAAACTGGCTTGTAACTAGCTATGCTAGCGCCATTAGTTTCACAGTTACCGTCCCTATTAATAATTATCAAAGTTCATGAAAAGCCCCTGCGTTCGCTACGAAGTACTAGGAGCGCATATCCTGAAGGAGACTCACGTAGTCGGCCTGCGGGATAGCCGGTGAAGTTGAATGCTGATTGGCGCGATCACTTGCGCCCGGGAACGCCGGTGAAGCTGATTGGTTGTTCGTTTGTGACGAGGTTGGCGCGAGGAGCGCTGGTTGGCTGGCCCGCACCCGCCTCTAAGTTAGCCGCCGACGTCCTCATGTCATCTATAGATCCTCTGTTGAGAATAATTTGATTATTATTATGTTTGTTCTTAAATACGCGGTGTAAGGCATCGCTTTGCATAATGTTCCTATGAATTCAGCACATGATTCCAAAACCACCAGCGTAGAAAGGGGATGGAATATTCTTGTATAAAGCCTGGTTTACCTAACTTCCGTTATTTAATTTGATTTTCAAAATAGCGGCTACGTATAAAAACCAGAATTAATCAATAGCTGGTATCTAATCAAATCTTCTAAATCATTACGGCTCCGTGATATAAGCTATCAAAGTTAGAATCTTCGCCATCAGTACAATTTTGATAGCTTATATTTCGAAAATGTGATGCTTTAGAAGATTTTGCCTCTTACAATACTTGTTTGAAATGATAGGTTTTATGAGTGGTTGCCATTTTCGGAACGGAAGTTAGGCAGGCCAATTAATTCAACCCTTTTTCGTCGGTTTAACTATGACTTAAAAAAAAATTGCTGTTTCATACACAATACAAGTACACGGCCAAAATGTTTGGAACAGCTGATATTTTTATAACCGACTAAAATGTCTAAGCTGGTGCGTTTAACTAGAATAATGTACTGAATCCATGGTAACAGTAGTTTTGTACGTCGATGTTCCTCACACTGTGTATTTTATATTGAATGTTGTGAACATGTGAACATAGAGTAGTAAGAAAATGGAGTGCAATATTAATATTTTATGAACAAACCCCATTTTTTCAATTTGTGCAAAGGCAGGAAAGTGGAATCCTCTGCTTGATTCTAGTAAGGTTTATTAAACTAGCGAAATAAAGATTTAAAACAAGTTGTCACCTACTAATACGTCACAAAAAAAATAGAAATAGAACAATATGGTACGAAGAACAAAACAAAATTGTGCTCCCAAATGCTGAAAAAAGAAACCCTGTGCAGTACAAAAAACAAAGAGAAATGAAAAGGAAATTATTCGAAGCAGGAACATGCAACAATAAGAATCAAGTCATAGTCATATTTTAATAGAAACAACCAATCCAGAAAAAAACATCTTTTTCAAGTTCGCTTTGACGCGGAATCGGCTTGAGCCAATCAGAAAGAGCTTAATGTAAGCTAAACTTAATAGAAGCGAAAAATACAGCATTCGCTCGTTTCGATTAGGACGACGTGGTTCGACACCCCGTCGATAACTGTGGTCAGATCATTCCCTAAACACACAGTATCATATACAGTCGCCAGCGCATCAAGTTACTACAAACTGTCAAATTTTCTCATTCGTCTTTGAACTTAACCATCAACATGTTATGGTTTAAAATAATTTGGAGAAAATTGTTTGTGGTATCTTGATATGCTGGCGACTGTACATTTGTGCCGGTATCTCATAACGCGTTGTTAATTTTCCAGCACGTACATATTTTTATTAAAATCGACCATGACTTCCAGCACCATGCAATCCCTAGCAGACAATAAGCAAAGACGAAACACTAACACCCAGTTTCTGGAACGAAAATCAACACTGGAAGAAATTTTAACCGCTCTGATTGGTTGAATGATTTATCAACAGACAATCGTATTACTGGAGCCGCGTTTAGTTACCATTTTAAAAAGTCCTGTCAAAAATCCGGACGTCTGCAAAAACATCCAGAAATTTTACATTTTAGATCTTTATTTTTTAAGTAAGTACTTACAGAATTCTTTATATTTGAAAAAAGAATCCTCGCTTGCCGGAAAGTTCGGACAAAGTCAAGACGGGGCAGAAACCCGGACATGGCATCTCTTCGCGCGTGCTTGAGGATGCGCGAGCGCCCAATTTTATATTTAAACACAATACTGATACAGTTCTTTATTCAGTGACATCAAAAATTTCGCGAGTTTTTTTCCGCTTGTTGGAAACGGACCACCACCCTTACGCGTCGATCATTTTCGTTCGAAAAAGCGGGTGTTAACATGTTAGATAGATGCGTGCCTCGTTTAGTTGGGGCGCCACACGTCGGGGTCTTCCATGAGGGTGACGTTGTGGTCGTGCGAGCCCCCCATCGGAGCGCCCGGGGGCGTAGTCCCGCCCGCTGCCATCGCCGCCATGTCGTCGCGAGACCCCCTGCGCCCCGCACGCACACAACACACATCGGATTAGTTACACACTACACGCACATATATTACCTTTGACCACAGCAACCCGATAGCAACCTTATTTCCAATGTCAATAAAGATCACTGTACCAAAGACAGACATAAGATGCTCCCAGACTAAAGATGGCAAATACATAAAAGCAAGATTTGAACAAAATGTTAGACAAGTTACACCCACACCCACAAAGAGTTAGTTACATGGTTTATTTTTTAAACTAAGGGAATATCTTTACCAAACTGCTTTCATTTTATATCAAAACATCACGACTGTAATCCCTGAAGGGTTAGGCAGAGGTCTACCTGTCTGTAGTACACTCCTATTTCGCCAGTGCAATTAACCCGGTACTAATTTAAACTCCGGGGCTACTACTGATAAATTCGTGATGGAAAAGCGCAATAACATAGACCATGTTCTGTTTTGGTAAAGTTATTCCTTATATTCCAAGTGATCTGTCAAAGAGGATGTGTAATTGATGGTAAAATACCAAAAGCCGTAGACTATAGTAAAATTATTTTATATTACACAGTAAGGGTAAATAATAATGAATTGTTCATCAAATTGATACACTACGCCAATTTCAGTCTGCTGTCAAAGAATGACAGTTGTAATATAAATAAACAGAAATTTCCCTGACTTTACTTTTAGACTGACTACACATCTACGTTTCGTACCGTTATTAAACTACCCTCCATGTTGGCAAATTACTTGAGTTTGACAATATGTTAGAAACACAGTAAGTATAAAATTATTACTAGTATGAAGGTAGAACGCACACGTTATTCTCATGAAAGTAAAATATGACTGTATGTATTTGTTACGAACACCAATATGTTTCCACTCAGCAATATTAAAAAGCGAATTTCTCGTAAAATAACTGTTGCAACTTGGAAACCTATTTCGTAAAAGTACCTATGGGTTTCAAAATACACAACAACAAAAAATTACAATCAATACCTTAAGAGTGAAACACTTTTAAAAGTTGCTAAGTGTGTGTGTGTGTAATGGACTCTACACAGCAAAGCCGCTGCCGACATGGCCGACGAGTTTCGGACATGTTCAGTTGACAAGCCGCCAACAGCTCTGGTGGGTACAGTTCCTTACGAGTGTGTGTGTGTATGGATGAATGAAGGTAGAACGATACTGACTTTTTGCCGAGAGCCATCATCCCGTAGACGATGCCGGTGGCGAAGATCAACCCGCTGCCGAACCACGTGCTCATGCTGAGGAAGCACATGAAGAATGGCGGAACTGATAGCCTGGAAATTGACAGAAAAAAATACAGATTAAAACATTTGGTTTATTTAGTGAGGCAAGTGGTCACCGATGTCTATGGACAACTGCGATGGCAAAGGCATCGCAGGTCCGGTTACCATCCAACTTGACATGTATCTGAAATTGTGCATTTGCTATCGTTGATTGGTATAATTATATCTTTATTTCTTATCAACGAACCCCTCCCCCGCCGCGGGGGAGGCGGCCCACCGCCTGCGCCGCACACTCCGAAAGCTATTTCACTAGTAATTTAAGTAAATCACTATAATAAACTTGGACCGTTTTATAACTATATTCCTAGTGAGATAGTAAAGAATAGTTTTCGTATTACTATGTTACGGTATATAATTATATCCCTAGGGATATAACTATATTACGGCTTCATCTATCTTACTGCGACATACTCGTATACATCATATACGCACGCAAAATACGCGCATTGGACGTGGAGTTGCGGACACCAGCCCGTTATACAATACAATCTATACATAGACTGACAGATAATATCAACGATATATTATTTGTGAAGAATGGGTATCCACTAAGAAATGTTTTTTAGAAATTCCACCCCTAAAAGGGTGAAATGAATTTTCTGTGAAACTTTATATTCTCTGGGTCGATTGACTTGAAAATTGGTATACACACTCTTCAATTAAAATTATGAGACACGTGTATCACAATTTTTCCAAAATCGTCCCTCAAATAGGGCTTCGAAACTCACGTAGACGGCGCATGGCCCCGTTACTATTACTATAAATGCATAAGTTTGTGGAGGATGTATGTATGGATGTTTGTTACTCTTTCACAAAAACTACGGAATGGATTTGGATGAAATTTGGCACTTTGGATAATTTTTATCGCGGTAGTACGATCCCATGGAACAATTAGCGACTCCGCGCGGGGCGGACATTAGCTAGTCAACGAACATTTACTGTCAAACTGTTCCTATCAAAGAGTAAAATAGTCGTGCATAATGTGATTAGCCCAGTGCCGGCGTAAGGGCCACTGACACCCCGGGCGAAAATATTGTGGCGCCCACTTGAGGGAAGCAATATCAAGTGTTAGTTTTTTGCTGATCCCAAGAATTTCATCTTTCCTTTAGCGTTACCCAGCGCTAACGACGCGGACGTAGAAAGTTTTGTAGCTGATCTTTTTTTTATTTTTTTTACATTTTTAAATATTTTTATTCCTTTTGATTTTTTTTGTCATTCACAAATTTTTTCAAATTTCTCCTCGACCACAAACCCCCAAAAAATCCATCTAAAAAAATCTCAATAAAAAATATGCATGTGCACAAAGTGTAGAGCACAGTTTTGAGGGTTTGCACCAGGGGAGGCCAGAGACTCCAACTCCAAGACCTTGGCGCCCCCCAGAATTTGTCGCCCAGGGCCGTCGCCCCATCGCCCCCCCCCCTAACGCCGGCACTGGATTAGCCTTTTCCCAACTAATTTAGGGTCGGCTTCCAGTCTTAACGGATGGACCTGAATATTAGACCTCCACAACCACAACACAGTTACGAGAAACAGGACACCCCTTGGTAACTGATATCATACGCATCACGCGAGTGATTGTTCATTTTTGTTTTATTCCACGTTCACTTTTGATTAATTTGTGTTTAACTTCCGAGTAACAGATGCCGAATGACAAACATTGACATATCACAAAGTACAGTTTGCACGTTTTTCTACTTGAAAAATGTCACCCATTCACATGTGTACCAGATATGAACAGAATCGGTCCAGTAGATTCGGAGCAAAATGGCTGCAGCAGTCACACGAGTGATCCTATTAGGGTTCTGCTATTTCAAACAATGAACATAAAGTGGTCAGCTTAAAAGTAGGTACCTACTTAACGACTACAAGAACACCGACCTGCAATCTTGTTTTCAACAAGGAAGACGTTTACTTATTGTTTGATTAGGTACATTTCCTTACCAAAAGCAACGTACGGAACATTTTTTCTGTATTTAAATAAACTCAATTTATTCAATATATTCGCTGAACGATAACAAGAGTAAAACGTAGAGTCACGTGTTTTTCAGACAGAAGGATAACTCTATTATTTAACAGCTAACAGCGCCTACACAATGCCTCGTAAAGCATTCAATCGCGGCCGTGACGTTGCTTACAATTTGCGACGCATGCCATGAAATTTTATTGCTTCATTATTGTGACGGGGGGATACCGTAGTTTTATGTCATCACTAACATCCCGCGGCTTCGCTCGCCTAGAAGGCGGAAATTATGCCACGGGAATGTACTCGCCTGCTGGAAAGTCGTAACCCTAGTCATGAACTGTATGCGAAATTTCACGCAAATCCGTTCAGGCGTGAAGGCGACACACAACAAAGTTTAAACACTTTCACATTCAATTGACGACGACGATAAATAATCTACACTAATATTATAAAGCTGAAGAGATTGTTACTGTATTAGAATATGGGACAACACCACATTTTAGCCTATTTTGTCCCACTGCTGGACAAAGGCCTCCCCATAGCCTTCCACTCCTCTCTCCGTGCGGTTTTCTCCTACCAATCTCTCGAAAACGCCTCTAATTTGTCATTCAATAAATAAAATAGATAAGGAACAATAAACATGATATTGATTACTAACCAATACGGCAATAAATTAAACGTCATTCAAATTTGTTTTATAGAAACTATAGGTACATAGATAACAGACTGTTCCTCGGTGTGTAAACTTACCTTTTATGGCTTTGATAACACCATGAATCGTTTGAGGCGTCACGTGACTTAATGACGTGATGTGATGTGTGTACTGTCAAGAGCAATGAAATGTATACACTTAACAAAATTCAAAACCCATTTTCGATTTATCGATTAACGTTTTATGTTTTATCTCAAAGTAGAAACCGTTATTTCACGAGAAAAACGCTTTTGAATTTTGTTAACTATTTAAGTGTTTACATTTTATTGCTCGTGACTGTACTTGGAGAACTGATAAGTATACTAGGTACGTCATAGTAGTGTCGATTTACAGTTCTTTCACGGTTATCATTCCATTCTGTATCTGGAGAAGGGCGTTGTTAGCTGCGCTGCAGTTTATACTTTTGCAGCTACCATCGTTTTATTTGTACCTTGTCTTGTGTTTTTGTTCCGAAATAAACTTTTATTTTTTTATTTTTTTTATTTTAACACTGGCAGCCCGAAAGCGATCTTATTACGACGACAATATGGATCGCTTTGATTTTGAGTGATGTAAATATAAATTAATCGACTCTGAGATTAACCAATCAAATATCCAATCGTCTCAAACAGATATTGTTGCAAAAAAATAATATTTTCCGACTCCGGCAATATCGGCATAGGGTGGTTCAGATCAGTTGCCACCAAGCGGAAAAAATTCTCGCGCTTTTTTTATATCACTGAATAAAGGACTGTATGGGTGTTGCCATTAAGTATAAATCCGGTTGATGGAAATCGACACACAAGATATCGATACCCCTTTTTTTTCTTATGGGAACTCATCAAATGACCCCTTCCGTTTTTGGGCGGAGCGGAAGGGAGTGTCAGACTTGTACTGATTAAAACCCATCCATGTTCTTTATTTGCCCTTTGTGTTCTACAGCCGCGGTATCTCTTTCGAACAATCCCGCAGGCCCGGCAAGCATCGGCCTTTGCAGGCCCCGTCGACACGGCCTATCGTTATATAAGACAGACGGACGGCGAGCTAGCCCATTACGCACCGTCCACAGGCCCGCGAGATATCGATACCCCTCACATCTGCGGAGTTTCGCTAGCTAATTAGATTTGACCTTCAATAAATAAATAAACAATAAAATGTATAAAGTACCTACCACTAAGATAATGAATGTCATTATAAGTGAGTACATTAACTGGTTGTGATAAGGGTTACTTGAAAGACGATGTCTTTAAAGGCATTGGTCCCACTGTCGGCGATTAGCGATAAGCGAGTACAGCAACTAAAACAAGTTTTTTGTTTGGCACAATTCTCACCCGGCGGCGGCGCCAACGGCGCGGCGGCATGACCAGTCAGGGAATAACTCTTACATCATTTTTTTTGTTCTGTACCATACCTGGGAACCTTCTAGTTACGGAGATATCAAAGGTCAAAGTTACAACATTTTTACACGTTTTTTTTACATACATTATTTAAATGTTAAAAATTTACTTTAAATACTCCCATAACCGGTGTAAGCTATCCCCGTTCTATCCGTTCAAGTTCCCGATGACCCGTTTAATGCATCCATCAGCTCAATGTTTTGAGTGCTTGTTACATTGAGCGCTACTGAAAATTGTTATTTTTCACACCAAAAAAAAAATAGTCTTTTCCCAGAAACGATCACCAGGTCATCGGTCAACCTTGCGTTCCAACGTAACGTCTTCCGGTTCGCGGTCGCCACTCCAGAACTTTTCGGCCCCATCGGCCATACGTTCTGCGAGCAATGTGCCCTACCCATTACCACTGTTCAGCAATTCTTCGGGCTACGTCGGTAACCTTGGTTCCCTTGCGGATGTCTTCATTTCTCTGAGCATAGCCCTCTCCATTGCCCATTGAGTGACTAAGTTTTCTGATGAGGCCCATTGTGAGCGACCACGTTTCGGTCCCGTATGTAATTACTGGCAACACACACTGGTCATAGACTTTCGTCTTGAGACACTGCGGTAAGTTAGACGAGAAGACACCGCGCTACTTCCCGAACGCTGCCCAGCCGAGTCGCATTCGACGATTGACCCTTTTCCCGAAGTTAGACCAGAAATAATTGCACAAAATGCTTGGTTGACGGCTTCGTGATTAGGTATCTATTGATGATCTATTTGTTTTTATTAACATGGCACCTACAAGCAATTTTTTCTTTTCTGAGTTTAAAAAAAATAATAATATAAAAGTAAATAGCTGAAAGCTACTCGCTGTATCGCCTGCAGTGTGGCAGATACTTTATACATCATATACATGTCATATCATTATTATCAGATGATTCATTTTCCGAGCACCAATGCTTTCAGTTTGGACATTCCCATTTGTCACAATATTTTATTTATAAGTTTTTTTTTGTAAATTTCAGCTATCTACTAAACTGCTTGATTTTCAATACAAGTTTTCTTAGGTTACGATTATTTTTCGAGACAATGTCAAATACAACGATTTAAGTCGTATATTACCTACCGAAGCAATGATTAATCATAAACCATAAAGTGCCGTAAATGTATTTTTAATCACAAAGGAAAAGTGATGTAAGTATTTTCCTCTCCGACCACATTAATTCATTTAATAACTCGTTAATATCTGCTTTGATTTTTAACACAACCAGTGCCGGTGTTAGGGGGGGGCGCGATGGGGCGACAAATTCTGGGGGGCGCCAAGGTCTGGAGTTGGAGTCTCTGGCCTCCCCTGGTGCAAACCCTCAAAACTGTGCTCTACGCTCTGTGCATATGCATATTTTTTATTGAGATTTTTTTTAAATGGATTTTTTACATTGACGTTAAAGGAAAGATGAAATTCTTAATACACGTTCACATTGGTTCAGCAAAAAAAATTCACTTTACAATGATTTCCTTAAGTGGGCGCCACAATATTCTTGCTCGGGGCGTCAGTGGCCCTAACTCCGCCACTGAACACAACATTCCCATCAAAATCAAAATATATTTCACATAGGCCTACATGGGCACTTATGAAACGTCGACAAAAAGGTGTATAAAGAGATACCATACCAATGAACGTGTATAAAGAGATTTATGAAGGTGGACGAGGCAAAAGGAGTTAGGTATGTAAGGATCGTAGCAGGTGGCTTCCTGTGGTTCCTGCCTTCCCCCCTCCAGATATGTAAATGGGTCCGGAGGATTGGGGAGATAGGGCCAGGGTAGCCCGTGAAAAAGTGTGAGTCTATCTAGCAGGCCCCAACGAGATTTATCAACAGATGATAGCTTTTCATAAAGACAGTATTTTGTACCTAAAGAAAACAAATAAGATATATTTTGTACCTTGACAGTTTTTGATTTAATGACGTTTCCATGAAGTGTCTAGCTAGCGGGCCCCTTATGATTATTTTTTTTGTTACTATACTTTCAGATCGCCTAATAGTGCTCGAAGTTACCAACTATTATGTACCTTACAAATCCAAAATTTCGACTTTCTGTGAGCTATACTTTAGAAGATATTCGTTATTTAGACAAACGTCCAGCCAGCGGGCCCCTTTTTTAAATATTAGTTTTTATATCATACAATAGCATTAGGAGCTTGATACTATTATGTACCTTACAAATCCAAAATTTCGACTTTCTGTGAGCTATACTTTAGAAGATATTCGTTATTTAGACAAACGTCCAGCCAGCGGGCCCCTTTTTTAAATATTAGTTTTTATATCATACAATAGCATTAGGAGCTTGATACTATTATGTACCTTACAAATCCAAAATTTCGACTTTCTGCGAGCTATACTTTAGAAGACATTTGGAGATATTTTATTTTTTGGGAAGATTTCTGGACGTTTGTCTAAATAACGAATATCTGCCTGCTCTAAATAATAAATAACGAATATAGCCTGCTAGATAGACTCACACCGTGAAATTAGTTTTTTTGTGATCTCTGTTCAGTACCGTACCGTAGAATTTTGTAGACTGAACTGAGACGGTACTGTCATTCGCCCGGTGACTGGCGTTAACACCTCTGTCGCACCGAGTAGCTACTTCAGACGGACCTCAGACCTTATAGGATTTTGGGATTTCGGGCGTTTTTTTCACTTTAGGATTAGGCATTTAGACAAAGGTGTACCTGATAATACATAAGTCCATATACAGGGTTATTTGTAAAACACCAGAAACCTCTTAAGAGGTCATTGTACTCATCATTATGAACAACTTTTACTATGGGACCAAACCTGAAATCGCGAAAAAAAAAACAGCTGTTCTCTACACTTATGTTCGATTAACTCGTCAAAATGTAGGGAACAGCTGATTTTTATTTCGCGATTTCAGGTTTGGTCCCTTAGTAAAAGTTGTTCATAGTGATGAGTACAATGACCTCTTAAGAGGTTTCTGGTGTTTTACAAATAACCCTGTATAGATAATAAATAAGTCCCATGGAATAGGAAACCAGTCTATTGCCATCAAGGGGGCACAAATTCCGACTCCGTGGCTGCTATTGACATATTCCCGACGAACACTTTGCCCGACCTGGGCATCGAACCCAGGACCTCATGCTCAGCAGTCCTGCTAGCGACCACTAGAAAAACGAGGCAGTTAACTACGTTACCCCGGACACCGTTTGCTATAGGACCGTATAGGTTAACAACTTACCCAATATATAAAGCAGCCTTATTCCAGTAGGGTCTGGTCTCCACCTTGTCGCTGAGGGTCTGCACATAGTCGATGAAGAAGCAGCAGCACGGCGCTTCACATACTATCACGATGAAGCCGGCAAGCATCTGCCAGATGCCGGCGATGAGGCAGGCCACGTTCAGCACCACGATACTTATGCAGTTGATCAGGCCCAGGACAATGGCGACTGGAATAAGAAGAAGTTTTTGTGAAGATATGAATATATCTTACCAAGAAGTATCGTATTACCCAGTACTAACTGAGTTAAGGAGATCATATAGACAGTCGCTTCATGTTAAATACTGGTATTCAGCAGTTCAGCTGCATTCGGTAAGACTAGATGCCGACACGAACATAGTTGGGAAAAGGCTAAACAGATGATGATGAAGTGAAGGAATGTCGTTGAACCAAAAAGACGAAGACATGTGACGTTCACTGAAGGAATAAAGGTACAATTCTGAAGGCTTACACAAACGCAAACTGCACTGGTGAAGCCGTGCAATTGCTTTTCTCCATCTACGTATTTCCATGAAGACTCTTTCGTACATTGCCACGTGTTGCGTTTTCATAGACTTACACAGAGGTCGCTACGATTTGTGGTTACGGTCGCGTTCTGAATCGGACCCTACTCCTGCTTGCATAAGCCTAAGTTCCAGTGGGAAAATTATGGGCCGATTATGTATTGTGAAAAACGTTAGTATAAAGCATTCACATTAAGTCAGCCAGCCACGTCTATCTGTTTAAAAGCGATAATCTCAAAAACTGCTGAACAGACTTCGCTTTTTTCTTCATAATATGTATGTATATGTATTTGTTCACCAGCTCATTGCATCCACTGCTGAACATAAGCTTTGACTGTTAAGATCATGGTCCAAGGAAAATTGTCGTTAAAGCAGTAGACATAGACACATTATAGGCAGCTTAATTTGTCGATATCAAGAGCCAGCCAGGATGGCATTATCCTCTTATGGAATACTTTAGTAGCCTGCCATCCTCTGACATCCTCCATCCCTTAGTAGGTTTTAACGACACCCACCGAGGCACGAATCATAATAAAGTAGTGTTTTTCTTGTCAAGTGGACACCACGCGGAATTGGTCGAGCTATACAGGTTGAATTTTTCAAGTGGGCGTGGATGGCCAATTCTGAAACCATGAGGAATAGCAAAAAATACTCAAAGGAGGGCCCGATTTTGATGAAAACTAAAACTGTATCATTGGATTTTTGAAAAATCAATATTCCTTGCCAGGAAACGAACCTGTATTATTACACCATTCGATAGTGTCGCTAATAAGGATCAAATTCTGGGAAGTAATGTCATACAAACAAACTAAAGGAAAGATTTCATTTTTAGGGTTCCGTACCCAAAGGGTAAAACGGGACCTTATTACTAAGACTCCGCTGTCTGTCTGTCTGTCTCCAGGCTGTATCTCATAAACCGTGATAGCTAGAAAGCTGAAAGGACAATGACCAAAGTTGGTACCAAAAAGTCTCGCGCCTCAAAACCAAAATATTATAGTAATTAGTTTCATATTTTTTTACGGCATTACGCGTCGGGGATTTGATTTTTGAACTGGAAATATACTTTTCGAGTTTAAAAGTATGAATATTGTTTTACTCCCTTTATATGACGTTCCGTTTCAACTGAATATAAATGACGTTCCGTTTCAATTGAACAAACCCTTGTCTGTCGAGCGGACTCTAAAATTAATTACAATTAAGTAAGATCAGTACACCAAATCGATTTAGTTTGGTTTATTGCTATTTGCAACAAAATAGATTTTCTCAGCCTAAAGATTTTGATTTATCGATTACATCCCTAAATCCCGACTAGTTTATAGCACTTACTCTATGGTTTATAGTTATCTGTGGCATCTGACATTTGTACTATACTGACTGACTATTGGCAATGTAAAGGTCTAAAATAAAATCGAGTTTCAGTCAAGCATACTGTGGATGTTACTTTAACTCGTAATTCTTACTAATATTAGTGTATTACGCTGTTTTTAGAGCAATAATGTAATGTATGTGTGTTAAAATACGTCGTTGGTAGCGTCGAAAAAATAGACCTACTTTTTAGGTTAGTTTCGATTTTATAAAATAACTCTGAAACGCGGGTTTTTTTTTCAAAAAAATTTTTTGTAGGAGTTAATACGATCAGTGTAGTCTATAAAAAACAAGGTTTGATTTTGATGCAGCATGGTACGGGATTCCATACTTCCATGAGCATTCTCTTTTTCACAAATGATGTATTACTATTGCCGCTATAACAACAAATACTAAAAATTAACAAAAAAAAATATTAAGGGGGGCTCCCATACAACAGATATGATTTTTTTGCCGTTTTTATAGATAATGGTACGGAACCCTTCGTGCGCGAGTCCGACTCGCGCTTGGCCGGGCTTGGGATGGACGAGACCGGCTAGACACCGCTTCTGATAGATAAAAGTAGAATTCGTTGGCGGAGGCTTTTACCCGAAGGGGCCACACACACTAAAATGTTATCATATAATTTTTAATTATATTATCGTAACACTAATACAATATATATATATTTCAATTTACAATTCAATTTATGAAATTTAATAACATATGAATGTTTTTAATATTTTATAATTGAGGTTATTTATAATTTAAATGTTATTTGACTGTGTGGAATTAACAAAGCTTTATAAATTAATAAATAAAAATGCAAACAGTTAGTATGGTTCTTAAAATGTAACTTGATTAAAATGAGAGCCTGCTGTCATCATAACCAAACTCTTAGCATGCTCTATCATAGAACCACAGCTAAATAAATCAATTACTAAAAATAAACCCGTTACAGTTTTGGTTAACGACCATCCTACACACGCGACAATTGCTCACATTGGCCGAATGGTCGACTGAGACCAGTTGACCGCACGCGCTCAGCCCACCGCACAATAGAACAGTACCAAGGTCGTATCATTTCTACTGCTACATCATATAGTCGCGCCTGTTATATGCAGAGACCTACATACATTTCACCCGTAAGGTTTAAATGTCCCATTGCCATCAACTGGGCACAAATTCCTTCCTTTCAAAATATTGATGGAAAAACCCAATAACACCTTGCCTTCCTGGGAAATCAAACCCTCAAGCTCACCTGTAGTGCTTGCGTCGTCGAGAGCTCAGTAAACCAACGTGGCAGTACTACGCTACAATCCCATATAAACATAATAGCATAAGCATAATCGACCTTTAATGTTCCCACTGCTGGGACACACGGCCTCCTCTCTAGAGAGGGAATGGGCTATAATCCACAAATGCGGGTTGGTAGATGTCACATGTCTTCGAATTTTTGGTTCTAAGACATGCCGGTTTCGTCACGATGTTTTCCTTTACTGTTTTGAGAGCAGTGGTGATGAAATAAATTACACAAAGTAATGCACCTTCCTGGGTTCGAACCCACAACTCACTGTTCGTAAGACAGGGCTGCCACCACAGGGCTACCGCTGCTCTACGGCCACAATCCCATATAAATTAATTAAATTGCAAAAGGCTACAAAACATTGGAATTATCGTCTTTCGTCTATGCGTGACGACTACAATGCTAAGCAATCCACTGTGTATGCTAATGTACCGAGTATATTCTTTTTTTAATGTATGTACCTACATTTTACTTTTCTTTTTAATTTTTGAATTTACCGACTGTCAGTAAGGTCTGATATAAACAGCGCACAGTCATAATCACGGTAGCCAAGATTTGGCAGCATGGTATTAAAATCGAATGTAACACAACACTAGAATTAGAATAGAACAATATTTTGATTTAAAAGAGTGTCCACGGAGTTTCTTGCTCATTCTTGTGGATACTTCCAATCAAAAAAAATGTTACGGCGTAGTTTCCCTCTTTTTTTTTTAATAATAAAATTATTTATTTCAGTACAATGACAAGATTGTTACAGACATCATAAGATATGACATACAGATTATGTCCCACAGATAGGTCCCCTGGCTCCCAAACTAGGTTTTCACCTGTGACTTGGGAGACAGTGTTTCTCCATAAAAAAAGGAATTATGTATGTGTTCTTGCTCTCGGTGGGTGGATCTTTAAACCAGTCAAGGTCATACCTGCCTGCAAAAATTAATGCCAAAATCATCATCTGCCTAGCCTTTTCAAAACTATGTTTTAGTCAGTTTCCAGTGTAAACGGATGCAGCTGAATACCAGTATTTTGCATACGACTGCCTATCTTACCTCCATAACTCTTTTACTGGCTAGCTCTCATTTCCGAGCCGCCAGGAGCTTTCCGAGTCATGGAGGGGCCACCCATCCATGGACTGACCTCGGCAAGTGTTGCTTTACCTAGAAGATTGACCCGAGCAGCTATTACTATTAGCCAAAAGATCATACGACAGATAAATAAATGCTGCACATTTTAATATGAATGAACATAAAAACTTAATTTCATGTTATCAGCTGTTATCTTGTACTATATTATACAAATTAAGTAAATAAGTCCGTTTAGTGATTGTAATATTTATTTTTATAGAAGTGACAGGCTGGAAAAACTATTTTTTGTAACAATTCCCAGTTACTTGAAGACTAAATAATAACAGCCCCGAGGGTCGATCTTCAAGGTTAAGCCGCGCTTGCCAGTCGGTCTCTGGATGGGTGACCCTTCATTACATATCAAGTTTCCTCCGTGCACAGTTGGTCCTTACTGTCATTTCTAGATCTTTGACAGTCGTTACAGGTAATCAGTGGCCCGAAAGTCTGACAACCAGTCTTACCAAGGGGTACCGTATTACCCGGTACTAACTGGGTTGTGGAGGTCAGATAGGCAGTCGCTCCTCTTAAAATACTGGTATTCAGCTGCATCCAGTAAGACTTCAAAATCAAAATATCTTATTTAATGTAGACCAACATGGGCACTTATAAAACGTAGACAAAAAGGTGCACGGTTCGGGTTGGTCGTTTCCTATGGAGAAGAACCGGCAAGAAACTCCATGGTTACTCTTTTAAAATGATTTGGTTTTACAATATTATCATGTTACAGCATTAGTACTTAAGTATGGAGGCCCGACAGTAAGTCGTTGCTTACTACACAAAAAACGAAAAACAAGATAAGAGGTTAACAAAAGTTAAGGAATCTACAAGGCCTACACTGTTCACAAAAAGTCGACTGGAAGGCGACCTCAATAAAGTTGGGAAAAGGCTAGGCAGATGTGAATTCCCAGCTAATTAAAACTTCACTAAGGTTTAAAATATTCAACTGACACATAGACAGTCGTTTTATGGTGTCCTAGTGACATTCAACCTTAGGATGGCAAAATAATTACGAGGGTAGTCGACTATACCTATGATTGACTTTGGGTGTTCTCATATTTAGTTAACACAATGTTGTAATTTAATACCTATGGTGATAAGGCAAGAATGGTGTCTGATGGGATGAGTACAAGAGAAGCATGGAAAAAGAAGACATGCTGCGCCGACCCTAAATAAATTGGGATATGTGCAGGAAAATGATGAATGTTGTAATTTAATAAACAAAAATGTCTATGAGTGATACATTCATTAAGGTATCACAAACTCTGATATGACACTGATAAGCAATCATAATGTTTTTTTTTCTGTCGCCTTTGAAATTGTTTTGATAGTAAATCCCCCATCATTTGAAGGTCTCTTTAGGATTTAACTCTTGCATTATGTAATTATTTTAAAACTAATTTAATTACAGTTCTTATAACCAACATGAGCTAAGATTTTTATAAATTAATTTTGATTGTCATTGCTTATAAAACCTACATTTAACTTTATTTTCGTTACAAGAAAAGCCATTTAATGTGATATTGATAATCTGATTATGTTCACTTGATGTTATCAGAACACTGTTAAGAAAACTTGTTCGACCATTTTTGTCATAAGTTAATATAATTAACACATTTTTACTTTTAAAACCTGTTCAGTTTGGGTTCATAAATATTTATCAAATACCTCTTGTAATGGATAAATGTGAATTGGGACTTAAAAAATGTATTGATTCTAACTAGACTTTGTTGTGGTTCTTCGTATTTTTGATGCCAAGGGAGAAGGGAGGGAGGTTATAATATGGGATTTTTTTATTTGGATCTTTAGAAAGAGTTGATTCTCTATTGTCGTTTAGATTGAAATAAAAAAATATAAGAAACCTCCTTATCAGAGATTGATGATCCTACTACTATTACACTAGATTTTTGACAGCAACAGTCAGAACCCATTAAATAATCTAGACTAAAATCATTCTATCCAATATGGGTCCCGACTATTGCAGTCAATATGTTCTGTATTAGAATTTATTATTTTTTTCATTTCATGTGTGTATTGATAATGAAATTATTTTAATGTTGTAGTAATTAAAATGCTTTCTACACTTCTGGAGTGAACTTGTCTTTTTATCAATTGATACTGTTATGTATTTTATTATGCATTTACGATCTACTTGCACATAGTAATTTGCATTATATTATGTAACAAATCTATGTAAGCCTTAATTTCTGTACATAATGGTCAATTAATTGCCTTAGCCAGGGTCTAACAGATTAAGCACAATACCTCTTAGGTGCTCATTCAGATTATCAAACTGGACAACTTTCCCAAAGGAACATGAGATGAGAACAAAATAGATTCTTCATACTAATTGTGTCAGCCAATATTTTGTAAGGGAGCTTCAAATCGTTTTTTCGCCTGTAGAAGGACAGCAAGGCCGATGATAAACACAACTGGAAAGCCATGGAGAGTTTGGGGAGCCCTTTACCCAGGGCAGTCTCGACATAGATACCGACAATGTCGCAAACTTTCGATCGCTTAATAATAACAGAAAAAAACAACGTACATAACGTTGCTTGCGAGAAATGCATGTCTCAACATCCAAGATGCGTTTCTCGCAAGCAACGTTATTGCAATCGATTTTTTCTGTTATTATTAAGCGATCGAAAGTTTGCGAAAGTGTCGGTAGGTATCTATGTCGAGACTGCCGGGCCCAGCAGTGGGACAGAATAGGCTGATATAAAAAAAGGTCTTAATAAATTAATGGAAGATAGTAATGTTAGAATGTTTACGATTCTGTGAGATGACAGTGATAGGATTAACTTATTTAACATAAATGGCACATTTGTTGCATAAGATATGGCAATAGGCTCACCCCCATTACATGGGACTTTTTAACAGGGAAATGTGGGTGTACTATTAGGTACACCTCTGCCTAACCCTTTACAGGCGTAATGTTATGATGATCATCACATGTGAATGGCTTGACTGATGGCAGATTTGTTTTTGTTTTTATTTTAAGGTTTGTAACTTTGTATGAAAGAAAATGTTGATATTATTTATATGTTTATTTTTTGTTAAGCGTACTTTCAATTATCTTCATTAACAAATGTCCCCCGTGCGAAGCTGGGGCGGATCGGTAGTAAGTAATAAATAATTATCAAGGTAGGTGACTGACTAGTGACCCAAGTAGGTCTTGTTTGTTTTCTAGCTGTAATCAATAATTATTATTGAATTCGACAGTAGTGATGCAATATAGTCATGTAGATTACTTTTTTCTTTATGCTTGAATAAAATTTTTAGAGAAACAACAGATTCACAGGTTGTAAAAAAATTATGTAGACTTAGGTTGTGGCTTAGGTTGTGTAAACTTAGGTTTTCATTAAAAAAAGTTTATCAAAAATGCATAGATCTTCTTCTAGGCTGAGAGTTAAGTATGTAATCATTATATTGTATGTAAGTACCTACTCATTAAATTTTAACTGTGTAAATTTAATGCTCCAATTATCTTGAGCAACACTTTCTGAATAAATATGCACAACCAATTATCCCTTTGTCTGTGATTAAGACGCAATTTGTTACAGCTCATAACATTTTGTTGTTTCAGGCTCATTGTCTAAAAGCAAGGGTGGTACTGTAGATTTGGGTTCTAAAGATAAGATAATATTGTTGATCTATTGGTCAACTCCACATAAATGTTAGCTTACACCTAATTTCTATTCGTCACGTCAAAGTGGCATGTGTATCATATATAATTTATAGCAAAATAATACGAACTGAAGCCGCCAACTGTTCCAAGTCCCCGACCAGCGTAGCGCATCCACCAAGGCACGTCATCTTTCTGGGCATTGTCGCCACCCGGCCGGGCCATAAGCATGGTAAGCTTGTCTGTTAACGACTGAAAGAATTATTAACATAATTATAAGGTTTCTTTAACGATATCAATGGAAATTATTTAATATTTACGATTAATTCTTACCATTTTCGAAAAAATCAATTCACTGCCCTGTCACCTGTCAATGCAACTAAAAAATAGTTTGTTCTTGTTGCCTGTCTGTGGTATTCCGAGTCTATAATAATGTTGGATAAGACAATATTATCTTATTTCCTGAAATAAAATACTTTTTTAATTTTAGTAATAACAAGGAATTTAAAATACGATACGAAAATATTTAATTAGAAAACACCTTTCATGGGGTAGCCCGATAAGCCCCGTACATAACGTTCTTATTACAATGGTAATTGAAAACAGACTTCTGGTCCCCCCATCCATTGTACGTTTCGTTGCTCCTACCGTTATTTTTTTCGTTTATTTGGTGAATCATGACTTCTTATATTATCTTTATTCCTGCAAGTATCTTTGTCCAAATATTTTTTTGTGGAATTTAAATTTTAGTCAAATTGAACAATGGTATTTTTCAGACACTATTGTGCCAAGTGAGAAAACTAAACGCATGCTCATGTCGGTCGGCATCAGCGGTTTGCAATTTTAATGTTTGCATGACTTTTTGCAATTACGATTCTATTGTGAATTTGCGCTAAAGTTTCTGAAATTCATGTGGAAAGTGGAAGATTAGCTTAATTATGGCACCAACAACAATGCTTCCAAAGCTATCGGATGCCACCCAAACGATGTAAGTGACACTAATCTGAAACTGAATTTCGCTTTTGATTTATTGCTTAGTCAAATAAATACTAGGTTCTAAGTTATCCTGGGTAGTAAAAGCTGTATTAAGAGATGCCGCTGGATATTTTTGCATTCTTTCTGCTGAAGCAGATGTAACCTGTTGCCTAAACATTCACCTAACATGCCCGAATATCACGCAGACAATCAACCCTTATTGGGCTTTTCCGATACATCGTGGTGAAAGTGTGTACAATACCCTATAAAACATCTTTGTTGCATAGAGGACAAGTTTCCGGTCGCTTACAAGTCTCTGTAGTAATGCTAGTGCAATAAAGTCTAATTTACAGCCTCCCAATTTGACATCTTTTCCATTTTTCCCCTATTAGTAACTATTTTCTAATACGATTGCTTGCTTTACCTTATGAAAACTTCAAGAGTCGTTAATAAATTGTATTATGCCAGTCATGGGTGCCTAATTTGGGAACTAATTTCAGTAGTCTTCTACTCTTCTAGAATAAACTGATTTACCCAGTATTAATTAAATGATAATTGGATTATACTTAGTCTTTTAAAGGCAACACAGACTGACTCAATGGTCCAGTGTTGCAATTGTGGCTGCTAAGGGTGAGGAGTTTCTCCAATAAACCTTTTCTCAGTAGGAGCCTAGACTCTGGACCTGTACCCAGTTGATGGCTATTGGCTTTTCCATAATACATGGGACTTAAAACATCACCTAACCTCTGTGTAACCCTTCCCAGAATATGAGCATGATATTAAGTAATATAAAAAAATAGTAATTTGTAAGGATTCATTTTACCAAATCTTGCACTACAATAATTTATTTTGGAGTAACTGTTTCCATATCAATATCCTCCATCATTCATAGAATTGCTCTATTCCAGATCATTTTCCGATGGAGACGGAGTGTGCAGTGCGGAGGTGTACTCCATGAATGTCATGGTGAACACCAACGCCGGAAACCATGACCACGGCAGCTCCAAGGTTAAGCTTAAAAACCTTGTGGACTACAACTGGGAGCCAAAGTTTTATGCTGGACAGCTGTTAGCTATACACACCAGTGGGAAGTACCTGGCATACTCTATCAAAGGTATGACATTGACTTGAATAGAATATTTTTTTACTAGCTTATGTTCTGCGGTTTTGCTCGCATAGTGTTTGGTAACTGTCCTAGGGGATCATACTGCTGGGATAAAAAGTATACCATGTGTTAATTCAGTATTTATATTAGTGCTAAGAATAAAGATATGATTTCTAAGATGGCTATAAAGCATTTAAGAATACTTGTTATTGTTTTTCTCCCATTTAAGTTTGCGTTAACACAAACATAGTTGGACCCAGTTTCTGATTTGATAATTTTATCAGTCTACTAGCTTCCGCCCGCGGCTTCGCCCGCGTGGTGTGTTGATAAAAAGCAGCCTATATGTTAATCCAGGGTATAACCTATCTACATACCAAATTTCAACCAAATCGGTCCAGCCGTTTATGCGTGAAAGAGTAACAAACATCCACACATCCATTCTCACAAACTTTCACATTTATAATATTAGTAGGATTCAGTTATGAACTTGACAAACTACTTATGGTCATTCAGTATTGAAATTTGAAAGAAAAGAAGCCGAAAAATAATAAATAATGACAGTGTTAAAGTTCAAATTAAATTAGTAACTACCCTACCCTAAAATATTTATGCACTTATCAATTTTTGAGAGTAACAATCTCCTGTATTCACTGGTATTCACTGTAATTTTACTTTCTTCATAAAAAAATTTGAACAGATGGAAGGAAATGGGTGTTATCTTAAAAAAGCAATTGTTATCCTATAGATAAGTTATTTGATAATTTTAGGTTTCTACCCATGATTGTGTACGTCAGCAAACCCCTAAACTGCTTGCACTGCTAAATTAAGCAGGATGTGATAACAATTGTAATTTGAACTACTTGTGTAGGAAACTGATAGCTATGTTGTTTTTTACATGGACCATTTTTGCAATAAGGGCATAGATTAGAAGCAGCTTTACACAGCTAGTAAGCATGTGAATGACGATGTTTACTGAATGACTATTAATAGTATTGTACATAGCAATGATAGCTTAGTGATGTGACCGTCGGACTGCCAAGTCTGGAGTTCGAACCCAAGACACACACCTCTCATTTTTTTACTGACTAACACCGTTAGGCTCTAACCACACAATTATGAAAAAACTGTCACATTAAACATGCATTATTGCAACTAGGAACAAATGGTAGGAATAAACTCACAGTCTCACACACATACAAAGACACACACACAAGATATGGATATGTATTGTAAGCATGCTTCAGCACAATCCCCTTTACTTCCCATTTATGATTATGCTGATGTCAGTTATTTTCATCTCACTGAAGCACGAGATAAACTTGAGCGACTTCAAAAGTTTTGCATAAGATTATATTAATTGGCCTGCGCAAATATGATCACATTTATAAAGCTCAAGTGGCTTGCCATATGTCTTCACCGGAACTTTCATATCTTCTTATCCTTCATCTACAAGGTCTAATCTTATCTCATGTTACTATACATATACATAATTATTAATGCAAAAGTTTGAGAGGATGGACCACGATGGACGGTACGAATTTGGATAGCATATGAATAGATTATAACCTGAATTAACACAGGATATACACTTTATATCCCGGTACTACATTCCCTTGTGAAAAATTCAGACTACCAAGCAAGCATAGCCGTGGGTTGAAACTAGTACATAATATTTTTGTTTTGATTTGCCTGCAGCTCCAAACGCGGTGAACCCTGGCACTTGGAGCGGCATGGTGCGCGTGGTGTACAACCCGGAGCCCGGCACCGACAGGCGTGCGCTCATCAAGGGCATGAAGGGAGAGGTAACGAGGACAACTATTTTAGGGGGAAGCTTCAGGGTAGCCCCTAGCCCGCCAAATTCCAATTCTCTTTAGTTTTTCAATTGGGATGGTGTGGGAGGATAGTGTCAGATCTGTACCAACAGAATTATTATTTATTTCAAATTTTAGCTTATAGGCTCAAATATACACCTGAGGCGGAAACAGAAATAGGGATTTAAAATGCATGTGGAGGTGTGAGGTGGTGGTGGTGGTGTGAGGGATACACAAAGAGCACCAGTCACACATTGTTTTACAATCGTTTTCAAGATATAGAAATATTTTAATTAATAGATCGCTCATCAATCGTACTATTGATAATTTCATACCGTAATCCTAACTAGTCCGAATCCTGACAAAACTACTCGTAATAACATAAATACGAAAGTAAGTTTGTTTGTTGTGTCTTTTCACGCCTAAACCATTGAACCAATCATCGTGAAAAGAGAAGGAGTCTGACGAGGTCGTATTTACCACGCGGGTTCAGTGGGGGTTTGGAGCACATATGTAGAAACTTTTGAGGAGTGGTGTTGCAATAAATAACACAGTAAACATTCAACTCTGGAGTCAAGGATACCTTTGGAAAACTATTCACCCATAGATTGCATAAGTTGGCCGCAGCCAGGCAAATCTGCTCAGGCAGAAATTCATTGATGACTCTGCCCTGAATTGTAAATGTGGTGCTGTTCCACAAACGATGGGGTACTTAATATCGTGTCCTGCGTGTCCTGTTGTTTGTTCATTACAGGAACTGGAACTGATGGACGCTACTGAAGGCGCCAAAGTAGTGGCTGAGTTCTAGGCCGACACAATTAAGATTGCTATCGACACGCTAAGAAGAAGCATAAACAAGTATTTTGTTGTTTGTGCTGTTTTCAGGTGCAAGACTTGGCGTTTGCTCACATTCAGAGCCAGGTGGTGCTAGCATGCATTGACGAGCAGGGCAACTTCTATGTGCATGAGATCGAAGTCACCGATAGTGGACTGAGGTACTTATCTTATTGACTGCTCAGCGTAGGGTCCTGGGTTCGAATCCCAGGTCTGGCAATGTTATTGAGTTTTTTGATTAGGAATTTCTCAGTACCAACCCAAAATTTGCAGGTGTAACTCTCCTGTGCCTCAGAAAGCACGTTTAGCCAGGTCCTGCGCGTGTTTAAGCCCCGCGTGTATCAGATTGCAAACTTACCGGATTATAAAGGAAAGTACACAGAGGTTGCGCATACATTAGGGCAATGTCTCCTGCGTATTTGGACGCCGTGGCCAAAACCGGTTGGGAGGATAGTAGTCTTCCTAAGTAACATAACATCACGCCGCTAATCCCCGAAGGGTTATGCAGAGGTGTACACCAACATTTTGCCGCACTAGGCGGTCAAGGATGTTTGATTGTATCCATCACGATTGGCCGTCCATTGGCTGTAAATAATTCGGTTGCAACAACCTGATTGCAGCATCCCGGTTGCCTAAACCACGGAATGCGCGGATGCTCTAAATCGTCGCGCCAGTTTTAAGTCACAGACAAAAGCTTGTTTGAAATACATGCTTAGAGTTTGAGTGTTAAAAAAGCTGTGTTTTCAGGTGCACGCTACTGGCGGAGGTGCGCGAAGACACGGGCGTGGTGGGCACGTCGCACCGCGTGGTGTGGTGTCCGTACATCCCGGACGACGACGACGAGGGCAGCGACGACGACGTGGCGCGCCTGCTGCTCACCACGCACGACAATATCGGTGAGGGAGAAGAAATGTTTATTGGTCGCAAAGACATGACGAGTGTCATAGGTACCTATGACACACGTGTCTTTGTTCATGATGTACATCATGATTCTCCTGACCTTAATTACCTTGACCTTCAATTTATTTGGGATTTTCGCAGCATGTCTTCTTGTACCATACTTTTCTATTACTCTTTATCTCATCAGACACCTCTTTTCTAACCATATCATCTTTCAGACAGTCCATCCATCGTTTCTTTGGGCTTCCTCTATTCTCATAGTCATCGACATTCATATTCAAAACGTGCATACATAACAAATAAAATATACGAGAATAAATAGAAAAAAAAAAATGGCGGTAGTGAGGTAGGTATGCCAATAATACAAAAGCCTTAAGGTAGAAGCGCCACGGTAGCCCGCGAAATTAAAAATTTCGTATTTTGAAATTTCTAGGTCAGTGTCAGGTTGTATGTTAATTAAAATATGATTCGCGACAGTAACAAATATGGCTTTACGGAGTTGTAATAATTAAAATCACCAATCGAAATCTCTAAGTTCATTTAATCTTATTAAGTGACTTTTTCATGAAATAGTTATTCAATGGGATTATATGAACTTAGAGGGTTGTATTAATGATTTGAATGATTATAATTCGATAATACATACGTGTTACGGTGCAGCCTGACACTGAGCGGCAAATTGCAAAAGACGGAAGAAAATTAGGGGCTGTCTCCACGAGCGAGAGAATCGCGGCGATAATATCGTCGTGCCACATATTTCTATACACTCTCTATGAACGCGTCTCCACACGGCGATGTTATCGCGGCGATGCGACGAGTGGCAATGTGCGCGCGTAACGTCGTCGTATCGCCGCAGTATCGTCGCTACTGGTGGCGCCGCAGAACGTGGCGCTCTCGCAGCGAGCGCACAGCGGGCGAACTCTTTCAACAAAACTATTGCTCAACGCCTCGTCGCGGAAACACGGCGATTCCGTTACGAGTCGTCGCGGGCACGCGGCGATTCCGTTACGAGTCGCGACGATACGCTGGCGGAATAATCCCTCGTTCGTGGAGACGACCCGACGTTAGAAGCGCGGATCCGTCGCGATTCTCTCGCTCGTGGAGATAGCCCCTTAGATTTTCGCGGGATACCCTGGCACTTACACCTTAAAGAATGAAACATGTCCCCTGTAGCGCGCATGTGGAACACGCTGGCGCTGGGCGTGAGCGGCACGGGCGCGGGGAGCGGGGGCGCGCTGTGCGCGGCGGAGCACGTGGCGCCCATCCTGGACGCCGCCTTCTCGCCCGACGGCTCCGCGCTCGCCACCGCCTCCGCAGACGGATACGTCATGTTCTTCCAGGTAGGGTTAGGCAGAGAGAGGTGTATTACTACCTCACTGACGGTCTACTCATTTTCAGCTTTATTACTTAGGGCATAAGGGTAAAAAGTGGTCGACTGTCAGAAAACTGTAGAACCTAGTCGGACAGCCCCATTTCGCCAGTTATGTTTAAGTCCCATGTAATAGGGGGCGAGTCTATTGCCACCAACGAAGCACAAATATAAACTCCGTGGCTGCTACTGAGTAATTCTTAATGGAAAAACTCATCACTTTGCCCGACGTGGGGATCGAACCCAGGACCTCATATTCAGCAACCGCGCTTGCGACTAGGCAACAAACGATGGCTCGTTTTCGACTCAAATAGTACCTTATTTATTTATACATATAGTTTTAATACAGGTTCATGTTTGTTTTTAACATTAAACCAGAGATGGTTTGTAAATACCTCTGTAAGCTCTAGATACTCTGTGGTATACCATAATCGTACGTTACAGGTGTACATGCACACTGACAGCAGTCCCCGCTGCCTGCACAAATGGCAGCCTCACGGCGGGAAACCGCTCAGCTGCCTGTTCTTCTTAGACAACCACAAGAACTACAATACTGAGTAAGTACACTGCACACACTATTTTTATTAAAAGATTTTCAATCTTGTGCAATGATAAAAACCCTAATGTGGCCTCACTAATGCTGCAAAAACACCTTGACAAAGTCCACAAATGGATGAGGGAATGGAAAATAAAAGCTAGCGCCAACAAATCTATGCATGTGACGTTTACTCTCAGAAAAGATGACTGCCCACCTGTTAAACTTGGAGACGACACACTTCCACACGGGCAAGTAGCTAAGTACCTCGGCGTCCATCTCGACAGGAAACAAACGTGGAGATACCACATTGAGAAAAAACGTGACGAGCTTAACATCCTACTCCGAAAACTGACCTGGCTCTTAGGAAGAACATCACACGTTTCATTAGAAAATAAAGTGCTCATCTACAAAGCGGTATTAAAACCTGTTTGGACATACGGCATATAGTTGTGGGGCTCTGCAAGAAACTCAAATCTGGAAATTCTCCAGCGATTCCAAAATAAAGCTCTCGGAACTATAACACATGCTCCTTGGTTTATGAAAACCTCAGAATTACACGAGCATCTACAAATCAGAACCATAAAAGAGGAAGTAGAACACCGACTAAAGACATACAAAAACCGAATAAAGTCACATACCAACACCTTAGCCATAGCCCTAAGTGATCCAATAACTATGAAAAGGCTCAAACGCCACCACATATGGGACTTTATAGAATAAAGCAAATAGTTTTGAGAGGCAGATTCTTCGCTGGAAGAATGAACCTCAGCAGTCAATAACCGCACAAAAAATCTGCTAAAGGTTGACAACCGATCGCAAGATGCAAATGGAAAAAAAAAAAAAAGATTTTCAAGGTTAAGCAACGCTTGCCAGGTCGATCCGCGGATGGATGACCAGCCATAACACCGAAACCATATGCCATTGCTCCTGGCTGACAATTTAATTTACAGACATTGAATCTATGCAAAATATGTAGTTTTCATTTCTTTTAATCTTATAATTGCCAGTGCTTGTGGTGGAAGGGAGGGACATGGCCAAAATGTATGGAACGGTAATTTTTTTATTTTAATACCGATAAAAAAAAGTCTTATATGGGGGGTTCAGAATGTTGTGCTGCATGCGTGGTATCGTTTTAGCGTCGGTGTCCCTTCCATCCTGTCTATTACCGATACCGATTATAGAAACCCACTATTAATCGGCTAGAATAGCGCTGAAAATTATCCGTCGAACACACGACTAGTTCTTAAAAACCTACAACCATTTCTTACAGCGTCCAATTCTGGAAATTCGCGGTAACTGGTGCTGAAAACAACACAACCATCAAGATCTGGTCTTGCAAGTCTTGGACCTGCCTGCAAACCATCACGTTCACCCCTGCCGTCGGGACGGAAGTCACCCTGGGCCTCAAGGCCATGCTAGATAGAAGCGCCAGCTACCTGTTACTATCAGATTTCAAATCCAGGAGTTTGTATGTCCTGAACATGGCCCGTGACCCTGAGGATAGTATGGCGTATTGTAAGAGCATCTCGGAGTTCCTGCTGCCTTATCCCGTGTTGAGCTTCTGCATTGTTGATGCTGGTGAGTGTCCTATCCTTATGTTCTTAATAAAAGTAAAAACTTTCACTGACTGACAACGCCCTGCTGGGTACAGACAGAAGCAAGAGATTTTGCACAGTTTCAAGTTAAAGTGAGCACTGAAAAAGGGTAACAGACTGTATGTGGGAGCCACTACACAAATGGTAATATTATGTAATTATACTTTTCACAGTATACCAATTACGTAATATTACGTTTTTGGAAACAAGATATCTTTTTTTTTATATTAAATTTGAATGGAAGATCTAGCAGTGGCGTGCCTAGGAGCCAAAAAATCGGCAAGCTCATAAGGCAAACAAACTTCAGAAACCCTGAAGAGTTGTAGCTTATAAGGGTAAGCCAAGCTTGTAGGCTTATATGAAAGTATCGCCACTAGTCTACGTAATATTACGCTGTCGACAGCCAAACCGGCTGCCGACTACAAAATATTGCGTAGTCAACATTCAATAGATTAATGGTTAAGCAGTAAGCAGTAATAGCTTAGTGTTGTGACCTCGGACTGTCTAGTCATAGGTCTCGTGTTCGAACCCGCTTGTCTTAGGTTCGAACTCCTTCTCGGACTCCTCTGATTTTGGAATTCATGTGCGTATTGTATAAATTATCACTTGCTGTGGTGAGGGAAACATCGTGAGGAAACCAACATGCCTGAGAGATATTTCTCGACGGCATGTGAAGCCAAGTCCGCCCATGGGCGGCATAAAAACTCTAACACCAGGTTAGGCACTAACCACACGATAATGAAGATAGAATAGGTTTATGTATGTTTTTCTTTGTATTATGTAGAGGAACAGCAAACCAAGTGCGAGCCGAGTTGTGACGAGCCGCTATACCGCAACGGCTCCGGCGGCGACGGTGACTCGCCCATACATTACGAGCTGCATCATGACGTAAGTGAACAAATTCAAATTATTTTATTGTGGGCATATGTTAGTTACAGGTCTAAACAATAAATTAAAGTTCCAATATGTCCTGCCTAATAGGCATACAATAATTATGTAGTGGCATTAAATTTAAAATTATTTTACATGTCAAATTTGGTTATTATAAATGTCAAAATATCAATATAGAGTCAAATTAATACAAGGTCAACAATTCAATCAATGATTCAGGAAATCTTGGATCGTGTAGTACGCTTTCTCAATTAAAAATCTACGTAGTTTATTTTTAAAAACTGGAAGTTCCTTAGTGCTCAGAATGTCTATAGGTATTTTGTTGTATACTTTTGATGCCATTCCAAAGAAGCTTTTGTTAAATAGATTTGTTTTATGTGGTACACTAGATATTTTTAACATATATCTTCTCGATTTGAGTTTATGAAATAGATTTTCATTTGTCTTTATAAATACGGCTACTTCATAAATGTAAATTGCAGGAAAGGTCAAAATTTTATATTTTTTGAAATATGGTTCACATGAATCAGGAACACGGATACCGGCAATCGCACGTATTACCACTACCTTTATGTTCATTTCCGGTAAAACCACATGTTCACTCACGGAGCCGCGTTTTCGAGTACCAACATTCTCTCATTCTCATTCTGTCACGTAACGACATCATTCATCATTTCATCATTCATCATCATTCTCATTCATCATTTGGTGAAAAGAGAAGTCAGGTAGCAAGTATCCTCATTCATTCGCATCAGGAAGCACTTTAACGTGCGGTTGGACCTCTCACTCATTCATACTCAAAAATGTCCTCACATCATTTTCCTCATTCCTTCTCATCACATGCCCATCCCATGACAACCGATTACACACTACTACCACACACTTTTGGACTTCCTCTTATTGATTCATAACATAACATGGCATAAGTGTACTTAACGTAGTACACTCATATTTCGCCAGTTATGTTTAAGTCCCATGGAATCGGCGGGATTCTACATTCTGACATCAACTGGGCACTAATCCAGAGAGCTATACTTGGTGGAGATTTAGTCACCTGCATCCAACAAGTTTCCCAAAGAAATTTCTATCAGGTTATTGAAAAAAAAAATTGATTTGAGTTAGTAACAACAATGTACAACTGCTACCGCCATGTATGTATCATTGTAAGTACAATAATGACAATAAATTAGTCTAATGAAAACCACTAGCGTGTTTTATTAGGTTATGGGCCCAATTCGTACTTGCATCATAATACTCTGTCCACACAGACAGTATGGACTTCGTTTTTTTCTAGAATTTTTTGTTTCTTTGAGAAAGCTGTTTAATAGGACGGGTAGGTTCACCTCTTTAAAGGATACCTACAGGTGACTAAATCGCCACCCTGTATAGTATAAAGTATTGGTATCCAGGACTCGGGCTCGGGCGGCTCGTGCAGCGCGGAGTGGCGGCGCGTGTGCGTGCGCCTGTACATCGTGCAGCCCAAGGGCCTGCAGGAGGGCCGCGTCGTGTACACGCCGCCGCACCCGCCCGTGCACGCCGACCTCATGCACGGTACCTCTACACTCCTAGCTAATGCCCGCCTAAACCTCGCTCATTGTTCTCTCTACCGGAATAAAAGTAACCATGGAGTTTCTTGCCGGTTCTTAAGAGTAACCATGGAGTTTCTTGCCGGTTCTTCTCCATAGGAAACGACCAACCCGAACCGTGCACCTTTTTGTCGACGTTTCATAAGTGTCCATGTAGGACTATGCGAAATAAAAATATTTTGATTGATTGATAAAAAGTATCCAATGTATCTGTGTGCCAAATTTCATCCAAATCTGTTCGTGATCTGTTGGAATTTTGACCTTCAATATCTCCCAAGTATTTTCTAGAATGTTTGCCATGGCGGGAGGAACAAGTGTCCCTCGACTTTTTAAGGGTGTGTTTACACCCGTTATGTGAGGATGGTACACGATGCAGATTAGGCGTAGTAACTAAGCGAGCCCGCCCGGCCTCCCCGCAGGGCTGTCGGAGCTGGCGCTGGAGGACACGGCGTCGGAGTGCGCGCCCGCCAGCATCGCGTCCAGCATCCTGCAGCAGCAGAGCCAGCAGCTCAAGAACTTGCTCATGCGCTCACAGGTAACTATTCAGCATAATAAGGCAGTGGACACGCCAATCTATTGACACACTTTTTATAACATACACAACATCACGCCTTGTAATCCCCGAAGGGTTAGGCAGAGGTGTACCTAATTTCACACCCATGTTTCGCCAGTTATGTTTAAGTCCCATGTGATAGGGGGTGAGCCTGTTGCCATCAACTGGGCACAAATCCATGTGTTCATTAAGAGAAGTTGTTTCTTGGAATAATTATTAAATTATTTCTTCAATTTGCTTTACTTTGTGATGCTAGTTTTTAATATGTGTTGTAATTGTCTCTTTTATTTTTATATATAGTTACTGTAGTTGGTTTGTAACACAACCGTTGTAATTAAATAAATAATTAATAAATTGATTAATTGTGTCTACGACCCCATACTACGCATGAAATCTCTGAAAGGTTATTTACAAGTACACTATTAACTATTTATTAAGAATAAAGTTGAATATGTTGTCATAGACGCAGCCAGGTAGCCTGATCAGCACCCGCCCCGAGTCGCCGACCATCGCACCGCAGCTGAACCTCATGACACCTGACGCCTTCAGGTAACATCACGCCTTGTATCCTCAGAGGGTTACACAGTAGTTTAGTTACGCTTAAACCCATAGAGAATATAACCACTAGAGAGCTTATAGGCCGATTTCTTCTAAGAACACGACTCACCATCGCGGGCCGGGGGACGGGGAAGAATGCGCGGCTGCAATTGGTCAATTTGCGTAGGTATGCATATCGTTAGGGCTGCTCTACTTGATATGGAGAAAATAGTCGATATCGATAAAATGGATTTTAACATAATGAAAACTACTCAAATTAAAATTGTATTATTTAATCAAAATCAATCAATACTTATTCTTATTCTTTATTGCACACAAAATAACAAAAAATTAATCAATAAAAAGGTCCAACAATTTAAAATAAAGTAATTAAAATAAACAGTGGCAACTAAGAGATGACCAGTCCCAACTGACAGCGCCCGTTCACGAACATGACGCATGGATCAGCGCCATTCAACTCAACCATATTGAAGGGAACTAAATGACCCGACACACCCGCCACCATCAGCGAGACATTTGAGTGAGCATGACATTCTCTCAGCCACCAGGGCACATTCAAACCAATGAAAGATAACAAAATATAAATGGTAACTTTACGGTACATAGTACTCACACATGTGTGTTATGCAATTATATAATTCTAGGAGTTGGAATAGACATATACATTGATGCCACTATACTATTATTGATTTTTAAAATGAATTAATTTGGTATAAGTTTGTCGAATTAAAGTTTTAGGGTCCTGACTGTTCTTTGTAAAAAATGACAAACGAGCATCTACATATTTTTGAATTATGCATCTTGCTAATTCAATTAAATGATTGGTTGATTCTATTTCAAATTGATGAAAATTAATATCCGGGAATAAATTATACCCAATCAGAGATTTTAAAACCGATCTTATAAAATAATCGGTATTATATTTCGAAGACAAAACTTTCGAACTACTTTCGTTGATCGTCCTCTTAATATAAATTTCACAACGACGGCAAATTTCTATGACTGTGGTGGATCCGTACAATAATTTGTTTTTAGTGTCCTTTTGAAATTGTAAGGCGTTTTGATTTGGTACACCAATCAGCGCCCCAATGCAAGTTTGGCATTTTATTTGCTTTATCAGAGCATGGACAATGTAGCCGGCCATATATTCTATAACTTTTTCACCGAATTCAGAATTAGGTAACAGGCTTTCAAGGTCTGAAAAATCTAGGCTATCAGTCTCTAAATCTACGTTTAGGTCTTTGTATCTAGTAGTGATATTGATACGGTTAATCGCAGAAGTGCATTGCAAAATTGAAATTTGACCAAGAGCGCTGCAATTGCCACTGCCACTATTTTTTATTTGTGCATATGTCAGGAGTTTCTTGTAGATGCTTTCAAATACCCTAGCACTAGGATTGTTGTTTGATCCACCGTGGCATCTAATACTTCCAAACAGGTGCTCCAAGTGGTCCTGACTTATTTTGTGTAGAGGAAGATATTTTAAGGCGCACTCTGAGTTCAGAACCAAGTCTTGGATGAGAGCAATGGCACTTTCGATACATACACAAAATCCTATAAATCCGGTATATCGAGGTGATTTAACTAGTTTTACTTCCTGTTTTATTTTTCTAACAATTATGTGTGTGGACATATTTAGTAAAGCATCTCTTGCTGTCTTTAATTTAAATATAACATTCGCAGCATTTTCTGCATTGACTGCTCGTTTAAAATCATACCCATGGGTGTGCGAGTCCAGAATATCAAAAAGGTCATTCATCACATCCAGAAATTGTGTTGTGGGTGTGACATCTTGAAACTCACGTAAATTAAGCTGTTCTTTGCAAAATTTGAGTGCATCTGATACACTCTTACTAAAAATTTGGGTTGCTAAGCTTACTTTCATAATTTTAGTTTTAAAAAATATATGAGAAGCCCTTAGTCGATTAGCTAGATGAAAATTTTCCGCTGTTTGTAGATTATGTAAGTTAACGAGATATTGCCACGATATAATATTGCCGCGTTCGTCTTTCAAATTCCTATAAAACTCAAATGCATTTCGCACTAACTTGATCATGTGTGCCGGATCTAAAAATACTGCTATTTTTGAACTATTGCAGGGATTTTCAAAGGTGGATTTTATCTGATCAACTTCAAACGAGCAGCCTAACTTTTTAGCCATAGTAATATTTGCTGGGCAGCCGTCAAATGTAATAGCTTTGACGTTTACACCAGCCTCTTCTACCAAGTGGATCGCCTCTGTTAGAAGTGCGGCTTTTTGTTCTGCATTTATGCCATTTATTAAAAAATATCCTATTGGAATTTTCCAGGATGCATTTATTGGCACCAACAAGAAAACAAGGGCTTCTTTAGCTTCGTCTTGACAATCCGTTTGTAAACTGGCGCCAAAACTCACATGGCCATAGTACCTTCTGCCTTGGGGATGATATTCAACACCACTTCTGATTGCCATTTCATCGAATATGATAGTGGCGTAAATTTTGTTCTTAGATTCTCTGGCTTTCATTTTGATAGTATCTATTGCCTCCTTTGTAAATCCTGGTTTACCGTCAATGGATTGATACCAACTTCTCAGAGTACTTGTAGCAGGTAAACATGTGCTGAAAGTTTGTCTAACGAAATTATACGCCTTGGGGGAATAAAAATGCAACGTTAAGGAGAATGCACGTAATTCAGGTGAGTATTTGATTTTGGGTATATGTCCTGTTTTTGATTTCAATATTTGGCGTTTAACGATTTCTTGATTTTGTACACCTATGCGACTTAAAATATCTTCATTTTCTTGAGTAATATAAGATTTTTTAGTCAAGGTATTCAAAATTTCTTTTAGATTCGCATTTTTTTTAACCAATAATCTATTTTTATCTTGAAGCCTCTTGACTTCTTTCTTTTTTTTACTAAGAGAGTATATAAGATGGTCTATGTGTTGTTTCATTTTGCGTTTACGTGGACTCAGGTCTACAATTGCTGTGTCTACTATATCCTTGTTACTTATTGCTGAACTCTGAAAAATAATATTATATAAGAAAATAGGAAAAGAAAGAGGTAATAAGAAATATTAATATTGAATTTTTCGTAAATACATAGTTGAGAAGAATGTAAAAAAAAGCATACGGGAATTTCATAATCATGGGAAGGCCTTAAAATGTTACTGTCATCAATTGGAAAACGCTGCAAAGGAGTCTGGTCTTCAGTTAGTGTATTAGCTTCAGCTTGCACTTGTGTATTTGATAATGGACTCTGTAATTAAACATGTCGGCTATCAATAAACGCAGTTACATGCAATAATACAATAACCCACGGACTTATCATCGAAATAAATTAACTTACGAGGGCGTGATTGTGATGCGAAGGCCCCGGTACATTAGTATTAGAGTCAGTCATACTATTTGGTGAAGCCTGTAAAGAATTAATGTTTCTCATATTCACGATTTGACTTTTGCCAACATTATATCAATAAAAACCAATAATACCTACCAAAATAGGCAAAAACATCGTTGGTATCGCTGAACTAAATAAACGGCGGCGTTGTTTCAAATATTTAAAACAATCGGGGGTGAAGTGCCTTGAACAAACAGCGCTGTTTTCTGTTGGAAACCAATTTTCCCTATTAACCTTATTTATCCACTTTTCTTTTAGTTCCGGAATCTTCGGAAATCTAAAATGAAACAACATGTACCTATGTCAAGCACACAGATGAAAAATAAAGTGAAAAATAGCTACACAAAACAAGAAATAGAACATTATCAAATTCAAGTCGGTTACAAGTTGATAGGTATTTTATTGCAGTATTTGAATTAAATAAATATTATTTTAATTTTACTATTTTCGATATCGACTTCAGCTATTAAAGGTAACAGCACTAATTTTTACGATAAAAATACAAAGGGAAAGAAAGGGATAGACGTATTAGATTTGCCTGATGAAAGAAGAAGACAGTTACAAAAGACATCAACGAGATACTCAAATTTTGTGCTCTTTCACCCAGCCACCATTTTAACTAGAACTCTGCGGTGGCTCATAATCTGATTAAATCAAACATAATTTTCTTTACTGTTTACTTACCGATGAAAAGTTATACCATCCTTTTTGTAATTCGATGTCCTTGAAGTTTTCCCACACCACATCACCGCGCATGAAGGCATTTTGATGCGTTAAAATTGCGTAAAATGTTGTACCTATTTTTAAAAATTTTGCGTGTACACAGGTCTAACAACTGGACACAACTAAAATGGTTACTAATACCGTAGCCTATATATAGGTGCAAATGCACAAATAGTTTTCGAGCGCGGGGGCACTGTATGCGCAGTCAAGTGGTTTTATAGTCTTTGCTAAAACCCCATGTAATAAGGAGCGAGCCTATTGCCAACAACCGGGCACACATTCAGATTCCGTGTCTGTACGGGTATGGTGGCTAAATAATAACAACCACACGGTTCGAATTTTAAGTAACGCTTGTCGAGGTCGATCCGTAGATGGGTGACCAGCCATTACGTTCTAAGTTCCCTCTGTACCTCGGTAAGCACGTTAAGTTGTTGGTCCAGCTTACTTTTTATCTCGTTTTACGTTTATTTTGTAGTAACCATTGACTTATTGCCGGGCCTATGCTGTCCCCCCATACTTAGTAATAATGCTGTAATATGATAATATTGTAAAAAGAAATCATTTTAAAAGAGTAACCATGGAATTGCTTGCCGGTTCTTCTCACCTTTTCTCGACGTTTTAAAAGCCCCCCAAGATTTAGTTATTTGTAGATATTTGAGTGTCGTCCTACAGTAAGCTTGTGTATGTGTCCCCAGCTCGCCGGGCAAGCGCGAGGAGGACGACCCTCCGCTGTCGGCCACGCCCGACGTCACCAGCAAGCCGCGCAACTCCACCGGAGGTAACACATACTTAAACTCACACCTTTTTCCTATGAGGGTAGGCAGAAACAACAGTACGCCACCTGCTACGATCCTTACATACTCCTTTCGCTTTAACCACGTCCATACGTCTGCTCCCTTATGTGGGGTGGAAGGGACACCGACGCGATAAAAATAATCAGCTGTTATATACATGGTTGGTAATGCACTTAAGTAGGAAACAGCTGTTTTTTTTTTAAATAACCGATGAAAAATTTCTATGTTGGGGGCTCAGAATGATGTACTGAATACGTGGTAACCGTTTTCGCGTCGGTGTCCCTTCCTCCCCGTATAATGAAAGCGAGTGAGATAGACCCACGACTGTTCGAATCGAAGCATTTGTGAATACGAAGGCTGGTCAACATACACACAATTATATAACTATTTATTTGTTTTATCATTTATGTATATATACAGTAGACAACAGTAGCGAAGGGTTAATATTTTAAGAGGTAAGCGGTGCATATCTTTAATGTGATTATATTATTTTGTCTATAGAATACTGACTGTGCCATTTTTTAAATTAAATCTGGTAGGAATCGAGTTATATGGAATCTTCGCCACTGGTAGACAACACAGTAAAATATCATATAATATTTGAATTAGTACTATATTAGTAGTACTATACTAAATTGCGTCAATATTCCGTTACGTCAAGAAATACAAGGTTTAATTTAATTTGCTTGGGAAACTCTGCAGATGTGACTGGTATCGATATTTAAACAAGTATTATGACTTTTGGGGTCTGTGACCGTAGGCTACTTTAGTTACTTACCCGTAACTTTTTAAGTAATAGATTATAAAATACCTTTTTTAGACGTGTTATAATAATTATTGTGATAGATATTGATATCTTAATATCAATAATCTATACACAAAAAAAATATATGTATAATTATATATACATATATAAAAATATTGTCCTAAGGAAGTCTCCACTTGATGTCTCTGTTCCTCGAAGTTTAGGTAAATTAACTCTAAGTACATATTCCGATCACTGCTTATGAGCGATAGGATTTTTTTAATTTCAGTAGTCATCCACAGAACAGGATTATGTTTAATTTTAAAACGCGGACGAAGGGCATGTTTATCGTAGAGATTAGATCTCTATTCACAATGGCATTGAAGCTATTCAGCTTTTCATCGATACTGGCGCTTTCGATAACGTGAGTCCAATCGATAACACCAGCATCGCGTTGCAAAGCATCCAGGTCTATGCTGTTAAAACTACGGAGAAAACACGATGCGATAACAAAGGTAAATGCGGTCATGATACGAAAAGGTTGCAGTAAGCTGCCCAAACTCAGCAACGTTATCAGACGAAGATACGATCATTAGGTCAAGAAGAGAAGGCGTGTAATTTGGGAAGTTACGGGTCGCAGAAAGAGGTAGAATTTCAAGATTAAAAGAGGATAAAAGCGAACGGAGTTTATGTGAAAGAGAATCCTTTTTAATTAAACATGTGTTAAAATCACCCATTAAAATGACATGCTCGTATGATGGGCAAAGATTATTAAGCGAGGATTCTATAAGCAGTCAAAATAGTTAACATGGAGGTTAGGAGCGTAAAACACAGCAAGCAATACATTGGTATGATTTAAGGTGATCTCCAGAAACAATTAATGATTCAGCCGACCCAGAGTACTGAGATGGAGACGTACTTGACAATTTTGTGCGGTAGGCACGTATGTAAATGGCGACACCACCACCACCCCTGCCAATCCTGTCATTTCTGACCAGAACATAACCAGGAAGTGCGTAGCGTGTAGCATGAAGAGAGGGTTTCAGAAAGGTCTCAGATATTAGGAGTGCATCAAGATGAACATTGGAAAAAGGATACCAGAAGATCGGAATAGTGACCTGGAACACTCTGAGCATTAATATGGGCCATATGTAGATTGTTAGGATAGTTAGAAAAAACGGCAAATATTGTCATGCGAAAGATCACTGTCCGCACTAACAAAGCTACAAGTCGAGGAAAAACAAGAGAAAAAAACTGTCATAAAGTCAGCTGGAGTATTCATTGATAAATACAAATATTATATAAATAACAAAAAATAAAACAACAATAGCTACAATTACATTTACGGCTGATTGTTTTCAAATACAACCACCCTAACTCACTAGTTTGGTGGGAGAAATTTAACAAATCAGTAGTTAAAATAAAAAAGAACATGTATACGAAAAACGAATAAACTGTATAGAGGACGCGACTAAGTGGTACCTACCTGGTGGGATTCGCTACGCTATTAGTGTGAGTCTATCTGGCAGGCCCCAACGAGATTTATCAACAGATGATAGCTTTTCATAAAGACATTATTTTGTACCTAAAGAAAATAAATAAGATATATTTTGTACCTCGACAGTTTTTGATTTAATGACGTTTCTATGAAGTGTCTAGCTAGCGGGCGCCTTACGATTATTTTTTTTGTTATTATACTTTCAGATCGCCTAATAGTGCTCGAAGTTAGCAACCATTGATATAGATATTCGTTATTTAGACAAACTTCCAGAAATCTTCCCAAAAAAATCAAGCTCCTAATGCTATTGTATGATATAAAAGACTAATATTTAAAAAAGGGGCCCGCTGGCTGGACGTTTGTCTAAATAACGAATATCTTTTAAAGTATAGCTCACAGAAAGTCGACATTTTGGATTTGTAAGGTACATAATGGTTGCTAACTTCGAGCACTATTAGGCGATCTGAAAGTATAATAACAAAAAAAATAATCGTAAGGGGCCCGCTAGCTAGACACTTCATAGAAACGTCATTAAATCAAAAACTGTCGAGGTACAAAATATATCTTATTTATTTTCTTTAGGTACAAAATAATGTCTTTATGAAAAGCTATCATCTGTTGATAAATCTCGTTGGGGCCTGCCAGATAGGGGTACACACGCTGTTAAGTTAAACACTCAAACACTTTAAAGGGGTTTATTAAGGTAACGTTTAGGCTAAGCTATCGCTAAAATGATGGAAATGAATGCACTCGGTTGCTGTCCGTTATGCACTGAGCTCGCTCGCGTATCGTATCGCCAGGTCAGCTAAACGTGGTCGATTGCAATTATTGCATCAAACAGAAACAATAATTTAAAAGCTAAATTAACAAAATATTGGCGTAAAACGAATCACAACCGCAATGCACAAAAAGGCGTCAAGTTAATAATGTCGTAATGACAGAAATGCCAGAATGATGACATTAGAAATTAGAAGTTTTGTAAACATACCGACACTTCTTGAAACATGCAAAAAAATGTTATAATGCAAAAAAAATATGTGAATGTGATACAGAGGACATAAAATATTGAAAGTACCGGCAGTGGTTAAAAGTAAAGAGCATATTAAAATTAAAAGTAATCGTACAATACGGCTGATTTACAAAATAACTTTGTTAGTACCAACATTAGTTGCGCCGGCGCGCCTTTCTTTGCCTCTTGTGAGCGGTAACTTCGTTTGGGCTCGCATTCTTAAGAGAAGTACCTCTGACAGCATCACCAGAATCGCCTGTGCCCTTGAGGAACCGCGAAACCAGTGTTCGAAGTTCATCCGGAGGCTCAATCTTGTGACGCTTACCATCTGACGTGACGATCGCTATCCTGCCCTCCACCGACCAGCAGTTCGGCACCTCAAAATGCTTGAGTGCAACAATGAAAGTACGTTGTCTTGTGTACGTTAAGAATTCAGAGATTGTGATGCCAGTACCTTTCAGTGATTTTTTGCTCTCCCAAATCAAGTGACGGTGCTCCGTTGTGTAAAGTCTCACCGGGATAGGTCTGGCTTTGCCTTGCGCAGAATCCAATCGGCAGACATGAATATTTTCCTTTCTGACCTCGGACAAGCTCATATGGTCGGTTAATACTTTGTGAACCACATCAAGTACCTTTTCATTTGGTAGCTCGGCAACCCCATGAAACAATAAAACCTTTCTTCTCATCATAGTTTCATGTCAGTCGTCATAACCAAGAGAAAGCATCTCTATTTGTGACTTAAATTTCGAGTGAGTGAGAAAAATAAATACAAAAAAATTATTGCAAGATCAACCTAATTTAGTACCTGCTAACTTTAAATACCTAGCAATCGAGTAGAATATTTTTTTTTAACATCTTTTGATGATTTCAAGAGGTGATTTCAATAACTGTACGACTTCAATTTTAAACAATGCTGTGTATTGTACCGCGAAACTATCTGTGATATGTGTGATGATAGATAAGTAAGTAATACCAATAACCTTACGAAGTGAAAATCGTTGTGTTGTGATAACTTTCAACAAGTGAGTAAATAAGTTGATTTATGTTTAATAATATTTTTATATTTAATTCATTTTAAATACCTACCTACTTGATTCCATTTTAAAATACCCACTCGTTCTTCTACTGCTGCTGAATACCTACTAGTTAACAAGATTTTTTAATTTGTGGGTTTTAATTTTGAAGGAGATAAGCACACTAAAGTAAGAAGAAGAACTTGGAATTGTAATTTACGTACCTAGTTATCTATCCTTCACCCAGCGTTATCGAAGTGTTCGGGCATTTCATTGCGTTCGATAGTAGGTAGCTAACTCTAGCAAGTTATTAATTAGCATTTAAACAAAATAAAAACTTATTTTAAGCAATTTTTTAATCAATTTTAAACAATTGCTATTTAATTAGTAGGTACTTCATGTTATGCTAATTTACGGTTCTTTTTTTACTTTTTTGAAGGGTATTTTTATCTTTTACGGGTAGGAACCCGAGTGAGTTCAGTATCGATAAAAGGATTTATCGATACTGACCTCACCCTGAAGCTATGGCACGCAATTTCTTTAACACCCTGTATAATTATAACATAAAAAAATCAATTTAATATATATTAAAATTAATTAAAATTGGGAGTAACCAAAATATGAGCGTTAACCTTGTGTCTACCCACGAAGGAAAAAAGTATCGTGGGTATCGTATGAACCAGTACTAATTGGGTTGTGGAGGTCAGATAGGCAGTCGCTCCGCGTAAAATACGATTCCAACATAGTTGGGAAAAAGCTAGGCAGATGATGAGATATTGAAACCAATCAAGTCTGTTAAGTTTCCCTAGCTAATTTAATTGGACCCTGTCAACAAAAACTTGTTTCTCTCAAAATAACTATGATATTTCAATAGATTCATTTTGAAATTAACTTTGTAAACACTTCGATAAAGTTGAAATTTGATTGGAATTTAAATTAGTATACGTTAAAACTGGCGGTAACTTCAACCACACCTGTTTCTGCTGCTAAGTAGAGCGACACTGTATCAGAAATTACGCGATGGAAATTCCGCTTGTCTTCATCGACCAATGATGTTGTGTGCTGGAAGTATCGCCGTGAGAGACCGCAGAGAGTTGCTCACTTGCCAAAGTGGCCTTAAATGAAAAGCGATCAATCAGCGAAGAAAAGAAATTCTTGAAAACTTACGTCAGCATTCTCCTGCCCTTATCCCAATTTATTTAAATTGGGGTCGGCGCAGCATGTCTTCTTCCATACTTCTCTATTACTCGTCATCTCGTCTCACACCTCCTTTTTTGCCATATCACGCTTCACACAGTCCATCCATCGTTTCTTTGGTCTTCCTCTACTTTTATACTAGAAAACTTACATACAGAAAAATAAATAAAAACGTTTATTTCAGTGAAAATTTACATAATAAATAAGTAAAAAAAAGTTAGGTACTTTAGTTTTATGCTTGAACCATTGCCGGAGTAAACACGAACAAGTTTCCGTCGTGTATTTTCTGTAGACGCGTCGGTAGGCTAAGCATTGCTGTGTATTAACCCTGATTTCCATTGGTCAAGTGTTTAGCGAAGTAGATAAGTACAATGAGTAAGGACAGTGGTGTAAACCTATCGGACAGCAGCGAGTCAACAGTCACTGTATAGGTCCCGTTTTACAGAACGTCACTCAAGACTCAAGCATTACTTAAGGGGGAAACGCCGGGTGGGTAGCCCGCGAAATTCAAATTTTCTTACGTTTTTTGCAATTTCTAGATCAGTGTCAGGCTGTATTTTGAACAAAATATGATTCGCGACTATAACACGTATGTAGAACTAACAGAATTATAATAATCATTAAAATCATCAATACAAACCTTGTAAGTTCATTTAATCCCAATTGAATGACTTTTTCCTGAAATAGTCATTGGATAAACTTAATTGGGTTGTATTGATGACTTTAATAACTATGTAAAGCCATATTATTTGTTACGGTCGCGAATTATATTTAATCAAAATACAACCTGACACTGCCCTGCAAATTGCAAAAAAACGTAAGAAAATTTCAATTTCGCGGGCTACACTGGTGCTTCCGCCTTAATATTAGTTTCAACCAATCAAAGGGCTCAAATCTAGTTTTAAGTAATGCTTAAATATTGAGTGACGTTCTTTAATACGGGCCTAGGTTTTCGCCACTCGCCACAGTACTTGACCAATGTAAGTGGGGCCTTGGTGCCACATGGGACATGTAAAGTTTGTCTCTAGGCTGGACAGCACAGCTGCGAAGCCCCTGGTATTGCCGCGATGCCAGTCGCACTGGCGGCGGCGGCCACTTACCATCAGGTGCGCCGCCTGCTTTTTTGCCACTGAATACGAAACACGCTGTATTTTTTTTTTGCACGTTTTGAATCAAAATGCTACTTTGGCACGCGAAAAGATATGAAGCTTACAAAATGCGATAGAGCTAGCTTTTTCGTGATTATAATTTATTAGAAAGGTTTATTATGTCTGCGCTTTTGTTCTCGAAAAACAAGGTCAAATTAGATTTACTAGCGAAACTCTGCAGACAGATGTTGATATTTAAAAACGGTAAAAAAAATATATTTATTTTTTTTTTTTTTTTAGAGTTATAGACTGCAGATTGTCTAGTTACTTTAAATACGGTACGAGCTTACAAATCAGTTTTTTTTTTCGTTTTTACCCCTACTACGATGGTACGGAACCCTTCATGCGCAAGTCCGACGCACTTGGCCGGTTTTTCAACAAAAAAACAACAGATTTTTAAAATTGGCAATACAAAAGAGCGGTCGTTTTTTTTTGGTTTATCGATACTTAACATGCTTGCAGAGTTTCGGTTGGCTTATTCAATTTGATCTTGTATAAAAGCAAGCGTAGACTGAGTTATAAAGTTTTACCTGTAGGTTCTACAGTGGAGGAGTCTATAGCGGAAGCGGTCAGCAAGTTGGCGTCGGCAGGATCCAGTCCCAGCCGTGAGGTACAGCAGATCATGTCGCATAACGATCCCTTTTTCAAGGTAAGCAGCATAGTCCTACACATTTAGCCCGAGTAGGGATTGAGCTCCTGGCTAAATAATAAGTACCGCACGGGTCGATTCAAGGTTAAGCAACGCTTGCCAAGGTCGATCCGTGAATGAGGGACCATCCATTACAAACCGAGTTTCCTCCGTGTATCAGATAGCACATTGAGCCGTTGGTCCCGGCTGTCGTTTGTAGATCTTTGATGGTCGTTACAGGTAGTCGAAAGTTCGGAAGTCTGACAGCTGATTTATTTTTCCCGATTTTGGAGCTGACACTTACCAGTTTTTATGTTTCAGGAAGAGGAAGTGGAGCCGACGCCGGTGGTGGAGGCCGTGGTGCTCGCGAACGGCTCGTCGCCGGTGTTCGTGGCCGAGGCACTGTACGCGCCCGACGACGTGTTCCCGCCGCCCGAGCCCGCGCCCGCGCCCGCGCCCGCTCCCGCGCCGCTCGTCCCGCTGGAGCCGCACCCGCACAAGCTGACGCACAACAGTAACTATCGCAGTATTTAGATCGTTCAATCCAATAAAACATGTCCCACTGCTGGACATATACAATCCTGACCTCTCGCATCCAACAGTTTTGCTCGTAATCTGTTCACTTTGTAGAGCCAACCATACCATATTGCTATTTAAAGAGGGTGAAAGGTAGCGATCTGACGCCTGTCAGAAATGGGTTCAATTGAATGTAGATGGCAGCGCTACTTGTGAACGAACATGCCAAATATCTATGTCTATATCCATATTAGTTCTTTATGCCACGTTCGCAGCAATTATTAAGCATTGCATTCTTGTTTTATAGACAAAAATTAGAAAGTGGATGCCACCTAAATACATATATTATGCCTCTTTCTTTTATGACGGAAGCGGACGTCCCTTGAAGGATGTACAGCTTATTGGTAATGTCCTTCAGAAAGGTCGGGTGCGTAGTACTCGCAACCGGCGTGCTCTTTTGTCAGATTGTAGCAGGCTGCAGCTTCTGTCTCCCATGGGAAAACGTCGTGACTCTATGTAAAATGTAACATTGTTTTAAGATATAATTTTGTTCCACAGATAGTGAAAACTGGCCCCAGATCCCGATCCCTCAAATAACGGAGGCACCCCAACGCAAGTCTTCGAGCGACAAGTCAACGAGCAGTCAGTCCGTGAACACCGTGCTGAGTGTGGCCTGCGTGGAGCGAGCTGCCAGCGAGGACGTGCGCTGTACCGCGGACAAGAGCCGGCTGGAGGCCCTCGAGCACAAGCTGGACAAGCTGACAGGTATTCTACACGACAATGTTACATCCATCGTCATTCTCCTGCCTTTCTCCCCATTTATTTGGGGTCGGCACATCATGTCTCCTTCATGATGCGCCGACCAACGACCGACTATCTGCCATACTTCTCTATTAGTCGTCATCTCATGAGGGGTCCTCTTTCTAGCCATGTTTATCTTTCACATAGTTTATTCATGTGCCACAGTGGTTAAAAATTCATTGACGCCTGGGTGTCAATGAATTTTTAATTCAGTCATCTTATACAAGGTGTAACATGATATACACAACCTCTCGTGTGGTGTCTCGAACCATGAAACTGAACATCTTCCGCACCCTGCTATAAGGTATGCCAAGATAGACAGATCTTACTGTGTATACCATATACTCAGAAATAAATAAATCTAAGATCGCTGGTGAGGCGGTTTGGAACCAGTTAGAAGTGTCAAAGTGCGAAGCGAAGTGTTTTTTTTTACTAGCTTTTTAATAACTTGGAATGTATGTATGTTTGTCCGGGTGAAATCTTGCAACTCAAACTTTGTATATGTGTTCAATTTTGACAGAAAAAAAAATGATTTCTGTCATGACCTCATTCTGCAGACAGGATTGTCTTTTCATGAGAGAACTCCCCAACGGTTAATAGCATAATATGGATTCAAAGATGGATTTGCACTAAAAAGAATAAAATAAACTTTTCCTTTAAAACTTTTACTATCAACTTATAACGTCATTACACAATTTATATGATATAAAAGCTTGTCGTGAGAATTAAGTACTCGCCTTTACTTACTTTGAAAATTTTAAACATTAAAATCAATCAGATCTAGTTATTTAATTGACTTGTTTATCTACACAACATGTAAATCTCGCGACAACTTTTTAACAAAAGTTCTTCAATTAATAATTATGAGGTCACATTGCTTGAAAGTTGCGCTAACGATCTAGTTGGGGGTCACCAGTTTAGAGGTATGAGGAGTTGGGTGTAAAGTTTCTCATATTTTATAGAAAAGGAGGATCCTCCAATCAGATGAGTGTTGCGTCTGGTGGTGTACTGGCCGACCGTTGTGGTCTTTTATTAACAGCTTATTCTGTGGCGGTATAGATTATGCCACGAGAGTGTGCAGTAACGTTTTCTCTTTTCGTTACAGAGATGATGTCGGCGCAGACGCGCGAGCTGCAGACGCTGCGCGGCGCGGTGTCGTCACCTCGAGAGATGATCGACGAGGCGCTGCATGCGCACGCGCAGCGCACTGCGAAGGCCGTGGAGAGCGCACTAGCCGACGGGTACGTACACACGTGACGACACGCCGCTGCATCACTACAATTCAGCTGGTTTGGAAGACGGACCGACTATTTTTTTAAGAATTAACCCAATCTCTGGACTCCGACAACTTAGATGCTTTCCCGACTAAAACAACAATAACGTTCTTATGATTGAACTATATTATTACAACCTGAATTGATTGTCAAATTCTAAATTAATGCGAGCGAAGCCGCGTGTAAAAGCTAGTAAGCTATAACTTGAGTTAAGTTTTTGAAACTTATCTTAAGGTCTTGAGATTTTGAGAGAACGCCTATCTTGACCGTGACTATTTGTAAAGCGTGTATTCTGTCTCAGCTGGGAGCGCATCTCGAGCATGGGTGAAGCGGCCAGTACGCGCGCGGCGCAGGCGGCCGGCGTGGGCGCGGCGCGGGCGCTGGAGCCGCTGGCGACGGCGCTGCAGCACGAGCTGGCCGTCAAGCTCACTGCCACCGACGTGCTGCTGCGGGAGAACATCGAGAAGCTGGCCAACAGCAAGGTAACACTAGCGACACCTGTCTCGCAACATACAATCAATCGTGCAACAAGAATTATTTATCCGCGAGATTCATCATCAGCCTAGCCTTTACCCAACTTTGTTGAGGTCGGCTTCCAGTCTAACCGGATGCAGTTGATTAACAGTATTTTACATGGAGCGACTGCCTATCTGACCTTCACAACCCAGTTAGTACTGGGTAATACGATACCCCTTAGAAAGACTGGTGGTCAGACTAAACTACCTAACTAGGCTAAACTTGCTTTCCGACGCACGGAGAAAACTCCGTATTAGGGTTTGGGTCCCGGGACGTCTCATGTCTCGAAGTCCCGGGACTTTAGGTAATTATAGTTGTCTCGAGTCCCGGGACTTTCGGGTCGAGCCTAGAGACGAGACAAGATTGTCGAAATTGTTAGTTTGGAACAACTGTATAAAGCCTTAAACACAATTAAACGGTCATCTGTTAAAAACGAGAGAGTGTTCTCCTTGTCAGACCGTGGCATCATTACAAAAATCAGCAATAGACAAAACTATAAATTGACGCTCTGATTTTTTTAAAAGCCTATTTTATTAAATCAGCAAAGAAGTCTAATTAATGTTTTATTTGATTATTTAAAAGACTGATTTATAAGTCTGTTTTATTATTTATATTTAGCTTATTTAATTATGAAACAAATCTAGAATTCTGTATGATTTTTAACCAAGTTCGTTTTAGAACTATAAGATTTAACTGCTTAAAAGTGAATCTGTGTATGATTAAAAGAAATAAACAAAGCAATTATTGAGACTGAATTTAATTTCAGTCTTAATAATTAACAAATAACAAAAACAACAAATTAACATTAAGAAAAAATCTTAACGTTAACGTTAAGATTTTTTTTTTAATAAATGTTAATTTGCACAAAAAAAATTGCCTTTTTTTAATATGTTTCAACAGAAATTAACTCAATTAAAATTCTTCAAAAAAGGCTAAACGATCTTAAAAAAAAAAAACTTAAAAGTCTCGAAGTCCAAGACGATTGTAGGCTGTCTCGTGTCCCGGGACTTTGAAATTGTCGACAATTCCCAAACCCTACTCTGTATGTAATGGATGGTCAGCTATCCACAAACCAACTTTGGAAAGCGCGGCTTAACCTTGAAGCTATTATTATTCAGCCACGAGTTTGTCTCTAATCCGCGAGATTCATGACTCTTATTTACCCACAGTCGATAATGGAGCGCCTCAGCAATTCCATAGCGAAGTCCTTATCAGACATGGTGCGCGAGTCATTCCGCGCGGCACTGTTCGACAGCGTCGTGCCTGTTATGGAGAAGACGCACGCGCAGATCTTCAAGCAGATCAATCAAGCCTTCCAGAATGGGACCAAGGAGTGTGAGTATTTAGTAACAATTTTTTTACCTTGGAAATTCTGAATTATAGGACTTTCTTAAGCACCATTAGCTTCTTTTTTGTGGCACACACATTTTTTTTATTTTTTGTCAAATGTTGGATGTTGTGACTGTTCCTAAATTACCCTAGGCTGATAAAATTTTCGTTTTTCCTAAATCATGTAAATATTAGTATTTTGGTCGGTTCCCCTGAAGGAGAAAGGCCGTGCCCCGCCACTCGCACGGCTCTTGTGAGACGCGCCCTTCAGACAGATCGTCCCCCCACCGAATAAGGGACTTGGATTCCAGTCCTGCCCCGACTTTAGAAGCTAGGGAGCAGGAATGGGGTATACAAGGTGAATTTGGGCTGAAATAAATGATTATTAACAGCTCCTCCGCGCCTTATTTACACACTACTATTCGTACACGTTAAAAGTAAATTAAAGCACATACCAAGTAGGTCCTTGGAGCCAACCAGAGTACAACTCACTTATAATATACTGCGCCGATTACCAGTCTCCTCTGCCTAAGTCCGCCTTCTCCGTCGTCTGCTTTTCACGTCTCGAACTCACTCACTTACTCTCAGACCCTTACGTCCGACCTCTCAAGCCGTCCAAAACCAACTGCCTGAGCTTTCTCGTTCTTCGTCAGCCTCTCCAAAACCATCACCGTCCCTTTTTTGGTCCAACCGTCTCAATTGTTTTAAGCATACACTTGGGCGCCCGTGGCCGGGGTATATTACAACCAGCTATTGCGCTGGTATTCAGAAATGCCCTTAACATAGAATGATTTATCGTTTTCTTAAGTATTTGTTAAAATATTACATTGGTCAAATGTAATATTTTAACAAATACTTAAGAAAACAGTCGGTGTCAGTCGCCTCCAAATGAAATAGGGAATTTATGCGTTCCTAAGAAATCCAATATTATTTTAAAATTCAATGGAAGCAAGAGTTTTTGCACATGGCCGATATCGTGTGTTGATTTTTGAAATAACAACCGAGATTAAGATATTTGCTTAATAATTAGGAATACGTGACAGACAGTCACAATTTCCATAAAAATGAGTTAAATTAACCATTTTTTTTAATGCCGTTCAACTCTTTAACAACTCTTTTTTTTTTGGAAAAAAACGAAATTTCAATACTTCTCGACCCAAATGTATGAAGCAGCTGATATATTTTGCGATTACAGTGTTGTCTAATGAAAAAGTTGATCAGGTTGATCATCTCTTGTTAGAAAGGGTATAGTAAACCCTTTGTCACAAACTGCAAATGAATAAAACAACGCATATGTTGTGTGTGTGCAGTCTGCGCGAACACGGAACAGGCGGCGCGCGCGGCAGCGGAGCGGGGAGGCGCGGCGGCGGCGGCGGGGCTGCGTGCGGCGCTGGAGCGGCACGCGGAGGCGCTCAACAACGCGCACAACAACAACCCGCAGCTGCACGTCGCCGAGCTCATCCGGGAGGCGGCGCACGGGTATGTTCCCCCTCCACTCTGTGACACTGAGTGCGCCCGCGCGCTGGAGCGGCACGCGGAGGCGCTCAACAACGCGCACAACAACAACCCGCAGCTGCACGTCGCCGAGCTCATCCGGGAGGCGGCGCACGGGTATGTTCCCCCTCCACTCTGTGACACTGAGTGCGCCCGCGCGCTGGAGCGGCACGCGGAGGCGCTCAACAACGCGCACAACAACAACCCGCAGCTGCACGTCGCCGAGCTCATCCGGGAGGCGGCGCACGGGTATGTTCCCCCTCCACTCTGTGACACTGAGTGCGCCCGCGCGCTGGAGCGGCACGCGGAGGCGCTCAACAACGCGCACAACAACAACCCGCAGCTGCACGTCGCCGAGCTCATCCGGGAGGCGGCGCACGGGTATGTTCCCCCTCCACTCTGTGACACTGAGTGCGCCCGCGCGCTGGAGCGGCACGCGGAGGCGCTCAACAACGCGCACAACAACAACCCGCAGCTGCACGTCGCCGAGCTCATCCGGGAGGCGGCGCACGGGTATGTTCCCCCTCCACTCTGTGACACTGAGTGCGCCCGCGCGCTGGAGCGGCACGCGGAGGCGCTCAACAACGCGCACAACAACAACCCGCAGCTGCACGTCGCCGAGCTCATCCGGGAGGCGGCGCACGGGTATGTTCCCCCTCCACTCTGTGACACTGAGTGCGCCCGCGCGCTGGAGCGGCACGCGGAGGCGCTCAACAACGCGCACAACAACAACCCGCAGCTGCACGTCGCCGAGCTCATCCGGGAGGCGGCGCACGGGTATGTTCCCCCTCCACTCTGTGACACTGAGTGCGCCCGCGCGCTGGAGCGGCACGCGGAGGCGCTCAACAACGCGCACAACAACAACCCGCAGCTGCACGTCGCCGAGCTCATCCGGGAGGCGGCGCACGGGTATGTTCCCCCTCCACTCTGTGACACTGAGTGCGCCCGCGCGCTGGAGCGGCACGCGGAGGCGCTCAACAACGCGCACAACAACAACCCGCAGCTGCACGTCGCCGAGCTCATCCGGGAGGCGGCGCACGGGTATGTTCCCCCTCCACTCTGTGACACTGAGTGCGCCCGCGCGCTGGAGCGGCACGCGGAGGCGCTCAACAACGCGCACAACAACAACCCGCAGCTGCACGTCGCCGAGCTCATCCGGGAGGCGGCGCACGGGTATGTTCCCCCTCCACTCTGTGACACTGAGTGCGCCCGCGCGCTGGAGCGGCACGCGGAGGCGCTCAACAACGCGCACAACAACAACCCGCAGCTGCACGTCGCCGAGCTCATCCGGGAGGCGGCGCACGGGTATGTTCCCCCTCCACTCTGTGACACTGAGTGCGCCCGCGCGCTGGAGCGGCACGCGGAGGCGCTCAACAACGCGCACAACAACAACCCGCAGCTGCACGTCGCCGAGCTCATCCGGGAGGCGGCGCACGGGTATGTTCCCCCTCCACTCTGTGACACTGAGTGCGCCCGCGCGCTGGAGCGGCACGCGGAGGCGCTCAACAACGCGCACAACAACAACCCGCAGCTGCACGTCGCCGAGCTCATCCGGGAGGCGGCGCACGGGTATGTTCCCCCTCCACTCTGTGACACTGAGTGCGCCCGCGCGCTGGAGCGGCACGCGGAGGCGCTCAACAACGCGCACAACAACAACCCGCAGCTGCACGTCGCCGAGCTCATCCGGGAGGCGGCGCACGGGTATGTTCCCCAGTGGCGGATCTATCATGCAAGCCGAAAAGCCCGGCTTGCCTTACAATCAAACTCAACAAATAAAAAAATCTTACACAAACAAAACTTTACGTCATACAATAATAACATCTGGTTCTGCGTGAAACGAGCGCGTCAAACGCTAATTCAATATTGAACCTACGGCCTACAGCCAGTGCTAACTCTTTCTCTTTCACATCCATTGGCTTGAATTTGGCTTCTGACCTCTCACTTGCTCCTAGCAAGTTGTGTCTGTTTTTTATTCATCGCTTTACGAGATGCGAGCCTAAGCGGACGTGTTTCTCTGTACTTGCTTAAATGAAATATCATAAAAATTACGACAAATATCAGTAATTATTTGTGGCGTCAATTAAAAACAAAGTAAAGTGGGTCACCTGTGACTTAGTGTCTGACTATTGTACTTTTATGTGCTAGATGAACTAAATTATATTAATTTCTATTGACAATAAATAAAGTGTTGCGGTTAGTATGTCTAACCCAGGATCGAGCCCATTTGGGGCCCGCAGCCAGTTACTACGACGAAGTCCTCCGCCAACGCCTACCGGAGAATTGCCCTCGAGTGAACCAAATCCACCACCACCTGTACCAGCACCTGAGGAGAATTTCTTGCCGAGTGAAATTGTCAGCACGCCAGAGATCCAGAAGTGGTTGCTATCTATTGATGGCATTCTGACCGAAGTCTGCACTATTGTTGGTGAAGGAAAAATGAACTCGGACCAGAAGCAACGTGTTGTAAATCTTTGCCGTAAGGTCCAAAGTGGGACTTCTCAGATGGCTGTCCTTTACCAATCGATAAAGCAGAAAATGATCCAGTCCCACAGTACTGTCCAGCACTTACAGCTTCAGAAGAATATGGCGAACTCTCTGGACCAGTTTAAAGAGGTTATTGAGTCGAAACTGAATACGCCTAGCAATTCCTATGCCAACATGGTGAAGAAAGGCTCCGACAATTTCATCCGTCCTGCAAACTTGAGTGCAATCGCCATCTATCCCAGCGATAAAACTAAAACAAGTGACGACACCAAGTCACTTGTTCAAAAGTTAATATCCCCCGAGCAACTCAAACTTCACGTACGTGGCCTGAAAAAAGTGAAAAATGGGGGAGTACTAATTAGCACTGAAAATAAAGGCGATATAGACAAATTGAAGAAATCGGAGAAGATATTCACCTTAGGCCTCACAATAGAAGAACCTTCTAAACGACGACCTAGGATTACTGTCATTGGTGTTCCCGTAGCCCTTACTGAGAAGGAGGTATTTGACTGTATTTACGAGCAAAACTTATCAGATAAATTGCCGAATACAACACGTGACTCCTTCCTTGAGACTATTAAACTGAGCCATAAATCGGGTAAGAAAGGCCTTCCTACCTGCAACTACATTCTGGAGGTACCCGCTGGCATAAGAAAAATGCTGGTAAACCAAAACAGAATTTTTATAAATTGGACCTCATGCCCGGTAAGAGATTTTACGATCGTCACCAGGTGCTACAATTGCCAGCAGTTCGGCCACGCAGCTAAGTTTTGCCGTGAAACGAGTCCTACTTGCAACCACTGTGCAGAGACGGGACACTCAGTGAAGGAATGCACTAGCAAATCTTCTCCCCCACAGTGTGCGACGTGCAAAAAATTCAAGAGGAAATGTGACCATCCAACCGGTGATGTAAGTTGCCCGGCACGTAAATATGCAGAGACCAACTACATCAACTCAATAGATTATGAGGGCGCCTAAGAGCGCCACAGTCTATTATTTTTAGTAGGCACACAAACAGGTAGCTTATTTATTTGTATTTCTTCTTAGTTTGTAAGTATCATGAGCAATCAGCTGATCAGTGATCTAGATAGTTTTACTGTGTCTGAATCCAAGATCTGTAATGTTGAGGACTGTAAATACCTTCTTCGTTCTGGTGACAAATCGCTTACCTTGCTTACACAAAATATTCGCAGCATAAACCGAAATATGGATGGTTTTGAAGTGTTTTTACAAAGTCTTGACATAAGCTGTGATATTATCGTACTAACAGAATGTTGGTTGTCAAAACAGACAGTCAACTTACCATCTCTGAACGGTTTTTATTCATATAAAACAGACAGAAACATCAACCAAAACGACGGAGTTGTAGTTTATGTTAAAAATAATTTACGTACTATTAAAGAAGAACCACCATCCCAAGACAGTAATTGCTTATTCATTAAAATTATTCCCGATACAGTAGTCATGGCTATTTATAGGCCTCCCTCTCATAATATCGACAGATTTTTGGACTCACTCGAAACAAACTTAAAAACCGTAAGTATTTTCAAAAACATAATACTCATAGGAGATATCAACATAAACATTTCCTCCGGGAATCCCGATACCCATACACACAATTATCTAAATATTTGTGCATTTCATGGACTTTTACCAGCTCACTATTACCCCACACACCAAAGCGGTTCTTGCTTAGATCATGTCATTCTAAAATCAAAAAATTCATCCAAAACATTGGTTACTAACTCTGCGCTTACCGATCATCAAGCTGTTTTACTAACAATGCAAATAAGTTCACCTAGAAAAAACTGCGAGCGTAGCTACACTAAAGTCAATATGACAAACCTTGAAAGTGACATACGCGGCATTAATTTTAACCCTATTTATGATTCTGTTGATGCAAATATTTCTTTAGAATATTTCATAAATTCTTTACAATACGTAATAAGGAAAAACACATTCACTAAGATAATCCCTAAAAAGTATAGTTGTATTAAACCGTGGATCACACCAGGTCTCGTTCGTTGTATAAGACACAGAGACAAACTTCACCTAAAATCCAAACTTGCACCTGATGACGTAATACTTTCTGTTACCTATAAAAGATATCGTAATTTCTGTAATAATCTTTTGAAAAAACTAAAAAACCAGTACGATAAAAATGAACTCGAGAAGGCGGGAAAAAATAGCAAACTTGTGTGGAAATTTATAAAAACTAATACATTAAGGTCTAAAAATTCCGAACCTCCGCTAGATTTACTATTAACAGAAATAAACCCATCCGAAGCAACAAATAAGGTTAACCAATATTTTATCAACGTTGGTAAAAACTTGGCTGAAAAATTCATAAATATTAGCCGTCCTCCCACTCAAAACTCAACTAGGCCATTTTCCACGTTAAATTCTTTTGTTTTATTAGATACGGACGTAAACGAAGTAGTTAGAATAATAGACGGCTTAAAGGATGTTTGCGCAACTGGGTGGGATGATATACCCAATAATGTACTTAAAAGATTTAAACACCTACTGGCCCCTCCGCTTACCCACATCTTTCAGCTTTGTTTATCTAAAGGGATATTTCCAAAATTGCTGAAAAAGTCTGTGGTGACACCTATTTTTAAGTCTGGAGACAAAATGAGTGTGAATAACTACAGACCCATTACAGTACTAACAGGACTGTCAAAAATTTTAGAAAAAATCATAAACAGTAGACTGATAAAATATCTGGAAGATAACAAACTACTTTCAGATAATCAATTTGGGTTTAGGCCTAAAAAATCAACTAACCAAGCAGTAAACAAATTGATTAATTACATTTCTACAAATCTGGATAGTGGAATGCATACAGTGGGTATTTTTCTAGACCTTGCCAAGGCCTTTGACACTATTTCTTGCACTACTCTTTTGCAGAAGCTTGAATCACTTGGGATAAGAGGAGCGCAGCTTCTACTATTATCTGATTATCTTAACGATCGACAGCAATGTGTAAAAATTGGTCCGACTACAAGTTCTGATCATTCTAATACTTGTTTTGGAATTCCACAAGGCAGTATACTAGGTCCTACATTATTTTTAGTCTATATTAATGATCTTTGCAGCCTGACACTCAAAAATGGTGTTGTAATGTCTTATGCGGATGATACTGCTCTGTTATTTGCAGCTAAATCAAGGGCTGAGGCCTATGAACATGCTCAGAATGGTTTCAACATTGTATCTAATTGGCTCCAGAATAATCTTCTAACCCTGAATGCTGATAAAACAAAATACATTTCATTTACAATGAGAAATACTAACATACCGCTTACTAACCAAACAATTTACGCGCATACCTGTAGCACGTACGCTGACACTGCATGTTCTTGCCCTACTTTAGAAAAAGCTGACCATTTGAAATATCTTGGTGTCACTATTGACTCCAATCTAAATTTCCGTAAACATATCGAGTTACTATGTGCTAGAGTGCGCAAACTAATTTATGTTTTTAAGTATTTACGTAATGTAGCCGACTATAAATTAATAAAACAGGTTTATTTAGCGTTGTGTCAGTCTATTCTAACCTATTGCATAACATCCTGGGGGGGGGCGGGAAATTCGATTCTTCTCCCTCTAGAACGTGCTCAAAGAGCAATTCTAAAGGTTGCTACCTTTCGTCCGTTTAGATTTCCTACACATCTGCTCTACAAAGCATGTAATGTGCTCACAGTACGGCAATTATTTATTCTTCACATTATACTACAGCAGCACTCTACCCTTCCCTATGACCCAGTTCCTTCCGATAGGAGAAGAAAAGACCTGGTTTGCACAAAGCCTCAAACTAGACATGCGTTTGCTAGTCGATTTTATGTGTTTTTAGGACCTTTTCTGTATAATAGACTCAACAAGAAACTAAACTTCTATAGTCTAAGTTATAGGAAATGTAATTTTGTAATATCGGATTATTTAGCGATGCTTAATTACACGGACACAGAAAAACTTCTAGAAGTCCTAGTTTGATTTGATATGTCATCTCCTCGAATTTAGTTGTACATATTGTTATTAAGTTAGTTTTAATGTTTACTGTTTTTGTTCCTAGATTTACTTTATTTTAAAACTTTTCCTGTCCTAATTAAATTATGCATTGTAAAGTGATGGCCTGAAACACAGGTTTAAATAAACCTAGATCAGGCAGGTCGCTACCTAACATTTGATTTCGCCATTATCGTAACTTGCAACAGTTATATATATTTTAGTTATAGTTTACTTATAAGCACTAATTATACAATTGTTTAGAAATAACACTACTGCACCTAAATGTACACTTTTGTAATACCTACTTTTTTGAAATAAATTATTCTTATTCTTATTCTTACATCGGTAGGTACTTATTTGGACATTTTGTATTGAATTTAAAGCTGGTCTTTTTTGTGACACTCCACTCTGTGACACAGAGTGGGCTGCAACAACGGGCCAGGGACGGCACTTGCGTCTAGAATTTGTTCCCTCTTTGAAATTAACATGACATTACTTAATTACACAACCCCAGATAAAAATATAGTATTTGTGTGTCAGCGTGCTGGAGAAGGAGCTGGGCTGGTGGCGCGAGCAGGCGCGCTCGGTGGCGCTAGCGTCGCGCGCGCACTCGCCCTCCACGCCGCACTCGCACCACGCGCACGACCGACAGGTCAGTCATGAACACCAGACTGCTGGCAGTACCTTCATACAATACTAAAAGCCTGGCTTGCATTTATGACTTACTAATATTCATAATTTAAAGGGTCCTGGACAGTCTTCTTGCCTCAATGTTGACCTCTAGGCACTTAACTGATTTAGATAACCTACTAGATATTATAATGATTATTTTCCAGAAAAAATTCAGTACTATTTAAAGTGGCTACAAAATCTCCAATTTCACTGTGTAGGCCCTTAGGATAATTTTTACTTGCATTTTGAATGATGATTGAATTTTTTACCATTGATATTCGTATGGAACGCTTGACCAGTCACTTAAAGAAATATGCACATGAAGTTTGAACGTAAAAGGTTCATTGTCGTATGAGTAACAATTCTTAGAAATATAAACCGCATGAGATATATGTTTTCGTAATTCTTCCAGAGACCACATCGTAATGTTCCAAGAAATTGCGTTCAAGAATCTTTACCTTTCCTCCTACAAGTATAATATTCCGTTACTGACAGTATTTTGATCTCACTAAACTGTTTATTACTTAAGTCATGAGTAGCAGTAGTTTTCATTTCTATCTTGGTATTTGTTCTCATTATTTTAACGGGCTATAATCCATTTATTTGTGCTTGTTCAGACCCAAGCACATCAAGCTACTCAATCTGTCAAATTTATTTAATAGATTTTCAACTTTATCGTCGAAACATTAGGTTCAAGGTTGATTGGGAAACTTTGACAGTTTGGGGTAGCTTGATGTGCTAGCAAATAGATACTATCATTTTCTTACCCTTGGTCCATGTTACTTGGGGTCGGCGCAACACTTTTATTCTTACGTTCTCGCTAACATTTTCTCTTTTTTCTTTCATATCTTTCCTCACAAATCTATCCATCTTTTCTGTAGCCTTCCTCTCCCGAGATGTAATTGTAACAGTATTTGAATTAAAAATGGCTGCTGTAAATGTTTCATTTTATAAATTATGCCGTCAGCTTGCGATTCCCTTGTATTGTCATTGATGTCATTCAGCAACAAAAAATCTGTGACTTCAGTTATTTTTTAACATTACTGAACAAAATATAAACGTTTGTGATGATTACATGCATTGCTGGAGCATTGTATCAAAAATATTTTTGACAATTATTGTGTGTTGTGTAAAAATAAGGTGTAACAGACTTTAGTTGCTGGCTGTACTGTACAAACTTCTGTTTGCAGTAGTGTTGCGTTATATTCGGGCAAATAGCGCTATAATCGATTACATTGACAACATCCGTTCCATTTTCGTTATCGCGCTCGCATCGGTTGGAACAACATTAGTCTAATAAATGATGTTTTTTTTTAGAGGCAGAGTACTTTAAATTTAAATAAAACACAGACAAATGTTTTTAATATCCATGACATTGGCTTTATTTTAATGATAATACCTCTCTAGTCTTGAAGTTTAGGCGAATAATTTCTACATAATTATTACTTAATGTGAAATTTCCATGGTAAGCGTTTGTGTGTCGATCCTCTCCACCTTGTATTTAAACTGAATTTAACTATTAATTATTTATATAATATGTTAAAAAGCATGTAAAAAACATAAAACGTGTCCATGACATAGTTCTCGCGAACTTGAAAGCTCTCACTTTGACTCGGAGCGGGTGTTATCGAGCTGAAATCGATTATGGCGCGATTCGGAACGCATCGATCATTACTCTTTTCACTGTTATTTTCCTTTATTTTCGTTACGGTAAAATTGCTGTTGGGTGGTTGCCACTGACGAGTCAACCAAACTTTGATTGAAGCTTTTATTGAGCTTGCTCTCGACAGAAGTAAAATAACTCTGTGAAAGTACTGTAAATATTACTCAAAAGTTAAATCACAGCCAACACCACCACCGAACTGACTCCTAATTCCCTTCTAGATGCAAGTCGCCCAAATCCAGTCACTGATAGCAAGCGGCGATGTGAACGGCGCCTTCCAGCAGGCGCTGTCGGCGTCGGACCTGGCGCTGGTGATGTGCGCCTGCCGCGCCGCCGACCCGGCGCACGTGTTCGGGCCGCCCTGCAAGCTCAAGCAGCACGTGCTGCTGTCGCTGGTGCAGCAGCTGGCGGCCGACATGCAGCGGGACACGCCGCTCAAGCATAGGCAAGTGCTTTACACACAGCAGCAGCAGCTTGCAGCAGTGTGTTACAGTAGCGAGAGATCTACCAAAAACATGGAGCAATCAATCCAAACACATTTTTTCAAATGCCGTTGAGAATCAGCACCTTTTGAACGTGTTTAAATTACGTCAGAAAACCCCCAAAACGCCCGTCCAGCTATCAGAACCTCTTTATCTTAGCAGAGGAATTAGCCGTTCTACAATCTACTTAATGAACGTGAACGAAGAAAAAGGTGTACGTTTAATAGTTTCTGGGTCGGCAGAAATCATTTGAATCCATGAGAAAATGGATTAAGTTTTGTATGTCAACTCATCATCATCTGTCTAGCCTTTATCCAACAATGTTAGGTGGTCCACCAGTCTAACCAGATGCAGCTGAATACTTGTATGCATGTAGTTGTAAAGCGCACATCTCATTACAGATACTTAGAAGAAGCCGTGATGAACTTGGACACGTCCAACCCGGTGACGCGCGAGCACCTGCCGGGCGTGGTGCGCGAGCTGCAGAAGCAGCTGATGTCGTTCCTGTCGGCGCACCCGGCGCACGGCCTGGCGCGCCAGCTGCGCATGCTGCTCATGGCCACGGAGGCGCTGGTCAAGGCGGCGGCCTGACGCGACGCGCGCTGACAGACTGGCTGCTGGAGTGTTTATGTGTAGTGTGACATTGCCTGTGTCGACTGTTCTAACTCGTAAATTGTACCTAAACTAAGTTCGTTTGTATAAGGCATCGGTTTCACCGCCGAAGATGAAGCGACTCGATATAGAATGTTTTCTCGCTCTAGAAACGTACAAAAGATTGTAGGTCCCGTGTCAGTATAAGATACAGGTTTCTAGGACTCGCTATTCGTCGGCGGTGGGACAAGTCGGACAAGTGCTTTATGGACATAAATTGTCCCAAAAAAACATTGAGAATACTTTGTTCTTTTTTTCTTTTGAGGCCATTACAGCAATTTGATTTCACAATAAACATCGATAGACATTTTGATTCTTCCGCACATCAACACTCCATTTGTTAACTGATCTATGATTTAAAGATACGAGTTTCTAATAATAACACGCGATTCTAAATATTGATTGATATAATTACCACACTAAAATGAATACTAACGAAAGAAACGATCAAGTCAAGTGATGATATTGGCTATTGTAAAACTCAATCATTCAACAACTACTTACTTGACAATTTTTGTGTAAAGTATTTCTTGATCCTAAAATAAATATACCGTAAACTCGTATTTTTAGTGATTCATATTCCTCTGCACACATTCGGCGTTCCCACGTAACGATGGTGATGAACTCCATATAATAGTGTCATCTTTTTGCAGTGAGTGTTTGTGATATTGTGCTTGTAACCTATTATATTATGTTTTAAAGTTTCGCGTCTGAACTGAAGATACGTTGGGCCTGCGAAGGTGACTACCGGAATCTTCAATTATCTCTCTTTTGGGTCAGTTTTTTGGGTAACATTTTTACAGTATATTTTTTTTTTACAAATACACGATTAAGCTTCCAAACTACTCTCGGACTAAACCGAATTCAAGACCTTTTTTGACAGCCGAAACTACGAAGTGAAGTGTAATCAAAATAAATGTAAATATTTCGTAGCTTCATCAAAATATCTTTTCATAGCGAAATTTCACCACGCTTCCCAACGTGTCTTTGATAAAACCTCAGTTTTTTGGCTATCCTAAACCTGAAAAGCGATATCATTATGAAGAACTTTTACTGAAGACATCGCGAAAAAATTACTGCGTCATAGATTTTTGTCTATGACCACAAATAATAGCAGCCAGTTATTTTCATAGTAAACCTTAATGATCCGGCTTTTTGGATGTAGGATAAACAGAAACTAAGGTTGTATATAATTATCGCCTTCTTAATTTTCCCGCCAGTGTACGCTTAAGTATAGTTCGACACAGACAGTTGCGACAATGTGATATTATAAGGACTACGTGTTTAGTATATAGCTTGTTGATATTCGTTCCGGAAAGAAGGCGTACCATTGATTTAAGTTTTGAACATTCTTGTAAAAAGTGTTTTTTTTTTTGTTGTTTAGGAGCGCAATCTCCGAGGAGCTTAGGTTATTTCTAATTGCTGACGGTTTTTCGTAGATATTAATAGTGTCTGTTGGTTCTCGTATAAAATAGTCAAAGTGGACTTAAATACTTCTCAACTCTTTGACCATTTTATATTAGAACCTTTAGATTTTGAAATGCCAATCATACTTACGTCATTAATATCTAATATGAAAACTAAATATTTATAAAACCTCGCGCGATTCAGAGAGCTATAGAAATATGTAATAGTCATAAAGACTGTCGCCAGATTATATGTAAGCTCATTATAAAATACAAAACACCACTAAGGTGCTAGTCCAAAGTGTGTTGGCTTGAGTGAGTGAGAAAACTATAGAATAGTGACTTAGATACTTCCCATTCCCGTATATTTGAAAGAAGAGGCATTTGCAAACCGTGAGGCTCGATTTACATCTACTAGCACTATGGCAGATATGTGATGAAATATGAGGTCGATTTCCAGTCTAACCAGATGCAGCTAAATACCCGTATTTTTTATTACAGACAGCGATTTCTTTGGCCTCTACAACTTTGTTACTTGGTTTGGAGTTTCTGGCCTCTGTGCACATTCTACGACGGAGCCGAAATCTTGTACCTATACGTGAATAAGACATTATAACACATACTACGGCAGTGTCGGTGGACATTCACGGTCGCCCTGTAAGCTTTATTTCGTAGGTTCGATCCTCACCAGAGTATCATCTACCTGTAATGACTGTCAAAGTGACAGCCGGGACCAACGTTCGGAGCGGTTTCGGTATTATGGCATAAATCAGATAGGTGTCATACGTTTAGGATAGTAACCCATTTAAGGACGCTATGTGAGCGTTGATTGATCTTTTATATCCATCCATCCCGTGCGGCTGTTATTACTTAGCCACAAGTCAATGGCAATGAAAGTAATCATCATCTGCTTTGCAATGAAAGAAATGGCAAATCGTATTAAGCATCTTTTATATGAAAGCTTTTGTCAGTGCCGTACTAGTCACGCTACGTGCTGGTACGTGTGAATCGAGCTGAAACGTGCAAAACTTGACTGTTACTTCAAAGGAATTAATAGTGTAATAAGATATTGTGCCACCATAGTGTGTAGAATTTTCTAAGATGCTTTTGCGATACGCTCGATCTACAAAGCCAAGACTATATACATATAGGGTGATAGGGGCAACGACCTAGCCTCCCCCCCCCCCTCTCACATGAACATTTTTCATCAGTAATTTAAAAAAATCTGGCGTTCCATACAATTTCAGTGTGGCGGGTTCGGAATGGTGTACTGAATACGTGGTAAGCGTGGTACGTTTGCGCGTCAGCGTACCTTCCACCCTGTATGCACAGTATATTGGAAATAGAACTCTCAGTTTCCATAGACACATATTCATAGTGTACTTAGTTTTTGTGTCTTCCAAAATTTCTGAAGAAGACTGCTCACTCATTTAACTGTCTGAACTGACTAGTTAAAACTGGATCAAGCGTATCGGCCAAGTTACTTAGACTTCATAGGCGAAACTAGAAGCTGTTCCGAGGGGGCAACGTTTAATAAAAGAAACACCGTAAGACCAGAAACTGCACTGAAAATAGTCCTTAATAAATCAGACATAAGTCTCATAGCAAGTCGGGTTATCTTTTAAGACACCCTCCTCGAAACAGGTAGCGTAACCACCAGATATGTATGAGGATGTGTAACGAGGGATGTGCGTATAACTAACCAATCACATAGCTAGCTTAGATCAAGCTATCAAAACGAAGCGATCTTATTGGTTAGTTACACATACATCCCTCTTTACGCATCCTCGTATATCGGTGGTAGAAACGCAGTCTTTGGCCCGAATTCCACCAAAGTGGAGAGATGTGCGGAAATCAACCAATGACATTCGTTGAAATCCACATCGTCTCTTGTGTCTGCTGTGATTGTTTGAATCTTGCACGACTCCACACCGCTCTGCTCGTCTACGCTTTGGTGGAGTCTGGACCTTACGCCTTACAATTTAAGTAGTAGTTTATTTTTTTGTATCCCTCATAGGCCATAAGATATAGACTCAACCATAAATCATAGTCGTTTTGTCCATTGTTTAACTTAAAAGTGACTAGATCAGCCCACTGAAAAGTATACATTATTTTATGTGTTGTTACTAGAGAACGCATTACACATAGATATTAGATACGTTTATTATATGTCTGATGGTTTGAAAGTTTGTTGATTGAGGTTAAATAGCGCGTGTTTGGACATCATATTAGTTATACAGATTAGTGACTAGTGCGTTCAATAGCTGCGAGTGCAAATAATGGTTGTTTTTCATGTTTATGCAGTAAAAGTTCCGACGCATTGGTAAGTAATCCTATATCGCCGTCTAATGAATACGCATGGTTTTACGAGGCTAAATTTTAATCTGTAAAACTAATAATAATTCCAAAATAATTGAAATATTGTGATCTTATATCTATTGTTAACAAAGACTGGAGCGATATAGTATGGTATGACAACGATGCCTATAGTTACTCAGTAATGTGTACGAGTACAAATGCAATGGGAGGACTTCACAAATTGTATAGTTTATATATTATATATCAATAGTCTTTATTGATATATAATTTCAACAAAAAACTGAACGCGAACATCAAGTTCAACCCCGTCCCCCGCACACGCATTTCGTTTAAGAGGTGTTAGCGTCATCATTGCTATGAATATTGACAGCTGTTGAACTCGGTTTAGATGTGATAATCGCGTTCAATTTTATTGATGATGTTTGGCCGAAATAGTATTCAGGCTATGGCGTTAGTAACCTCGGAATATTAGGCTTCGTACGCCATTTTGATGAATAAGTTGATCGCATCTTTGTAGTACTTAAACGTTTATAGGAGAGAACTGTTGTTTAAATACTAATATTACCGAAATAGTAGATTTTATAAAGAGTATGTCTGTGCCTTTATATCGTCTACTGGATTTACAACTCTGTATTAAGCGTTGAACGTTGAGAATCTAGAATAGCACATCCCAGTGCGTCATTAAAACGCGCTTTTCTATTTTCAACTCCAGGCTCTAAGTATTGCGTTGAAAATCCAGTGTGCGATAAAATCACCTGTGCAAACAAGGGCTAACAGATCAAAATATTTTTTTTTTTGTGACGATCGCAGTCATAAAAATTTTTGACTCACAATTACGTACGAAGCCTTTTGTTTAAAACAACTATAGATTTAGAGCTAGTTTACCACAATACAACAACAAGCTTAACAGTATAAGATCATAGTTATACTTAGTTCAAAACATAAAAGTTTTGGCATTTCTTTAAATAAAACAGGTGGCACATAATTATTATGTATATTGCTTGTGTGAGCTGCATATTCTGCTCAAAGATGACCTGTGGCCTTAGTGCGGGTTTTTTTAAACCCATTCGATTTCAATCTGTACTGAAACTAAAACAATTTGGTGACTTATCATGTGAAAAGTATACTTACCGTCAATTTGTATAAAAAAATATCTATCCCATAAAAATTTACGTAAGTGAACGCTCTGGTGCGGTCAGGGACTGTACCGACCCTACAGCAGTATTACATTTATCTACGACGCGGTGGGAAAAGGTGAAGCTCTACAGGGGGGTCTAAAATGGCCAGTTATCAGATTCAAATAAAGTTATTTAAGTATATAAATATTATTATGAGTCTACTAAAGCGGCCATTTTAGGTACCCAGGATGTCTGGCTCCAGCTCTTTCCTGCACTCTGAACTACCGAGTACTGTACTACCGAGCTCACTGACGGTCGACCACTTTTAAACCTTATTACTTAGGGCACAAGGGTGAAAAGTGACAGACCATCAGTGAACTCGGTAGCACATTCTCAAAGTTGGCATCGTAAATATCTGTCAAATATTTCGCTATTTTAATTATTTAATCGATATTAATTAAAGAAATATTTAAATAATAATACTGGATAAGGTGTTGCAACAGTTTTAGATATAAAAAAGCATTCCACTTGCAGCAGCCTGGCAAGTATAAAAACTCGCACTATGCTCTCTGGTTCAAAAGAAATCTAAATCTATAGCGACATACGGCAGCCTCTTCGCTTCTTGTTGATACTATTTTATTTCCTTTGATTTGTGTACGATAAAATGCTATCTAATGTGTGTGTCTAGGGCTCCTCACTCTGTCCCTCAAAGCGTTTAACGTTAGCAAGGGACAAAAAATATCACGCTTTTGAAACATGCAGTTTTCTTTTCATACGGCATCATATCAATGCAAGTATTTATTGGGGCATTAAGAACTATTTTGGGCTCTTATCAACTTGCCCTCATAATGCGCATACGCAAGCTGTGCTAACAAGGGCGAATTTCATCAATTAATCTCATCATCAGTACATGTAAACCACGTTCAAGAGCTGTGAATATTGACACTATCAGCTTTGAACGCCGTTTGGGTGTGTTAACCGCGTGCAGTTTAATTAGTGAAATCCGCTCTTAGAGACAAATTGCTTAAAATGCAATGCTGGTACTATACTTAGCGAATTTTTAATTACGCGTCATTTCAATAATACAAGATGAACTTTAGTTTTGAAGTTGTAGGGTATGTTTTTTATTATCACAAACGCAATAAATGAAAAAAAAAAACGAAATAATGAGCAAACAATGCACCATTTTGCGCCAAGTGAAAGTTAATCTGGAAAGCCTTTGTGCAAAGGGGCATACCGAATAACGCTGATTAAATATTCATAAACCAGTATGGTTCCTTTTTCCTAAATATGTATGACAGGTTAATTTCAGTCTATTGCTAAATAACAATCAAATATTGAAACAGACTGAAAACTATCCACTACTTAAAGAACTTGCGTGATTTGCTATATTTGAGAATACTTTTGATTGATTGTCAATTATTATTGATTGATATTTCTGCTGGTTTGAATTAATACATGGATCCTCTTTGATATAGCAAGTCAATCATTCGTTTTTTATACGTTACCTGTACTGAGTGAGGAGTCCATGTTATTTTTTTTATAAGATTAGAATTATTTTTGTCGACGCTTTTGACATTGATAGTATTACTCTAAGAGATACATTATATCAATAAATGCGTATTTGATTTGTAATTTTTATGTTTTTTTATTTGCGTTTCGCAATATTGTTTCCCACTACCCACAGAATCTTTACAATATGGAAAGTTTTTAAGCGGGCGATGAGTGTACTACGTGAGCTCGACAAATGGATGTGCGATTAACGCTGCGACAAAACTGTACAGCGACTCACCATAGTTCGAATGCACGCTTGTGCGACAGTACTGTAATTCGACAGTACGTTGGAGCAGTACTACAGTAGTTTGACACTACCCAAGTGTGAAAAACGATTATGCTATACTGAGTAGCAGTTGCAGTTGTTAAAACGAATAATATTTCAAAATTAGTTTCAATTTGGTAGAAAAAAAAATCCGATTTTAAAAGTTTGTAGAATTCATGCCTTCTAGTACTGAGTAGCAGAATTGAATTACGACGTGTTTTTTGTCACTGCAGTCCAGCATTAATACTCTCATTGAAGCAGTAATAATAATCTTTTTTATTCGAAGCAATAGCAATAGAACACTTTTTTTTTTTTTTTTTTTTTTTTTTTTTGGGGGGTGAGAAATCATCAAATGACTCCTCCCGCTCTGGGCGGAGCGGAAGGGAGTGTCAGACTCTTACTGACTAAAAAACACCCATGTTCCTTCATTGGCCCTTTATGTTCCAGGGCCGCGGTATTTCTTTCGAACAGTCCCGCAGCCCTGGCAGGCACCGGCCCTTGCGGGCCCCTCCCGTATGCTGACAACTCTTTGAGGCGCGCGTGGAACACGAACGCGCCGTCGACACGGCCTGCCCGTCGTCATACGACGGACGGACGGCGAGCTAGCCCATTACTCGCCGTCCACAGGCCCGCGCCTACGGTGGCCGAGAGCCATCACGGCGTGGCCCCCGACGCCCGGTGCTCCTCCCGCGGCGGCTGGGACGTGAGGAGGTTCTCTCCCTCTCACGTTCCGCCGCCTCCTTCGCTAGCATGACTGCTTCGCAGAAGGAGGCGACGGCTTCCCATTCCCTCTCGCCCCGGACCATGGCTTGAACCAGGGCCGGGCGCGAGAGGTCGCCGCCGCCAATCGCCGCTACGAGGACACGGCGGTGCTCCTCCCAAGCGGAGCAGACCTCGACGGTGTGCTCCACCGTGTCCTCCGGTCGATCCTCGCAATTGTAGCACCAGGGCGTTTCCTCCCAGCAATAGAACACTAAACTTGTCAACCGAATATCGCCTCAGCACACAATATAACAAACAAAATAAATTGAGATTACACATTTTTAGGACATTTTACTATAAAATAAGATTATAATGTTTCTAAACATTTGACACTCAAGGACACATCAACATAGCCACTTGAATGAGGGTACTTAATCATAAATTAAATCCGAAATATACCAGATATTGAAAACTTGAAACTAATAAATGACTTCTAGTCTACATATCAACGTGTATTTAGCATGCATAGCATAGACAAACAAAAATGTGTTAAAATTATTTCGGATAGTTTTCCACTGTAGACTAGTATTATTTGCAACACAACATGTACTTATTGCAACATTTTCCTTAACTTTTCAACGCCAGAGTATAAATGCACGCGCGTGCCCTCCACGCCAAGCCACAATTTCACCTACCAGTTTGTCACATACTTATGTCGTTTGGCGTACAGGGCACGCCCTAGCTTGTCACGTATCTTTAAGTGACAATGGCGTTCAAAAGGTTAAACCGGGTATGCGTGTGCGTGCGACACGGCGCGGTATACGCTGGCAGGTATGCCGCATGGGACCAGTCGCGCCGTGCCCTCGTGACAGAAGTGGGAACCGACCTGTCGCTCGCGCGATGGTCGGGAGCGCAGAGTCGTGGGATGCGGTGGTCTCCTCTTGTGAAACGGTCATCTCACAGAAGGAGGCTGCAGAGAGGTTGAGGGAGGTCGAGACCACTCTCCCGATCCGCAGCAGACGTACCGGGCGTCGGCGGAGGGCGGACAACGCCCTCTTCCAGCCCCCCTAAACGGGTCCAGAGGGACGGCGGACTTGGGGACGTCCGCAAGTATAACTGGACCCGAGGCGGTGGCGCATAGTGTTCCGCGCACCCCCCTATTGGCGTTACGGGGGGAGTACACCTCACTCCCCCCGTAGACTTGAGGAGGCCGCGGACGCGGGCCGGAGTCCGACAGACCCCTCCGTCCGAAAAAAAAAAAGGGTAGGTATGCGTGCGCGCAGTTGTTTTTAGTGTTTAAACACAATTTTATTAAATCCATGGAAAATATTGTATTGCATGTCGTGTTACAAATAAACTGTATCTACCAGTCTTTACTATAAGGGCAAAAGGGCGTTCATGGCGATCGCTCAGCATAAGCTGTCACACCATACGACGAGGCAGACACAGTGTTGTTGCGCAAGAGTTGCACCCATTCTCTGCAGAGATCTCACCAGCACCAATAACATCCTGTCGTTGGAAGCCTGTCAGATGGACAGTCGTATTAAGGTTAATAAACTCTGGTCTATTTATTTAAAAAAAATACAGTACTTAATTCTTATCAATATTCAGAAATTATGACAGCACACTGATCGACGGCGTTCGACGGTTTCTCCATACAAAAAGAGCATAAAGTATGGGACGCCGAACGCATCCTTTCGCATCGACGCCGACGTGACAAATGTGCTCCCATACCTACCTGGTAAATACACTGGAAGAGCCCATAACCCATTTAAGGGTTTGTATGCACTAACAAAGTATTAAGCTTAGTATTTAGCTTGTTTTTTTAAACAGAAGTGATATTTTATTTTAACTTGTGTGTCTGTCTGCGGCATCGTTGCTCCCCAACGGATGAATCTATTTTGATTTAGTTTTTTATTGTTTTAAGGTTGAAGCGCCAGGGTAGCCCGAGAAATTCAAATTTTCTTTAGTTTTTGCAATTTGTAGGTCAGTGTCAGGTTGTATGTTGATGAAAATTGAGACGCGCTAGTAACAAGTATGTAGTTACAGAATTCATCATCATCTTCCTGCCCTTGTCCCATGTTATTTGGGGTTGGCGCAACACGTTTGTTTCTTCCATTCTCTTCTGTCAACCATCAGCCTATCATTTACTTCTTCTTTCATATCATTCCTCACACAATCCATCCATCGTTTCTTTGATCTTCCTCTCCCTCTCCATCCATCAATTTTTTATTCATCACTCTTTTAGTCACATGCGATTCGTCCCTCCTCATCACATGTCCATACCAAGACAGTAGATTCCCTTTCAACTATTTTGTAACTGGCGCAACTTTTAAACAATATACTCGTTCCTTACCTTATCCATTCTTGTCACACCACACATCCACCTCAACATTCTCATCTCCGCCACATGCAATCGTTTTCCATCCAACTTCTTTACAGCCCAGCATTCTGATCCATACAGTACGACAGGTCTAATCACGGACTTGTATATTTTCGTCTTTAACTTGAGGGGCATCCGTGGGTTGTAAGTTCTTCCAGAAACCTGTCGCCATTTCATCCATCCTGAGTTAATCCGGTGTGTTACGTCTCGGTCTACTTCTCCATCCCCTTGGACAAGCGACCCGAGGTACCGAAAAAAGGAATAGATCGGTATGGGCGTGGCCAGAGTTATGGTCACAGGACTGGAGAGACCGCCGAAATCACAGAATAGGTATTCTGTATTGGTCCTACTGATTTCCAGGCCAACATTCTCCAGTCTTTGCCACCACACCTCCAATCTGCTCTGGACCTCTAGGCCACTCTCGGCAACCAACACATGTCGTCACCAAACAGCATAGGTACACTAAGGAGCCTCTTCCTGGATGTCCGTCGTAAGTGCGTCCATTATCACCAGGAAGAGGTAAGGGCTTAGAACCGACCCTCTGTGTAAGCCGACAGCCACATTGAAGCTGCTGGTAGTGGCTGCTGTAGACCGGACTTGGGTACTACATCTACTGTACATCGCTCGGATCAACTGCACATACTTCCCAGGCATACCTTTCTCTTTCAGGGCCCACCACAAACCTCACGAGGTACCCGTCGTATTCCTTTTCGAGGTCGTAGTAGTTACATAATTATAATTATTAAATCATGAATTCAACTCTCTATATGCTCATTTAACCCCATTCAATAACTATTTCATGAAAAAGTCAGTTAATGGATAAATGAACTTAGAGGGTTGTATTAATGATTTTAATCATTATAATTCTGTAACTACATACGTTTTACCTGCGCGACTCATTTTTCATCAACATACAATCTGACACTGACATGCAAATTACAAAAACGTAAGAAAATTTGAATTTCGCGGGCTACCCTGGCGCAAGTTTGGAATAATTTTACTAAAAGAATTTTATATTTTGTAGCAGATATTTTTGAGTGAGATTAGGAGCTTTTACTGTCTCAAACAATATTTTATTTTATATATTATACACGTGACACGTCGAACAAACAGTTGTCACAGACTTCCGATACAACGACTTGATTATCTACATTATCGATTATAATTAATAAACGCATAATTCTGATTTGATTTCAATAAGTTGTATTTAATTGTAAAGTAATTATTTGGTGATTTTTAGTTTAATTGTTAGTCAATAAATAGAATAGTTACTTTGTGGCACTCTCCGCTTGTCAGCTTCCGGCGCGTTGGTCAATAATTTTGTGATTTGATTGTAATCTTTAGTTTTTTGTAGAAATGTATAAAAGTTGATGCGTCGGGTATTTGAACGCAGTCGTTTTGTAACCGCCAAGCTGCCAAGTGAGAAAGTTGTTGTGTGGTTAAACTCTGACCAAAATAAATCCGTTAGAGTGCAACCATATTTTGATTTGGACCATCGAATCTGACCACCGTCTACACGGTATATACGGAGACTCATTTGGTTTCAGAACATAGTGATTGACATACTAAGTCTGTGTTTAGTAAGACGAGAGTTTACATTTATCGCAAACTACCTCAAAATGAGGGTAGTCCGAAAAATGACAAAATTCTAACAGAATTAAACAAGTCCGCCTTCACATCGAAATTATAATAGTGCAAAACACGTTACCAAATCTTTATATCATGGAATCAAAGCGAGCGAAAGTCGAAAATACCGAGGTTCGAAGATGCCAATCCCTAAATTCCTTGCACGGCGAAGGAGCTGCTATCGAAGACGTGACGGTTTTCAAGAACGGGCCTGGACATCGCTCTCTCAGCGAGTCTTCAGTGGAGCTGTGCATGCATTCTGATAGCGAAGATCTGCACATGGATAGCGGCATCTGTGATAGAATGATAGATGATGATATGCTCGCCGTAATGGAGCAGAAGATTGATCGGTTGAGCGGTAAGTACGTTGAGTAACCATGAAGTTTCGTGCAACGAAATAAAATGCAATGACCTGAGTACGCACGCACGCACGTGCACCTATATTTTGATGTTTCATAAGTGACCATAAGACTTATCATATCGGCACATATAACTATCCCACTGCTGGGCAAAGGCCTCCCCCCTCCCACCACTCCGTTGTGGCGTTCTTATTGGGAAAGCAGGTTATGTATTTGGCGATAAAATCTTTAGTTTTGTGAAATAGTGGCACGAAAGCGTACGTAAAAACCCACTATTATCTTGTTCTGTTTGATTTTTTTTTATCTTAATTAATTGTTATTTAAGATTTTTTTAATTAGGGAATAATATCTTTTGACATTTACACGCCACATCATCATGTGGCAATCATGCGCACCTAATAATGTTGTTACCATCTTGCATGCATGTATTTTCTTGTATGACACATGTTTAAGCAAATAAATAATATTATCTTAGCTAATCTTATCTTAATATGGCAAACGTTTTGTGAAATTATATTTGTTGTCCGGCGTTTCCCGATGACCCTATCTTTGGAGCAGCATTCGTGTCCCGCCACTATGGTCGAGGGTAAGTTGAAAATACATAAATCCTAGTTCAATAACTAAGATTTATTTTCAACACACCAAATAGGTGTATTCTTTCTACGGCTACAGCAACGATATATCTAATGAACATAGGTCCTATTGTTTTTTTTGAACTGCTGTGATTAATTTGTGCTACCCATGAAAAATCTGGGCAGGACATCCATTAATTCCAATAGCCATCATGCACATAAAGCTATCCTCCACAGATTTGTTCCTGGAACAATGTAGGTTGCTGACTACCGTGAAAGAAGAACTCCGGAACTCCAAGATTATGCTAGAGAAGACTGAGCTGGCGCACAATCAGATGCTCGTTGATATGCTCAAGCAGGCTATTGCTCAAAGGTTAGCTCACTACTTTTTTTAGCTTCTTAGGTCGGGTACATAACTTTACTACTCGCACTACTACTCTAATTACTAATTTCTATCGGTTAATACTCAATTCTTATTCTTTCTTTTTGGGCTATGTTGATGACATGATGATGCCTTATTATCTTCTAATTAATTTATGACAAGAATTTGTGTGGTTGGTACACTAATGCTGCGGTCACACTACCTTACAGTCTGCCACCCGTTTTCCGCAAAAATTATGGCATTAAATAACCGCGTGAAGTGGTGTGGTTGCACTAATGTTGATGTTAATAATGATATGCGAAAAAAGACCGCCACCGTAGCTATTGCCTACCGTCATATGCCATATTGATTGACATTGTAAAATTATGGTCATAATATATCGTGACTACACTTAGTTGTTTCAATTATGGCCATAATTATTGTCATATCACGGTAGTGTGGCCGCAGCATAATACAAATAAAAAAGGTTAAAATAAAAAACTTTCTGCAAAAAAACCGACTTCCAAAAAACACTAAAAAAGTCAATAATAACTTTACTTTCAGAAGTCGGTGGCAAAAAAGTCAATGGAACAAAGTCACCGACTTCCTAAAGTAAAGTTTTTTTACTGCTTTATTCTCTTCGGCACACCATGAATTTAGTATTTTATTGAACTTGTGTTGTGCCTGTGTAGGACTTGCACGTAGAGGTACTCCTACGATATGTTCAGTTCTTAACAATAATCTAATTGTAACGAGAATAATGACCACATTACGGCAGACTTGTCAGCAGCAACAACCATTACCTACTAAATTATTGAGCCAAGAGTTGGAAATCCAAAATAAATATGCCCTTTTAGAATGACAGGACTGGATGTGGCCGAATGCAGCGGTGAAGAGAACGAGACTGTGAACAGTCGCGCCAGGAGTCTGCTGAACGCCATCGAGTCGAGGCAGGAGGTATCTCTCGACAGTGAGATCAGAGACAGTCTCGTTAACTTCTTGCAGAGCGAGGTATAGTAGACATTTTGAAATGAATAATATTACCAGGCTATAACTGTCCAACTGTAGGCAAAGGCAATACATAAAGGCATGAGGTTTTTCTATGATACTGCAACTCCTGTTAGCTGGTCTTTATTTTTATTTTTGTGTGACGTAGTGACCCTTTGACTGTAGGATTGCATGTCGCGAGTTCGATAATCGGACAGAATTCAGTTAAGCATCTATAGGTATTAAGAATATGGCTGATAAATAATTGTTTCGTTCCGGGTCTTGTATTTTTGCTAGCTGTCCTGTCACTAGTTAGCCTGAGTCATCGAACATATACATCACAATCGCGGGTGTACTTGAGATTTGCCTAAAATTATTGCAGTTATTTGGTACTTTCTGTGTACCTTTACGTACCTGTCTTGAAAATCTGTGTACCTACACCCGTGATATTTTAAAAATTAGGAACACCCGCCATTTTGATGTCAGACTCACTCAGAACCGCGGGTGTAGGTACTGCTATACAATATAGCCAAGTACCCTGTATAAGTAGATTTGGTACTTCTTCTGTACCTGCAGAAACACGTATTTAATAATCAACATACTGTAGGTACGGTTGCTATGAAAGGTAAAAAAAAAACGATTTTCTTTCTTTGATGTCAGGGTGTACCTAATTAAAAAAAAAATCATTGTACGGATGTAGGTACATAGATTTTCAAGAGAGGTAGATACGTAAAGGTATTTATACATCATCGAACGGCTAAATAAAGGCATCATGACTTCCAGCTCGTCCAATACAGGGGCAATGTGGACCACTGGTCGTTGACTTTGTCCAGCTGATCCGGGATCCCGCCACCTTCTATGAGGTCTGCCGCGACGCCTTCTGCCTCTGGCTGCTCTCATCGTTCGCGAGACCTATAGGTACTTCCTTACGTATCGGCAAGCGTCATTTGAGACGCCGTCCAGCTAAATAGACCGACGATATAAAAAAGCGGCTGCTGGCTGGAACACTCCGTATGCCAAAGACGTAGGATATTGATGCAGCTTGCGAGAATCCTACATGTTCAGCAGAGAACTGCGCTGAGATGACCTGCATCCATCAATCAACTCAGGTTGATACAGAAAGCAGTACCTCTGGACACGGCGCGTATTGGCCTCTGGAATCGGCGGGAACAGACTCCGAGCTACCACCGGTAGCTACCACCGGTAGCTCGGAGTCTGTTCCCGACGCCGCCGGTGGGCTACTATTTTTTATATTTTTAAATGTTTTTTGTACAATTTTTATTGATAAAAATATTTAAAAATGTAATGAATATTAATACATATTGAAATTAAAAACTAGGACAATATTTATTTATTTATAGTATAAAACAAATATCCATCATGGGTAGGCACTACATACCTACATAACAAAATACAGAACATAAAAATATATTAGACAGTAATATTACATTTAAAAAACATTTACGAGTTTACGATGCGATGTTTACATGCGATCTTGTTTTTCTAAACAATAAATGAACCGGCGTTGAAACTGAGTAAGGCCGCGGCCCCATGTCCACGGCGCGGCGCCGGCCGCCGTGTGACGTTGCGGCGCCGCCGCCGTAACACGGCACGACGTCGTGCCGCAGCACGGTGCCGCGGACGGTGCGCCATCCATTGCCCCTCAGTCGATTGAATCAACTGCGAAATATCGACTGAAAGGGGCAATGGATGGCGCACCGTTCGCGGTACCGTGGTGCGGCACGACGTCGTGCCGTGTTACGGCGGCGGCGCCGCAACGTCACACGGCGGTCGGCGCCGCGCCGTGGACATGGGGCCGCGGCCTAACGTTTTTATGTGAAAAAAACAGATAATTGAAGGTAGAAGAAAAAATAATAATCGTTTGTTACTTGACCATCCAGTTCTACCGAGTTCATCGGTACCGTGTTCTCAAAACACATTATAATAAACAAATTAATTTAATTTGATGACTGTTTTATTAATTGTATAAGATCAATAACTCATGCATTATCAAGTAAAAAATAACTCGCGCATATTATAACATGTTTAGCGACTTACGGATGTTTAGCGACATAACATCTAAACAGCTTGTTGGTCGCTATATATCCATAACATACACTTGGGAGCAAATAAATCGAGCCACTACCTTTTTTCACGTAAAATGGTAAATATTTTTGGTAATATGGAACGTATCAATTCGAACTATATATCGCCTAAAAGTTTAGTTAATAACCTTTACAATGAGGGTAAATTATTGAATAATAACCTTATTGAATGATAAATTATTGGCTCTGCAAGAAAAATGGTAATTTTGATAGAAAATTTAGTAGGGCTAAAACAGTCCATAAAAACAATAAAAAAACAAAATTATTGCAAAAAAAATATTCTTAATAACTGGTATTACCCCCCCGGGCCCTGATACATTCTTGTAGCCTATTAGTCATCGATCTGATCAGCGTTACGATGACATATTGTGGTATGTTCTCCCACTCTTCAAGCACAGCGACTTTAAGCTCGGGAATGGATGAAACAGCGGGAACCCTGGCTCGGACTCTCCGTTTTAGCTCGTCCCATAGGTGTTCGATCGGGTTCAAATCGGGACTTCGTGCTGGCCATACCATTTGTTGAATCCCGATCGCAGACAAGTATTCCGTAACGATCTGCGCGGTATGAGGTCTCGCATTGTCATGCATAAACAAGAAATTTTCTCCGACAAAACCAGCATACGGCATTACGTGGTTTTCAAGAATGTCAGTTATGTATCGGTCAGCTGTTAATCCACGTCTACCACTGCCATCGTTGGCGGGGTCGACGAAGACAAGTTCCGTTTTTCCGTCTAGAGAAATTCCTCCCCACACCATACAAGAACCACCACCAAAACTCACCGTTTCTCGAATGCAACATTGGGCAAATCTTTCACCAGGACGTCTATACACTCGGTTTCTCCCGTCATTGCTAAAAAGACAGATTCTTGACTCGTCAGAAAACAAAACTGACCTCCAGTCTTCTAACGTCCAATTAATGTGTTCTCGAGCAAACTCCAAGCGAGATCGGCGATGAGCTACAGTCAATTTTGGGCCAGTTGCTGGTTTGTGTGATGTTAAATTTCGTTCTTTTAGTCTTCGTCTCACTGTCCACCTACTGATTGCGACTCCTCGAACGTCACGTAACGCTTGCTGTAGCTGAACAGCATTAAGTCCACGGTCGCGCAACGAATTGGTTGCAATAAAGCGGTCGTCACGTTCTGTTGTTGCCCGTGGTCGGCCAGTTCCAGGTCGCCGAACAAAAGCACCAGTCTCCAGATACCTGCGGTATACCCGCTGTACCTTTGAACGACTCAAATGAAGTCTGCGTGCCACTTCACGTTGTCCGTGTCCAACCTCAAGTAAAGCTACAACTTGGGCAGCTTCCGTCGGTGTAGTATCCATTTTATCAGGTTATTTTGATTACACAGACACAGATAAAGACAACAATAACAAGTAATATGGGTATGATTAACAAAAACCTCAAATTTAATCTTTTCTTAACAGAGTACAATAAAAATGTCATAAGCAAATTAAATGCGATAATTTTATTCTACCCTTTAAACTTTAATAAAAATGAAATTTTGACAACTAACTACCCTCATTGTAAAGGTTATTAAATACCCTTTTAGGCGATATATGTTTCGAATCGATGCGTTCCTTAATACCAAAAATAATTACCATAATGCGTGAAAAAGGAAGTGGCTCGATTTATTTGCTCCCAAGTGTATTAATAATTAGCGTTTTTGTAACATTGAAATGATAACCTTATTTTGTACACTATTCTGGTAAGTGATCTATGGTCCGTTTTAGTGTTCGTGTCTTGTAAATTAGTATCTGTTCATGGACTTTCGTAGCTGGCGGTACGAGTTAGCCATTATGGACTTCCAAAACCTAAAATATCAGTGTGGAAATTACTTTTAACACTTGACAGTCTCTTGATAATTCAGTTCATCAGCCGTCTGCCTAGTCTTTTCCTAACTTAGTTCGGGTCGGCCTCCATATAACCATAATAACCGAGTGCTATAACTGTAGTAGTTTCCAGTATTTTAGATAAGCCTAACCCCTTGGCAACACCAGTTAAAAGCTTGATGTTTCGTTTACACAGGAGTTAAAAGAGCAGATGGTCCGCGCAACAGTAGAGTCGGTGCGTGGCCTGATCGGGGGCTGTTTCAGCCGGGACATGTCCAAGCTGTACTTACCAGTTCTGGAGCGCTCGCACCGGCGCCTCATCTCACACATACACAAGATTATTGAGCGGGCTTTCTTTGAACGTGAGTAACTTTTTTCTATGCAACTGTTGGACTCCCTCTAGGGATTAGTGGGATCACAAAAATGTGTAGTGTCCGACTGAAGGTCGATTTTTAGCTGGAGCTGAAGTCGATTAATCGGCTGTCCTCAACCGTAGGTCAAAGCCGAAACCTAAGCCGAAGGTTTAATAATTTAATCCTAAGAAATTCAGTTCCAGATAGACTAAAAGAAGGAAAACATCTTGAAGAAAGCAGCATGTCCAAGAATCAAAAATTCGTAGAAATGATCATGACTGGGCATCCCGCACTGGACCCGCGTGGACCCGCGTGGTAGATTAAAGCTTGGTCCTTCTCATAGTCTGTATTTCAGCAAGGGGAATATTATAAGCTGATTATCATTAGTCTCGCCTTAGTTTCAATTTAATTCAATTTTTTTTCCAACGGCAGTGGAAGACAAGTCGTCATCCCTATTCAAGTCGGTCTACAAAACGTCCGGAGCCTTGCGGCGTGCGTTGGAGCGCCACCAGTGCTTGCTGGAGGCTTCTGCAGACCCTGCCAAGAACCTGGCCAACACGCTGCAGTGCACTGTTGAAGAGTACGTAAGAATAAGAACATACATACATACACCCAAGCTTTTTCCCCATGGGGAGAAACTACAGAACGCTACTTACCATAATCCTTACATATCCCTTTTGCTTCGTCTACGTTCATACGTTTGGTCATATGCACTCTGGTTGTGGGTACACACCTGACCTTTTTGAAGAACTTTACCAATAAGGGCGTCCCGTCCCCGTATTTTCACCCACACCTTTTGTTAGTTGCCTTTCGTTCATCCTCTCAACACGATCAATCACCAAGATCTAAGTTAAGTAACCCAATTATTTGATGCAAGTATTCACTATTATCCAGGTAGACCACCGTATCAGCTGTTCCAATGATACCCCGGATCAAAAAACCGTGTATTTTTTTTTATTAACGTGTTACTATTTCGCGCCACAAATCCACTAATTTGTTTTATTTTTTTAAACACCTATCTAAGGATACTTGGGTTTTTAAGACAAATATAAAACGATACCTTAACTGTCGAAATCTATCCAGCCGTTTTGAAGATACGAGGTACAGAAATTTACAAGTTACAAACAAACAAAGAAACATATCTACAAGAAACGCGCGAAAAACATAACCCTTCCTTGGCAGTCGGGTAAATATAACAAACAAAATAAGTACAAAGACAAAATATATAACACAAATATAAAGTACCTACAATATAATACACACCCATATAATACATAATTATAATAAATACCTATGTGCTGTGCATGCAGTGCTGGTAATTTTTGATGTCGAGATAAATGAAGATTTATTAAAATATGTTACTTGGTTGTTGTTGGTCTTGGGTACGACCTTAGGTCACGCTTCATTGCGTTTTGCAATTAGAAATTGCTCGGTAGCAGAAGGAGCTATTACAATTATGAAATAGCACCACCACGGTATAGCAGTCCATCAGATTGTTAAATCATGGCGGTCCAATCTGAGCGGAGACTAGCTATCGATGTGAGAGATATCAAGTGGGCACTGTGTGCAGACCGGTACCCTCTCTCTTCCCTTACTTTTCTTGAATAGATGATGCCACGACAATGTAGATATAATATCTACATTGGCGAAATGTTAGTTCTTAATTCTTTTAAGAAATACAGATTTGAAATGAAGGAATTTTCAACAGATTGCTCCACAAAGAACTTAAAGAATGGCGCATCAAAGTGGCAGACTTGCTCTCTGCCGAGTCCAGTCCGAATCCCCTAGTTGAAGTGGAGACCCCCGTGCTTCCTCTCGACTACGGACCGGATACTCCACCACAACCGGCAGGACCTGAGGTGTCTGTTATCGATCAGCTGGTGGGTATTCAACATCTGTTTTTTACCTATTTGTGTTCTGAAAGATGTCTAAGTGGTACACTCATCAAAATCCTGAACACATATATGTTCCTTGCACCAGTAGATGAATCAGACGTTTATAAACTAATTCGCAGTCTAAGAAACACCAACTCGACTGGATATGACGACCTGAGCACTTAAGTGTTAAAAATATAATATATAATAAAAGTTCGACATTTCTGCTGAAGAAAAATTCCCGTTGGTGGCGGTTGGCTTCAGCCTTGTGCGAACTATAAAATTGGACAATGTGGGTTCACCATAACCTCTGCCTACCCGTTCAAGAAACAGAGACGTGAGGTTTCCTCATTTTTTTTCTAGATGCAAACAGCATTGATCAACCAGCAGATAGCGGCAGGCGACGTGAACGGTTCTTTCGAGCGCGCGCTGACGGCCGGTGACCTCTCCCTGGTAATGGCTGCTTGTCGCGCCGTGGACCCTGGCAGGGTGTTCGCAGCTCCCTGCAGCTTGCAACAGCACGTGCTGCTTTCGCTAGTGCAGCAACTTGCTACGGACATGCTGCATGAAACGCAGCTCAAGTGCAGGTTGATTCTTATTATTTATTGCACACAAAATTAAAAGATTTATACACAACTAGCGACCCGCCTCGGCTTCGCACGGGTGCATGTATTATACATCCTTCCTCTTCAATCACTCTACTTATCTATTAAAAAAAACCGCATCAAAATCCGTTGCGTAGTTTTAAAGATTTAAGCATACATAGGGACAGAGAAAGCGACTTTGTTTTATACTATGTAGTGATTACATTTTAGCTTCGTACAAAGGCGAGCTTAACCTAGAATTGGGTTTTCTTACAGTAAACCTTTATTTCGATTGCGAGATTTGCAGAAGAGGATATACCTACATACGTGCACAAACAGTATCTACATTTAAAAACTTAATAACTTATTATAAAAACAAAACTAAACTAATACACAAGTACAATTAAATATAATATACGTAATGCATATAATAGGTACCTATGTAGATAAACATAAGTACTTATATTAAATATATACCTACTATCATCATGTCGACAGAAAATGTTCTCTTATTCCTATCTAGAACACATCTATCGAAGGGCTATCGTATCCCGCAAAGAGTGTGGAAGCGAATTCCAAAGGTGCACAGCACGAACAGTAAATGCACCATCGTACCGACTTGAGGAGTGGTAGAAGGTGGACGAGTTGATCGTTTAGTTGTTTTCATTTGTAACGACATCAAAATTCATCTCTACTCTATACTGGCCGCTCAAAGCACAATCTAGCGAAATGGAGCAATAAAGACTCCACAGAAAACTGGGTGTCGGTGGAGCTAATGTGGTGCTCTTGAACAAAACCATGTTGGAGTGTCTTATGTATCAAAAACTTGGCAGTTCCGAGGACCTAAAACGCCACAGATGTGCCAATTGGTGTAGTTATTAATCGTCATTTAACATTATAATATTTTGTATGCCATCGACTCTAAAAGAAAAAAAAAGGATCAGATATAAGTCCACCAGGGTGTCAGTCTATCCGCTAGTCCTCTCGCTCGAGAACTATTGTGTTTTGATGTCGTCGTATCTTTCACTTGCAGATACTTAGAGGAAGCGATAATAAACCTGGACGCCGCAAATCCGGACACTCGTGGCCATCTCCCGCTGGTGGTCGGTGAGGTTCGCAAGCACCTGTCCAAGTTCCTGGTGGCCTACCCCAACCACGTCGCCGGCCGCAGGATCACGTTGATCGTGATGGCAGCCAACAATTTGTTGAAATAAACTGTAACATGATATGAACATAAATGAATTTTTAATAATTATGTATTTCCCCAAGCCTTCTTACATCGTTTCTACCCATTTATACACTAAAATACTTCACTGATATTTGACCATCTGTTTAAAGTAATAAGCTGCGCAACGAGCAGATTCTATCGTCTAGCTAGTCGAACTGTACGTGATTGATCATTGGTATGTAGGATTATAATCAAACGTGAGATCTATCTAACAACTACGGTTCCTACAGTAAGTACTATGTAACATACTCTATAAATACACTGAGCAGATTCATCCGTAATTTCCATATATATACAATGTACTCTGTGGTCATTTCTCATGGCCGGGTTCTTGGGAAATGACGGATGAATCCGCGCACCATCGAGCGTCTACTATTTTAGTGTCTGCTAGGACTGCTAGGATACTCTCTGTCTACGGTCTGCTAAGCCAAGAGGCCCGTATATCTACCCATACTGAGTTAACTGGCGCTATTGTAAAAGATTCGTGACAGTGAAGCTTATTTATTTTAGATAAGTGGGAACAACATTGACGCCATACATTATAATTTATAATATATCATAAATGCAATAAAACTGAAAATAAGGTTTTTTTTTTCTAGTCTCTTTCGTTTCAAAAGTCATTCAGTCATTCAGATATTCCAAATTTCCAATGGCAACACCACTAAATCAAGTGTCATCAATCAAAGCTGAATTATCTCTTTTTTCGCTCCGTCAATGTTATTTTTGAAAAATAAACAATTTATAATGAAATTTGAATAATATAGTCGTAAAGCGAGGTTATATTATAATTATACTTGTAGCGGAGTCCAATAAAATGGCTTTGAAGTATTTCTTGTGTGTTCTTTTGAGTTACAACATGTTGTTGTATTGTGCCTCGGCGGCTGTGCACGGGCACAGCGTTGACACCCTGGAGCGGGAGACCGATGGAAGCTTCCGCGCGAGGGACTTCGAGCACTACGGAGACTCCGGGCACAACTCCGAGTTCGACCACGAGGCCATTTTAGGTACAATTGAGTATTTTATTGCTTTTATATTGTGACGTCGGCCGGCCGCTAGCTCGCTAAATTTTGCAACAGCTCGCTCAGTTGATAAGAAATGCGATAGCGGTCGGCGTGCGCCGCGATGTCGCTTAAGAACGCGTTCTTTATTATGGTGCCGATGGCGTTGGCCTTTACCTATTATTTCTCAGGAAGCGTGCGGGAGGCTGAGGAGTATGACAAGCTTACACCGGAGGAGTCCAAGCGGCGCTTGTCAGAGCTGCTGCCCAAGATGGACCTGAACGGTGACCAAGAAATAGACCGAAAGGAACTCAAAACTTGGCTTTTGAAATCGTTCATGTGAGTTTTTGCGAATTAACTTTTTATTGTGTGTGAGTTTTCCTACTATTGCTACAAATTAAATTAATAGTGTCAGTGAATATACTCAATATTTACTACGGGCCAATCGTGAATAGTAACGTTTTCAATGTTACATTGTTTTGTTCCGCTACAGCTTGCTGTAAGCTTGGCAGGTAGTAAATCTTGATAATAATTTGATTCCTTACAATATTATGCTAAACAATTTATTAGAGCTATACTATTGCACATATGATGAATTACAAAATTAAACTAATTACTTACTTAATTTTTAAATGGAACATAAAAAGTGGGTTGATCTATGATCCATCTTTTTAAGAAAATTAATAATATTCTATTCTAATCAAGAAATTGCTCTTTAGTCTCAGCAGATATAAAGTTATTAAGTTTGAGTCACGACGTTGGACTCTGTGGCTGCTACGTGACGTGACAACTTGTAAAGGACTTCAAGTGCATAGGTTATCAAAATGATAAATACAGACAGTGAGATTAGTTCAATATTAAGTTAAATACTTGTACTGTGGCAGCGAAAAGGTTTTTCTGTTTATTCAGTTTTTTTGATGTCACACTTATTGATTTTATTCACTGAATAAATATAAATAGATGTTGATGTTTACTAAGCTATTGTTTCTAATGTATTGTTTGTATGAATGTAGAATACCTATCTTGGAGTTTGATTGTAAAACATGCCACGTACTCCAGGACCGCCACACCATATTTTATAATTATTAATGTTAACAAACATAAAACATACTTGTCTAGCTATCTTTACAACTTGAATGATTAATCATAGAACAAGCTGAGAGCCAAATGGCATTTCCCATTGGATTAAAATATCAACTTCCATACATACTTTGATCAACTATTTAAATCCTTAAGGGGATGAATTGTCAAAAACTCTTTCTTAATACTCACCTATATAAAAGCCCCTCCAATTATCTCATTATGAAAGAAACTCTTGTGCAAAATTTTATGCTTCTAGTGAGATTTTTGAATAGAAGATTAGTTGTAATGCGTGCTGAGTGGTGCCACCACCATAATAACAAACCACTTTTTAGTACCGCCGTTTTACGCCTTATAGTCAGCACCACTTTCTTAGAAAAAAGGTTTCTAATAAAGAAAAGACAAGCAGGGCGGAGAAGTGACGTGCGGGAATTGTCCAATCACATTAACCTTCTGACCGCCATAGTCACATATACGTGACAAGCAATCCCCGCCCCTGTACGCCAAACGACACAAAAATGTGACAAAATGGTGGGTGAAATTGTGGCTTGGCGTGGAGGGCATGCGCGTGCTTTTATGCTCTGGCGGTCATAATGTTAAGTATTTTAAATGCACATCTCTTCTTTTCTCTCTGTCAATCTTGCACGTTTCCTCTACTCTGCTCTGCCCGTCTCCGCTTTTGTGAAAACCAGGCCTAAATTATCTCTCCCTCCACCAGCAACCTGTCCCGGGAGGAAGCTCAAGAGCGTATGATGGAAGCTGACGAGGACCGCGACGGAGCCGTGACATGGCAGGAGTACCTACACGACGCCTTCGGAGTTGACTCTGAGGATGATGTGGGGCCCGACGATGCTGGAGACTCCGGCCTGGTAAGTATACCCAAGCTACTGTTAATTTGGAGCTTACGGATAAAACACATACGCACGATACGTCAGACGTCGCATTGACACTTCAAAAGTGCCTGTAACTGGTCTATTTGAAATAAATGCTTTGAATTTGAGCATTGCAGCGTACGTACGTTCATCATAAAATTCACGACACGATGCGTTATCGTGGTATCTATATCACAGAAAATACTGGGTCCCACACATTCTTTAAATCATTGGCGCAGGATTGCATCGTGCTACGTTTCCAACGTCGTATAGCGTTTATGTTACTTAGTCCTAACAACTGTAAAAATTGTAAAAAAGAAATGAATTTATTTCTCAAAAAATTTAGTAATATTTTACAGAAAATAGTACTAAATATAGATAATGGCTTGTTTGAACAAATTGTTTGTTCTTAGGGGCTGTCTCCACGACCGAGAGAATCGCGACGATATTATCGTCCGCGCCACGTATTTCTATACCCTCTCTTAGAGGCCGTTATCCCATACAAGTACGTAATATTGCCGCGATTCTCTCGCTCGTGGAGACAGCCCCTGACTATGTATAAAGGTCTTGAACTCAAGACTATTGAAGTGTGTAGTACCAAAATCACTCTTATAACATTCCCAGTGCTGGGATCCAGGAGGAGATCTGTGTGGATTACTGCCCACTCTCTCCCACAGTCTCCGTACTACTAAGTGGGTCGTTGTCCACCACGCGGGCCCAGTGCGGGTTGGGACTATTCATATTTGTTTATTAATGAGTTATTGTTCATTTAGTAGACTAATTAATCAATTATGTTGTAGCTACTACAAGAGGAGAAGGCAATGTGGGCGGTAGCCGACGGCAACAGTGACGGTATCCTGGAGTTAGAAGAGTTTCAGGTTAGTTTACATGATAATTATGCTTGATACTCAATATTAAGTCGATCAACCCTTGCCAAAGGGCACACCAAGGGCGGATCCAGGATTTATACATATAGATAGTTTTTTTTTAATGTTTCCTGCTAAAGATGTCCAGCACTTCATTAGCGTACTTTTTTGTCGCACCGCGCCGCTGTTCCAGCCAGAAAAGGACAAGAGTTTCACTCATGTTCTTTCAGTTATTTTATTCATGTATTTTAACAACTCTGATAATTTGATTTGCCTATAAGTATGTACTGTACTACCGCAAGCAGAAAGTTTTGGTGTGCAACGCGCCGCGCATTCCATATAAGTGTCGTCTCATATTCATGTAATGTATGAAGAAGCTGAACTTTCGACCTCCTAGGCCCCTACCATCTTAAGTACGATGAGTGGAAAGACATAGTTGTTCTCAGTATGATTTCATATTCAGAATTAAATTATTTGTTCACACATGTCAGCCCAGTCGGGTTAACTTAAGATGAATCCACACCAAAGTTACTATTAGTAGGGCAACTTGCATTTTGCAACGTGATAACATTAAGTATCCATATCAACTAACCTGCCGATTTAAACATGATTATGATGACTGCTTTAAAAATTGGGCAATGCTATTTTTCACAGCAACATTAAATGTTGCCCTGTTGCCCACTATAACAATGTTGCTTCATATAAAGTAAGTTTGCAGCTATCATATCACGTGACGTCATCACCTATCTGACCATAACCTTCACTCCAGGTGTTCACCAACCCTGAGGAGCACGTAGACATGCATCCGTTCCTCATCAACCAGACCCTGAGGGAGAAGGACACCAACAAGGATGGCCGGATCGACTTCAACGAGTACATTGGCGAAAGAGGTAAGTGGGGAACAGGGATGGCCATTTGTGTCTGCCATTGCCTGTCTATTCACTGTTTTAAGCCTTCACGGCTTAAAACTAATGACGCTTTCATAACACGCGCCATGATCGCGGGTTATGAAAAATCACGGAAGATATCCTGTAAGTGACAGTATTAATTTATTTCTGTCTATTTCTTTATGGAGATTTGAACAATCCGGTAACGGGTTTCAGCCTTTTAAGTAATGAAGGTGGATGATTAAATCAATAGTCGGTCATAGGGAAAATTAAACGGCCGATATCGGTTTAACCTTTCTGCCGCATTCATTTGTTTAATGTAATTAACTTCTTTGAAAATAGCTGTTTCTTTTGTCGTCAGTTTAAAAATAGTAAACAAATACAAGTTTTCTTTCTTCATATTTTTAAACATCGTTCGAATAATCATAATATATAGAGATGTGTGCTCACGTGTTGTGTAAACATAGGCATTCCTGTTTCATTAGCTCACTAGCATGGTTGCCCCTAGCAACTATGGCGAGGGAACCCGCTTGTCGGCAGTACCATGGGACCGCTACTGTGAGAAATACTAAGCGGACTATAAATTCTGAGAAACAGAGAAATCTAGATTATTTACTACAAGCTCTCACGCCACGATACAAAAATAAAAATCATCAGACGGAAAACACATCACGAGCAGGAACATCAGGAGGTATCAGTACACTCCAATTCGCCAGCTATGTTTGAGTAGGGGCGAGCCAGTCGCCGTCAACCGAGCACAAAAACCCCATTTACAATTTGGCCGACCCGGGAATCGATCTTCTAGCTCAACAGTAGTTTTGGCGTCCAACAGATCAACGAAGCAAAATCTCTAAAACCTTTTACAATTAAATAACTGTCTCTTATGTGAAGTTGTTACTACTGAAATACTTATCTATACTGTTTTAAAGAGGTGTCGTATTAACCTATAGTATAAACTGGGTTGTGGAGGTCAGACAGTCGCTCCATGTAAAATCCTGGTACCCAGCTGCATCCGGTTATACTGGAAACTGAATTCAACATAGTTGAAAAAACCGGCCAAGTGCGAGTCGGACTCGCGCACGAAGGGTTCCGTACCATTATCTATAAAAACGGCAAAAAAATCATATCTGTTGTATGGGAGCCCCCCTTAATATTTTTTTTTTTAATTTTTAGTATTTGTTGTTATAGCGGCAATAGTAATACATCATTTGTGAAAATTTCAGCTTTCTAGCTATCACGGTTTATGAGATACAGCCTGGAGACAGACAGACAGACAGCGAAGTCTTAGTAATAGGGTCCCGTTTTACCCTTTGGGTACGGAACCCTAAAAAAGGCTAGGCTAGGGATAATGGCTACTAACTTTACTTTGGTAACTTTTGTGAGTTTGTATGTTGGAGATAATCTTCAGAACTACTGAAACGATTCCCTAAAATCACTATTGGTATGTTACATTATCCCCAAATGTCAAAGGCTTTTAAACCGTTAAAAGGCTTGTTTTAAATAAAACGCAATTCACTTATTAAACCGGCGACACATATCAGTAACATCTGTATTATAATTTATTATTATTCCAATCCGAGTGTAGCTGAACATTGACAAACGAATTAAAATATGAATTAGGTCAATTAAACGCTCTATCTTGTTGAGCAGTTGGCACAGTTTCGGCAGTACGCATATCGTGCTTGCATTGATTGGTTTAATATTTACGCATTTTAAAACAGACTCGCTTGCGTCTCGGAGAAACCATTCTATTGACTTGGATCACGCAACGAATTTAATCCGAAAAAGAATAACGCAGAAATATGTTATAAAAAGAAAAGCAGAGAAACAGAGTAAAGCCAATTAGCACAAAGGGTCGTATACAACTTGGGCTTATCCATGTAGAAGTTTCCATACAACTCGATTCCTACCGGCTTCCGTTTGAAAAATGGTACAGTCGGTATTCTATAGAATAATAATATAATCACATTAAAGATATGTATGTACTATATACCCTGGCTTACCTCTTACAAAATTGTCCCTTCGCTACTGCCATGTAACATGGCATCACGTATTAAATTGAGCATTAAAATTCATAGATCCTAAAATGTGAGCTGTTATTTCAACTCGTCGGAGCTTCATTATCTCGGTGCTTTTCTAGTGGTCGCCACTGTTTGATAAGCTTCAGAAATTGCAGTGGTTCAGAATTATGTAGCGGGCTTGTCTTACTGCTCAAAAGTATGCTTATAATCAAGAACCACTCCATCTCTTGAGACGGAAGCCTGGGTCCGAAGCAGTGGGAACATTCTAGGCTGATTATTCTAAAGTTGATCAAACCCACTTGATATATAACATCATGCCTGTAATCCTCGAAGGGTTAGGCAGAGCTCTACTCAATTATATATTATGTTTAAGTCCCATGTAATAGGGGGCGAGCCTATTGCCATCAACCAAGCACTAATCCAGACTCCGTGGCTGCTACAGAGAAAATTCCTTATGGAAAAACCCAATAACCCCACCTAACCCACTGCCCGACCCGGGAATCGAACCCAGGACCTCATGCTCAGCAGTCAATCCACATCATAATAACATGATAATTCTCTTATCTTGACAGGTAGCCAGCAGGACAAAAGCTGGCTGTTATCAGAGAAGGACAAGTTCGACAATGACCTGGATTTGAACAAGGACGGGGTCATCGACCTCGCGGAAATTCACGCCTGGATCATACCCAACAATGAGTGAGTATTCTTGACAACTTCTTAGGCTGCTAGTACTGTAGCGTTTCATACGAAAATATACCGTATTCGTATGAAGTTAATGTGCATATACGTATAAGCGGCTGATTCGAATATGAACCATAACATTAACCCTATACAAATAAGGGGTCGTCCATTGGCACCCTAAACACAAGCTAAATCTTACATTGGGTGCCAGAGCTCATCGTAAACACTCCTCTCCCTAGTTGTAACGCTGCATAGTAGTACTTAGATAAGTGTTTCCTGTACAATTATTTGAAGGTAATAAATTCTTTTTTTTATATTAATCACGTGAGGTTCGAACAGGGGGGAGGAGCTCAGACAAAAATCACGATTGGAGGTAATGTGACGTGTATTTTTGGCGTGTGACGAAAAAAATGAATTTAATGTGTGACGTGTTTAATATGTTTTGAAAATAATGAATTAAAAAAAATTCTCTAAATTTTTTTCTTTAAGCGAATTTATCTCTTCAAAATCCGATAAAAAATATTGTTTGATTAAAATCTGCTCATTGCACGTGTCGGTGTTTTGCCGACATTTGCGACGTTATTTCGATATCGTAGAATAACATTCAGCCTTCTTCTTTAAATGTCAGACCGAATTAATTGACTATTTTTAATTTAAAACTATTTTTATGGAATGGCCAGTACGCGTAGCATGACCAGTTCCATCTCTATTCTACCATGAATAGACAAAGCTCTTTCTATACAATTCGACATGTCTTCTGCCCGAGCATAAGACGACCCTTACCCTTGGACTCTAGTTTCTAAGACAGAAATGATTTCTATAGCAACGGGGAAGTAGCTAGTGTTGTAGATATTCTAGGAACCTCGGTCGTCGTATCGTGAAAACGGGCATTAGGCATTCAGTTAGGTGTCACTTAGTGTTGGTGAAAACAGGAATTAGGCATTGAGTTAGTTGTCACTCAGTGTTGGTGAAAACAGGAATTTGTCAATAATTTAGGTGTCGCTTAGTATTGGTGAAAACAGGAATTAGGCATTCAGTTAGGTGTCACTTAGTGTTGGTGAAAACAGGAATTAGGCATTCAGTTAGGTGTCACTTAGTGTTGGTGAAAACAGGAATTAGGCATTCAGTTAGGTGTCACTCCGGGTTGGTGAAAATGGATATTAGGCATTGTTTGACAAAATCTTTGCCGTACACAGCACGGAGATCAAGAGCCACGGTTAACGCTCGTACAGCAATCCTTTCGGAGTTACTTTCATTTTGAAGAATGATATGACATTTCTTTTCTACATTTTTAACATCGCCATGCTTACGACGATAGAAATCTTTCTGCAATCTGTCATTTTGTCGATTTTCCGTCGACAAAACCCGTTTCCACGGTGGTCATGCTAAGCGTGCAGATAAAACAAAGACAAGAGTATTTTATTAATGCCATTTAACTCCATGTACGAGTTGTGCGGTCCTAATTGTGTATCTATTTGTTGTCACTGTTGTGTTGTTTGTTTGTCCAATATATTATTTAAAACCTGTATGGATTATTATATGTTATGTAATTTATCTGAATTAAATGAATTGAATTGAATTGAATGCTGAGAAAAAGGTCCTGGGTTCGATTCCCAGGTCGGGTAAAGTGTCATTGTGTTTTTCCATCAGGAATTATTCAGTAGCAGCCACGGAGTGTGGATTTGTGCCCGGTTGATGGCAATAGACTCGCCGCCTATTAAAAGGGACTCGAACATAACTGGCGAAATGTGGGTGTACCTCTGCCGTACCCTTCGGGGATTACAGGCGTGATATATGTAACTAATAACCACAGTTTTCAATAAATTACTGCAGTAAATCTGTCCATTGTTATCAGTTCGATATGAGCATTTTGTAGCCATTAAAAATTACTAACCGTTTCCAATTATGTAACACTTAGGATTACATACTTGCTTGATATTACTGTTAAAACTATACTGTTTCTATGCTAGAGTGCGTTTAGATTCGATAATTTAATTTAAGATTTTTGACTGCAACTTGAATTATAAAGGACAACCAGGAATATCATCGTTCTCCTGGCCTTATCCCAATTCATTTGGGGTCGGCGCAGCATGTCTTCTTCTTCCATACTTCTCTATTACTCATCATCTCAGCAGTCACCTCCTTTCGTGCCTTAACATCCTTCACACAGTCCATCCATCGTTTCTTTGGTATTCCTCTACTAGTGTACTCTTATACCCATCCACAGTCAAAGAACAAGGGTCCGAAAAAATTTGACCCTCTCAGAAATTAACGTACATGATTATCATAATTATGATCTAACTAAACACTAGGCAGACCTGCTACGATCCTTACATACTCCTTTCGCCTCGTCCACGGTCATGTATCTATAACGAGTTTATTTAACTTGGGACTGTCGTACTTAGTTTCAATCTTAGCAATAGAAAAAAAAAACATAAAATTATGTTATTGGTTATATTATGTTATGTTCTGTATTATTAAGCTGAGTAAACAGCTCGCGTTCAACACTTCCTTTTGGCGCGTGGCTATTTGTTATTTTTTTATTGCTAGAAAACATCTCGTCAAAGACGTTTCTGTAATTAATAAAATAAGACCATGTATACCATCTCATTTTTCTAGTCGGTTAGAGATCGCCTAGTGCGATAAGACCGACCATTGTGCACTAGTTCGCACCCCGGCAGGCGCATTACTTTGTATAATTGATTTCATCACCACTACTCTCAAAACGGTGAAGGACAACATCGTGAAGAAACCGGCATGTCCTAGAACCAAAAATTCGAAGACATGTGACATTACCAACCCGCACTGGGCCCGCGTGGTGGATTATAGCCCCCTCCCTCTCATAGAGACAAGGCCGTGTGTCCCAGCAGTAGGAACATTATAGGCTGATTATGCATGTGGTTCAGTCGTTACAGGTAGTCAGTGGCCCGAAAGTCTGACTAGTCTTACTAAGGGGTATTGTATTACCCAGTGGGTTATGGAGGTCAGATAGACACTCGCTCCATGTTAATACTGGTATTTAGCTGCATTCGTTTAGATAAACCGACTCCAATAATGTAGTTTGAAAAAGTCTAGACAGATGATGATGTTCTGTGTGCTTTACAATAGTATGTACTTAGTAACTCAACGCGCGTTTCCATTCCAGTGAAATAGCAGACGAGGAGGTAGACCACCTGTTCGCGTCAGCAGATGACGACCACGACGACATGCTATCGTTCGCGGAGATCCTGCTACATCACGAGGTGTTCGTCGGCAGCGAGGCCACGGACTACGGTAGCGATCTCATGAGAGATCACTTTGATGATGAGCTCTGAAGACTCAGCTTGGTGGTCCTTTACTTCGGCATTAATGTACTTTGAAACATCTGAACTAGAGGCCTATAGGACTGAGAAGGTGTTTGAAATAGCTGTATAAAGTTAACCAGTAAACCATCTAACATCTTTGCCCTGGCTGGAGGTCTAGCATTCAAGGCACCCGCAGGATAGCCCGGTACCTGCCAACAATCCTATGTTGATCAAACAAAACCAAAGCCCTTTTTGTGAAATCAAGCGCGGCTAGGGTTGTCAACTAGGCTTCTTTTATTTTACAGCTGCGCAGTTTAAAGTGAACCAGTATACCAGCTAAGTCGTTTATGTGAAAACAAACTCGGACGCTAGAGTTGTCAACAAAACGTATTTTTATGTTGCACTACGCACATAACACGTAACTACTAATGCGATGCGACAACTCCGACTCACTAACATTCATGTAAAAGTTTTGCATGTACGTGTCGTTTCAGACTATTGGTTCCTAGTTAAATTCATTTCTCAACCCCTCCCCGCCCCACCGCGCAGCTATCTCAGACACCGTCTCAGTAAAGCGGCAGGCCTATAGTTCCATTTGATGACTTAGTAGGTAAAGGATATATTTGATCAGGCGGACTTCAACGCCTCGGTCTCGAAGTTTTATAATTGGGTGAAAATTAAATGCGGTTTTTACTCACAATTTACTTAATAAGCTATAAGACTTCCGCCATTCTCGAGGGAATGGAGAAAATGTACCTTAACACACTTCATGTTAGTACTAGCCGATCAAGATATTTTGATAATGCGTCATAATGATATCGCACGTCCTCAAAAAAAAACTGTAGTAACTGCCAGAAACACATTGCCCATCTCTGGGCAATGTGTTTCTGGCAGGAAATTTTTTATTTTTTGTGTTTTTGACAGTTATTTAGAGAACATAAAAGTGAAAATTGTTGAAGTATAGGAAACGGGCTACCCCATTGCCATTGCCTCACAGTTGTCTAAATTACTTGTTCGGCTACTACATAATCTTGGTATAACAGTTCACTAAAAGTAACAATAATAAACGAAAACCGCTATCAAGAAAGCGCCAATCAGAAAGAACCCATATCACGTGACATTAGCCACCGCCAATGACAGCAGTTTTTTTACATTCGAGAAATAAACCAATAGGTTTATTTCTCGAATGTAAAAAAACTGCAAACCATGGTTTGCACTGATTATTATTTACTAGTAAATGCTGGTATATGCTTTTTATTGTATAAACAATAAACTATTTATTGTTTATCTATTCTAATCTGATTATGAACCCGAGTTTTATTTAGAGATAATGTTTGTTTTAAATAAATTTGTTTCTTGAATGTATAAACTTAATAAAATATGGTATAAAGGACGTTCAGTGTCCGGCCTAGATCTAAATTAGTAATTAATTACTATTTAATTATAATACTTATATTATTTTTAATTTGACACTACAGCCTAATTTTAATGCTGCTTATTTGGTGCTCGTAAAGTATTCTCTCTCATTTGCTTTACTTAAATTAAGTATAAATTAATGATGTTAGGCCGACATTGCATAGTGAGATGTAATCAGTCTAATATATTGAATTTTAAACTACAACTGGCGCCATCCTACCACTGACGGAAAGTAAAAGAACTATCATGTACTAACTTAAAACCCTGCTCCCGACTTCAGCCGATCCGACTACCGTCAACCAATACGCACATGTTTCTTGATTCCTTCGTGTGACAACCGTCTCGCGGTGAGTCGTGGCATGCACTATGCAATTTCTTTTTTGTTTTCTCCGCTTGTAGATCGTGGCCATGCAGTTAGGGTTGCCATAAGACAAAATATTGTAAAATAAAATATGTCGGTACCTTCTTCAATAATGTATAAAGATATTCAATAATACCAAATAGATTAATAACGTTTATATAATTCTGCTGCACATAACATGCATTATGTAATTAAATATATAGACTAGTCATGGAATATAATATATTTTAAGATATGTATTTACATAGAATAAACATTGTTTAAAAAGTTGTAAGGTAATACTTGTATTATTAATATTAATATTCCTCGAATGACTACTGATAAGCACGAGGTCTTTGGTTTGATTCCCAGCTCGGGAAAAGTGTTATTGGATTTACCATCACGAATTTCTCAGTAGCAGGCCAGAGTTGATTTGCGCCCGGTTGATGGCAATAGGCTCGCCCCCTATTACATGGGACTTAATCATAATTGCCGAAAAGTGGTTATACTGTACACCTATGCCTAACCTGTGTGATCTTATGTTATGTAATATAAATTAACACAAGCAATTCAATGTACGTATGTCAATAATGCTTATTATACAATGTTTACTAAATAAATCTTTTATTTTTCCCAAAACAATCTCTAAACGTAGATCCAAAAATATGCGCGTGAGCATTGTATTTTTTCCTTTTAAATGTGGCGTGCAATAAACAATTTTCTGTCTATCTGGCAAGTATTTCTTGGGTCAGTTTCCACCAAGCGGGATAATCCGCCTGCACATTTTTAGCCCCGACCAAAAAAAGAGGGGAGTTAGTTTGAAGTGTGTATTTGTGTCTCTCTGTGGCATCATAACTTATGAACGATTTCTAATGGTTTTTTTTTTTCGTTAGAAAGGTGTGTTCATAGCTATGTTTCAAGAAAACCTGCTCAGCCGTTTGAAGATCACCTTTTTCTGCAGGCTTCACCAATCACCAGGATCGTGCAGGATACCCAACCTGCCAGAAGAACTCAACAGTGTACAGCATCTACCTAGTGTTTGCGCTCATACGATGCGTTTTGACGAGCACATGCTAATACAAGCTGAGCGCTTAGGGTCATTAATCTACACTAAATGAAGTTCAACACTAACCTTTTGCCACTGAAACCTGCCTATAATATCGCTTCTTTCATCTTTGCAGCAGTGGTATTGTTTCTTTCGGCAGACTGCGAGGGGCGGCACGAGCCACCTTACTCATACAAGCCTTATGTGCCTATATTCTTGTCTGTTGCTCAGCTTTTTAGGGTTCTGTAGCCGAATGGAAAAAAACGGAACCTTTATAGACTGGCTCTCCGTCCGTATGTCACAACCACTTTATTCCGAAACGACTGCACAGTTGAAACTTGATAGGTAGATGTATTCTGTGAACCGCTTTACGATTTTATACAAAGATTAAGAGGCGGCTCCCCCATACATGAACTGAAACTAAAAAAAAAAACATCCATCTTCTTCACAGCCCAGCATTCCGATCCATACAGTACGACAAGAAGTCTAGTCACGGACTTGTATATTTTCCCCTTTAACTTGAGGGGCATCCGTGGGTCGCAAGTTGTTCCAGTGACCTGTCGCCATTTCATCCATCGTGATCCGGTGTGTTACGTCTGGGTCTACTTCGCCATCCCCTTGGGCAAGCGACCCGAGGTAGGTACCGAAAATCGGAACAGATCGATATGGGCGTTCCGGCAAGAGTTATGGGCACAGGACTGGAAAGACCGCCGAAATCACAGAATAGGTATTCTCTTTTGGTCCTACTGACTTTCAGGCCAACATTCTCGGCAACCAACACAATGTCGTCGGCAAACGGAGCCTCTTCCTGGATGTCCGATGTAAGTGCATCCATAATCACCAGAAAGAGGTAAGGGCTTAGAGCCGACCCTTGGTGCAAGCCGACAGCGACATTGAAGCTGCCGGGTAGTACCCACTGTAGACCGGACTTGGGTACTACATCTACTGTATATCGCTCGGATCAACTGCACATACTTCCCAGGCATACCTTTCTCTTTCAGGGCCCACCACAAAACCACAATAGCTGGGTGGTCGTATGCCTTTTCGAGGTCGATGAACACCATTTGCAAGTTTTTGTGCGCACAGAAGTGCGCACAAAAAAATCCGCCAGCTGTGGGAAAAATACAGAAGTATTTTTATGTGCCTCAGGTTGGCTGGACAAATTTTCAAAATAGCTTGCATTTAACTAGGTCAATAGGTCACTTTATGTGACGGCTAAACACCCTTATTTCAGAATTTGTGACGCTACAGAATCTTAGATAATCGATCGAGAACGTGTCCAGCCATCTTGAAAAACCACTTTTCGCCGGTCTCTCAATCTCGGTAACGGAAGTGATTTTGACGACTTTTTGCATATCAACGGGCGTCACATAAATTTGTGACGGGCACCGAGCTAAAAGTTTTGTGATAAGTACAGTGGTTTAGTAGAAAAATGCAAAAATCTGTGTCCAGCCATCTTGAATTTACGTAAAAGACTTATGGCTGGCACTTCCGAATCTCAATAACGGGGGCGTTTTCGAATATGGTTCCTTTACTAATACTTGGTGACGCAATGTGTGACAGTAATAACGTTTGATTTATGGCGTCACATGTAAGGGTTTACGAGAAATTAATAAAAACTTAATGTCCAGCCAACCTGAGTTCAAGATGGCTGGACACCTGTATCTCCACTGCCTGATGATCTACGACCTTCGAAATGTGTTCAAAATGTTGTGACGGGGACGATAATGATAACCTGAAATTGTGACGGAGAAACTTTGCGTAGTTTCAAAGATATTGACCATTTAAATTTTCCCATACAAACATCCATTAATATTGTGAGGTGACCATAATTTTACATAAATAAAGGATTTCTTTTTAATCGATTAAATGGCCGGTAGCATCCACGCCTGCTTTGTATTTGATTTCCCTGTGGGAATACTTAAAAGGTTTTCCTGCAGTGAAAAGAGTAAGTATGTGTTAATTCAAAATAATAATTGACCACCAGCGCTGCAAGAGAGAGCCCACTTGTATTTCGCGTTTAGTTCATTATCTTATGTAACTGAAAATGAGAACTAAACTCGACAGCCGGCAGTGTATGTACTTTTAGAAGTGTTATCACTAATCAGAGTACTATACTCCATTTGTTTAGGTAGTTAACTAAATGTAAACAATCTTAGCATGTCTTTTATCTAAAAAAATGACTAAAAATTGTATCTAAAAATGTTTACAATTAGGTATTTACTTAAATAGATGTTAGGTAATTAACTTCATTTAAATAATCTTTGTATGTCTTTTATACGATTTATTTTACATAAAAAGACATATCAAGATTGTTTACCTTTAGTTAACTACCTAAACAAATGGAGTATAGTAACTATTAATTAATCTGCGGTAAGACAACCTAATTTATAGGATTTAAGATTCGACTAGTTGTCCTAGTAGTACCAACTTTAAGCAATAGATGGCGACACCAACATCAGATATCATGGCAGTATAGTTTGTCCTCCGACATTTTCGTGGTAGCCCGCGAAATTCAATTTTTCTTGAGTTTTTTGCAGTTATTTTTGACGTGACAACGTCTTAAATTAGGTTGCGGCTGGGAGTCACTTATGAAAAAGTGTAACGCTCGGTAACGTTACGATGAGTCACCGAACGAGAGAGAGGCCCGCCGAATGCCTTGCGTCTCTCTCCCACTCAACTATGATCGGTCTGCCGCGCGCGCAGCACTAGAGAATTAGGCGCATTGAATCGGCGCATGCTTGTGTCTCTGTCTTTGTCTTTCTCGAACGTTCTTGGCGTTGGAAAAACAAGAAAGCGTCATAATACAAGTTCACACGTGTGGTTAAAGTATCGTCAGCTGTGTCTGTAGTGAAAATGTGGAGTGCTTAGATTCGTCATTTACAACAACTTTGCTTAAAATTTGTGCAATTCTTATTTTCATTCAATTCCTTGTTCCTATTGTGCAATTTAATTATATTCATATCAATAAATATTCTACCGAGAAAAAGACGTTGTCACGTAAAATCTTCGCCCGTAAAACCGACTTTACAGGCAACCATTTTTTTCGTCCGTGGAAACAAATAACTTATAGATATGTATGATGATTCTTATGGTTATAATTATGTAAATACATACTTGTTATTGTCGCCTATTGGATATAAAGTTGAAAATCTATTGAAGATTACATAGCGTTTTCGTTCGTTCCGGTTGCTAACGCTCAGTAGTCTTTAATAGATTTTCAACTTTATGCTCTTAGGTATAAAGTTGAAAATCTATTGGAGATTACTAAGCGTTCACGTTTATCGTTTGCAACTTGGCTAGGGGGCAGTTCACACGCGTGATCGCCCGCCGCCGCGCCCGCACCCGCCGTCGTCCGGTACGCGGCCTTAGGACAAACAACGTTGTGGTACAAGGCGAGGGTTACGGAAGTGCAAATGCGAGTTGATCATCGTCATTTTCGCCATTTGAAACGCCGTATAAGTACAAATAAATAAATGTGATTTTATTTACAGCAAACATTATTTTTTCATTTAAATACCTTCAGAGCATTAGTTTAGTTCTCCTGTCATAATATGTACCTACTAAAAAGAATAGATATCGGCACGTACATAATCAATAACATTTAAAAATTACACCCCACCCCTTCCTCACTTCTACATTCTTGTCTTCTATTGATTTAAATATCTACAGTTGTTCGTATTAGTATCACCAATACACGGATTTTCGCCCATTAAAGAAAACACCTTAAAATATACTTGTCCTACATAAAACCTACAATATTGGTTACCCTACTGCAGTGTTTGTATGGGGAAATTTAAATGATCAATATCTTTGAAACTACGCAAAGTTTCTCCGTCACAATTTCAGGTTATCATTATCATCCCCGTCACAACATTTTGAACACATTTCGAAGGTCGTAGATCATCAGGCAGTGGAGATACAGGTGTCCAGCCATCTTGAACTCAGGTTGGCTGGACATTAAGTTTTTATTAATTTCTCGTAAACCCTTACATGTGACGCCATAAATCAAACGTTATTACTGTCACACATTGCGTCACCAAGTATTAGTAAAGGAACCATATTCGAAAACGCCCCCGTTATTGAGATTCGGAAGTGCCAGCCATAAGTCTTTTACGTAAATTCAAGATGGCTGGACACAGATTTTTGCATTTTTCTACTAAACCACTGTACTTATCACAAAACTTTTAGCTCGGTGCCCGTCACAAATTTATGTGACGCCCGTTGATATGCAAAAAGTCGTCAAAATCACTTCCGTTACCGAGATTGAGAGACCGGCGAAAAGTGGTTTTTCAAGATGGCTGGACACGTTCTCGATCGATTATCTAAGATTCTGTAGCGTCACAAATTCTGAAATAAGGGTGTTTAGCCGTCACATAAAGTGACCTATTGACCTAGTTAAATGCAAGCTATTTTGAAGATTTGTCCAGCCAACCTGAGGCACATGTATTTTTCCCACAGCCCAAAAATGGCATATTTAGTGTGATAAAAAAAAAACTAATTTATGGTACTTATTGAGTTTTAAATGAGGATTCTGACAAGATGACGACGATGGAAGAAGTCATACTGCGTCTATCCCAGGAGTCAGGAGCATGATAATTATGATGATATAAAATAATAATATAAACTAATTTCAAGTGTCAGTAAATGAAAAAACTAAACTTTAGCCAGTAATTTAGCAACAGTCAACTTAGCTGATATCGATAAATAGTTGGGTCAGCAGGTCGCTCATAATATGTCGAACACGGCACGCATTTCAGTGAGATCTGAGTCACTGGATCCTAAACTACCGTTAGCTTGGTATATTATCACCTCTTGGCCCTCTTGCGCGCAAGGCACACAATTTTTTATTTTGGTGATTATTTTACTGCAGTGTTGGTGAAAACTAGTATTAAGCCCGGACGTGACGTGCGGGCATCGTCCAATCACATTGGTTGAAATCTATATCGCGTCTCTTGTCTCTTATTGGTTAATTATTCTTGCACATCTCTCCGCTCGGCTCCGCTTAGTTGGAGTCGAGGACTTGAGAGTGATTACTAGATAACAATGGTGACTGCAATTTATAATGTTTGTGTTCTTTTTGTGATTATTGATGTTATAGTCGGCCAGCATTATGTAGCCGACATAACCAGTTTTAGTGGCCGTGGTAAACTTGGATAGAACGGAGAAGGGAAAATAAAAATAAAACGCCATAAACACATCCATTTACAATGTTTTTTTAATCAATATAATAATATTCTTAATAAATCCAAAATATTTACACAATACAAAAAACATACAATACGACCATGATCGGCGTCCGTGGCCATCCGAGGCGGCCAGTGCTACTATTACTAACCAATTTCGGGGAACTGCTTGCAACAACTACTCTATTGCGTTGTTTTAAAGTTCAATATTGACTGCCGCTTCCTATATCGCGATAACTCCACAAGACAATAGATTGATTAAACTAGTAGTTTGTTAAACAAAGAACTGCCTACATCGAGTACTAGTGAGCTTGTGGCGGGTGGTACATCAAGATAGATACATATACGTGTTAGCTTAGTATGCAGAAGCGGCGCGGTCAACGCTGCCCATGACAACGTGCCATTCCATGGTACGCCATCACTATACTCATACACGAAAATGAAAACATCTCCTACGATAGACAGAACAACAGCATACCACGAAACGGACCTCAAATTCATCTAAGCTTTGATTAATATACAATAGTTGACACTAACGTACCGACAATTTATAGACCATTTTATTCCCAACAACACGACGGACTTGGGTTGTTACAAAATCTCATAGAGCTACAAAACTGACGCGTCAGGACTTATTCCATTCTTGCAGATGTTACGCGGTACCTATCCTTCTTATAGATAAATAATAAATTGCAAAGTAAGGAGTGATGCAAGCCTTGAAAGGAAATTAACGTGATTTCTTAACAAGCGAAAACTGATTGCGTTCACACAGCAATGTATATTTAAATGTATTTTAATATTGCTAATATATAATTATAGCGACATTCTGAATCAGTAACAGCTGTTAGAGATTGGATTTAAGAACGATAGGAAAATTGGCGGACGCTACATGTAGTATCACGCTCACTGACCGTCGACTACTTTTCATCCTTACTACCCAGGGCATAAGGGTGAAAAGTGGTCGACCGTCAGTGAACGCGGTAATACTTGCAATATATCGACAAATAGAGTGTGACAGCTATCAGAGAAATGATCGATGTCAAATCTACAGCCTAAAGTTATCGACATTGTTAACTGTCGGGTTCCGTAGGCCCCAGTGGACCCTCCCTGTATGGAATGCGATAATAAAAAAAGGATACGATATTAATGACCCCACCGTTTACATTTTACTTATAAAATATAAATTATACAAGACAATATACATAATAATTCATAATATGTATAGAACATCGAATAATTAGTGTTTTAAAAATAACTATATAACTTCCTAACTGAGAAGTGTAAATCTATTTCATTAAATAACTATGCCATATTATATTATTTTGAACTAAAATAATGTATGGATGAATGTACCTACACATTTCAACGTGAATTGAATTGATTTTATTATTAGTACTATGAAGGGAATCCCGTTTGTTGACGATTTATTTCCACGCGATACGTTTGATACACTCTAAGAGGGAATCCACCGCTCGGAAGTGTACAGAGATAGCAGGAGAGTGAGGTGACACTAGCCTACTACATGTGGAGACGAGGAGTAGCGAGCGAAGCCTACATGGCGCGGGAGAGGAGGGGCGTCGGACACAGAACCTTCATCATACCACCATGACTACCTAAGGAAGTAAACTCCTTACTTATAAATGTTACTCTATATTTATATAAAATTACAATATTTAACGAAGCGTAACTGTTTTCGTATTGTAGACACTCGTCATCCTAACATCTTAAAACATTTTCGATCACCTAAACAAAAAATATAATATGTATATATATTTTAAAATATTTCACTAAACAGTGCAGACATAAATAATAACATTTATAAGTAAAAGAACATGAGACGCAAGATTTCGTGGCAAACAACAACACATCAGTTTTCATTTAAAAAGATGTTATTATTTTATTTTTTCGTTTGCGACACTGAGACTTTCGAAAACAGTATATTTGTTAGTTGCCACACTGATGTGAGCAGATGATTAAAATAATATTAAATGTATATGTAACGATACACAAGTGTAAATGCACCTTCACCAATAAATTTTGACATTAAACGCTTCTATTTCAAACACAATATACTTTAGCTGGAGAAATGGTAACAAAATAATCACAGTTTTCTTTTTGAAACAAATGTGTTTGGTCTAGAATATGTTTTTGTTTCTTCTATAGCTGAATCTAAAGTGTATGTTTACGTGTACACAGTGCCCCAACTGAAGTATATTGTATAATGTTTTATTATTGTATAACAGAAGCTCAATTACTGCTAAAACGAAGGAATCTCGTTAACCTACGGCACAGTGCACTGCTAACTTGATACGAACCAAAGTAAATATAATCATTTTTATTACAATTTCATTACAGTTACAAATAAGTTTTAAAACTAGGTATCATTTTTTATAATTAGCTTGTTTTTTTTATTAATATTATATAGTGTTTTACAGTACGGTTTTTAATGCGGCCCGCGTGGACGTACAACACACACTTTATATAAATATATTATGAGGCGAGGCAGACCCGCGAGGCAAGTCAGTATTAAAGGTAAATATTGCAAGAAATAAGTAGATATACATATGTATACAGCTATAGACTACCCCGCGAGGCTTTACTCAATAACAATTCGCGAGAAAACAAAGTGTAACACACGAGGTGAGAGTAGCGCAACAACTTGACACTTTACGAGACAATCTCGGTTTGCTTTCCATATAACAAGCATATACTGATTCAACCACATAATGTTTCGTCTCCTCGTCTAGTATATAATTGTTATACTCGCCTCGTTTAACTTAAAATTGTTAGACCGAGCGAGGCAGTGTCGTGCCTCGTTTGATATGACAGTTTGTCAGCTGCCTCGTGTGGTACAGGCTGTGTGTGCGTCCTCGCGGGCGGGTACTCGCGGCCGGAGTGGTGCGGCGTCTGCCGGCGGATGTGTCGTTACCTACTACATAGCTCAACCCGCGGGCACTCCCTCAACAATCGGCGGTTTAGTCTGGAATATTGAGAAACTCGTTTTAGAGACTGCAAAATGTGTGAAATTATTGTCTAAGTTATTGTTTGATTACAGGGAAAAAAGGAAAAAATAAACATTTCATCCATATTAAGGTGTTGGCGATTTATTACTATAACAATTTAAAAAAAAGCTTGGGTATTTCGATAAACAGATGGCTTTTTTGCTAGCAGGAGAATCAATGTTACAGACATATTTGTGAAAACCTGTAATTGGCCATACTGTTGTTATTAACGAAACTATTGTGTCTGCCTAGCTGTAATTTTTCCGAAAATTATATAATAAAATAGCTCCATGGTAACCGGACAGAAGCACAGAACTGCAGATTGTGGTCATACTCAGAGGAAGCCAATTTCCAGCATTCTGTCGCGGCGAAGAGCCCATGGCTAAATAATAACAGCCAACAGCAGCACGGATCAATTTTCAAGGTTAAAGCTTGCAGAAGTCGGTCCGTGAATGAGTGACCATGCATTATTAGTCTTACTAAGTGGCAACTAGGTTGTGGAGCCGCTCCATATAAAATAGTGATAATGCTGCAGATGATGGTAAGCTGGTGGTGGGTGACGTACCAGTCGCGCGATCACTTGCAGCAGGAGCCGGCGCGCGCCTGCTCGGCGTCCCCCAGGCGCCGCGCGCCGCCCGCCGCCGCCGCGCCGCCGCCCTCGCTCTTTGGTAACTTGTTGGCTGGAACATTCACCAATACACTCTTACTACATACACAACACAACAGGCAGGTTCATTTCACAAATCATAACGCGAGAAATCTAAATAGAGGGTGTCAGTATTCCGTAGCAATGCTGGCAGCTGTGTGGAATTCGCTCTTATTGACTTTCCAAGAAATCGTTTCTTCGTCAGTCTGTAGACGAAGCCTATCAACGATATCCTCAAAAATACTCGAGCAAAAAAATATCAGAAAACTCAAAAAAGGAAATCTAGAAAAAAGTTTTATGAGAGAATTGGAACTGAGGAATGTGTTACATTTATTTAGTGATTAATTTGTAGTGTAAGCGCACCTAATACTCGATTTCTCAATCGCAAAATTTGCCGAAAAGTAGTGCTCTCAAAAAGCTGCTGTAAGTTATTGAACAAATTATTATGAACAGGTAATCGAGAGTCTCCTTGTTTAAAAAACTTAATGTCATGGTTCCACTCACCGATAGCTAAGAATATGTCGTTAACATTCATGGCGGTTTTAGCGCTGGTCTCCATGAAGAGCAGGCCGTTCTCGTCGGCGTAGGCCTGCGCCTCCTCGAACTCCACCATGCGCTTGGCTGCCAGGTCGCTCTTGTTGCCTGCCAGAGCTATGACTATGGAGGGAGACGCTTGCCGCTGGAGCTCTTTCACCCAGTTCTTGGCGCGGCCGAATGTGTCCTGGAGAAGGTGGATTAGGGTTTCGTTAGGATAAGATATAGTTAGGCAGACATGTTTTCGTGGAACTCCAGCCTATATTTATTTTGAAATTTGTGGTGGAAAACCCCGATAACACTGCCGGACCCAGGATCTCATGCTGTAGAACTTACAGCCAAAAGACCAATGGCTGAAATTACTTGATGTATGATAATAATTTTACATATAAAAATCTCGTGTCACGGTGTTTGTGGTCGCACCCTTCTGAAAATGCTCGACCAATTTTTATAAAAAAAAAATGAATATTTGATAGATATGAGAATATGTCGTAAAGTATATTTCACACCGCTAATTTTAAGGGGTAGGTAGGGTAGGGTAAAAAAGTTGCATTGCAACGCATAGGCACAGCTACTAATTTTATAAAAATTTAGATTACATAATAAGTGTAAAAGTAGTTGTGTTAATCTAGTTTTGACGACCGTACCTAGTTTTAAATTCTCCTGTATTGTTACTAAAATAGAGGCTCAGAAAAATACTGGGCTTCCATTCAGTTCTGTTAACTGTTATGGTTTTTTTTTATAATTGTGCAATTTCGTGTGTTAATCTCTAACATGCTTTCCCACAAGTTTATCGATATGATGGACGAGTTGCGATGATAACCTAAATTCTTTTAGTCTACCAGTTCTATGAGTATTTTATTATTATATGTTTTTCTCGGACACAGCAAGAACTGTTTAAAAAAGGATAGTAGAATGAAAATGCGCATTGATTTTCGCCTAACTACATGTTCATTAGGAATGACACACAGTTACAAGTACCTTCGTAGGAAACTAAGCTATATACAGTCGTTTAAGTATCGAACGATACTCATTCACAAGTACAGTACTTACAGGTCGATACAAATGCCACCAGAAATAGCCACTCAGTTATAACTAAGTCCCATGTAATAGGGGGCGAACCTATTGCCATCGACCGGGCACCAACCGGGCAGCTACTGAGAAATAACTGATGGAAAAACTTAATAACACTGCCCGACCTGGGAATCGAATATAAGACCTCATGCTCAGCACTTAATGCTTGCTTCAACTACATCAACAAAGCAGTTACACAAGGTAACTTGTATCACTGAATAAACACGAGAACCAATAAAACACCATATTTAATTAAAACAAAACAAATTTCAATCCAACTTGTTTTTCTTAAGAATACGGCCATTAAACTTGTATACCATTAAACAAGTATATACTCCGCTATATATACTCCATTGACTTGTGTGCAGTAAATATTTATAGCACATAGGCACACGTACATATGTATGACAGTTATGTACGGTCGTTATCTTTGTCGGTCTGTCTGTCGCCCTTGAACTCGCGAAGACTTACTTGTTTAATACTATTTGCTGAGCATTGTATTGACCGCAACCAAAATAGTAAAATGACGATTGAGGTGTGGAATAGAAACTTTAATAACTTGGTGAAAATATTTTCTTTTTATAATGATTTTTTGACTACCCAAAAATCTTGAGGGAAGGTGATTTTGGTCAGATATACCTAAGTCTGCAACTCGCAAAGGATTTGATTTTGAGAGAGAAAGCCGCTAGCCTCTCTGCCTTCAATAGCAGTGTCAGCTATGGAATCCTACTAAATATGCATTGTGCTAGAGCACCAGATGATGTTGTAGACAAAACATAAGTTCACCAACAAAACCTAGAACAGAATAAACTCTGGACTCTAACAGAAATCTCTGGTCCAATATCCAGGTAACAAGGCAGCTGTATATTCCCAAAGGGAATGGAAGGGAAGATGTTTACCTCCATTACGGCGTTCATAATCCTGGTTTCGAACTGAATTCCAGAGGATTTGATCAAGACTCGGGTTTTAACATAATTTGTGACACAAAATGAGTCATCACACCAGCTAATAGTAGTGACGCAGTGATTCCCACATAACTACGGGTAATCCCAGTATTTATTCGAATGCACGCCCGCCAAAACATTGATAACGAATCCGATATTTTTATTATCTATTAGCCTGTTGATTGACTCTGCGGAAATAACTGAACTAAAATGTGTAGATTTTAATGAACTAGCTTAACCCGCAGCTATTTAATGATCCCACGGCACGTCAGCTGCCTACCTTTTCCCAACTATGTTGGAGTCAGCTTCCAGTCTAACTGGATGCAGATGGAACGACTGCCTAGTCTGCCTAATCGACCTCCACAACCCATCATTCTCTTGCTCTTGCCCCAATTAATTTGGAATCGGCGCAGATGTCTTTTTATTCCATACTTCTCTATTACTCGTCACCTCATCAGACACCTCCTTTCGTGCCATATCATCCTTCACACAGTCCATCCATCGTTTCTTTGGGTGTTGCTCTACTCTTATACCCGACCTCCACAATCCAGTTTTGGGTAATATGGGCACCATACTTGGCAAGACTGGTTGTCAGACTTGCGGACTATGCGGAATACTGAATACCCGTAACGACTGTCAGAGATCTACGAATGACAGCCAGGCACGGGAACGTACTACCGGGCTAAAAATATAGTTTAACCATGTTCCAAATTTCATCCAAATACCTAGATGGCAGGTTATGTCCGCATTAATAATATTAGTACGGAATATTGGTATGGGTTGTAAGTTTCAGTTACTTTTATAATAGCAGTGGGCAAAGAAGATAATGGAACATAAATGAATATATTTGTATTTTGTAACACATAATAAGGGCATAGTTAGGAATTTGCCTTGTATCATTTTCATCGAATTCTACACATTGTCCTTATTATAAGTAGGTTTTTGACGCCATGCTCCCCAGACAGCCCATCATCAACTTTGCTGTTTATAAATTCAAATCACAGTTGTACGCAATGTGTACCGAATTAGTACATACTAAAGAAAATAAGCACTTTACAGTGGCGAAGCCTGCATACAACTAGATTCCTACCGGTTTCCCTTTCAAAAATGGCACAGTCAGAGAGTTGTATAGACAAATAATATAATCACATTTAAGATATGTACGAGTACTCCGGCTTACCTCTTACAAAAATTGACCCTTCGCTACTGGTTCAGGCAACTGAATTATGTCTTGCTTTAGCGCATCTTCCCAGCAACCCCAAGTAAAATATGAATAAATTTTACGTAGACAATTACATATTAGGCACACAAGTGGTTGATAAAAAATGTAGTGTTATTTTTACCACTGGATGTGCTAGCTATGGCTATTTAAAACCTTTACTTATTTTAAATCTCGATAAGTATGTACTGATTCGGTACACTTTGCGTACAATTGTGATATGAATTTATAAACAGCAAAATAGATGATGGGGTGTCTGGGGAGCATGACTTGGTATTAGAGAGTTAGGTTTTCCTGATAAGAAGTTTATTTCAATAATTTTCAATGGAAACCACACTCCTTTAAAATATTACGTGCATAAAATTGATATGTAACATATTAATTTAAATCCCGCTTTTCCTTAAATTTTAATGAATGCAATAATTCTAATCGATGAATACGTCACTCATTGAATACCGTGACAAATCACTACTGAATATAAAAACAAATAATATTATACCACATTTCACAACTGTATAATTTCTGCTATAAGATCATTGGAATGTTCGCGATCTTATCGACTATTTATTACGTATTATGGGTTTTTTTACGCCTGTGGGTCTAAAATGGCCGCTTTAGCAGAATCATATTTAATAGGATAATAATATGAATTACGTTTAAATTCTTAAAATGATCATAGAAGTACCTACTATTATGAATTGTCACCTTGTGACCATTTTACGAATTTAAACGTAATTCATATTATTATCCTATTATAATTCTGTTAAAGCGGCCATTTTAGACCCCCTGATTGCTGTCTGTCCTAATCCAAAACAAGTGCGAGTTGGACTCGCGCACCGAGGGTTGCGTATAAACTAGTAGGTATTTTGTTATTAAACTACATATTTACGGTTTTCAGATTTTTCCCTTTACTCGTGCTATATGACAATGCTTCTTGCCAAATTTCATGATTCTAGATCAACGGGAACTACCATAATTATAGTTTTTCGATCCAAAACCTATAGGGTACTTCCGGTTGACCTAGATTTGTCAATTTTGGTTAAAAGCATGGTCTTACAGCACAAGTAAAGGGAAATTCCGAAAAATATAAAAGTTGAGAATTAAGGTAAATTTTGGTACTTACAAGTTTTCGCGAAAATCTAAATTTGACCATCTTTTTATCGTGTTGACCCAGGACCTTAACTTTTATACATCTAATAGGGACTATAGACTTCAGTACCTGGTATAAATTTCGTCTTGCTAGGTCCACCCATTCCTGGAAAATCGGTGGTGACACACGGACAGACAGACGGACAAGAGAGTTATCTTATAAGGGTTCCTTTTTTACCTTTTGAGGTACGGAATCCTAAAAACATTGTTTTTGGCAAGTGAAACACGGGAGAGGAAAATGTTATTATAGGAAATCTGTAAAGTGTCGACCCCAGCGGCAAAGCCGTCCTATCGCGAACAGTTGACAAACTGCAACGGCACGACAATGCACTTAGGCAATGTAGTTCTAAGAAAATGGCAACATGCGTCGATGAGTCTTCTGGCACTACATAGATACCAGTGTCCAAATCCAGGCCAATGTGACTTTTCAATTCATATGTACTTTCCAACTTTATCCTGAACATCGCTGAAGGAAACCTGGACTATGTATGAAACTAGAACTAACTGTGTTCCGAATGTCAACGAACAAATATCTACCAGGCGGGTATGAAACGAAGGACATTTTATTGTGAAGACAATTATTTAGTACCGAACCAAGAAATACTAAGCTCCAATGAATCATAGGAGATGATATTTTCAGCTGGAAAATGTACCGAATCTCCTACCTAGAACAAATACCAGGCGACTATGAAACATACGAGATAAAAGTACAAAGTCAGCGGGGCTCGGCGAGGGATCGTGCCGTATAATTGTTCTTATCTGATAACTTGATAACCGTCTGCGTATCAGTACGATTATGTTGCATTTCTGCGACTGAGCTACCACTTCGTTCTCTACTCGATATTTTTGTTTACTTCTTTAGCGATATCATAGATTTCCACACGAGGAAAGTTGCTCTAAGGCCGTGTGCAGACTAAATCAAGACCGTCTTGAGAGTGATTCTCACTCTTTGATAAGAGTCGCACGGAAACCGCAACAAACCGGTCTGCCACTGATAGATAAAACTGTTTTGGCTAGGTGTGCGCACAGCAAGTACACATGCAACGATTTTAGACGCCGGCGATTTCAGAATCAAATGTACACACAAATACTTATATAGCTTAGTTCTTGGCTTTCCTAGATTATGCTATAAATAATTATACGGGGAAAAGGTATAAAGTACAATTGCATAACGGGGGCCGGCAATATTAGCCGTAAAACCAATGACCGCTGGGGTAGACGTGTTCCTGAGTGGAGACCGCGAATCGGCAAGCGTAAGGTGGGACGCCCTCAGGCTCGGTGGAGTGACGATCTTCGCGGGGTGGCTGGTAGCTACTGGATGAGAGTTGCCGAGAATCGAGTTCAGTGGCGTGCGATTGAAGAGTCCTATGTCCAGCAGTGGACTGTTGTAGGCTGATGATGATGAATTGAATAACGGGCCACCACCCCTCAACGGAAGCAGGTGACTAAATCGTCCCCATTATTACAGAATGCGCCGAGAGTTAATGGTTCACTCGTGCCGAGAAAAATAGAATTACACATTTATACATAAGTATGAGGTGGTGTAGCACTGTAGCCACATCTCCCTCATGAACGAAGCCACGGGGGGTTAACTAAGTTACTAGTAGATCCAATTTTATCGATAGTTTTATCTATGGTTAGTTGGCCATGAGGAAAAGTAAGAGTTACAATGTTAGCTACATTGTAACTAGGGCTTTCAAATACCGGATTTTTTCAATACCGGTATCAATACCGGTATTGGAAGTCAATACCGTGATCACGGTATTAATACCGGTATTGAACGCAAGTTCAATTAGGACGTTAATAAAACCATTAAAATACGAATTTTTATTTTCAAATCAGTCTTTAAATAGCTCTCTTATTTAACAATTTGGTATTGGTTGATTAAATTATTTATTTAGGTAGGATTAGGAATTAGGGACGTAATCAAAACTTGAACTTAATCGAGTCTTTTTGCAGGAAGGTATTTCTCATAGACTTTGTAAAGTACATTATGAAAAAAATTTAAAACTTCTTATTATTATCGAAATCTCATCATTATAAATATTTGTAGAAATGTAAGTACTTATAGCTTAATTAGCTAGCAATCATTTGGTGTTCATTTTAAATTATATTAAAATTAATTACATTCATTTATTTCAGGTCTTTAACCCATATAAAATTAAAAATGAATTAAAAATTAGAAGAATAAAATAGAGAAAAAAGTTTTTTTTTTTTTAGAATTTTTATTTTAGAAACATTCTTATATTTATGCAATAACAAGTACAATCAATCTAAAACTAAACAAGTAACAAAATAAATGAAGCGTTAATAAAATTTTCTGACAAACTAATAAATAATAAAATGTAAAAGTATATAAGTAAAAGTATAATATATATTTTTTATCGGATTTTTGACTTTGTACAGGCTATACCTGTAGCCAATATACAAAAATCCGAGGAACAATATTGTACATAATTATGACCATCAGCACTATGCTTATTGCTGACAGATGAAATTTAAATTCTTCCACTGAGGCTGAATTTTTTCCTCCACTAGCACCTTAGATTGGCACATGATGATGATTGTCTTTTAAAAAGTACGTAACTAGACGACTTTTACACAGATTGACACAACCCGGACAAATCGCTGCCATGATTAAGTTGATCCAACATCAAATGTCACGGTCGCCATATAAGGACGGGACACAATGAAACATCTGTAATTCTGATTGAATACCAAGTATATTTGGTCCAATAGATATTATTATAAGCACGCACACAAGCATACATACGTCAAATACATACTACATCACAACACAATAATATAAAAAGTTTTAATAAAAAATTCTGAATTTTAGACGTTTAATTTTTTTTTTAAATTATTATAAGAATAGATTTAAAAACGGTTTTAGACAATTTGGATATCTCCCTCACTAATTGTTTCTGTTTGGACGTGTCTTCATTTTCACTGTTCATATTCAATGAAGTAGAAAGTTCTTCTATCGTCTTACCATGTTCATGATCAGTCATTGTCTCACTGTCTCTTTGAGCGTTTCGTGTGTCATTATTATATTCTTAGCATATCGATGGCAATCTAAATTGTATCAGCCCAGAACTGAGCTACTAGTTTGGCGCTTTAAGTAGCGTCCATCAGTTGTGTAGTGAACAAACAACAGGACACGCAGGACACTCCAGGGCAGAGTCATTAATGAATCTCCACCTGAGCAGGTTTATTATTATTATATTTTAAACGTGCAGGTTTACGATAATTTCTAGTACATTATGTATTTCATCAGATGTAGGTTTTGTGATCATCAAGCTTGTGCTGGTGACAACAAGTGAGAGAACAAGATTAGGACGTCTAATGTTTGTAATACCGTAATCACGGTATTGGGGCGTCAATACCGGTATTGACAAAAGCCCATATTAAATCCGTGATCACGGTATTACGGGATCCCGGAATACCGGTATTGAAAGCCCTAATTGTAACATTGTACATTATGGGTTTTAACCGACGCGTCCAAATGTGGAGGTTCTCAAAACAGTCGCATTTTTTATGTCAAAGCGGGTGCTTTTCTATGGAATAGTCCTATTTTGTCTAGTATTACATATATTACTCATTTTATCAATTAATAGCACCAATTAAGGAATGAAACAAGAGAAATACTAATAGTTAACGAATAAATTATATTTGTCTGTAAGTGACGAAACTGCCATGTGTTTGCAATGTACTTTCATTTCTTTTTAAACCGACTTCAAAAAAGGAGGAGGTTTCTCAATTCGACCGTATATATATATATTTTTTTTTTTATTGGTATCGCGGATAACTTCGTCGTTTATGAACCGATTTTGATTTTTTTTTTTTTGTTGGAAAGAAGATACTTCAAGGGTGGTCCCATGATAAGGAAACCGGGATCTGATGATGGCATCCAAGAGAAATTGAGGGGAGCTTTCAAAAATTGTAGTGGCGACTAGTGCGTTTGTAAATTTTTTGGTTAAGTATTTTAAAGCACTATCATTTAAAGAAGGTCTGGAGTCGCTCTGATGATGGAACCGAAAGACAGTCGAGGGAACTCCTCAACGGTTTACAGCAGTCACCTTGTGTTTGGGTTTGATTAATTTGTATTGATGAGAAATTTACACCTAGATGGGTTGTGACTGTCATAAGGGGTCTGATGATGAAGACGAAGGACAGTTAAGGGAACTCCTCAACTGTTTACAGTAGCTACCTTGCGTTTGGACTTAATTCATGTATATTGATCAAAACTTTGCACCCATCTGGGTTACAAGTGCCATTACAGGTCTGATGATGAAAAATATTTCTATGGAATATTGCAACTAAAAATAAAAAAATAAAAAAAAACTTTTTTGCAAAAAATAAAACCGACTCCAAAAACACAAAAAAAAAGTGAAAAATAATTTTAGCTTCAGAAGTCGGTGACAAAAAACTGAATCAAATAAACAAAAGTCACCGACTTCTGAAGCTAAAATTATTTTTCACTTTTTTTTTGTGTTTTTGGAGTCGGTTTTATTTTTTGCAAAAAATTTTTTTTACTAAATTGGTATTGTATAACGTCTCTTTAACTGAACTATTTTGAGAAAATGTGTCTTGGGAAAGGAACATGAGGTTGCATTAATGCAGTGACAGCTAAAAGTGAATATTAATTTCAAAAGAGAAGAAGTCGTGTCTAGTAGCGCAGTGCTAACAAATCTAGCACTAAGTATATGAGCAAAAACATGAAATAATCCAATTGTCATAGTCGCCGTATTTCTCGCTCCAATGCCGCTACAGGTCTCCGCCCACTGGCGTGTAAGCATTAATAAAAATAAAGTTGAATATTTATGAAATACGTCATAATAATACATTAATGGTGATATCCCCATGTCACGAAACATGGTTTTCTTGGAGTAGTACAAAGGAGTTTTTTCAGTGCAGCATAATCCGCCTACTAAGTTCTTTAATTTGGACAGGCCTCCTCTCTGGCAGAGAGAAGGGACGCTATACGTCGTGGTCGTGGTAGATCTACGTGGGCCAAGTACTGTGTGTGTGTGTTGGTGGATGCCTCGTCTTAGATTTTGTTCTAGGACTAGGGTTGCCAACCATACTGTTAAAAACAGTATTATACTGTTTTTCATTCTATCAGTACCAGGCAAGTAACAGTCTAGGTTTGAATTCAAAACCATAATATGATGATAAGCAAATCGAGAGATAATTACTGGCCCACGACTGCTTTTTTTTTCAATTTATTAAAATCATATGAGTCACAAACAAAACCCATTATATCCCTTTATCATATCATAACATATAATCATGTGCGAGATATATGCATTGTAATTTGTATCTACATTTTATTCTTCTTCTTAGATAAGAAGAATATTCTCGTCATAAATGTCATGTAGACATTACAATAATACCTATCTTATCAAAATACCAATAAACAATAAAAATATAAAACTGTATAACACAGTAAAATATTAAGAAAATAGTATGTATTTAGTACCAAGTCAAAAAACTTTACATTATCGCATCCATTTTTTTCTTGGCTTATTAAAATTTGTGACCTCAGACCCAACTACCATTTGATGTATGTTTAATTTGAAACCTAATCAACGTAGGTATTTTTTTATTGCTGAACAAGTACCTACTAAGAAAAAAACTTTCCTATAGGTTTTTAGAACTCACGGTGCTGTTTTTTAATCAATAATCTCAGGCTGAAGCAGGGGCGTATTTATCCCATGGCCTTATGGCCCGGGGCGACAGTTTATCTTTTTTATACATATTTGATACAAGCTCGGTAGGGGCTCGTAGCAAAATAATAACAGCCGCTCAGATCGATCTTTAGGTTAAGCCGTGCTTGCCTAGGTTGGTTCCGGCTGTCATTTGTAGATCTTTGACAGTCGTTACAGGTAGTCAGTGCCCCAAAAAAAGTCTGACATTCAGTCTTACCAAGGGTTATCATATTACCCAGTACACACTGGGTTGTGGAGGTCAGATAGGCAGTCGCTCCATGTAAAGTACTGGTATTCAGCTGCATCCGGTTAGACTGGAAGCCGACCCCAAAAAGGTTGGGAAAAGGCTAGGCTGATGATGATTTGAGACAAGTAATATACTCTTCTAGCCTGTCATAGGGCCAGCCTAAAAACTTAGTCAAACGAAAAAAAACTGGTAATTAAAAAAAATTGAACTACCAAGAGACAAGATCTTGTCATAACGCTTAGCATTCACAAACAATTTGTTCAAAACGTAGTCAGACACAAAAACCTCGTCACGTGAAGGCATTACTTCTCGTTGCTCGCCTAATTATCCGTGACGCGATTGTGTTTGTGAATATCTACGGGAAAATGACCCTAATTTAATTATTGTTCTATGTCTTTGTTGAAAAAATACCTTGAGAAACAATGTTTTTAATTTGAAGTTTGTTGTCGAGGCTGACGAGAGGCTATTTCATGATCATCGTCATTCTACAGTCAATATGCCAATTTATTTTGAATCTAGCAGCATGTCTTCTTCTTCTATAGGCATTTGAATTATTCTACTGTGGTTATTCCCATTTATTTGGGTTCGGTTCAGCATATCTTTTTCTTCCATCCCAGTCGTCACCCCCTTTCTAACCGAACCACCTGTCACAGCCCGTCCATCGTTTCTATGGTATTCCCTTACTCTAACAGCCTGCCACATTCAAATTCAAAAGGATGACGTCAAGCCAACAATATTTTCTTTCATCAATCATCTACGCCTGGTCAATCTGGTCCCCCAGCCTGACTCGGTGTGGGTCACATTTAAACAGCACTTCCGGCTTAATCTAAATACCTCAAGCCGTGACAATGACGAACAATTGACTGAACTCCACTGACCTATCAACGGAATAAGACCGTGAAAATATTACAAAGAAACAGTGTCAGAGATTTGAGTGATAACAAAACTTTTTACGACATTTTGTCCACATTTTATGCTAGCCATTTTTGGAATCCGTTTTTGAGTGCATATAATTTTCTAATACTAGTAAACTAATTTGAAGGTTTACTTCCTTGTGTAATAAAATAATAATACCTGCACAAAAATAAAATCTAAATTAATTTTAAACGTGCGAAAGTTTTGAAACTCAAAACAAGATATCTACGTTTTGGAATGGGCTTGACGAACTAACGGACTCCTCGGCAATTCAAAAGTGCCTCGAAGAACGGGCAAGAAACTTAGTGGACACTTTTTAAAATTGTTTCAAATTCCCATTTTACTACTATGTTTATTTATTTATTTGGGCGGAATTAATGTCATAGGCAATTTCTACCAGTCAACCTTACGCTCCAATGTTACACTCCAGTGAGCCAGCACCTTTAATAGTCTTAAAAAACAGTTACATTACATCAGTGTCACTAAACGGAGAGCAAACATGTCCGACCTTTGCCTACTGACCATCGTATTGACCATGTGGAACACAGATCGTGGTATTGTCATTCAAGGAGGAATCTACTTCATTCGCGACTATTGTTGTGCGAATTTTGACATACTTTTTGTGTTGGAAATCATCTGTTTAGAGATCAGAGGTCTTTTGGTAATATTGCTTTATTTGTCTCGTTATTTCAAACCAGTCTCAGAACAAATGTATGTTAAGTCATTTTCATTTATTACTTCGGTAATTTAGTTTCATGAAGTTACAAATTTTTTTTTTTGATACATCATCAATTCATCACTTAAAATAAAACCCGAATACAATCATGTTTTAGGACAGGCATCATAATTATAAAACACAGTTTTAAGTAAAAGGTTTTTGTTATCATAGAAGATAAGTGACAGAACAGTGACTCCTACCCAAGTCATAGGATCTCCCAGTGCGCTAGACTTTAGCCTCTCTATCCTAGTATTTATTTTAGCAATGTTTAAGGTTTTTGTTTTAAATAAGTTTTTTTTTTAACTTATAACGACACTTACGGGATATCTTCCGTGATTGTTCACGATTTTGAGCTCCCGATATTTCGACGCTGTTTGCAAGTGCCATGATCGCGGGTCATCACAATCACGGAAGATATCCCGTAAGTGACCGTATAAGTTTAGTTTTAAACCGTGAACGCTTAAAACAGTGGTCGAAGTTTTTTTTTTATTAGCCTGAGAACTCAGCCGTGGCACAGGTAACTAACTACTTATCAACCAATATGTAGGTCAAGCTACTTCTTTATGAGAAATTATAAAGTCATAAAAACTTAATACCACAAAATTTTAAAATTCGATTTCCTACTGATTTAAATATCAAACTGCGTCCAATCTACGCCGTTACGATAGAACCGAGTCGAATCGTAGTTAAACTTGAACTAGATTTGTTCAGGGCCGTTCGGTTTACAGGATGTTCAGACTACAAAGTTGAGAGATCTCTATCTTTTGGCTCAGCTGCTAGTGGGGTAGGCTTTGTCTGTCTCACGGTTTGTAGTAGGGTTTATTCCCGGGAATTCTCGAGCCGAGAATTCCCGGGAAATCGTTGGGCTATGTTCCCGGGAAATCAAGCTCGAGAAAAGTCGAGAACTCGAGAAATCATGTACCTATATAGAAATTAAATCGCCATTTGTTGTGTTGCGTGGCGGCGCGGGCCAAAGCGCAGCGGCACCCTTTGATCTCGCTGCAAGCGCTCTGCGGCTTCGTTTAGACACGTTTATTCGTGTTTCGACTCTAACCAAGTATAGTTTACGTAGTGAGTGTTTCACAGATTACGTGATAAATTGAAATCAAACAGGTAAGTCTTTTCACTTTTATTGACACATCATGGCTTTATTATTCATATTATTTTTATCAATAATATAATCTAAAAATGATCTTAAATTTTACTAGGTACGAGTACCTATCTGTTCTTTTCTATTATTTTTTAGTCAAACTTTAATACATAAAATAACTAACGATACATTAATTATACTACTTAGTCTAATTACATTTCCTTTTTTTTTGTAAAACAACAACACAAGCTTAGTTTTTAATTATTCTGATATGTTTTTCTTATGTAAGTAATTTGAAATTAATTAATGTGTCATTTTAAATTTGTGAGACGAATATTGCCAGTTGTATTGTGTGTGTGTGTACCACATATTACTCCAAGGGCTTATTATTAATTTAAATTGCGTTTGATATAGATTTTACCGAAATGTCACTATAAGATGGAAGCATCAAAAGTATGGAAATATTTAAAAAAAAATAAGGAATCTGCAAATGCGCAATGCCTAAAGTGCCCAAAAACCATTGCTTGCAAAGGTTCAAATACTAGCGGGTTGGCGAGACATTTAGCACATGTGCATAAAATCAATATTACCAAATTATTTTTACTTTATAGAAGCTATTTATGTTTACAAGTTTTAAGTTGATTTTTTTTCTAAATAACCAGCCAAAAATGCTGCTGTGATTATAATTGAATTATAAGTTAAGATATTAACGTTTTCTTTCATGTATTTTGTTTAGTTTAATAGAAGCTACTTTTGTTTATAAGTTCTAAATAACCAGCCAAAAATGGTGCTGTCATTATAATTATGAGTCTGAATAATATTATTTCTGTATTTTTTTAAAAAGTTAACTAGATTATTCATAAGATTTATGTTTTTGAATATAATCAATAAAAGTTTTATAATTAATTTGATATTTTTATTTGAGTCGAAAACCACTAAATTTAATGACGTTATTGGAACCAAATAATATGAGAAAACGTACGTAAATATAAATTTCTCGACAACCCGAGAAGCCCCGAGAAATTAGCCTCGAGAATTCTCGAGACCCGAGAAATTAAAAAGCTCGAGAAATCATGAACCCTAGTTTGTAGGCAACGCCTGTTGGAACAGATGGAACTACACGTCATAATATAATGTAATGTCTACAAGAGATAGGAACCACTGTAACTCCTGTTTAACCATATTGTGTGCAGTCAATTTCGCGCTAAGTGTGCCTTGTGTTTTAACAAGAAAGAAGAGAAATAATGTTTTCTTCTTTATTGTCTACTGCCTACGTAGTGCATGATGTTAATAATAAATTTCCCTTTATTCTGAATTATTTCTTTTTTTTTTCTATTGTTATAATACGTCCCTCAATTCAGTGTGCCTTTTGGCAACGGCCTCCTCTAGCTCTTTCCACTGGTTTCTGTCACGAGCCACTCTCCTCCAATTGGGGCCCGCTGTTCCTTTAATCTCATCTTCCCATCTTTTTTTCTGTTTGCCCTTACTGCGTTTACTGTCCCTTGGATACCAGTCGGTTACTACTTTACTCCATTTCTCCTTATTTGCTCTCATCATGTGGCCAGTCCATCTCCATTCTTGTTAGTCATCCTGGTCAAGATGTCCGGTAGCTTAGTTTTTGCTCTCAGTTGTTTGTTTCTTACATGATCTCTTCATTATCATGGTCATGATTTCAAGCCTAGTTACTAATATTCTTGCTTCTTCTTAGCGTGGCGATGTTAATCTAAATTGAGTTGGCGCTGAACTAAGCTACAAGGGCGCCTTTAGTAGTGTCCATTAGTTACTTATATGAGTTTAGTTGACAATACCTATACAAAGTGCCCTTAGGTCACAAAGGTAAATAATAGACAAAATAATCACTATCGAACAGGACTTATTTATCTCTAAATCGAGATTGTCTTATTATTACTGTTGATCTACTTGATAAGATAATTGATGTATTTACTAACTCACTGTTTTCAAACTACACTGAGAATTTTGTGCCTGTCTAGGTCGACCTGAACGGAGGTAAGTACCTACTCACATTGGGTTGTTATGCCGAAACAAAGAGCAGTGCACAGAATTTAGGCTTTCACACCTTAAAGGGCAATAGAGATAAATAGATTTAAATGACTAATATTTGTATTAATCATTTCCGTCTAACTTGGAATTTGATAAGAGATCAATATTTGGTCATTGCCTACGAAGCGTATACATACAACATGTCCCAAAATTCAACGATAAGCCAGCACCGGAGGATAGACCTGCCCATGACTACTCGGGGAAAAAAAGAAAAAAAATATATATCTCTTTTTTTTTGAAGTTATAAAAAAAAAGAAGAAATTCTTAAAAAAGTGAGACCTTTTATGATATTTTTCACTACCATGACCACACTTTTTTAAATATTTCTGTTATTTTTTTTTATAGGCAACCTGAATAGCACTGCTATCTACCACAATTCTTAAAAAATCCAGAATACCTCTAGTTTTTTCACGTAAATTAATGAAACTTAATTTATTCCCTAAATTTTTTGAAGATTTTTACTTTTAATCAACTTTAACTCATCGTGGTGTAAAAAAAAAGTATGAACACTACTATGGCAAGTTTTTTTATAAATTGACGCAACTAATCAAGATTCCAAAATGGTATAATACTCTAGGAAAATCAACCACAAAAAAATAATATCCATACTAGTTCAAAACAAGAACCAAATTCCTTAAATTATAGTTGACAGTAATCACTTTCACTGCGTGCCCAAAATGGGTTCTTGTTACAATTTCTAGGAATTTGAGTGGGGCATACATACCTTAGAAGTTAGAGAGAGATAGATAGATAGAGATATTTACGTTAAAAAGAGACAACAACAGGGCAGGTAGTGGGTTCTTGTTACAATTTCTAGGAATTTGAATGGGGCATACATACCTTAGAAGTTAGAGAGAGATAGATAGACAGAGATATTTACGTTAAAAAGAGACAACAACAGGGCAGGTAGAGAAGCTGTTATTATTCTCAGAGCAAGTCAGTTCAGTACGCTCTGCTCCTTTGTTTACTGCGCACCTGCGTACTGAACTGACTTGCTCTGAGAATAATAACAGCTTCTCTACCTGCCCTGTTGTTGTCTCTTTTTAACGTAAATATCTCTGTCTATCTATCTCTCTCTAACTTCTAAGGTATGTATGCCCCATTCAAATTCCTAGAAATTGTAACAAGAACCCACTACCTGCCCTGTTGTTGTCTCTTTTTAACGTAAATATCTCTATCTATCTATCTCTCTCTAACTTCTAAGGTATGTATGCCCCACTCAAATTCCTAGAAATTGTAACAAGAACCCATTTTGGGCACGCAGTGAAAGTGATTACTGTCAACTATAATTTAAGGAATTTAGTTCTTGTTTTGAACTAGTATGGATATTATTTTTTTGTGGTTGATTTTCCTAGAGTATTATACCATTTTGGAATCTTGATTAGTTGCGTCAATTTATAAAAAAACTTGCCATAGTAGTGTTCATACTTTTTTTTTACACCACGATGAGTTAAAGTTGATTAAAAGTAAAAATCTTCAAAAAATTTAGGGAATAAATTAAGTTTCATTAATTTACGTGAAAAAACTAGAGGTATTCTGGATTTTTTAAGAATTGTGGTAGATAGCAGTGCTATTCAGGTTGCCTATAAAAAAAAATAACAGAAATATTTAAAAAAGTGTGGTCATGGTAGTGAAAAATATCATAAAAGGTCTCACTTTTTTAAGAATTTCTTCTTTTTTTTTATAACTTCAAAAAAAAAGAGATATATATTTTTTTTCTTTTTTTCCCCGAGTAGTCATGGGCAGGTCTATCCTCCGGTGCTGGCTTATCGTTGAATTTTGGGACATGTTGTATACACACATACGTAATATGTAAGCTAGTATTTACCTGATTAGTAATATCATATACGACGATCGCTGCCTGCGCGCCTCTGTAGTACATCGGTGCTAAGCTGTGATACCTGTGGGAGACAATGGTAATGTTCAGAATGGTAAGACAAAAAAATACCCTCATTTATTTACTGCTTTGGCGTTCAAGCCGGAAATAATGCAATAAAAAATAAGAAGCCCAAGGTTAGCTTCGGTTAAATGTGATTGTGTGTATGTCATTAACATTGGGCTTCCTTTCCCTTGCTCTTCTTCTTTATCCATCTGGACATCAGCAGAAACCCTTCTGATATTACCCTCACATATCTGGTTTGGTTGAAGGGCATGCTAGAGATATTGGTATATTCTTCTACGACATTGACGCTATCATTTAGGCTTTTACTTCGCGGAGACCTGGAGAAGGCCGCGGGAATCTAGACAGGTCGATAAGGCTACGCTAGGGGACGCCTATTACCAGTAATGGACGTGTTTCAGCTGATGATGGCTATGTGACACATAATTATCTGAAGGATATTTTCCTCCTACGACTGTGGGTTCCACCAGCTCCTAATTTAGGTCCTAGTAGGTTGAAAACCCTCAAGTAATAATTGAATGTGAACAAGTGACCTTCTGCAACAACTTTTCTTTGAACTATACGTCTATAAAGACGTATTTCGCTAGGTTGGATTCAAGGCCTATGATTCCATTTGTCTCGGAATTTTCCTCAAGTGTTGGCATTTTTGGTGTCTTGCTTCGTAACATTCTCAGTTGAAATTTATCGTAAAAGATTCCAGATGAACATGAAATATCATAACATCAAGCCATACTATCCAATAGTAGAAGGATTAGCCAGACAGGTACCCATTACACCCACATGTCGGACCACTGCAGTGTTGCCACTAAAGATCCACTTAATATTCTATCAACGACATAATAGAAATATAACAGGTCTAAATATGAAAGACAAGGTGGCAACATATTGAAGGCTCAATTACATAATATACAATAGTAAATATTGTCTTAATAGGTGCACTGTTTGACTCATAGTCCATGGCATTAGACGCTCCATTACCTTTTTAAGCATAGAAGCCATAGTTGTAAAACCACTGATCAACATCGGAAAATTACTGCTAAATTAGCAAGAACTCTTCGCAACTCCTTGATTTTAGAGTTTTCTATCTTAAACGTAAATGCGTCGCTGACAGATGGCGTGGACGAGCTGGACAAAATCAACGACCCGAGGTGCATACTAACCCTGGATGGAAAGAACGTCATGGGGAAAGCCCTTTGCCCAGCATTGAGATAATACATGCTAACAGCCCCAATAAACAAAATACCAACCTTTCCTGCCCCGCCGTATCCCAAATTTCAAACTTGACGGTGGTGTCATCGAGACAGACGGTCTGCGTGAGAAAGGCGGCGCCGATCGTGCTCTCCTGGTACTCGTGGAACTGCCCCTTCACGAAGCGCAGCACCAGAGAAGACTTGCCCACTGCTGACTCTCCGAGGAGCACCAGCTTGAACTGGCATACTTTCGTTTGTGGAGCGCCGTTCGGCCGCTGTGCAGCACCGCTCCTGTTTGTCGCCATCGCCTGCAACAATTTAAAGAGTTAGCATAACATTAATTTAATATATCACGCCTATCAGGTTCCCGTATGCGAAGGGTCCTAATGTTTGCTCTCTGTCTGTCGGAGCGTCTATCACAGGGCTGTATCTCTTGAATCGGAACAGGTAGATATTACCATTTATTGGATTAATATTTTTTTTTACAAATTGTGTATTACCTTGGCTGTAATAACAAAAAATAATAAAAACAATTAAAAATGAAAGACGGTCCTCATACAAAAAAACGTGTTTTATATTGTACAATTTGCAGTTGTTGTAAATACTGCATTTACGGCCGTTTTGTTTATCCTCCCCCCCCCCTCCCGCCACCCATGATACCTTTCATTATTTGATCCGCAGTCAACCTAATTAGACCATTATGTGTAAGTCTTATTTATTTTCCAACATACATGACGTTTTATCAACTTCGTGAGTGGAGATAAGTGTTTTACTGTTTATGGTTTGCAAAATTGGGAAGCTACAATAATATTGGTAAACACGTACTATTATTATAATGTTTTTAGAGTACAGACGCCAGCACATCAAGCTACTACAATCTGTCAAAATTTCTTTAATAGATTTCCAACTTTATCACTAAAGCAAGGTAGGTTAGGTTCAAGGTTGATTGGGAAAAAATGACAGTTAAGGGTAGCTTGAAGTGCTGGCCTCTGTACCTGACAGTAAGTTTTGATTTAGGAAAATGATACTCTTGGCAAGAAAGGTATTCTTATATCATGATCTGCCTAGTCTTTTCCCAACATGTTGGGGTCAGCTTCCAGTCTAAACGGATGCAGCCGAGTGCCAAGTTTGCATGGAGCGCCTGCCTATCTGACCTCCACACCCCATTACAGTTACTGGGTAATACGATAAGAAGGGTGTTGTAGTAAGAAAAATCTAGAAAACATGATGAAGTCACCACTATCTTTAGAACTAGTTTATAATCAATATTACAGTTATTCTAATCTACTTATAATTAGGTACTTCACTTTTCTAATACCTATTAACTACCTTGGAACTACTTTCAGAGGCTTAAATAAAATATTTAAATAACTTTGTCCTTGACCACAAACGGAACAGCTCACATTATAACTGACCTTCACAAGTTTGCATGGAAATTACGACTTAGGGAGTAACCACACTTATTCAGCTCTGTTCAGCTTACTGCTGCTGAACGGATGCGTACGCATCTCCATACAAAATCGTTGCTTTCTTTGGACAACAAAGCTGAACTGGTGGCCTACCGCGAGTTCTTAACGCGATTCAATTTACGCTCAGGGATCGAGATGGCGCTAGACGACTTGTATAGCTCTGTCTCTTTCCAACAGCCTAAACTGGATCGCGTTAAGAGCTCGTGGTAAGGCCTCAGAGCTGAATAAGTGCGATTAGACCCCTAAAGTCAACACACACTTATAAGCACTGCACCACACTTTTAGAAGCGTCCATCACGTCCTGTAATGTGCAAATAAGAGGGCAGGCCAGACAAAGTATCCATCGTTAGTGGAACAAGACATTTACACTCCAGGGCAGAGTCATCGGTGAATTTCCACCTAAACAGGCTTTCCTTGCCTCGGCCGAATTCAGATTGCCGTCGACACGCTAAGAGGAGAAGAGCACTGCAAGAGATATTTTATACTAGCCGATTCCAATCCGAGGCGATACGGTATGGAGTATCATAGAAATAATCCCGAACGGCTACTCTTTCCATGCAATGTTAACTGTGTGACCTTAACTGGGTGGAAATATTGTCATAGCACACCCTAAAGTGAGATGAAAACACTTTTGACTTAGTTGTTATTGCCATTAGTAGTAAACAAGTAAAAATTTCGTTATCATCATATCAGACTGTTAAACAACTAGCAAAGAGTTTATTGCCCCCGATTTTGGCAGAACTATGGGACATACAAGAGGTGATTCAACGCCCCCGCCTCGGCGCCCTCGAATACTCCTATTGCTTTAACTGGGGAGAATAAGTGGCAGGGCAAATTCTCCAACACCACATCTTTCTTTTCCTCTCCGGCATTCGCCTCTTGGCTCACTGCATCATATCTAGGACCACATGGTAACAGCCAGCCCCAAAAACACATGTTTTATCTGTCAAATTCGTTTTCATTTAATGATAGGAGATAACAATACTATTTGATGGGCGTCAACGGCGAACTATCGCATTGAACAAAGTGCTAAAAGTGTCTATCCTACCTATACAGGCATTGGAAACCTTTTTATGTATGTGTTCCAAAAATAACTCTGTATTAAGATAAGGGCGATAATTCTATATCACTTAACAAGTTTTAAATACACATACTACTTTTTGAAAAATATCATTGTTATATAATTATTTCCTTTTTTATTTTTTTACAAATTAATGAAGTACATTTTTAAATATTAATTAAAAATTATATCAAAAATATTTAAAATAATGTAGTTCACCGGTATCAGGAACAGGGTCCAAGCTAACGGCTGTCAGGGCTCCAGAGAGAGAAACCTTCTAAAAATACGTGCCATGTCCAGGAGTACCGTTATATACTATTATTATATTTGTTGTAAAATTATTTCAAGGAAACAATGCGCTCCTACAGGAAAGTTTTTAAAGAACCAATAAATCAGGAAAAACTATTGAAACCATAAAAATAGGAATTCAATAATTAAGGAATTTCATATCAAGGAAACAGTATATTTAGAAGTAACAGGATACACAAGAGTAACCTGAAGAATGTGCTTAGAACAGTAACCATGGAGTTTCTTACTGGTTCTTCTCCATAAGAAATAACCTATTTGAACCATCCAACAAGCTTCAGCCGTTAGGTAGGTTCATGTGAATTAACATAACATCATGCCTGTACTCCTCGAAGGGTTAGGCAGAGGTGTACCTGATAGTACACCCACGATTGGCCAGTTACGTTTAAGCCCCATGTAATAGGGGGTCTGGGGGGGGTGAGCCTATTACAATCGAACCGGCACAAACAAAATAATTTAAATTTCAATAAACCAGACTCATTAACATGTGCCTAGCCTTTTCCCAACTACGTTGGGGTTGGCTTCCAGGCAAACCGGATGCAGCTGAATATCAGTATTTTACATGGAGCGACTGCCTATCTGACCTCCAAACCCAGTTAGTACTAGGTAATACAATACCCATTGGTAAGACTGATTGAGAGACTTTCGGGCCACTAACTATCTGTAATGACTGTCAAAGATCTACAACTGACAGACGGGACCAACGGCCTAACATGATAACAGCAATGAATGAAAGGCAGAAAGGACAACTTAAGTAGGCACAGGAAATGCAAATTATTGCTAATTATTCTGTTTAACAACCTTAAACTCAATGCTAATAAATTATAGCAATTTTATTTATAGTTTCTGTTAATAAAGGATGGAAAAAATCTGCAACTTACAAAATAATATAATGAATTCAAGATCATGACAATGTTGTGGGTCACATGTGTAGTAACATAAATATGGAATTGATTGTGTTTCTATATATTTCTAAGTATTGTGCTAATTAAAGAATCTCTAGTTAAGCTTGGCATGTAACTGTTTTTTGTCCCTAAAAAATAAAATAAAAATAAAATGACAGTACAAAGAACTAAAATGTCTTTTATAATTATGTTTATTCTGTAAAATTACTTTTAAAAAACTAGAATGACCGTGGTGGTCAGTCCTTCTTATCCAACTACCTACTTTGAGAAGAAACATAGAAACAAAGTGAGGTATTATAAAGTCCCAACATAATCTTGATGTCAAGTATTTGATTCACTATTTGTTTACCTTTCCTAAAATAAGACAAAAGAAAAGAAAGATTTATGAACATACGGATAAATCGCAAACAAAGGTGTAAGGTAGAAAGAGAATGCCGCAGTCAATGACTCTTGATGACTGCCCTCTTTCTCATGAAAACAATAACAATACACCACTCGTATGATAGTGAGAATACATTTATCAAATAATGTCCTACTGACACAAATCATATCAAGAAAAACTTTACAGTAAAAACTTTAAACTTAACCTGATTTTGTGTAGATGCTACTAAAGCATCTACACAAAGTGACAATATAACATAACACTGCCTAAACTACATACCCGATACAGACTTTGAAAATAGCAAAAAAAAACTTGGATATGAGGATAGAATGCTGGCGCGCGCTTTCACCTTAAGAAGAGAAATAAATGAATGTAGGTAGGTAAACCTACATTTATTTCTTTTACACCTACAATGGACAAACTCTACCCTATCCTGAAAGATTGGCCAATTACGGCTATGGAGAGGGATAAGTGAAAGGAGGAGAGGGAGACCTTTGCCCTGACGCTGAAGTGCGACACAAATGGGCGATAATAATAAACATATTTACATAGTTCCATTAGCAGTCAGAAGAAAAATAAGTCACATGAGCACACCTGTAAGCACAGCTACTGTCTAAATAAAATACAACTATATTCTCAAGGCCTCAAGCAATACTTTTGCATACTAAACCATAATAGAATGTCATTATTAAATAATAAATGCATGATGATTACATTATTGCCATCAATGAAACCAGGAAAAACATACTAATCACTTGAACTGAGTGTGACTTAGTTTAATTTAAATGAAATCAAGTGTGACATTAATCAGTGGAAATAATGATGTTTATAATGTTACATAATGTTATGACTTACCATTGGTAGATTTGTGTTATGTAAACAAGATCAAGATGTTAGAACTATGTACCCTCTTTGTGTTAAATATGAGCTATAATCGCAATAGGATTTTTGTTGATAAGAATTACAAACTTCCATGCACATTTCTTTAGTGGATGTATTTTCAACAATTCTTTTTTTATTGGTCACTTTTATTTACTAGGAAATCCTTGAGCAATATTGTGATTCTATACTCAGCAGTTTATGCTGCACATTTTTCAGGTACTGTACTTTAAATGGTGTCACCTTATTTGACCACGTTATCTAAAAAATTGTGGGTTATCTGGTCTTCATATAGCTTAATATGTTTAGACAACAAATTGGTTCATTTTCTGCTCCTAAATCCCTTTTTTTCCTTTGGTTTATTCTTTAAATCTATCAACATAACATCATTGCTTAGTACACCTGTTAAGAACACACAGGAATATATTTTGTGTGTATTTTTTATGATATCAGGTATTTGTTATTAAAATGTGTATGTGATTTTTAAATATGTATCTACATAACTTATCTAGGAATGTATATCTAAATATGCTAGTAAGATGATGAAATCTGTATCTTCTACCAGAAGAGAATATTAAATCTTCTTAGTGTTGTATCATTTACATTCCTAATTAATGTTAATACTAACATTATTCTGATATCTTCCACAGATACATATGTGAAATTAAATAATTATTTACCCAAGGATGACAGCTTATGTACTTTTTACCAGGTATGAATCACTTCATTACAAGTTGCTAGTACCTTGATCATAAAAACTTATTAGAACTATGACAAATCAGTATTTCCATTTTGTATGTTGTTGTTTTTACATTTGGGTCAAAAGTTCAGAAAAAAAAATATATTTGAACACCTATGTGTCTTGGTTACATTGATAACAGTTAGCTAATGCTTGAAGATTTTCTATGTATATTTTGTACACAATACTTACCAGATAAAAGTCCTACAAAAACACAGTTGGACACCATTGACAAGGCTTGTATTACTTTTTTATAACTAATGATCAATCAAACATGCACATTTATAAAGAATCTAACTTGTTGTTTTTTATCAAACCTTGAAACTTGAGAACTACAAGAGCGATTGTAATAAAGACTGGCTTAAAACGGTAAACAAGAAATTGTTATCTCCACGTCCGTATCGTCGCGAAATCACAAAGAAACAAAAGGTATTAACAATGACACTTTATCAGCCACTTTCGGCGCAGTTCGCCGGACCTACATAATATAATTTCTCGATCAATTTATCTGTCGCGCACTAAAAACGTGTCTGTTATGATGATGACTAACCGCTTATGCCCGTATCACAGCGTTTCCTTCGACTCGAGCGATTAAAAAATACCTATAGACGCCCTCATCGGAATCAGCTGTATGTCATAAAAGCGCTCGACGTAGTCATCTTCGCGTTTCATCACTTTGTTCTGACGACTAGTGTGAAGAACAATAGCCCTAATCTTCTCATTTCATGAACACTCAACAATATTCGATAAAATGACGCATTTACTTGATTATAAGGATATGAAAGACGTACCCTCCCTGTTATTATACCGCTGTTTTGCACTTTTCCTTGGGCGACAGATCCTCAAGAGGTCGCCGTATCGCCGAAAATATCATTAATTACACACTTTAATGAATAAAATCATTAATTTTAAATGCTAAACTGGAAAATCTAGCACAGAAATGCAAAATGACCACGAACAAACATGGAAGCGAGAGAGCAAGCAAGACGTTTCATTTCACAAAAAAAATGTCTATGGTTAAGTATACGTCATTTTTAAGAAAATTGTGCTCATTGTTTATGATAGAACAAACATGGAAAAAACTTAAATCTCAGAAAATTATTTAATTCCTTTGTTGAATTCAAAATGCGTGAACAATCAAAACCTTTAACTACTAGTTAAAGGTAATAAAACAGAAAAAAATAATACCATTCACAACCAAAACCTGTGGGTTTTTATAGGTCCAACTTGGTGACCTTGTGTTGTGAGGTCTCTACTGTATTTAAAAAAAAGTTATAAAAATGACCTTCTGCAACAGATCTGTTTTTAAATAATTTTGGCATTGAGTTAGTAGTATTGATGCATTCTTGTATGTACTTTCATTTCGGAACTCTGCCAGTCATCTCATCAGAAACACATTTTACTCTATGCAAAAATCTATAAAGAAAGATGGAACGCAAACATCTTACTAATCTGTGGATTTTTGAGTTTGTGATTGGGTGGGTCCTGTCTGTCTGTCATTGTCAATATAACATTCATCATTCACTGATTTCTGAACTGAATTCGTCCGCTGTGTCGCATTTTGTGGTTATTTACTAGCTCTAAGGTAAATTTAGTAAAAGAAACTGCGATTTTAATCAGAACTAACAGGTTTGTAGAATAATTTAATAAAATGAAGATCACAAGATACAAAAAGGTTCAGAAATATCTGAAATTCTATTACAACAACTACGGTTTCCACCAGCCATACCAAGTCTTGCTCGACGGCACATTTTGTTTTGCTGCGTTTAAAGTAAGTCTTCTTCTTATAACCCACTATAAGCGACTTTTCAATAATAAAACTTCACAATGAAGAAGAAGGCTTAGTTTTAATTACTGCTTGCAAAATTAAACCTTTTTGCATCACCAATCCCTAAAATCAATCAAAAATGTCCACAGAATGGACAGCAAGTACCGCCGCAATGGTCGTCTGATAGACATAGTGGATGAGGAGTGGCGAGCCGAGCAATTACCCCATGAGGACATCCAGGTCCCCTTAGAAGAGCTCCCAGACCCCGAGGCTGATAGTGCAGACTCCCACCTCACTCTCAAAGAACAGAGTATGCGCTGGCAGGAGAATTTTCCTGAGCCAGCAAGCAGTAATTAAAACTAGGTATTCTCATTTATTTCAGTTAAGTAACCTCCAGTTAGAACCTGCTTTATCAGTTTTTGCAAGATTCTAAACTCTAAATTGATTAAGGAATCCATAGTGTCATAATTTTATTGTTGACTAGCTGCGCTCGCAGTATAAAAGTTTGCACAGATACAGATGCCAGGACATCAAGCTACTCCACAATCAAATTTCTTTAATAGATTTTCAACTTTATTGTTATACCATTCGGTTCAAGGTTGCTGTTACCGACCTACCCACCCACCTACCCTACCTACCTACCCACCCACCTACCCTACCTACCTAATCTTTGTCAGTTTATTCAAGATAATTTAAACTGTTTTCAGGAACAAATAAACATTAGAGAACAAATCCCAAAATATTTGAACTCTCAAGCAAAATTACTGACTACAAGATGCATTATTATTGAAACAGAGAAAATAGCAAAGAAGACTCATGGAGCCCTAACTATATTGAAGCAATTTGGAATACATGAATGCAATCATAAAGAGCCTATAGGAGGATCCAACTGCATTTTGTCTATGATTGGTAGGAAAAATGATAAACATTACATCCTCGCAACGCAAGATAGGGATTTACAGGATAAACTTAGGGAAAAAGCTGGTGTACCACTCCTGTATCTCCATAATAAATCTCCTACTTTAGAAAAGCCATCGCCAGCCAGCTCTTCTAAAGCTGGCCAGAGCTTAGAAGGTAATCCAAACTTGTTTATCACTGAAACTCAAAATGAGGCACTGCAAACTATGAAAAAGGTTCTAGGTGTGGAAGAAACAGTAGAACCACCTAAAATTTCCATTAAAAAGAAGAAACAACATAACCCTAATCCTTTGTCTTGTAAAAAGAAAAAGAAGAAAAAGCCGGTTAATAATAAGAAGGCGGAGAGTGTGGCCGACGGCAAAGTTAGGAAAAGAAAAAAGAAGAAATTGCCACAACATATAAAAGAGCAATTAAAGACTACTGTTAGTAATGGCTAATAAATGTTTAAGTGATGGAATTTATTGTTTTTTTTCTGCTTGTATAAATGGGCTATGCACACACCTCCTCAATCCAGTTGGTACTGGATTAATACAATACCCCTTGATAAGACTGGTTGCCAGACTTTCAGTTACAGGCCTACCTGTAACAACTGTCAAAGACCTACAAATGACAGCCAGGACCATTGGCTTGATTTACGAGGGATAGAGAAAACTCTGTATGTGATGGATGGTCACACACACCACAGACTGAGCTTGGCAAGCTATGTTTAACCTTGAACATAGACTCGTGCGGCTGTTATTATTTAGCCGCGAGGTCCTCACATACGCACACCTTTAATACATCTTACTAATTTGAATAAAAATTAATATTTGTAATTCAGACATTTATTTAATTTCACTTTGAACTTTGAGGCACTTTTTTTAAAGGCCATAGCAGCTTGAGCTGCTGGGAGCCAAAGGTAGCGATGTGTATCAGCGGCAGGTTGCTCATGTAGATGGTGTGGAAGTGCGTAACTATGTCGTAGCAATCCCATGGCTCAAAAATTTCTTCACCATCTGGAGTATCCTAGAACACAGCAAAAAAAAAAAACTTCGAAAAAGTGTAATGCTCGTATTGACTAGCAACACACAAAAAAATGTCTAAATATTAAATTTCAGCCAGTAGTAGCGCTTATACCATAACATAACGCGTGTTATAGCCGAAGGGTTAGGCAGAGATGTACCTATTAGTACACCCATATTTCACACCAGTTATATTTAACTCCAATGCTATAAGGGGTGAGCCTATTGCCATCAACCGGGCCCAAATCCAGTCTCCGTGGCTGCTACTGAGAAATTCCTGATGGATGGAATGAACCCAAGAACTCGTGCTCAGCAATCGCAACCATTAGCCCAAACCAACGAGGCACTAATAGGGCTTATATGCACTTTTATTTAGGCATTCATTTTCAAGCCCTATTACTGCCTCGTTGGTTTGGGCTAATGGTTGCGATTGCTGAGCACGAGTTGACAATTGCAATTCATTTATAACTTTAGTCAAAAAAAACATTGGATACCTGCGCGAATATTTCGACGGGCTGTCAATGTTACTGGACTGGGCCCTTAATGAAAACAGGTTAGCTGCATGCGTGAGTTCATTGACAAGCCACGCATCCAAACAAAGTTGAATTCGTCATAAATAATATCTTGGGACAACCAACACACCGCCATCTGATCCCAAACTAGGCAGAGCCTGTACTATGGTAACCAGACAACTGATATATTTCTAAATACATACTTATTATAGATAAATTACACACCCAGATACAGAACAAATAATCATACTCATCGCATAAAGATCTTTGACTTACATCAATCGAATGCCGTTTCATAATATCCTTGAAATAGTTCCAGACAGCGGTCGGTGACTGCCAATAATACCACTTAAAGTACATATGCGTATTCAGGTATATGGTGATGAGTACAGACAGCCGGCGCGCGTCAAACCCCCGCTCAGCGGCGTAGTCGATGGTCTCGGTCAACAAATTGATAAGAAAGCTCTTCTCAGACAAGAAGTAGTTCTCTATTATGTTCTTATCAATTAGGAAGTCACCTAGAACATTAGAATGGTACCTATACAACTCGCAAAGGCGAGTGTAATATAAACTCTGCCTAACCTTTCGAAGATGTTACGTGGAATGGGCCGGGTTTCTTCATTATTATTTACCTACTTCATAATGTAAAATCATAGATTGAATACCGACAGACGAAATGAATTTGTTAGTCACTCGAGCAGTCGCTTGATCGTTTACCAACTGTCGAGGACCTGTGTTCGATGCCTCAGTCAGGGCAGGGTTTTACATGAGGAAATCCATAGCACTAGTTCAGAAACCGGTCAGATGGTTAGCAAAAACTACATACAAAATCATGAATGCGAAATATGGGCGTTCTGAGCTTTGCCTGGCTTTTACCGATATATACGACCATTGATCACCCTTTGCAAAATTTATATTTTAATTTATTGTATTATACTTATCTGTAATCTGTATGGACAAAATAAAGAGTACTCAATCTGTACATAATACTATTATGAAAGACAGCTAGTTTACCCAAGAACTGTCTCAGTCCCGCCTCCCCATCAGTCTCAGTGGCTGAAATCATAGCCACAGCTTCCGCTTCGTTCATGATAGTGCCAGTTATAATACAAGGCCTTGGTTCACGATCTGGTTTCCTAAACGGAGGTTCATCATTCTCTCTGAGACAGTTCAGATATGATGGGGCAGATATTTGCGCCCGTACCTCTGGCTCTGTTGATGGGCTCTCAGGCACTACAGGGGCTGAGGCCGCTTTTATCTTTATAGCTTGTTCATTTGTTGATGAAGAACCTGGACTACTTCCCGAGTCCAACATCGTCTCAATGCAAATCCCTGGCTCAACTGTCTCCATGATGGTGTTGATAATAGGTTTTATGAGCAAGGAAAACAATACGTAGTTTCAGCAGCAAATTGCTTGATTCTGGATTCTGCCTTTTGACGTCTTTTCTGATACTTTTGTGCTGTCAATATGTCAATGTTGGTTTGAAAGCTTCTTTCGAAAGAGTTCCTATACTTGGGAATAAAAGAGTTTTTATACAAACGTCGTAAACAGGCTGCCGGCGACGCGAAATAAAATACGTAAAGTACATTTTAAATTATTTACTACGATATAAAAAAAAAAAATTGGTATTCATAATCATCAGTGCAGGTATAATAAAGCCCTTTGTACGGGCGACGAAGTTATATCTATTTGACTTGACACTCAAGTCTCCCGGGGTTACAATAGTCCTTCGGTTTTTATTTATACTTGAACATAGACGTTTTGGCGCGTGGACTAACTCCACCATTTTGTTTTTTTAATACAATACCATGAGACACCCTAAATGTTCACCACCAACGTCTCCTTGTTGTCATTTAAGCGCCAAAATATCCACGTAGCACTGCAATTGCCGGTCAATGAATACAAAACGTATTGCAGTGTTTACGATGAGACTTAACACGCCGAAAATTGGATATCTTCTTCCCCATACGTACAAAAGGGCTGGAATACTAGGACCGTTCCTTTTTAGCACGTACCACTTCTTTTGATTCCTCCCGACTCTTGATATCTAAAGTATCCCAGTACCTACTGGGAACCTTTCCATCTTCATCATCTTCGGAAGACGATGATGAAGATGATGACGACGATGACGATGAAGAAGAGGAAGACGAAGCACCCCTGCCTTCTATTTTTTTATGTTTCTTTTCATTCTTCTTTCTAATTGGTTTTTCGTCTTCGCTACTACTGCTGTCTCTGCTCTTCTTTTTACCTTTTTTGCTACTTTTATCTTTCAGTGTACTTTCCTTTTTTCGTCTGTCTACTGTATCTTTCTTTTTGGATCTAGGGTCTTCTATTTCAGATTTGATTCTGCTACTTTTTTCATTGTTTTGTTCGTTTCCATTTTGATATCTTTGGCTGTCATTTTCTCTTCTTTTGGATCTGGAGTCCTCTTCAACGCGAGTGTCTTTTTGTCTATCAATATTTTTATCTTTCCTTCGACTGTCTCTAGAACTATCGCGTTCGTTTCGTTCTTCCAAATCTTTCTTCATACTTCTTGGTTCTTCAATATCCCTCCCACTTCTTTCTTCTGTATCTTTCTTATTCCTTCTGGAAGGTTCAGGTTCGTCTCGCCCTCTGTCGACATTTCTGCGTAATCTGTCGTCGTCACTCCGCCCTTCTTTACGTGTTCTATCGGTATCATCGTCCCTGCGTCTTCTGTCGTCATCCTTTCGGCTTCTATCATTCTCTTTACGCCTATCATCATCTTGATATCTTTTATCGTCATCCCTGCGTTCTCTTTCGTCGACTTTGCGTCCTCTTTCTTCAACTCTTTGATCTTTACGAACTTTATTATCATTTCTTTCTTCCCTTTCCTCATTGCGACCTCTGTCATCATCTTGACGTCCTCGATCATCTTCTTTCCGTGCTCTATCGTCATCCCGACGTCCTCTGTCATCTTCTTTCCGTACCCTATCGGCATCCCGACGTCCTCTGGGTTCTCTATCGTTATCTCTTCGGTTTCTTTCTTCATCATCTTCCCTACGGATTCTAATTTCATCTCTCTGTGGTCTATCGTCATCCCGGCGGCCTTTATTTTCATCACGCTGTGGTCTGTCATCCCTACGAGCTCTATTGTCATCTTTTTGTGGTCTCTCGTCATCCCTTTGGGTCCTACTTTCGTTTCTTTCTGGTTTCCAATCATTTCTCTGTTCTCTATTTTCATCTTTCATCGACCTTTCATCATCTCGTTGTAATCTGTCATCTCTACGTCCTCTGTCATCATCCTTCCGGCCTCTATTTTCATCTCTTTGTGGCCTGTCATCATCTCGGCGGCCTCTATTTTCATCTCTTTGTGGTCTGTCATCATCTCGGCGGCCTCTATTTTCATCTCTTTGTGGCCTTTCATCATCTCGGCGGGCTCTTGCTTCTTCTCTTTGTGGCCTTTCGTCGTCTCGGCGGCTTCTGTTCTCGTCTCTACGACCTCTACTGTCATCTCTTTGCGTTCTGTCATCATCCCTTCGATTTCTGCCTTCATTTTGATTTCCCCTATCATCATCTTTGCGAGCTCTGCCGTCATCCTTCTGCCTTTCGTCATCCCTACGGCCTCTGTCATCCCTCTGAGGTCTTTCATCATTTCTACGACCTCTTTCCTCGTTTTGGCTGCCTCTCTCATCATCTCTGCGACTTCTGCCTTCATCTCGTGTTCTATCATCGTCTTTTCTGAACCTGTCGTCATTTGGCCTTGCCCTGTCATCTCTTTGGCCCCTGTCATCATCTGTTCGGTTTCTATCATCATTTTGCCGTCCCCTGTCATTGTCGCGTCGTCTGTAGTCGCCATTGCTCTGTTCATTTTCATCAAACCTCCTTCGCCGATCATCATCGTTTCTCTGATCCATTCTATCCTCATTTCTTCTAACATCCCGAGGTCTGGCGAAGTTATCCCTGTCTTGACGCGTATCAGGTCTATTTTCCAACCTCCTAGCGTCCTTTCCGTAGGTATCGTAGAAACCGTCATGTCCCCATCTTTCGACTGGTTTCTCAGGCGCTTCCTCGGTAGGTGTTTGAGGAACCTTTTCCTTGCTTTTATTCTTTTTAGATTTCTTTTCCTTTTTCTTTTTACTAGACTTCTCAGTTTCGCCATCTGAAAGTAGACCAAAATAAGTTACTAGCTTTTTCAGTAAGTAAAATACTTACTAGCTTAGTATTTCCCAATTGCACTTTAAAGGTTCTATCAAACGAATACGGATTGCTGACGAAATCTGAAAGATCAGCATCACCTGTAAATTGGTAAACTAACATATTCGAGTACACGAAACTAACCACTAGAACTGTCACTGGACGATGATGAGTCAGAGCTACTGGAACTAGATGAGTCGGAACTGGATTCTGAGCTCGAGTCACTGTTCAATTTGATCTCTGGTATTGGTGCTGGTACGTTCTGAAACAAAATATTAATATAATTATTAGCATTGTGTAAAATTTTGGTGGGGGTAGTGAAAGATCATCCATTTCCAAAGTTCTACTGGCTGACACAATAATGGTGTAACTTAAGTTGCTCAAAATATGTCCAGGAATTTGTGTTTGAACTCAGGTTGTATTCCTGTAGTGTCCTTAAAACACAACATGAAACTATAATATTGTTGTAATGTGTGTTACATAATTTGAGCGTGATTCACAGACCACCTGTTTGTCACTATGCTAAGTCAGGTGCGGTTTGTGCATGTCGCATTAAGACTGCTTCAATAACAGCCTTACAGGATACAAATGAGGCTGGAATTAACTTATTTCGAAAGGTTATTATGATCAGTTGAAAAAAATAATGGGCAGTTATTTTTTTTTATCGGCGGTTAGTAAATTTGTGCGACAGTAAAACATAGACAGTAATAAAAAAACAATTGGACGGTTACTTCGTCTAAAAACTCGGACTTCGGACTAATAAATAAATGCCAGTAAAAATGATGGAATGGGCAGTTAGATAAATAGTTCGGCAGTTCTTATGGAGCGGAGACACCCGGACTTGGGGCACCCCGACATATCCTTCGTGTTAGGTTATTATAAACCCTGCAGACAGTAATAGGAGCCTCGCGTAGCGGGGCTACGCTGACTACGCTTTTTAGGCGAATATAAAGTGTATTGAAATTTATTACTGACTAATTCCGATTTGTCAACTGCCCACTCATAACTGCCCTTTTAGTTATTTTATTGCTGAGTATTTATTAAATAATCCATTTTATTATTTTTTACGACTCATTTTTGTTTACTTTACTGCTAAGTTTTAACTGCCTCACTAGTTAATAAATATGCATTTTGTAATTAATAACTAACCAAAACTACTATATACAACTGCCGCTTTAAATCAGTGCCGGAATTAGATAAAACAACTACAAACCTTAGGCATCTGCTTCAAATGCTCTCTCAACTCATCTGTCAGACCTCCAAGACCGATAGAAGTGAAGAAGTTGATGGAGAACCTCGTGTTCTTGGGGTTGTCACGAGGGAAGATGCCAGAGAACGCGCTCTGCAGGGTCCTGAAATGGAAGAAATGGAGTTAATTAAATTGGGCGCTTAATATCTGTAGTTGAAATTTGGTACACATATGTAAGTAATACGGACCTACCCTAATACGGACGTGTAACGTAAATTATTCATTAATTTACGTTTGGGTTATATTAGAAAGTGAAAAAAAAAAAAAATTTTGCAAAACTATATCACATTACATATCAAATGAAGGGGCTCATTGAACAGGGCTGGGAGACTGTTCTGTACTGTTGAAAGAGATACCGAGGCCCTGGAACATAAAGGGCAAAAGAAGGAACATGGATGGTTTTTAGTCAGTAAAAGTCTGACACTCCCTTCCGCTCCGCCCAGAGCGGGAGGAGTCATTTGTTGATATCCCAACCGAAAAAAAAGGGGCTCTTTGAAAGCGTTTCAAATATTTTATTTTTAATAATTTCCTACTAACAAATATAGATGTAATGAACTAATGAATCTGAAATAAATGATTATTTATTTTTATTTTATTTAAGATAAATGGTTTTGAAGTTATTTAAGAAAATAGGCGAAAATGGACTCACACATCCTTAAGGCGATCATTCAGTTTCTTAAGCCCCATGTATTCTGCCAGCTCTTGAAACAGTATCTTGATGTAAATACGACTTGAACTTGTCGTATCTTCCTCGTTTAACTTCACACACTCCAGGACTTCCCAACTTATGGAATCCGTGAACAGTAAATGAGCGAAGAACTTGCTTACATTCCTCAGTCTGTTGGTATCTAATCTGTGAGCTGTCCCATAAGAATCTTTGAATATATCCTCAAAAGGTCCGATGTATATTCGGTTTATGTTACAGAACCGTTGTGCTAGTAGTCCGTAAAACTTTTCATAGGTACGCTGTTCAGCACAGCAGTCCAAGAACATGTGACAGAGTTCAACTTCCTGACCAGGTTTGAGTTGCATCTTCATTAGTTTATGAGCACACTCCTCAAAGTCTAAACTGGAGTTGATAGTTAAGTATATTGTTCTGCGTAGAGCAACGAGGTTTGTCTCTGTGTTGTCAATAATGGTGACTGCTTTTTGGGCCTCTTCTTCATCACCCTCCTCTGATTCATCACTGCCACTCTCTCCAGAACCATCCTCCTCACCGGATTCAGCATCAGAGCCGAGGATCTCTTTGCTCAGTGTTTTGTATTTTTGTTCATTCTCCTCATATTTTTCATCAAATTTGAAGACATCTGAAAAACATTGAAAATTTTGTTATAACTAATAATTACAATATTTTATTTCATTCCATTGCAAATAGGTATTAGTATTGAAGATAATATTATTTAATGTAGAGACTGTTATTCACAAAAAAAAACTCTTAAACATCATAGTGAAGTAGAAAGATTGTTTTCTTTCTTCTACATAATATTTATGTTTAATTTTATAATCATACTCTTGAAACTACTACATAAATCTGAAACAACAAGTAAAGCACAAAAACTTACTCAGAATATCCTGTGGATCAGTGGCTTCATCCAACATCATCAGATGTGTGAACTGTTCCTCCTCGGGCACCAGCTCCAACTCCTCAATCAAAGCCGGATGATCCTTGAAACCATCCTTCCACACTTGGAACATGACTTCAATCATATACTGCACTCTTTTGTCTAACTGTCCTTCATGAAGAATGTTTCTTAACATTTCAAATATAGCATTTACACCTTTGGAAGATACTTCAGTCAGTTTCTGCCCACACTCCTTCAGGAAAGCAATGGCAACTTCCACGGAGTCATCAGTAGGTGTCTCAACAAGTAATGTTAGCAGTTCTAATGCCAAAATCTCGTGTGCAACTCTCTGGTTAACCAAATGAGCTATGAATGAAGCTGATGATATACAAATAGGTTTATCATTCCGCTTGAAACCTCTTTTGAATTGGATCATCAACCTTTTTAGAAGTAACTCTCCAATGTTCGGGAAACGGGAATTGACGGCGGCTACTAGGGCAGCATAAACATTAGTGAATGTAGGTGAAGCAGCCTGTGCCTGTATCACAGAACGACACAACAAACCTCTACCGCGAACTATGTTTTCTTTCAACAACTGCTTGATAATGATACCAATGTTGCCAACATTGATTTTGTTGATGTGGCCGTGTATCGACTTTTTCAAAGCCTCCCAAGCCAGTCTTTGATATGCCATTGAAGATTTGTCTGTAATTTGAGCCTGCATCATCCTGAGCCGCGCAGGAGGTATATAGGCGCCTCCTGTTCTAGTGTTTAGCATGTCTGTTTCCTTGGCACGTCGCTGTGGCACTTCTTTTTTTAATTCAGGCTCTTTTGCTGAGTCAGATCGCTTTTCTTGTTTGACGGCTCCTTCGGGTGACCGCGACTTGGAATGCCTTCGCTTCCTTCTGGAGTCTCTCTCACGGTTCCCAGCTGGTGATCTAGACCTCGAACGCGCCCTTTTAGACTTCTTTTCCTTACGTCTGTCCTCATCATCACTGTTTCTATCTTTCTTGCGTTTACCATCCTTATTTGAGTCCATTTTGTATGAATACACAAGTTGAAACACGAAAATAACAAACTATAATATCCGATAGTTATTATGAAAATGAAACATGCAAACAAATAATGATAATAATTAGTAAAATCTCGAATCAACAGTTGCGCGGAATTAACACACGATGCGCAGCCATTTTTATTTTGACATTTTCGATTTTTCGGCTGTCGTCGTTGATTGATGACATTTCTTTTAGGTTGGAGTACTAGGTTTTTTAATTAAATGTTGCCAGTGAGACAAGTAGATTTAATTTTTGTAAGACTGGTTGGTCTGTCCGGGAGCTATTAGTCCCCCACGTATAAAGAACCCTGACCATTTACCTGCGCACTGATCGACTTATCGATAAAATTTGTAGTAAGAAGGGGGAACGCTCCGCCTATAGGTAGGTCTTATAACTTTATACCTATCGGGACCTGTACCTACTCTTTAATGCTTTCATGCATTTTAACCAGAGCCCGGGGTTTTAGTGTAGTTTTGGTGTTTTGTTTCTACCGCTGCCGAAAATGTCTCCAAAAGTTTGGTCCGAAGGCACACTTATACCGTGACCTCCCTTATTATTATTATTATTATACTCTTTGACCGTGAGTCGTCGTGACCAATGAAGTAAGATTTATTTATATTGTTTTTAACCAACTGCAAAAAGGGAGGAGGTTATGCATTGGGTTTCTAGTATCTCTTACACCGATTTCTCTGCGATTACTGATTTACATTACTTTTTAATTTATAAGAGGAAGACCGCGCGGTTATCATTATCATCATTAGCCTGCCCTCATCCCATTTGGGGTCGGCGCAGCATGTCTACGCAAGGAAATCCTAGCAGTGGTGCCATTTAAAACCAGCTTTGCTTCAGTTTATGTGTTGAGTTACGCTGCGAAATAAAAAAAAATTTTTGGTTTTTCACAATTTGCAGTCCAGTGTCAGGTTGTACAGACGCCAATAAATCAAGCTAGTACAATCTGTCAAATTTCTTTAATAGATTTTCAACTTTATCTCTAAAGCATTAGGTTCAAGGTTCGTTGGGAAAATCTGACGGTTTCGGGAGGTTGACCTGCTGGCGTCTGTACAGTGATTTTAAAACATGATTTGCTACCGCAATTAAAATATAATTTGCAACCGACACTTCGCAAAATTCAAAAGTGATTGCTCGTTATTGTACGTGAAAATGATTGACTGACAAATGGTAGTTACTGCGCCTTTGGCAGAGGAGGAAAAAGAACAGGTAAATAACTCGCGCGGTCTCGGGTATCCTCGAGGGCTCCCAAGAATGCGTAAGGAGGCGTGCGAACGAATCGCAAGCATGCGGGAGGCGCCCCCGCTTGATGTCGCGTCGATCAATATTCTGTTTAGCAATGTTCTACGGTTTTATTTTCAATGCAGCCAGTAAATTGATCGGGCATTTCTCCTGTCTCAATTAATCCTTGGGCCACAAATTGTAGCCCACAACTATCGGCGAGAAACCGAGCGGGAAGTGACGCGGTGCACTCAGCAGCACGCTCTGTTTGTCGCTCGACGCTCTAAGCAAAGATGGTTCTGAGCGACAGAAAAGGACGGAGCATGGAAAAATGCGATTCAGTGCTGATAAATAGGGCTGAACCCTTAGTGTGCAATTCTAAATCTTTGGTGTCAGACACTGGTCACATAGTCAATGTCGAACGCCTCGTGCTCGTCTACTTTAGGACAAAGGCATCCTCGTAAACACACACAACACACACTTGAACACTTCACATCATAGATCGATGCTTGGACACCCCTCAATTTATAAAAAATCTAATAGATGATACACTTCAACCAACTTACCTGTGCAGGCGGCAGAATTAAATATTTCTGTCCAGATTAATTAGCTTTTTCTGTCTGATAGCTGTATAGTGCACCTAATACGATGCTCGTTTATAGTGCCATCCCTGATGCTCCACCTGACATCACGTATTGATTCGCCTCAGGGATGGGCAGTGGTGTATGAAGTAGCATTAACATCAGATCAGTTATGCTATTAAATTAAAGGAGAAAGGAGCGAGTCATAGAAAGACTTATTTATTAGTATTTATGACTTTATTTAATACGACAATGAAACTACAAAAGTTGCCTGCACTTCAAACAGCAATTTTCATATACCTCACAAACTGAAGCACATTAATATAATTAATCACATAAAATATAAAAATTAACGATAATAACACCATAATAAGAGATAGGAGAGTGACTAACATTACGCAAAAATTACGAAAAACAAAAATATAATTATCTGAAAGCTATAATTATGTTGCATCGCTATACATGATTCGTCTCGATCGTGAGAATCTAAAAGGCTACACAATACCCAAGGCAAATTGGTCAGAGGTTTACACTTCTTTACCGAGAAACAAGCTAGTAACTTACAACTAGTTCTCTTACTCGTATCAGCGTTAGTAACAGAGTAGAAGCAGGCAAGCAACTCGCCCCGCCGCCGCCGCGTTCCTCGCGCCAAGCAACGATACATCATCTCTTAATATTATATACAATTATTATCATATCTTTGACGTTAAAACAGACCGACGCTAAATGAATGGCAAAAATATACTATAAAATACAGGAATACTCTCACTAAACAGTCGAGCGACAAACCCGCGTAGTACCTCCCGTCCCGAGCTAACGCGCGGAACGGAGCGTCCGTGTCGTCAATTTTGTGCCTAACCGAACGATACGATACATAATATCACTAGAGCAAAAACATCACAGAAGCGGTTTGTGTCCAACACACCATTACGTCCGCGGCCCGGCGCCCTCGCCATCTACAATTAAAAAAATATAAAACGCTATGAAGGCAGTTTTATACGTTACACTTTATTGATATTATCCGTGAGCCAATACCGAATATCCTCAGGCACTTCCGCTGGTTAACTAATGAGCTAACGATTCATTTATTTTTATGTTTATTGTACCGATTGAGATCATAAAAGGAAGTGAGATATGACTTAAATTGAACTTGTAGACGTCGATGTTGTGGCGTCGCGCGGGCGCTCCCGGCCTCCCGGCCTACCGCCGCCGCCGGCTCTGACGAAACTAACGCAGCCACAAACAACCCGCGACACGACAGTCTTCCTAACTCATCGACAACCCAATACAAATCATATTAATCATTATTAATGGGCAGTTAATAGCGTTACGGCGATACAATTATAAACATGATAAACTTAAATATAGATTATACCTTCATAGAAATACTGTTGCGTATGATAAACATTAAAAATAATGATATAAGTCTATAACTAACGATTAGGGATACTTCTCGTTCCACCATCGAGCTTCGTCCCGCCAGCTTGCTTACAAATCTCATCAATCGTTTCATTTGCCGAGGGTTCCGTACTAAAAATAAATAGCTAGCCTCTGCGAGATGCGGTAGTCTAGTAAATTAATATTTAATCATATAAAAATAATAGGCAAATATGCGGCTTTTTAGGTACAGAACCCTGAATGTGAGTGTCCAAGTTTTAGTATACCAAGACAGGTGAAGTGAAATCATTGAAGTCAAGGAGATAAAATGTTCAATTGGAATACTAAAAGTTGGTTCCTAGGATCACGTCTAGGACATGTTCAATCAATTAAGTACATCATGTGAAATAGGCCATAATTATTGTTATTTAAAGTGTTTAGCAATGTTGCCACAATAGGTGAACATAATTCATAACTTAATACAATTTAGAATCAAAGATGTCGTAAGCATGATCACGAGGGACATATTTGGTGTCACAAAGTAAGCGCGTCAGGGGGTGTAACACAAATATTGTGAGGATGCTGTACGGTGTGCAATATTAGAGAAATATATTTTTTTATAATTTTTATCACAATATTTTTACATGTTACAACACCGACGCAGTATCGGCCTTCTAAATGGCGCTTCCACGTTTTACACCGAAGTACAAATTTTGCTACTGGACCAGCCAAAAGACCTTAAATCTATCATCATGAATTACGAACATTGTCAACAAAAGACGTGTTAGCACTGCAATCACAAATACGAATAAGATGTTCCAACGAAGCCAACGTGTCTTTTGGAAATGTATAGCAATTTACGAAGTCTTTTCAATCATACCTTGTGTCGCGAAAAACCAGACAAGTTTTAGGTTTCACTAGTTTTTCGTCGACGCAAACCTTCAAAAACCTTTGTAACTGAACAATAACAGAGATGTACACTACATAAATGCGAATAGAGCGCACAAACGCTCGCTAAGCGACCGTCTAAACGACGTGCGATTTCCGACAACCCTAGAAGTTAACACATGGCAACACTAACGAACTGTCATTGATGGGGTTGATATTTGACGTGTTGTTTTTTGGCTCGTTGTGGGTATGAGTCTTTTGGCTCGTCGTGTGGTGGTGCGGTCCTGTCGTCCTGCGGCCTGGTGTGCGTGGCGTGCGCGGTGCGAGCGGTCTAGCCGGACGTGGCGGCGCCCGCGCTCTCCACGCGCGCGCTCTTGTTCTGTCGCACCATCTCGGCGCGTCGCTCCTGCGGGATAGACACGAGCATATAAGAATACACCTTTTCATTCGTTGTTGAGTCACAGGTAATAAATGACAAGACGGGGATCTCAAATATGTTAGTGCTGAATGGATTTTGGTGCATGAGTCATGCACCAAAATCCATACTATCGTCATGTAGCATGACGATAGTCTGAACTCCATCAGATTATTTCAAAGTTTTTATTAACAGCGCCCTCCTGCTAATGCCATTCAATTGCTGAACCATGCTGCACTATAATCTTTGTTAGACTAAGTATGTAGATGGATCACAAAATAAAGAGATTTTTTTTCGTAAAATAACAATACCCATCAGATTGCAACACATCAAATTCTAAAAACATTCACCCCTACGATTCAGCAGCCTAATATAGAATTTTTGAAGCAGTCATGGCATGTTCAATTTAAATGAGCGACTGAATAGAAAACCACGAAAAAACGAAATGATGAAAAGCACTAAATTGAAGGACGCTATACGCCAAACTCAATCGCTATAACATTCTTGAAAAATCACGCTAATCATGCTAGCGCGTTACAATGTGTCTGTGCTATTGAAAAAGTTCAAATTGTTGGTGGGAGACCACTGACCTGGTGAAGGTCGCGGAAATCCGTTACGAGTTGGGACCGTTTGATTAAGTGATCCTTGGGAAAGGCACATTTCCTAGACATTTTTTTGCTTGCATATTCTGTGTTTTACATGGTAATGATAGGTAAGGTTTTTCTGTACGTTTCATAGACAATTTGCTGTTGACGTTTGCTGTTTTTTTAAATACCAATATTTAGGACAAAAAGTAACAAAGTAGCCTGTCTTTTAACACGTCCCAGGCTACCTACCCGTCCAATTTCATAAAGATTGCTGCAGTGGATTAGGCGTGATAAGGTAACAGACAGGCAGTTTCTTTTATATCATGATATTAGTGTGAATAAAGACCTTGTTCGTACCGCACGAAAGATGCGGTTGAATGAGAGTTTAGCGACCTTCGCGCAAATCAAACACGAAAACAAACCTCCTTTTTGACGAAATCCAGTTTTTTCTGAATCTCCTTCTCCCTGTTCAGTTCAGCAGTGGTCAGTTTATTCTCGATGTCTTTAGTGATCTCCTCGACCTTCGCCGTAGCGGCCGAACGCGCCTCGGCTAGCTTAAGACTCTGCGTTTACGCGTCAAAAAAAAAGAAAAAAAAAAACATAAAAACAATCATGCAACACATGCTATTGATGCTATGTGTATGAGAGATGTATGAAAAATAAATAAAATGATATTTGAATGAAGTGGCTGAAACGGTTTGATTTGGTTTTTGGTTCTAAGTTCGCGTGTAAGCCAATTTGAACCACAAAACTAATATTCCAAGTTGCGGTCGAACCTTTAAGGACAGATTGTGAACCAGACTCCAGACTCTGACATATGTATTGTGAAGTATATTACCTGCAAGGTTCCTAACTTAGTAGTTTCCCCCTAAACTTGAGAGGTATTGTGAGTAGGGATTTATTTTGCTCTATATTTCAAATACGAATAATTTTTAAATAAAGAATGTTACTTACATAAGTGTAAAAATGCAATTCTCTCGAGAAATTACGATTATAACTTGGAGATAGGACCTTTTTTATTCACGACAATGAGTACCTATCATCTGTACAGAAACTACATCACCTAAAGAGTAATTTATCTGGAGAGCCGGAGATAAAAATATGAGTTCCAGAATACTATGTTCGTAACAACATGTTTTAATCAGAACAGTAAGAGAAAAGCTCTTTTAAAAGTTGTTAAGTGTTTACATATTAGTGCTCGTGACTGTACTTATTTTTTAGGGGAATTACGTTATCACGTTACTGTGGCGATTTTAGGGGTATTTGACTTTAAGTTAAAGGGTAAATATATTTAGGAGTTGGTAACCCTGATTTCTGGTGTCCGTAGCCAGTCTGCAATCTATCCGTATCAGTTTGAACGCACCTTAAGCAGAAAAGATGCATTTATAACCTAGGCACACCGATTAAGTATTGCCAGAACGAAAAAAATAATAATTTGGAAGCCCCTCAGCAAAGTGTCGAGTGTAATGTTGTTTACCTCTCGATCCGCTTGAAACCAGTTCGAACCGTCGCAGCCGGCACACAAACAAAACACCTAAGACCTAAGGTCACAACGAGGTACACATATCTCTTACCATAGAGTCTAGTTGCCAGTCAGGTTTGGCGTTTTAGTAAAATATGGATATTTTGATCTTTCCACGAAGACGTTTCGATAAGTTAGCAAGAGACAGTCAGTCTTACCGCCGTGTTAATATCATCTAAATTACATGGTTGATCGCTTTATAATTCACTACTTTTGGATATTTCAACAGCACCATGTTATAAAAATCTGAACGACATAAAAATCATGATGCTGATATTTCTCTCGCGAATTGTCTAAGGACACCATATTTTAATACGTTTGTAAAGCATGGCACACCTTCGGCATGGGACTCATCTGCATCTTTAAATATTTGAGTAATATTTGAAAATTCGATGTCATTAAGAGCCTGAGCTCTACAGTATTCAGCTGCATCTGGTTACACTGGAAGCCGACCCCAACATAGATTGGTAACGGCTAAGCAGATGATGAAAGATTTTTAGCCTGTGGTGTTAAACTGTACTCTTTATTAAACGACTTTGGCACCTCAAAACCTGACTGGCAACGAAATCCCCCGGTCCCACTACTATTGCACGGCACTCACATGGTTGCGCAGCTTCTCCTTCTGCTCGGCCTCGATAAGCAGGCGTCGGTCGGCGGCCTGCTGCAGCTTCTCCTGGATGGCGCTCTCCAGCTGCTGGAAGCGCTCATGGTTGCCCGCGCGCACCTTCTTTACTTGCTCCTCCTGAATAAAGGGACAATAGCATGAGAACAAAAGACGAGGGCTCAGTTTGGTAGGTGTCACATGTCTTCGAATTTTCGGTACTAGGATATGCCGGTTTCCTGGCGATGTTTTCTTCACCCTTTCGAGAGCAGTGGTGATTAAATAAATTACACAAAGTCACGCGTCTACCTGGGCACAACCACGACACAACTCGTAAGTTGGAGCCTTTGTCACTGGGCAGCACCTGCTCTTCAGTTCTCTCAGTCATCAGGGTCCTTTACTTCCGGCTAATTGTCGTGAATCAGAAGCTATTACTCACATGCTCGCGCAGACGCTCAAGCATCTTCTTGATGTTCTCGTCACGCTTGTCGGCGGCCGTGTTCATCTTCTCCTCGATGGCCTTGTACACCTCCATCGTCTGCTGCTCCAGGGTCAGCCTGAGGGAGTAGGGAAGTGACATGTTAGTGATGCTGATGCTACAACTCCAAAAACTTTTTAGGGGCGAAAAAAGTCTGGACGAAGATACCAAATGAACGTTTAGTCTACTAATTATTTTACTCTCATCCAGCTTCTAAAGGCGTCTTACCCAGTAACTGGCTTATGGAGATCTGATTGTTAGGCGCTCCATGTAAAATACTGGTATTCAGCTGGAACCTGTCAGACTGAAAGCCGACCCTAATATAGTTTTATTACCTGGTCTTCTCCACACCCTCGAGGTGGTCCTTCAGACGCGCACGCAGCTCGTTGATGTACGCCTCACGCTTCTCCTCATGCGTCTCCATCTTAGCGTCGAGAGCCTCCTTGGTGTTGACGATGAAATTGTTGGTCTGTTCGCTGCGGATGCGGGATGCTTCCTCAATCTTCTGCATCTTGGTGGCAATGACCGCCATCCTGCTGGCTTCCAAACTCTGTAGATTAAATCATAAATCACATTTATTTCTGTAAATTGGTTTTAAAAACACTTTTACGCGCATCATGTTATGTTTTAAAACTAGATGGGGCCGCCGGCCGGTGCTTCGTTTCTGAGTACTCTGAGAAGGAATAGACGAAACAAAGTCAAAGGTTGAGGTTGAGGGTTTCGTTATGGCATAGAATACAGAACTATGTGTGTCATGTGAACAATTCGAGGTCGTGTGGGAGTTATTACCTTGCTATGTATAGCCGAAGTCTTCAACATTTACTTTTTCGATCATTGCAATATCTGTTTTAAAATTCATCACCAAGTTTTAACGAAAAAGTGTTGTGACCATGTGTGTCACCTCAAGAGACCACTGTTCAGTGGGTCAACGATAAGCTGAATCGACTTAAATCTTGATAGCACCTACTTTATACCAAACAGGATCACTCTTGTTTTGAACAAATGAAAAGCATAAGGCCTTTTCGGCATAGTATCATGAAGATCCAATCAAATTCCACTTACACGTCTCCGCTCCTCAGCAGCCTTCAGCTTCTCCTGGATCTCCTCAACAGAGGGCATCTTCTCGGGAGAGTCGGCACGGCGAGGTACCGGCACTCCCACGGGCTCTGCGAGGATCACCTCGTACGCCAGACCTCCCTTCGACATCTCTTGGCAGCGGATCTCGGTAGCTGCAGCAAAAGGGCAAAATTAGTAGAAGTCAAGGTTCCTGATGGCTGAAATTAAAGTTCAATACAACCTGTAAAGACGGATTTCGGACAGGCTGCAGATGCTGTGACCATCAGACGTACACAGATATTTCAGTTCATTATCTATCAAAGTCTGGTGTCCTCTAAGCAACCTGTCCGTACCGGGTCTGCTCGTCTAGAGGTCAAAATCTTCATTGACCAATGACAGCTAGACAAATTTCTTAGTGTTTGTTATTGAGACGCTCTTTTCTGGACCGTCAGGCTCAAACCGTTGTGAGAAAAGTTATGAAAATAGCCGAAGTCAATGGGGACAGTTTTACCGTCTTGAATGGGCTATTATGGAGACTAAGGTCTGTTTCAGCGTCAAAGTAACAAGCCATCTTGCTTTATTGTTCATAATAATAGTAGAGGTGACTCAGGCTACTAAGAAATACTTTTTTGAAGTTTTGGAAATATTTTTTAAAGTTGTTTTGCTATCATACGTTTTATGGCTGTTACGTAGATATCTCATGCATGTGTTCGCCGAAAATTTAGGAAAAGGAACAGCATGCTACAGGTAGGTATAGCCTAACTAATTCCATACATCAGGCACTATAAATACACCGTCTGGCATCAATACTCCATACCACAAAGATACAAAAGATTGTAGATAAAGTAACTTGAAAAACACAAAGGAAATTGAACATAAAGACAAGATATTTTGTAAATAGACCATACTCAATGAGCGTACATGTCAGTTCTTTTAACACCTTCAGCTGAGCTAAATATTATGCTGATGGCTACTGTACTGGCAATAGATATATCGCGTAATATATCTACTACGGCAGGGAAAGAATCTTAAGTCTACTTTGTGATCTAACGTCTTAAGCTAAGCAGGTATAGATTTACCAGAAAATGTATGCGCTTCGGCAATCATAGTCTATCTACGGAAAAACGAACGCGCGATGAGGTATATTATAGAGCTGTTACAAGTAAAACAATGAGATGTCACATTTTTTATTTCTAGGATGCCGCAATGTTTTCCTCCACCGTTCACACAAAGTAGATAACGTGCCTGCCTGGGCAACCTAGAACTCGTAAGTTGGGACCGTTACCAATCAGCCGCAACTTCTCTAATCTCATTTGGAAACACGAATATCAACGAAACGCATACTTTTTCTAGTTTTAGTGTATCTGTGGACGAAGACGGAACGAGCCGTATTTTTTATGTTTTTTCGTAGCTGTCTTTCAAATGAAGTCATACTATGAGTATTGTCATTGACATAGGGTGGTACAAAGGTGGATATTTAGTAAAAGAATAGGGCGTGTGTCACATCACAGCTAATTCACAAATGGACGCATATGCATAATCATTATGGTAAATAATTCATATTAATTGTAAGTAATTATCTTTCTATCGCATTACCATCATACATTACGTTTTCATTGCCTCGCGGGTCGAGTGGGTCGCCAGCGCGACTGCTGAGCATAAGGCAGTGGCGTGCAGTGGATCTCCACGGAAGGTAGGCCACGCATACGGATACCCAAAAAAAAAACTTCGCGCAACATCACAACGTCGCTCTACTTATGATGATGACCCTAAAGTAGTCACATTTATTGATTTATAATATTTAAAAAAAAAAAATTGAAAAGAAAGCCTGTAAAAACAACAGTATGGTGGGGGTGTAGGCTATCCAGTGAAAGAAACAATAGTTTTATAGCACAAACGAAATCAGTTTATTATGAACACACAACTTGTAGAAGCTAAGGATGTAAGTACATTCACGAGATTATTGCCGAAAACGCGTGTTATAAAAGTTATAAATACAAGAACTCACCACATTATTCAAGGTTCAAATCACGATTTTCTGAAGATTCAAACTCAGTCACAGTCACTCAAACTCGTCTCGTATCTTTATAAATAACTTAAAATCATCAAAATCAAATCAAGTTGAATCTTAACATTAAACGATAATGCGAAAACTTACTACTTTGAACTTCTAACAAACACACATTATCAGCGCAAACTTCACAACAGAACACCATTTTTAAGTAGATAAACAAACAATAAACAACAAATTACTTTTAATTGAGTACGTTAAAAAAAGCAAAACATTCAAGATCGCGGATACACAAATATGGCTTCTTAAGAAACCAAATAATAATTGCATCATTTTGCCGGATTGCCACAGTTATTTTCCTAACTTCCCAAAAATCAAAGCGAAATTTCACAAAATTTTGGGAAAAAATAAAATTCATGTATTTTTTACTATTTTAATAGGGCTTTTGCTATTCCTTATAATTTATATTTTTTTGGAAGGTTTATATTCGACAATACCACCCTGTTTTTTTTAAAGTAGCAAGTCATTATGGAAACGATCGTTTCAGTGTGTAGTCTGTTTCTCGAATTCCCCGCGATCCGGGGAAATCTCCACAAATTGGTAACCCTGCACTGCATTTCATTCATCTTGACTGGCACTTCTGATTGGCTGGCCTTCAAGGCCAGCCAATCAGAACTGCGCTGGCGGTCTCCTTACGGCGGAGTTCCCGCCCATAATCTATACATGTGTGCCGTTCATACACACGAAAATATGCACCAGTGTGCGTAAATTCATCAATGAGTCGATGAGAAATGAAGGCAGTTCGTTTGGTGGCCTAAGGAGTAGTAGCGTGTGCCCGTGTGACGTCACACGGGCGCGACAAGTTGCTATAAGTGTTATAACAGGAGTTTTAACTTTCTTTTTATATTTTGTATTTTTTATTAAGTACATGATTGTTGATTTGTTGTAATAAATGAATTTGGCTAAGGTAGGCTAAGCCTATTTGCCTGTATGGACGGCACGCCCCTGGCATAAGGTACTAGGTTCAATTCCCGGGTCGGGCAAAGTATTATTAGGTCTTTTCATCAGGAATTTCTCAATTGTAGCCACGGAGACTGGATTTGTGCCCGCTTGATTGCAATAGGCTCGCACCCTATTACATGGGAATTAAACATAACTAGCGAAATGTGGCTGTACTATTAGGTACATCTCTGCTTAACCCTTCGGAGATTACAGGCATTTTATGTATGATGTTTATGTTAAGTTTATTTTTTATGTTTCCAGTATTTTCAATAGTAACCAAAGACTGTCTCTTCAAAACATTTTTGTTCCTGTTGTAAATGATACATGATGGTATCTATTCTACCTATCTTAGATAGACTGTTAAACCTTATTTTCAACAAAAATAGCTCTTAACAGTGAGTTTGGATGTTACTGACACTTGAAAACACAAGTAATGTCGACTTAGTCTTAACTTTAAGAGAAAGATGTTTAGTACAAAGCCCTTGATCATCACCCTATATTGACCGATACAATAACAATGAGACTGCCTCATTGGTCTAGTGGTAGCAAACGTGACTGCTAAGCATGAGGTCCTGGGTTCGATTTCCAGGTCGTGCAGTGTTAGCGGGTTTTTCCATCAGGAGTTTCTCTGCAGCAGCCACGGAGTCTGGATTTGTGCCCGGTTGATGGCAATAGACTCACCCCTTTTACCATAAGACTTTTAGGCAGGTATAACTCTGCCTAACCCTACGGGAATAATGAAAACTTCTCGTTTCAATGACTTCGTAACAGTTATGTCATACTATTGTACACCGAGAGGGAACCACGCGTCAATGGCGTCGCCGTCGCATAATGCAATAATTGTGCGCTCTGATCGAACGCAATCCAAACAATAGAATTTGCAATTCGCACGGCGATATAGCTAGAAATGCTACAAAATTACAAATATCTCATTTTTGACCGATAATGAGAAAAATAATAGTCTATCCCGCGTTTGCAATTTTGCTTCTAACCATGTAAACTTGTCTTTTCGAAAAAATGACACTAACACTGATGGAGACAAAACATATACCACAACGTTGTTCATCTAAATAGGCATAGGCATCATCATTTTCTTTATCAGTTAGTCCCTGGAAAGATACTGGAGTACTAACATATCATCACGCCTCTATTCTCCAAAGGGTAAGGCTGTGTAGAATGTACCTATAGTAGGTAACCTACATCCACATTTCGGCAGCTATGTTTAAGTCCATGTATTTAATTGGAGGCGAGTCTGTTCGAGTTCATGAGCGGCACCTATTACCACAAGCCTGAAGCCTAAAATTTCTATGCTCTTACAGCATTTAACCTACCCCAAAATGTCTGCAAGCAGCCTTCAATGAACCATATCTATGTAAATACATGTCCTAAAAATCGACCGTAAGTCGTGACCCTGAGCACAGAAGGCTCCGTGCTATGTTTCAGGTTCAAATTGTTTTTAAAATATTTTGAGGGAATGCTGAAACATGGAAATATTCTAGAAATTGTAAGCTGCGTAATTCCACGCTATGTTTATTTTTGTAGTAGCTGTTGTATAAGAGTTTACTGGAGCGTACTACATCTCCATAATAAATTATGCAAACATAATTGAGTTTCCACATAATAAACGAGAACTAGACAAACAAAGCTGTTGACGCTATCAACCTCCCATGATCCCCCAAATTACCAATTTCATCTCACAAACCGTCCCACTAATTTCCTTTACAATATTTCACAAATTAACCGTAATTTTAAAAGGCGTTAATTAACGTCCCCGTCTGGATACACTCGCTAAACTCATTAAATTACCGCCCGCGACGTTTAGGGGTGGAATTCTTAAAACGCTACGGGGTAAGGGGTAAATTACGGTAATATTCAAGGTCGGGTAAACTTCTCCTTGGGTAAGGAATGCTGTATTGTTTAATTATTGGGGGGGTAGGGGGAGACTCGGGACTACAGACTGCTCCCCCTGTGAGTCACGCCAATTGCATTACAATCGCGTTTCAATGTATGACTGTGTCGGCAAATTATGTCTATGAAAACAGGTGACTCAGCCCTGTGATACAGGGGATGGGGTGACTTTCTATTACACGCATAAATATTTGATGAGACCTACTTCGAAAAACTCGCACAGAAAACGATTTTTCACTATTTCTAACAAGCTAATAGAATAGAAACTGAAAAGCTACTAATAATTTTTCCCAACAATTCCTGAGAACATAACAGAGGGGACATGGCGTCAAGGGTCTTAAATAAGTGTCGGAATTTCACTCTCCCACGTGAAAAGGGGCTTCAAAAAAACAAACACGCGCACAATACAAAACTAACAATAACTCACTTAAAAGGGGTGAAAACTCTTGACCCGCCAGCCCGCAACACAAAGGGGGCTCACATCCCCGGGGCTGTGTACTATCTTGGAAAGGGATCTCACCCTGTATGTGCCTGACACAGAGTTGTGGGTAAATGGAAAGATAATGAAAGTGAAATGGCTTAAAAAGTACTTGCGTTTCTAAGCCTGCATGCATCAATTGGGAAAAAGACACGTTGAGAGGTGAAGTTGATAAAGTAAAGGTGCGAAAACCGAGCAGACTGGACTCCTAATCGGACTGCAGACACCAGACTTTGACAGGTATTGTACTGAAACATCTGCCAAAGACCGGTTTCCATAATCCGATTCTCTCAACCTTTAAAGGCTTTTAGCACAGCGCGCATGAGTCGAATTGGTAAAAAAATACGAAAGATCTAACACTTCATTTACTTCCTTCTCTATGACAAGTCTATGAAAGAGATTATTCACAGTTTTTGCTGGTAAAGGACTAAAAGGGTAAGCTTTAAATCCTTTGCCACTAAATGGCATCTCCACTTTGTCACTGCACTTAGTTAAGTTAAAACTAGCCAACTTTTCTGGCAGCCAAATTGAAACATGTCCAAATGGCTGTCTGCTACAATATATCTTTTATAACTTTTGAAATACGAGTATACCATTTGTTAACTAACTTTAGCTGGAGCTGTCTAGATTTAAGGCTGGTTATCGTGGTTCATTCTGAATTGTTATCTTAGTATTTTCCTGTTCATATCTTAATTCATTTGGGGACGGCACAGCATGTCTTTTTCTTCCATACTTCTCTATTAATCACCTTCTCAGTTATCACCCTGGTTCCCAACTTTCTAGCCGTTATATCTTTCACACAGTCCATCCATCGTTTCTCTACTCTTTTATAGCCATCTACATTCATACTTCAAAGTGATTTCGAAAATGAATCATCGACATAGAACCTGTTGTTCCATCCATACATTTGGACACGATCCATGTATTGCACTTTCATAATATGAAAAATCTGGTATTTCATATTATGAAATACCAGATTTTTTTTCATTTCTGCCCTAGGCGGTTTCATAGCCACCTAGGGTAGAAATGGTCTGGTATTAAGAGTTTGTAGGGTAGGTTACCAACATATAAAATAACAGCTTTCTGTTATTGATTTTTCTTCTTCGATGTCCCTTCACCGTAATCGGTATCGAATCGCTTTAATCATTTGCTCAAATAAATCGGATAGATTCTTAGTACTTGCACAATGCTTACTTATGAAAACACCACTTACTTATGAATTTGACCTTCTTCGGTTGCTTGGTCCTCGGTTTGCCGACTGGTTTCTTGACGGGCGCCGACCGTCGGTGAGCTAGGAACAAAAAGAGGCCGTCAGCGAAGCCCGAGGCGACGCTGAAGACTCTCGTGGAGACAAACTGACCCTCTGGCTTGAGTAGCTTACCGTTCTTGGCGAAACAGACCTAAAAAAATTGCCCAAGAAACTGTTTCCGAAAATTGTACAGTTTTTGGCAAAACAGACTAAAAAAAATTCCGAAAATTGTACCAACAATGAAAATCCTATAACCAGACCGATCAAAAAGCAAAACTTGGAAAATTACTCCGCCCTATTAATAAACTTAAACAACACCCTTATTGCGCATCTGTTTTAGACCACTACCCAAAGGATTCAATCCATTGCTTCATAAGTATCAAAAATTCGTCTGCTCAGCCACGTAAATTACGCAATGAATATTCTCGACCTGTCAAAACGAAAAGCATTGGGATTGCGAATAGGTTACGCAATTACCCCGCAGATTAGGCCCAAGAGCTCAAAACATCGGTTTTCGGTCGCAAATACCATCAAAATTCGAGCTTGCCTAACCAAAAACCCCCCAAACAACACTAACGGACAATCGAAAAACGATTACGTCGGCCGAATCGACCCAACTAATGTTTATTTGAAGAACATTCGGACCCAAGCTTTTAATGAATCGACATTCGATGCTTGCGTGACTGGTAAAAGCTGCGATTGTGTGGAACAAACAATCGATAAAAAATGTCGCAGTCCACATAACATGTACCTAGCAAATGGCTGACAGAGTAGATAGAACTTCGAAATAACCTAGGTCCCATGCATCATACGAGTAGTAATAAATAAAAGTAGTTTTATGATCGATGTTTCCTGAAACTCTTTTATGGTTTTACAAGACACATGATTATTCTTTTCAGCGTATTTGTGTATGAGAAAGGATTAGTTCCATCAAATTAGCTGATGTTGACACAAAAGGTTTCAAGGTCAAATGAAGCTAAAATTACAGCAAATATTGCGTAATCAAAAAGTGATAGTTACATAAAGGGCGCCCCATATTTGCGAGTCAGACGGGAGGACAGGACACTTGGCAAGACGTAGTGATGGCCGGTGGAGTAGACCCCTCACTGAATGTGCCGAGAGTCGGTAGAAGTATTGGCAGAACAACATTTAAAAGGGATGCTATTCAGAAAATTGCGAGGAAGACTCGCGGAAACCATGGAAACAGCATGAAAGGGAAGAGGGCAATGCTCAGCGGATGGCACAAGACTGCCAATGACGATGATGGTGATTGAGTCATTTAAAGTTGAAGAAGTTGATAATACAGAAAAGTCAAGTCCTTCTGCACGGCCATTAAAACCAACGCTCCCATTACCAACCAGCGCCATCAAAAACCATTCTAACCAAAATGACATCAAACTTGACTTCAAAAAGTCGAGGTCGCAAATGAATAGTCATTTATTAGATATTTGGGCCCCAACTCATGTTGTTGGGGACGTCTCGGTAATAGTATCGAGGTAATAACGTCGACACAACGCCGGGAGATGAGGCCGCTACGTGAGGGGAATGCCGGAGTGCCGGAGAGCCGGCGAAATTCGCCGCCAATACGGATAATCCCTCACGGCAGCGCTAAGTCTCAGTTTACACAGCAGACGAAGCGGAGACCATGCTATACAAAGTGTTAAGCCGACTTTAAACTTTAATTCTCAGCCAATTCATGGACAAAGTTTAAACAAGCTAAGACTCTGTTAATTTTGGGTTTGCGGGGACATTTTTGTTGGATCCCCAAATTGTAGACCAAGACGCAACAAATATGTCAGGACAACGGAATGATAAATTAAGGTTATTTGGTCTTTATTACAAATCAAACAGTCTCAGAAAACAAAAAGCCCCTCCGACCGTCGCTAAAGAAATTAATTTCCTAAAATATAAGTTTGCTAAAACCAAACAATCCTATTGAAAGCAATATTTGTGATTGTCTGAGCGCCTCGGGGGTGCTATTCAACAAAACTTAATTAGCTTTCGCCATAATTCACAACAAAACAACCGTCATGAGATGTCTGTCTCCTCAACTCTGTAATTGAGTCTCTCATCATCACGATTTTCACAAATAACCGAGTAAAAGAAATCATTGCGGTAAACCGCTTCAATCTCAGCTGTTTTACGTAACCGCAAACGCTGATGCGAATGAAAATTCTAGACCACGACTAATTAAAAGATGGATATCGAGGGAATACAAATTAAAAAGGATTTCAAGAAGCGGATGTCTTAACTGTAACGTTCTTGCTACCTCATCTTCTTGATTCAGTCAAGCTTATCGATAGACAAGCATTTGATTTTAATTTGATGAACGAATAGATAAAATACACAGCTTAAGACTTCAAGACTCTCGCTTTAGTATAAAATACATAAAAAACAACGTATTGAACCCGGTTTCACTTCAGAATTCTAATCAATAATTTTTCATCCATATTCAAGACTTGCAGCTGTATATCAATCGTATAAAACAGCAATTTAATGAACGTGCATAAAAACAATAAAGCAGAAAAAGTATGGTAATCGAATACAAACGGGGCAGTTACAACTGAAAGGTCGACGGGCAGCCCCCTCCGGCGCCGCACGATACAACATGGAAAACCTGATAAAATATTTAAAGGCTGGCTTTAAAACCCTTGGGGGAGAGCTGAAAGTAAATTTACTACCACTGGGAATACGAGCGTTGGCACGTACGAGTGTTTTAAACACGACGCAAATGCGGCGGCTAGGCGATGCAGAAACAAGAGATATATTCTATGCAGCGTTGAGAACATTCCAGAATAGCGGAGACGGCACCGACGTCCTCTTTACGAGTTACGCTCATTAGGAAAATGGGTGTGACTTTGTGTGCATCCCCTTTTTATACCGCTCCCTGCAAAAGTGTTATTTTTAAATCCATTCACGGCAAAGCGAGCAGTAGAGGTGGAAATTATTTACGTTAGGTACTGCAAGTCGTAAAGCAGCTCAGTTGCAAATTCTCAAGTTGGTCGAGAGAGCTGGTGGCCGGAATGGTTTGTAACACGCAAACTTTGTAAGCACCTGCAATGCATCATTGTAGACATGTGTAGCTCCAAATCTAGATATCGGTTAAACTTTGGGTTGAGACTTAAGTCGCACGATATTCTGGTGTCTATAATACCGTAACATGAAAGTAATACACGTTAGATCCCATGTACGAGATGAAACGTGTGTTTTATAGCATTGTTCAACCCTCATACGGGATCAATAACGTGTGACATCTTAGCGTCGAGAAAAAAAGGCGTAAACTTACTCTTCTTGTACAAGAGTAAGAACCCCAACGAGAATAATCCCATTTGTCGCGCTCATCACAATGTAAAGTAATGTTTTTATTAACCAGAACGACATGGTAATAAAGATGATCAAAATCTGTAAGCTACCGCACCCTCACTGAGGGTGTAGGACTTGTTAAGCCAATTAAACCCAATGTTATAATCGTCCCCTAAACAATTAACCGATCTCGAGTCCCCTGTTGTCACTCAATGGCGTGTCTGCTAATCCAAACACACTTGAAGTATAGTGACATGCATTATGTGACGTTACGAAGCGAATTGTGCGATGATGTTTAATTAAGTAACCGTTCGAGCGTTAATTACCAAGTTATTTCACGTCTCGTATGATTCCAGCAGTAAAATGAGCAATGGAATGTTCATAGCAGTTTTAACGAACAATTACAGCGGCTCTGAAGAATATGCCTTCTGAGAAATTCGCATTTCCAAGGCTATCGGTATGGTCTGTAAAGCCCATGTTTTATGGTCTTTGAAGCCATGAAGTTGAATATCAAGGTCCGTGCTTGGTTGTTATATCTACCCAGTGGAGATCGATCGTAAATTTAATGTTTCGAACATCAATAATTCAGACGGCATAAAGTCTGGGTCTATTTCAAACATACCTTTGACGTCCCATGTTTTTATGTCTACAATTTTATTGTGACGACATTGGATGACTCAATACTTGGCTAACCGATGCCTCCAATAAAGAATTAACTACGATTTTAATAAGCATTATCGAGGAGGAAAGAATTATCTGAAATGCGCAATCAGCGTTTATCCTTTTCGCAATCTGACTAATGGCTGCTATAAACGTCGAAATGTTTGAAAAATGTCGTTAATTAACAAGCCCGCAATAATAAAGCGACACGAGGTCCTCTAATGCGTGCGTAGTGGCGCATAAAATACCAAAACATTTTACGAAGGGCCTACTAAAGTGATTATGTCGCGATTGCGTGACATAATTTAATCAGGCCCACGATATTATGTGAAAACAACTATTTTTCCGAATTCCCCAGACAAGTATGTTTGAACTGAACTCGAATGTTACGGAATCTGAAACCATTACGTAAGTTGTTAGAAATCATTTTCTTGAAAAGGTTTTCTAATTTTAGATCGGTGGTCTTTTAGACAGAAGTATAGAGTTGGTAGGTACACTGCGCAGAATGGTGGACGCGTGCCACAGTATCGCAATTCGTAGTCGGTACAAAATGGTGGGCATTATGCAGTAATGTTTAATCAATAGTTGTAGTGAGGCCGGCACGGACTGACAGGTATCCGTAAAACTGGAAAAACTTGAACATAATTGGGCGCTCGCTAGGCCCTGAATTTCCGACCTAAAAGAAAAATACGTCGTAGACGGTGTAAGACAATAAATTCCCTCCATATCAAAAGACGACAAAATAGGAAAGATTTTGTGTTGTTTTCGTACTCGAGTCGAGAGTAATTTGTCAAATATCACAATAACTTACATAACTGCCAACATATTGCGAAAAGTCTTCGAGAAAAGAAATATAGCAAAGGACGCGTTGACGTTTGATCCACATTGTTATCATCACGTTGGGAGACATCGATTTATCATCCAACAATACTGCTCCTTGTCCGTAATCGATGGATCACGTGATTTACGTCAAATGCAATTTAAATATAGGCACCGGCCGGTGCCCCTCCCCCCGCCGGCCGGCCGGCGGCTATGAAGACTCAATAACAGACATCTGAGACGTCACCAGCCATCAAAACCTGGTAATTTTTAACTGAACAAGAAAGTATAAAGCATCAGCGATTAATGTTACAACCTTCAATTTACCAGGCTCAAACAAATCGGAGAAGCCGCAGCTGACAGTTAGAAAGAGGTTACCTTCTGTTTTTGCCTGCCCTGTAACAGTGTTTTCGCGATTTTGACATAAGATTTGGAATTTGTTAACAATTTCAAGCCAGATAATAAAGTAGGGCGTTTGGCTCCGCAACGAGAGTAGCAACAGCGTCGCCGGTAGAATTTGTGATGATTACGAAGAATTCGTCCATAGCAGCGATGTTCCCAACCTGCAGGCAGAACTGGCGCGCGGCATGAGTGGCAGAAGCACTGCATCACCGAATCCCGAACTAGTCCTATCAGCATGGTGATGATCAAATTGACTATCTAACGTGTGACGGAGTCGCGTCGCGGCGCTGGCGGACTGCGCGACTCTCGCCCGGAAACTGAGCCATGCCGGGGGGAGGGCAGCCGGGTCGATAGCTGCACCCCGCACCCCGCAACCCCCGCCCTGCGGACCCACCCCGCAGCCACCCCTTGCGCGCTACCGTCCCTAACTTGATAACCCGCACAAGAAAATAAGCCTACCAAATGGAAAAATAATGTCACCCACGACATATATTAGGTCGCGTCAAGTTCCCTGCATGTGAGGATATGAGATCTCTTACTGAAGTTTTATTTCCTCTGTGGAAGAGGAAGATATCAATCTCCGGCAGAGCAAACGGCAAAGTATCAGTGACAACTAATATCCATAGAAGAGAAGATTTATATTCAATCTATTGGGGTGCCCATGTGCGACTTGTCAAGATTGACGAAGATGACGCGTTGGGGTCCAGAACCGCACCTAGCAACTACAAAGTCTAGGGTCGGGGAAGACAAACTAATTTAAGAGCCGCCCAGACTCGTTCGGGTCTCGACGGACTTCTCGCTCATAAAAACGCCGAGCTGTCGGGGGGCGGCGGGCGCGTGCGTGGAGAGGGCACACGAGGGAGCCTCCATGCGGAGGTTCCGCCGCCGTCTCGGCGCCGCCACCCGCAGCCAATTAACAGCCGGCAACGCCACGCTGAATTTGTTTCGCCACTCGAATTGCTTCCGATTGATTTCCTGTTCTCAAAATCTATCACTGAATGACTTCCCTGACACATCTCAGATGTTCAACACTGAAGAAAACACTGAAGGAAGTTTTCGCAGAAAAGGTAAAGTGAGGTTAAGTATTGAGTCCCGAAACAAGTAGCGAAACGGCTTACCTAGTCCAATGCAAGAGAGAAATGAAATAGGAAGACTGCAGTGGTGATGGTGTCGTAACCCCGTGCACCGGTAACACCGGCCGTGGTGCGGCGGATCGATTGCGGCCAACAACCCCTAGACCGCGTCCCCCTGCGGTAATAACTGGGAATACCAGGACCGAGCCTCGTTCGGACGGTGCATACGGACAGGAGCCGACAATGCCGTGGAAATACCGCCGAGCCTGGCGTCCGCCTGGCTGACGTTAGCAAGAATCGTGCCTAACGACAACAACTTGCGTTTCACAGACCAACTAAGACCCCAAACCTGTACTAAAGTTCGTGTATTGGTTGAGCCAGTCATGTAATACTCATTATTACAACAAGCTTACTGTTAGAGCCTAAGGACTGTATGAAAATGCAAATTCACAAAATGTATTACGCTAGGGGACGACATAAAATCCTCGACAATTTGAGAACACTCCATCAAAAGAACATGAAATGCAAGATAATACCGGCAGTCCGTCTACCCTCGACGACTGCGTTCCATAGATCATATCACCGCAGTGATAAATTAGTTTCCTCAATAAAAGTTCGTCGTCGCAGAGAGGTGACTAATAAACTTTTCTGGGGCTTTTATTTACAGGAAACTTTTGACATAAAATCAACTTAACAGACATAATTATTTTCTTACTGTTATAAGCAAAATAAGTTAGGGCAGATTGTTTCCTTGTCAGGATTTTGAACAAAAGCACGCTTACCAAATTCACCAAGTTGGTTTTATAAAAAGCGTTTTTAATATAGACGACAGGATGGCGCCCAACGTGGGGCAACAAGATTAACAATTCTTGCTTAGACGCTTATTATACGTGCAGCGCACGACTGCAGTCACATTCACGAGCGATGCGGTAGCGATTATAGAAAGCCTTTTTACAAGATATTAATTCTATAGGACTTGATTTTTTTCTCTATAAATATTAAATATATTTAGAACTCATTAGAGTGATTAACTGATGAGGTGACGAGTCACGAAAGAGTGACGAGGTCATTAGAGTGATGTATGAAGACTATGAAGAGCTTATAACTTAATATCCTGACTCATTCCTAATAGATTTCATTCTCTTTACTTTCTATCGTTAATTTTTCAATAAGCATTGTGAAGTGAAAAAGAAATAATCATTGTGAAGTGAAACCGCGATCATGGTGTCAATGGTGCTTTAAACAATTTAAATAGGACACTTAAGATAATGGTCAATAATCCGCCATCGGTGGCCACGATCTCGCCACCAGCGTATTGCAAGCTATAATAACGTAGCTTTGTCTCTCTCCGGAGCGGCAACAAGTTGAGTCACGTGCCGGCTGGATTTGGCTGAAAATATAATTCGGAGCCAGCGGCGCGCGTCCGCTTGCGACGGCAACAGTATCGATTTTGCCTTGTTTCAAGCATTGCTTAGACACCGCCGACCCGGTATTTTGACGCAGACACAGCCTAACGCAAACCCCAATCCAACATTACCCTACTGGACGTTTTCAACATTATCGTTGAAGAGTTTCACCCGTTTACGTCCGCCCAGACATCCGGAGTAACTGAGTAGGTACGCGTAGAAGAGGCCGACATACGTGAGTTAAATAACTTTGAATGGTAACATATTGTGTACTGCGGATCGAGATACTGTAAGAAAATATAAAGAGATTACGTGTTAATAGAGCCGGCAGTACAGCGAACGCTTAGCCTGCTATAAATTTAAACAAAGTAATATTAATGGGTGCGGGAGACATTAAAACCAATTAAAGGGGTGCCGTTGACAGCAGTAAAGAGTCCGCAAACAAAATAATGATAATTAAGGGGATCTCTCGATTCGATATTAATTATGGATACCACGTTCGGAGATAAGTAATCAGAGTTGAAAAGTTGCGTCATTAATATTGACTAGGACTTATAAATTATTCAGACGACGCGGCTGTATTTCTTTTCGTAATTTCGTACCACTAGATATTGCGTACATGTCAGGTAATGATAATGTGTTCGAAATATCAAAAGAGAAGTAGATAACATGATTTCCGACATTTTAGGGGGACCAAAGTTGTTGTAAAGTTTCAAGTTGAACCTCATTTAACAACTCTTGAGCAGAATGTAACAAAATGCGAATATACAAGGACGATACGAGAGTATGGTTGTAGGAGCAGGGATTATCTATGATTTAGTGTCGCGCTTAAATATTTGCAAAGAGATTGGAACGCCATATGGCTATCACTTACTAGCCATATCGGATTCTAAGCCATCTGGAACTTGCAAACATTCAGAAAGTTCCTAAAGGAAATTTTGTTCGCAGAATTATTAAAGATGTTCGCTTTCGAAAGATATTAATACTTTGATGTTAAAGCTTAGGTAAGGTTTAAAGGAAATTATTACGACGCTTATGTAATACTGAACCATTTGAGAATAAACAAGGGGAAGAAGGAGGAGGGGAAGACTCAGCCTAAATAAGGTCTACGGTTCATCATCATCATCTTTCTACCTTTGTTCCATGTTGATCTTACTATCCATTCTCCCCTGTCAACCGTCCTGCTATCATTCACTCCAATTTCTTTCATATATTTCCTCACACAATCCATGCATTTTCTGGTGTTCCTCTTACTTTCCATTCATCAACATTTAACGATTGCAAACTTAAAGGTCACGTTCACTCTGATACTAATTGAAAATAAATCGATTTTTCCTTATTCATATTAGGGAACTGCAAAAGTACGTCTATTATCTTTTTAATCCCTCATATTTTAAAAGCACAAGCTCTCAAGATGCGGCCAGTCGCCATAGCATTTATTTTCGCCGTATTGCAAATTGAGCGTTACCAAACCACTTATACAAAAAGTGTGCTCAGCCAGCGTAACATTCAGATAGAGATAGAGCGATCGCTAATCTCACAGACATTAAAAAGTAATCCATAAAACCGTAATGTAGTTCTCGACAGACAGACATCCGTGGGAGGAACATCAATTCTATACGACATTCAATACAAAGAGGGACGAAATCGAGGGTTCATATTATAATGACCCTCAATGTATGACAACATCTTTATTATATCCTTTCGCCCCTTCGTTGTACTAGATTTATTTTGATTGCTCATGGGTTATTTTCTTTTTACTATCTAAAGAAAATAATCTAAATTACTTTCTAGATTCTTTTGTAAACAAGTGTACAAAGTAAGAAAGAGATAATCCCTAGTCCACCGCACGGTCGCAGGTAGCCGTAACTCTTCTCAAACGGACTTCCTTAATGTTATAAAAGAGGTTCAAGGCACGACCGTCGCCGACAAAAGCTGTAAAGAGAATGACACACGCACATGGATCGATCAAGGCCAGACGGTTTGTACGATTAAGACTTTTTTTTGTACATGTGTGTTTCCTTTATTATTTGAGGCTGAGCCTTTCTTTGTACAATCTTAAGTAGTCTTGAAGCTTTGAGAATTTCGTGCTGTGCTACATTCTCAAGGTGAGAACTATACCTACTTACCTACGGCTGGAGCACCTCGCCGACTTCAAGGATTCGCGGAAAATCAATAAGTACAGAACGAATAAAGGATCTCTCAATGATGCGAAATAAAGATTGATCGAGGCTAGATTAAATGGGAACACGGCGGTTAATGTGAAGCCAAAAACCACATGTCTTCGGTCAGAGGATGAAATGTTAGAACTGAAGCCTTACCTAGTCCTGTCGCGGTTAATTGCCAAGGTTCAACGCATTAATTGGTCGATGAACGGTCATTTTAGACAACACTAGCTGTTGCCCGCGACCTTTGTTCACGTGAAATTATTATAAAATATATTACTTCGCTTTGAATCAGATTTTGTTAACAATTTTAAGGGTTTTAATTTTTTTGCACAGAACCCTATTTCTTATTCTAAAATGAAAGTAGCCTTAGTTACTCCTTATAACATCAGCTATCTGCTAGTAAAAATCCCGTCAAAATCGGTCAAGCCGTTTCGGAGATTAGCCGTTTGAATCAGATTTTGTTAACAATTTCAAGGGTTTTCATTTTTTGCACGGAGCCCTAATTATTTTTTTACAATGAAAGTAGCCTTATTTACTTCTTATAACATCAGTTATCTGCCAGTCAAAGTCCCGTCAAAATCAGCCGTTTCTGAGATTAGTCGGAACAAGAGAGACAGAACAAAAATGAAAAAATGTGTTTTTGCCGTATTTATTCTCATGCATTCAGTAAAAAGCTGTTATTTTGATATTACAAACAGACACTTCAATATCACTATTTATTTGTATAGATGACGATCTAAAGTCTCCATTATTTAAATACAGTACGAAACATTGACCTCCAATGAAACAAGCTGAAGAATAATTTTAGGAGACAAGCCAACAATGAAGTGAATCATCACGATATGACTGTGAACGGATTAGATGTCCCGTTCCCAATGTGGATGCTGGTACTTATCCCCAATTCTAATTCAGTAGCAATTCGCATAATTTATGAAGATGTAATAAGATGGTACAAGTACATTTCGAATGTTACGAAAAAAAGCGTTTAAAAAACAAGATCTTACCCAGAATAAGAGTTACAAAATATTCCAATAATACCTTCGCTGATTCTTCTCAAAATTGATACATTTTATTCGTCGATGTAACGAACTAGATTGCTCACATTAATCACGAGTGTATGACGAATCAGGATAACGGTTTCTTTGTTCGGAATATCATGTTTTTCTGCCCTCGTTACATACAAAGTTTTATTCTCTTTGTTTATTTTATCAACACATGTCTCGAACTGTATTGCGTTACTGTGTTCGAGTTATTATCTTTCATTAATAAGAATATTATTGATAACATTTTCTATATGCCTTTCAATAGAACATTGTGTGGTTTGGGAACAAAAGGATGGTTAAAAAGTAGTAAGTAGTAGCCAAGTTTATCGCGAAAGCAATGAGTTGACTGATACCATATTAAGGGATAATGATAATCCTGTAATTGAAGATAAGTGACGAGCTTGCAACCTGACACAATATATTATCTACTTACATTATTTTAGCTAGTGTACTCACTGAGGTTTTTACAACAAGTGCTGTACTTGATACATCTCTATTCAACGTCGGTTAACATTAGAAAGAGCTGACGAGTCGGTTGACTTTTCAAGGATGCCAGTCTTTTATTTTATGCATCTATGACTACCTACCTGATCCACGGAAGATGGCGTAAAGAAGAGGCCCCTACCGACCTATGTAAAAAAGATAGTTATCATAAAAGAATAATATCGCGAACGTAGATATTACAAACGTAGGTATATGTTTTTTACAAGCTTTTTATTTTTAATCCTCTTGTAGACGAGTAGACGCATATTTTACGAGTCAGCGAGTCCGCGGTAAGGGGCTCGAGGTACACGGAGTAATAAAACTTAAACCATGAATACGAAATTACAAAGCCGATTCGAGAAATATTACTTGTTCGTACAAGGTTTGAAGTAGACAAAGTCTTTCGTAAGTATATTTAGCTCTTGTAATTTTGAGTCCTTTGTGCGGTGGAGTGCGATAGTCTAGAACTACTGAAGGTCAAGTTAAAGATGAAATATGTGACTGTACTAAGATGAAATGCGATCTTGGGCCAACTAGAACATCACAATCACAACACATGGGATCTTGCTTAAGAATTCTTAGCATCCTTCATTTTTTTTCAATTTTAAAAACCCCAATCTTCCGATTAGACGGTAAATATGCAAAACTAATTTGTCTGCAAAATGAGAATCACGAGTGCCGTCAGAGCGTGTTAATGATCGCTGACCAGTGACCCGTATGGTCTAGAATGTAGAAACTTCAGCTCAGCAGTAATTGAACCAAGTGTGGCGTGTAAACGTGAATTCTGATCAGCGTGAAACTAGTGGCATATTGGAATTAGGGAGCGAAAGAGGTGTCGACAAGCTTCTGACAGGTCTTGCCAAATTAAAAGTATTGAAACCGTGTTACTTTAACTAATTATTAACGTGCCCATGCAGTGTTAAGCAAGCATCATTATCTGCCTAGCCTTTGACTAATTAAGTTGTATACGGCTTCCAGTCCAACCAGATCCAGCTGAATACCACGATTTTACATGGAGCGGTTGAATTTGACTTTCACAGCCTAGTTACTTGGTACGCTGAGCCCTTGATATGCTGAGCTGGATTGAAATGAAGTAAAATAAAATATTTGGAATTTGTAGCAGATGCTATTTGACTCTTCAAATGGATTAAGAACTAAATACTCCTTTTGTCAAACAAGGAGGCTTCTGAGTGATGTCACTGAACAGAATAGATAATATTAGTTGTTTTATTTTTTTACTTTCCAGAAAGCATTATAAGCCGGTATTTTACAGATAAGTTTAAATCTAGAATAAACTGAATAAAACGTCAATAGTTTTCTATCCGCACACCACCATAAGATTATGTTACAAAAGGAATTCCATATCGTAAGAGTTCAATCATGTGAGACAGCTGAGTTATCGCAATTTTTCGATGACAAGCCGGAAAAACCCTAGTTTCAGCACGTTACAGGGAAACTTCGGGAAAATTGCTGAGGATATATCACAGCAATGTATGAAGTGAATTTCGATCTAGACTGTCATCAAAACGTTTTTTTGAGCTTTGAAAAGATGGTAAATTTTACTCAAAAGTAACAAATGGCCTGCAGTACTTATTCTGAAACTTGACTATTTTGAGTTTTGGATCACTTTTGATCATCCGCTTTTAGTATTCTAACTGATGTTCAAATTTTTGGAGCACATCAAGCTACTTAAATCTGTCAAATTTCTTAAATAGATTTTCAACTTTAACCCTAATGCATTAGGTTCAAGTTTGATTGGGAAAATTTGACAGTTTCGGGTAGCTTGATGTGCTGGCGTCTGTACAATATGAAGTGGCTGTGGCACTCGCAAACTGTTTTGATATACCAAGAACACTATTTCTTAGCCTGCCTCCCCTTTATTTCTATTAAATGCATAGGGTTCCAAGATCCTCCCTTAATAACTAAGATTACTATCTCCAGGACTAGTAACATCCTTACATCAATATACGATAGCTATAAGCGTATGGTCCAGATGTCTTATGTTGATGAGTATTCAGCCACAATTTCGCATAGACGTGTATCACACCGGGATACAAGTCTCCCTTAACTGACCAAGACCACTATCTCCACACTCCAGATGACTTATGCCATCCTTGTATTAATATGTACAGCCACAATTTCGCATGGACGTGTATCAAACACCGACAGATGTTCGCAATATCTCGCGCGGATGTCCCGACAGCAGTGCCCGTGAGCAAAGCCAATAAATATCTGTTGGTATTGATTTTGGCTGTACCACGGTCTGCCTGTGCTCCGTGTTTCGGTCTGTCTAGGCTTTATTCTGTGCATAACTGTTTATTTTACGTGTAGAAGGGGTCCTTGATTGTAACTTTTGAGGCTTTTTTGACATCTAAATTGAAATTATTTGTTTGATTCGTTTGTTAGGGTTTCAAATGGTTTTTTTTTCATAACATAAATGCTATGAGAAAAGCTCGTAAGATTTTGGCATCTCATTAACAACCCCACGTTAAAATTTAAGTGTATTTGCATTAACAGACTTTCTGAAGGTAGCTTGAAATTAATAACTACTCCTGTATTAATTAAAATAGCCAATTAATTCTCATCAACCAATCGTGGACTGTTTATAGAAATATTTTTTACAAAAGCCGTTACAATGCACTGTCTATAATGATTTACTGTGAACAAAGGGTGACACCAAATTCGCAGAATATTTAGCTGCACGTCGATTTAGCTTCCATAGACTATTGTACTGGTAACCATAACTTTATCGTGTTTTATTTTAGCTGTCTCACTTTTATTGCACTGCATGAATTTGAACTCTATAATAACGCGTAATTGTGGCAGACATCTTATAATATAAATGCGAAGATAAACACCTTTACACGCCTTAGCGGTTTTACGGATTTGGATGAAATTTGGAGGACTGATAGACCATTGAATTAGGACAGGATGCTTTTCATACCGGTTTTCCACGAAACAAATCCAGAGCAAAAGCTAAGGAATAACTGTTTAATTGATTTTATTTGCTTTTATTCTAATAAAGAGTGAATGAGACAAATTACCTTCTAGAAAAAACGTATGCGGTGACTCAGCGACCGAGATGAGATATAACTACCTACATCAATTTATTTCTCATTTTCTTTGTAGACGTGAAAGGACTAGAAGATTAGGTACATTATTATAGTCTGAAAATAGCTTCAACATACATGACACACCGCGACGGTATTGGATTTTTTGAGAACTTGAAAATCCTAGGTAACACTCCTCGGATTTGGATAAACCCTGAATATATTAAGGCTGACAGCAACTTTGATCTTTCACTAGCCGAATATTATGGACACATTTTTACATAACAATGAACAAAAGGTACTTTTATGTTATTGCTTCCATTAAGGAAAAACAAAGTAAATAACTCTTTGACCGATAACACACGAGACCTTGAACTTTGCAGATATTACGTATTAAAAAAAATAATGTCTCGGTAGCTGCTCCGGTGTCTGGATTTGTACCCAGTTTGTGGCAAAAAGCCCATTTCCTATTCCATAAGACTTAAAAACATGACACTTCTGTTTAACCCTTCGGCGATTATACCGTTATGTTATGTAATAAAAACCTTACAACTGTCAGAAGACCTTCACCTCTAGGCCATTGCCTCTAGATTACTTGAACCGAAAATAATTTCAATTTCGTGGAAAGCTACTATTCAATACAGTTATTGTAGCTCTTAGTAAACTGGTAGTTTGAAAACTATCGATTTGGAAGCAAATTAGTTTACAACTAGCTGATGCCCGCGGCTTCGCCCGCGTGGATGTATGTTATCGCAACCAAAAGTAATCATGAAATTTTGATCCCGTTCCCGCAACCCATGGGAACCTATTCCAGGGATAAAAAGTAGCCTATGTCTTATTCCAGGTTATAATCTATCCCTGTACCTACCAAACAGCCAATTTTCGTTTTTTTTTTTTTAATTATTTAAATGGATATAGTATGTTATCCTTAAGAGATAGACATATGCCATCGCGGACTTTTCTGTAGACCTATATAAGATACCAGTGGCGAAGGTTCCATACAACTCGATTCCTACCGGCTTCCCATTGAAAAATGGCACAGTCAGTATTCTTTAGACAAATAATATAATCACATTAAAGACATGTACTACGGCTTACCTCTTACCAAAATTATAATACATTTAAAATACATATTTTTTGTATACCTATCTCAAAGGGTTTAGGCAGCGTTTTCGTTGAAAGCTCCTTGAGTTTATCGCGAACAGACAGACAGACGCGGCGGAGGACTTTGTATTATAATATGTAGTATTGCTGATGACGAAAAATAGAAGTATGGGGAATGGAAGGTAGGCAGGCTCAGGTAAATCATAAGGTGTTTGTGCATGTTTGAGGATGTAAACAACGCTTCTGATCAACGTGGACACATCATCATCATTGATGGCCTTGTTCCACTCACTGCTGAGTATAGGCCTAAGGAGACCATATACTGGGCCAGAATAATCTGGTTAACTATACGAATGTATCATCGATTCGAGAAGATGAAGTCTCGGAGGCGGACTATATTAAATATGGACGGCAGAGAAAACTGATCTATTCAGATTTCTTCGAATGCAGTAAGGGCTTTTTTTCAGTTTATACTGCGATCACCTGAATTGGCAGTGAATCTCATATGAATTTTATCATAAGGTAGTTTTTAAACGCAGTGAAATCTGTGTCTGAATAAATTCACGCTTTCTATTTTCCTAGCCCCAATTGGAGCCCAAGAGTTCAATAGATTACTTAACTTACAGAAGATTTAGAGCCACCTTAATGAAAAACCTGTTTACTTGGAGGAACATAAACCTTCCATTATTTTAGACTTTGTCTCGGAAAAACTTGACTTAAAAAAAGTCCAAACTTCCATTATACATAAGAATCAAAATCGAAAATACAAAACTGTTCCTTCTTAAAAATGCTTCGCCTCAACTGCGGAGCCCTAAATATACCGTAAGTACATTCTAGGCTAGATAAGGAACTTGTAGCATGCAGCCCCGGTACGGCACTAAAGCACGAAAGTTCCTAAGGGCCTGTTTAGCATAACAGCATAATTCGTATCTATTTTTGATATGCATATCCTGTGCACGAAACTTCCAGCACTTGAAGGTAAAGTGTATTTAGTTTGCATGTAGAGTAAACAGCACATTGGTGGTAGTCATTGCACTACAAAAAGCACCCTTACTGCGACGACGTAACAGCGCTGTCTATGTTAAATTGTTACCACTGATGTGCGGTTGCGAATAATTTTATTATGGGTAACGTTTTTGTTGGTTTTCCAGGAATATCGTTCCTTACTATTAGTAGATGGCATGAAGTATCTTCATCCTGTTCGTGCCCTTATACGAATTAATATCGGGTCGATACAGCATTTCAATTTGTTTCCACAAATGAAAATGTATAGACGTCATCATTAATTTCAGTCCGTATCATCTTTCACTCAAACTCATCAATCTTTTCTTTAGTCTGCGGCCTATCCTATAAGTCTTGCCAAGTTTCTTAATAGTCTTTCCACTGTAAAATCTCTTTAACAAATCATTGGACCTGAGCTTTGATAAAATATTATTTCTGACAAAGAGTTTTCTAAAGCACATAGGAACCGATTTGCCAGTAGTATCCAAGTTATAATCTGCAGGTGTTTCTACTACGCCAATACCAATGACGGGGCTTTGTTAAAATACAGTACGCAAGATAATATCATCCTTGCTTCAGACTACAATCGATCTTTACGAAACGCTCTTTTATAAAATTATTTGGCCTGAATTTGCGCATTTTTTGCAGCTGAGGAGTTCAGTGATATTTCATTCATCTGTGTACGATGTACCGTTGTGTGCAGCACCGCTAGGCTATCGCAATGTAGGCTCTGCATACTATAGATTATTCACCCCGGCACTACTCGCTTAGGTCATGCGCAATGAATCTGATTAAATGTTTTGGGCAACATCCAAATTTTTCGACTCAACGGACTCTCCACACGAATTGAAAATTCATCTGATTAACAAAAATTCTTCCCATCTTTCCTTTGTGCGAGGGAATTTTTCCGTGGCGTCTAAAAGGTGGGAGTTTATTCGGTGTTCTATCTTAATAAATTCAAGGACAACTGAGCCCCGAGAGGTCTGCACGTCTTTGTTATACCGTGAGAGAGACCGAGGTACACGAACCGTTTCCACAGCGATTTCATCTCGAGAAGAGCACAATACTTGAAAAAAAAATGTAAAAAGAATTCTGCAATAACAGTGCGTAATTGGATGACCTTATACGAGGGCAGACTGCTAGTCCCTCATGAAAACAATAAAATGACTATTAAAACCGCTACTAGGCCGAATTTATGACATCTATAAAGTTCAAATTAATGATCGACTCCGATGTACTACAGTGATAGGGGGCTATGAAATGTCCTGTAAGATCTGGCTTTAAGCAATAACTTGGTGAATGGTGTACCTACGCCTAGGGCTTAGCGGATAACATAAACACACATTAGGGGAGTTCGAAGCTAATTTGATTTTCATACAACTAGCCGAAGTTAGGAATAAGTACCGGTAGTGGGGTGAAGCTCAAAAATATACGATGTTATTACAGAGGCGTATTTAAAGATATGGCGCCCCGGGCCAGTTAGCTTTGCCGCCCCATTAATTTAAGAAAAAAAACTAGCACTCCGGGAGTGCCGGCAGAAGTGAAAACTTGATTATTAACGTTGAGCATGTTTGATATTTTGGAATGGTTAGGGAATAATTTTGCACCAATTGCTTTATCAGTATAAAAGTACTATCATTTATGGAAGTGCCCTTAGACTGCCTTAGTACGGGAACCAGTGTCGCCAAACTCATACACTTGCAAATTAAAATGAACATTCCAATACACAGAAAACGATAAAACATAGCAATGATGCAACTGTAATATTTTATTTATAAACAAATTACTGTCCTTGAAAAAGCACTAACTTATTATGTATAATTCTTATTTTCGATTGTGGTTCAAAACATTGTTTGGTACTATGGTGAATACGGGTTTCGAAGTAATGCATTGCGATTGATTTAATGAGGAGAGTTCTGTGATTCCCTATAAAACTGCTGACTGTCGAAATGGTCATTAATAAATATATTAATATTGGTACGTGTGCATTCCTTGTAACACGATAATATAAGTGTTGACATCACATTTTTCTCATTAAAAAATGAATTTCCTTTATGTGAACGCGCTCGAAATATCTTTTCTGCCAATTCACAGACTTTATTTAAGTCAGTAGAAGGATAAATAAGGCCTCCTTTGTCTCTTCTAGCAATGATTCCGTGATTTTTTTTTTTAATTTATTCATGACCATGGATACATGTCCTTCAGTCGTAATGATTCCGTGATACTTATCTGTGATCAAAGCCAAAAGACAATCCTCACATTTAATAACTTTCCTCAACTTTCTTGCAATAAAACCAGCAATATAGGTTATTATTTCTTTAGAATAAAGAGTAAGCCTAGAAGGATCTGTTAAATAATCATGATCTATGTTGATCATAGGATCACATCCTAAAGATTCATGCGGTAGCAGCAATCCACAAGTTTCTTATTTCGGGTTTATTCGGAAATCTGAAAATTTAATAAGATTTTTTATTATCTTTCATTTTTTGCGTCAGGTGAGTGCAGTTATACGAATTAAAATCGTATAATACGTGTGTTACTAACATAGATTTTAAGTAGTGCGTATTACTAATATCATATGAATCAAGGTCGGAAGAGTATTTTTTTATAGACATTGCATTATTCGGTATTACCCATATTAAAGGGTAAATTCCCCGTCAAAAAGTGGCAACACTGAATTTTGAGGTAAGATAATAAAATTATTGCAAAAATCACGATTATACGAGATTTATCCATTAAACGAATTAGTTGGTACATTACTGCGACTATTTTATGAGAAATAATAGGACACAAAGCGATTGAATACTTAAAAAGATCTAATACTTACGAGTGAAAGGACAGTCCAGCAATCTTCATCAAACTATCACTTTTACAGTTTATTACACTGCACCTTACCATTTTGCACAGTTGCACAAATGTACTGTTGTCGAATTAAGCTCGAAAAGATCATATAATGTGTATAATTTCGATGCAATTGTTAATAAACAAATTGGATGTCAATCTGGCACCGCCACAAACGTCAAACTTGTTGTGCACTGACAATGATGTGCTCAGCCGACACGCGATAAGGGACAGAAATATTTATACTCTGTCTCTTTTCTTTGCTAGTGACGTTTATATGTTCTTCTTTTTCTTGTGCGAATGCAAAGGAAGATATCCAGCAGTCTATAGAATACTCTGTCTACGGTTTTTTCTATTCCGTGTTTATCCCTAAAGCATTAGGTTCAAAGTTGATTGGAAACATTTAAAAATTTCTTTAAATGATTTTAAACCATAAAATGTTGAAGGTTAAGTTCAAAATCGTCTACTCTCCATCCGTCTTACGCTTTTTCCAAATTTCTTTAAATGATTTTAAACCATAAAATGTTGAAGGTTAAGTTCAAAATCGTCTACTCTCCATCCGTCTTACGCTTTTTCCAAATTTCTTTAAATGATTTTAAACCATAAAATGTTGAAGGTTAAGTTCAAAATCGTCTACTCTCCATCCGTCTTACGCTTTTTCCAAATTTCTTTAAATAATTTTAAACCATAAAATGTTGAAGGTTAAGTTCAAAATCGTCTACTATCCATCCGTCTTACGCTTTGTCACGTGTCCTGACGCGAGTGTCCTGACGCGAGTTTAAGATTTTATACCCATTACAGAACAATTTTTTTAAAGTGCTCAACGCCGCTAAAGAAGTTTTCACTTCAAAAACCTGTTATTGGTGTGAATTAATATATGAAAAAAAAAATGAACCATTTATTCACTATAATAGATAATAGACAGCAAATCTGCCGTGATTGCTGCAATCACTTGGATGTTTATTGTTTACAAAACATCATAACATAACATCACGCCTATATGCTCTGAGGGGTACGCAGATGTGCCAGTACACCCACATTTCGACAGTTAGATATGTTAAGTTCCATTTTATTGGGGATAAGCCTATTACCATGACATGCAAGGTTAGCGGTTCACTAATGTTTCACCAAAACTCCTTTGTCAATTTTTAATCGACTTCAAAAAAGGAGGAGGTTCTATGTTCGACTGTATGTATTTTTTACGTATGCTAACCGATTTCTCTGCCAATTGTGGACCAGTAAATAAAGTAATTTAACCACAAACCGCAAAGTTCCTAATCATTTATTAAACTATAACTAAGTACCGGTAGATAAGTTTTCACCGAGACAAATTAAAACATAGGTAATATTTCGTAAGGTACGAGTAGTCCTACCTTAATCATGAACACGGAAAAAACTAAGGCCATGACGAACGGGCACCAGAACCTATTTGCGTGAACAATAACACAATTGACTATGTAGACGAATAGGTTAAACAATCTCGCCCACAGACCTTACCTCCAAAGAAATTAATAGACGCATAGGAAATGCATGGAAACAATCCTACTGGAGTTTAAAAGAGATCATGAAAAACCCAGAAATGAGCATGGCTATTAAGCGTAATCTCACTCACTGCCACTCTGAATATTGATTTCAAGCTGGAACGAACCCGTTTGATGAAGTCTAGGCTCCATCCAAATATGCTCCAAACCATGCTAGGGTCTGAAGCGTTCCAGTCAGATCTGGAGAACCGATTCGCGGCCGTGGAAACCACAAATAACGTTGACCAGGCGCTCGAACAAATGGTGGAAATCCTCAGGGATAAGGGACGCGTTTTTGTCAAATGCGGCGTAAGGGCAGGAAGGAACTTTCGGAGGAGACTCTGGAGCTTATGACGGAACGACGTGAAAACCTACCCGTCAACTACACACACATAGAACAACACACACACATGACACATGTCATAGAACTACAGGCACTCAATAAAATTGGTACGACGCGTCCTTCGATGCTCCAACACACGCTCAATAGAAAAGCGATTGAGCAAAATCGGGGGTCGAAAGTGTTCGTCCAATCACTTGGGAGGAGCCACCTGACGAAGTTGACCAAATCTGGTGGGGATATCGTCGTTTCGAAGCCGGAGATTCTTTCGGAAGTCGAAAACTTCTACGGCCAGTTGTACGCATCGCATGCATCTCGACCTGATCCCGAAAATGAGGATTCCAGAGCCACCTTAACCCGCCATTTCACAGAAGACCTGCCAGAAGTCAGCCAAGACGAAATCGAGGCGGCTCTTAGACAGCTTAAGAATGGAAAAGCCCCGGCGAGGATGGGATAACGACTGAGCTCCTGAAAGCGGGAGGACTTCCTGTATTAAGGGAGCTTTTCAACTCGGTCCTGTTCTCTGGGAGAACTACAGAAGCGTGGAGAAGGAATGTGGTCGTTCTTTTCTTTAAAAAGGGGAACAAAACCCTACTAAAGAATTACAGACCCATTTCGCTCCTTAGCCACGTGTATAAGCTGTTCTCAAGAGTCGTCACGAATCGTCTAGCGCTAAGGCTCGACGACTTCCAGCCACCGGAGCAGGCCGGGTTTCGAGGAGGATATAGCACCATAGACCACATCCACACAGTGCGGCAGATCATACAGAAGTCCGAAGAGTATAATCGGCCGCTGTGTCTTGCATTTGTGGACTATGAGAAGGCTTTTGACTCTGTCGAAACCTAGTCAGTTCTGGAGTCTCTGCAGCGATGCCAAGTCGACTGGCGATACATCCAAGTGTTGAGAAATCTTTATGAGAACGCCACAATGACTGTCCAAACCCAAAACCAGCAAACGGAGAATATCCCATTGCGTCGGGGGGTAAGACAAGGGGACGTAATTTCCCCGAAATTGTTCACCAACGCACTGGAGGATGTGTTTAAGACGCTGGAATGGGAAGGACGTGGCATTAATATCAACGGCGAGTACATCTCAGACTTGAGATTTGCAGATGACATAGTCATTCTGCCTGAATCGCTGCACGACTTGCAGCAGATGCTGGATGGCCTAGTTCATTCTTCTATACGCATTGGTCTCAGGGTTAACTTGGACAAAACCCAGGTTATGTTTAACGAACACGTCACCCCAGGACCTAATGTTATCAATGGCGGTCCTCTCGAGGTTGTTCGAGAATATGTCTACCTCGGGCATACTCTGCAGTTTGGTAAGAGCAACTTGGAGAGGGAGGCTAATAGAAGAATTCAACTGCGCTGGGCAGCGTTTGGGAAGCTTTGCCGGGTCTTCTCGTCGCGTGTTCCACAGAGCCTAAAGACGTCTTCAATCGGTGCGTCCTGCCTGTTATGACTTACGGAGCCGAAACGTGGACACTGTTGGTACAGCTATGGAACGGGCTATGCTTGGAGTTTCTCTGAGGGATCGCATTCGGAACGAGGTGATTCGACAGAGAACCAGAGTTGTCGTCATAGCCCACAGAATAAGTAAGCTGAAGTGGCAATGGGCCGGTCATATTAGCCGTAGGACCGATGACCGTTGGGGTAGGCGTGTTCTTGAGTGGAGAACACGAATCGGCAAACGTAAGGTGGGACGCCCTCAGGCTCGGTGGAGTGACGATCTTCGCGGGGTGGCTGGTAGCAACTGGATGAGAGTAGCTGAGAAGCGAGTTGAATGGCGTGCGATTGAGGAGGCCTATGTCCAGCAGTGGACTGCTATAGGCTGATGATGATGATTAAGCGTAAACTATTCGACACTTGTATTTAGCCTGTCTTTACACATGGCTGTCAAACCTGGGCACTAAATAAATCCCATGTTAAGAAACTCGAAACATGTCAAAACGCTATGGAAAGGAGCATGATGGGGAAGAGACTTTCGAATAGATTAAGAACCACCAAATGCCACCAATACAAAGAAATGTACTACAACAAAGGAGGTCACGGTAACTATCAGAAAGCTCAAATGGAAATGGACAGGACATATCATGCCGTTTGTTTTAAATTAAATGTGAAATAAAATATAAGATAAAATATTTATTGTAGTTAAGCTTGAGAATAAAAGGCGCACAGAGAAGTCCGCGAGGGGCGGCTTCGCCGCCCCTCGCATCCTGCCGCCCCGGGCCATGGCCCCCTTGGCCCTATGGTAAATACGCCTCTGTGTTATTATATTTCCGTTCATCCCAATTGCTGTAATGTCACACGAGACAGTTATAAAGCCCCCGACGAATCTAATATTCGTAATGTACAAAATAATATAAACACAAATTTATGACAATCTAAAATGAAATCTTAATCTTACTTCAGAGGAACGTTTCGAAATAATTCTGTTTACCGAAAACATGAAATGCCTTAATTTAATTTACTTTGTCTTCGAACCGGGAATGGTATACCTAATCAAGTTAAGACCAAACTAAAGGAAACAAACATTGGATCCAGAAGTTTCACGTTTCCAACTTAGTATTAATACTCCGTAGTCTCGTGCAAGGCCATCGGCCGTTTGTTGTAATTATAGCGAACATGTGTTAGTCGCATTTCTGCTAACCGTAAGTAAAGCGCTAACCAAACGCACCAAGTCTGATGACCCGAATGCATTGTATCTATTAGTCATGCCGAAGCAAACTGCCACAATAGATCTCCCCAGATGAATAATGAATGGCAAAATGGAATTTCGGAGTACTGGGTAAGTGTGGAAGGCGTGGGCCGACAAGTATCGCCCACGTCTTGCCTTTTCTGGGCAACGTACGCTCGAACAAGCTTTCATTGCGTGCAGCAAAGAGACCACAAAAACAACCCGGTCGCACTGGGAACCTATACATATAGAAAGCAGTGTAGGTGGATAGAAACACGCTCGGTTTGATTGCATACAATTTCGCACATTGCGAAATCTAATATTGCTAATTATAATGATTGATTGATACAATACGAAGAAAGTTTTGTGTCTCACTAATCCGTTCTACAAAAATAGCCTTTGAAAGGAGCACTCAGCTAAAGGCGTTATCGATCGACCATAAAATCCTGAGGAAAAAACTATTGGAGCCACAACCGGTCAAATTAGATTGACCTAGCCGACAACCTAACTTCCCTTGTTTAAATCAAATCAGGAAAAGTACCGTTACTGCAATGAAGTTTTCCAACTGAAAAGGTGTTCAATTTGCCTTCCTTTTCAGTCGTTTTCCTGTTTTTCCATTTCCTCATTTCAATTACCAACCTTTTAATAAAATCTCGATTTTGCTGTTCTTTATAACCATTCCTTTAACTTGGAGCTGCATTGTGGGCTTTGTCTTATCGTAAGATGTTTAATGAACTACGCAGCAGATTGTCATAAGGACGTTTTGTCCTGGACATAAAAGGTAGGCAAAACGTTACTATGTCTTATCTTTTGATATACGTACGTTGACTGTAATAATGTAGTTGTTTACGTTCCGTCATGGACAAAGGTCAATATTTGCTTTAGGTGCGGCGTTGTGGGCCGAGGATTCCTTTCATTGTCATGTTAATGTGTCGGATATCAACCAAATAGGGGGCTGCGTCGAATCCGCACCACTTCTTTCACAAATGAACAAAGTTCCGCCCCGTAACGGCCCATTAAGCGGCTTGCTTCGAGATATTACACCGCCGTTGTATCGTATTGGAATTTACCTCCGCCACTTGGGGCTATTGCTCTTCTCTACCCGCTTCCTGCGCTTTTAATCAACGCCACCCTCTGAGATTTGGGACCTCTTAGTGTCAATTTAATAACATTTTAAATTGAGCGTCAAATTTAAACATCGAAGTATATTTTTGGCAACAGCTTTTTACAGTTACGTCGACGGCAGTCAATTTAATAAAGTCTATTGTTGGGAGGATTTTTTCGGCAGTTTAATTAAGCTCTGGTTTGTTTACACCAGCCGTTCACCGCTTCTAATGCGGTCAGGACAATAGAGAAAAGAAAATATTACATTTTCATGGACGATTAAACGGGAACAATGGAGAGTGTGGTACCAGTGAACGATGTGGTCACTACACTGCTTTTAGTGGAGTTTAATAAGTCGTAAAAGGCTGCCGTTTCAGCCGTTTTAAGTTCATTAGGGACAATTAAACGTAAACTAAAACAAAGCCTTTCTATGTAAACAAAGGAGTACGTATCCTTCGTACAAACGCCGGAACACATAACAAGTTTCTTTACATGTCGACAACGGAACAATTTACATACGACGCCGGTCGTTTACGTGCACAGACCTAGCCGTCTTCGCCGTCCCCTAAAAGGGCAGGCATTTCAAAGTTCAAAATATGGCATAAACTCGTTATGTAGGAAGAGATGAAGAGTTGCGCATGAGTCATCGCAACGGTTGCAATGTCCTTGCCAACCAACCGTCGTTGGTCGTTTGACCAGAGGATGACACACACCCACGAAAAATAACTTTCGTACTGGCGCGGCCGCCGGCCGGTAAATTGAAACTTGTTTAACGGCTACAATGATGACAAATTGCGAATGTTGTCGAGCACAAATTGCTGAAGGTTATTAAAAATATTAACCGACTTACAATTAACCACTTAGCGGAGAGCGTTGAACTTCTAGATTGTAAATACATACTGGGTCTGATTTATAGGTGTTTCCAGACACAAATAATAAAGGAATGATTTATTGTGCAATGTTAATAATCTAATAAGAGAAACGATACGTGCGGTCTTATTATTTCAAAGTCTGATAAATTACAACATAAAAGCTTTAATATGATTTACCATGTAAAATATTCATTTCAGCGCGGAAGAAAACGATAGCTAGTAGGTTTCTGCCCACTTTTTTTGGAGTCTGGCTGAAAATAGGTCATCCTACGCCTCTCGGGAATATTAAAACAGATTGTTATCCCAAAATCCTAAGGGATTATTACAAAACAAATGAGCAGCTGCTCTCAAAAACTGGTTTTATTAGAAGCTCAACGCAATTACGTGCGCCTTGCAGTTGCAGTCAACTGCCAATTCTGACCGTTGACTGTTTCTTTGTAATTGTGAATGGCAAAGATTACCACGTGGAGAAGATGAGAAGAAGTCTCCCCATAGTGCTTCTAAAACAAGCCATAGATAGTAGTATTGTGCGGAGGCAACTCTGCCGGTCTGTCTGTTTACCTTCATCTACATCTGAACGGCTAAACCAATTTTAGGTAGATTATATCCTCGGTTAGGACAACGGATATTTTTTATCCCTGTCGTACGTTCCCGTGGGACTATTTCTGACCTCCACGCGGATGAGGTCGCGGGCAAGGGCTAGTAGAATAGAAATTACGACTACAGTGTGCGATGCAAAAACACCGACAAACAGCTGACACAGATGGCCAATGTAATAATACATATTCATTCGAAATAATCAATCTGCCGATATTTTTGTTTATGATAGAAAAAAAAAAACAGAATATATGAGTAGGCCAGGAGGATAATGGAATACATAATTAAAAAGGTATTAAAAATGTATTGAGTTGATATTCACCCGGGCGTGTTCGGCGGGATTCGGCGGGTGAATCATAATAGTCATAAAAGTTTTTATCAATCGAATAAAACATCGAAAAATAGGTAGACTACTAAAATTTTAATATGAAATCGACTTAATAAGTAAGTTATAAGGCGGTAACTACCTACCTGGATTATGGTAAATAATGGCTACGACAAAACGAAGTACCTATCATTGAAGCTTTAAAAACATCTCTTTAATCATTATAGGTAGGTTGCTATGTTAGCCTAAACGGCGTAGACGACTCTCTGACCAATATATGGCCCAGACCAGCCATCTGGAGATAGCCGCCAATTCATCATCATCAGATGATCGGCGACCATCTGATTATCGAGCAAAGAATGTAATCGTTTGAAACGAACAATCATGGGTGAATCAACCTAGGGACAACTAGTTAGTAAATAATTTAATTATCTTTGAAATAAATATTACCTAGGGACATGTAAACCTTCATTAATTATGTTGAGGTAAGTCGGCTAATCTTTCGGCGTTGCCTTACTTAATTAACAACAAGACATAGGTACCTAAATATCAAGATATTTTTTTTAACTGTCCTTTCATCGTGCATTTTTTTTTTTTGTAAAAAGGGCCTGCAGTCCTGCTGGAATAGTTGTAGTTAAAGGTAACTTTATGACGTTAAAATGTTATTTATGATTTGGAAATAGCATGGGGTTAGTGTTTTTTTTTTCATCAAATACCTACCTACTAGGTCCTACACCGTACTTTGTGTACTAGACCAGCGGTCACTCAGCGGTGTCATCGCTCGGAGTAAACTAGTATTTATATAAATAACTAAAATTTTAATTTACCATAATATTAAGTAGAAAGTTGGTAAATAATTTTAAAAAAAAATGAGCAACAACAAAGTACCAACGGCATTGACAAAAAGTCAACAATATGTAGATACTGTAGAGTAGATACCTAAGTTAGGCAATAGTGAGCAGGAATATTCCAAGGATTCCAACAAAAATCAAACAGTATTCTATAATAAATACTACTTACGTTTAGCGGCTTCAACTTCCATGGTTGTCTTTGTTTGAACTGGTAGACGTTGGATTACAAAGGATTCACACGTCCGCTGCTCACAAAGGACGAACAAGTTTTAATTCAGGTTATGTTCGACACAAAATCTTTATAACTCTTAACACCGTTAAAACAGTTATTTTGAATTATATTTGAAGTAAAGAAATACAGGATATGAGTTACTGGCAGACTATTTCTTACAAGAATGAAGTTTTCTTAGATTGTTTGACAAACTGTTCGATGCAACTATCTGATTGGCTAAATTCAAATCTAGCGCTTTCACGTTCGATTCATCGACCAATGATCTAGGAAGCTGCGTTCCAAAAATCAAGATGTTGCAAGTCGAAAAATAAGAACTCCTTTTATCCTTTCTCTAATCTCGTTTATTTGGCTGAAATATTGATAAATATTCTTAGCATATGCTATAGAGATGAAAATAAAATAACAGAAATTGATAATGCGCAGAAACTTGTGAATTTCACTTAGATCAGCGACATCTATTGCAATATTCTACAAAACATTTGTCACAGTTAAACACAGCGCCATCTATTAAAACTCGATGACACTAAGTTCTGTAAGGTCAACACTTCTTTGTTGCTTGTACACTACACAGGGGTGAGCAGGACTACAAATGTAGTTGTACCGGTATTTTAGCCCGGTCTGTTTTGTTTGTTGACAGGGTAGGTAATAAAATAAACCATCACAATTTTGGTATTCTTATATAATTGAATAAATTAACAGTTCACTATACTCACTATTACATGAACAAATAAATACAATAATAAAATATTTGTATAATAATTATGTAAAATACATATTTCCTACTATGCATGGACAGAAATATAAACGCTGTAAATGCCGTCACATAGCTATTTTTATTAAGGTATGATTACACTTTGATTAACGGGATGTGAGTTAATAGTAGAGGTTATATGCACATAACACGCAATCTATTACCGTCAGGGATATCAATTGTCAAGCTAATGTCGTCCCTACGTTTATTTGCCGTGTTTTAGCCATTTCATACATCAGAATGATACTGATTTGTATATAAGGACTCATCATCCGCCTAGCCTTTTCCCAACTATGTTGGAGTCGGCTTTCAGTCTAACCGGATGCAGCTGAATACCAGTATTTTACATGGAGCGACTGCTTGTCTGACCTCCGCAACCCAGTTAGTACTGGGTAATACGGTACCCATTGGTAAGACTGGTTGTCAGACTTTTGGGCCACTTGTAACAAGTTTCAAAGATCTACAAATGACAGCAGAGACGAACGACTTAACGTGCTTTACGAGGCACTCCGGAGAAAACTCGCTATGTAATAGTCGGTCACCCATCCACAGACCAACCTAGGCAAGCGTGGCTTAACCTGAAGATTGATCTGAGCGGCGGTTTTTTGGATATAAGGACTATTAATTTAAATTGGTAGTGAATTTGTTTAACAATTAATACTCCTGTCTTTACACACTTTCACAGTATTCTCAGTAATCAAATAGTAAGCGGACCTTTTTTGCAATAAATATATTAATAATATCTACAATACATTTAACTATTCGTATAATAAATCCTGTAAAAATTTTGTGTAATTTCAAAAGTATGTGATAATAAAGAGCTTTGTAAAAAGTCATATATAGTTCATTAAGTAGTTATTAAAAGTTTTTGTCATAAAATAGCAATTAAAAAGGTAGAAACTAAAACTAATTAAAAATGGACTTGGCCACATTGTTTCGTTGAATTAGCGACTAAAAATACTTTCTGCAAGTTCTAGAGAAAAATAGAATAGGCGTTATTAAAACAGTGTTAAACTATCTAGCGAAACTCGGTAGAAGCGATCGTTGACCCCAAAGAAAAAACATCAAATCAGTTTCGCATTATCGTGTTAACATCTCAAGCTCAGCAGTCGCGATTGCGACTTCTAGACCAACGAGGCAGTTCTTTGGGAGTTTCTATAGTTAATTTAATTTGACTGTGTATTGAGTATCAAAGTCTAGGTAATCTGAATACTACCTGAGGACAATTTTGAGAGTACAAACGGCTGCACTGACATAAGCTTGGCAAAAACGCGTATCCATTTTTTTAAAGAACTAACCATAAACATAATGCATATTTAAAATATAAATTATACTATAATACAATTTTTATGACATCATAAGTTTTAAAAATAAAAACTTAGTAATGTACCTAATTATTGTAATCGACCCTAGAGAATGAAATATTTTGGCAGATTTTTACATCACTGTTTTATAAAGTAGTTTTAAAAATAATTTAATAAATTAATTTTTAAAATTGTCACAAATCTCAAAGATCATTGAATTAGGACTCCAAAAAATCTAGAAAAATGTATGGCTTGAGAGAGCTAATATTGACTAACTTATCAATAGTGTAACATAAGGGACCGTGAGCATGCTGCAGGATTTTCTAGTTTCAATGCTGAGCAGAACATTGAAAATCCCTTATGTGCTCAATGTGTCTTACGGAAATTCATATTTCAACTGTTGTTATAATAATATAGAAGTCAGTTCATTATACTATATTTGAGCTACGAGATGTCGCCCACTCAAAAAGATAGGCATCCTTTGTGAATCGGTGTATTAGTAATCTCAAACCTAATAACAAAACTGTTTTTTCCTCTGATCAGCTGTCAGGATCGCGACCTCTCTTAGCAAAGTAAATTATACAAAACGTTAATTAGACATGTCAATTTTGTTACATTTACATGTTTAAATTTAGTGATTATGTCATTTAAGCAAGAACATTCAATTACTCATAAATTAGTACAGAACAATGCCGAAAACATTGATAAATGCGAATTCACATTACCTACAAAGAATTTAAGCGTAAACCGTATTGTGAGACTTCTTCAAATAGGTAGGTACAAATACAGTACAATCTCTAGTGTGATTATAAAAGTAAAAATATTGCCTAGTGTTACTAATGGAAATTATTGAGTATTATTCTAATAAATTAAAAACAACAAGTACGCATGGCATACCAAACAAGAACTTAATAGTAAAATGGAACAACTCGATGGGGCTAATCGCAAAGATATTCTTTTTACGTTTAAAAGGCAGTATTCCATTTTTCCAGCCAGGTTTTACAATATTACAACAACAATTTATTTATTTCGAAAATATTAAATCACTATGGTCATTTATCAAAAAGTGGTATACAAACTGTGCCTTTTTCTTATCTATGACTTGTTTGTTTATCCTTGATTGCGGTTCCTGTGTGTTGTTCGGATTATCCCTAAGGAAAATGGCGCCGAACAAGGTCGACAGCGTTTTCGAGTCCAGTCCATTTTCAGCACTGTGCTGTAATGCCTCTTGTAAAAACTCACACAAGTACAAGAAAACATTCTTTCTGAACTCTGGCAACTCCATTATTATTTGCTTGCATTGCAAGTAGTTGGCTGATGCCCTTAAGCATACTGACTGAAGATTGTAAGGAATGATGGGATCTGCTGTACTTTCTAGAAGCAGTAACAATGCCTCTGCTACAGAATGGATACTTCCTGGGATTGGGTCTATAGAGCCACTGTCTAGCCAATCTCTGATCTGTAGAATTTCTGAATGGAAGCCTGGTTGCTCAAACAAGTTGGGTTCTTTCAAGCCATGCAGATAAATATGGTCAACTAAGAACCAAATCTCTTTGGGTATAGAGTAAGTGGACTGGTTAGATACACAGGTATCTCTCTTATTCTCAAGCTCAATTAGTTTCCCTACAGGCACCTCTTTGATTGGCATGGTGAGGTTCACTAAAACCTCTATTGAGCATCCAAAACAACTTCTTTGGTATGTCCCATTTATTGTTATAAAAATATCTTTGCCTCCATACAAATGTAGTACAAGAATATCATAGAGTTTGTCTGTTCCAGCATTCATCTTGCAAGCAGATGTCTTATTTATAAGCACCTTGAGTTGAATTTCGCAGGTTTCTTCAGCACAAATACATTTCTTGTAAGGTTCAACTATCAGCCATTCTTTGCAGAAGCTAGTTTCATCTAATTTCTTTATGAACTCAAACTCCACAGGCAGCTTCCCTGTATTCTTTATAGTTATTGTTCGAACTTGAAGTTCTAAGTACCGTACCGTTTCAAAATCTATTTCAGTTCTATCAACTTTAACTTGAGGGATCAATTCATTTTCCATTTTATCCAATTGCTTGATGACTTCTTCATATACTTTCCTGTATTTCTCTTCATCTATTATTTTAATTGAGGAGTTGAATATGGCTGATACAGGTTTGTGGTCACTGATGTTCAATGATGGATGGCTTCTGTAACCCAGCTGTATGATATTCTGTCCTCTCCAGAATATTCTGTCACACCATGCGGGTGCTCTGTTCTTCTCACTGGAATCCCAGTTGTCGGTACCAGGGTCATATTTGTATGTGGGTTTGAAATTGATTTCTCCTTCTATGTATCCAGCAAAGACATTATTTATTTTATGCTGTTGCTTCAGTTGGTCCTTCTCTAGAACTGGCACAAAATTATTTTCATTGCATAACTTTTTAACTGTAGTAGGATCTAATTCTGTGATGCGGTAATTCAGGTCCCCAAGCCAGTACACCTGGTCATGGTCTTTTATAGCTTTGGGAAGCTGGTTCGGCTGCACAAACCGAGTTCTGCTACAAATATCTCTGAAATCTTGGTTTCTTCTCTCAAATTCCTCAACATGGGCTGCCAAGTGGGAGTTGACAAAGCACATTGAGGTGTTGTGGAGGTCAAATCTTATGGATACTCCTCCTTTATTGCCCATCTTCCCCATGATCCCTGTACCCACAGTGTCACACACAACATTATGTACATGAGAGAAGTGTTTGGCTTTAATAAGTACTATCAGCATCATGCCAACCAGCCTCACCTTTTCCACCTTCACATACTTAGCTCTCTTATCCACAAAATTCAGGACAGCAGTGTACCACTCATCTTCTCTGAAAGTTTGGTCAAACAGAAATGTCTCCTTAGACAGGTCCAACTCTTGGAAACCAACAGCATAAATGTCAGGGGGCTCTCTGTCTACACTCAGCCACCCCTTGAGAGGAATCACAGGAGATTTGTCATTAACATTCCATGTTCCACAGAATATAGAGAATTTCTTGGTAAAGGTGTATTCATGTTCCTTGTCAGACATTTTGTGTTTGATGAGGCTCTCTCTAATGGCAACTGGAGCTGAGGTCTGTGTGTGTGGGACTCCTCCGGGTAGCGCCATCGTGTGAGTTAGTATATCGTTATCAATTTTACCACTGTACTTCTTGAGCCAGACAAAATCGGGTGTAGTTGGCATTTTATTCACAGCTTCTATGCCTCTGAACAGGTCGTCGACAAAGTTGTCGACGCGTGGAGTCATCTGTATTTCAAACTTATACTTATTACTACGAGATTGCAGATTCAGGTACAGTATGGCCTCGGGATCGGAAGGTTTGTTGTCAATTTCACATTTAAAACTCTTATCTATCGGCAACACTATTTCTATGGATAAATCCGTGAAGGACTTTGGCGGGTAACATGACGTAAACAAGCAGAATACTGCCTTTTCATCACCAAACTCAACAATTGCTAAGAGCCGTTCCTTTTTTACCCATTCGGGATGTAATACCTTGGCGTCACACAGGAAAGCTGTGACCCGTTCGCTCGATAGGAATTTTTCCTGTACCACAGATTTTATCTCGTCGTGATTCATGGTGTTTCAGGGTTTATATCGTTCCACTTTTCACATTACATCGATATTGAAGTTCATGCAAATTCGATACATTGACAGCTCTGCAAATAATTTTGTGTTTGACGTTGACAGTTAAACACATTGTACATTTTCGTTCAGCAAAGTGAAAATGGTCTAAGAAAGAATAGTAAACTCAATAGAAAATAATACTTTCTTTTCGTATAAAAATATTTTTTAGAATGTCTATATATGTTTTCAATTTATGGTTTTCCTTATAAAACGTAACAAGTACTTCGTATTGTAAAATATTGGAAATCGTTTTATTAATTTTGTAATTTGTTATTAATTAAGTATTTCTAAACGACAATTACGAAGTCATCAGAGTCAACTAGTCCGGTTTACGAGGATAGTTTTGAGAAAACTGTGAGAAACATAAAGTGTTGGGAGTTTAAATAAAATTATCTATCTCCAAAATCAAGTGATGCCTATGAAAACAAAGTTAAATAAAAATCGTCATTAACTGTACAAATAGAAAATCAATAACTTTCGACTGATGAAGTGGCCAACTTAAACCGAAACGACATTCACAAATGCTCACTTCCATCAATCAAGCGAGAAGAGTGATTATTTTGGTAAAATAGTTTGTTTTGTTTTTATTCGTAATTTCTCACATTTCTCGGCCTCGATTGGGTAATCCTGGCTTAGTAAGCGTTGAATTACATAATCAACAAAATAAAAAGTTTAAGAATATGGCGGGAGTGCCTAGTGATTGGCAATTAGGATGCGTTGAGGTGAAGCAAAGAGGTGAATACCTCCTGAAGTCAGGGCAATGGTCTGATTGCACCTTCTTGGTGGGTGCTGAGCCAGACCAAGTGGTTATAGCTGGCCACAAGCTGGTCCTGGCGATGGCGTCACCAGTTTTCGAGGCTATGTTTTACGGTGGTATGGCAGAGAGAAATGATCCTATCCCTATATTGGATGTACAGCCCGAAGCTTTCAGGGCTCTATTAGAGTGAGTATGTAACATAGAATGAGTATTATAGACACAACAGTTTAAGACTATATCAGATCCTAGGTACCAATGGAATGGACGATTTGTTTTGATACGGAAATAGTGAAGCACTTATATACAATTAATCTTGAATCAAAGAATAACAGCCTATAATATTTGTCAATGTAAACTGACTAACAAATTTTACTAACTTTTATATGAGGCCCCAACTTCTACCTAATACTTGACAACCAATAAAAATCAGCATTATATTAGATGGTTATTCAAATTACATGTTTAATTTTACAGGTATATTTATACAGACAATATAAACATCAGCTCATTTGACAAAGCGTGTGAGTTATGCTATGGAGCCAAGAAGTACATGCTGCCGCACCTGGTGAAGGAATGCACGAGGTATCTGTGGTCCGACCTGTATCCTAGGAATGCCTGCCGAGCCTATGAGTTTGCAAGGCTGTTTGAGGAGAATGTGCTCATGGATAAGTGCATACAGGTATACTATACTAACCTTTTTTATGGTGCATCAACAATATATATATATATTTTTTCATAATAACAGTTCATTGCATTCAAATTTTGAAACTATACACTGTATAGTATTGAAAGTATTATTTACCCCTGTATTCTTTTTAAAAACACTTTTGTACAACAGTTCAATAATCCTGATATTTGAACTAATAAAGTATATTCTTTATATCTAATTTCAGAATTCAATTTCTCTCTACGCCTAGGAAAATGTTAAGTTATCTATGCATTTATGCAATTTCAGATAATCAGCACAAACACGAAAGAGGTTTTAACCGACAGCAGTTTTGAGGATGTAGAACTGAACACTGTCATCACAGTCTTCTCCTTAGATCATTTGAATGTGGACAGTGAACTGGACCTGTTTGAGGCTGCGGTGAGATACGCCAAGGCCCAGGATAAGAGGACTTCAGAGAGGAGTGTGTCTCCACCTTCGGAGAATGGACCCCCTAATCAGAAGAGGTCCAAGAGCCCTGGACCTTCCACATCTAAAGATAAAGTATGTATGAATTGTTCAAACAATTTTTGATCAAAGTGTAAACAAACGCATGTTCAGGTTAGATTCAATCAATCACTCGTATTAATTTTATTTAGGTTGGAGTTTATATTTCAATAAATTGTAATTTAAAAATTTAAAATAATTATTTGGTGATTTATCATAAGAATAAATATTTAAACTGCAGCAGTCAATTAGTGGCACTGGTACTATAATTTGGTCATCACAGGTACATTTTCTGACTCATTTGTTTAAATTATCAAATACTTTTAAAATTGAGTGCTTATAAAAACTAAAACTACTTACAAAAATGGTTAAATTCTTAGCAAAGACTAGCTAATTGCCAATGCTAATAATAATTATGAAAAGCAGTGACCGTCAGATTGGACTGAGTATTTCGTAATTTCTAGACTGTAGAAACGAGGTTGTCTTACACAATATTTCGTACGTCTTACTAACATAGGACATTGCTTGTTTCAATTACTATTAGCTAACTCTAAATTAGTTACAAATTACAATTCGTTAATTACTGTTGGTTGATGATGAAACTGAAAATATTCATTTTTGTTGGCAATTGCGAACAGTTTGGTGTCTAAGTCAATCCAACACACACACACAAAAAACTAATTCTAGTAGCTGCGCTAGCCAACAAATGTTTATTCAGCGAAAGAATGTTCGTTGCGTAACACGGCAACGAATGTTTGCAAAACAAATTGACGATGAGAAAGCTTGAAAGCTCGGGTTGTACCAATATCAAAGATTGCGCATTTTCGCGCATTCTCGGGAATTCCCGTAGCTACAAATCCCTAGTGACTTGCAAATTGGGGATTCTTATTTCTGTTCCGCGGTAATTTAAACGGAGCCTTATGAGAATCAGCATTTTTTTAACATCAAAAATGACATAATACAGTCCCGCAAAACACAGGCTTTTTACCACTTTCTAAAGTTTTGGCTGGATCTATTAAGTTAGAAGAACTTATGACACTGCTCTTAACTACAGGTGGTGAATGTTGAAAGCAGTGCGGAGAACAGCCCTGAAGCCGTGATGGACACACAAAAGGCTAGTGATAGCTCCGACCAGCCCTTACCAGGACCGTCTGATGAAGGCAAGAAGAAGCCCGGTGAGCAGAGCAAGTCCAGTCACTTTTTCTTATTTTACTCAATTCATTTGACTTGTACATCCACTAATTTATACGCAACTAGCTTATGCTCGCGTGTAGTTCGGTAATGTCCCACGGCCCCATCATACTACCGGGATGAAAAGTGTTAATCCAGGTTATAAACTATCTGTGTGCCAAACATCCAAATCTGGTCAGTAGTTTATGCGTAAAAGAGTAACAACATCTATCCATCCTCACAAACTTTCGCATTTATAATATTAGTAGGATATAAATATAATATACTAGCTCATGCCCGCGGCTTCAATCGCGTAAGTTCGGTAACTGTCCCACGGGATCACACTACCGAGATAAAAAGTATCCTATGTGTTAATCCAGGTTATCCAAGTTATAAACTATCTGTGTGTCAAATTTCATTCAAATTCAGTCAGTAGTTTTTGCGTGAAAGAGTAACAAACATCCATCCATACTCACAAACTTTCGCATTTATAATATTAGTAGGATTATTAAGAAGCAGGATTTAACTTAGTTTCCATCATTCTAATTCTAAGATCAATTAATGAAACAAAACAAATACTAACTTTGGCATTATGTTCTGCCGATATATGATTTAAAATCGGAAGTCACGTAACTTTATTTATTTATTTATTTATTTAAGTGTGGAACTTTTAACACTTTACTTGATTGATTAAGTCAACAAAAAAAAACATAAATTCATATGTCCACCCATACAAATAGTGATTTACTAGTTTTCATCTTTTCCAGACCCGAAGACAGACAAACCAACAATACGCTCCGCTATCGAAAAGATTCGCTTCCTGACCCTCACGCCCCAGCAGTTCGCAGAAGGACCAGCCAGGTCCTCACTCCTCACGGAGTCTGAGGCCTTTGCCGTCCTCATGAACATACTGTCCAGCACCTCAGACGTGGCCATGCCTAGTGGCTTCTCAACCTGCAGGGTGCCAAGGAAACAGCTCATTGGGGATGGACCGTCCTCTAATGTAAGCAAATTTTGGAAAAATGGTTCAATGTCAGTACGTTATTAATTAATTTCGTTAATGACCATGCATGCATTATCATGGATTTTACATCACCCTTTTTTGTTGATTGAATAATTTGAAGTACCGTCAAACGGGGTGAATAGGAACGCAGAGGTGAATCGAAACAAAACTATGAAAGGGATTTTAACATTGAATTAATATGTTATGTTGCCAACAAGGTCTCTAAACAATTAAGTATAACTAAGTAAATAAAATAGAGTACTTTTTGGGAACATATCATAACATGATATGTTCCCAAAAAGTACTCTATTTTAAAGGGATTTTAACGTTGAATTGATATTATCAATTCAACGTTAAAATCCCTTTCAAAGTTTTGTTTCGATTCACCCCTGCGTTCGTATTCACCCCGTTTTACCCGGTACCAAGTCATTTGCCTCGATAAGAAGAAGAATTTTAAGGGTAATCTTCTCATCTGACTGTAAGTGGGTTGCTAGACTAGTCTTATGCAACCCACATGCCAGGCTTATGCCTAGCTAAGAGAATGTTGTTCATTTTTACACGCTACCGTAGCATGTGAAACTCAACAATTTTGTCCATGGGATCAATGCTGGTCCCATTCAGACCCTGATGTTCGATTTGATTTTCCCTTAAATATGACAACAACTTACTGTAGCGTAGAGCCTGTAGGATGTCTAGACATTATTTTTTATCATCTGTACCCAGCTTAGTCGCCAGATAAAGTAATTCTTCGTGTCCTCAGATGGCTACGCTTACCGTAGACACTCCAAGCCCGGTGATGTTGGAGCAAGTGTTCGGCGCGCCGTCCAGCTACCTGCCGCCCTACCCCAGACCCACGCGGCATGATGGTAAGCATACACACAAAGAACTTATTCTGGTGCCTGTTCAACTATTAACTCCAAATATTTCTCACTGTCCTTTGCGAAGACACACACATATTACGTACTTATCTAAACCAAATTCGTCGCGAAAATGTGTGTTATTTTTTTAAATAATTTTTTGATGTCTTGGGGAGCGTTCAAGTATTACGTAAAGCAATTTTTGAAGATTTTTGACCTCCCCCCCCCACCATGTAACGCGCCGTAACGTTTTTCCGTACCCCCCCTCCCCCTCCCAAAATTTTACGTAACATCCAAAGTGACCACAACTAGTCGAATTTGAAAAAAAAACCGTAAGAACAAAATAAAATTAAATTCAATTAAATATATTATAATAAGCTAGCAGGGTTATGTTGCTGCGATAGCGGTGCCACTGACCGTTTCGGCCGTGGGCCGCGCGCCGCTGCTGCGTGCCGCTACTAACTTGTGCTACGTGTACAATACAATCGAGGGATTCCCCATAAGGCATAAACGAAAAGGGTTGCCAACTTGGGCGATTTTAATTCCCTAGTTTTTTTATTTAAATAAAAAACAATGTTACGTAACGCGTTCTTGGATCCCCCCTCCCGCCCCTGTAACATAAGACCCCCCTCCCCCAAATTGCGTTACGTAATACTTGAACGCCCCCTTGTACGCACGACGACTAATCATAAACATAACATCACACTTCGTAATCCCCGAAGGGATAGGCAGAGGTGTACCTAACAGTACACCCACATTTCGCCAGTTATGCTTAGTTAGATCCCAAGTAATACGGGGCGAGCCTATTGATCATCAGCTGTACACAAACTCAAGACTCCGTGGCTGCTACTGAGATATTCCTGATGGAAAAACCCAATTTTTAATTTAATTCCTGGATCGGGCAGTGTGCCCGACCCAGGAATCGAACCCAGATACTCATGCTCTGCTATTGAGCCACCAATCATCAAAGCAAATCAACCTGTACATAACCAGTTTATGTGGATCTCTCATTGTACGGGAAATGTATACAAAACGAGATCATGTTATACTGGAAATGTATGGCTTGATGTGTCGCCGTGTGTACAGTTAGTGCTCTGCATTTATATCTGACCTCTCTTACAGAGAAGAAGATGAGAAGAGGGGTCAAGTTAATGCAGGGTACTAATTGGACTAACTTCGGTAACTCCATCATCATCTGCCTAGCCTTTTCCCAACTCTGTTGGGGTCGGCTTCCAGTCTAACCGGATGCAGCTGAATACCAGTATTTTACATGGAGCGACTGCCTATCTGACCACCTATTTGTGGGAAAGAGATGGCGCTAGACGACCTGTATAGCTCTGTCTCTTTCCCACACTGGAATTTCTCCTGCTTTAAGACGTCATAGTAACACCCCTGGTCTGTCTTACTCTGCAGTCGGTGTCCGCCACTCCTCCATCGTCCACAACTCGAACCACTCTGGCCTGGGCGTCGATCACATGGACAGACACAGCAACGACTACAACAAGATATACTGCCAGAGACCCATCATCCAGCACACCGACTGCCTCAACACCTCCGTGTTGGACTGTTCCGTCACCTTCATGGTGGATAAGAATATCTGTCTGCTAGGAGTGCAGGTGAGACACAAGATTTACACACAGAGACACGTCACAACAAGATTTTTTGAGGATTAGGTCTGTTCCCGTTGTGAAATGAAGCGCTCGTTATGGTTTTACATCTATATTGAAACTAATTTACAGACTACAGAGTTTTTGGGTTACACCGCCATGGCCATGGCGGGGGACTACATGGGGGGGTACTGGATGGTGGATGTGAGGTGAAAAGGAATGAATCTATACAGTACAAGGCACAGATATAGATAGACATAGATAACGCAAAAGCAACTACTTCGCGTGCCCAGCTTATGATGCAGAATCATAAGCGGCCACTTTCGCGCTCAGTCGCATCGGTGTGGCCGCGCTAGTCGGACGTCAGTTAAAAAACTTAAAATGGTTAATTGTACTGTTATAAATTGTAAAAACAGTTCAAATCTGGTGAGAAAAAATAAAGTAAACGTTTCCTTCCTTCGGTCAGTCATTTTGTGATTAATATTATGCGTAATTAATTTTAAAATCAATTATTTTGAATCTAATACGCACAGTAATATCTGGTAATACTAAATTTGAGAAAAACATAGGTCGTCAAAAGTAAGATGCATATTCGTATTACATTGCCGCTTTTACTTGGAGCGGTTGATGCGATGTTTTCTTTTAACAGATGATGGATATCGAAACAAGTGATACTATCGTATATCGCTTCGGTTTCGTAGTACAGGCGCTTTTATCATTTTTCTGTCCATTTTAGCGATTGTTGCTGTTCATGCTATGCAACACCAATCGATTCTCAAGAATCGATTTTGGAAACAGAGGAATGATTTTGTATTTTATAGGTACTTAATATATAGACAATTTTAATAAATAATCGTAATGTTTCGTGATTATTTTAGTTTTCCACATGAACCCAATTTGAAAGAAAAATGGATTGAGGCGACGACGCGAAATAAAGATTGGTTCCCAACAAAGCATAGCACTATATGTTCAATACATTTTGAGGAAGCAAGCTTTGTTGAAGGGTAAAAGCAACGAATATTGACAAAAGAAGCATATCCGACTATTGATCTACTGAAGATCATTAGTATCATAACTGATGAAGTTAGTTAATTGATTAGTCTATGTACTTTCGAGGTTTTTATTATAAGTGTGAATAGAATAGAATAGAATAGTCAAAGTGAGTGAGTGAGCGTGTGTGAGTGAGTGGTGTGTGTGTGTGTGTGAGTGCGAGTGAGTGTGTGTGTGTGTGTGTGTGTGAGTGTGTGTGTGTGTTGTGTAAAGTCTTAAATGTTGAATTTTCTTGTACTTGTATTACAGAATATAGATCCAAAATTTACGCCAGAAAAAGCTTCGTTATTGCCAAGAAAGAGGAAAATTGAAAAGGTACTTTATTGTTATATATTTTTATAGGTGATTTATTTTATTACATACAATACAGGACAGTAATAAAAATAACAAAATGTAAAGTAGTGTACAAATGTATGTTTTCGTAACTGGCCTGTAAACATTTCAGGGAGATCTGTGTTCAGCAATTAAGGTTTTTAACCTCACTGCCTACTAAGATGATTAGGTATTTTTTTTTCTCTGTTTATCTCATTCCTCTGTATATCTCATTCCTCTGTCTGTCTCATTACTCTGTCTCAAAATCGATTAATAAATCGATTTAAACAATCCTAATAATTCTTTACCGTACGCAATTACTCAATAAATATTTATTGAGTAATTGTGTACAGTAAAAAATACTATTATTCGTACAGTAATTGAGAAATGGTATATACAAAGGCGAACTTTATTCAAAATTGAGTTTTCACCCAGCAAATCTTTGAGTGAGAGAAAGAGATGAAAAAGGGTAGAATCCCGTTGCTCTTTGTAAACACTAGAATTACATTGAATATAAGGTGTTTCAATCGAATATTATTTTACGTGTTTATACTGATAAAGTTACTTGAAATTATGGCAAATGTATCCAAAAACTAGCACGTTGACGGAACGCGAGCGCTCGAGCACGCATCCTCTCCCTACGAACACTCTCAACGTAATGCTGGGCTGGGTGAGCGCTGGCGCTAGGCGGGGTGTGGGGCGAGACGGGTGAAGCACGCGGCTAATCTTTAAATCGATTTGATTTTCCCATCACTAAATAGTGCTTGTGACGTCATAGTAGGTAGTCAAAAAATGGCACGCTTGGTTTTCATACAGATCGTGATACTTGCGTTATCTATGTCTATCTATATCTGTGGTACAAGGCTTTTATAGCCGCTTCGAATGAATGTATGGTAAAAGAATGAACGTAGCACCGCCAGGCGAGCGCGGCGGCCGATAGACGAACTTCATGATGTCTTCCACTCAGCTACAGAGGTCGGCACCGCTGCGGTCACGCACCGAGTGCAGGGCCTCGTCGGTAGGTGGCGCTAGCGGTAGGCGTGAACATAATTTCATAAAAATTATCTTCAATATCAACATGGACTAGCCAATTTATAAGTGGAAACACTCTCCACTACACTTTCGTAGTCCTCAATCCGTGGCACAGGGTGTTTCTTAAGTCTTTAATTAATGTACATGACTACTGACAAATGTGTGCACTGACTAGACTGGCCCATTCAAATCGGTGTGGTTCGTTCCTCAAATGACCAGCTTAGCGCGTGATCCTCATATTACTTTACCAAAATGATGTCTAGATGTTTAAAAGAGACTGCGAGTTTGTTACTATATTTCTACTCTGAGTAATCTGATCTAGGTACTGTCTGAGCTGAGCCCAAGTAGTTTAAAAACATGTTTTTTTTTCAATTTTTTATTTAACTTGCAATGTTTGTATGTTTGTTGATTTAGGTCAAATCTTGCAACTGAATTTTAAAACAGTTATCCACAACCGATTGAGCTGAAATTTTGCATACACGTTTAGTTTGGATGACAATGCATGGTTAGCTGAGTAAGTGACGTCGACGATGGCGGACTAGTTATTTATTAAAGCACCTTTATGATATGGATATCAATTAAAAGGGTTTGATGAGAGAATAAGAAAAAAAAAATGACTTCACCTATATTAAAAACTTGTTTTTAAAAAAAAACTTTTTTTATTATAAGGTTGTGCCGTATAAAAAGGGTGTTATAAAACCGATTTATAAAAATAAATATAATTCGTCGCTGCATTTTTGTGTGAAATAGTGTCGTTTTACCATCTGTGGTCATCACTGGCAGCCTTGTTCTACCACTGCGGTTCCCAGGTGCCGACGCAAGCGCCGAGCGAGGAGTCGGGCGTGTCGTGCGCGGTGGGCGGGTCGTACTGCGAGCTGCTGTACGCGCACCTGCTGGACGCGGACGGCGCGCGCCTCACCTACACGCACTACACCAACCGCGTGCCCTTCCGCCACCTGCTCGACATCATGTTCAACCGCCCCGTCTATATACAGCGGAACAAGGTGAGGGAACGTGCTGCATCATTATATGTACAGTATACAGGCTGAATTTTCCAAGTCGACGTGGATTGCCAAATCCGAAACTTTAAGGAATAGCGACAAATACTCAAAGGAGTCTCGGGGCCGATTTTGATAAAAACTAAAACTGCATCATTGGTTTTTTGAAACATCAATATTTCTAACCAGGAATAAAACCCGTTGATTTTGGAAAAAAAACACACAATGTATTATTACACCATTCGATAGCGTCGCTAGTACTGACTTGGCAAACTAAAGAAGGGAGCTTTTCGTAACAGGATACATTTTTGCTGTCCTTCACTTCATTATTGTGATTCCCCGACACAACGACGCTTGAAGAGCTACGATGCTACAGGCACACACACAGATGCACGCGTTATACTTATAATACTCCTCTTTCTGGTCGGGGGTTCAATATCCATATGGATAACACCTTGCTCGACCTGTGAAACATATCCAGGACCCTGGGCAATCACATGAGGATAGGAAATGTTTTTTTATAACCGACTTCATTTTTGAAGCCTAATGGGCTTAGAATCTTAGAATCATGTGTAAGATACACCCTATAGATACCCTTTTACCTAAACCTAAATAACCCTATTTACAAATGTCTTTCAACTTTCCAGGTGTACAAAGTGGGCATAGTATTCAACAAGGTGGGCTGGTACCCCATGGGCACCTGCGCGCAGCAGGTAGCCGCGGAGTCAGTATTCTTCAACTTCGGCATAGGCCAGAGCTCCGACTCGGTCCGGGACGGCCTCATACGCTCCATCATCTTCACCTACTAGCAAACAATGTCACCCGATCTTTATATCGTTTTGTAAGACGAGTAAAGGTCGTGGCTGAAAAAACGTTTACCTTGTAGAATTTGTACGTACTAAGTTTTAAGTAATACGCATAAAGCCTCAAATACACATCCATAATGGCCGGTTTTAGGTGAGCGTATTTTCGGCGCGTATTAGCTCGTTTTTGGAAGCGCGTGTAGGCGCGTATGTGCGCTCCTTTTGTCACACGCGCATCTCGTACGAGCGTTGACTCTCTTATAACATCGTGTAAGCGCGAGCTGCGAGAGATGCTGACGTGTTGCCACTCACTGAACTCACCGGTACGAGCGATCATTTTTTTTAAATTGGCACGCGTAAGCCGATACGAGCTTATACGCGCAGAATAATACGCTAGTCTAAAACCGCTGTAACTGACATAAAACTATACAAGTCGCTTGCATGCTAATGAACCATAACAAGTTCTGGTTAGTGAAGGTTACAATAGCATGCCTGCTGCTTGTGTACTTTTGTGCGAATTACTGGCATTTATGTTACGGGCTTTAAGGTTCGGTCAAACCGCATCATACTGGATTCTGATAGATAAAAGGAAATTATTAATCGGGCGAATAAAAATTTAATTGGCGACTAATATACTGAATGCGCGACTATTGTACCAAGTAAGTAACTATTTATCCGGTTCTTGCGGCAAGGACAACATAGGAAGCAAGAGCGAGCGAAGAGAGCTCGGGACTTGTGGCACCCCGACTCGGACAGGTTAGGCTCGAAGGGGATGGCGGGGTCTAGACTTTTAAACCCTGCAAACGGAAAAAGTAGAACCGCGCAGCGCGGCTACGTCGCGTCGACCACACCTTATCTACGATCTAGTGGTTTATAAGCATGTTTTAGTTTTTTCTGACTCCTTGAGTTATCACACTGATCATATTGAACAACTAGTAACTCATATTTGTATTTCCAAGTCGCCGTTTTAAACATTTGTATTCGCCCACTGTTTGTCGCCCACTTAGTATTTCAGTCGCCCATTTTCATTATTTTTTTAAACCTTTAATTTGAATTTATTTTCGCTCGTTTAATTACTACCCAATAATAAATACTGCAATATCTAACAATGTCCGCAATTATGTTCGCACCGGTTTCACCGCACTTTAACAGTTATCGGAAAAGATTTAAATCCTTAGATATGACTGTGGTTAAGCCGCTCGAAAAGTGTTCGAATGAGGTGTGTGGAGAGGGAGAGGAAGACCAAAGAAAAGATTAATGGATTGTGTGAGGAATGATATGAAAGAAACCAGAGTAAATGCTAGCATGACAGGTTGACAAGGTAGAATGGAAGAACTTGTTGCACAGACTCCAAGTAACATGGGACAAGATCAGAAAGATTATATTCATGACCGAGAAGAGAGGTCGCACACCCCACATAGAACGATAGATACTATTTTTAATCGACTTCTTAAGAGCGTTTATATGGAAAGTGGGCAACGTCGCAAATAACTGCCACATAACTATAATTAGTGAACTAAAACATTGATTATGAAATGCAATCATTAATATAATAACACCGAATATTTAGTTTTAAATGTAAAATAAAGTATTTGGAAACTTTCCAAATGCCTTTTTTACACCTAAAACGGTTACAATATCAAATTCAGTGTTTTAAATGCAATTTACTATTAATATTCTAGTTCACTAGTTAGCCATATTTCTTATTTCCATACAGTAATATTGCCAAATTAATTAAAACAGGAAAATATTTGACAGCTATTTGCAACGTTGCCAACTTTTTTGATGAACGCTCTTAAAAAAGAGAAAGAAAGAGAATAAGTATTTATTTGTCTGTCACTCATACCTACCTGTGTGACAGTCTCAGAGGAAGTTTGTGAGGATGGATGGATGGATGTTTGTTACTCTGTCACGCTCTTTCACCTCCTAAATCCGTTCAATTTGGATGATTTTGGCACAACAATAGTTTATAAACTGAATTAACACATAGGATACTTTTTATCCCAGTAGTATGATCCCGTGGACAATTACCGAACTAGTAGTATTATAAAACGTTGCTGGTCGAAGGACCGAGGCTTCCACAAACCGTTTCCCATAAAACACGGTGGATTTTAAACTTTCAACTCCTCACCGAAAGCTGCAAATACAAAGCACGGTCAATGTCCCTTGCGGCATTTCTCATTTCTACCGTTGATAAATAATGAATTAATAATATTTCTCTCAAATGATGATTGGTATCTAGGATAGTTTTACACAATCATAGGACGAAGGAAGTTGTAAATACAATATAATCGGTGTAAAAGTACCCTTAACAAAGCCGAAATGCACTTGTTCCCCCCGTCATTGCGATCATATTTTAGTTCTAGACCATACCTGGGTACCTTCTAGTTACGGAGAGATTGGGGGTCAAAGTTCTAACGTTTTCACAATTTTTTTTTTAAATACAAGTTTTTAATGTTATAACTTTACTTTAAATATTTCCACGATCCCCTTGCTATTCAATGCATCCATCAGCACAATATGTTGAGTGCGTTACATTGAGTCCTACCGAAAAACGTGATTTTGCACTCCAAAAAAAGTAGTTAAGAGTTACTTAGTTGGATGTTCAGAATACTTGGTCGGAGCTTTGTGAAGGGTCCGTTTACTCCTTGTATGTTTTATACTAGAATAGAAAACAGATGTTCTGGGGGCCTATAAACGCCGCTTCAGCAGAATCATAATTGGATAATAATATGAATCACGTGACACTTAATGACAATTCATAACATTAACTGCATCTGTGACAATTTTACGAATTGTAACGTGACATATTATTATCCTGTTATGATTCTGCTGAAGCGGCCTTATTAAGCCCCCTGTTCTATTATAATATAAACGACTACTTCTGTTTTCTATCATCATCATCATTTCAGCAGAAAGACGTCCACTGCTGGACATAGGCCTCCCCCAAGTGTGACATTGACCGGTCTGTTCATTCATCATTCTGTTTTCTATAATGTGTGAGAATTGCCAAAGTTAATACATTTAAAATGTGTGAATATGTTAAACTTCTTTGTACTTTCATAATTATTTTTGTTATACTTACGTGGTAAGAATTTTGTGTGATAATTTATTGCAAACTTTTCTAGTGCCTCTAATATGCAACTGTAAAATATAAATACGTATAATTCAAGATCCGAATACTATAGAATAAATCCATTGTGAACGTTCTTATTCTAATTACAATACATAAGCTATAACTAGTTAACTTTATAAATATTTGTACAGGACGAAAACATTTTGACATTCTTAAGACGAAATCACACTGTATTGGCAAACACAACACATCACATTTTTTTTTTTTTTTAATTCTGAACATACTAACTTTGTAGAGAAATCCTGGACCATGTGCTTAGTTCTCATGTTGACAAGATCAAAAAGTCCTGCCTCTGAATACCTTTAATCATTATTTTATATACCTGTATATAAAATAATGATAAATTGTAACAGAATGAGAGCAATACCTCTTAAGTGGTGATTCAGACCTTCAAACTGGTTCACCACCTAACTGGTATGATGGGTTATTTCTTTTTGCTTTTCGTTATTACTGATTAGTGTACATTCTTCTGCCTATTCCCCTTTGTTTGGGAAGCACTTTTTTTTACCCAACTGCTTGACGGATAGTTAGCTTTTTTATTTACTATTTAATAATCATGTATTGTGTATGAATAATCTAATTAGTTTGTAATTCGTGTTCAGATTATTTATTAAAAATATTTTTGATACCATTTTCTGTTTTATTTATACTACGTTATGCGCTACTTTCAAAGAAAATAATGTCTATATTATATTAGTCTATGACGATGTCTTTCTGATGTTTCTCAGATTGGACGATGTTTTTCAGATAGGATGAAATGCGTTAAGTCCGAATTTTAGGAAATACAATTAGATGTGTTTGTCACAGGAATCGAACTGGCGACTTAATCGGTTGCCATACCCATTACATTCACTGGACCAATAGGGTATTTTCATGTTATGCATTTTACAAACACCTTGCGGTGTTTGTAAAAGTAGATTACCAAATTATTTGCATAAATTATAAAATCATGAGTTCTGCAACATTTAGTTTTGATAGAATGAATAAAGAATTCTGTTCAGCGTGACAGCAGTGAACAGGCCTGCTTTAGATTGCGTTTACAAAGCATGTCTAGAGAATGTTTTGTTGAAGGCAAATAATAAAGTATCATTTTTATTTTAGTGTTAATATAATCACAATAAAATAAACAGACTTTTGTAAATGTGAATATTCTAAGATTATGAAGTCTACAGTTAAATTCACCATTCAAAATTAAATTCCAAACCAGTTAGCTGCATTCGTAAACTCCATGCTGTCAAATTTGACTTTTGTCATGTTGGAAGTGGCGAATTCTTTGCTAAAGTTTTGTTCATGATTCGCGTAGATTTAACCATATTACGGCAATTATACGATGTTTAGTTAATTAAAATGAACTTAAGTGGCTTGCTTTGACATTAGGATAGTGTTATTTGATAGAAACAGGCTCATTGGATTGGTTAAATTGATGTTATAAGCCACCATGTCTCCGAATAGATGTGATGGGTTACTGGCGAGGGTAGATTTTCCGCTCTACACGCTCCAAACGCTTACGAATCGACACGTAATAGTTGCGGGTGGTGGAGGAGCTGCGGCAACAGGCGTTGCTAATGGATTTGTAAGTACAAACTTTAACAAACCCATAATTAAATGACTTCGTTTAGTTTCATTGGTATGCGTGTGATACGTGTCAGCTGCTTACTCACACGGTTAATAAATACAATTTCACTAGTTTCGGTTTAAAAAACTGTTGTCCTGACATTCCAAAGCAAATTTTATCATACAAGAAAGTGAAACACGATTATAAATTCTACTAACAAATGCAACAGTGTTGGTCTAGTGAACACGGCCTTTTGCAGTTAATAGGCATTTTGTCTCGATCGTTGATTCCAGGAAATGTAGCATACATTCAATACAATGTCCCCTGACACAATACACAGTCAAAAAGATGTTGTATCACAAGAATAAAAGACACTCAGTAACACAAAGTAACAATTTATTTTTAGGAAATATTTGAGCTCTCACACAATGGAACAAGATTCGTTGCCGAAGAGGTGATGCGCCACGAGACTGGGCCCAATGTAGTGATGAACTGTTCAGTAAGAAGTAATCAGCAGAACAAGACTTACTTAACAGCTGGACAAGAGAGCCACTGTCAACTCTACAAAGTCAATATACGCATGGTGGATGCTGCTGAGATGCGCAGAGGCAGCTTCAGGGCAGAGAATGGGCTAGTTAGGAGAAGAAGGCGCACTGTCTCGGAGAATGACAATATATCTAAGAAGGACAGCAATAGTAACACTACGGAGAAAAGAATATCATTTGAAATAAGGCCCAGTGACAGTGTGCAGACTGATTTTAGGTAAATTAAATAGGCATACTACTAAATACATACATAACTCATGTCTTTTCCCATCTGATAAAAAAGTCAGAAACTATTAGAATAATTTAAGAGACCCTTGATCTTGGTCACTAACTGCAGTTCCTCCTTTGAAATTCCATTTCTTTGGCTGAATTAAAAGGATTTGCTGTGAAATATTGGTAATAACCTGTACCTGGTTAGACTGAATGCTGACCATAGCTAGATGTTGCTGTAGTATCTAAACCAGGGGTGTCCAACATAACTTTATGGACGCACATAAGAAATGCAAAGTGACTTCAAATTTAAAAAAAAACAAGCTTTGCCAGAGTAGACTGCGATAATGTGGTCTACAGTCTCAGGTAGGTAATATTTATTGATGTCTTACAAAGTTTTAAATAGCTTGTGGGCCGGATAAAAGACATGTTGGCCGCCAAGTGGCTGTATATTGGACGGGCCTGATCTAAACATTCTCCTTTACAAGAACCATAATTATTCAAATACTGATGCAATATCAAATAAAACTAAATCATGACTTCTTTTTGAGCACACATAAAACAATATGATTCCTGTAACATTGTGCTCTAAAGGTCGGTTTCTTATTCTCTCTAAACATTACAATCATATATTATGTGTCTATAAATTAAATCTATGTAGATACATGTTTTAAATATAGATTTCTTTCCAATAAAATTACATATTGGTTACCTTCAAACCATATATAGTAAACTAGGAAGCTTGTAAATTGTTATGCCATAAAAAACTAGTAACAATGAATAAAAGAAATTGTAACCTCATTCAAGAGATAACAGATTGTTTTATCTGCTTGAGATAAAAATATGTCATGAAACATTCTTCACTTAGATTATGACATTATAGATAGGGAATGTTTTGAGGAGCTTGTGGTTTAATAATAACAGGCGCTCGGGTCGATCTTCAGGTTAAGCCTTGCTTGGTCTGTGGATGGGTGACCTTATTACGTACCGAGTTTCCTCCTTGTCTCTGAAAGCACGTTAAGCCATTGGTCCCAGCTGTCATTTGTAGATCTTTGACAGTCGTTACAGGTAGTCAGTGGGCCGAAAGTCTGACAACCAGTCTTACCAAGGATATTGTATTACCCAGTGGACCAACTGGGTTGTGGAGGTCAGATAGGCAGTCGCTCCATGTAAAATACTGGTATTCAGCTGCATCTGGTTAGACTGGAAGCCGCCCCCAACAGAGTTGGGAAAAGGCTAGGCAGAGATGATGAGATAGGGAATATTTTGAGATAAAAGATTTTAATTTGGCTTTTAAATATAATCATAGCTGTTCTTTTCTTGGCTTTGCCGTAGTTGGGAAAAAAATAGACTTTATTACTAAAAGAAAAATTATCTCATTATGTTTTATGACATGTTTTCCTCTTGGTATTTTAAGGAAAGTTTTTTGTATCAGGAGTTATTTTTTTCAAGGCTAAAGGCGACCTTCGTGTGCATGAAATTATTATAAAAGTACTATTTATATCCCGTTTTTGCAACATTTTTAATTGATTCTCCGCTCCTATTGGTCGTAGCGTGATGTACCTTCCTCGAAAAATGGTCTATCCAACACTAAAATATTTTTTTAATTCGATCCAGTAGTTCCATCGTAAATCTTTATAATATTAGTATAGCAAGTATAGATTCATAAACTTTGTCTTCTACGTCATAGGGAATAACTGTTGACTACGATAAGATAGATACATAGAGACAAGTGGTTACACAAATACTGTAATTTTCATAAATGTCTTCAACGGACCTAGTACTTCTAATTTACAAGGAATCGCGCGGGGTTTCAATAACGCGTTCAGACACTTTTTTCTCAATCATCCTCTATTTTTAGTTATTCTTAAGTTCAGTAAGTTTGGAACCAAATCGGTCAGTATAATCTGCATTGCAGTTGTTTACATTCTACGGCAAATTTCATTTCCATAGCAACCTAATCGTTTATCGTATCTCATTATAGAGCGACCGACTAAACTAGGTGGTAGCTGAAAACTAACATGGGAATATCCTGTGTCCAGTTGACTAACTGAATTCATAGACACAGGAATTCAATATCAGAAAATGACATTGCATCGTTTTAATATGACGATATTTTTATCTTAATTGTAATGCAGTAACTAATCTAAGAAGTATATAAAAGATAATCTTGATAAAATAAAGCATGTATCACTGAGTCAATATTCATTTAGTGAGAATGTAACTACTATAATTGATATTGATTGTTTATCATTTTGTGCTGCATGTCGTGCGTAATACGTTATTATAATTTACCCATTTACCTACACGATATTTCGTGTTGGGTGTCTGATAGCTGATTAACTGTGCGTAACCACTGGCTAAACATCCAAAATACAAGTTGTTCGATGAGTTAAAAGGTTCAAACTAAGAGGAGAGAGAGAGAAATGGACATTTCAAATGTTCTATGTGATTATTTCGATAATGGAAACGCACGATTATGGCAGTATCTAAGGATCGAGTTAAACAGAATCTTAAGTCCAGCTGTGTCATGCTGTTGGCTGATATTGCCAGATAACCGGGCGAGACAGATTATCCTCTCAGTCTCATTGGTCTCACTTCTTTATCGTGTGGTTAGTACCTAACGTCGCGTCAGAGTTGTTATGCCGCCCAGAAATATCTCTCAGGCACGCAGGTTTCCTCACGATGTATTCCTTCACCGAAGCAAGTGATAGTTATACAATACGCACATAAATCCGAAAAATCAAGAGGTGCGTGTCTTGGGTTCGAACTCGAGACCTATGACTCAATCGGAACACGAACTACAAAATCTCTCTGCAATCACGATTCGGCTCCCTTGTGATTTGTATGCTTTTATTCTATAAGGTCGTATCTCAAGTAACATTTTCACGACTTTTGCTGGCCAATATTTTCATCATTACATTTTTTTTTCTCTTTATTTAAAGGAGCTTTTTCAATTTGAAGATGTCGCCCCTGTAATACAAATTACAAAATCCAACATATTTCCAAACACAATCACACCGTAGATTCAATTACGCTATTCTATTTTTAATGCCTATTTAAGCGAGCCTGTACAGCAGATCATTACATTCTTATTTCGTGGTGAAACGAGAAAACTGGCAATCAACCTCATTGATGTGCAACTTGTACTACGATATAAGCTAACCTTATTTTATTCGTGTCTATACAAGAGAATTGTCAGTCGAACTCATTGATTTTGTAAATTATTTTAAATTAAATAAATTATTTTTCAGCAACGATCCTCTACAGCGGGTGGTCCGGATCAACCACAATGGTAAGCAGATGGCGACCGGCGGCATTGACGGCAAAGTGCGCGTGTGGAGCTTCCCTAAGATGGAACTGCTGTATGAGCTAGAAGGACACACTAAAGAGGTGAGAGAGAGTATGGATCCGGCCTATCAAGTCATAGGTGTGGGAATAGTTGAGAAGAGGCCTTTGGTTTAAATCGAGGCAGGCACTGTACTTACTTACAATTTGTTTGTTCACACAGCTCATCATCATCTACCTAGCTTTTCCAACCAACTTCCAACTATGTTGGGGTCCTCTGCCTAACTCTTCGGGGATTACTCGGGTGTGATGTTATGTTACATTTATTTGCCGCATATAACATTATAGATCGACGACCTAGACTTCAGTCCGTGCGACAGTTCGCTGGTGAGCATCGCTAAGGACGGGCTGGCTCTGCTGTGGGCCACGGACCGGAAGCGAGCGCCCACGCTCACGATCACCTGCCAGCCGCCCAACGGGAACAAGTACCTGTTTCGACGATGCAGGTAAATACTATACTACTACCTACTAGCTGCCTTGACCACATGCTCCTAAAGCTGGATAAAACTAAAATGTCTGCATTTGTGGCAATTCTGAACACATCTATAACTGATCACTTAACGGTACTAGTTATTAAGCATATCCCACACAGATCAAGCTACATCCAATAATAAAACTACAACTATTACTAATTTTGAAGAAGCTTATCAACATCTAGCGAGGGCAGACATATCTGTTTTCAATACATACAACGACCCAAATACCTTTGCTGACAGGATGATAGATGTGATTTAAACATCTCTCCTTCTTAACACTAGAATTAAATTAGTTACCAGCTCCAAGCGTACTTAAAGCCCTGGATATCTGCAGGGGCTCTGAGACGTATCAGGCTTAGAAATAATATGCAGTTGCAGGCGAGAAACGATCCATCTAATATTATAATAAGAATCACCTATAAGCGCTTTCGTACGTTTTGCTCCAACCTGTTTAAGAAATATAAAAGAGAATAATCATAAAAATCAAATTGCATGTTCTATAAAAAATCCAAAAAAGCTTTGGCAAAATATTAATAACATAACTCATTTTAAAAAACCCAAATCATCTAATGCACGTCTTCTTCAAATCACACCTCACCTCAGATTTCGTAGTTCCCCTTATATGTCAACTGGCCAATTTATGTTTCGAATCGGGAGTATTTCCGAAAGCACTAAAGCGTTCCATAATTACGCCCGTGCAAAAGGGGGGGGGGGGGACATGAGTGATGTCAACACTTACCGACCCATATCTGTCCTATCTGCAATTTCAAAAATTATAGAAAAATTATTAAATAGGAGACTTATTAGCTACTTGAATAAATACAACATATTTTCTGATTCGCAATATGGATTTAGACAAGCACGCTCAACACAGGACGCTATCACAGCACTGACGACTGAAATTGTAGGTAGGGTAGACAAAGGATATAAATGCATGACAGTATCCCTAGATTTAAAGAAAGCTTTTGACACCGTTTCGGTCCACATCCTTGTGCAGAAGCTTGAGGCGATAGGTATAAGAGGTACAGCTCTGTCTTTTTGACAGCTATCTCCGCGGTAGGACTTAACAAGTTAAAATTTGAAACCTACATAGTGAAGAAGAAAATGTTGTTTTTAGTGTGCCTCAGGGGAGTGTGCTTGGCCCAACGCTGTTCCTGGTGTACATTAACGAACTGTGTAACCTGCTGAGCAGCGGAAGGAAAATCTTCTCCTATGCGGACGATACAGCTGTTGTCTTCTATGGAGAAACCTGGGAATCCGTACGCCGGAATGCTGAACGTGGTCTTAGCGTTATAGTTGACTGGCTAAAGGCTAATTTGCTGACCCTTAATATATCAAAAACAAACTATATTTGTTTTTCTCCAAGTCAAAGATCTAAACCGGGTGCTGATTTTGAGATTAGTATACATGAGTGTGCGGACCGCTATACACAAAAGTGCAAATGCCAAATTATAAAAAAAGTTCTACAAGATACTTGGGCATAATTATTGACGAATGTCTATCATGGCACTCACAAATTGCTACTATTATGTCACGTGTAAGGAAACTAATATGGATTTTCAAGACACTACGCCATGTGATGTCTCCAGTGTTACTTAATAATGTTTATATCGCACTAGCTCAATCTGTAATTACATATTGCATACCAGTCTGGGGGGTGCCATAAATACTAAATTTCTTGAGCTGGAGAGAGCCCAGCGGTCTCTAATAAAAGTGATGTACTTCAAACCATATAAATACTCCACAGTTAACTTATACAGAACAAGTGGATTGTTATCGGTGAGACAATTATATTTGTTATATGTGACCTTACATTTACATAAATCTATTCCATTTAATTCTGCCAGCCAGGATAGAAGACGGAGTGATATTGTGGCCCACTCTCCCATGGTTCGTTCAATTTTTGCACGACGTCAGTATGTAACCCAATCTGCATATATTTACAACAAAATAAACGCTAAACTCCAATTTTCATTCTAAAGTCTTGTATGAATGTAAGAAAATTATAACTGAATGGCTAAAAACTTTAACCTATGAGGAAACTGAGCACATTCTAGTACGTATTTGCTAATTTTGGCACATACATACATAATTATACACTCAGCAACACGCACACACTCACACACAAACACACACACTCACACCCACACACAAACACGCATGCATAGAATAAGTTCAAAAAAACTATAAGAATCATATTTTAACCAGCTTTGCTTCTTGGCTGGGTTTTGTTTTATTTTATTTGTTTTGTTTTCCAATAATTTAGTCTCAATATTGTATCAAATAAGGGAAGTAGCGAGTCAACCCCAACGCAAGTATTTTAGTTACTTACTGGGGCTGTCTCAACTCATGTAGAATGTAACTTTTGAGACACAAGAAAGATTTAGTATATTATTATTATTATAGTACAGTATAGTGAGCCCTATTAGTTCTGTTCACAATCAGGGAATTTCCCTTTGTCTATGATTGGATTAGTCTAAACTTTAGACATGATATGACTTTAGTAGACTCTAAATTCATTTATCGCCCTTCACCACTTCCTACTGTATGAGGACAGGAAATGGCGGAAACTGCCCATCAATTATATGACTATTGATAAGTTGGCGAATTACTGACATTAGGATCTACATTAATCTGTCTTCCCACACCTGCAATTCATTATCTTGTGGCAGTACTAAAAATATTCTTACAAAAAGTGGGTAAAAGATGTTGGATATTCGGCGTTAAACTGAAGGTCAACTGCATGCTAAAGGTCATTCCGGCATTTCAGATAACCACTTCGATGTATTAGCGTTATCCGCCCGTGTCTACATGCCCATAAAGCCCAACAAATTTCCAAATTCATTCATCATCATCATTTCAAAATTACAGATTCGGTCTAATAGAAGATAAAAAGAACGAATACAGGATGTTTACAATAGCGAATCCTCTGACTCGGTCGGGAAGGCAGAAGGGACTCCTGCAGTCGTGGGAGCCGCGCACCGGAGTCCTAAAGGGCTCCGCCCTCGCCAGCGAGTCGCTATCGGCCCTCGCTGTTAGAGATGATGGAAGATTTGTCGGTGTCGGCACCATGTTTAGCGGATCCGTTGATATTTATATTGCTTTTAGCTTGCAGGTACGTTGGTCATATTTTATTTGATAAAAACTACAGTAAATAACAACTAAACTAGTGGAAAGGGGGACACAAATCAGTTTATCTACTATTAATACGTCTATAACTAAAATAAATAAATTTATTATTATTTATTTATTATAACTATGAAAGTGCCGCTTTTTTCTCACATTTTATTCTGTTTGTAAGTTTGATGTATAGTTATATTTTTTCCTAATTCCATTTTTATTGGATTAGTTGTTAAATTACGTAGGTACCTTTTAGAGTAAAACCTACCTTTTAGACTTAAAAACCGTACTAGCAGTTGCAAATTACTTCATAGGGTAGTGTGTCAAAACACGTTTCAATGTGCCGACGGTTTCACTATTTCAAGTAGGTATATTTTTGTCATAGACTGTGTTTTGAGAATTTAAGATAAGCAGTGCGACGCAGCTTTTTTTGACTCTAAAGTTTGCAATTGTATCACACATAATGCGTTTCCAAGAAAAATAAAAAAATGATAATATGGAAATATCACTTTTCACGAAATCGTCCACACAAATCGGCAATTTCATACTTTAACGGTTAAATATAGGGGTTAAAGTTTAACCCATAATTTATAAAGAGGTCAAATTTGTTTGTAAGTTTGTATGTAGGGGGTACTCTTCGGAACTAATGATCCAATTCTATTTTTTTTTTCACTGATAGAAAGCTACATTATTCGTGGGTGCTACAGGCTACAAATTATATTTATGTCATGCATATTAGCCGAGCTATCACAATTTTTGCGCACGAAGTGCTAGTGCTTTATAAATCTTGTTTCACATATTGTTCCTAGTTAATTCATAGCACTAAAATTATTATCTTATGGCCATCATTTGAAATAAAAAACTGGTGACCTTCGGATAGACTAAGCACGGCTTCTAAATAAGTATTTTTAATGTTAGTTGTCAAATCTAATTATGGGCTTAGTTTAGTAAACCAATATACCGACAACTGATACGCGTTCTTTTCTGTTTTCGTGTTTTTGACTTCTTTCGAAACCCATTACTTAGTCATTTTTTTTTTTTATGGTCGTTCCCATATATTTACATAAATAGAAATACAACTTTAGCTTGTGTTTACTCTAAAACCTCTTTTACTATGGGTCAAAACCTGAAATCACGAAGAATACCAGCTGTTCCCTACATTTTCGCGACAACTGATTTTTATTTAAAATTTCAGTATGTATAATGATGCGTACAATGATCGTCAAAGGATTAGGATACTCAAAAACTATGCTTGTATGAGCTTCTAAAAACGTTAATATTCTAATTTCTAATAACCCCGCTTTGCTTTCTAGCGAGTTCTTCACGTGAAAAACGCACACATGATGTTCGTGACTGGTCTAGAGTTTCTACCGGTGCGCGGCTACGGACCGGCCATCACCTCACGATCAGAAGCTGCTTTACTCTCCATTTCGGTGGACAACTGTCTCTGCGTGCACTCGCTACCTAACAGAAGTAAGTGTTCTTAATCACCATCTTATCAGAAATAATCACCAGTCGATCAGAAGCTGTTTTACTATCTATCTCGGTGGACAACTGTCTCTGCGTGCGCTTGCTACCTAACAGAAGTAAGTGTTCTAAATCACCATCTGATCAGAAATAATCACCAGTCGATCAGAAGCTGTTTTACTATCTATCTCGGTGGACAACTGTCTCTGCGTGCGCTTGCTACCTAACAGAAGTAAGTGTTCTTAATCACCATCTGATCAGAAATAATCACCAGTCGGTCAGAAGCTGTATTACTGTTTATATCGGTGGACAATATTTGTCTCTGCGTGCACTCGCTACTTAACAGAAATAAGTGTCAATAATCACCAACTCGTCAGAAGTAACATTGCCATCGCCATCGGTGAACAACTGTCTCTGCCTACACTCGCTGCCCAACAGAATTAAGTGTACATAATCACCAGCTGATCAGAATGAATCACCAGTCGGTCAGAAGCTGCGTTACTGTCCATCTCGGGGACTATTGTTTTTACCTGAACTCGCTGACTAACAGAGGTTAGTTTTGACAGACACCAGCTGGTCAGAAGTGTTAATAATCAACACAGCCAGATAATAATTAGTTTGAAAAGACAGCCTATTACATTCTGCAGATTCTTTGAGCAATTAAAACGGTATAATAAAAACACATAATATTTTATTACCAGATGAATGATTGTTATTATGGCATTCACAATAGTTTTTTATGACGCGACAATCGATAACTTCACTGTTATGATGTTTTTTATAGCTCTGAATATATTTGTGCTGTCATGAACGAATTCGAATACACATTAACACCTCTTTTACGTGTCTCTTCGTAGTTCATCATAATCCACCGGTCTGTTTCCTAAAATGTTGAGGTCGGCTTTCAGTCTAACCCGATGCAGCTGAATTCTAGTACCTAGTTTACTTGGAGCGTCTGCCTATCTGACCTCAACAACCCAGTTAATCTAAGTTATTCAGTAGTTAAAATGAGTAATTCTAGCAAAAGTGATTTTAGCTTTGAACAAAGAATTTCTACTGAAACCCACATTCATGAATGGTGTTAAAAGGTGTATGTAGCAATCTTGTTGTGTTGTATCTTACCATAAATAATAAACATAACATAACGCCACTAAACCCCGAAAGGTTAGGCAGAGGTGTACCTAATAGTACACCAACATTTCACCAGTTATGTTTTAAGTCGCATGTACTAAGGGGCGAGCCCGTTGCAACCGGGTACAAATCCAGACTCCGTGACTGCTACTGAGAAATTCCTCCATTGATGGTAAAACCTAATAACACTGCCCGACTCGAGAATCGAACCCTGGACCTCATTCTCAGCAGTCACGCTTCCACGCAACCACTCGACCAACGAGGCAGTATAAAGAATATCTAATTACTAAAATCATTTGGTTCAGTAGAAAACTATATTATGTTTTGTTTTGTCCACAGGTACTGTACCTGCCTGGGTTGCCATCCTACTTATTGTATTCGTACTGTTCTGTACCTTCACGCTATGTTCGTACATGGGCATTTAACGGTATATAAATATATTTATTATAAACATAAAGTAAATGAACTATTTCTTGTGTAAGTAATTCGGGGTTATGTTAGTGTAATGTTATTGTAATAGGCAATTATGAATATTACGCTCATATACATATTACGTATGTATAAATAGGATTATGTAATTGAATTAAATGAGGTGCAATGTTGCAATACTGACGGTTTTTTATTTCAACTTCTATAATATACAAGTATGTTGCCTGCCGTATTTATGACGAAGTTCAGTACAGACATACAGAAACCTATAACGGCGTAGCACAACCCCCTTGAACCCCTGGGGGGGGGTTCAGAACGATGTACTGAATACGTTTAACGTTGCTGAATTTTACCTACAAAACTCCACGGTCAAAATGCATGGAACAGCTGAATAAAAACCGGCCAAGTGCGAGTCAGACTCGCGCACGAAGGGTTCCGTACCATTATGTATAAAAACGGCAAAAAAAATCATATCTGTTGTATGGGAGCCCCCCTTAATATTTTTTTTTTAATTTTTAGTATTTGTTGTTATAGCGGCAATAGTAATACATCATTTGTGAAAATTTCAGCTTTCTAGCTATCACGGTTCATGAGATACAGCCTGGAGACAGACAGACAGTGAAGTCTTAGTAATAGGGTCCCGTTTTACCCTTTGGGTACGGAACCCTAATAATGGAGACTTTTGATCTTCATCTATTACATCCATCTATACAAATAAATAATGATATTGAAGTGTCTGTTTGTAATATCAAAATAACAGCTTTTTACTGAATGCAGAGAATACTTAATTAAATACGGCAAAAACACATTTTTTTCATTTTTGTTCTGTCTCTGTTTGTTCCGACTAATCTCAAAAACGGCTGATTTTGACGGGACTTTGACTGGCAGATAGCTGATGTTATAAGGTCTAACAAAGGCTACTTTTATTATAGAAAAATAATTAGGGTGTCGTGCAAAAAAATTAAAACCCTTGAAATTGTTAACAAAATCCGATTACAGACAGACAGCGGAGTCTTAGTAATAGGGTCCCGTTTTACCCTTTGGGTACGGAACCCTAAAAAAAGGTTATTATTGGAAATTTTTGTGTGTGATATAGAATGATGTACTGAATACCGTGGTAACCTTTTACTGTAGGTGTCCATTCCACCTTGTATTATACTCGGCTTTAAGATGAGGATTGAACTAGAACATAGGAAAAGAAATACTTACAAACAATAAAAGAGTATTCTTCAATAACAACTAAGGACACATTCATTTTCAGTATAAGTAGGAATGGAGCAGTTTATTATTAGTAAATAATATTAGGAGTAGATTACATTTCACGTGCTGCTGCTATTAGAGATCAGAGTTGAAACTGGGCGTATCTAGGTGACTGATATCGCTTTGGGGCAAAAGGTTCAACCCTAATGGAATCAGGAATAAAAAAATGAAAATCACAGAATATTTTTCATAACATTTATTAATTACATCAAAACAAATAACATACTTGATGAACGCGCGCTCGGCAATAGCACTCATCGATTTATACCGACCAGAGATCTATCAGTGTTATGTAAGTTTATACGTTATATTTTACAGCGGAAACTTTCAAACGAAGAAGATAGTTAATGTCTCTAAAACTATTTTATAAAAAAAAAGCTCTTCAAAATATACAAAACGAGGAATGAGCAAATTATTTTAGTAATATTTTAGGTGTATAATTTAGTAATACAAAAAATTAACTCAGATGGAGCACTAAAATTTTAAGATAAACAACTTATTCGGAAAACTAATATGGGAAACACTAACCAATTATAAATGATTTTAACGCTTAACTAAAACTTCTCAACTTAACACTGTTTCACATACAATTTTCCTACATAATACAAATAATTATTTATTTAACTATCTTCTCCTTTTAAATAATGTTTCACTTTAATAACAAAGTTTTGCGAATGTCTGACAAAATGGAAGACTAAAATAAGTTTAACATACAATAAATGTGATGTCCTTTGGTTATAATGCGAAACACATTCAGAAACATTTGAGAGGAAGACTGTGGAGATTCCCAGTTTTAAATTACTTCATATCAAACGTATCGTGAAAAAATATCATCATGCTTGCAAAATGTTGTATATTGTACACTTACAACGTAACTTGACAGTTAATATAACTATTTGAATTTGCAATAAGTTAATGTAGACATTTTACAAGCACAACGATGCAATTGCACCAACATTAATAGTTAAACATCTGTATCTTGTTCATATACATACATTTATATTTTTCTTATATTTTTGCTTAAGCCTTCATAACAGTACATATAAATTCTATAGACATCATTGTATGTGGTGCGTTTCATATACAGCATCTAATACATCAGTATAAAATGTTTGTAGATTTTTTTTTGTATACATAATGTCTATTTTGTATAATGTATGTATATTTGCATCATGGTCCCTGATTGAAATACTGTATAATGCATATTTTTCTTTTATTCGACTAGACATAATGACCGCCATAAGTAAAGTGGCAACACTTTAGTAGAAAAATAGCCATGTAAAAGGTCATGATTGTTTTGATTAAATATTTTTGTTATGGCAACAATTATGTCGTGTCGTCATGTGTAATGTCCTAAAGGCACGCTTACATGATCATGTCGGCCAAAACCAATAATAATTGATAGAACTCTATCGATATGCTTCATACACTAACATATACCTACGTTTACATTTATTTAAATGGCACAAATATGTAGCATTCGACTCTATAAAAAACTCATTTTTAATTAATAATAAATGTTCATAACATAATTTTTTAATATACTCTTTGCTCTAACATCACATCAGTACAATTTCCTTACACTTATAAATTAAATCACTACTACGCTGATTAATATGTATATTCAGTTACATATCACAATCATATACAACATATAAAAATATACTTTACTTGAAGTGGTCTCTTGTTTATACTATTGAGTGGGGGGTTGCTTTCGTTGTGTATAGCCGGAAACATGTATATTGTTAAAGCTTGTTTAGATTTGTGTTCATTGCTTCGGAAGCACTTCATAGTTTTGTAAAATGGCGCGGCGGTTGACGGGTAGTCAGTGTATAACTACAGGCTGTATTAATTTTCTTATTCTTAATACTGGAATTAGGAAAATTAGCACGGCCTGTACATAATTATATAATCTTTGCATGTGTTAGTAAATGTATACGCTGACTATTCGCTTGTATTTAATGACAGTGAATTATACTTAAATAAATCTGCAGGCAGACATGACTCGGGTAGAACCGTTTTAAATAATGTATTCTCACTCGAAATAATCGACTGTGAAAGATACCAACTCACACACTTTGCGTTGCAAGTGGTTTCTAGCAGTAGTCACATCTGGCTGCAGTCTAGTGACAAGGATTTAAGAAATGTTACCTAGATAAAAAAACAGCAGTATTTTGAATGCTATTTCCATGTTTGTAATGCTCAGATCTCAGTAACATTGCCTAAACCCTAGCCCAGTGGTTTCTATATAGAAATAATAGCTTGAAAAACCCGTAAAAGAAATGATAATTTTATTGTGTGCATCAAAAATTTTCAAGACTTTTTAGGATTCTGGAAGAAATCTAGCCTTTGTAGGCCATGCAGTCAATAAATATGCGTGGATTGGATCCTAACTTATTGAAGAGACTTAGATAGACCGATTAATGGTTACTTAGGCTAGTATCAGATCACCGCTGGTCCCACCAGAGTGATTGATGGAGACAGAACTGGTCGACCGGCCACGAGACGGCCCCAGAGTGGGCGCAAGTCTCATGCTAGCTGAACTGTGAACGGTGTAGGCTGCCACATTCGAGGAGAACATCGATCATCAATCAACAGGTATAACCGACGCAGTTGTTGCTGTAGAAGGCTGTCCAATTCTGAAGTTTCACTAAATTCACGTAATCTGAGACAAAATTAGAAATCGTAAATTATCATTTCTAATACAGACAGGGATATTCTAATAGAGGACCGCTCGGCGCCGCATATACATACTCAAACATGACACTATTTATAATAATTCGTTATTCGTGCATACATACATAAACATACGCACAAGATGACGTATATTCAATTTCTCAAATACATTAAACCTACATACAATTGATTTCGATTTGTTTGAAATCATTCAATTATACAATCGTTCATGTATAAGATCTAAAATTCACACTTCTAGAATATATCAGTATATAAATATAGGATTTGTCGATATCATAGTCGGTGTAGGTGTATACTTATAAAGAGTACATTAATATAAGAAATGTCTGGTATATCTCCATATAATAAATACATATGTTACTACACACATTTTAGATGATCCACAAAGGTTCCAAAGTGTTCAAACAATTGATTTGCCCTGTAATACTGACTCACATGATGAATTAATTGACGTCCAAACACTTTACTAAGGACAACTTGAGAATCTTAATAACACAAACATCCATACATCCGGAGATTATATTTTCTATTCTAAATACTTTATTTTCTATGTTGACGTCCATTAAAAATTCACATAAAAACTGCTTTTGAGCCCTCGACACAAGAAATGCATTCAGTAGACAAAGTGTCCCGCGCGTGCGTCCGGTATCGGCGACGCGGGCCTTACACTGCAATAAATAAAACTGGTCATTTGATAGAAACAACTATTGTCATTTATTTATTGGAGCGTGACATATGCAAGTAGTATTGTACAGGAAATCAATCAGCTATTGCGAACAAACAACGAAATTTTGACTCACAACTCAACTTCAAATATACCAAACAAAAATTGATATAAATTAAAAGTAAAAATAAGGTTGCCATGTAATAATTTATTAATTTAAAATAGTAGAACCTTTTTTGAATTAATAAATTATTGTGTCATTACACTAAAACTACTGCAGTTAATATAAGAATGTTTAACAAATGATAATGCAAGAAAGCCTCGTAAATCCGAACCCGAAACGTAATCAATGAAACTTGACTTAAACTATCGTACGTACTAACTTACTATTTACACAGTATATTTACATTGTTCATATTCTGGAGTATATCCGAACATCGTAAGCTGGTTGCAGTTCGGATTGCCGCGGCTGTCTGACTAGTTATAATATACGTCCATGTACTCACCCTGATCGAAGGTGCTGGGGTTTATGTACGAAAGGAGGTCTTGGTCGCTCATGTCTGTGAGTCCTTGTACGGGCGCCGTCATCTCTTGGGTCACGGCTTGCGACACGGCTTGCGACACTGCTTGAGATACGGCTTGGGTCACAGCTTGAGATACAGCCTGAGACATGGCTACCAGAGGAGTTTCGCCAGCAGGTTCGGCGGGCGGTTGGGCAGAGTCGGTCGTCTGCATACCGTTCGATCCTGCAGCGCTTTCAGTAGTCAATATGTTAGCGGTGTTGATCGCCGACGTCACTAAAGCGTTCATGGTCGAGTCTGACGTCAGGATCTCTGCCGCCGCGTTCAGTATCATGGACTTGACGGCCGCAGGCGGAGTCTTGACCGACGTGAGCTGCACCGGGTCCTGCATCATCATGAGGTCGTCCTGCTCGGGCCGGCGCTGCGCGTCGCACAGCATGCTGGGCGACACCTGCGGGTCCAGGATGGGCTCGGGGCGCGGCGCGGGCGCGGCCCGCAGGCGCTCGGCGCGCGCCGCGTGCGGGCTCAGCAGCACGTCGCTGGCGCCGGGCGGGGACGCGGACGACGAGCCCGACAGGTGGTCGTCCACCCGGGAGTTCACCAGCTCGTCCAGTTTGGTGTTGTCGGGCAGGATGGCGGCCGTAGCCTTCATAGCATCTTCGACTAACGCCTCCATATGCGCGGACTGCTGGGCCAGCCTCTGCTCTATCTGACTGGTCCCCATCTCCAGCTTGGTGATGGCCCCGAAAGGGTTGAAGCTATCTTCCTGTCTGCCCTGCATCTGCTTGTACGCTATCAGTCTTTGCTCGTTCTGCTGCATGGTGGTATCGGTGATCATGAGTTCTGGGTTGAGTTTCATGTCTGTTTCTAGGGGATCCACGCTCTTGGATGAGATGAGCTGTCTCATGGGGTCTATGGGCTGCATCATATTGGGGTAGATCTGCGGCGCATTGTCGTCCGAGTTGAAGATGGCGGCGGTGACAGTTTCCACCATCTTGTCGGTCTGCACCTGGTTCTGTATGGCCTGCAGCTGCTGCGTGAATGACGCCAGCGGGGAAGGGGGTTCGCTCTGCGCGGGAGTGCTGGGAGACAGCTTCATGCTTTCGTAACCGCTCACGAAGCTGACCTAGTACACAGATAATACACATTTTATTTTATGACTATCATCATTTCAGCCGAAAGACGTCCACAGCTGGACATAGGCCTCCCCAAGTGTCCACATTGACCGGTCCCGTGCGTCTCGCATCCAGCGGACCCCCGCAACCTTCACCAGGTCATTGGTCCACCTAGTGGGAGGCCTTCCAACGCAACGTCTTCCGGTTCGCGGTCGTCACTTCAGAACTTTTCGGCCCCATCGGCCATCCGTTCTGCGAGTAATGTGCCACTTAAGTTTGGCATTCTTCGGGCTACGTCGGTAACCTTGGTTCTTTTGCGGATGTCTTCATGTCTGATTCGATCACACAAGGAAACTCCGAGTATAATAGCCGTCGCCCTAGCCCTTTTGGGTGACTTTAAGCCTTCTGATGAGGCACATTGTGAGCGACAAAGTTTTGGTCCCGTATGTAATCAACTAATCACATATATATTTTTAATATACAGGGTTACTGGTAACTCGATGTATTCCTTGCAGGACGTCATAGTAGGGTTAAATGCAACAAATTAAGCCACCAAATGTTCTATCGAAGTTCAGTAGTTTTTGATATAAATTAAAAGTAAAAATTAAATCACTTGGAGCCAATTTAAAAACGACTGTACTGAAATTTAAGTTAATATCATAGTTGATGCCGTAGCAATCTTTTTTAGTAATTAAAGTTCAAAAATGTCTAAAACCTTGGCAAATATCTCTAACCAAACATTTAATTTTTAGTAATTTTTGCTATAAAAAATGTTGTCTAGGGCAAAAAATATACTACACCTGATGTACAAATTACTAGGAAAATATCCTTGTCTTATCAGCTATCCAAAAAGGTATGATTGTCAATACTTTTGCATGTGTGACAGGGAAGGGAAGAGTTTTTAACCGACTTCCAAAAAGAGGAGGTTATCAATTCGACTGTTTTTTTTTGTGTATGTTCAGCGATATCTTCGCTAATTCTGAACCGATTTCGATGATGAAAAGGAGGAGGTTCTATGTTCGACTGTATGTATTTTTTTACGTATGTTCACTGATTTCTCCGCCAATTGTGGTCCCATTGTCACCAAGTCAGAATCTGATGATGGGATCCCAGGGAAATCGACGGCAACCCTGAAAATTTATAGGCACACAATGTTTTTCATATATGTACTTTCTAAAGGAATTCAGATATTTGTGCCCGGTGATCATCATCTCATGTTGCTAAGCTGATGATGGAAGGTATAAGTCCGGATCTGATGCTGATCTTCGGAGATATACAATGGAACTCTTCAATAATAGACAGCAAATCTGTCGTAATTTCTGCAATGGGATGTTTATTGTTTACTTAATATCATAACATAACATAACGCCTGTATGCTATATATGACATAATGTACTGTTACGGACTTAGTGACGGTAACGCTGCTCAGGCGCGGAGAGAATATCAACTTCGCTTTCCCTACCGCCGACTCCCACACGTTAGTGTTTTTTAATCGACTTATCGGCGATTATCTGAAACTGGCAGCGTCCAAAGAAGCAGGCACTTAGGAAACGAACAGGCACGCAGGAAATTGGCACTGGTCGTTCTCGGAGATACACGGCTGAGGACGAGGAGCTGATTCTTCAACGTTTTATTAACGAACCGAACTTATCGACAAACATCGTAGCACGTGAGCTTGGTATGTCACAGTGGAAAGTCTGGTCTGTAGTTCATTTGTCAGGCCGACATCCATACCACCATCAACCTCCAGTCCAGTCATTAGAAGAGGGAAATCCGCCGAGACGGCTTGAATTTTGTCGTTTTATGCTAAGTGCCGACGCCGAAGGCGAAAGCTTAAAAAAAACATTCTGTGAATCGATCCGACCGATGAGTCATGTTTTGACCGCGATGGTATCACAAATTACCACAACTTACATTACTGGGCACCGAAGGCTGAAGCAAATTTTAAGAAACTGAAACCAACCGCATCCCAGCGTGTAGGTTCTCGCTTAATGTTTGGATAGGTATTATCGACGATAATGGGGAAATTTATGAAGATTTCCTAAGAAATCATCAACACCACTGCTCACGGATAGAAGAAGAGCAAACATGATTTATCAACATGACGGATGTCCAGCCCACTTCCGAATCACACGACAATTGTTGGATGAAACCTATCCAAACCGATGGATAGGGCGCGGTGGGCCGATTCCGTGGCCTGCACGAAGCCCTGATCTTACGCCGCTAGACTTTTACGTCTGGGGTCATATGAAAGACCTAGTTTATGTGACCCCAGTAAATTCAATTGAAGAACTAAGGGAGAGAATAACAGATGCAGTACACCAGTTGAGGGCAACAATCACATCAAGAATCACAAAAACTGAGGTGAGGAAGCGAATAAGAAAAGAACATGTATTCGAAACCGAGGGCAGCACATCGAACAAGACGTGTGAAAGTGTAATTAAAGCTTTTAAACTGATATTGATTAAAAATAATGCTAATATTCACGAAATTGTTTTATTTGATTTTCCGAATAATCACCTTTTTGTGAGACGCACATAATGTAGTCCATAACTTTGTATTAACTTTCATACCTTTTTGGCTAGCTTATTCAAATTCAAATTCATTTATTTTAGGACAACTAGATCCAAAGATAAGACAAGGATATTTTCCTAGTAATTTGTACATCAGGTATAGTATTTTTTTTTTGCACTAGACAACATTTTTTATGGCGTAATAGCAAAAATTACTAAAAATTCAATGTTTAGTTAGTAATATTTGCCAAGGTTTTTAACATTTTTGAACTTTTAATTATTAACAAAGATCTGCTACGGCATCAACTATGATATTAACTTAAATTTCAGTACAGTCACGCCGTAAATCATTTTTAAATTGGCTTCAAATGATTTAATCTGGGATTTTTCATAAAAACCAAAAAACCCAACTAACTCAAAAACTTCGGTAGAACATTAGGTGGCTTAATTTGCTGCATTTTAACTCTACTATGACGTCCTGCAAGGAATACGTCGAGTTACCAGTAACCCTGTATATATATATATATATATATATTATATTGTATCTGTCACAATGCTATCTTGGTAAAGACCGAGTTGTGGCACTAGCTCCGCCTATGTACCACTACTAAATGTGCATGAAGTTTAAATAAACAAATAATTACCTGGCTCTGCGTGTCCCTAGACATCTCGGACTTGAGCCTAAGGTCCACAATGTTCAGTTCATCGGACATATTCATAGGCTTGTCCGGGTCGTCCGCTCCGCACGACGACTCTCCGCCGTCTGCCAAAGAGTGCTGGCTGCTGTCGTCTGTGACCTGGTACAGAAACAAAAGAGTTTAGTTTTATGTAGGAAACCCTTTTTTAATTAGACTTTAGCTTATCACAACAAATCACCACGAGGTTTATTCATAAATGCTGTTTTAATGAGTAATTGTCTATACTTAATTTAAACTCTCGATTATGAATAAACCCCTGACTGCGTTTACCTCTAATACAAACCATTATTCTGTATTATTTTGAAATGATTGACAGAAATATAAGGATGTTTCAAATTATTTTAGAGGTTAACGTATTTTAATGATTTGCGGTGTTAATTTTTTTTCATGTCTATGGTCTTCAAGTGGCATGATTTGATGATGATAGTTTGATCCACAAGTCTACTGAACTCACTCTTTTGAAATGGATATTTTGGGCTGGGCTATGACAACCATCATTGCTTAAGATGGAGTCAAGGAGATGGCCGACTGAAGTGTCGATTTTCCTTCTTTTCTATTTAAAATAAATAAACATATTTGTTCATGTTGCATCCTTATGGAAGTTCTCTAAAAGAGTGGATATTGCTCTTTTTTGAGAAATTCTGTCAGATACAAACCAAGTGTCTTGTCCAAAGGGAAGAGAGGAAAGTTTTCCTCGCTATGGATTGTTAACACCTGGGATACAATTTTTAAATCTAGTACTATAAAGAGTTGTTATTATGGCATATAAAGTTTTGAAAATGTGTCATCTCACTCACTTAGCTGTTTCGTTGTAAAGCTTGATATGTCATATTAACACAAAATATAAATTAAGAGTTACCATTGTGCTTTTTTGCTTATTCTTCTCCAATTTTTGGACTGGGTAATCAATTTTTATCTTTCATAATTGTTGACTTTCAAACATGCGTCTTAATGATTCAATTAAATTGGGTTTGGTAAGATAACTACCAAAGATAGCTCATAGATTATGATATTAATGTAGAAAGTTTACATAGGGTGTCACAATCGGCGCTGTTATCGTTGAACGAGAATCTTTGGATACATTGAAGGAAGAAGGTGAGGGAAGGAGGGGAGGGGAGAGGTAGGAAGAGGGAAGGGAGGAGTTTGGTTGTTAGATTTTTTTTGATTAGATACATACCTCGCTCTTAAGTCCTTGCGGCGAGTGCGGGTCGGGTACAATGATAGAAGGCCTGCGCACCGGCAGCGAGGGCGGAGGCATCATGCCTCCTCCCCACAGCAGTACAGGTCGGGCTTCGTCCCCACCTAACAACAGAGAGGCGTCAGTAGGGCTTCGGAGAGACCCGGACATACGCACCGACCCCGCCCTACACACGCTCCGAAACAACTGGCTCGAACACGTCATTGCCTACGGAAGATACGCCTGTTTGTGCGAACCTAACATAATGCTGGGTACACACATAACTTTACTCGCCGGGGACTTCAAACTTCACGTACACGCCCAGATTTTGAGAGCAAATTGTTTGCTATCGATATCAAAGTGTGCGGACATTAGATTTAGAAATCGCCAGTAACTTAAGTCGCTGGGTGTGAATCCAGTTTAATGGACGATTACTCGTTACAAGAATATATAAAGTTGTATTCGACACATGTCACTAGTCCGGTGTAACTTCTTGTGACATGTGTCTCATTTTCAGTTACATGTGTCTTGATTGAATTTTCAGTATAGGCGTGTATTCCACAGTAAATGATGTTACTTTTGAAATGTATGTCTATTGATGCCGTGCAAACTATTATGTTTTGACTAAAATGCAGATATTTTTTGAGGAAGTGTCAGTGTTATGATTATGAAATATGTATTGCTCGTTGTTTTTATTCGATAAATGCATTTATATTAATAGCCATGTAAATGTCAAAATTATGTACTTTGGTATTTTTTACATTTGGTAAATAATGAATAAACTATCAAGCGATAGTAAAAGCATAAGACATGAATGAGTCAATGGACATGTTTTTGTCACAACATCAAAATTAATCAAATGTTTATTCTTATCTTTTGTGTTTGTATTTCTACGGTTATCATACAAGTAAACCAGATTATAATAATCTGATAACGCTACTATAGCTTCGAATGACACATCGAAATGTTGATCGACAAATAGATGTGTCGAGCAAAGCTTACTTTGATCCAGGTTCAACAATGCACTATATGTCTGGTTCTTGAGCGTTTAGAACACTTCAGACAGACTTGTTTAAGCCTTTCCTTGATAGTAATTGTTTGGTAACAGTGAAGCGTTTCTGTTTATTTTTTGGTGCTAATCTTTAACATTTTCACTCCGTACTAGTAGTGCAGTCAATTTATAGGAGTTTCTTTTAAACAAAATATTAAGTCACATAGTCATATTGTGTTATATTATCAATTTCTTAAAACAGTTAGAGCTTCAGTTTGATTACTTTGAGCTGAGATTATTATAGTCCTATTAAATTAAATCAAAAATCACGTTGAAAACAGTAAAAAAATCACAGTAGAAAACATTTGACGTATATTTTATCAATCACACTTTTTATTATATTAAGAAAACCAGTTGAATCGGAGTAAAACATACAATAATATACAACATAGGGCCGGTACGCAATAAAGTACTATCTAAAGTGTGGGGGGATGTGCAGTCTGTCCTATGCGAAGGTCAGTGTAACTGGCAAGTGAGCTATGTGTCAAAGTGTATAAAGTTCATTTTCCATAGACTTTGCGTCGTCTTTGGATATTTTTTTTCATTGTGTGTTTTTCTGTATTGAGTCTTGCTTGCTTGTGTGATTATAGTGCACTGTCGACGAATATGTCATTATATTACATTTATACAAAATTAATTTTGACAAAAGAGTGTATTTATTAATTGTTTCAAGGCTTTTATTTTAAAGTAAGCAAAGCATAATATCCGTTCTTTCCATTTTTTTTAAGTTGGTGCTAATGACAACATATAATTTATAGTAATGAATGCACATCTATCTAGGACAGAAAAGTATCAACGATTAAAAAAAAAATCTACAGTATATGCAAATCGACCAAGAAAACATCGACAGTGCGTACAAAGAATGTTGAAACAAAATTGTATCAGTGTGTTTTTTCTGTAAGGTGTGGATGTATGTCTGCATGGGCGTGTGTCTGTGCGTGTGTGCGTGTGCGTGTCAGTACCGTGCTGGCGCGGTCAGCTGCGGCGGCGCGCGTCGGCAGTGCTCGCTACCTAGACAGACCTAGCTTGAACAGAAGGGAAAAAAGAAAGAGTACGCAATTCGCGCATCAGTCGTTTCTTCCAAATATCTCTATAAATATATATGTTAACTTTCAGTATTATTATCATATAACTATGTACCGCAGTGTTATATACATGCTTCAGTAAATAAGCGTGGTTAGATCCAAGCAACATGTTGTTACAGTAATATGCAATAAGCCAATCAAATGTTTCTATTTAGTTTCATTGTGTCGCTTAAGCTTTTATTCTTATGGTTCAATTTGTTTTAAACGACTTCAAAAAGGAGTTTTTCTTTAAGTATGTTCACCGATTTCTCGGTTGATTGTGGACCGATTTTGAAAATACATATAGTCGATGATATGATCTGATCATGGACTTCGGGGATATGGAACGGAAATCTTCAATAATAAACAGCAAATCTGTCGTGATTGCTGCAATCGCTTGGATGTTTATTGTTTACACAACACCATATTATAACATCACAGTACACCCACATTTCGACAGTTAGGTATGTTAAGTTCCATTTTATTGGGGATAAGCCTATTATCATGACATGTATTGTTAACAATGTAAAATAAATGCATAGCAATTATTTGTATGGGATATTAAGATTAAAAAAGAAAAATAAAAAACTTTTTTGCAAAAAATAAAACCTACTTAAAAGCCTACAAAAAAAAATGAATCAAACAAAGAAAAGTCACCGACTGCTGAAGCTAAAGTTATTTTTTCACTTTTTTGTGTTTTTGAAGTCAGTTTTATTTTTTGCAAAAAAGTTTTTAAAATTTTTATGACCATTATCGAAAATATTGCTATATTTTTTTTTTTATAATATACAACATTTTGACATCTTTTTATCATACAACAAATTATTTTATTTTTTTATATAATCGCACAAGTCATAAAAGAATAAGCGATACATACTAAAAAAGTTAAATGATACCAAATATGTCTAAAGCAAATTCAGTTTTAATGCAATGCTTTCAGATTCCAGATTACAATGTAAAATTAAATTATGTTATTTTTATAATTATTACAGTATAAATTAGTCTTCAATGATAATAAGCAATATTAGATAAAAAGCAAATAAGTAGCTTTACAAGCAACATTTTTTACCACAAATGATTCATGCAGGGACAAAGTCGATACAATACAAATACCAGTTATATTTATTTTATATATAAATAATATTGACCAGGTCTGTCGGTTCGTTTGTTACAACGTTACTCAAAAACTGCTGGGCGGGTTTTGATATATGTTTTTGAACACCGCAAAGATTCAAGAAATGTGTTTGTGTATAATTTTACGCGTGTACGCCTAATCTTTTTAGATAACTTATTATTATAGAATAGAACGAAGAATTAATGAAGAAAATATGGAAAACATTTACAAAGTTGTGAATATTAATGTTTATACGATAATGACTGATTTCTGATACACTTAAATATTATTCTCATACATTTACAACATAATTTATATTATTTGATATTGCAGTTTTTTGTTGTAAGAAAATACCTTGTCTTTAACTTGGTCCAAATTAAATAAAAACTACGTAAAACGGGATAAATAAAAACTGCCAATTATGTAGATTATTAAAATAATAATAATGCAGTAGCTAAATTAAAAGAAACAAACATTATAGACAATGCTTCTGGAAATTATACTTTTTTTATTCATTTTTAGGATTCCGTACCCCAAAAGGAAAAAACGGAACCCTTATAGGATCACTTTGTTGTCCATCTGTCTGCGCGTGGAGGTATCGAGTTGAAATTAAAACCATATACTTAGGTCTACAGTCCCTTGAAGCTGTGAAAAAAGCAAACTTGTACGTCAACGCGATCAAAAGATATGACCGTTTATGTCGCATATTTTGCGATTTCACAAGGGATGACTTAGAATCATGAGATTTGGCAAGAAGCAATGTCTTGTAGCACATGTAAAGGAAAAAATCTGAAAACCGTAAATATGTAGTTTAATAACAAAATACCTATAATTTTATACGGAACCCTCGGTGCGCGAGTCCAACTCGTACTTGGCCGGCTTTTTTGTTCACATAGATCAAGATTTAATTTGCAGGCTTTTAAATTACCCCCATTTTACAACAACACATACAAATGTGAGTAATGAAATACACAAGTTTACAAAAGCCTGGCACTATTTGACAGCAATTTTGTATTGCACACAGATATAAAAGCGTATGTTAATAATATATGTTCGTGCATACATGGAGGACATCTAGACATCGTATGGGACGTGATGGTTTTAACTTATGAATGAATCCGAAATGCGAAAACGCGTTTTTTAATGTCAATGCGTGGTGGTGTATTTTGAGAATATGGATGTAGTTAAAATTGTCAAAAAAATGCAAACTAGTTATTTGTATTTTCTATAAAATTTCAAACAACTTTTTTTTATCTGATTTTTTTACATAATTTGTACTAACTTTGGGCTGCAGCTTACAACCAGTGTCGAAAATAATGAACTGAGGCCCTTTTGGCAATATACGCGTTGTTTTATGGTATTTTTTGTTCTAATTCCAATAACGCATTCTGTTTTTTTTACCACCATGATTTTACTCAAACAGTTTTTTTGTATTCCTCGCATTTGACATAAAAAAACGTGGTATATTCAAGCACACCCAAGCGTATCATGTACCGTGTTACTAGCGCTAGTATTACCTTGCGTGTGGTGTAGCGTGGCGTGCTGCGGGCCGGTGTCGCGCGCGGGCGGCGTGTAGTAGAAGGCGTGCGGCTCCGACGCCTTGCCGCCCGAGCGCACGAACAGCTGCACCGCCACCGTCTCCGCCACGTCCGCGTGCGCGTACGGCGGCACGCAACACACTAGGTGCGTCTGGAAAACACAATCAACAATTCATTTTAAAAAAAGAACGCGACAAAAGAACCTCCTCCTCTTTGAAGTCAATTAAAAATAAACGGTGGATTCGGAATACTGTAAACTGCTGGTGTTTGAGAGAAGTACTAATCTACCCCGTTGTCTAATATCGAGATTTAAACAGCATATTTACAGGGTGGAAGGGATACACATTGAAATTTTTCGGGGTTCGGAATGGTGTACTGAATGCATGGTAACTGTTTGTGCGTCGCTGTCCCTTCCACCCTATATACAACATGGATTGAGGAAAACAATTATAAGTCGCCCCCAAAATGGATTAAATAGCAGATGAAAGTTTGTACGGAATTTCATAATTTTTGTGATTACGAGAATTCCCTGAATTAGAAAAGAACCGGCCGCTTAGTGATGTTTTATTTTTCTGATGCAATACCTGTTGTAGGAACTCCTTGTCGGGAGTCACCTCCTCTTCCCAGTGCGTGCGTCCGTCCTGTCGCTGACAGAACACGACGCGCGTCTCCTTGAGGAAGTTCTTGCCGAGGAGGTACAACTCCAGGCCTCCGGTGGCGGGACAGGATACCAGGGACTTGCGACACACTTCGGGGACGCCTGGTGGTTGGGCTGGGGAGATAAAAGGTGGTTATAGACTAAAAGTTATAAAAAACACTGAGACTTGGCAGACCAGGTAGACTTTTTCTTGGATTGAAACATACGATACTCTTAAAATTGGGTGTTTTTTTTGTTGTTTGGCTTTGTGGTGTGGTTTAAAAAACCGCGAGAAAAAGCGAGTGTCAATACTTAGTGTCTGTGTCTCTGCTGTGTTCATGTCATGTTGATATTGAAGAGATCAGGCATACGTGTAAGTTGCACCTAAACCTATAACCTACTTGTTTTTATTTCGGGTGTATGCCGATTACTTAGAATCGCGACTGTGTTGAGATGCAAATAAATTTTGGTGAGTATGAGGCCATTTATTACTATGCTAAAACTTTGATCCCTAACCGACGTATAAGCCCCATTATTTACTATTTTATATAAATATTTTACAATTTACCTGCAATAGTAATTTATCTTGGAATATAATCTGATTAGCGAAATTATTAAAAAAGAATAGTATAATGTGTCTCAATTATTCAAGTCTTTGTTTTCTTTATTTAGCATTGATTTGAATTGATTTTAAGTAAGTATGCAAGCCACCGTATTTTTTTTTTTTTTTTTAATGTTACTAAAGTCATCCATCATAGTACAGATCAAACCAAGTGCGTATTTCACTTTGCCTGCTCATAAATATCAACTGTGCATTTTGATCATAACGTCACAAGCTCCATAAAAGCTAACACGTGTATGTAGAAACGCCCTTGAACAGTATATGTAAACTTGTTGCTAAGGCGTGTATGACCAGTATGTTTGTTTCTTGTTCTACCTGTATTGTACCACTGATATGTAAAAGCCTCATAGCGTTTCAAATCTCCCTGTGTGGCTATCTCCTTTCAAACTCCCACATAAATGGTGGTTCCATCGGCAACGATATATGTATGTATGTACGTTACTCACTGCATATGATCTGAGTGGAGCACACTTGCAGCGTCTCCACGTGGCCGGCCGTGTTGACGATGTCGGTGCGGAACACCATGCGGCAGCGCGTGGACTTCTTCTTGCCGCGCGACAGCGCCGCGCCGCCCAGCGACCCGCCGCCGCCGCCCCCGCCCCCGCTGCCGCCCAGCGACTCTCCGAATCTGTGCTCGACGTCTACGTTGCGCTCCTGGAAGTTTGGTAATGGTTAGGATCTGTGTAAAGTTAGGAAAGAGAATAGTTTTGGAGACTAGAAATCATTAAAGAAAATGCCATTGGAGCAGATCTGTAATTTGAACCGACATCGACAGTCAGTAATCGGATAAAATCCGTTCCGATCCGATGCGATGAGATTCGTTTGGTGGAAATTATCCGTTAAGGTCGCATCGAAACGGAACTGATTTTACAATCTTAACGATATTAAATCGTGTACACAGTATTTTATATTACCAAGCCGCGCACAGCAGCTTGACGGCGGGCGTCCTCCGCGACATGCGATCGTATCCGAAAGTATGCTGCGACGCGCTATCGGCTCCGTGCGTCTGTCTTCGTATCCGATCGAAATAAGAACACGTCAACACGGTAGGAATTAAACTATTTGATTATGCGCAGAAACGGATACGTTCGCAAGCGACGGTACGGAGCCGATCGTATGTGTTGACATCCTGCCGGGCGGAATCGGCTGTCGCCGCATCCGTTCGTATCCTTTCCGATCCGATGCGATGCTAGCCGTTTGGTGAAAATCATCCTTAAGAAAATTAAATTGAATGTTCCACATACATAGAATTGCAAACAAGTTTTGAAAGATTTTGATGAACAAATCTGCTGTCAAATATGTTAGTCATTGTAAGTTGCCAACTAAATTATTATCAACGAATCATAGCTATATACCGCAAGATAAAACAACAGAAATGTTTTTTTTTTATATTTTATATTGTAGTGGTTTTTCCGCAAAAGCAGAGTTGAAGTGGACTTTCAAAAACCTGGGTGCCACTATGGATGGAACCATACCTTAAAACATAAGACATATTATGCTCTTTCAACTAACCTTGAGTATCCCAACACAGTCACACGTGACCTGCCAGTTCTTGGCCGGCTCCAGGTCGATCTCGATGATGACAGTACCATCCTCCTTCCTCTCCTTGCAAGGAGTGGAGTTCTTGCCGGACACCCGACACGCTTGGTAGAACATGTGGGGCGCCACTCTGCCTGTGTCTGTGCCTATGAATACCTGGGGAAGTTAGGGGTCCATTTCAATAAAACATTGTTTAAAGGTAATTTGAATGTGGCTGAGATGAGAATGCTAAGGGGAATCTGTGGTGTTACGCGAATGGATAAAATAAGAAATGAGTACATAAGAGGAAGTCTGAAAGTGGCACCGGTGACTGAAAAGTTGTGTGGTAATCGGTTGAAAAATGTCATGAGGAAAGTTTTGAGTTTGACTGTGGATGGGTTTAAGAGTAAAGGAAGACCAAAGAAACGATGGATGGATTGTGTGAAGGATGATATGGCACGAAACGAGGTGTCTGATGAGGTGACGAGTAATAGAGAAGTATGGAAGAAGATACATGCTGCGCCGACCCCAACTAAATTGGGATAATGGCAAGGGAGAATAATGATTGTTTAAAGGTATAGAAATATCTAGCAAAGTCCGAGGTCCGCTAATACTTCGCAGTCCAGTCCATTCGGTTTGAGAATGTTGTCTGTCAAAGAAAAGATGGCTGGATTTTGTGAAAGGTGAATTGTGAACAATGAACGATGATGGCTAGTAATGGATTAAAAAGACGCGCTGTGACGACCCTAAAAATTGGGACACATGATCTTAAACTCTAATTATAGACGGATAGGTCATTGTTCTGCTTTGGTTTCAATAGTTAATTGAATACTAATACTAAAAATGATCATGGGCTATATGAAAATTATGACGAGGTAAGGCAACAATGTCAGCTAATCAGCAAAGTTGTGAGCGGGGAGGACTGCTCAGGGTGCACTAAACAGTAAAAGTATTGCCATTTGCTAATGCTCTTTTACCATCAATCAAGCGTAATTAATTATAAAGTATAATAAAACATACACCTAAATGAATCCTGGTATTAAAATTTCCATATCGCTAAACCTTCTCAATTACAGTGATGGTAAACCCAACTCATCGAGATCGCCTTTCCACTCACGACTAGATCTTATCCATTGATTTATTGCCGCGCACGTGTTAACCTTCAACTTTCAAGGAATCTAAGGATGCAGCGAAGTTTCTCAAGGATTGAGTCATCTCAAGTTCGCACATTTTAAAAACAGGCTCAATGATCGGCGATATGCGGGCAAAAAGATGAGTCCCCCAGGTTGATGATTTCTGAAGTATCTGAGTTTAGAATCCCAAGACAAGTGATAAATACGATATATTAGGGGATAACACATCATACTTTTAACCAAGGTTATGTCAGGGGCATATGGTTTTTGATGTTGAAGATCTTACCTGCAGTACAGCTGGTTTGTCGTAACCAACTAATTTGACTGTCGGGAAACCATTCCCGGAATTGTCTTTGACAGCGCCTCGGCTGCCTTCAGTCTGATATCTGGAATAGGAATGCACATGTTAGGAAGTCATGGATTTTATGGAAGCACCAGCATCTGAAAATGTGGCCCAATTTTGAAATCACCCCTTCGGATTCCCATTGATAAGCTTAGTGAAAGCCAGGTTGATTTTTAAGCCCAGATTCTTTAGAAGGATTTCAACCTTTTTCGAGTACAGGTAATACGATAGTTACCTCGCTCTATGTTGTGTCTCGGGCTGGCACAGTATCTGTAGCTCCACTGTGCCGTCTCTCGACCTGTTGGACAGTGGCGCCGCTAACCCCGGTTTTCCACCCTGTGCCATTGCCGCCAGCGCCCTTCTCCTCGCCATAGCCTGTGCCAATTTACCTCCGTACTTCCCCCCCAGTTTGCCCCCTAACTTCCCACCGGCACCAACTATTTTCCCCGCTCCAGGGTACTTGTTTGCCAGTTTACCCCCGCCGCCCAGTTTCCCGCACGATCTGTAGGGGTCCTGGAACCTCTTGCCGGGAGTCTCAGCTATGTTTGGACTAGATATACTGCAACCCGCTCTCATTCTGTAAAAAAATCGACATTGTTTTGAATTATCGTGAATGAAAAGTGACTTTAGTTATTTTCCATATCTTTTCAAATACACATTGGATTAGTCACTTTAGAATGACATCTTATTTCCAAAAATATGAAAAAAAAAACACAAATGAATGTGTATTGATCTTGAGGAGGTCAATAAACAATTAACAGAACATTAGTAAGTATACACCATCAGTGCGTCACCAGTAACAAACACACAGCCGAGGCCACAATTACATGCGGTGAACATGCGGATTTATGGATATGCTCGTGACACTGCACAACGCATTTCAAGCAACCAGTTATTACAACCACTATTCATGTCAACAAAGATGAGACGTATAAACACAAATGAAATCTTCGATAGGACACTCTGGAGTCCCCGGATCTACCCGTATCCAGGAACCGTGCTTTTTCTTCATTATCCAATGATAGGTTAGGGACAGAAACACCAAATTGTGAATGAATTTCGAGTGTGATCCAATGTTACCTTCAAGAACAAATGATGTTCTTTAAGAGAAAAAAGTCAACGTACACGGGAGTGGTTAGGGCCGGCGCAAGCGTAGAGGCGGGGGCGTCGGGCGGCGCGGGCGCGGACGCGGGGTCTGACGCGCGGAAAGCGTACGCGTCGTTCGCGTCGTCGCATTCTAGCTTAACCGCCGCTTCAGTGTCCCCACGTCGTCGTTTCAACTCCGGGTGTTCCCACTCCTCCAAAGTGTCCGATAATCTGCACACGCCATTAACGGCTTTAGTTAAATTTTAAGTGATTGAAGGAATTCCCATCATCGGCCATTTGTTTGTCGTTTTCCAGACAGGCCTTTGCAAGGTTACCTTCACAACGCTAATGAAATAGTGATTTTTCAAGGAGTCATGCTATAGCGAATTAAAATTCAAGCAGTGAAGTCGTAAGCTTTTGAAATGTTGCTCAATAACGGCTCACGTTCATCGTACCTATATCGCTAAAGTTTATATCTTGAGCTATAAACAGAAAGCATGCCAGCATTCTAAAACTTGACAGGCCAAAATAAATTGTGTTATTGTGCCTAACGATGAAGTAACAGCGTCATGAGTGTCAGGCGACCCACGTACACGTGCCGCGAATCGTGCTAAAAATATAATAGCGTGAGGTGCGTTAGCGCAGCGCTGAGAACGTTTGATGGATCTAGTAGTCTAATCTAATCTAGTTTACAATGTTAACTGTAAAATTGGTTGCGGATTGGCAACAATGATCATCACTGAACAAAAGATGCAGTGTACTGAATTTGTTATTGGATTGATTTACATCTGTTTATTCCTTGATAGGAATTTATGTATTCTAGAACTTGGCTTGCTGCAGCTGACACATATGAATTTACTTAAACACAGAGAGCTTTTATAGATAAAGGATTCAGAACTTAAGAAGCGTAACCTTACAAGAGATAGCAAAATGAGAAAGGAATCAAAAGCAGCAAAAAAACTGCAGATTTCAGAGCAAATCTGTAGAAATAGTCGTTTTGTGGGTAGTCTATTTCGACTTTATAAACATACAAACACACCTCTTCAGGTAAAGTAATGTAATGACTAAGGTAGTCTTCAACAGAATGCATAATAATTTAAGTAATTAATATATGCAAATGATTTCAAGGGATGAGATGGGCGTACAACGGAAACTTCTTCATGTGGAAAACTAATAAATGCTACTTTATGACATGCGGAAGAGAAAGCGCATAAATTACGTAAGTGGTATATTTAGGCAAGCGAGAGTTGATTGGTAAATAATTGTCATCAGTCTGGGTGTTAAGATGTGAAGGTAACGAGTTAATTTGATGAAAATCATACTGTGTGAGTTGTGTGACAGAATGGCCACACTCATTGACGCAATATGGCTTAGCCGGTCGGACAGTAAGACCATAAAAACAAAAAGTTCGAAGTGTCGTCTGAACTGAATAGATCGGGATCGAAGTTAAGGATTTTTGTTTTCATGGACCCAAATCAAATCAGAATGGCACATAGCTCCTTCTGAGACGCTGAAGCCGATTCCACGTCCATAAGTGTGGTGTCTCCCTAGACATTGATTACTACCATATCGTCATGTACAACCGATGGTAAATGTTATAGCTTCTCATTATTCTGACACTTTGCCCAGTCCCCTAGTTACCGTCTTACAAATATAATTTAGTCGTCAACTCTGAAGGACGGATTACTAACTTCTACTAGTACACAAGGAACTAGTATTTCTTATTCTACATAGTAACGTCTATCCTTGACCTACACCTACGGGATTGTTTATTTCAGTATCAGTTTATGTTAGTACTCGTAGCTAATGTGTATCATTTGTTTATCGCGTGATTTCCTAGCGTATCATCAATCATAGCTGGCAGTAAATACCTATCTACTAATAAACATTACTTCCCCTATACCCTGCTACAAACGATTCTTGGTTAGTTAGCTGTAACCATTTCGATTGGCAAGCTAATTAGCGATGGCAGTAGAGTATTTTATAGTTGCCAATCTTCGTGCTAGATGACTCAAGGAATAGAATAGGTAATAGTCTATTAGTCTCCAGGTTAAAATAAGTGAAGAAGACTCCGCATATAAAACAGAAACCACAAAGGCATTTTAGTAGTGGTTTATTATGACTAAAAAGAACTCAACGATAAGACATAGACCGGATACATCAGATAGGTTTTTTTTTGGAAACTGGGCAGTCAAAATAAGATGTCAATCATTAGAATCACGAGATAAAAAACCCCAATATACTGAAAGGTTGAAAAGTAAAGAAGGCTCTTAGGATTGAAGTGGAAACAGCGTGATTACTCAAAATACATTCATAGCTGTTTATTATGACTGTAAAGCCACAATTAAGACTTTCCCTTAAATCAGATTGGATTTGGAAACCAAGTGGCTTGAATTCTGCAATTACATTAATTACAATTATGATGACACCTTAAAAACACAAGGCCCGGACGATACCCAATTAAATTACGACATCACTCATAATACGGCCATTGGCACTACATTGAATATTTCGTATATTTTTGCAATTGTGTATTACATAAACAATTTGTTGCGTAGTGACGATGACGACCTTATGTAATTCGTATTACTTATGTACGTGTAGTTGTGTACTCTACTTGTGTATTATATCATGAGTGTTTGTCAAATTGTTTGTTGGTAAATAGTTAATTTGTTTAAGGTTGTTGATTGTGTTATTTAAGCGATCTTTGTTTTGAAAGTGAAGCAAGCCTTACCGCAGGGGCTTTTTTTTTGCATTGTCAATAACAGGATTGGTTTCATTCATACACAAGTCGATAGAAAAAGCGTCAAAACATTGTTTCAAATTCGTTATCTTCTGATAACGAATTTGAAACACGTCTCGAGCTACGAATATCTAAATTCTAACTCCTTAAAATAGAAAACCCGATAAAAATCTAGTTAGCGATAAAATCAAGCAGTTAAGAGATCGATACCGATAAAATCGAGTAGTTACGGATCGATAAGGACGTGTTCGCACGCGTAACTCACGCGCATACGGAGACGCGACGTGAGTACGTACTGATATCTATTACTGAAGGTCATATGGGCAAGAATTTGAGACCTGAAGCTATCCGATGGCGAGACTGTAGGTACAATTCATTATATATTTATACAATTTATTAGGTGACTAAGCGTTAACTAATAGATAACTAGAGACACTGACGTAGACGTGTTTCACAACTTAGCGATCAAAGTGGTTATAGTAGCGCTTTGAAAAATTAAACTTCAGCAAAAGATAAGGCGGGTTGATTGATTATTCTGATATCAATTATGTCTGTGAGGGAGTTTAACTTTTCCTGTCTACATTATTTTAATTCACTTTCAGTTAGTACTGAAACGAAACATAACAGTAGAGTAAAATTATTTGGATTAACTAGATAGCAAACGGATTAGTTTAACATTATTACTGATAATGATTTTTCTATTTTACTTTTACGTTGTAGTTAAACGTATTTGTTAAGGAAGCAAGGAAAAATGCAAATTTGATGGTTGTTTAAAGAGGAGAAGATTGAGATGCAGCTGATGCTCTGATTACAACTAAAAACGACGAGAGAAGTGAAGTAAGTGTTAAAGTGCAGGACCAAGAAGAAAGAACAATAGTTTTCATACTCATCGTTATTGAAATTATATTTACTATAAAAACTATATCCACAATAGTTGAAGAATGATGTTTAAAATCTCAGTGGGAGTCTATTTTATATAAACGCCCCATTGACAGCTGATCTAATATTATCGCTCGGTATATCGATGCTAATAAATCAGGCAAATGATGAAAACATTGACGAAGCAGAGGTTTATATTATCGAGTAATCGTGGGAGTTTCTTAGACTCCCTACTAACTAAATGATTCTTCAAGACTCATTTAGTTCCTTTCTTCTTCTCCGAATTTGCGTGAAGATTAAATATTTTGAAGCACATTGTGTTAGTGCTACAGAACAAATAATGGATAATTAAAGTTATTCTTCTCTAAATTAGACACCACAAGAGACGAACGTCGAACGTGTTAGAACAAGGTGCAAGTGGCCACCGTAAGTATTTACATTGCATAAGAAAGCGAGTGTATATCCACATGGATCTTACCTGTTGACGGCATCGGGTCCTAGGCCGCTGTCGTTACTGTTCTCACACGGTTCAGGCGGCCGCAGGGTGTGCGTGTGAGCGTAGTGTGCGAGTTTCCCGAATTTGCCTAAATGTGCCATTTTGCCCGGGTGGTGGACAATTTTGCCGGCGTGCACCATTTTGCCCGGGTGTTGCGTCTTACCCGGGTGGGCCCGCTTATGCGGCGCCCGCATCACTTTCCTGTGTACCCGTGAGCTCATCGTCGGGGCCGTAGACATAGTCATTTTCATGCCTGTCGACAAACAGAAAATAAAAATTACTGAATTTTTATTGACTATGTGAAGAGATGGCGGATTTTTAAAATTAAAATTGATGTCTGTAGATCACGCTTGAAAACCAGACGAGCCGATGTTATTGGTCTGACAAGTTAATTTATTGTTAAGCCTGACAGACTAATCCGTTGTTTCAGTGGTAACTACTACCACTACCACTAACATAGAATACTAAGTAGGTACTACAAACACATGCGAAATCAACCGTTTTTTACGAAATCCAATGTAAACTAGAAGATCCTAAAACTTGATTACTTGATTTCATTTGGTTTGCATTTATTCCTCCTGGAAGTTAAGCGTACACCAAAAACCTGGTCGAGCTTATCCAGGATTATACACCTTATGTATTTAATCGCAATTGCTTTAAATTTTATTACATTACCGATCGTTACGGAAGCGGTTGATAATTGTAATTCCCGAGTCTTAAGGCCATGACTCACGAGACAACATTTAGAGATCGAAATCAAAATTTTATGGACCAAAATGCCATAACATGTTCAATCGTAAAATGTACGCGCCTGTGAATACATAAAATGGTGTAAGTGAGTTTGCAGACTGTGGCGTCGATCAAAATCATCTTGAAGACCTTCAAAAACCGGCAGAAGTCCAAGACTCCAAATCAATAGCATTATCAGCTTATAATGTTGCAGCTGGGACACAGGTATCACGCGAACCCAGTGCGGATTGCATGCATGTATGATATTTTCCTTCACCGTAAATCACTAGCATAACACAAGTCTTGAGATAAGTTAACATTTAATTTAAGGATTCTATATAAATTCACAGAAAAAAACAAAACTGTCCTCACCTCAATAGCCCAAAGATTTAAACTAGAACTGATTCTGTGATACAAAATGAATTCAGAAAATCGGGTCGAATGCGCATGAGACTCACAGTGTCGTTACTCCACTTTAAATTGACACAAAGTCCACCGCTTATTAGACGACACTAATCTATTTGCCTCGGTAACTCCTCCGTAGGTACTGCAGATGAATTTATTATTTGTTCTATACATTCAAAGACTTTAATAGCGACTATTAAATGATACAGTGCAGTTCTAAGTAGTTTATTACGCACGGGTTTCTGTTTCCGGTCTGCGGTGTTTGTGGTGGTATAGATTACGTCTATGTCCTGTGTTTTATCGTTACTAACAATATTGATGTTATGGGATTTGAAATTGATGTCTGATAAAGTTATAGTTTAGTAGTAGTCAACTTTCAATCTGTCAAATTTCTTCAATATATTTTTAACTTTAACTCTAAAGCATTAGGTTTAAGGTTGGTTGGGAAAATCTGACAGTTTCGGGAAGGTTGACCTGCTGGCGTCTGTACATTATAATTAGTCGTGATCGAATAATTAACAATAGTTGAGTAGTGAAGTCGCAAGATTATTGTTACATTCGTCTCGAAGTAAACTAAGGTCGTTATCGTTAGTAGTTAGCATATTACTGCTAAAATACATAAAACTAATTTATACGAAGCAGTTAATACACTCGAATTGATCACACTACCGCTGTACGCTGTAACTTTGTTATTTAAGCACTGATATTATTATCGTCACTTTTGGTTATGGGCGTATTAATCGTCTATGTAACAAGACGTCTTAACTCCTTGTATAACGAGGGTGATCTGATGGTGACTCGTCATCATAAAAGCCTGATTGATATTTAAGGGCTCCCGATTATGACCCTTTTCAAATGTTACGACCAACGATGCTTAGGCATATTGCCAAAACAGCTAGGCATGTGCTTACAATGGTTTACTCAGTTAGTTTCCGAAGATGCAGTATTTCAAGCTCTTGTAGATTGGTGGAAGGCTCACAAAGTCTATGTTAGATTAACGATGATGAAAACTGCCAACATAGTGACTATTAAAACACAAAGCCCTTATTAACTTGTAACAAAAATCGTAAAGCTACAACTGAATATCATGAGACAATCAGAGAATCTTTCATAACACTAAAACGTGTTTGTTGGACGCATGTATAGATGAAGCCAATTTGTCGGATACTTCGAATGCCAAACATTCATTCAGTGCGGTCATTGACAATTTATTTATTAGAACCTGTATAGGTATACCTTAAATATTTTGTAGAACGTTTATACAATAAACCTTAGTGATTTTCATATTTATTTATAGATTCTCGACACAATATACGAAACCATACGTTTATAAATATCAGTTACTTCCGTAAAGCTTTTTAATTTAAAATAAGTTAAACTCTTCAGTTACAGTTCCGCAATCACGTTTCAGTTAGCAAAGTTACAATACAAACAATAATTAAGACTCAAATCAAACCCATTGAAGCACTTAAGTCGTCTATAGTTTCAAAAGCCTGTCCCTGATCCAAGAGACCCTTGCGAGACCCCTAACTCTTCATTGATCTCGTTCGCATTATGTTTCCCGCGACAATTTTATGCACAATGCAGATATGATTTACGTTCACAATGGCTCTTATACTGTAATATAAAATTCTTTCACGGTTCACAGGAAATAATAAATTTAGATAGTAAAATTTGACCTTGCGTGACACGTGTACGTCTGGCGAAGTGGAGCCACTTAGTATTCCTTTAGAATTCGTAGTAGGGTCATGGGTATTTATTGGTCGATGGAAATTGTCGTTAGGCGTATTTTTAGAGTAATAATTGTTAAACGTAAGATTTTTATTGACTTCTTTTGTATCTGTGCCCGTTTTTTACCAGATTGAATTAACTATGATTGTAACTGTACAAAGCGTATAAACTAAGTAATTGTTGTTATCATTTATTCCGATTGTTTTATTAATAGGACTGACAATAAGGAAGCTTTTGTTAAAACCCTGCTCGATTTGAACGTAGCCGTTGAAGAAGTCGTGCGTAGATAAAATACGCTGTTAACGAAGTATTTGGTCTTATTTTTATTTCCATATTTATTCTTATTGTATTGCATTATATTACATGTAAAACAAACAAAATAAACTGTATTAAAATTGTTGGTAACTTTTAACTAAGTCTACCATGACAGTACAAAAACTTATGTCTGTTATTTTGTTATTTATTTCAACATCAATAATATGTCCCTATAAGTAACATAATCTGTTTAATCTGTCTTATTAAGTAGAGCAAACTAACTATTTACATTATTAATTAAAAACTATTAAATAAGTAAAATAAATTAACAAACAACAAACTATAAAAGAGCATCAAAAAACTCCTCCTCAACGCTTTCGCGGGCGCTATGAGTTGTGTGTGACTGGTCATCTCTTGGTTGCCACGGCTTATTTGAATTAATTATTTTATTTTTGAATTGTTCTTTTACTATGTACACTTTTAACGTGCACATCTTGCTACATCGCTCTCACATAATGTACCATCTCAACTTGAATGATGTAACCAAGGTTTTGTAAAAATATTCTGATTTAAAAGAGTGTCCATGGAGGTTCTTGCCCGTTCTTCTCCATAGAGATCTACGTTAGGGAATGGGCAACTACAGTACTTTCACAGTTTTTATGCCTTGTGACTGGGACTGTAGCTACATTTCATTGTTGTCTTTGTTTCGACAATTCAAAACTGCCTGTAACTGGCCTACTTGAAATAAATGCTTTAATTTTGATTTTGTCAGCTGGTAATGAGTGTCAAAGTTAGATACGACCACAGACGTTAAGAAAAAGATCCCGAATCAAGTTCCACCACAACCAAAACTATCGTCCCAGAAAATTTCTTTAACGAAATTATTCTCTTCAATACTGTTACCAAGACGTATCGATTCGTACCTCACGCAACGATTACCGACGACGCACCTCGCATCGAGACATTCACTCGAGCAAAGCGAAACGTTAAAAATAGCCGCGTCCTTGCGATTTTTAAACGCGTTCTCTTCGCCTTTTGACGTCTACTCGAGAGCTGATAACGGAGACCGAACAATGGATACTATTGTTAGTTTCAACTTGTTACCGTTACCAGTTTTGTTTTTGGTTGTTTTGATAAGAGAGGATGCAAATAGTGGTATGACTTCGATTATAGTCAGTAGTATAGTAGGTGCGTACAAGTTCCTCTCACAGACTATGACTTTATGAATCGAGCTCTATCACTGTATAGTCAAAACACCACCTCCGACCGCTGCTCAGAGTAAGTATCATAACAACAGTACACGTTATTTTATAAACACTCACTAAGTACATAGTTTCACATGAATGAAAACACTGAAGAGTCACATGTTCACACATGTTAAGATTTGTACCTCTAAAATGAGAGAGTGAAATGTGAAAATCTAGCACTAGTTTTTGGAAAGGAAGTCGTAAGAATAGGATCAAAACCAATAAGTCAGCTACTATAACGCGTACCAACTAAGTGATAGATAATAATCAGAGTTCGAACTGATAAAGTAACCTTGATAAAAACAAAAATAATAAAACAATAATTAATAAACTACACGTGTATCCGAACGCGATAATACGCTTCCACGTGTATTCACAGGTTGTGTCAACATGTCTTTCTTTACATAATATTTGAGTACCTACTAAAAATATAATTTGTAAGTGACAAAAGAATTAAGAGGTCAAATTATGAATTACCATGGATAATTATCATGACAGTTATAAAAAAAATGTACTGGTCTAAGAAAAATGGATCAATAACATTAATATTGAGCTAGTTAAAATCTTCAAATTGGTCCCAACAACAGCTGTACTGTAAGCATACTGTACTATTAACCTTTTGAAGGGCCACTAGTTATCCTCAATCTTTATTCACAATTTTATTACACTGTATGGAGTTCCTTGATGAGGGCACAGATAGTAAGTGTAGCCTCTTTTGATTTAGTAGGCCTTGTAAAGGACGGGTCGGTAAGACTACTTGAAAAGCGTAATGCTAAACCGCTTGATTGCCGTGAACTGCATAGTCATTGTAGAGCACTTGAATATGTCTTTAATATTACCTAGTTTAAGAACTGTTTTACTTCATGTCGACGAGATAAAATGTCTAGGAGAAAATATATTCATAAATTCCGTGAGCGTGGATTCGTCTATTTAAAATCAAATAAACGATTATACGCTACAGTACTACAAATTTATTGTTGATAAAGGCCCATTAGATGTGTCTCAAATAATAGTAAATTACAAGCGACACAACAATAAGAATTATGGCTTACGCATAACGAATTTATAACCAGACCGGCTCCTTTGGACAGCTTCTTATTGAATTTTAATCACTAATATAATTATGTGTAAGCGACAATTGAATATTATCACCTGTTTGTTTAACCAGATATTTCTGGTTGAAACGTTTAGTTAGTTTTTGCAATATCTTATCTATCAGGTGATATTGCATTTGGCTGAGATGAGAATGTTAAGGGGAATGTGTGGTGTTACGCGAATGCATAAAATAAGAAATGAGTACATAAGAAGAAGTCAAAAAGTGGCGCCGGTGACTGAAAAGTTGTGTGGTAATCGGTTGTCATGGTATGGGCATGTGATGCGGAAGAATGAGAAAAATGTCGTGAGGAAAATTTTGAGTATGACTGTGGATTGGTATAAGACTAGAGGAAGACCAAAGAAACGATCGTCTACATCAAACTCTTCTGACACAAATGTCCTTCTAATGGACCTATTCAAATATCAGTGATCTCTAACGTATATTAACTTTAAAGTCAATAGAATTCATTTCACTTAATATACCAAAACATTCGTGGGCCTGGGCAGTCACGTACAGTCACGAGCACCAATATGTAAACACATAACAAGTTTTAAAAGTGATTTTCTCCAACTGTTCTGATTCAAATTTCATGTTGTAACGAGGATAGTATTATGGAACTCATATTTTTATGAAAAATATCCTATTTCCAATTTAAAATCATCGGAAAGTGTATACATATTGGTGCTCGTGAGTCGTGACTGTACAAACACAAATCGAAATGTTTGGTGACAGAATATGTATCGAGTATCGACACTATTCAAAGTTTGACCTATTCCTATCTGTATCTCTTACGTAATATTTACATACAGTATTAGGCGTGAAACGATAAATGTTTCATACATGTCACTGTAACGGAAGCCACGATATCAACAAACCAATTGTCTCTCACTCGCTAGCGGTTTGCTTTGCAAATAAATATATGCTTCCGTATTCATTTGGAGAAGATAAATCATTAACTGCAGTAAATTAATATTTAATTACTAATTTAGAACCGGTTGTAAACATGACTACTAAGTAAATCAGTAAATATTTCATCTGCATGTAGACTTATTTGTGAAGGAAAACTTAATAATTATTGGTTTGTACTATTCTGTTGACACTTAAAACAATAAAAGGAAGCTTAATTGTTACTGTTACTCATTGATTTCAGTAAAATATAATTTTGCTAGATAAAATGTGACCCAATTTCTTTATAATGATTTTAAACATTCAACACAATCAAATAGCTTGCGTATCCAACCTTCACTTATGTATTTTGGAAAAAACACTCACGGACCCTTAATTAGCTTTCCATAGGGTTCACAAGTCTGACCAATACAAACAAAATTAATCCGTGCTTTCCTGTTTTCTTCTGGGTGTATATATGGCCGGTCAGGTGTGGTGGACTTTCACCAGTCGACGATGACGACCGATAACCGTCGATAGCTAGGGTCGCGTACTCGCGTCTCGGCGTCCCACAGGGTAACGAACTCGATCCTATTCTATCTTATACACATGTACACATGCACTCAATTGCGCGCGCCTTAATGGCCTGTCATTTGTATCGATTCACGTCGTTCTCTTGTTAAAGCCGATACTTATCTGTAATAGTGCTACTAGTTAAGTAGTCAAGTCTTCTATGTTAAAGGTTTTTATGAAGACTGTGTTTGTTAAAGTTCGTATTGTGTATTTAACGAGCTTTTGACTGAATAGACATTTCGTTGTGCTAGCAGAAAGCGATCGTTCTAGCAAACAAATATCAATTTAACAACCTCTATTTAAAGTTAACGTCAATTTCGACTTTCACTATATCATGACCAGTTTAAGTAAAAAAAATGTTTTTTTTTTAATATTTCTACATATTAATATTTTCTTTTTTCTTCATCGCCAATTTACTAACTTTGCCCTTACCGAATCAGAGCCTGCCTCAACAGGCGTCGTTATTGTTGCCAAGCGAGTATTATGGCACGGCTACACCGTAATTGTAATAATAAATGATCGTCTTTGTAACCTAAGCATGAGTTCAATATGTAGTTTAGTTTAGATCCGAAACTTGAGGAAACAATTTTGTTTTAGCTTTTGTTAGTCTACTTTGATCATTATGAAGCTGTTAGCTTCATATGCCAGAAGCCTCAAGGTTGTTTACATCCTATTAAGGTTTATCTGATGGTCAGTTCTGTTTTATAGTTGTGTAATGGCTTCATGTGTGTCTTTAAATCTAGCTTCCTTATTCGTCTTATTTTCCTTACAACTAGACTGCCTTAATTATGTCGAAAGAACCAACCATTTTATTTAACTCCTATCGATTCTGTCGCGTCTGCTCTTAATTAATTCAGTAATGAAAACCTTGAAAGTTCAATAAAATGTTGTCCAACAATTCGATGAGTTTAGGAAAATATTTAAGTTAAAAAGTTTATTTGAATAACATATAACTTTCTAGAAGTTTCTCCTAAACTTAAAGTTACAGAATTGTAACTTTAAGTTTCCGAAATAAATTATACATGGCTAATTTAATTTCCATTTATTAGTTAAGTGAAAGTTTAATATGAAACTGAAAGAACTGTCTCGGAGATTTTTTTCGATACAGTGTCTTTACTGCCTTTGTTTATACCGTTGATATAATTCATAGACTTTCAATCACTTTCTTTAACATGTTTGTTTATGACAACTAAAAGAATCAGAGTATTATCTTTAAAACCTTCAATTAAAATGTTTAAGGTATTTCATTTTTCGTTTCTTAAATCTGTATTAATGGTATTCTATTAATATCATCTGTTATATATTTGAATTGGTATTTCATTTGATAATTATGGCCACGCAAGACATTTTATGCTATCTGTATGCAACTCAGCCATGACAATTAAACGCAGGTTGTCTCAGATAACTCCGTACGATGAAATGGAATTTGGTAATAAATATGATATGGAGGAAAAGCCTCCGCTACATTTCACAACATTTGACAAGGAACGTAAACAAGCCGTATGGCCAACACGCAGAACCATCGGTCAATCTGAGTACAGACCGCGCGTCGACCACCACACTTATCAGCATAATTTATGAAGCAGCCAGGTTACTGACCGTGGCGTGGGCTAAGATAAATACATGAATACTGCAACGGACGTTTGCCGCAATGAATAAAAATATGACACCAAAAAAGTATGAAATGACGAATAACCTAAAATTTAAATGATAAGCTAATGTTTTGTAACGATGTTGTAACGAGCGATATAAGACATGTAGATAATGCAAGGGAGTTGGGCGTTGATAAATTGGCTTCTGTTTATATTGATCTGTAGTGCGCTGGGGTCAGCAATAGGTCTAGGAGCCATTGTGGATTCACGTGACTGAAACGAGCTAAAAATACTGCTGCCAGTGCAGTTATTGTGTTAAGATCTTATCGGACGGTTATCATGTTGTAGGGAAATGTGTTGAGAAGATCATTGTGTGTGATAGACACGTTTCTGTGCCAGTAGCTTTACAGACTATCGACAAAGATAACAGTGATGTTACTAAGCCGTCAATTACTTAAAATTGAAATGGTAGCCTTGGATAATATAAAGAGAAGGGACAAAGAAAATCGGCCAAGAAAGCAATAAATCCACAAATGAAAACGAAACATCACTTTGAAATATACATCATTTGCCTAGCCTTTTCCCAACTATCTTGGGGTCGGCTCCCAGTCTAACCGGATGCAGCTGAAAACAAATTTTTACATGGAGCAACTGCCTATCTGACCTCCACAACCCAGTTGGTCCACTGGGTAATACGATATCCTGGGTAAGACTGGTTGTCAGACTTTCGGACCACTGACTACCTGAAACGACTGTCAAAGATCTACAAATGACAGCCGGGACCAACGGCTTAACGTGCTTTCCGAGGCACGGTGGAAACTCGGTATGTAATACGGTCACCCATCCACAGACCAACCTAGGCAAGCACGGCTTAACCTAACCTAAAGATCGACCCGAGCGCCTGTTATTATTAAACCACGAGCTCCTCACTTTGAAGTATACGAAAACAATAAACGTTACAATGTACGAGTTCACCCATAAGGCTGTAGATAATAAGAAACAAACAAGCTATTTGTCGTCCGTATGTATACTCTGTATAAATATGTAAACATTATTAGTCCCGTATCTGGGTCACGGAGAGAGCAAGGTCCTGGCTTGTAGCGACTTCGATTCTGATCGAGATTTTAGAGTTCCTCATACATTTATAAGTGGAACTGTTATCGGGTGGCCGAATAGAGGAATAATTAGTTGATATGTAAGGTTTCTGTAGTTGGGTTGTGGAGGTCAGATGGCAGTCGCTGTTTAATGATAATATTCAGCTAAATCGGGTTAGACTCGGAGCCGGCAACATCATGTTGTAAACAGGTTATCATAGGTTAGAATTGGCACAGTAAATTTATTTTTAATCTTGGATTTGAGTTTAATTTATTTGGAAATCTCTTAACCGATTGCGAGCCCAGGTTGGCCGCTGTAGATATAAGCCTATATACCTCGATCCATCCCAAACAGTTTGGCAGAGTGGAGCCCCTCCAACCTGCACAACCACTTGCACCTTCCCAGATTTAATCGAAGCAATGTTAGAGTTGTGCAGGTGGCTACATACTGGTCTAACACAATTTGAGTTTATCAACACGCAAAGAAGAAGAATCTTGGATTAGTTTTCTACTCTTACTTAGGTAGTTCAAGTAAATAAACATGCCGAATCACCAAAATCTACAAAAGATGTATCCACAAAAAAGTATCATAAGCTTCTCAAAGGACGTTTTTTTCACTCTTAAACATTTTTTATAGATCTACCGCAACATTTTCACGTAGGCTTCTTATCGTGAACATCTGTAACTGGTAGATATCGACGAATCTATTCATGGTCATGTTATTTTGGTGACTTGGTTTCTACTCCGATGGTTCAACAGGTGGACACCCTAAGATCTTTTGTTACAGCCAAAAACGAAGTACAATAGTAGGGTGGTCTACGAGATTGTCTACAAGCTACGGCGCGGCGCTACGAGTATTTGAAGAATTTTATAGCTGCGTAGAACGTAAATCCCCATTGAGACAAAAATAGATTAACAAAAACAGTAAGTTATAAACATGAGAGCAAAAACAAATAATTTTGAGGACCGGATCTATTGACTGTTGCCCCTTTTGAGCATAACACGTGTACATAGGAGAAAACACGCTATACACTTACTCAATGAGGTTTATTTTAGGAAATTTATATTAAATTGTTTACTTTAGATTCTATAGGTAGAATTTTAGCATACAAATGTATTAAGATGTTGAAAAGAATGTAAAGGTGTGTGTTTTTAAGCTACTTTAGTAGAAGTACGTTAAAAGGTAAATATTTAGCACATTGGCTATACAGTTCAATATTGCCGGAAACTCTTTCTTCGTCATCGATACTCTCAACTAATTAAATTCCAGCAGAATGCAGCATTTCTTGACAACATACCGGTTCACAGTTCACAAACAGTGGCTATTGCGTCTAGTTCTAATCAAATTGATATAAACACGCGCTCACCACGTGTCCGAGGCATTTAAAATGCTGCTCAATGCAGACGAAATTATGTATGAAAGAGAAAAAAATATAACGAAACGTCCGCGTCAGCCGGATTATTAAGATGTTTTTTTCAGTTTTTAGGGTTCCGTACCTCAACAGAAAAAAACGGAATCCTTATAGGATCACTCGCGTGTCTGTCTGTCTGACTCAGTGATCAACTGGGCGGCAATAAACTGGGCCACGTGGACCAGTTGTACATAATTAATTATGCCTACTATTTTTGTGGCCAACTGGGCCGAACGCGCTTTGATCTTGCGGACGTGATTTTATTATTTAATTTGCTGTGGTTAAGTGGGCCGAAAGTATACAGTACAGTCAGATACAGATTGTTTCAGTAATTTCAAATAGAATAAATATTTACCTTGTAGGTACCATTTTGTTTTTACTTAAATACAGTATCTACAGCCGTTACGAAAGTAGAGTGCGCTTTCTTTGAAAATAAACAAAGCTACTACAAGACTCTCAGATTACAATGAAAGAAGTAAGACGGCAACAAGGTCCCGATATATTTGTCTCTTTCTACTATTGTATCATGGGACGCGCGCGCCTGCGCTGCCCTTTGCCGGCAGTCTGGTTCATGTTCCTGTGGCGTGAATGTGTTTTTGATAATTTTATATATCATTGATGCTATTCAACGTGGAGAGTGTAAATAATGGAACATAGTGGAGGTAAGATTTATATAATTACATATTCTTAGCATAAAAAAATATCACAAACTTCATTCATTACGTTAAAGAAATTTCAATAAGAAGCTATATCTGCTCTTATTGGCGGCCGCCATTTTGTGGCGTCGTTATTACATTGTCATTACATTTTTAAGAATTACTAAGAATGTTTTACGGTTATAATTTTAGTAATTTCACAGTTTTACTATCCAAGTATATTTTACATTATTTGTGCTTATGTGTTATGCTTGGTTAAAAACTTACGTTTGAGTTTGTTATCGGTTTACCCACATTTTCGTTTTTATTTTTATATTTTTGTTCGTGCTAATATAAGTACCTCTGTGCACTCCAATTGTTAATTTTAGTTTCTAAATTGTTTCTCAGTAAGTGAATTTATGTATTCTTTATGAGAAATAAAGTTGTTCTTAAACCTTAAAAATATATGCTTAACTTATAGCGCTTAATTGATTACTCTAAATTTACTGTTTCTTTTTTTTGGATAACTAGATTTATACAATAATTGCGATAACATATTTTTGATTTGTGCAATACTCTACAATACGACCTTTTTGATGAAGAATATACTTCTGCTTTGCTTAACATTACTTTTAATATAAAAGTTTTGTTGCACATAGTATGCGCTATAGTATGCACATATTTTAAGATTACTAGCAATTTAGATTTCAAATTACTAGAATTATTTTAATCATCCAGCAAAACTCAAAGGCTTTTATTAGAAATGGGTTCATATTAGTAGCGTAATGTGTAATTAGGCTGCCGCCGCTGATGCATATATATATAGATGCCATGAAAATATTTACAGGTGAACCAGGGCCATCAAATTCACAAAATTGTATCCAGTGGCAAATAGTAACATCGCAACGAGGCAAACGAGTGCTTCTTCGTGCAGGCCATAGATACCATGAGAAAAGGCGAAATAAAGATGGTTCCTGTGTTTGGAATTGCACTAAAAGAAAAAAATGTAAAGCTAAATTAATTATTGCCAATAATAATACCATTACACGGGATGACAAACATGACTGCGAGCCGGATTTTGCTTCAAACGAATTAGAAATACAATTTAACAAGTGCTGTGAACAAATCAAGTCTGATTATACTATTTCAATTCCAAGAGCTTATCGGGAAACTGTTGCGGGACTCGTGGATAGTGGCATTGATTTCATTAAAAAGATACCTACATTGGAAAATATTAAGCATAAGCTCCATCGTAAAAGAAATAAATCACTTGGTGTACAAAAAATATGTTTTAATTCTATCAAAGAAATAATTGTGCCCGAAAGATATCAACATTTTTTATTAGCTGATTACAGTAATGGACCCAGTAGAATTATAATTTTCGCTAATCGAGATTGTAAAAAAATATTAACTAATCCAAATTTAACAATTTTATGTGATGGGACGTTCAAATTTTGTTTAAAACCATTTAATCAATTATATAGTTTACATGTAGATTTAGGTAGTAATGACACATACAATAATATTATACCAATTATTTATGCCTTACTGCCGAACAAAAACAAAAATACGTACATAACTATGTTTAAATTAATAAAAAGTCAAATTCCCCAATTTTCACCCCAATTATTTATACTTGACTTTGAACAAGCAGCTATGTCTGCTATTAAACATGTTTTCCCTAAGACTAAAATCAATGGCTGCTATTTTCATTTTGCGCAAAGCTTGTGGCGAAAAGCCGATGAGTTAAATATCACAAAATCAAAATTAGCCAGAAAACATGTTAAACGATGCACTGTTATGGCTCATTTGCCTAGAGAGGCTATAGACAATGCTTGGCTATATATAATGGCACAATGTCCTACAAACAAAAATGTCGTGCTATTTAACGATTACTTTGTGCAAACGTGGTTGAATGATAAGTCATTCTTTGCAGACAAATGGTGTAGTAATCATTTGCATCGAACAACAAATATGATTGAAAATTGGCATTCGATTTTAAATAAAAAAATTTCAAGTAAACCAAAAAACATTGCGCATTTTTTAACAATACTTGAAAAGGAAAACAATTACTATGAAGTTTTATATACCAACGGAACTAGTATTAGAAAAAACTTCCAGAAACCCAAGAAATAGACCAACATATATCGCAGACGATTGAGGAATTTATTAGAGGGGACATTAATATTGATTTATGCATAGAGCGCCTTGTTTTATGATTTTATTTTAAAATTGGAAATTACTTAAACTGTGATTTTTTTTTATTAATTATAAGATTTTAATAATTACTGTTGTACAAAACCGATCTGTGATTTTAAATATTTTTATTAAAAAATCAATGTTGTATCCTGTTATGCTCATAATTTTTGAATTGAGACTTAAATTATATTAAGCTAAGGTAGTTCTATTAAAATTATACTGAACTGATCTGTGATTTTTAGGATTAACCAATTTTATTTGTATTGTGTTATATGAATGTTTATCGTGTATATGTCAATTTGTGATTGCAGTACTGTTTTTTAAAAATTATATTCCTTATTTTAAAACTTAGATTAATAAGAAAAATTATTTACATGTTATATAAAACATTTTATTGTAAGCTAAGCTTTGTCTATACAACTACATTTTGTTGATTTTTGAAATATATACATTGATTGATGATGTTTTGTTTTCCTCTCAAAGTCCCAACACAATTTACCTTTTGACAAATTTATTTTGATACACTTGTGTTCGTAACTATACCAAACTGCCTTAAATTTTTATTGTCGGCCCACTTAACCACAGCAAATTAAATAATAAAATCACGTCCGCAAAATCAAAGCGCGTTCGGCCCAGTTGGCCACAAAAATAGTAGGCATAATTAATTATGTACAACTGGTCCACGTGGCCCAGTTTATTGCCGCCCAGTTGATCACTGAGTCGTCTGTCTGTCTGTCACAGCCAATTTACTCCGAAACTACAGGACCGATTGAGTTGAAATTTGGTACACATATGTAAGTCGGTGACCCTAATATGGATGTGTGTATAGTAAGTACATTTTAAACGTGGGGGCCACTTTTGGGGGTTAAATTAGAAAATGAAAAAAAAAAGTTTTGCAAACTATATCGTGTTACATATCAAATAAAAGGGCTCGTTATGAGAATCTCAAATATTTCTTTTTTATAATTTTAAGATAGGCGAATATTGACCATCCCTTAACTCCGAAACTACAGGGCCGAAAATTTTGAAGAAAAAAAATAGTTCTTTGCCTATAGATTACAGTAATACCTAAATGAAAAGAAAAATAAGATTTAAAACAACTTACGGAATTTAGATAATTATCGTAAAGAACCTTCTCCACGCTAGTCGAACTCGCACTTGTCCGGTTTTTTATGATAAGATTTGGCATATTAAATAGAATTTGCAAGTTAGTAAACAAGCGGACATTGGCACTGTTCTTATTATTTTAGAAGCCAGACCAGACACAATTTTGTTGACTTCAAGTTGTACACTCATTCTAGTTTTAATAACATGACGGCCATTTTGATTAAGCATAGACAATGCTACGTGGGAAAGACACCTTTCGTGGGCCCAGACTTTTGTTTTTCAAGCGTTTCTTAGATCTTTATCTGTGTTCTTTAATTGTCAAGTTACCGGATCCTTACAGTTAACGTTTGGTGCGCCATTTTATCGTGTCGGGGGGCCTAGGGCAGGTGTATCGTTAACCCTAGGTGATTATGAAGCGATTACTTACTCGTTACACGGGCATTACCGTTGCGATAAGAGTGCAACTATTAAAACAGTATTAATTTATCGTCAACGCTGACCGATAGCACCTAAATACTCAAGGTTTTTATAAACAATGCGTTGGATCGAGCTGTTTTGAATTTATTATGTTTCGGAGTATAGCGACCTAGTTTCGCATTTGATAGTGATAATATTAGTAATCATTGGAATGGCATACATTGAGCAATGCGGCAGGACTTCATGGTTTCGAAATAATTATCTAGTACCTACATAATTATTGTCAACTTGAAATTCATCATGTAATTTGGGTTTTTTTTAAGACTCAATGTATTATACAATAGCAAAACGACGATATTAAGAAGCAATTTTCCACGCATTTCTAAGAGCGTCTTAAGAATCATAATAAATAGAAACTCAGTTTACGGTTTAATAATATAATTAGTTAGACGATGATAAAACGATGTAAATGATTATATTCAACAAATCATAAATGTTTAACATAAACATTATATTTTATTTTTGATATTTGAGCTGAATAGTAGGAACTTCTTTAAGATGTTATTACTGATATAATAGTACGAAGCTTTTTAATCAAATTATTCAGTAAAACCAGAGTTGGCACTGTAACATCACGCGTCTGTTTCTCCGGAGAGAGAAGGCGGAGAAAAGATTTCGTCAGCCATGTTGTAACCAGCCACAAATCCTGTTTCTAGGTGGCATTAAAACATGGTTATCTGCACTACATGGTGACTACGTTGTCTATCTATTAAGACCAAGCCCTTTCATGCAGAACCTGCCTCATGCAACTTTCTCTCCTTACATGTGATGAAAGTACTTGATGTGAAGTCAAAGAATTTTCTATACAACCTACATCATGACAAGACACGAAACTCCTAAGGCTTCTTATACAGACACGTTTTTTTTTGCCAGGAAAATCTATGGTTGATTCACCGTGAAAATCACGACGGCCGTATACGCCGTGTCTGTCATCAAAATACCGTATTGTGATCCATACAGACATACAACACTGACGATTTTATGAGTAGACTGGACGAATCAACCGTAGTTTTTCACGACAAAATCTTTGTGTGTACAAGTGGCATAAGGAACAGCTAATCAGTAGACTTGCTTGAAGAGTGAGAGCGAGAGAGAGTACACAGTTGAACCATCCGAAAAAGCGAAAACAGATAGACAGAGTAAATTTCTTCATGTTTCTCCCGCTCCAATACCAGAAGGAGCTATCTTTCAGTATGAAAAAGTTATTTACTCGTACTATAGACAAAAAAGGCGGAAAACGTCTGTGGTCAATTTAACGAGGCGGCAATGAGACGGCACGTGTTGGCCCGGAGGTCTTACGATGGAGGTCACATTTAACTAACAATTTCTATTGAGAGGAAGTCACGTAGACCCGTAAGATAGTCGAAGCGTAGCTGTAGGGGAAGATGTGAAGATGGTGTACGCGATATTGTGTCCAATTTCTTTGGAAGTCTTTTATTGTTTTAATTTTTCACAAAGTACAGTGATGTCTTATTGTCATTATTTTTTACCAGATAACCATTGGTGGGTGATAGTGAGACAAACTGCGTTCAAAGGCTGTTTTAATTAATCAAGGAACAGTTTACATTATATAGCGTGTATTATGTTCATTACCGTTCAATGTCAAGTATAGCCAGTAACTAACAAACAACAACCACTTACAAAATGGACCAAGAAAATGTCTCTACTCTCAATCCTTATTCCACACCTTTGAATTAGACGCAATTCGAGTAATTTTCGTTCAAAATACTGCTCTACTACACAGCATTAAGGTGAGCACTTTTTATAGCCCAACGTAGTGACAAAACGCAGTAAAAACGTCGTAAACTGAGCTATACAGCTTTTTTACTATTTACTGTGCCAATGTTATTGCTTGGGGGTGATAAGTCAATTCAGAATTCATTGGTACGACGGTACAAGTGAGTTCGTAAAAGAATTAGAGAGACGTGGAATGAAAAAGAACATTTTGTTAATTAGATAAGAGAGAATGATTTTTATAGTAACGTATGGATGAAGAAGACCTGCAGGGTAATATAGCATAGCACACACATAATGCTATTCATCATCACCATCATTGGCAATTGTGCTAGTCATTGCTGAGTTTAGGTTTCCTCTCTTTTGTGACATTCTTCCCCGGTTTGCGCGAGTCTCAACCAGGGCTTAAATGGCCGCTTTAGCAGAATTATAATAGGATAATAGAATAATATTAATCACGTTAAAATATTTAAAATGGTCACAGGCAAAGTTAATATTATGAATTGTCACTTTGTGACCATTTTACGAATTATATCCGCCCAATCTTCAATCCTAATGCTATTAATTTTGACAATTCTACATAATTCATTGCGTTATTTATTTTGTAGAGCATACGAATGATTCAAGCGTATGAAGTAATGGCCTACGAAATCTTTCCGATTGTGTCCGATAAGCGCGTTACGCAATTGGGGTGCTGCTGTATCGTCCCTAATTAAATTGGGATAAGGGCTACATGGAATGATGATGTAATGTAGCAAACACAATGATATCGACTTACGAGACTTCAGTTTATTATTTAGATATCATACATACATATAAATTTACGCCTTTTCCGACTCTTTTTTAAAGGCTAACTACAGAACGTCACTAGCTACGATTTAGACATTCCAATTCTGAACTCTCGTCTCGTATGCGGAAACTTGATAGAAAGTTTTTTAACATCGTTATAATTTAATCAAATTACACACCGTTTTTAAGGTTCCGTAGCCGAATGGCAAAAAACAGAACCCTTGTAGATTCGCCATGTCTGTCTGTCCGTCCGTATGCCACAGCCACTTTATTCCGAAACTATTAGGCCTACTACACAATTGAAACTTTGTAGGTATTATGTGAACAGCTTTACGATTTTTATACAAAAATAAAAACATTAAATTATTAAGAGGGGCTCCCCATACATGGAACTAAAAAAAAAATCAACAAACCTTTGCGTGCGTGTCTATAAATAGGTCTTTAAAAAATACATTGAGGTTCCTAAAACTATTTTTTCTCAAAGTTAATCGCTTCAAAGATAGATAATGTGTCCCCCTCCCCCCCTAATTTCTTAAATAAGAGGAAGAGGAGGAAAATTCTGAGAAAAAATGTAGAATTGTAGAACGTAAAAAAAACTTTTAACGAAAATTGGTTTGAATAAGATTTGAAGTTTAGTTTTTGAGATATGGGACTTTTTCATCAAACTACAGCAGTAGCTAGCAGTCGTGTTTTTCATTAATATACTATGAAAAACAAATTTAGTTTTGCTGTTGAATGTAATACAATACAACATATGAATAAGCCTTCAAAATATTTGTGTTACATTGTTTGGTGCTACGGAACTCTGTGTGCGTGTGAGTTCGACTCGCACTTGGCCGGTTTTAAATCCTATATTTTAAGACGGTTATTTTTAGCTTCACAGTTTTAAACTCGTAAATATGTAAATTACGTAAAAACAAACCTTGTATAACGAAATATTATCATAAATATTTCTCAAGACTTTTATGGCAGTATGCAATTTATCAAACCGCTACAGAAATGACAAGGGAACATGTAGGAACATGACATAACCAAAAGGATTTGACTAAGAGCCAAGTTGTCTAACAAAAGAGGAATTATTTGGCTAAAATTAGACTTTTGCATGTAATGTGGGCACTGGCAGTTGCTACAGTATTCTAAACATTAAGCATTGTCTGACGATTTGTCTAGGATTTCTCTCCTGTTAGAAACATAAATTTGGGGCATGTGTTGTTATGTTTTCTAGGATACCGGTATTAAGCGCAGGCCACACCGCGAGCAAGCGAACGAGACGTACGAGGCATCATTTCACCACTTTTTATGCTTTGGTTCACACCGCGAACTACCGAAAGAGCCAAAAGGCATACTTAGTTTCGGCTCTTTCGGAAAACCAGCTCGCCTGGCTCGCTCGCTCGCGGTGTGGCCTGCGCTTTACTCGCGAAGACATAGCAAAAGAGGAAAGTCTGACGCAAAGTCGACAGGCGAAAAACAGGTTAAGAATGAATTTTTTTTAGGTATACGCAATATTTAGGTGCATACGCAGACAATCTTATTGAACGTATTCGTATCCATTGACTACAGTTTGGAATCCCCAGTAACTGTTTTGTTGAAGTTGAGTGGAAATCAAGTCATTTATTCACACTTGGCTGAGAATTACCATTATTTGAACGTTAAAATTACGTGAGACAGTCCCTAAAATGGCCTCCCATCATTCTCAGCGAAAAATAAGTGGCGGAACACACTACCTAACAGTAGTAGCCCAATAATTAAGCGAACTTAAGGGTTCAGGAAAGTGTTTTCATTTCTCCCATCACAAATCAATTTATTAAAAAAAAAAATGTTTTACAAGTAAGAGTTACCTATTCAACTAACCGGTAACCTAATTTATTTACTATACGAAACGAATACTATATGAAAAACATGAGTGCGATGAGGGTACATAATAAACAGCTCATTGGCAGTACAAACAGTGCGGACAAAGGAAACGAAACACGCGTTGTTGTTATGACATTACATTGTGTGTATTTTTGTATTCTAGTTCAAAGACTCGGCTACAATAAATTTAATAATACGTAAATGAACATGGATCTTTTGGCGCGTGGCCATAATGGGAGATGCCATCTTGTTTTTCAACACAATTTACACAGAGAACTTCACTAATTCTCTTTGCAAATCTCACTATCGCAATGAGGTTTACTGTAAGAGATACTCAATTCTGGGTTAAGCTCGCCTTTGAACAAAAGTTAAAATATCTAATGCAATTTATACGCATGTTTTTTTTTTAAATAAGAGTGACGAGTGAGTGTGAGACAAACAGCGACCTCCAGACAGAATCATTCAAGCTTTTAAGGATCTCAGCAGGCCTGCATTTGTGACATATTCTGTTTTACGTCGCTCAGAAACATTTTGGTGCTGTTTAGCGTGTGAGTACCTACCTATCTGTCTGAATTGTCAGCCCAGAACTTAGTCTCCACGATTATTTTATTACCTTTATCAGTAAGATTCATAAGTTCTTCCATGGAGATGGATATTGACAGTTCATTCGCCTGCGGAACCGCTAACTGCTGAAAGTGTTTGATTCCAGAAGAAAGAAGCCCATAGATTGCGTTTATTTTTATTTTGTAGTTACCGAATCGCGATTGGATACCAATCAAGCAACTTTGGTATTCTAGTTCCACCGATTTTTATAATATAACTAGCGACCCGCCCCGGCTTCGCACGGGTGCATGTGTTATACATAAAAACCTTCCTCTTGAATCACTCTATCTATTAAAAAAAACCGCATCAAAATCCGTTGCGTAGTTTTAAAGATTTAAGCGGTCAAAGGGAAATAGGGACAGAAAAGCGACTTTGTTTTATAATATGTAGTGATTTGGCCTCGAATGTAATGACTTATTTACATTAGTAGATAACCCGGTCGAAATTATTGTGAAAAATATGTAACCTATATTATTTGGTTTCTCGTTCTCACTGCTTTTATTGCTTTCGACTAGCATAATTTTACAATAAGTGATAACCTTTTGACACGATTGTACCTAACTGGGGAAACGATACATTGGGTTTGTATCTATACATATAACAGGGTATTATTATTAGCTTTACGTTCTTCAAGGGAGTGTGGTACTCATTAAAATGAGTAACATTTACGACGGATCGGGATAAAATGTAAAGTTTAGTAGAGTATTTTTCTCTTGTGGTTTAGAGTTGGTACCTACTTCGAAATAAAATCCTTTAACAATTTGATCACTTTGTAAGTAAAAGCTGGTTTTGTTTCGATAATAAAGCGCAGGCTACACCGCCAGCCGAAGGTGACATCGTTTCACCTCTTTTCATACTTTCGTTCACACCGCGAACTACCGAAAGAGCCCAACGAAGTATGAAAAGAACCTCGCTCGTCTCGCTCGCTAGCTGGCGGTGCTGCCTGCACTTATAGTGACAAAAGTTCAATTTCTTGACATTCAAGACTGATTGGTCTTGAATGTCAAGAAATTTAAACCAAACGTCTAAACATAGACGCAACAACATCACAAAAAAGCAAGCAATCAAATGTGCGAGGGTGCGGTGCATACTATTGGCTATAGAGGCTCAATAGCCGGTATATATATGGTGGCTATAGTACATACAGACGGAGTTCAACAATCGCACGCGGCAAATTGCCGCCGGCCCAGATCGTCTCGTGACGCAAGTACCCCCCTCCCTCGTTTACTGGCTATATGATGCATTCGATACAGTTGGTATAAGTTTGTGTAGAAAGGCGTTTACCTACCTAAGTTTTTCAGCAGATAGGACATTTTTTCATCTAATGCGCAAAGAAAGCGGGGTAGCCTGGTTAACTCAGGAGTACCTAGGATTAGGATGTACCAAAATTAAAATCCATAATAAGCTGAGAATTTGCAATTTCAAACGTAACGTAACATAAGTCAGTACCTCAAAACGCCCGCCCTTCGCTTCCTAATCTTTTAGCATAGCAGTAGAACGTGGAACGAGCCCCCAGCAACACATCTGTTACCTACTTTTATATTAATTCGCAGATTTGGTTTTTAACATCTTTAAAGGTTGTGCTCATTGAAAAGCAGTTGAAGTTAAGCTGTACTTATTTTAAAAAGGTTTTTCATTTAGTTTTAAGTAGGCAGTTACAAGTCGCTTAAATGTTTAACGTTATATTCAGGTTTTATTAACGGTGCGTTTAAGTTTCAAAGCCTAGCTATGAAATTATAGATTATTTTTCATGGGACGATGTACATATTACAGTCTTTAACATAGTTCTCAAATACGTTAGTAAATAGCAAATATGGCTGCATAGGCATCTTACTACTATTATAAATGCGAAAGTTTGGATGGATGGATATTTAATGGTTAAACGAACTTACCTTAAGTGATGTTCGACCATAATTATACGAGACGTTACATCCGAAGAGATTTAATAATTACTATGTAGTTTCCTTCTCATTGTATAGGCGTCGCACATATTTTTAGAGCTGTGGAAATAAAAATAAAAATTATAAAATTCTAATTTTGAAACGATACCCGTCAACCACAGCGCCCTCTCCGGCGAACTTCATTCTTTTTAGAGACATTCATCTCGTTTGATGATATTATTTGTTACTTATGGGCTTTAGTTTATGGGTCCGGGTGGGACTTTAAATCTCTTCGGATGTAACGTCTCGTATAATTATGGTCGAACATCACTTAAGGTAAGTTCGTTTAACCATTAATTATACTTACGACGTTACATCCTCAAGATTTAATAATTACTATGTAGATGTTCAGCGCTTTCATTCAAACGAGATTGTTATGGATAAAATAAAAACAATTACGTAAACTAATCAAGTGGAAATATGTTTATTAAGTAAACAATAAAATAAAGAAAACAGAAATTTTAACAAACAAACAAAAATTGTATTCTCTGCATAGTGTGACAATTATATGTACTTATTTTCTAATCACAATCCTCACCACCGTTAACAATTGTAAATTGCCTCTGCAAATGCATTGTCATCATCAACTGTAATCGGTCGATTATAGAATTTGGCGAATGTTAATGAATGTCCCGACCAACCCGCGGTTCGTTTAATTGTGTCTATTGGAACCCCTTTACGACTAGCCGCCGAGGTCGAAGCGTGGCGGGTGCTATGTGCTGTAAAAACCCCAGTATCAATACCACTTTCAGTCAACACGTTTCTAATCCATCTACTTATAGTAGCAGCACTAGCATTGTGGATTGGTTTCTTGGCAGTAAGAATGAGTCTATCAGTTAGTGGTAGGCTTCTATAGATCTTAGTTGCCTCAATATACGAGGACAACGTCTTTGCAGGACATATTTCTTCTCTACTAGGGAAAAAGGGTAGAATTAAATTAGGCGCCGATCTGTTTGGCGCCGATGTTTTGATTAAATCATTTATGTTAATATTTATCCTCGTGCTGCTTACTTTAACATTAGACAAGCGTATCAGCGATAGAGTCTGCACACGTTGTGCTGTTGACAATGCGAGTAGAGCTACAAGTTTTTTGGATAAAGAGGCCAAGGGTTGACTCTCGTTCGGGTAATGATTCGAAAGATGATCTAATACTAAATTAGGATCCCATGTAGATTTATATCTAGGGAAGGAAGGTTTAGTTCTATATACTCCTTTCATAAACCTTATTATTCTATCGTCTTGACTTATACACTTACCTAGTATTAATGCAAGTGCAGAACGACAGGTGTTGAGGCTAGAATAATTTGCGCCTAAGTGATATTCATTGACCAAAAATTCAAGGATATTAGGAACACTGTTATCAAAAATATTAATCTTCTTTTTAATACAGAAATACCACCATTTTCTTAAAACTACATTATATTGTTTAAGAGAGCTGTCAGCTAACGATGATATTATTATTTTAATAGCACTCTCGGGCAACGATTGCTTTACGTACGATTGCTCGATAATACTGATGACACCAGGGTAAGTCCCTTCCAAAGTGGGTGTGGAGTCCTGAAAGGTGATAACAGCAATGAGGGACTCGGTTCAAAATAAATAACTTCATTTTGGATAAGAGATAAAAAGAGTGGGTACCATGGCTGGCTAGGCCAATAAGGTACTACCATAATCCCAGTGGCTCTATCCGTCACTATTTTTCTTAGGCATTTAAGAATCAGTGAGAACGGTGGAAAGGCGTAAAAATAATAAGGCGACCAGTCTATAGTGAAAGCATCAATATTATAAGCTTGAGGATCTCGTTTCCACGATATGTATTTCTTACATTTCGCGTTCAATCGCGTGGCAAACAGATCGATTTGAGGTGTTCCGAAAGTATTTGTGATCTTGTCAAAAACAGATGAAGCTAAGTCCCATTCAATGTCAATATTAAAACGTCTCGATTCCTGGTCGGCTTCTATGTTATCTTTAGACTTAATGTAGGAGGCAAAAACAAAGAGTTTCCTTTGCTCTCACCATTGCCAGATTTCTCTGGCTACGTCATTAAGGTGTGTATATTGGATTCCTCCATACTTATTAATGTAAGCGATAGCTGTAGTGTTGTCAATCCTAAGTAGGATTTCCTTATTATAAAGGTCTTTAGCAAAGCACTGTAAGCCTATAAGGGCTGCTTTTAATTCTAAAAGATTTATTCGTTCTTTGGATTCTGTTTCACTCCACAACCCATGAGCACGTACTCCATTGCAATAAATACCCCAACCCGTAAGAGATGAATCTGAGAAGATTTCAAGAACATACCTACCACTATGTATTGGATTTTTTAATATTAAAATATTATTTTGCCACCAGGAAAACTCTGACTTAAGGTTGGGTGAAAGATTCATGACACAATCGTAGTTGTCCTCAGAATTAATTAGAGCTAGAAATTTTTCACGCTCAAAGCGTTTTGTATATAACCAGCCATAACTAATTGCTGGACAAGCCGAGCAGAGTAATCCAAGATACTTTGCAAAGTCTCTAATTGTTATTGACTTTTTCCTAGCAATTCTTTTTGTTTGGTCTAATATATTTTGACGTTTCCTATCTGGCAACATTAGACACATATCTTGTGAATTTATTTCAAAACCTAAAAACTTTTGAATTTGTTTTGGTACCAAGCTGCTTTTTTCTTTATTTAAAATGAATCCTAATCTCTCAAGAAAGTCCACTACTGTTGCTGTACTTTTATGGCAACTATTAAAAGAGTTATTTATGCATAATAAATCATCTAAGTATATAACTAGTAGCAACCCTTGGTTTCTAAGATAAGATACTACTGGCTTCATTAATTTAGTAAAAATAAAGGGTGCTATAGACAAGCCAAAAGGTAGACATTGAAATTCAAAAGTAGAACCTTGAAATCTAAATCTCAAATATTTTTTACTAGAACTGTGAATGGGCACTGAAAAATATGCTTCCTGTAGATCCATAGTTGTCATGAAACAATCTTTACTAATTAACTTAGTAGCAGTACGAATGTCTTCCATTTTAAAATGTTCCGGACTAATAAATTTATTAAGTGATTTCAGATTTAAAATGAACCTAAATGACCCATCCCTTTTGGGAATCAAAAATATATTAGATATAAACTGATCAGACACGTCACTGCATTTTTTAATAACTCCTGAAGTCAGTAGTTTTGAAATAGACAGCTTTAGATGCTTAAGTTCTGTTTTACTGAACCTAGGGTTAGACGGCTCAAATTTTTGAAAAGGAACCTTATCAAAAGGTATTTTCAAACCTTTAACATAGTTTAATACTATTGGATCTTTAGTTATAGCTTTCCAGTAGTTAACAAAGTGCTGCAATCTTCCAGCATAAACTTTTACCTCTACTGGTTCCTGTGAGTTTTGTAATCTGTCTTCCGGACAGGAGGGGCACGATTCGCAACTGGCTGCCTCCGACCTTGTTGAGTTGTGTGTCCTTGACTGAATGTGTACCTCTGCTTCGGCCCACCCCGTTTGGTAGCCTTGATTGGTTGGTATCTGGGTGGGCCCCTCCAGTTTCCCTGTTGTCTGGATGTGGATGGAATGCTAACATTGTTGCGCTTAATTTGAAGTCCTGATTTTTCTGCTGTTTTTGTGGCTTTAATAGTTTCTCCAAGGTTAGCTCCAAAAAGAAATGAATCCCTTTTTACATCAGTAATAGCCGTGGAAAATTTTTTGTCCAATGAAGAAGTTATCAACTTTCTTCTATGTTGTGTGTTCTCATAGTGCAGGTCAAGTAAAATCTGGCTGACTTCTGACAGTCTTTTTAAGATTTCTACTTTTGTGTGGTCTTCTTTTATCAGAGATGAAGCTAAATTAGTAAGACCAGCAATGCCCAACCCAAGTTGGTTTTGAGCTCTTTCCAGGAATTTGTCCCGATGTTTAATGTTATCACTTATTACAGCAGATATTTCTAAGTTTATCTTTGGCGCTTTCACTAGAGTAAAGTTCTCAGGTGTTAAAATCTTTTTTAAGGTAGCTTCCTTCACCTCTTTAGTCAGCCCTTCTATCAGGACCCTACCCCAACGTTTAGAAATCTCCTCATTGATAGGAGGCCCTAAAACCTCCTCTTTTCCTATATGATCACCCAGTGCCTCCAATATTTCTGGCGGTAAGACATCAGAAGAAGGGGCCTCATTTATGCTAGGACCAAGATCCTGAGGAAGCAAGTTGGACGCGTCTGCGTCGGCACGGGGTGGACTAGCGGAGACTACCGCGCCCGATATAATGGAAATATTATTTTCGGGCTCTGAACGCGTAGAAAATCGCTGGGAGTCTGGCGTTGGTGACCTTGAGTAGTGATGGTCATATTCTGAAAGTTAAAAGAAAAGAACCACTGTTGGAGTGAACATAATCTTGTCGTTTAGCCTTTGTACGTACTCACGTTACGCCACTAGACTGTTTATTTGACAAGCTGGTGTATCCAGTACTTATGTATAAATTTTTAAGTCGTTGTACGTATTCACGATACGCCACTAGACTAGTTAGTTATCAGCCGTGCTCACGTCACGGAGTATAACTACCTACCCTCCAACTCCACCTTGTAACTACGAGAACATGTGTAAAGTCAATGACCTTCACAGACTCGCTAGTAGTATTTGACAATAGCTAGAACCTACATAATATCAAATGTAACAAACAACCGAACCTAATCCTTACTAGGTACGAAAAAACACAACAACAATAACATTTTTACCAAAATTATTAAAATAGGTTACAAGTATCGGCTGGCGGCGATCTGTCAATATTTAAATAGTAGTCTGATCTGTCGGCCGCCATTAAAGAAATTGCAAAACGACATGTCGAAAGAAAAGTATTGCTACGACAAATTCATTATTATGTACGTAAGCCATTCAATAGCAAATCAATAAATTGATCAATATTTGGCTAGTAATTTTTAAATTAGAAACAGATATGTATGCACTGAGTAGGTACTAACCTTCCTCCTCAGTTGACGAGTCGCGTTCGCGTAGTTTTCGCTCCAAACGTTTTATTTTCCGTCGAATCTTTGAACCACTGCGTTCCCTTTTCCTTTTTCCCATTTTCACTAAGCACACACTACTTTTTCCAAGCTTATATTTAGTTTTTCGTAACGTACGAAGTCGCGACGCCCGCACATAAAAAAGGAATGAAGTTCGCCGGAGAGGGCGCTGTGGTTGACGGGTATCGTTTCAAAATTAGAATTTTATAATTTTTATTTTTATTTCCACAGCTCTAAAAATATGTGCGACGCCTATACAATGAGAAGGAAACTACATAGTAATTATTAAATCTTGAGGATGTAACGTCGTAAGTATAATTGTTACCAATCACGCGAACGAACGGATCTGGATGAAATAAAGACATAGGCATACCTACTTTTTTTTCTCAGTCATAGGTACTCATCAAAATTTCTACGCGAACAAAGTCGCGGTCAATAGCTAGTAATTACATATGCCTCTCCCAAGTGGTGCCATAACATCTTGCTTCACTGAAACTTGTCTCATATGTGTACTTAAGTCTCGCTAAGTCCTAGATTTCTAAGATTTTCCTACTTTCTCGCAATCGGTCGGACTAAGCCGAGGGCTTGGCTCTAGTGCTGTATGTAAGCACATTGTCAAGTAGCAATATCTTTAAAGCGTTTCGTCCTCTAAAGAGCTAAAAATCTTTCATGATTGGCATTTTAATTTAGCATCCGCCTAAAATGCCTAAATGAACGAGGTCGAGTTGCAATTGTTACAAATTTACAGCCCTTACGGGTAAGGTACATCTGAATTACCGCCAACTTGGACCAGATCGACCAGCACATTGACACATGAATATGATGCAGTTTTTGTAAATGTATGATCCTCGTCAAATGTTATGGCTTTTTTGCTTTTATTTTAAATAAAAATTAGTAAATTAGTTTTTTAGTAAAAATAGAAAATACATTAATATATGAATTAATCACAAATGCGTAGGTTGCACTCAAGCTGATTTCCTTTTTATTTAAACCACGAAATATTGAACAGGCACTCTGCTTATTATCTAGAAACAAGAATTTTAATTCCTTATGATTTACATTTCAATTCCGTGAGATATAAAAGTTAAGTCAGCGTTGCACATTCAGTTCTAAACTATTTAATTTGGTTAATTAACTCGCATATCTAAACAGCTCTCCAGTGACCATAGCATGAGCTAATGACCAGCTTGAACTATGTTGTTTAATATCCAACCATAATCCAAATGCAAAAGGTATAAAATTGTTTGTAGATGCGCGTGCGCTGACCGCGATGGAACTGGCCGGTGAAAGGAGAATTTCCTCTTCTTGACGCACAGAGTGACCAATATGCATGTGAAACGTAAATGTACGATTTGACATACTATGTGAGATAAACAACTTTATTGAAGCACGTGTTTTTATTCATTTAAATGAAGAAGGTTTTATTTGGAGATTGAAAGTCCAGAAATATAATGTTTTCGGTTTTTTTTTTTTAATAAGGATGTATTTTTTTTTAGTCAGTCGGTATATTATCTTGATTTTCAGGCAAACTATTACATTAGGAATAATTTAAGCATTTAATATAGATTCAGGTCACATTTTCCAAGACTAAGTAAAGTTGCATTTCGTTAAATACTCTATTAATATTATAAAAAATACTTCGTTTTCATTAAATTGCATCCTCATAATAATCAACGCATTGCGCAAACATTTTATTTATTATAATTTATTATTATTTAGAGCACATGACAAATAATTCTGGAAACTCATTAGATTGACCAACACATATTCCTATCAAGAAATAACGAGCATGTCGTAACCACAAAAGTTTAAAAAAATTATGAATACAACTAAATTATGTACACCATTCTGATTTAGAATAATAAATTAATATATTGGGTTTTCCTTTTCTGAGGTATACATATATAGGAGGGGCTCCTAAGCGCATGCTTGGATAGAGGCCAGTTCCCGCTTCGTTGGAAGACAGGGAAACTGGTCCTCATCCGGAAGCCGGGGCGCCCTGCGGACTCTCCGTCCGCATACCGGCCCATTGTGTTGCTCGACGAGGTGGGCAAGCTCTTTGAAAGAGTAATTGCAAACCGCCTCGCCGGGCACCTTGCGGGGATTGGGCCGGATCTTGCGGACAACCAGTTTGGTTTCCGCAAGGGGCGCTCGACGGTGGACGCCATCATGCGCGTGAGAGCCCTCACGACGGGGGCTGCGGTGTCCAGGGGTGGGGTGGTCTTGGCGGTGTCTCTCGACATCGCCAACGCCTTCAACTCCATGCCCTGGAGCTGCATTAGGGAGGCACTCCGGTATCACCGGGTGCCGACCTACCTTCGTCGTGTGGTCGGGGACTACCTGACGGACAGGTATGTCATATATCCCGGTCACAACGGAGAATGGAACCGGCGAGAGATGTCGTGCGGTGTTCCACAGGGATCGGTTCTAGGGCCGCCCTTGTGGAACATCGGCTACGACTGGGTGCTGCGTGCCGACCTCCCTAGCGGCGTCAGCGTAGTTTGCTACGCTGACGACACGCTGGTGCTGGCGCAGGGGAGGTCGCACGAGGCGGCGGCCGAACTGATGACACGCGGGGTTGCGATAGTCGTTGAGAGGATCCGGCAATTGGGTCTCGAGGTGGCATTGCACAAGTCCGAGGCCATGTGCTTTCATGGGCCTCGGAGCGCGCCACCGTCGGGATCCATACTCACGGTAGGAGGGGTTCCCGTCGGCGTCGAGTCGACGTTGAGGTACCTCGGACTCGTCCTCGACAGCCGATGGAACTTCGTGGAGCATTTCCGACGTTTGGCTCCCAGACTGGAAAAGGCCGGGGCTGCCTTCAAGCGGCTCCTGCCCAACCTGAGGGGGCCAAACGCCTCCTGCCGGAGGCTCTATGCGGGGATCTTGCGGTCCATGGCCCTTTACGGGGCCCCGGTGTGGGCGCGTTCGCTGAGGTTGCGTGCCAAGCACTACCTGAACGCGCCCCAAAAGGTGGTAGCCGTAAGGCTCATCCGTGGATACCGCACGATCTCCCGCGAGGCGGCGAGCCTCCTTGCCGGATTGCCGCCATGGGATCTGGAGGCCATAGTCCTCGCGCGCCTGCACGAGTGGCGCGCGGAGGTACAGAGCCGGGGGGTAACTCCGCTGCCGCGGCATATTGTTGCGCGGCGGACAGACCTCCGCCGTGATCTCATGGCGACATGGAGGGAGCGACTATCGCAACCCCGTTCAGGGCACGCCACGATAGTGGCGATAAGTCCCCTCTTTGAGGAGTGGCTTGAGAGGCGCCACGGCGCCCTCACCTTCCGCCTGACGCAGGTCCTCACCGGACACGGTTGTTTCGGGAGGTACCTGTACCGAATCGGGCGGGAGGAAACGCCCGGGTGCTACTATTGCGAGGATCGACCGGAGGACACGGTGGAGCACACCGTTGAGGTCTGCTCCGCTTGGGAGGAGCACCGCCGTGTCCTCGTAGCGGCGATTGGCGGCGGCGACCTCTCGCGTCCGGCCCTGGTTCAAGCCATGGTCCGGGGCGAGAGGGAATGGGAAGCCGTCGCCTCCTTCTGCGAAGCAGTCATGCTAGCGAAGGAGGCGGCGGAACGTGAGAGGGAGAGAACCTCCTCACGTCCCAGCCGCCGCGGGAGAAGCACCGGGCGTCGGGGGCCACGCCGTGATGGCTCTCGGCCACCGTAGGCGCGGGCCTGTGGACGGCGAGTAATGGGCTAGCTCGCCGTCCGTCCGTCGTATGACGACGGGCAGGCCGTGTCGACGGCGCGTTCGTGTTCCACGCGCACCTCAAAGAGATGTCAGCAAACGGGAGGGGCCCGCAAGGGCCGGTGCCTGCCAGGGCTGCGGGACTGTTCGAAAGAGATACCGCGGCCCTGGAACATAAAGGGCCAATGAAGGAACATGGGTGTTTTTTAGTCAGTAAGAGTCTGACACTCCCTTCCGCTCTGCCCAGAGCGGGAGGAGTCATTTGATGATTTCTCACCCTCCAAAAAAAAAAAAAAAAAAAAAAAAAAGGTATACATATATACAATACCTATGTGTGTTGGTCTGTATAACGTTTATTAGGTAAATTAGGTTCTTGGGAAACATAGTCATCTGCCACGGTTAATGGGGTCGCCTACCCTAGCTTAGCTATTATGTGGTAAGACTTTGGACTTCGGTATATCCTCACAAAGTGGTAATATCCAAATCAACTAATGTGAATTTGATACAGTCATCCAACACATTAAAAAGGGTACTTCCCAACGCCTTGGAAATTTTTAGGCTCTGATATTATTTCTGCATGTAGGTATATTTTACATGGATTTCTTATCTCTACAACTCACTTGAAGATTGGTTTACTGGCATAGAAGTTCAACCTACTAATGTATGTTACAAAATATATAAAACAAAATGAAAAATATCGTTTTATAGTGGTTCAATCAAACCATAAAACGATAATACATGTAGTGCTAGCAATGACATTTTTAACATTAAGGCTGTTAGACTATTGAATGTATTCTTGACATTTTTTAAATAAGTTTGAAAAACAATTTTATTCTTATTCTTTATTGCACACAAAATAATAAATTTGGATACAAATTGCAATAATATAGCTTATGTACAATGGCGAGCTTAACCCAGAATTGGGTTTTCTTACAGCAAACCAAATTTTACTCCAAGATTTCTGTCCAAAAGTATTCCAGTCCACTCTTCAACCAAGTGTTGTAAAGTCAACATTAAAAATCTATAAATTAAATCAGGAAATGATTCAGTTCGTCACATAAGCGGTCCTCTATATACGCCGTATAGCAACGAGGAATAAAACAAGTCTACTATACTGCAAGTACTACGTATGTGGCAAAGACAAGCCGACCTGTGTTGATGTTGAAGCAAACATTGCCATACATTAACGTAAATGAAGACATTACCAGCAAATCAATTAATCTAATTATTGTTTCTGAGAGCTTTACTTTGCGGTTTGAAAACATGCGCTGAACGGGAAACCGTGATTATAAAATTACTAGAAACCGCAGGATTGTTAGAACTGGTACTAAAGAAAGGGCTTATTTTTTAATTCCATGTGCTTAGCGTCATTTACAAATCTAAATTATGGGCAAATAAAGATATTATGATCAACGTAGATTTTGAGGTATCGAAGGAGTTCAAATAAAATGCTGGAATTCAGCAGCATCTGGTTGGACTGGAATTTGAACCAATAATGTTGGGAAAAGGCTACTAGGCAGATGACCAAGATGAGCTGTCGAAGGATAGATACGTCGATTACATTTGAAAATCACAGTTATTCTGTGAACAGCGTTGTGGGCTACAATATTGTTCCAATTTTTATGTGTATGCTTTTTCTTATACTATATATTGTAGCTGTTTGCTGTTCCTCGTGTATAAAAAAAAAACATTGGATGTTTGGTAACGATCTGTACAATAATCCCCCTTTTTTTGGGATGGGAAATCATCAAATGACTCCTCCCGCTCTGGGCGGAAGGGAGTGTCAGACTTTTACTGGCTAAAACCCATCCATGTTCCTTCTTTTGCCCTTTGTGTTCCAGGGCCGCGGTATCTCTTTCGAACAGTCCCGCAGCCCTGGCAGGCATCGGCCCTTGCGGGCTCCTCCTGTTTGCTGACATCCTCTTTGAGGCGCGCGTGGAACACGGACGCGCCGTCGACACGGCCTGTTGTCATAAGACGGACGGACGGCGAGCTAGATAATAATCCCCCCCTGAGTTTGCTGCTGCGCATTCGGGTCGAAACCCAAAAAAATGTCCTAAAATATATATACAGGTTCAATACCTACGGTCAAAGTGTATGGAAAAGCAATTATTATTTTTTAACCATCCTGTATATAGATAACAACAGTCCTAAAACCAGCCCAGCACTAGATAAAATACTAGGTCAGATCGTAAAACAAGAGAAACACGTGCAAATAAAGAGAGGACACCGATTGCGAACATAAACATTCAAGTTGGACGAAGTAGAGAATGTCCTGTAAGCTAACTCAAGAGAAAACTTTCCAAATGGAGATGGTTGGTCAAAGCTCATTGTAGATGGCGTGTGCATAGCTAGCTCCCAATCTGACCAATGAAACCAAGCTATTTTCAAATATAAAATAACATTAACAGATTTTCAACCAATGACGACGCTGGAAACTCTCGAGAGAAACGGAATTTGAGAGGGAATGGGGATTGTTTATCAATGATTAGGTCTTATTTGGCAAATACAATTCTGGAAGAAAGGACGAGATTGTGTCACCTTTCTTCCGGAAATTTCGAAATAAAGACAGTATTGTATGAATGGTAAAGATAATTTTATAAATAGGAATTTGAAAGGTTTCCTTTTGAGATACCAAACAAAAGGGCCTCTTTAATATAACCTGAAAAGAGAATGCTCATGGAAGTATGGAATCCCGTACCATGCTGCATCAAAATCAAACCTTGTTTTTTATAGACTACACTGATCGTATTAACTCCTACAAAAATTATTTTTGAAAAAAAAACCCGCGTTTCAGAGTTATTTTATAAAATCGAAACTAACCTAAAAAGTAGGTCCATTTTTTCGACGCTACCAACGACGTATTTTAACACACATACATTACATTATTGCTCTAAAAACAGCGTAATACACTAATATTAGTAAGAATTACGAGTTAAAGTAACATCCACAGTATACTTGACTGAAACTCGATTTTATTTTAGACCTTTACATTGCCAATAGTCAGTCAGTACAGTACAAATGTCAGATGCCACAGATAAGATAACTATAAACCATAGAGTATAGTAAGTGCTATAAACTAGTCGGGATTTAGGGATGTAATCGATAAATCAAAATCTTTAGGCTGAGAAAATCTATTTTGTTGCAAATAGCAATAAACCAAACTAAATCGATTTGGTGTACTGATCTTACTTAATTGTAATTAATTTTAGAGTCCGCTCGACAGACAAGGGTTTGTTCAATTGAAACGGAACGTCATTTATATTCAGTTGCAACGGAACGTCATATAAAGGGAGTAAAACAATATTCATACTTTTAAACTCGAAAAGTATATTTCCAGTTCAAAAATCAAATCCCCGACGCGTAATGCCGTAAAAAAATATGAAACTAATTACTATAATATTTTGGTTTTGAGGCGCGAGACTTTTTGGTACCAACTTTGGTCATTGTCCTTTCCTTAAATATACAGTACTATCTTCTTCACGCAACCTCTGCCACGTCGAAGAAACATATCCGATAGCACTCTGCAATAGTAGAGCTTTCCATCAAGTGAAAGATTATTCAAAATGGCTAAGTAGTTTCGGAGATTATCTCTTACGTCTAAACTTACAAACTGCAACTCTTCGTGAAGACTGTAATGCGGAAATGCAAAGGATAAGGACGCATAGAATAACTTTGCGAACCTTGTAACACAGCTGATCTGATACTACTAGTGTCGTATATTTACGATCTTTATGCATCCTTGGATTTTATTGATTCCATTGATATGTCGTTAGATAAGTATGCAGATTGCAGATTTTACTGCAGCAGCGCCTTATTATTATTATATCTAGCCCATATTGTTCCACTGCTGGGTAAGGGCTTCCCTCCATTCCTTCCAACGGTCACGATTCTGTGCTACTAATTTCCAATTCTCAAGGAAGACATCCGTTTTTGTTTAATGTTGAAGATGCTTATGTAATTACTAGTATTCTTGTTGATACTCCTAGTTCAGCCAACTTTACGTGCCTTCTAAATATTGTATACAAGTGATCACAGTTTGTCTTCTTCAAGTCATCTTCTGTTATTGTCCCATTGAAAGTAATATTATCGTTTTCCAACGATGCTGCCGTTTATCGCAAAAATATAATTACAAGTTTCATTTTATCAACAGTGTCAGTTGAATATAGGGCAAAGTCTGTATCATATTTGTTTAAACTCTTGCCTGCTTTTTGTAACTCAACAGTCGAATTAGTGTGGTGCTTAGAAAATGAGAATCATGGCAACATTACGGAAGCTAATATTATTATGGTTATTGAACGGGACTACTGGCATTTCAATTCAATAATCTCTAAGTTAAAATACAATCTGTCAGATAATATAGTTAATTTACAACATTTTAACGCACAAGTTACGACGCGTGTTTCCAAACTCGGCTTCAAATGTCTCATTTGCATTTAACTGTTCATAACAAGAATCTAAATTATTGTATTAAATGAGCATAAAATATTACATATACTAAGTAAATAGTACGCTCAACTTTGAAACAATGTGTAATGGAAGTATATCCAACTTGTGTTTTACTTTTGCAAATTAACGTACTTATTAATTTTATAAAAAAAATCATTTTTGGAATATATGAAACTGAGTAAACAGCTACCTGGAGATAACATCAGATGTAGTCGAACGAACATTTTAGTCACCCCTTGCAGCAAACATATTGACACAGCCAAGTTATTACCTTATTAGAAACAATTCACACTCAGATAAAAACAAAAAACACTAGTAGAAGTAGCCAAGAGTCCAAAACAAGACAAAGCCTGTATCTCGGTGGCCCAATATTATTATCAGTAATAGAATAGGCAAATTCGGTGTCCGTCCTGTGTGGCACAGCACAGTGATGGCAGCAAGCACTGATGAATCGATTCTCGATACCGAAACTAAACAGTATAAACGCTCCAACGATTCCATGCGACATTTCAGGAACGCTCTAGCCTTCGAACCGTCGACATTTACCTCAGCAATCTTTTAGAATCCAATCTAGATAAAACGAGGGCCAGGTTATTGGCACGCCAACTTAATCGGACCTTCTGGGAGCGTCGCCCAGCAACGGGGATCAAGTGGGAGGTCTATTACTCGAGGAGTAAGGGAGAATGCACGTAGGGTTACCACGGATAAGAAAATTGGGAAGAAGTGATGTCAGGTGCCACAAAATGGCTATGATTTTAGAGGAACGAATAATAATCCTGTCTTTTTAAGTATACTTGGGAATGAAAACATTTAGGAACCAAGAAATGGACTCACTTTTTAAATAAGTAACATTCTATTTTCTGACCAAATGAAGCAAAAGAAATGCAAACACAGTCGCTATATCGACTAAAACAGTCGCATTCAAAACTCAAAAATGTCTCGTTCTTTAAATAGGACAAGTCCCACCAGTATTCTTTCACGTGGCTCCAGTACCTACAAGCCACAAGGGCCTACGAGTGTTTACTCGCCCCCGGCAACCTGTAGCCGGGTGCCGTGTGCCGGGTCGGGTGGCTCGGGCCAGATATATTTATTTAGTGCCGGATTTATTTTTAGAAACAGTAATTATTGCCTGTTTGTAAACAACGACCGTCCCATGTGCCTCGTTTCCCATAATTGGAATAACGTAGGATTGTTTCATAACAGTAACTGAGATTACGGAGCGTAGGATGTGTGGCTGTTGAACAACGCTCTATTCTTTGTAGTTTGGAAGGACGTTTAGGACGAAAATATTATTTACTGTAACGAAGATAACGTACGACCTTTTGCGTCAAATCTCATTTTAACCCACTTTTGATCTCGGTTCTTCGTGAATTATTCATGAAATATCATGTCGTATGAAAGGTTCTATCCACTTAATCCGGGACGAAGGGTCATTGCTAAGCACTTTTATGATTATTTAAGTATTCGATGGACTTAAAAGTGGTAGTTGTCGAAATTGGTGGCGCCCGCCGTCTTTTTTAAGAACATTGCACAATTTTATAACTTGTCTTAAAGAGCTTTTACGACAGCATTAATTTTCATTGACCCAGAATTTTTCAGACCATCTTAGGTCCCGACTTTTTATGGGTCCAAATATTTACAACTTACATCCTAAATACCGCAGATTCCAGACACCAGATTAAACCGGTAACATTCATCGATTTTCCGGTGCGATCCGGTTCGGAGCAAAGCTTAGTTACTGTTAGCGGAAATTTAAGAGGCTACAGCCGAATATCGACTAGACACGTGTAGAGCTTAAAGCTGGTCTAATATTTACTATATTATTTTGATATGATTTCTCATATTAGACCTTAATGCAGATAAGAGTCTTCCTTTCCAAGATCGCCATTTTCATTTCTAGTTTATAATGGACTTCTACTGGATTTCACATTCAAACCTCTCGATTTTTTTTTACAATCTGTTTGGTTCCCATCGAGGGTATGTAATTGAATTCAGTTGCACTTCACTTGAAGTGGCATGCTTTCGCGTTTTCGCTCAAGCAGTGTCAATATTGAGTATTGTTCGATTTCCACAAGCTCTAAGTCAAGGGAAATGAGCTGTATAGGCAAATGGATATACATATATAGTTAATCGTATGAATTGAGCTTTTTCTAACCATGTGCAGTTTTCCTTTCTTTACTGTAAGAACATGATTATCATGGACCGTATTTCAAAGTTTCCACTCTGTAGACAATGATATGGGTATAAGTGGTGTCAACGAACCACGGATTGTCGAAGATAAGGTAGATGCACAAAAACTATAATGAAGATAAAATTAGACGGTTGAAATTTTTGTTAAATCACGCGATGGTAAAAAAAAACACATAAAATGTCAGTCAGTGCACCAAAATGATCGAACATATTGTTGGACAGGGTAAAAGAGTGAAAAAAACAGTGCAGTTTAATGACCTTTAAACCGATGAATTGATGATGGATATGCATTCCTTCAAAACGAAAGGGATAAGATTAGTACTTAGAGATTTATCACACAAATACGTTTTGAATGAACCTAGTGTTAAAGACACAAATCTTTCTTGAGGTGACCTTTTAAGATGATAGCATTAAATTCAGCAAAATTGCTTAAGTTGCGTAACACACACACGATTAACTATACACGCGCTTCACATCAGGCGAGTTGCGGCCAAACGCCAGCCTATTTAGTATAAAAAAAAACTGAAGGTCAAAATACTAGTGATGATGACAATACAGTAGTAACACCAAGTATGAATACTACTTCGTATCATACTATCGACGATAGTGAAACAATAATAGCGTGTAACATTAGTAATTATTATTGTGCGTAAGTAATTAAAGGTTAACATTGTTATTCAGTCATTAATAATGCGCGTGTTAATGTAATCACGAACATGCATAGTGTCTACTTGACTGGATTTTGTTTTGTCTACTGGATCAGTACTCAGGGCAGTAACTCTAGTAATTTACAAACGGTTTTGACCGATTTAACATACAAAAATTACAAAAGCAGACAAACGACAGACGAAAGAAAATTAGTGGAGTTGGGGCTTGAAGAGTCTCTTATCCTTGTCCCCCGCCGCCTTATCATTCCTCCCTTTTCCTTCATATCAACCGTCACTGGATTCACCCATGTTTGCCGTTTGGTCTGGGTCTCCGCTTCCTTTCTTTTTCGTCTGCCCTGATCCTTGGGGTCGGCGATGATTTCTCTCTTATTCTTCTATCATTTTATCAAGCACTGCATTTTCTTTCATATCATCTCTTTCTTAATTTTCTCAGCCATTTACGCTTTGGTCTACCTCGCCCCCTTCCTTCACCAACATTTGCAATTCGTAATGAATACTAGAAATGCTTGCCATAGGACGTGCTTTGACGTTCAATAGTCTCATTAGCCTAGTGACCGAACATAATTCTGTGGATTGCTAATGCTACTTTTTTGTCTTGTCTTTTGTTGTTATTTAATTACTTGGCAGGCTTTGTACAATGATCATGGCTCTTCATGCTTTTCTACAGTTTCCGTTAAAGTTTGTATGTTGTTTATTACTTATTTTAAAGTCAAATCATCGCTCAAACACCCAATAGTAATTTTTGCTCCAAAAATAATAATATGCTGCCGTGGAGTTTTTGCGCCCGGTTCTGGGCAATAGGTTCGTCTCCTGCACTGCATGGTATTGGATGGTACTTAAATATAACTGGCAAAATTGTGGGTGTACTATGCGGTACACATCTGCTTAACCATTCGGGGGATAGGGATAAATACCACTTACCTTTACCTACAACATTCAATTCAATGCAGACTCGCTTGTTTATTTCATCGATTGCGACGACATATCAAGAGTGCGTTGAACCTAATGACGTTCGACGGGCCGCGATCGCCTCTCACCACGTCATGCCAATTCTCCGCTCTTATAATAATTAATACTATTTTTAAACATCAAGCTTGCTTAACCCGCATTAATAAGCGATTTAACAGACCTCGATAGGCCATAAAGAAACTTACGTTCGCTTATTTTTAACTTGAATGGGATTCATTTGATTTCATTTTCCCAAGTTAAGATTATTGAATTGATTACGATTTACGTCATCGTGGTGATAAGGAGACCAAATAAAAAAGCTAGCCAAATAAAACTCTCCATTATTTAGATGCCATGTAAATTGTCTCTAACTGCACTTTCAATTTAAAATAATGCTAGAAGCAGATAAAGATAATTACAAGTACTCGACACACGATTGACAACATATTTGTAATCTTATCAATGAAATGCAAACTAACGATGATCAAGTTATAATAACCCAGTAACTATTAATTGTTATGTATATCCTTTTAGAAGTAAGTACAATTTGTTAAGTAATTGTCGTTAAGGAAATACTGTCACTGAAAAGTTTATTTGGATGCTTTTGACGTGAGAGCTGGACGAAATGGAGTATTAAATAATGATGAAGTAGGATTAATGAACTTCAGGAACTTTAACATTTTAATTTGAAAAAAAAAGAAAGTGTAGACGAATCCCTTCGAATGAAGAGCCTCGAAGATCTCTGTTTCAGCTAATGACTGGATGATTCGCAAAATACGTAACCATTATGGTTGTTCTTGCGGTTAAGCCATAATTTTCAGTTCATAATTTGTTTCGTCCAAGTTCCAAAACATTGGGCATTCTCGACCAAAAATAAATCCTAAAACTGGGTCTTTAGAGTTAAATTCGTGTTAACCCCGTTCTGCTACTGTGTTTTGCTACAACAATTATTTTTTGCATTCTAAAAATCTCGCGTGATTACATGGCCATGCGGTTCAAAAAGACAAAAACATTGAAAAACAGCTCATATCTGCTTTCGCATAAAGTATATAAGACTTTTTTGAGGTGTTTGTTTTGAATTCGTAACGGGTTTTCGTTTGTTGACGAGCCAAGATTAGAAGCAACATACAAAAATAGCGAAGCGGCATGAATTTGCATTTAAAAATAAAGTCTACACGTGTAGGACTACATTATTGTTTTTTTTTGGCCATACCGTTTTCGCCTTGCGTGATTTTCTAGTTACAGACGGTTGTGTAGTCGGTTAATCGGTATCAAATTTTTATAACGTGGCTTTTTCTTGTAGTTAATGCTTCTAAAATGGGTTTTACGTCTTATCTCCATCAAAAAAGAAAGTCACGAAATTTTTTAAACTATAGAAAGGTTTTAAAACTAAATAAATTGGGTCTCGAACAGATCTTTTTTTATATTCATTCATAGGTCATGAGTAGGCCCATTTAGGGTCTACTTTTGCCCTCGATCTTGTCCAGAGGTGGACAGAGACAAGGTAGACGATGGATGTCGATTTTAGGGCATGTCCCTTAGGGCTATAAGCATAACTAAATCTTTTAATCTCTACAAATCAAAGTTCACTAAAAGCGCGTGTTGGCACGGCTTGAATGGAACTACGTGGAGTGTCATCAGCCGAGCACACATAAAAAATTGTTGAAAGGTTGCCATTGCACAAAATATTTGAAAATTGTTGGTCTATCACACTATTACTTCGTCATGTAACTTAACGTAATTGATGTAGCCATTTCCCTTTATGCAGTCTGTTAAATGCTACGCCCTAGTAAGCAATTTATTTTAAGTTTTAATATCTTAAATTGTTTTTGAGGCTATTTTTGTACGTGTATCTACTCGTAGAAGTGATCGTGGCTAATTAATAACAGCCACTCGGGTCGATCTTTAAGTTAAGCAGTACTTGATTAGGTTGGTCTGTGGATGGGTGACCACCCATTACATACCGGGGTTCCTCCATGCCTCAGAAAGCACGTTAAGCCGTTGGTCTCGGTTGTTATTTGCAGATCTTTGACAGTAGTTACAGGTAGTCAGTGAGCCATAAAGTCTGACAACCAGTCTTACCGAGGGGTATCGTATTACCCAGTACTAACTGGGTTGTGGAGGTCAGATAGACAGTCGCTCCATGTAAAATACTGGTATTCAGCTGCATCCGGTTAGACTGGAAGCCGATCCCAACTTAGTTGGGAAAAATCTAGGCAGATGATGATCTACTCATACAAGTGCAACATTTTTTAAATTAATTTTCACTTGGCATAGATTTACATAAAATTCTACGATCAAAAAGAAACTGATAATTTTAATTAAAATAATTCTGCTATTAGCTGAAAGCAGCTTATACTGGAAATACTAATAATGTCTTGGAAATAGGTACAAACAAACATAGGCAGGCACGAGTTTTAAAGGGTTTTTCACCATTTAGTAGTCGAGTGATTTAAAAAGATTACTAATTGAGATTTTGCCATCTACATAATTAATTATGTATATCTGAATGTTAGACAGTAATTTTGCATGCCAATTTATTTGGTCGAAACTAGTTCAGACTGGGTTTTATACAAATAATAAATGCAGGTTTTTTTTTATATTTAGTAACGAATTTATTATGTATCAAGATGTAGATCGAGTCGGTTTTATATGGTACTTTTGCGGTTAGTCATGTACCGAGTTCGTAAACAACACGTCATCATTAACTACAAAAATCCAATCATTTCTAATTTTGTCAAATTTATGAATGGCCTCTTTTATATTTTGTTGAGTAATATTAATGGCTATGTACTTAACACAATACCTTTTTTTTTAGCCTACCTACGTATTGAAAATTGAGTTGCTGTTACGATTTTAAAAACATTTTACGGTTATTTTCATTGATTCAAGTTTCAAGGATATTTTGCATTTCTGTAAATATCATAACAAATTAGCAGTTACTGGTCTTCCGAGCCGAATATTAGTCTCTTATCCAGGGAAATCACATCATGAATTAAAACAATATTTCGTAATAATATTTTAAAAACATACAATATGTAGATACTATTTACCATTGAAATAACTATTTCTATAAAGTTTTGACAGAATAATACATAAATTAACAAGCACATCCTACTAATATTATAAATGCGAATCTTTGTGAGAATGTATGGAAGTATTGATGTTTGTTACTTTTTCCCGCAAAATTTTACTGATCGGATATATGTAGATGAAATTTGGCACATATATAGTTTAGAATCTGTATTAATCCACGCGAGCGAAGCCGAGGCATAAGCTAGTACACAAGAAACGCTAAAACCACAAAGGCATTAATGACTGCAAGGTTGGCACACTTGCTCGATTTCAACGAATCGAAGGGATGGTCAATGTTCACTGTATCTGTGACGCACGACAACCCTCGCTCACCTTCGACTGTCGAGGAAAACCCACTACCACAAACCAGAATTATAAACCTTAATGTAAATAGACAAGGTTTAATTCACAATGATAGTCGTTAATGAATTCCTGCGGTCAATTATGTGAACGATATAGTTATGGTAGCTCGATGACTGTGTTTGTAAGCTTTTTGTATGTCTCGAGGTTGTTCTGGATATTTTTTTAAGAAGGTTGTCTGTGTTTTCAATGTTAAACAAGAATTCTTATTATTATACTATAAAAATAAACATAATTTGGGTAGATTTACAAAAATAATTTTATAATATTTAAAATATTTTTTTAATTATAATGAAGATTTTATGAAATATGGTCTTTTAGATAGAACAAGTAATTAAATAAGATGTGTACTATACTAACTTAAAGCCTAAAATGAATAAGATAGTCTTAATTTTAAAATCATCTGCAATATTGAATCGAGTGCGAAATCAGACACGAAGATAGAGAAAAAGAGAAACCATCTCTATTAAAATTCAGTGCGATTAATTTCATAAATAAATGAATGATTCATCACAACATTACATAAACCTTACTATTTATTATAAAACAGATATAACAACCAACTTGTGACAGCACATAAAAACCCGCCACGCGTCAAAGTGACGTACGAAATATAAATAAAATAATTAATCAATAATAAAATACGTTTCAAGATGACACATGATTTGCACAATCCTAATTGAAATTCATTAGTAAAATGTACTGGCAATGGTCGGGAAAGAACCGGGGCCACCATGATGAACCAGCAATGGGAATTTAGAGATAGCAGAGGGCTGATCATATTTCCTTGAAGGAGCTATGTTCACTAGAGCAAACGAATTCTAGAAGATTGTGAATCAACAGACGTAGCGTAGGACCCTAAAAATGGCAAAGGCTGCTAGTTTTCTGAAGGAGCTTTGGTCATAAGAGCAGAGGAATTCTAGAGAGGAAACAGAGGCCGTGAATCAACAAATTTAGCGTGAGAAGATCACTAGATAAATAAACCAACGAACTTAGGCAGGCGATAGAGACAATGGTAGATACATATTTAGTGGCACATCTGGACGGGATTTTGCCAAACAAAGGACTACGATAGACTTTAACCATAATAAACACAAATATGAGAGTAGAGAAATCAGTGGTGTCTTGAGACAGGATTCTTCTAAGCAAATGACAAGGATAGACTCTGATTAACTACAATAAACACAATGTATGTAAGTAGACATGTCAATTGTAACAAACATATTCAGGGTGAAATTCACTAATTAAACTGAACGCGAGGGGCACATTAACAGCGTTCAATAAATATCAGTGCTAATATTCCATGGACATGGACTATGGACTGACAGCTCCTGAATGAGGTTTAATTGCTGATGGCTTTTAGTTTCAGTGGTGAACTTCGCCTAAGAGATGTTACAACAAAAACGCATTTCTTTGTAACACTTGCGTATACTGTTGATTGAGCGCGTGGGACTGGCATTTAAAACACTTGTCTGGGTCATATTAAATTGATGTTACACGCGCTTGAGTTTTATTAAGTCAAGCGCGTGTAACATCAATTTATGTTACGCTGTAGACGTCAAACATGGACTTTGAAAACAATGGGTCAACGAATCTTTGGAGCACGAGGTCGCCTTTTGCTATGGCCTATTCATACTTGTTTATAGATTTACTGCGCAGGTTAGTCCGTTATTTCAAACAGGTTATGAAAACCACCAAAAATTACCACCGTGTCTAAAGAAAGGAAATGAAATGGTATTGGTGTCCTCACTTGCAACTTTTATTCAGACAAATTATGTTGTCTTTCTGAAAAAACGTTTAGGGGCTGTCTCCACGAGCGAGAGAATAGCGACGACACTATCGTCGTTGCCACGTATTTCTATACACTCTCTTAGAGGCCGTCTCCACGAGCGAGAGAATCGCGGCGACATTATCCCATACAAATACGTAATATCGCCGCGATTCTCTCGCTCGTGGAGACGGCCCCCTAGTGTCTGAGTCTGCTCTACACTCTCTTTCAAACTTGTTGTTACTGAAACTGTTGCTATTGTTTCAAAAACTTGATTAAGTTATGCTGCTTCAATCAAACCTTCACTTTGCGACTTCTATCCTAGATTTATCATACCTACTTGTCAGATCATATTGTCTGGATGTTACCCCGCCTTCGCACACGCGTAAGACATTTCACGCATGTTGTATCTCTAGGAGTTTTCCTCGTACTATTTTTACTTTTGCAATGCAACAGACAAAGATTCCACTGAAACACGATCTGATACAGATGACTGCAGTCATATGAGTACACTCCTGTACGTCACGGATGCTCTATTTATCTTATATTTGGGACAAGGTGGCTGTCTGATGTTGTAATAATATTTAACTTGGATTTGTTCATTCATGTCTCGGCTGTTACAAGTTTTCTAAACGGGCTTATCACAAAATCCACATCAAATTTTCATAACTTAATAATTATACTATAGGCATTGTCAAGTATGAGCTGACGACATGGTTGCGATCGTGGGTAAATCCTGGATGAGGCTGGCACAGGAACGTGGAGCTTGGCACAAGTAAAGAGAGGCCTGTCTAGCAGTGGGTGAAGTTGGGCAGTAGATGATGATGGTAATTATGAGACCTGCAATTCTTCTGCAACTGACTATGCAGTATTTTGTCTGTGTCCTTGAATGGATACAAAAATGCTAATGTATAAAAAGAGAGAAAATGGCCAAAGAAAAAACGAATCGATAGTGTGTGGTGGAGTTGAAGAATAAAAAGGAACTGAATGTGATGTTTATGAGAGAAAGGCAGACAGAAGAAGGCTTGGTGGCTTGGCTAGTTTGTGAGCAGTCTAGTTTCAATAATTAATCAGTTGCTCTATAGTCGGTTTTGATCAATATTTATGTTTGATTGGCGTCATCAACGTCGCCGACATATTTATTTAGATCCAACTCTAGCTGCTTATTGACTTTTGCTTAGGTTAAGTGAAAGCGAACAAAAATATAAACAGGTGTTTTGACACAGACTATTACGACAATGGCTCCCTTGCACAAAACTTGTCCCTTCTTGAAAATATTTTTTCTAGCTAAGTATGCAGATAACATTCATATTGCTATTATTTTAGGCGTTATACTACTACTACCTTTTTAAAGAACATCATCAATTAGGGCAGTGTACACTTTATAATACACATAATGTACATTATGTAAACAATGTCTTATTATCCACAGAATACGTCAGATGTGGCAGCAAAGATACGAATAGTAATGTTATAATTATTTTAAAATATATAAATTATAATTTATGGGGTAATTATAATGAACATCATGCATTAGAAGTGTTAAGATAAACAAAGAATGTGCATACCTAAGATGGTACAATATACATTATTAAGTAACATTGATGAGTCAACTCAGGAAAATGGGTTTTCTCAGTTAATGATAGGTAAACAATCATTGCATGACAATGTTATAATGTGTCAGCCTTGAATTTACTTCAAGGTTACTGGCTTGCCTGCCGGGACTGTTCGAAAGAGATACCGCGGCCCTGGAACACAAAGGGCTAAGAAGGAACATGGATGGGTTTTAGTCAGTACAAGTCTGACACTCCCTTCTGCTCCGCCCAGAGCAGGGGGATCATTAATTTGATGATTTCCCATCCGAAAAAAAAAACAAAAATGGTCACTGGCTTGAAAAACATACACGCATAAACTCACGCCTTTATCCAATGGGAGTAGACAGAACGTCACCTGCTACAATCTTTACTTCCCTTACGTCTATGTTCATACATTTGCTTCAAATTCAGGCAGTTAAAATATCCTACTAATATTATAAATACGAAAGTTTGTGAGGATGTATGGATGTCTGGATGTTTGTTACTCTTTCAGTCTTTCACGCAAACACTACTGACCAGCATCAGCATCTGCCTAGCCTTTTCCCAACCAGACCACATTTGGGTGAAATTTGGCACACAGATCGTGTATAACCTGAATTAACACATAGGATACTTTTTATCCCAGTAGTACGATCCCGTGGGACAATGACCGAACTCCACGCGGGCGATGCCGTCGCGTCATTTTCCTCAAAGCAAAATGTCAAGTATACTGATTAGCCTATTTAATTTAACTATAGTGCTGTTAGAATATCCTCGTCTATATAAAATTATTAATAATTCAGTCATCCTTATTGAGAAGTGTAAAGTTCGTATTGTCGTCAAACAGCGGTTAGTTATAAAATGACATAACAGTGTCAATATTAACATGCTTGATTTCCTGTGGATCGCCAGTGACGGCGGGTTGAGCGAATGCTTACTATATTAGTTCGCGTTATTTAAATTAGCTAGGGAAATTCGAGAGACGTGATGGGTACAGATATCTACATGAAAAAAAAAATAATTTCATGATTATATTGGGGTCCAATTTCTAAATATCAAGACGTGACGAGTATCGTTAAGATATCGATACCGATTACCTCTGCGGAGTTACGTTAACTATTTAATTACTGTGCTGTATTTTCCTCTAATATTAGTCTGAGCAAAGCGTATTAAAGGTACTTAGTAATGCTCCGTTTCTAAAATATAAAACTGAGTCTCTTTATTGATCATTAAGTACTTTATGAAAGTATCTGGTTCCTGGATACATTTGGGCACTGATATTATGAGAGACAGTTTTTATTTTTTAATTAGGAGTATTTCAAATTTTTAAGACGTAAATCACCTTAAAACCAACAAGTTCTCAATCCTTTGCTGATTGTCCATCGAACCTACAATACAGATATACAAGCCATGAAAAACGCAAGCAAAACATAGACGAAATATTTTATTTTCTTCACATACAAGTAAAGAAGCTTATAAACGAGATATGTACCAAACCAAAGACCAAAGAGGTAGAATTATCGTGATTGAGAATAGACACGAAGGTCGATGGGCTGGGACATTGTTTTAATAGCAAGGCGACACCAACGAAAATACATAGGTTACTGTTTAATAGTGGTCATTTGGGCACCAATTGGTTTTGCCACGAAGGTGAGCGCACGAGGCAGTGATGCTAGATTGGGGGGAATCCCCCCAAATCTGGGGATGTTTTTAAAGTTATGGGGGGACAATATTTTTGGAGGGATTAGTGGAGGGAACAATTGGGTTTGAGCGAATTGTGGGATTTTTATGATGTTATTGTTAGCAAATTGGCATCAGGAATTTTGTCATTGCCTTTTTCTAACGCAGTTGTGGAAAGGATCGTCTCCCAAGTAGCAATTATGAAAGACAAGCTTCGAAACAGATTAGCCATTCACACTGCCGAATCTATCTTGAGAATAAGATATTCATTGATAGAAAGAAGGATAAATAATAAATAAATAAACCCAGTTCAATTATGATAAAGAGATTTAACTCTAAAAATGTACGAACTGCAGACGACGCGAGTGAAGATACTGATTCTGTAAAGGATTGCTGAAATAGTGTAAAATTTTATATTTCATTAAAAAAAAAATATTTTGCCAATTGTGGAGGATTTTTTCTTCAAAACCTCAATTTTGAGGGTATTACGGGGAAGAGACTGGGCACGAGATGTCAAATTTTGGGACCTTTAGGAATAAGTACTTATAGTATCTAATGAAGCCATCATACCTCATGATAATTATGGTTGAAGAGATGACAAAAAATGAAGGTGATATGGCAAGAAAAGACGAGTAATAGAGAAGTATGGAAGAAGAAAACATGCTGCGCCGACCACAAATAAATTGGGATGAGGGCAGGAGAATGATTATGAGATGACAAAGAATATAATGGCAACAAGAATAATGTACTCAGAATTAGGAATCTGCAATACCTAACTTGATTTAAAGAGCATCCGTGGAGCTTCTTGCCCGTTCTTCTCAGATCTACGTGCCTCAACTTTCTAACTCACCAACTCCTTGCAAATTAATAAATGGTTTATTAAAATAAATGCTTCAGTTTCAGGTCATCGAGCAGTGTGAATGTTGAGGATGTTGTCACAGTGGGATTTTCAAGTAACGCGCAGTGCAAGAGAAGTTTTGATGTTTGTCAATCGGCGAATGACTGAGCTGAACGACACTACACCACAATCCTCCCGAACTGAAACATCTACCTCAGGCACCGACTCAGTTAAGCATTGGACCTGTAATTAAGGTCTTGATTCCAGGGGTAGTTAGTATAATTATATTTGTGAATGACGTCAAAGACAAAGATGGCGATGATTGAGGACATGGAATACCCAAAAAAGTATAATTATCTGAATTTGGCAATCCATTGCGACGTAAATTTATGAATCACATCACGCAAAACTCCAATTCATCCAGTTTTTTTTTATAATCAGACCTCAATTTCAGGAAATTCAATATTCTACCTTGAAAACGTTAATTTAGCGTATAAACCCGAGTTCGCCCTCTTATCGTGGGGCCATACGAAAATAGTCTTTCTGACCATAGATCCATGATTCATGGTTGCCTTGCTACACAATTTACTCGTAAAGTTACATAGAAACGTATGTTAATTAAGGCAATTTTGCAATGCACATAATTTTAATACGGGTACTGACGCGATACTGATTCTTGAGAAATTAGTAATAATATGTTATCCTTCGTGTGGCGTCATTAGTATCAAGGCTACGCAGGTTTAGTGTTTACGAACAGACACTTATATCTAGATCTTTTTTTTGGCTAGACTAATCTCTTTGGCTAATCTAAATACCTAATAATAGCATTAAAACGCGTGCAAGTGTTTGTAAACATGGCAGTTGCATGGTAAATATTAGTAAAAGACTAAAGTAGAGTGTAAGTTGAGTCTAGTTCATATTTTTCAATGCGTATCCTGAAGGACCGATACTTAAAGTTTTTTAGCACTAGTCAGATATTGAAGGTCTTTATACAAGAATAGTGTTAAACCGTCTGATAGTAAATACAAATGGAATACAGGAAATACTTTAAAAAAAAACGGCAAAAATTTAATCATAAAAATTTGCACTGATTAAAACGAACCGCATCAACTGAAAATATACGAGACAGTTACAAGAAGCCTTGTATAAAACTATTAATATCTAGAATGTTTACATTCAGATAACATGTAATGAACTTGTCAACTCCACTTAGATGCAATGTCTTCTTTATAAACAAACAGCATTATGTATCATATTATAATGATCATTAAGTACATGATACATTAGTTTCTACAGTAAAGAAATATCTTAAATTGGGAAATAAAAACTTTAGGAAGAACCACTGATGCTTAAAAGACAAATCGGCTATTTGTAAACAAAAGTTTTCACTATTTCAGCAGCACACATTCGAAAGTGCAGTTGGAAAACACATTGTTTTTATCGTTACCTACCCAGAATGTTGACAACCATCTAATTAGTTTACAAGGAAAATATTTTGAAAATGTACTAAATCACAAACGTAATACGGGTACCAGAGTCGTAACTCAGCCAGAGCCGCAAGAAATTGAGGACATTGTTGAATCCATAAATGATAATAGTACTCACAACAATTCAGTTGAAGCGAAAGCAGAAACACACAGTAAACTGCGTACCAGTCCAACAAGTGTCCGATTAAAAGAAATCACAGTAAGAAACAAATGTTCTGGAACAAATCCATGCACATCAATACATAAGAAACAAACGCCACATCGAAGCTGTCGCATCGGTGGCTAACCGTGAACTGAACACAACGTAGGAATGAGGTAAACACCATTATATAAATTTAATTGAGATAATTGCGCGAAAACCGCAGCTGCGTGACGTAGGGGATGCCATTATCAAGCGTTATACGACGTTTTCTTAGAAGCGACGGGTGGGCACGGCTCTCCTTGCCATTCGTCTAAATAACGATAACGTAAAAGTTATACCGGACTTGGGAACAACTTAATCTTACCAAGCAGATCGACTACAGTTCAGAGCTTTGAAAAACGTTCTGTTGGGAAATTTTAACTAACTAAAAAGCTTTCGACGAAAACAATAAGTACTTTGAATTTAAGATCATTCCAGAAAGATTAAAAGATTAAATAAAGCTACAGGTGCAAAAACTTGCGAGCGTTCTCCAATCAAGGCAGTTAAGATTATCATATTAACCGGCTAATTCAAAAAGCTGTTTACAATCATTGTACGTGTACAATCAAGAATGCTTCTTAATTTATGCTTACTTCTTGTTTGCTCAGTATGCAAGCGACGAGGTCGGCAATTCTCGGCTTTAATCCAGTAAAGTGATTAAGTCAAATGTCTGCTGACGTACCAGGGAAATACGCAACTTAGTATTTTAAACTTTTAAAACTGTTAGGCATTAGTCACACGTCAAAAATGGAAGTATGAGGCGTTTCACCCTGGGATGTGATAATCGAAGTCGTAAACACAGTATGTTAATACTCGTAGTTATAATGCCTACAGTGCCGTAAATAAAGGAGGCTTTTATTCATTGGCCACACATCGGGCTTTCTATTCTAGGAGTTAAGCGAGCGAGATAGTTTTAAATCCTGGCCATTTAAACAATCAACTTATCCTACTGTTATACTCAGATAGTTTACAAAATGGATACAAAACGCACAGAAAAAGGCCTAAACAACGTTTGAATAGCACTAGGTTCAGGAAACGGTTGTATCAACTAATGGTCGTAAGACATCCACTTTAGAGCGCATTGTATGCAGATGCGTAAAAAAAGTAAGTGCAACATCGTCTGTATGTTTACTACACAAGCTAAGACCAATGAGTTTACAACCGGGCAAATTGTGATTGAATTTTTCTGCCAGTCGAAAAACTCGGGCAGTTTTTCGCAAAGAAATATTCGTAGTTGATGGCCAAGAATCATTAATTGGAAATTTACCGAAATATGAAGATGAAGCTCTCGATGTGGCAGAAGACTTCGACACATAGATCTGACGAGACAAACATTTAATGGACCTAACTGCTATCAACGATTTTCTCGAGCAAACACACCATATTGAGCCAGACGTGTACAGAGGCTCAAGGTATCGAGATGACGTTATGACAACTTATTTACTACTGTAATACGTTGACTACACTATAACTTATCTATTACAATTACTGTGTGCGTGCTAACGACTCAACGTTATGTAACAGAGCGGCTCGAGGCAAGCTGCAGTTAAATCCACGCTGAATGAACGTGGAGGATAAAAAGTTCTAGAATAAGGGGACTGCAACAAAGGTTGATAATTTCGGGAGAATTGTGTAGCAAGATCGGATTATCCATGCAGTTTGAAGAGGCATCTTGGCATCTTCCGAAGCAGATTCAGACAGCCCTGCAGCATACATATCAAAAGAGAATATTGCTTCCGATTTGGGACTTGAGCACATAATCGGTGTAAAAGTACCCTTAGCGAAGCCGAAAGGCACTTGTTCTCCCCGTCATCGTCATTGCGATATTTTTTTTTGTTCTCGACCATAATATCTGGGAACCTTGTAGTTACGAAGATATTGAGGGTTCAAAGCTCCAACTTTTTCACAAGTCTTTATGTTATAAGTTTATAACTTTAGTTTAAATACCTCCATGACCTGCTTACTACTCAATGTATCCACCAGTACAAAGTTTTGTGTGCGTTACTTTGAGTACTAGCGTAAAACGTGATTTTTCACCCTAAAAAAAAAGTCTGTTCCCAGCAATATTTTTTGCATACAATTACTTAATTTGATGTACAGAATGCTCACATGAAACCTTATGTTATGTAGCTGCAATTTCGCTTTCTGTATAGCCTTACAATTTATTTTATCGCAGTACAGAGAATTATGATCTAAAATTCCTGAGACAGTCCTGTGTGTGAGTCCTTCTTTAGAAGCTACTAACTTTTATTCTTCCTCTATCATCTTTTATCGGGCGATCTCCTGTTTCCCACGTGATCCACTTTATTAAAACTTTTGGAGATCAATGTCCAAGGTATACAATTTTATTTAGTACTGCTATTTCTGTTTCTCTCTCTTATTGAAGTTAATTTTAAATGTGTTAATAAAATGATAGCACGATTCATGTTTTACGCGTCTGATCGTACGATTTAAATAAAGGACATGTTATGAAATGGGCTTAATTTTTTTTTTGTGATTTTACATATTTTACAGTACCACCTCGAGCCCAAATATTATGTTCTATCCAGAAATCTGTCTCAATTTAAATTGCGTGTTCTCAAACAATATTAATCAAACTTGTCTAAAATTTTCCATTTGTGGCACTGGCCTGCAAGTAGGACATGCTACACACTAACACTTGTATCCTATCCATATCTATTCATGTGCACGATAACCTTATGTCTTGTGCTCGCATCATCTCGGTTTGCATATGAATGGAGCTTTAAAATTGTATTGTTCTCTACAATTCCTGATCTAGTTGGTACTCTATGGAGTAGGGACTGTTACTAAATGATGGTAGATCTCTCTTTCTTAGCGTGTCGATGACAATCTAAATTGAGTCAGCCCAAAATTTGGCGACGAGTTTGGCACTAACATTAGCGTCGATTTCATAGATTCTGTTACATGCAAACAACAGCACAGGCAGAACAAGATTTCAAGTGTCTCATCGTTCTGCCAGGGCTGCGTGACTGTTCGAAATAGATACCGCGGCCCTGGAATACAAAGGGCTAAGAAAGAACATGGGTGGGTTTTAGACTTGTAAAAAGTCTGACGAAACAAATCCATTAGTAAGCCACAGATGTAATTAGAGCAACAAAGACAATAACGAACAATTAATAGTGAAACTCATTAATCAGTTCAGAGTCCACTTAGAAGCGGCTGTTTGAAGCCGACTCTTGTCTAAACATTGGAATTGGATTGATCTTTTATCAATATTCTGTCAATACATACATTACATTTTAAAACGAATCGACGGATTTTTGCTTAAGCATATTCGTAAGTAAGCACAACTACTTAGAGGCACTACGCCGGGGGAAACTCCGTTGCCGCGGCAAATTGTCGCCCAGCGGACAGACCTCCGCTCCGGCGCGATCTCATGGCGACATGGAGGGCGCGATCTCATGGCGACATGGAGAGAGCGATTGTCGCAACCCCGTGCAGGGCACGCCACGATAGTGGCGATAAGTCCCCTTTTTGAGAAGTGGTTAGGGAGGCGCCACGACGCCCTCACCTTCCGCCTGACGCAGGTCCTCACCGGACACGTTTATTTCGGGAGGTACCGGCACCGAATTCCCATCCAAAAAAGGTAAGCAAAACTAGTAGTGTCCGACCGAAGGTCGATTTTTGGCCGAAGCCGATTTCAATCGGTAACCACCAAAACCTTCGGCCGAAGTCGAAGGTTTAGTAACCCCAAGACAATCAGTTCCAAGTTTGGCTAGGAGCGAATAATACGAGTATAATGATTTTTTTAAACCTACATTTTTGAATTAAAAGTTACAAAAATAATAACACTTGGAAATGTGTAAACCCCGCGCTCTCGCGCATTCGTAACCGATCGTTCAATTTCGGCACTTGCTAGAAATCTTCAGCTTCGGCCAAAAATTCGGGCCACTTTGGCCGAAGACGAGGGTGGTTTTTTTGGCCGAAGCCAGAAGGATTTCTGGTTAACTTTGAAAAAACTCAGAAGAACTATATTGGCATCAATTCTTTCTTTTTCCCAAGAAAGTGACGGACTTATAACTTAAATAAAATCGGTCTGTCAACTTTCGTTAAAACGTCCATGACATTTAGTTGACAAATCAGAACACACGTAGCATAAATTCGGCAAAGTTAATGGATAAACTAATGTAACATCTAAGTTCTTATCTGTCATGACTGTCATTGCTCTTTTCTCGAGCTGTCTCAATTCTTTAATTTAAGTTTGTGAACGAATCGTGACCGTTGGAAGGAATGGAGGGAGGCCTTAGCCCAGCAGTGGGACAATATGGGCTAGCTATAAGATAAGATAATATTTATTTGATTAAATATGTGTCATACATCCAAGTAAATACATGCATGCAAGATGGCAACAACATTATAATAATAATAATAATAAGTTTGTGAACAAGGAAATACCACCCCTACTCAACACAGACTATTGTTAAAGCGCGCGTATCTAAGAGGAGCTCGTGGCTAAATAATCCCAGCCGCTCGGGTCGATCTTTGGGTTAAGCCGCGCTTGCCTAGGCTGATCCGTGGGTGGGTGACGAGACCTCGAAAGCGCGTTAAGCCGTTGGTCCCGGCTGTCATTTGTAGATCTTTGACAGTCGTTACAGGTAGTCGCCCGAAAGTCTGACAACCAGTCATACCAAGGGGTATCGTCATAGAGAATGGTTATACGAGTATAGTCTTTGGGTATCGTATTACCCAGTACGAACTGGGTTGCGGAGGTGAGATAGGCAGTCGTTCCATGAAAAATGAGTGTTTTTCTTCCGTCTGTCTATTTAATTTTAAGAGATAACATTACTTTTCCGAGCACACCGATTAATGAACACGTTACACCAGTGTGCCGCGGCAAAACACTTTGCGGAACACTGCTCTGTACCCACTATTCTCGAACATAACCTATGTATGTCGCTGTGACCAATAGTGTAACGTGTGGTTAGGTTACTTTAAGTAGTTCTTTTTGGTCCTTCGAGCCGGTTTGCTTACGTCAATGCGCTATGGGGTTTCCCAAAGCTTGTTTTTATATTGCGAATGTTATTTTGAGATGTATCTTATAAATAGTCGATCATTATTATTAACTCGAGAAGTCTGTCAGTTTAGATCATTACCTAATTACGGGCTTGTCAAATTCTGACGCCATTTTTGTCTGATTAACGCAATGATTTATTTTATGGCCTATAAGCTTTTAGTTTATTATTACACAATCCGACGATAATTCCCAAAGTGCTGGCTTTTACCTTTTGCCAACTTGCCATACAACGTGGCAACGCCGCTAGTCTCTTGGAGATATTACCAGTTGACAGCGTTGAGGAGTTTTTTGACGGGGTTTTTTAGTTTATTTTTAAGTTAGTTGGTTTAATTTAATTTATAAGTGAATATAAATTGAAGTAATATTGTAAAAAAAAACTTATAATAATTTAGTAAAAATTGTTAGATCAATGAGAATAGATTAGAAAATATATGTATTCATAGTGTCTTTTCTTTCTGGTAACACACCATGTCTACGTCGTCCTTTCAAAGTTATTGTAACGTCTCGTGGTTGCAAGCGCGACTGCTGAGCATGAGTTCTTGGATTCGATTCCCAGATCGATTAATGTTTGTTATTAGATTTTTCCTTTAGGAATTTTTCAGTAGCAGCAATTTGGATTTGTGACCGGTAGATGGCAATAGGCTGGCCCCTTATTACATGGGACTTAAACATAACTGGCTAAATGTGGGTGTACTATAGGGTACACCTCTGCCTAACCCTTCGGGGATTACAGGCGTGATGTTATGAAAGAAATAATTTTTGTTACAATATGGGTTATCTTGGGTTGCTCCCACTGACAAGTTGACTCGTAACAATAACTCTGACAGGATCAACATGAAGACATAGAAATCTAAAATAAGTGCATATAATAATTATACGCACAAATTTTCTACTTACAAAACTTAGTTGAGCTGAATAGTTAGAAACGTCCATTACCTGAAACGAAAATCAAATTTATTATTAACATTAACAATCTTGTTATAGATATGATCTTGGGTGCTGGCCAGAATCTCACCAATCTCGATCGATTTGTAGAGCTATCAAATGTGTGCTGCAATTTCCTTGCGACCTTGGTCTGGTCGACTCAATTTGAATTTTGATAATTGGGATGACGGTTGCATGACATCTGACGTATGTGGTAGAGATTACTTTGATAGATGTTAATAAGTAGTCGCTTTCTACGATACTCACCCTTGAGTATGTTTAGTACTTCTCTTGGTGAATATGAACACAAAGGGCAGAAATATTACTACACAAAGAAAGTGTACGTAACTATGTAAGCGCCTTATCAAGCATCAGCTCAACAAAATCTCTTAAACCCTTTTATAAATCAACATGTTTCTTCGTAAGGATTTCCAAGAAAGGAAAACTGAAGCGTATTACGAAAAATATCGTCATCCATTTTCTTATTTTATGAAAACATTAGATACGCAAATATCGTATCAAAAGGATCACTTAATTCTCGAGCAATACGTGACCTATGTTGTATCATAAAGAATCAAGAAATATTTCAAGGGTGTTTCAAAGGATATAAAGAAAAAAGCTATGTCAAATCTAGAAAAACACTACAGGTTTCCGACCTCGTAGTACGTAGTACACGCTAACCTTCAAGGAATCCTATCAGATAATTGATGACAACCAGTAACGCCACGTGTCGCTGTGATGCAACTAATGCAACGCAGATGCGACTGCGACGGTAAACATTATAGGGCTGACGAGAAGTAAAGATGTGCGAAACAATAGTGCCATATAATAATCAGCCTATAATATTCGCAGCGCTGGGGTACATGCCTCCTCTCTATAAGAGAGTGGGATGTAAGCCACCAGGCGGGCCAAGCGCGTAGTTAGTAGATGTCACATTCTTAAAATTTTTGGTTCTAGGACAAACGGTGAAGAAACTAGTCTTCTCTGTTTTGAAAGCAGCTAAAGAGCAAAAGATAAAAACAGAGATATTAAAGAAATTGAAAACAGAGATAATAATGATGAGGTCTTTACCACAGCTCCTAATTATGTTGATAAGAATGAAAATAACGAGGGGAGACCAAAGGAAAAATTGACGGATTCTTTGAGGGATGATAAGAATGAAAAGGGAGTGAATAATAACGTGAAGGCTGACGGGGGAGAATGGAATAGGAATTTTGTTGTGACGAGTAAGCCCTAAGGCAGGTAGAAGAAGGATGAAAATAACGAGGAGTACGTTCAATGGAATGGTTTAATGGAATAAATCGGTTTGAAGTAACCTGTGAAATTCGGGGTCGTCAAGCAACGGTTGCCTTGATTCGTTTGCAGCTTATAATATTTTATTTGGAGGTACGAAATTTGCAAATTAATATTTTCAAGTGAATCAAATGTTATCGGCGATGTTCTTTTACCTTTGAAATAAGTAAGACTTGACAACTTGAGTAAGACACACAAGAGCTTCATAATTATATACCTAGCAATATCTTCATATTCCCATAGCAAGAGATTCTCTTTCGTAATTTCGGTTACAACTGGATTCTTTTTACAGGCTCGTGTTCACCTCATATTTTTCTAAAATACAACCTATTTCACAAGTTTTTTGCCAACCCTGTTTTTCAGTAGCAAGTTTATACATTCACTCGTAGATCGCATGACATTGTTTGAATTGTACATACAATAATTGTTATTTGACAATGGCTGGTATAACCGGGTCCCTATCTATACATTGTAGACAAAAATGGTGTCTTGATTTGGTGGCTGTGTCATTTTTCAGTTCAGTTCAACCGTGAGGGAATCTGCAAATTAATCTAAAATCTAGTGATCTGAGTTATGTTATGATTCTTGGCAAGATTAGTATAATAGTGTCTTCTATTATAATCTAGGTGTCATAAGTCATAGTACTGCTTCCTTTTTCGTGTATATTTACACGGAAAAGGAAGCAGACTTCATTAGTTATCAAAATAGTAATACATTCTTGGTAATGTAAATAACTTACACATTACATTACGTGTAGGTTAATTTGCATCCGTTTACTCACATTAATTACAAACTTACAAACGTATTGGAGAGCACATTTACTACAGAAGGAGTCTAAAAAATTGGGAAGAATCATTTTGGAACAAAAGACGCGTCAAAGTTGGCAATTATGCCATTTTGATATATGGCCTCACTGGGAGTACTGAGGCAAAGGATCACAGATTATCACATTTCTGATAGTCTCTACAGTATGGAGTAAATGATAGTGTGACGGTTGACAGAGGAGAATGAAAGAAAAAAACGTGTTGCGCCCACCCCAAGTAACATGGGACAAGGGCAGGAAGATGATGATGATGAGTCTATACAGCATGTATCAGAAAGGGTGGTCATATTTAAGGCAATGATCCGGACCATCAAACTGAACACTTTCTGCATGGAATAAATATCATAACCGCGAAAATGTATAAGCTGTCCCATTGAAAACTTCAATACCTTGTATTCAATACTAGGATGCAAATGTATAGTATCTTCTGATACATGCTCTATATATAGCATCTTAAATCTCAATGTAAACAACATTATGCGTATAACTACGCCTTGGCAGCTTAGCGACAACAAGATCTAATAGTCTACACGAGAATTCACGCAAATTGTATTTACTAGCCTCGTGGAGTTCACGAGGGGCGTTACACTCAAATTTTAAAACATTCGATTTGCAAATAGCAAATGCTATAATATGTCCGTATGTTTGGAATAGCAATGACTAGCGAAGCAAGTATGCATTTATACATATTTCCTTATTTATCCCAACCTTGGGATCTGTTGACAAATATGGATTTATTGTATAATGATCTAGCACTGAGTTTGTTTATTTTATAGCCCCATAACATGTAGTATCTACGACAGAACTTCGTAACTAACAGTCTTTTGTTCAACATTGGTAAGACATTCTTGGGTTTGTATGAGATGAAACGTAAAACGTTGAAGAAGAAATTTAAATGTTCGCACAATACGAGTCTACAGATATGGAGAGGTAAGTCGTAAAAAACTACTGAAACAATCTTAATTTCATCCGAAAGTATCAAAGGAAGGTTTTACATTAAGAAAAGATGAAAATAATGCTGAATAAGTGAAAAGTATAATGTTAATTGATGACATAAAAGATAATTTAACTAAAAGTAAATACAGGTAAGAAAACAGCAACAATGCCACCATAACCAAACAACGGACAAGCAAGAAGACTATGATGCAAACCCAAGTAGCTGAAGGGTCAAAAGTAGGCGCGGGCAATGGCTATATTTGGACATAATTTTTGTTCTTTACCACCAACGCCTTAATTTGTCCAAAGGACATTGAAACAATCTGAAACGAAAACGTAAGAATGTAACTGAAATACCGAGAATATAACGGCGCATTATATCACAATGTAAACTTCACAAGCGTCTGAAATTACTGTGATAAATGTCTGTGCAATCAAAGTGTATCCTTTTATCGGACGTTCGGTCGTTATACTCCTGAAGTGTCATCTTGCGGATATTTTAAACATACAACCGTGTATTTACAAGAGCATTTATAATAACATGGGCGAAAGCGGACGTTGAGAAAAAACAGTGTCAGATGTTCGCGATTCTGAAGACCAAAGAGTCTGTTTTGAATTTGAGTCAAGTGTTTTGGTTTGTATGAAAGCAGATACCTGAGGAAAATGTTGAGTATGAATGTGAGATGGCTATAAGAGTAGAGGAAGACCAAAGAAACGATGGATGGACTGTGTGAAGGATGATATGGCCAGAAAGGAGGTGACTACTGACTGAGATAACGCGTAATAGAGAAGTATGGAAGAAGACATACTGCGCCGACCCCAAATAAATTGGATTAAGGGCAGGAGAATGAAGATGAAGATGTCTACTAGTTTAAGTATTCATGAAAGAAGGCTAAGAGACTAGATTGGTGAAGATGGAAATTGTTGATGCTTCCTTTGGATTGGTTAAAAGCAATGAAACTGCGCCTTAAAACAAAAAAGGTATTATATAACATCAACATTATAACTTGTAGACTAATTTGTGGTTGGATTTACCTTGGGGTAAATATCAGTTTACTAATATGCAAAATTGTTATTGATTACATAGTGTAATTAAAGTTGCGGTTAACAGTAACACAAGCCATGTTTTTAGCCTTGTCGAATACTAGTTTAGTTTCCTATACTTTTTGCACTTCTTCTCTAGTAATACTAGTCTTTGGGAAATCAGAGATTCTGACTCTACTACGTTCAAGCTTTGAGTTACTTTAACGATAGTTGGTTATTTTTAAAACTGTTAGTAAGTATGTTACTTTTATAGTTATTATTGCAGTTATTTCGGTCTGATGTGGGTTAAGACAACCGGTCAATTGACGTCATTTGTAAGTCCTTAGTTCGGAGAGAAAGTTTAATAACAAGTAAATGTATATATTATTATGAAGGACGGGACGGTTGCCGTGTGTCGGGCATGCCACTGTCCGGGTAAGTCCATCAGATATATTATTTCTGGTTGTTCTCGTCTGGCTAACGGCGAGTACTTGCACAGGCACAACCAAGTAGCCAGGATTATTCACCAGCAACTTACCTTGAAATATAAACTTGTGGAATCTGAGGTACCGTACTACAAGTATGTGCCCGACCCAGTTTTCGAGAAAGACCATGTCACGCTGTACTGGGATCAGTCTATCATTTTAATTACTGACTGGACTATTGTCGCCAATAAGCCTGACATAGTGGTAATAAACCGATCAGCGCGCCGCGTAATGATAGCCGAGTTCACATCCCACATGACGAGAACCTCTTGAAAGCTGAAAACGAGAAACAAATAAAATATCTCGACTTGGCAAACGAGGTTGTTGACATGTGGAATGTGAACTCTGCTTTCATTGTGCCGATTATCGTAACGGCCAATAGCCTTATAGCCAAGAACCTCGACGACCATCTTTCGAGGGTCTCCTTAGGCGGTTGGATCAAGGGATTGATCTTGATTCAGAAGGGTACTGCCTTCTGAATCAAGATAAACGGCGGCAATTTTACGGCTAGGCTTCTCGATACGGCTCGTATTGTGAGGAGGTGCCTGTCTCTGGAGCCCTAACCACCATCGGTATCTGGCAGAGCTGGTAGCTAGCAGAGCAGGCTCCAGCTTGGACCCTGCTCCTGACACCGGCGGACCACTATTTGTTATATATATATTTATTTTTTTAGAAATATTTAAAAATGTGCTTGTGTGTGTGTGTAAATGTACGTATTATAAATGCGTAAGCAAATCTGTCTATCAGTCTCACTGTTCCTTTCATGCCTTTAACGGATGAATAGATTTTGATGTTTAACCAAACTTAAAAATCTATTCAGCCGTTCACAAGTAGACTGAACAGATATTTGTCAAGAGAACGAAAGAGTGATTAGGATAGCAGATAAGACCTGGATGAGACTCGGACACACCAGAGAAGCTTGACACTAAATGTAGAAGGCCTAAACTCAGTAGTCGGCGGAACAACAGCCAATGATGATGATGATGGTGGAGAAAACTGTCAAATCCGGAGAAGGGAAAAATCAAACAACGCATAGATTAGACAACACAAGATTTTGATTTTGGAATGAATACTTACAAAAACCTGAACCCAAATGCATCCAGAAACAAGAAAACGTATTGTACAACCTACAATTTGGCACCTGCGTGAAATTCGTGAGCAATTCACGCAGTTATATCTATTTTCGGGTGGTGAATCCAAAATTATCGCACTTTAGAGACGGCCATAAGCTAGAAGCGTGGCGCGTGACAGTCAAGGAGTGAAGATAGATTATGATTAGATAAAGGTGCCAGCCGAGATCCAAGACCTCTTTGATAACAGTTCTATGCACAATTATAGTGCCTGTTGTCTCTATGAATTTTTAACTGGCTGGGAATCTGCGACATGAGGTATTGCCGTTTCAGTTTCTATTGTAAATCTTGTATTTGTTTGACCAGAGAATTTTAGCATTTCAGTCCTTCTATTAGAGTACTTTACTGTCTTAGCATTGGGATCCATGTGCGTCAATTTCTGGTTACTTTAAACATCTTAATTAATCGATTTCTGGCGTTCAAATCATCTTGTAGGCTAAATCCTAGCTTCTATGTTATAATTAAGGCCTTCTTCTGATTTTAACGAAACAGGCATATTTTGGTAGAAGAAACTTCATAACAAAAAATTCGGTTCAATTGCTAGGCAACTAAGAATCCGTGCCACAGAGATCAATAATAACGAAATTCAACCAGTACAACCAACTGAAGGTGATCTTCAAACACTTATGCTTTAGTACTTAGAGCATCTAACTAAAGTACTACAAAGCGTTAGTCTTATGTAAAATGAACAAGCATTCTAAAATGCTTGTTCAGCCCATTAATAACTACGTAATATGCATAGCTGATTATTCTGTATTCCGTGGCAATTAAAATTAATATAAGCATGTCAATTATAAAATCATTGCGTAATTATGAAATGGCGGAATTTCAGCAGTAAGCAGAATTTATATTGCGTTCACATGTGTAGGTATCACACATATAAACATATTCGTGATCTACATAACCGTACTTAAGTACAGATGTTACGTAATTCGTGAGTTATTATAACATAAAGGGAGGGGGCGTGTCGTTTTGGAAGGTAAATTATTATAACTTTGTGAGGCTTCCAACTGTAGTTGTTCACGTGGTAATCTTAAAACAGTTTAACGTGAGAATGGTATTGAAAAGCCTTTTGAGTACGACCGCAATACTTTCCTGAAAAAGCGGGTGCAAAATATTAACGTCATTAATACTTGAGCAAAGTCAGTAACTGAACAAGCTGACAATAGAATTTAAGACACCGACATCGTCGAAACCAGCGACCAGTCCACATTAACCCTCGATCGGAAGAACTGGAAGTCTGAGGAGAAAGGGTAGAGGCCTTTGTCCAGCAGTGGGGTGATACAAGCTAACATAGCATCATCTAAACAGTGAGTATTGTAGGTAGGTAAACAAAATCACGAAACACTTAGCTAGCAACAAATTTAAATCGTTCCGTCAATCGATCCTAAGAAACTTTAACCTATTTAAAAACCTCCGAATACACAATGATTTTTTCTTTTGTAGTTACAATGTCACTATGCTGCCATATTTGTTTACTTGATAAACATAATACAGCATGCATAAAATCCATACATGATCTAGCCTAAATATATCGTCATCTATCAACCACCAAATCATTTCTACTATCTGTCTATCATTTTCTATTTGACTCGTGGTGTGACAGTAATTATCATCAGCATAATCTCCATCTGCAGTCACCCATGATAAGTATTTGTAAAAGTCAAACAAGAAGACACTGATAACGATTTGGGGGCTTGAGTCGTAAGTAGTAGCAACGTCTACCTGCAAGTCATGCGATGTGGAAGAAATGTACCAAATACCATTCGGAATCTGTCAACTCCGTGGCTTTAGTAGGTCCCTTGGGATCACATTGGGCTTACCTACAACACGGTAGGTTCGATTATGTTTGAAGGACCTCCAGAGTTAGTATCTAGGCAAATATTTGCGATACCCCTGGATATATGAAGGCAATTTTAGAAATTGTGGCTCAATTTTGGAATATACTCGTAACTGATTTTCATCATTGAAACTAAAATAATTAAAACTGGTAACTTATTGACCTTTTCTCTAGTTAATTTAGAAAATATTCCTTTGATACCTTGAAATAAAGGACCTCGTTTATAATAACCGGTCACACCCACAGTTCCATTATTCTAAGACTTTATTAACGAAAAGTTGTTTACTTGTTTCTTTTCTCTTGTCTGGCTGTTTTTCCTAAACGTGTAATATTCATAAAGTAACCTAAACCGCATTCTTAGTTCAAAGAAATGCACCGGTACTGACGTTCAGTCTTGTTTCAGATAAGAGCTATCTTACCGTTACAACTATCTCATTATCATAAACTTGATCCCTTTAGAATATTTATCCAAAGTTATCGGTACTTTAAATTACAATTAGATTAAGAAATCAATATAGGCCATTCAACAAGTAAATAATGTGACAAGAACAAGGAAAGGCATTTACATTATTATTCCAAAATAATTAGGAATGTATTGAAATGTTAAGATAGTATAAATATTGAAAAATCTTAATTTTATGTATTTTGTATCCATTCCTGTAAATTTTAACCAATTAGCCACGTATATTTTAGCCACGTCGTCATCTCTCTAATGTAGATTAAACTTTTTTCGAAGTTATAAAACTTTGTAGAAAAACGTATCTAGTTAATCTATTAGGCACAATAAATTAATAAGTACAACATAAAAAACAAATTCAGGGAAACCAAATAAGGTTAAAGAGTAGTAAAGATAAAACTGTTTGTTTGAAAAAGAAACGCGTGACACGGTATCAAAATACCAAAGAACGAAGTAATGACTAACATGTACAATAAGCTGCAAATCAATATTTGTTTTGTACAAAAATAAAACAAACTTTAAAGAAAAATCATATTGTCTTGTCTTTGATCGCAACTAAGTAGTTGTAATACCACGAAGGCATGAAAGTGAACAGAAGGAAACAGACTTGTTTGGTAACAAACAGTGAGAAAATATTGATCGAAGTAGGTACATAAACTAGTATTCTGTTGCGAAGTAAAACTGGAAATGCGGTGTGGGATTCTAAGAATCAGAACGGCAATGTAAAACGACGAATGTAAAATGAAGAATTTTTCAGACCAGTTCTAATTATATGTATAGAAGAAGGTAGGGACTTCTTCTATAAGAACCGAAGTTTTAAACAGGGAGAAGACAAACAAACCTTGGACCCCTCGGTCCTAAGACCCGGAGAAGAAACCATTGCTCTGCAAAAGGACAACACAGGCTTTTAATGAAGAAAAAATACCGCAGAAAGTTAGAGCTGATGAAGATGCTGACCCAACAAGGAGTTTTATAAGTGTGTAATAGTGGATACAAGTAGTGTTATAATTCATACAAATGTCTTTGATAAAACTATGGAGCAGACTCTTTAGCAAGGCCTCCAAAACTATGTAGTTCCGTATAAACAGAAACAATCTTATTAATATAATAAATGCGAAAATTTGTGAGGGTGAGGATTGATGGATGTTTGTTCTCTCTTTCACTGTTCCTCTTTCACGCGAAAACTACTGAACGGATTTAGATGAAATTTGGCACATAGATTAACATATAAGATACTTTTTATCCCGGTAGTATGATCCCGTGGGACAGTTATCGAAGTTCACGCGGGCGAAGTCGCGGGCATAAGCTAGTGCATCAATAAGTCAAAACAACCAAAATAAACCAAAACAAAAGAAATAAATTGTACATAAACGAAGTCTATTAGGCGTATGATCAATTCATAAGTAACAATTGGCAATAAAACATGGACGATCCGAAACGGACTCAATGACAACATAAATAAGCTTGCATGTATAAAAAAAAGAAGTGGGGGTACACGTGTCAAAGATAATGTATACCTTATCCAGTTTTTTCAACGGCCCGTGTAAATATTAGGCAATGCTGATACAATTCGAGACGTAGACAGATAATGGTATAGACAAGACACTAAATACTACTAATAAGAATTAGACAAGGAAACACTGATTAGTAGACCAAGCAGTTGGTCCCGGCTGTCATTTATAGATCTTTGAAAGTCGTTACAGGCAGTCAGCTGCATCCGGTTAGACTGGAAGCCGACTCCAACATAGTTGGGAAAAGGCTTGGCGGATGATGATGATGCAACCTTTTTGTTGGGCTTTGTTCAAACTACTGGACCCCAACAAAACGGCTCGGGATACGAATTCTATGGTAAGTCATGTTGCCCGACTAAAAATAATACCAGATTACAATAGCGTCCAACTGTCTATAACATTCTCAATCTACGTTTCATAGTTTGAGAGCTGAATCACCACAGCCACGATATAAAAATCTCTTCATTTAGGATCGAGTGTCCAAGGTTTGTTTGTCGTCAGTTCATCACGTGTCTGAGCCATGAAATTGTTTTTCTCAATCAGCTGTTCAATTTCTCGTCCACTTCAATTATTAGTTAAGTGACAAAGATATTTTTGGAAGAGTATTGAATTTCTAACAAGAATTTAAATTATTTTCAAAACTGTTGTTAAGGCTTACAAGAGCAAAGTGCGAAGAAAACATTCATGAAAGCAAATAAAGAACCTACGTCCTACATGCATTGGTAGTGGATCAAAAATAGTGTTTGGTGAAGTGAAACATATTATAGAAAAGCTGTCAGTTGGTTCATTAGAAACTGTATATGTTGTTGTCGGAGTAAAAATCTATATCTATACTAAAATTGCAAAGAGGAAAGATTTTTTTGTTTGTTTGTACCGAATAAGCTTCGAAACTACTAGACCGATTTTAACAATTTTTTCACCAATAGAAAGCTAAACTATCAGGAAGTAAAATAGGCTAAAATTATATTTATATCATGCAAATTAGCCGAGCTATCACAATTTTTGTGGACGAAGTCGCGGGCGAAGTGCTAGTAATAAATAAAACAGTGTTTGACTATGGTATGATTCGATACACATTCAAGGTCAACAATATTGTTAAAGGCTTGTCTATGCTATGTCTAACATGTTTTCTAAATTTGTCTAATGTGTATCAATTACAAATTACTTAAGAGTGCGATAGCTGGATTCACTACAAGGTCAAGGTTGACTAGAACGGGCCGTACGCGTGTTTTGATCCACACTAACAATAAGCTTGTCGTCTCTTTCACATGTACGCTGAAAATATCAATTAGCGTGAGATAGAGAATAAACAGTCGAGTGCAAACCGCCTACCTAGCAGACCCATCACTAAACTTCAGTGCCGTCCGCATTCCGTGGCTGAAAATAAATCATTAACTAAATTAGATTTTCTTCAGCGATACATCATTTCGTGACTAGAGCGAATTTGCTAAAGTCGATTAGAGTAACTTGGCTAAGTAGTAACGACATGTAAGACTAACTTTGTGATCATGTTACGAAAAAAAAAAAAAACTTTACTTAGCCAAGATAAATTAGTCTTGGAGATTTAAGAATTGATCAGTCTTGCTAATAACATTTATTATGAGAGAACTTTATTATTTTCCTAAGATCGATAGCAACGGTACTCTACTAGAAATGAGCCTCATTCTAACCATTTAGTTCCTACGCCGGGACCACTTGCAGCCTGTTACCGTGTCGCCTCGTGTACTTGCGCAATCATAAACAAGTGACAGACTGTGTCACTGAGCGACCAGTTCTATTGACGACGTACAAATCTCACACCAGATTGAATGAATAAGAAGTAATTTAACATACGACCAACGAGCTATCTTGTTCTGCCAGTTAAGATTCCTTATGATCAGTTTCGAATCAAAGATAAAGCAGTTTATGGGTCAACAATCGACGTTGAGATAAGGTATCTTTATGACTTAATAAAAATTCAACTACAGTACGCATGTTTTATATTTATTATGAGACAGCAGAATTTATGATAGTTATCAAACAGATAGTAATAAAAGTTTAAAATACCTACAATCCGAATGAAAAAGTTCTATTTTTAGCGTCAATTATACAAATAAAAATTTAAATAAAAACATTCAAACATCATGAGCATTTGTTTTATCAGACACTGATGTAATATCTACAACAATATTATTCTTCAATATAATGATTAGCAAAACTGCAAAATCAATACATAAAATCTACAAGGTGAAAAAAAGTACTAGTAAGAAATCAGCTATTGTACGTGTTATAGAGAAATCATTGAATAACAGATTTTTTATCGGTATTGTTGTTGTTTCCTTATTGAGTCGCATCGTATACGGAAGTTCCTAGAACTTAGTACAAAGCAAAACCTTTTGTTACACAAATCATTTCTGAAACACTAGCTTATTGTCTAAATGGCTGGGAAAGTTCAGACCGCTTTGTTTCGTGGCAATAAAGAAATGTTATTAATTTACAAATGATTCCAAATTAATATACTCTTAATCTATACCAATATTTTAAAGAGGTAAAATTTATTTGCAAGTTTGTATGTAGGGGGTAATAATCCAATTAAAAAATTCTTCAAGCTATCACAATTTTTGCGGACGAAGTCGCGGGCGAAGTGCTAGTTCATAGAAACACAGAACAGGACCTAGGATTGTTCCTTGAAGCATTCGCTGGTATAAACAGAAATTTCAGAGTAAGGTGTCCGAACTGTTTCACATTTTAACGATATAATTTTTTTTTAAATATTTTAGAGCAAAATTTTTTATATCATAAACGTATTAACGTTGTAAATTATCAATGAATTATGATTGAGGTGAAGTCGAAAGCCTTTTCTTACCTTTTTTTTTAAATCTAAGAGGTCTTAAAAAAGTCAAGAGTTTTATTTATTTATTTAATTTTAAAGAAAGCTTACAGACTAATAACAATTATAAATATCATCCATAAGTAGTGACATTTGCTAATTACAAGCTTCCACATAATATATATCTAATTAGTAATGAGTTACTTGCGTTGACCAGTTACAGCGATTACAGTTTTACCAAAGGGTTTCGTATTACCCAGGACTAACTGGGTTGTGGAGGTCAGATAGGCAGTCGTTCTACGTAAAATACTGGTATTCAACTGCATCCGGTTAGACTGTAAGCCGACCCCAACATGTTGTGAAAAGACTAGACAGATGATGATAGAGATTTAAGATTTCGACAGTTAACACATAAGGCTAAATAGATATATTACAAAAAAGTACCCGATTATTTAATAATAATAATAAACATTTTTTTTAGCATCTTTGTCCAAATAACCTTCTCATTTTCTTAATCTTTGTGTTACACGTTCCTTTAAACGTCATATCGGTCGATTTTTATGTTGTACATCATTTACAACTCCTGCTTCACCCAATTATCTACAACCTCTGTACCTTTATCATCAGTTGCTAGATAGGCGAGTTTATTATCATAAGCATGTTAACAGAGGCTCATATTATCATAACATATAACTAGGTGGCTCTACTTACAATACACTGTACTGTCACGTTTCCGTTCATGTCTTGCTTTAGATTAATTTTCATATCATGTTGACGGTTAAAGCATACCTTAACCTAGGTCTTGTATTAAGTTCGAACACAGGTAAAGCAGTTACTCAACAGACTGTTGTACTACTACTACTATTGTACTGCGTTTTGATTCTACCTATTGTCCGTTTTACTTGGTGCAAATGTTTCACCGTTATGTCGACAACCTTTAACGGCCTTCGTCGAGACGTTTTCATGAACGTGTTTTTCAAAGGATTAATTTACATTTAAGATCTTTCAAGCAGTTTTCGGTACTCGACGAGAATCTTACTCAAGGTTCTTGTTACGTATTCGTTTGCGTGTTAAATCTAATTTCTGCATTTCTTGGTTTCTTGTATTCGTTTAGGTAAACTCTACGGGCCACACATGCCTGTCGTGTCAGGATGTGAGATAAAAAGGCGTATTCTTAGCTAATGACGCTACAAGTAATTTACCACACGAGTCGTGTATTAATATAGATTAACCATATAGTTCGGTACGGGCCCCTTCGGGGGCTTGACATACAAACCTCCGCTGGCTCGGTATCGGCCCCGAAAGGGGCTAGTATTTTAGTCATACGTCATCCTCATTATTTATGATAATATTTAATATTCTGATAATCAAATACTATGAGTGTGCGTTAATTAAGAGAGTTGGATAAAAAGCTCATATGTCAACGCCATCAAAACTTCTGTATTTAGCGCGCAAGTTTCTTAATTTCACCTTACAAAATCCAAGTGCGTAAATACGGTCATCGCCATTTTGACAGCAGTGCTGGCCGAGGCTAAAAATCATAAAAAATGTGGTTTTCGGACATCCAAACTCCACTTTACTGATAATAATTAACTCTTCATTTAATTATGTGACGAATTCATCCATAGTTGAATTTAAATAAGCAGTGGTAATGATGAATTTTGGTATCTAAAGTCGAAGTTTCGCGCCAATAGTGCGTGTTTACATTTTTATTTTTCACATTATATCACACAAACGCATAAGGATTCGATAACAAATGTGACAAATATAATTTCAAATATTATAAACAACATGAAAATGCCCAGATCTTAGCGTAATTTACTAATTCAGGACCAATAACACGTAATATTCATTACCACTACTCAATTTGTATTCGAAATTGACGACCATTTTTTTTTTTAAATTATTGTGATGTGTGAAAACGATTATTTCAATCGATTCTTGTTTTGTAAATTTCGATTAAATCGAGTAATTAAATGTAAGGAATTTAAGAAATCGATAGATAGAAATTAAAATAATTTTGTTTGAAGCGTTAAATACAATAAAAAATGTTATAATATTTTTTAAAGCTTTTATAATGCTAATCTTAATAGATTTTCGTACATTGTAGGTATTAAAACCGACCCAACAATAAACAGAACAGATTAATCTATGGTTAAATTCGCGCCGATTTTGTTTGCATGTCAAAATTTAAATTAGGAATGCACTCGCTGTTCCAATTTATATTGTATTTATAGTTACTAGATAATTTATGGTATTTTTTTTCTATTGGTTGGTTGAATATAGAACGCCAAGGATCTTGGTAGGCCATAGTGTTTGTTTGGTTCCCACCAAGATAAATTATATTTAGTCTACAAAATTGGGTTATGGTTAGATGGATTGGTTATTAGGTATTCACTATTTACAAATACTTTTTTTTATCAGACAGTTCTCTCCCACTGCTGGGCAAACCTCCCCATGGCTTTCCAATTTTCTTTATCTTTTGCCTTCTCCGACCAATACTTTTAATCGTCATTATTTTTTGATGCGTAGATAAGCTTGGTTTAGTAGCAATCCCAAAAACTATAAAATTGTGTTTTTAAGAAAACTTCTAGAAATGCGAGTAGGACTCTTGCCCTGAGGGTTCTGTCTTATATCTGTTCACGGCCTCACTCAAGTGACACGGCCCACGGCCTATGATGGATAACCTGAACTTCGCAGTTGTAAAAAGAGGTTTTAGAGTGGACAGTGAACCGCTTTGAAAAAATAAAGTAATGTTTATTTAGGATACGGCCTATGCACTGCTGTTTGCGAAATATAGGACAATAAGTTTGTCGGTCGTCGTCACAGAGGCAGGCCCAAGAAACACTGGCGTGACGATTTGGAGTCACTCGTTCTTCACTGATTGGCCAGAGAAGGCAAAACACCGAGAGAGTTGAAAAGGTATGGGGAGGCCTTTGCCCAGCAGTGGGAAAGAATAATCTAAACAAAAGAAAAGTTTGTCCCAACCTAACACAATAACCCAACCGTACTATACACAATATTGTAGAATAAGTAATATAATGTATCTTTGACGGATCAAACTATTTTTTTATTATGCCTACCGAGATCCTGGGCATTCTATATCCAACCGCCAGATATTCATCATCATCTGCCTAGCCTTTACCCAACTATGTTGGGCTCGGCTTCCAGTCCAACCGCCAGATATTAGAAAACCAAATTCACAATAAATGATGTAGTAAATTAAAATACTTTAAAATGGTGAATTGCGAGCGTATTCTTAATTTAAATTTTGAAACAAAAATCGACGCGTATTTAGCCATAGGTTCTGTCCGTGCTTACAATTAAATTGAAAATCGATCCATTTTCAGGGTTTTCTTTGTTTGAACTGTGAGACTTATTTCTTGCCAAATTTCACGCTGCTAGTTCAACGGAAAGAAAGATCAAATCATCAAAATGATTACATAGAATCAAGTTTTTATTTTATTTTATTACTTATAAATCTCCTTCTCTTGAAGTCAACCAAAGGCATTGAATAATTACTAAATGAAATTATTAAAAAAGATAAAATTAAATGATTAATTATTATTCGAAATTATACCAAGAATTCAGTCTCAACTCTTTTTTTTTTCTAAACTCGATTTCATTGCGAGTATCGATTAGGCTGAATACCACTTTTTAATCGTAATGATAGAACTTGGGTTTCGGTCAGCACTAAGAAGTGTCATTTTGCAACACTTACAACATAGTTTTTTTGTAATATTTGTCAAGACTTTGATCGTGTTTTTTTATGAAATTATGTATGAATAATAGCAAAAATAAGAACGCAGATAGAATGTTACTGTATTTATTTTTCATTTTCGAGTTTTTTAGCAAACGAGAAACTTGTCTATGTACATTATTTCCAGCGCATCTAAGTTACCTATTTTTTGGAAGCGTGCCGTAATATGTATTTTACACATATTTGGCAATAGACTGACGCCGGTTTACCAACCTCAACACGGTATTGAAGATATTTAACACAAACTCATCGTGTGAAACAGCTGCCGTGACATATTTATCATCATAAAATCGAATGCTGAATGTTCACGAAAATTCTTGAGTTTCATGACAAATCGCATCACCCCCACCGATTCAGCTGGTGTGTCATGTGTCAAAATCTTGTCGAGCAGAGTGGTTAAATGAGTACCACAAATACTTGCGCAAAAGTTACGCAATATGAAGGAAGCGTTAATTCGTTAGAACAATTATTGGTTTTGTCTTCACTCTCACTGTTTATTGTGGCATTATGGTCTCAACACGTTATCACTATCTTTTCTAAAATAAGTTTCTATAATTTATTTTCAGCTTCTGACGATTTTTGCGATGCACTGTGTGTGATTTTGACATTTATGTAATTTTTTTTCCTTATACATTCCTGTTTTAGTAATCTTGTGAACTTATGTATGATAATTGTTAATTTAATGTAGATGATGTTGATGATGATGTTTGATGTAGATGCTGCGCTGCATGTCGCGGGTTCGATTCCCGTACGGAACAAATATTTGTATGACCTACAAGTAGTTGTTCCGGGTCTGGGTGTTTTTCTATCTATAATATGTATGTATTTACAAAAAAAAAATGTATATATGTATTTTATCAGCCATCTAGTTACCATAACACAAGCATTAAGTTGCTTAGCTTGGGACTAGATGGTGCTGTGTGAAATGTCCAGGGATATTTATTTATTTATTTATTTTATTTATCTATTTTATTAGCAACTCGTCGCACGTCTTCGAATGTTTGAGTTTATAGTAACACGAATAAAAGCAGCTTCGATTTCCTAATTTCGAAACTAGTAACTGCTACTTTGCGCTATTGCGAACATTGGGACTGAGTACTACGAATAACTTTCTGCAAGCAAGGAGACTCTCACACTAATTTTAATGTTCTAATTTTTCAATTATTTCAGTATGGACGACTTCTAGATATTTTAGCAGAAGTGTCTCTTACCAATACCAAGCTACTAAAAACGTATACATATATTCACAGTCAATGCTAATGAAGCTACAAATTAGAACCCTCACATTTCAAACACTGTTTTAAAACAGTGTTTGGAACAGTGTGTGTTTGTGAAAGCTTAAAGCTTTCACGGTTTAAAACTAAACTTATATTGTCACTTATTATTTGCTCCCGATATTTCGACGCTGTTGCAAGCGCTATGTTCGCGGGGTGCACAAAGTCTGCGTTACCCGAAGGATAAGATCCCGTATGAACACCCTGGGGTGTATAAAATTAACTGCAGTTGCGGCAGTTCATACATCGGTCCAACGAAGCGAACTGTCTCATGCCGCATCAAAGAGCTCCTTAAGGCTGTGAAAAATAATGATGAGCAAAAATCTGCCATAGCTCAACATCTACTGCAGTCAGGGCCCAATCACTTGTGAACGAATTTCACAAGCCACGTATTTTGTCAACGGACAAACATTACTTAGCAAAGCTGACAAGAGAAGCAATTGATATAAGAAAACACAAAAATTTCAATCGAGAGGATGGCTTTAAATTGTCGAGTATGTGGAATCCACTTTTGAGTATGCTCAAAAGTAGCAGCCGGCATCGTAATAAGGACTACACAAAACCTAATGATACTGTGTTTTGTCGTGACTTAGTGTCGAGTTCCAGTAGTGCGAGTAGCAAAAGCAAAAGACAAAGAAAGGGGGTAGACAGATTTGTCTGCTCCTAACAATTTTATTTTCCATCCAGTCAACCCGCGATCATGGCGCATGCAACAGCGTCGAAATAACGGGAGTTCAAAACAACGAACAATCACGGAAGATATCCCGTAAGTGACAGTATAAGTTTCGCCTCACATTTGTTACACAGTATGGGGCATTACATAATAATATGTTACAACTTATATTACGGAAATGAAGTAAGTGGTCTTTAATAGGGCTTTAATGAAAGTAGGTACGAGTAAAGGTACGAGTTACAGGTTTCTTCTTATGCAATAAGATGCAATGATCGTGAAGTAAAATAAAGACGTGAATCTCGCCGACATCGACAGTATAGAAGAAGGAGTAAGAAGAAAAGATAAGCTTTAAAGAAAGACCATCAAGCTAAGCCCAAAAAGATCTTTAGAAAACGACTGTAGACCTGTAGTTCAATTGTGAGGGGAGGTAGTAAGAAATCAACTAAAAGGCGACAAAATGGAGAGAATTAAATTTATTTAAAGGTTTTTCGATAGAGTAACGCTCAGGGCTTTTGATTGAATTTCATGAATAGGTAATAAAATAACAACGATGAATAAATAAGTTAAAACGTGTGCCACTGTAGCCTTCGAATGTAGGTCAATGAGTAAACAATTAAAAACAAAACCAAAATTATATACAATGAAATACGATTCAAATATTTATCAAACCAGTTCTGAATTTGTGACTAAGGAGGAGTATAACAGGACATACCTATGCTTTCAGACTTCAGAATCACCTACATAGTTATTGGTTATTTGTCTGATTTGGAATGAAATCTCAAGGCATCAGCTCCAAAGCCTCGTTTTCTGCAGTTCTACCACTAGACAATATTTTTCATTAGGCATAGTGCGACCCATTTCTCCGGTCAACGACATTTCATTCATGTTGGACCTAAATTGGTTATCTTATCGTTGGCTTCCCTTTTACGTGTTTAATTAGATACAAGTGATACAAGATAGCACTTTAGTGTATTTATTATTCTGGCATTTCTGGCTGGTGAACATGCAAAGAACACCAGTGTTTTGCATGTTCACTTTGCCCATATCAAAATGTCTCCCATTTACCGAAGTTATTTTAATGATTTTGGATACTAACGCTGATTAATTTTAAGTCTGTTCTTAGCAGGTTTTTGATGTTTGAAACAGATTTTACTGAATAACATTTAGTATGTTGGATTAGTTTGACCTATTTAACTGAATTGAAGAGATTGTGGATTGGCTCATTATGGCAGAACTACGTGCAATTGTTCCAAGTTACGCCTTCGAAGATCTACCAACAGAGGGTTTATTAACACCTTCACTGCGGATCACAAAATCGGCCCGATACGGTGCTTACCGCTGCTGCGCACGGTGAAAACTACATATTTCTCGCTAGTGCGGAACGATTATAGAAATTAAAGTTATAGATAGCGCTTTAATCTAACCTAGCGGTGTCGGGTCAAAAAGACTGATACGCACTGTCGAAAAGGTCGATAGATGCGCATTCGATGAGATAAAAGATTTTTTTCGCCGCAGGTATCGTGTTAAAGTCAGAATAATTAAAAGTCTGATATATTCGCAATTACAAGGTTTGGTTTGGAACCAGGAATCCAGAAGCCCAACAAAGAATTCAACAGGAGCAGAAGCATGTCAGTATAAGAACATGGTAGCCGACGATATTACTGAAAACTGAAAGATTAATGCTAAGCAGAGTAAACATCGGCCTATGTCCTTGAAAGTTGAGTACTCGGATCAAACGAAATATTTAGTGGCAAGCATTTTAAACAAGTGGAGCTTAACGTAATCTTCTTGAAGCAAAAAACTAACGGAAAAACAACACTAAAAATACATAGATCTACGTAAACCCCATACATTTCGTTTCGATTGATCCCAAAAATTAAGTTATAGGTTCTCGTTCTAGTTATAGACCTTCAGGAAAGTCATTAAAACTGTGAGCACCGAGCATAACGTCCATATCTTTCAATCAAGTGTCAGCTTTCCATCCATAACTGTCCAAACCTACCCATTTATCAAACAATCGAAGTTTCATTAAAACAAAAAGACGTTCGCGTTTCATAATTACGCGATTTAAATAATTAACGGAGTCAATGACCATCCAAAACACGAGTCAGGTGAACAATTTGGTGTAAACTAGTTAGCTCATCATATGACCGTCGCGTGCGCATATCGGGACTGTAAACAGAGCGGAGTGCGCGGGCGCCGTTCTGACCCCCGATAGTAGTCCCCGGAGATAACAAGCTGATATCTTGAGCCTCGAGGGTCGCTCCACGTCGTGTTTAAATCGACATGAGACACACTAAAGAAGATAGTTAAGTAATAATATTTCACTGAACAGGTTTACATAACATTTCAAACGAACCACAGAGTAGTTTAAATAAGAAATTCGGATTAATCTTACTACCAATTACGTTGAATACATAAAAAGATACGTGTATCTAGTATATATTTTATTTAACCTAGTTATTCTGATCTTTATGAAAATGTAGACGATAAAAAATATATTTTTATTAAAGAATTTGGTATAGCAACTAGCAACCATCGAATCGAGCCCACCCTGTACCATAGCCAAGGTGAGGGTTCGAGGTTGTGTAAAAAAACTATACGAAGGTTGAAAACATATTCACTAATTTAAATAAATCATTAGTTGTCTGGTAAAAATCATGCGTAATATTTATTAACATGAATGAATTTTCAATCAGTGCCTGTCAGAGAAGCCAAAACAATTATACACTAATTGAAACGAAGCTTATGATTTCGAAATTGTATTATAGTAGATTTCAAAGTTAATCATACTAATCCGAGGATTCTGGAACTTTTTGGGATCCTCCCTCCTCCTCATTCTGTTATTGTTGGTAGGTAAGCTAACTATTATAGCTTTATAAAGACACAATGGATGGTCAGAGTCAAATACGATACGAAAGGGGGACGACTAATAAAGAAGTATGGAAGAAGAGAGAATAAATTGGCGGCGGCAAGAGAAAGAAGCACCACAAAAATCGATCTCATTCTCATAGCATATTTGTCAAGTGTCGTTATTTTAGTACAAATATTTTTAGAGCCTTGGTAAAAATCTTCACCCGACGACAAGATGAACTAACCCAAACACTTTTGTTTGTTGATTTTTCTTGATATTCCAATCGGAACGAGGTCTAAAAACGTTTCTGGAAATCAGTCCTTTGATGTTGTAATTATAGCAAAAATATTGATCGTTATATAAACCCGCTGAATAAATATACATTTAAGTCATTACGTCCATCAATTATAATTATACTGTTTGTTTATTCATGGATCTGGATCGGACTGGAGTCCGACTTCAATAGAGTTGAAATCTGGAAGGCGTAATGCTGAATCCGGGTCTAACTACGCACATCGCAGATAGATTTCGCAGTCCATTTGTTTTGACACACGGTATTAAGTTCATAGTTTCTTGCTCATTGAATCATCAATGAAGGCTAGATGTAGAGATCATAATATTTACTTAATTTCGTACCTGGTTTCATGCGAGAATTATTATTTAAACTTTTCTAATTAGTATGTGTACGTGATTATTGTAAATCGTCTTTCATTGGATCTACAAGAATTGAATACTGTTTTTAATGAAATATTTATATATTATAAAATGTCTGGCATGGCAGGTTTACTCTTGTGACGCACTTGGTAGATATAATACGTCTCCGTTGTTATTTTATGAATTAAATTAATAGTTGAAAATTTTATCATTTCAAGAGAAATTAGTTCAGTAACATTATTTTTTTAGTAGCGCCAATAGCTTGCTAAGGTTTGTGACGGAAGATCAGGTAGGTACCTTGGGAAAAGGTCATGCAAAGGATTGGACATCCAGGATCCGAGACTGACCCGAACAAAAATAACAAACAACTTAAAAAACGATGATTCAACAAGAACACGAGCGAGAATATTAACCTCTTACATCAGAGGCGAAACATTATAAATATAGAACAAAAAACTCTACGAGAACGAGACGCTAATGTGTAAATATTTTGCGAGATATCCGGTTTGTCATCAACATCATGCATGTGTATCGTGTTTGAATGTATGTAACGTCATATGAGTCCATCCTCAAGGCGGCTGCATAACATGTCCATTTCTATTACCGTAGGACACTACGTAAGAATGTGATCCCTTATCTGCTACACGGTGGATATGGCGCAACGATTTGTAAACACACAGCATTTTTGTTAGCGTTTCTGTAGCAGAGCGTTTCAACCGTTCAAAGACTAGTCGAGTGAGACGACTTTTGGCGGTGCACGGTGTTAAAGTGATGGTCTTAAGGGATGCGAGCGTGCTGATTTGTTGCGTTATGTGTGCGTTTTGCAGGTGATTATTACTAAATCACATAGCCTGTATTCCCCGAATGGGTTAGGCAGACCGCAGAGGCACCTATACCAAACCAGTTATGTTTTTGGTCACATTTCGCCAGTTTTGTTTTGGGGGTGTTTGTCCCTCGTCTGCGCAGACAAAAGTAATCGAAATAATGGATTTCGTTACAAGGAAATTGGTGCCTTATCAAACATTTCTCCGTAATTTCAGAGTTTTATTGGTTTGACGTTTAATTAAAAATCTTATTAGGAAAGAAAACCGGTTCTTAGCCGTTTTGTCCACGTGTTCGAGTCAATTGAGACAAATGTGTTGTTATGCTTGTCATGGCAGTGGTCTGCGGACGGAATAGCGGTGTTACGTTACTTATGTCATTTCCTTTGGGTCAAGGAGTACTCATTGTTAGTTACAATTAGGTTTAGTCTTTTGGGAATTAAATCAATAATTAAATGAGCATTTTCGTGCGAGTTTTTGTTAAAATCAGGCTCGGAACCAGGACTTTTTGACATCATCAATTACATACCCAGCTCGTAACAATATGAATGAAAAAGGATTGAATGACAACGCGACGGCTGTTAGGGGAGAAAGACAGTCCCATCAAACGCTCGCCACTCACCACTTCCTAAACGGGAAGCTGGGGAGAAAAAGTGGCAGAACAAACTCACATGAATCTATTTAATTGATCTGTCATTGCATCCTGGGTAGACTATCAACCTAATTCTTTTCTACCGTGATATCTTGTCTGTAACTGTTTTGCCTCAGAGCAGACAGTATAAACAACATCGATGATATCATATCTTTCTTTACGATAATTATTACACAAGCCGTGTTACCAATGAAATTACTCATCGACAAATGATCCGCCAATTGAACTCTTTTTGGGGATGAATTTTCAATAATCTTTCCTAAAGGATCTCACGCACTACGCGGCTAAGACCACGACTTGTCGCATGACCGGCCACTCGAACAAAACTGGTCGGACGACCGGTCGTGCGACCAAACTTTCTGCCTGGTTTTGACCAAAAGTCGCTTCTGCGGCCAGAAGTCGTGTAGTGCGCCAGGTCCCTTAGATCACTTTCGTTATTTTAAAGAACTCTTGTGAAAAATTTCGTGATAGAACATTGATTTTCCAGCGGTTTATGCTGTGCGTTAACCGGCAATATTATATGATTTTTATTGTATAGTTATTTATGGGATTGCCAGAGACCATAGAATGATAACCATAAAAATAATTAGAAGGAGGTAATGGAGGATTGTCGAACAGAGAAACAACAATGAGAAAAACGAGAAAGAGCTGTTTCGAAAATCAGACATTAAAAAATTGAATCTTTCATAAATTTAAAAACAGCGATAAAAAGCTTTTGTTGGGTCGTGAAGTTATCAATACGGTAGCTCTTTTTATACTTACTGCACATTTTAATTGGCCAAGATAAATAACTCCAGACTAGTCCAGACTATCGTTCACCAACAGGATGGACGGACCAAATGAAAGAATCGGCATCCAAATTCTACACGGTTACGCGCTGGACAGAATCCGGTGGAGGCACTGAGGCAGATCATCCGCTCCATATGCAACTCTAATGCTGACCATGATCCTCAGACATGAGGGGCCGACCCCAGAGAGAGAGGGTTCAGCCTATTAAAAAATTAAATCGACTTTTGAGTTTTCTGTACATATAGCAATTTGTTTATATTCTAGCGATAATATCTAAATATCTTAGAACTTAGTACAAAGTAGTAAGCAATTAAACGATATTTATAAGGTGTCATTAATAACGATTTAGTGAAATGATTACGTAAGAGGCAAAATATTATGTTTATGTTAAACGCCGAATTTATGTGTTTGACGTCAGAGGACTTGTGTTGGAGGCGGGAGTCAGGTGGACTCCACGAGGCCGCGAGGTAGCAGAATTTGAGAGAATCTGAGAGACAATTGCCTCCCTAGAAAGAGTTTCGTGTTAGTTAGCTTTTTGGTTGAGTTTTGACTTTTTCATCACAGAATATCAACTGTCGAGGTTTTTCAGGTGTCGTGATACTATTGAAATAGGATTTTAATTTTCTCCCTCAAGTGCGAAATTGGCAACGATTGATGTCAAAATTTATTTCATTTAACATGAGAGAGTTTTGGGTTATTTACATAGTTTTAATGGTTCTGGCAGCTAGTTAATGACGGGCAGCTAGTTAATGAAACTACCTACGCTTCAATTATTTTTTCTGAATAGGTGCACAAATGTAGGTTTTCATGTCATTATTTAACAGTACCTAAAGGTTATTTTTGTAGTAACCAGCAACTATTCAAATCCGTACCTTAATAACACCTGGCAACCAATTCAAGTTGTTGAAATCAATTAAATGCGAATGTTTCGAGGATAAAATACGGTCTTGTCTGAAGAGACGAAGTATTATATTATCTGTGCTGAAGAGATATTAAAGTATTACGAGTTTTACAACACAGACAGAACTTAGAGGTACGTTATTCAAGTATCTGTACTGTGGGCTGTACTTGTAATAATAAGATGGGCAGTCTAGACCAAACATTGACCCTATCCTCGGCTTGACGCGTTTGCTGTGCTAAAATCTGTTTTGTGATACATTATGTAGATAAACATTTTTCGTGTTTTGATTTTCAGATAGTTATTTGGGCCACGCCTTTATTTCATTTAGACGACAAGATAAGGTGTCGCTTTAGGGGCGTACTAAAATATGGCCGTAACATGGGGAAGATCAGAGGGGAAAAGTTTATGCTGTCAAAATTTAAACTCCTGGGTCCTAACACTTAAATGATCGCCCAAATTATCATCGGTCTGTTGCATTTTCAAGTCTCGGCGGCATTTGTTTAGGTGCCATTGTAGTTTCTTACAAAAGTTGCAGTATTTAGGAAAAGCGTGACAATGTGGCGGGCCTAATCCTAAAGCTGCTATAGCTTTGGGTTTAGGCCCGCCAAATTTGCAATACAGAAATTTCACTCGAACGTAAAAAACGTAATCGGTCAGCCGAAGGCCGCAAGGGCGTTGGACTAAACGTGACAAAGTAATGTTGTCGAAAAAACAAACCCTGTTGTGTACCTATTGAGCGTAGTGATTTGACGAAAGGGCTCTTGGCAACGGGAACGGTTTTTAAGGATTGCTGACTGTGAGCATATCGAGTCTTGCTTAGATTAGTAAGCCTCTTAGCTAGGCATGTACGCATGTACCTATGTAGACGTGTAATTAGGCAGGAATAATGAAAATGAAATTTTAATTTTTAGTCGTGTCGTGAGTGAAGAAGAGGCAGACCCGTTTAGACACTTGTTGCTGGTTACAGTTTACTGTAGACAAGCTTACTTGAGGCAAGTAACTGGAAGACGGTCGGTTTAGCAAATGGACCATAGGAAAGGAGGTAGGTAGGTACCTACCTATAACATTATGGAGGTAATTTTTTTTCTAAATTCAAAGTAGTTTTGAGATTCCTACTCATACCAATGCAGTACGCAGTTAAAACGTAGTTTTTACCTAAAAAGCAGCGATTGGAATGTTTATTATTCTCGTTGATACTTGTGTTTTCTTTGTTAGTCTAATTAGTTAGATGATTATGAGAGCCGATAAGTAAGTACGTATATAGATAACACTGGATAACAGTGATTTTGTTGCTCTTGATATGAGAATTATTTTAGGTTGGCCTTATACCCAGAAATAACAAAAAAAATAACAGTTTTTGGAAAACAGCTCTAGCTTCTTTTTTTTTGTTTACTATTTGAAATTTCTATGAAATAGCACAATATGTATGGAGGAGCAAAATATTTTTTTGATATTTTATTATTAGTATTCTGTAAATCATTGAAAATACTGGTATAAAAATAATAAAAAAAATAGTAAAAAACCGCGAATTTATGTTTTTGGAACATTGGAAGCATCAAGAAAAGTAAAAAAAAAAGGTTGATAATTAGGTATTTCCAATATATTATATCTATCTAAAACTTATCTGATTGATCTAGCCTGTATTATCCCACTGCTAGGCAAAGAATTCCTTGGCCTTAGTTTCATATTTACACTCAACTTGTAATACAACAAGGTAACAAGCACAAGTAGGTATACCCTACCTAAACCCTAATACCTAACAACTCAAAAACTAGAGCTGATCTGGTACACTAATGACTATTCTTAAGTTATACATAAGTACTTAATAAATAAAAAGAACTCGCAAAAATATCGAAGGCAACACAAAAATATCATTTTTTTTGTAAACCTGTGTAGGTAATTATCAGCTGGCTTCGGCAATTTTAATAAGTGTATTGTATGAAGGCCTATGAAGTTACCATTGTTCAATTTTACAACAAATAATGGTTAGGTACTAGTTGGTGGTATTTCAAAGTAAGTGGGGTAGTTGATAAAATTTTTTCATGTTAGGTATAATAATTGTATAAAGAAAACAAAACATTGCCGGACCTTACCTCTCGCACCATTCCCGTGGCTGACCAGCGTCCCGTTCACTTTGATCGGCCTCCCGTCCGCAGTACATTTTAAAAGCATATTTTCAACAATCCAAGCGTTCACCTATTACGATCCATCCGATACAGTCAAAACAACAAACTTCGTAATCACGAAAACAAAAACACGCAGTGATGTAGTTTTTTTTCTTTCGCGCCAACCGATTGGTTGTCGCGCGTGACGTCAAAAGTCAATTTGAAACCACTCGAATAGACACAAAACCTCTTGCGTTATCTTTTCAGTTCAATTATTGCAACACGACGTTTAATTAGTTCACATAACACGGTTCACACCACTAGCAAATGTATTTATAATCGAATTGCACAAACAATTCGCGATCCGATAACTTGTGAAATACACGCACTCAACGCAACAGGCTGGCTGGTTGACTGAAATGAAAACTGCTGCGATTTGCGATACGGCACACGGCTGTTGCCGTGTTTTGATTGATAGACTAAGAAAAAAATGAATGAAACAAGTGTGAAGTTTGTCACGAGAGCGATATCGCGATCTCACTCTTTTTTAATGTTGTGGCAATTTATAAACTTGTTTCAATGATCTTGTTTGTGATAAAGCTGATATAAACATGTTTATCACTACCACAGAGATGCCTTAACATTTTGTAGAGTCGAACGTTACTTATTTTTTCGGATTTTGTACGTTTTCATCGAAATTATCAGTTATCAATAGACAAAGATAGAAAATAAGATTATAATCTGCTTTGTTATTGTTGGTTATGTTGGTACAAGTGATTTTAATGTTGCTACCATAAAATAGTTTCTTGTTATGTAACATTATTTTTCTCATTCAATTTGATATTTTAGGAGAAAGAAACTTTTAGTTAAAACTTAAACTAAATTTTATGGTTTAAAATCATTTGGAGAAATTTGGCACCTGATGTGTTAGTGACCAAACATTTCTGTCCTTTTTATTTCACTTGCAAAATTACGTTTAATGTCGTTAATTTCAGGTGTTTAAAAAAGTACCTGGTAAATGGAATACATGACAAAATTATTTATATTTCAGTAAGTAAATACAACCAACATCTGTCTATCCAATTTAAATTATTTTTATATTATATATATATTTTAGTTATTTTTCACACCAAAAGGTTATCTTTTTCATCCGTTTTAGGCAGGTAACTTTCGACAAGTCAGAAAACTTTTCTCCGATACTCCGATGTCGAGACTCGAGTGATGCAGCTCCAACTTGCCACTGGGAACGGAAAGTGATTGTATACTCTGTGGTTGCTTCTGCTGGGTACCGCCGCCCGGTAGCCGCCATATTTATTTTGAAGGCGCCATTTTGAGAGTTTTCTTGGGGTGACGCTTCGCTGCGACAGCCTTCGTGTTCACTATTTATTCTATTTTCCATTAAAAGCTACAAAATGGGCAAGAAAGACAAAAAAGGTGGTGGTAGCAGTGATGGTTCCAGTGAAGAAGAATATGTTGTTGAGAAGGTTCTCGACAAACGTACGGTCAAAGGCAAGGTAAGACATATTTTCAGATTTTTCCTTAATTAATTGGATGTACTTAAACAATTTCTGATGAATTATGGAAAATAGATGCAAATCTGAAATCCAATAATAATAATAATTATTAGCGCAATTGCAATTATAGTGGCCATTAAAGATTTTTTTGGAGAAAATCGCCGAAGCGGTAACCTCTCCTCTTTTTCTTCAAAGAATACTGAAGAAAGAATCTTTTTGACTATCAATCACATAGAAACGTCAGGATTTATAATTAAATTCCTACACGTTAAATTCCATCGCAAGTAGCGTTACTTTATTATGGTTGATACAAGTGCCACTCACTGGCACTCACTCTCTGTAAAATGATTGCCCCAGATTGTCTAACACTGAAATCAATGATGGTGTCAAGAGTCAGTTATGAAAAAACCGGATCTTAAAAGCTGCTGGTTTAAAATATCAGAACGAAAATTTCTTAAAAAAATACATTAATATTATAAGTAAAGGGCAGCCAGCCCTATAGTCATAGTGTAAATTACCATGTGTAGGTCAACTATATAATATACATTGTGTACCAAGATCTGCTCAGGTTTCGTCCTTCATACACTTCTTACTCATACACATTCACCGGTTTACCTTTGCAAGTAGAACTGTGTGTGCTCATGCTCAGCTGCAAAGGTAGACACTTTTTGGTGGACTACCACACCAAATGAACCTGAAAGAATGTTACCGACATACTTTCTCATGCCTCAAAACTCAATTTGCAATTTCAGCTACAATTGATGTCAAAATTACGAGCCAAATGCTGCTAACTACTGGATTTTTTGATAGAACGAGTAACTAATTTATTATTAGTCAAAATATTTTTTTATTCATTACTATTCTAATATTGAAAATTACATGGCTCGAAGTTTTTAAATCAGACTTCTATAAAGCTGTTATTTATTAACATTAAAACAGCAAATAATAGTCATTCAATACTGACTGAATGAGGCTACCAGATTAGTGTTTGTTATCTTTGAGTAAATCAATATTGAACATAAAATGCAAATCAACCAGATTGTTTAATTACTTGAGTCTTGTGTATGATCACAACTTGTTTATTATACATTGCATTTGGACCTAAAAGAAAGCGTGAAATTTCTCATTCTTCAAAAATTTTTAATACATTATAAAAAAAAAAAAACCAAAGCCCATGTTCCAGCCTGCTTGCTCATCATCATCTGTCCAGCTTTTTCTCTATATAGGAATGGTATCCAATCTAGCTATCTGGATATAGTTGTGTACCAGTATTTTTAGATTAGAATTAGCTGATCTGTAATTTGATAAAACTAAACTTTACCTTGACATCTAATGAAAAGAAATGACAAATTGTATTATTGTTTATGTTCAGATCCAATATCTACTGAAATGGAAAGGCTACAAGGAGGAGGAGAGTACCTGGGAGCCGGTGGAGAATCTTGATTGTGAAGAGCTGATCAAGACCTTTGAAGATAATAGGAAGGAGAAGGAGGTATTTCGCCTTTTGTTGTTTCATGTCATGAAATATGCATTGCATATTGTGTATAGCCCAGGCCCGTCCAATATATGGCCCCCCGGGCCGCATAGGTCTTTCATCCGGCCCATGAGCGATTTAAGACTTATTTTTTTTTATTTATATCAATAAAATTGTGCGAACATTGTTTTAAAAAAATTCTTTTGGCCAGCTGCAGTTTAAAAAATACTAAACTTGGCCCTCCATAAAATTATGTTGGACACCCTTGGTATGGCTTAAAGTACCATAATGCTTGAATGTTTTAGGCTTCATATATGCTGACACATATTCTAGATCTGGTAACATTCTAGAATATTCATAATAGCATGCACTTAAACAAATGTTAAGTCACTAGGCTCATGCAAGCACTAAGGAAAGAAATTGATTGCATGGTCTTCAAAATTCTCTAAGGCTACATAATTATGCACTGACCACCTGTCAGTGCATAATTATGTAGCCTTAGAGAATTTGCATGCAATCAATTTCTTTCCACAGGTTTTAATCAAACAGGTGTCATATTTACAAGCAAATAATAATCATCAACAATTGGAATTGATCTGCGACAGGCAACTTCAATTTCGAAGTTGTCCATGTTAAAATTTGCAGTTATCATTTTCCACCATTTGCATGATTTGTGAACTTTCTTGTCTTATTTTATTTTCTTATTTTTTAACTTTCTTGTATTACATTAAAAACTTATTATTAACATGTCTTTGCCTCCCAGTCCAAAACTAAGAAACCAGAAGACCGCGGCAAGAAGCGTGTCCGTGAATCCAGCGAGGAGACTTCATCTGGTCGCAAGGGGCGCGGCACCAGCGTGTCCTCTGCTGACGACCACAAGGAATCCAAGCGTGAACGCAAGGAGGACAAAGCCAAGTCGGGCTTCGACAAGGGATTGAAGGCTGAGAAGATCATAGGTATGATACAAACTAATCAGTCTTGATAAGCAAAACTATGACACTGAAAGTGAAAGACAAAACCATGTTGTTGGATGAGACAACAGATTTCAATTATGAGAGAGAGAGAGGAATATGGTTAAATATTATTTCTTGTGAATGTTTCACATGGTTAAGCTAATATTATGTGAATAAAAAAAACTGGCTGTTAAGCAAGCTTACTGCCACTTTGCCAAGTCAGTTCGATTTAAAGTAACAAGTTAAGCAGCTTATGCCAAGAGATTGTTAAGCTCAGTGAATTTGATCAGCACATCTAAACCACGTGCCAGCTGAACTGTTATCAGTGTTATAATTGCCATGGAATATTGACACTGCCTGCTCTAGAATGCCTTTTGCCATTGGTGAACTCTGCTATAAGACCGTAAAGTAATTGGTGTTTGTGTTAATTGTGCAGGTGCATCGGATGCGACCGGCGAGCTGATGTTCTTAATCAAATGGGCTGACTCTGATGAGGCTGAGCTTGTGCCTGCTAAAGTTGCCAACCTCAAATGCCCCCAGCAGGTAATCATTTCAGTTATATAAAAAATTTACAAACAGCAACTGATATAAGCAACATGCTTAAATTAAAGCTGAAACAAATAATCGCCCTAAACTATATATGATTCATGGTATGCACGACAAACGATCAAGCTGTACATAACCAGTTTATGCGGATCTCTCATTGTAAGGAAAATCTATACAAAACACGGTCATTTTATGCTGGAAATGTACAGCTCGATGTGCCGCCGTGTGTTCAAAACAAAGTCGCTTCCCGCTGTCTGTTCCTAATCTTTAAACTTCGCAACGGAATTTTGATTTTTGCAATTTGCAGGTCAGTATCACATAGAATGTTGATGATTTATTGATTTTCGACCGTAACAAATTCTAACGTGTTGCAAAATTACAAGAAAATTAAAATTTTCGAGCTATCCTGATGTTTCTATCTTAAATAGCCAAATTGATTGTTTATAAATTAATACTTATGTTGTTGTTACTTGTCTGCAGGTGATCGCTTTCTACGAGGAGCGGCTTACTTGGCATACGCCGGCGGAGTCCGAATGATATAGGGCCGCATGTGGCATGCCCAGTATTCGCTACGGCGGGGACTATTTCTACGTCCGCGCTATGGAGATTCACGAGCGACAGCGCCGCATCTAACCCGCAAGATAGTGTTTCTAGCGATGGACTTTTTAAATAGTGTTGCCATACTTCGCAATTTCTCATTTGGTAGCTTCAATATTGTGGTTTATTTGTGTATGGATTTAGACGCTTCTGGACTCGGTCCGTATCAATGTTTTAATGTATAGCTCTAAGTGCAGTCGTTTGTGGCAGTAGGGACGCCACTTTAGGTTATACTTATCTTTTGACTATCGTGTTTGACGTGTTCTACATATTCGAGACAAGGACACACTATCTGTGTATTCGTTTCTAGATAGTGATACGGGCAATTAGTGCTCCAATCTTACCAAGAAACCGACTACTACTGAATACTGCTGGAAGATTTAGTGAACTCTTTTATGATCAGTTTGTTGCTTGTTTTCGTTTAATTTGCTCAGTATTTCAGTAGATATGATATGAGGCTTGATGCCAAATGATTCTAAACTCGTGCAGTGTTCATTGGCATCATTAATGCACTAATATCTCTATATACACTTAGCGGCACGGAATGTGGCCCAAACATAAACAAACCGATAACAGGCGATTTTGATATCGCGTATGAGAATTTCGAGTGGCAGTTTGTCAGGACATTTGTTTTTATTAATTTAAGAAGATAAGCATCTATAAACATTCATTTGTTTAACTTCTGTGAGACTTAACGTTAGATACTTAAACAAGGATGAAAGTTCGATGTTACAATGGTCGTGCATTTATTCATTGTTTTACTTTTTAATTTATGGTTCTAGAATTAGAAGAAAATGCCCTTAACTTCAGCTCATGTTGCTCAAGCCGTGTTGCTTTTGAACCTGAGAATCTCTGTCTGCTGAAACCTTTAAATGGTCGCGATTTATATTTTAATCAACATACAACCTGAAGAAAATTTGAATGTCGCGGGCTACCCTGGCGCTTCCACCTTAATCATTCGCATTTAAGATTCGAACAAAAAGATTTTAACAAGAAAAAAAACCCTGTTTGCGTTTAATTTTGATAATAAACCACAACGCGCTGTGTGAGTCTATCTAGCAGGCCCCAACGAGATTTATCAACAGATGATGCTTTTCATAAAGACAGTATTTTGCAAATTTTTCGACTTTCTGTGAGCTATACTTTAGAAGATATTTGGAGATTATTTTTTTTTTTGGAAATATTTCTGGACGTTTGTCTAAATAACGAATATCTTCTAAAGTATAGCACGCAGAAAGTCGAAATTTTGGATTTGTAAGGTACATAATAGTATCAAGCTCCTAATGCTATTGTATGATATAAAAGACTAATATTTAAAAAAAGGCTCGCTGGCTGGACGTTTGTCTAAATAACGAATATCTTCTAAAGTATAGCTCACAGAAAGTCGAAATTTTGGATTTGTAGGGTAAATAATAGTTGGTAACTTCGAGCACTATTAAGCGATCTGAAAGTACAATAACACAAAAAATAATCATAAGGGGCCCGCTAGCTAGACACTTCATGGAAACGTCATTAAATCAAAAACTGTCGAGGTACAAAATATATCTTATTTATTTTCTTTAGGTACAAAATACTGTCTTTATGAAAAGCTATCATCTGTTGATAAATCTCGTTGGGGCTTGCTAGATAGACTTACACCAACGCGCTTGGGCTTCATTCCGTGCCGCTGAGTGTATGTTAAGCCATTCTTCACATGAACAAATTGCATGCAAGCAGCCTGCTGCTTAATACGGGAGATAAGATCTTTTCAAATATATTATTGCCTAACATTTTGTGATGATGAAGATCAGTCGAGTGCATTCTATAATGTATAGCTCTCTGACTAAATAATACTTTTTTATGATATGACGATGTTTAACTTTATTTCGCAGGCGACATAATTTGCTTCCATGTAGTAAATTCGTCTGGGTAAGAGAAAGCCTGTCTGAGTATTTTTATAAGATTAGATAGGTTGAAAACCAAATTGGTTTATATCTCTTCCAAGCATTGCAATTGTGGAAATTGATTCAAGTACTAGACCATGTTCGCTGGGTGGCCACATAGCTTGGTGTGGTGTTGTCAGATAAAGATTGTTTGAAGTTAGGTATCTTGTACAATGACGGAAATAAGATACCTCTCCTCAACCATAAGGTTAAAAGACGTGATGTTGTGTCATGAAAGTCAAGGCTCGCTTTTAAATAAATTATTTGTAAATGTTACTTTATTTCACTTGCACTTTGGTTGCGCATACAGCGAATATGGTAAAATTTCCGAAAAATATGTTTATAGTTACTACATACTTATCACAAGCAGTCCTGTGCCTCAACCACAGGCTGGTTTATTATTATAACCTATAATTTTTAATATAATTATCATGAATTAGAATAGTAAAGGAAGCTGTTAGCCCACCAGTTGACTGAGACGGCGCTTGAGGTAGCTGCACGGTGCGTGAGAGCGTGGTGACGTGTCACCCAGCTCAGTCGTTCATGATGGGCGACAACACCTCTCCTGCACAGCGCTCCTACCCCAGACACTTCTCAGTTACAACAGCTATCGCGGGTCGACTAAGGTTTTTAATGCTTGAAATAATCTTTTTATGTGTGGCAGGTGTATTTAATACTAAGTATTGATTAAGCACCTACAGTGACTATGTGATTTAGTTCATAACATTCAAAGTATTGTCATCCGAAGAAGATGTATGTGTATGGTTATCCTATTGTATCTTGTCGATGTAAATTTGTATAAGGATGCCACCAGACCGCGGTCGATCAACGATAATTTAAACCCGACATTCTTGCTTGCCCGCGAATTCGCTCACATGGAGGCTGGAAAATATAATTTCGAAAAATTGTCCCACACAAGGCATAAAAAATTATCCATGTGTTGTCTGTGTGACATAATCTATCTGTCTTCCAAGTTTTATCAAAATCCGTTCAGCCTTTAAACGATAATAACAACGTCAATTCATTCATATTTGTAGGACGATGATACGTATTTTGACCGCGGTCTGGTTTGGCCCTAGGGCGCACACGTTTCGAAACTAGCGTAACGTGTACTTAATAAATACTAGATATATTATTGGTTAGAAATAAAATACAATTAATAAAGTAAATATTAGTTTTATTGATTCATAAATATAGGAATCGTAGTCTTCTAGACACTGGTGATAGAAAAACTATTGAAATTGAACCAGGCTTTCTTGAGTGTACAATCTTTGGTATGACGATCCAGTTCAGTTATAATTCCATTGTTCAGCGAATCGTAGTCTTCGAGGGTTCCTTTTCTAAGCATTAAACTTAACTTTGTAAGCCGGATTGACATAACTGGGTGATTTCCTATTAATTTAATTTAAACAATCGTGCGCATTTGCGTCTCGCATCCCACGTGGGATACGCCTCCGCGTAACCGAACTTTAATCTGTTTGTTTTTATTTCAATAGTTTTCCTCAAATCACTGAGATATAAATAGAAATTACACTTATCAGCTAAATACTCTATTCTGTAGTACAATATTTGGAATTAATACAGACACAAATTACACATTTAGATCAATCAGAATTAATATAATTTCTAGTTTTCATTCGAAATACTGAAAAAAAGTAAATAAGATTATAAATCGACAAGCTCTCGCACCTTGTTTCAATTTCGTAATGCGTTACAGAACGCAGAGTAATTACAACGGTGGTCCCTTTCTTCTTACCATACAAAATGTACCTAACAACAAGTATGTATTCGGACACTGGAACAAAATATCTGCACAAAAGTGTGCCATCAAAATCACGATGAATAGCAATTTAACACGATAATAGTAATACACAAACCTCTAGGTCAATATTGAAAACTTGAATCTTGAGAAGTGTCAAGTTCATACTGGTACTACTAAGTACTGCATGTTTATGATCTTATCTTGAACTATCGAGCCCGTGGAGGTACTGACTAGACCAATTTTGTTAAGATTTACGAATTCAGACAATAAAACACAATCCGTGACAGAAACATACACCACCACAGTCAGCAATAAAACTATAAAGTGTTTACCAGTAATAAAACACCGCCATTCTTAAACCTAACTTAACATGTAGCAATAAAAGCATCTTGCTACTTGTGCGCAATTTTGATAACTTTGAAATTCGTTTTACTTTGATTTTTGATCGCTCGATGTATTTATAAGTCATTGTTATCTCGCTAGTATACTTTTAAACTCTTACCATAGTTACTAAACGCCAGCACGTAGTTGGCGTATCACAACGTGGTTTTTACTTACTCGCTTGCTTCGGCAACTGTGCATCGCCCCGAAGGGTAAGACCGAAAGTTTGTGCGATTTAGGGTCACGCACAACACATTGATCTAGGGTGTTCAACGGTTTGCCCACACAAAAAAAAGCAAAAAGTATGTGACGCACGCGCTCCGGCACGCTTAATTCTCAAATATTCGAAAAGTTGATTTTTTTGAGTTTAAAAAGCGAAGCGAATATTAGCACATCACAGCGTCGGTGTTAAATGACGCTGACAGCTCTTGGAGGCGCTTTATATGTGTTGATTGCGTTGTTTTGTTGGTGAAAATCGCCTTCAGAATCATCTTAATCCTTCCGTTCCGTCAGTACTCAGCGAGTGCAGTATAATTATTTGACAGAGAAGTTTGACCAGCATTTACCAGGATATGGTGAACAGACCATATTTACATACTGAAAACTTGCTCACATGTAAACTAGTGCGATACATTCCTTATGTAAAACTATCAATAGAAATTAGAGTTAAACAATGAGATATAATTACAAATATGTATGTAAAATAATAGTGATAATATAATATAGGTACTTCGACGGTGGTAATATGGTGTTCGCTTCGTTTTGTGCTTGATCGCCTCAAGCTTGGTATTTGTAGTCGTGCTTGCTCAGCCCATTGCTGTAAACGAGTAAAAAGTAAGTACATTGTTTCCAAGTTGTCCATTGGTTGATTAGAAAGAAAGAAAATACATAGCGCTGACACTGACATACATGTACAGTGGTGTGGATGACCGAAATAAATAAATCTTCACGTCTTGACTTGAAAACTTCTTTTAATATTTAAAAACACTTTAAATAGGTACATTGGAATCATCTTAGTCGTCTTAATTAGCTCGCCATACTCCCCTTCTCGCTCCCACACATACTCTCATTCACTCATGGCTACATTCATGCTCAATTATTTTTTAAAAATTATGATGCGTTCCGAATTAACATCCTACATACATTTTTATTTAAACCCACGCCTTTTTTCAAAGGCGGTAAACCGAAACTACAGAAGGCCACCTGCTACCACCCTTACATACTCCTTTGGCCCCGTCCACGTTCACACATCGATATAGCATTGACAATCGTAACAAAAAGAGTTTGGGTAACCATGAATATGAATATCAGTATTTTACATAGACTGGACTATCTGACCTCCACAATCCAGTAACTGGGTAATACGATGCCCCTGGTAAGACTGGTTATCAGACTTCCGGGCATCTGACTACTCGTAACGACAACTGTCAAAGATTTATTAATGACAGCTAAGACCAACGCGAACGGCTAAGTTCAAAGTTAAGTAATGATGGCCTCCAATCCTCGAACCGACCTTGCAGGTCGACCCTTGCGACTTATTATTTAGCTACGAGCTCCTTTCGGTTTTCAACCTTTTAAAATAAACAAATGATGTATTATTAGGTAGAGAATGCCCTGTGGCATTAAGTCCGCCTAAGTACCAGTATTGTACATGATGTTTAAATAAATAAATGTATTACCTGAGCTGCGCGACATGTCCGGGCGTGGCCTGTATGAGCGGCGCGAGTCGCTCGGTGAACCGCTGGAAGTTGCGCTCCAGCTCGCGCTGGTACTCGCGCTGGTCGCTGCCGATCAAGTTCTTGTTCTTCCGGAGAGCATCGTGACACCTTGTCGTAAATAAACACGAATTAATAGCCGTCATCAACCGAAATACGTCTAATGCTGCATTAGCCTCCTACAAATATCGCCACCGAAACGCTCGGTCGAGTGCTGCCCGCACCCAGTAGATTCCTGTGACTTTCACCAGATCGTTGGTTCACCTTGTGGAGGACTAACCGACTGTGCGTCTTCCGGTATTCGGTAGCCCCTACGCATATTCTTTTCAGGGTTCCGTAGCTAAATGGCAAATACGGAACCCGTATAATTTCTTTAAAAAATAAAGTCGGTTTACGGACGATAGATTTACGTGATAACGTCATAATCATTATTTTATGTAATACAAAAAAGGAGTTAATTGAAAATTACAATTTTTTAGATAAATTAACATTTATTTACTATTTTTCATGAGTGTTGCTGGTATTATCAATTTATAAGACGTTATCACGTCAAAAGATAAAAAGATAAAAATCATTATTTTATGTAATACAAAAGCTCAGGTGGAACGTTACTATGGAACGTTACTATTTTTCATGAGTGTTGCTGGTATTATCAATTTATAAGACGTTATCACGTCAAAAAATTACCTGTTTAATTTATCTGTGCGGATTTCACACCGACATTTTACTCGGAGACTAATGGCAATTTATTAGTAGTAAGGAAGGTGTATTCTATGCACCGCTTAACAAGTGTGTAATGAAATTACGAAAAATATTGTTACGGGCGGCCTTTCCGATACATGTAATAGGGGGATTTGAAAAAATAAACAATGCTCAAAGATACCCCAATCTTGGAGCCTATAATTAAAATTATGATGTTTCTAAATTATTTTTTTATTTAAGTCAAGTTTGTGAGATAAGGGATGTTTTCTGTTACAACTGCAGAAATAACTTTGTATTTTAAAGTTTTTTGGGAAATAATAATAAACACAAACTTATTATTGCGGTTCAAAAAATTAATGCAAAATAATAACGTTTGCACAGCGCGTGCGTAAACATTCATCCCGACTACGTGGTCTGATACGCATTTGGATGGTTTTTTAAGACCATAATAGTTTATAAAATCTTTATAGTATAACAACTACAACTTACTTTTTGGAGAAATCTTTGAAGGCGAGTCGTAGTTTGTTCGTAAGCCGTGTGGGAGGCTGCGTGCCTTCAGCTACGGGAGCCAGGAATACCTATAACGCAAGTAGCAACTATTTACTGACTTTTAGGTTCTTCGATCTTCAAGGTTTACTGCGCTTTCCGAGGTGGGTCCGTGGATGGGTGACTGCTCATTGTATAATGAGACTCCTTCACGCCAACTCCGTACCGATACTTATCGATAAACCGTTAGTCCAGGCTGACATTTGTATATCTTAGACAGTCGCTCTGGGTCAGAAGCCCGAAAGTCTTAGTAAAGGGGTATCGTATTACCCGGTAAGTGGTTTGTGGAACAACTACCTATCTGATCCGATAGGCAGTTGTTTCATATGAAATACTAGTATTCAGCTGGATACGGTTAAACTTGATGCTGATCCTAGCATAGACGGGAACTGACCTGGCAGATGATGGACATTTAGAATAATTATTCATTTTTTTAAATTCATAAGGCCCTTTAATAATTTTGTTTTAAAACTCCAATAGAGATCAAGTATCTAAACACCACACGGCGTTTTTCCACACGCTCATCAACTTTAAAATTAAAATTTAACAGTTTCGTGCTCGTTCGTACCTGCGCCAGTTCGAGAGGTCCCTGGTTCACCGTTGTGCCGATGCAGCCCTGTACCACCATCTGCAGCATCTTAGGATCTGCGGGCTCCTGACTTGTAGCTGCTGCTAATTCGTTGATCTGAAAATGTGATTAGGGAACATTTGCCTCTTTTTAAGCTTCACCGCAGTCGAATAAAACTGGTGATGCAATAATATTACGATTTGTAAGTATATACCTTTTTCTGAATATCCTCAATGGCGACTTCAATGGGTGACAAAATTATTTGTGTTCGTTGGACAACCTGGAAATAGTAAAAGATAAATAACTTAAGTTCAACACATTGCAGGGGTTCACATCGTCTCGTCGTCAACCAGACTTCCTTCCGACGCAAGCACGTAATCGTTTTGGCTTAGCATAGCTAATTTAAGTATTTAAACTTTTCGCACACAAAAAAATGGTACAAAGATGGAGCCGCGGCTGACATCCAGCCAGCATCATCCAGCATCCAGGGAGCATGTGACTCCGCAAAACAACATCGCACACTGCCATATGTTTGTGTTAGCGCGTGTGATAACGCGACCGGCTGCGCGCGCCGCCTCCGTAAATGAGCCCTTAGTCATTATCTACCAGTCATTCACGGATGGTGGAGAGATCACATGGCAGGTCGGGTGCCACCTGCGTGCGGCGAGGAGTAGCAACAGCTAGAGTAGTAATGTAGTGTCGTGACCTGTATCCTAGTCTTGACGTAAGGGAAGTGGTGCGCGGTGGTGAGTATGGTCTTCCGCTTGCACTGCTCCGCGATGTCGCCGTGTGCGCGCCCGCCCACTGTGAACGGCGTCGCGTACATGAAGCGCTCTGCGGACAAATACCAGCAGATTCAACTTAAATGTTTCAGTAAGGAAATTAAAGCGGACTAGGAAACATAACACCCCTCTTTTCCCGCGGGTTAAAAACCAAATAACACCAAACATCGCAACCTGCGTGTGCACGCCGAAGTGGGCACACGCATTAAAACTAAATTACCGTACCGTGTACGAAGACGCGCGCGGCACATCACTATATGCGGAGACGACGGTCATCTGGCAACACTGGGCGCCGCCCGCCATTATGAGAAAAAAATCATGACGCATAAATGTACGCGTGTCAAATTAATTGTAAAATTCATTAAACTTGTAAATGCAAGAAAAATAAAGAAGAGGAATGTCCATGCAGTCCCCTTCACTGCGTATACAGACATTTTTCTCTGATCGTATAATATTACAAATCAAGATCAGAGGATGATTAGAATTGAAAAGTCTGTTAGTTTTATCAGCAGAGATATACCCTCCAAACTTGGCTAAATGGTGTAGGTGGACTGACAAACAGTCTTACGAAGAGAACCGTATTTTCCAGCAACTGGATTGTGGAGGTCAGACTCGAATTTTTTTCATGGAAAATGCATGTGAATGTAATTCAGATACATCAGGTTAGACTGGAATTACTGGAAGTCAACTGAAAGGACTTGGCAAACGAGAAACGATGGATCGTTTGCTCGTGTTATGGTCGAAAACTATTACTCTGGACCGTTTTAAAGTCTATGAAACTCAGGGATAATGTAGCTTCCCATTCGTAGAGTTTTCAGAATCGGATCAGTAGTTCCGAAAACACAGTCCCTACATCCAATCTTTACTTCTTTATAATACTATAGATAACTCACTGATATTATAATTCTTCTCATAGTGCGTGGCCCGCTTGCGCAGCTCGTGCGGCTCGAAGTAGGGCTCCACGTACGTGATCTGTATGTACGCCTTGTCGGGCTCCAGGGTGCTCACGTCCACGATGTTCGAGTCCTTGATGATCACCACGTTCTCCACGCCGAAGCGGGCGCCGTAGAAGTTCTGGAAAATAAAATCAAGTTACATATAATTGATGAAGAATAAAAATATTTGTATTTGCCCTTTTTCACAAATAACATTAACAAAATTACGGACGTGAAAATCATATATAACTACAACGCACGCTAGAACGATCTTTTGGCGCTTAAATGATATTGTCAGGAGAGCGCAGTTGATAAACATTTATTCAATTCCCCGTAGAAATTGTATGGAGCTTGTTTTTAAAGAAAACAGAGGTCGCGACACGCGTTCCGATAACTGCCACGCCGAAAAAGGTGTACAACAATATTTTTAAATATCAGAAAGTGGGTTAGAAAACAACATAACAACTTTAAATGAGTTCAGTTTCTTAAAGCAATGAAGGAAAAACAACATAAAATAGTACTAAATCGCCAGAATGAGAACAAATAGATTATCTAATCTCGGCAATTTAGGAGAGGAGGTAGTGTAGGAACTTGAGGACACTAGTAGAAACATAAGACTAGAACTTATTGAGTACTCAGTTTCCTTGTACCCCGCAGTAACATTTTCTGTCTACGTCAGAGCCTTTGTCACCTTAACTTGCTTACTATACTGACCTCCAGTCTACTGAAGATCTCCGGCAGCTTGGTTAACGCATGCTCCTTGTAGATGAACTCCTCGTTGTCCAGGTCCCCGAAGCGCGCGCCGTAGAACGAGACGCGGAAGTAGGTGCCGAACACTCGCTTGCCGTGCAGCTGTTCGATGCGGGTGAAGGCTTCGTTCAGCTTGCTGGAGACAGGTAGGAAATAAAGCTTGATGAAGTCTCTGGATCAGTGAATCTGATGTTAAGTTTCTAAAGGTAATAAATAGTAGTGATTCACTACATATTATAAAACAAAATCCTCCGCCGCGTCTGTCTGTTCGCGATAAACTCAAAAACTGCTGAACCGATTTTCATGCTGTTTTCACCAATGGATAGAGTGGTTCTCGAGGAAGGTTTTGGTATATAATTTGTCAAGTTTTTGTATACATTGGCTAAAATATAATGATATTTGTTGGAGGTGTCGGAAAAAAATAAGTCGTCTGGGAGCTTTCAACGAATACGCTGCCTAAACCCTTTGAGATAATATAACAAAATGATGTATGGTGAAATTGTGTAAGTATCTTATATAGTTCTACAGAAAAGTCCGCGATGGCATATGTCTATCTCATAAGGATACATTTTAATACCTTCAAAAAACCGAAAATTGGCTGAAAAGGGATAGATAGCCTGGAATAAGACATAGGCTACTTTTTATCACTGGAATAGGTTCCCATGGGTTGCGGGAACGGGACCAAAATTTCATGATTACTTTTGGTCGCGATAACCGACATCCACGCGGGCGAAGCCGCGGGCATCAGCTAGTGTTCTATAAAATAAACAAGCCATCTAAAAAGCTATGGTAAATTAATGAAATAAGGATTTCTATAAATGAAAGAATTAAAAAACATCCTCAAACTCGTTGTATATATGTTACGGCTAAAGATGGGTGTCAACATAAACTTAAGATTAGCCGGCTAAACTCCGACGTCAATGGCACCCCGAGGTTCGGTTAGTTAGGTTCCTGTAAACCTTGCAGACAGAAATAGGAGCCCCGCGCAGCGCGGATCCGTCGACCTGCTGATGGAAACGCTAACCCTAGACGGTCGACGACAGGGGCACCCCGAGGTTCGGTTAGTTCGGAGTTTAGCCGGCTAATCTTAAGTTTATGTTGACACCCATCTTTAGCCGTAACATATATACACCATTATTTTTAGGTCGTTCTGGAGCCGAATACCATGAACTCGATTATCGAACTCGAAACGATTGGGACTATTTTTTACAAAAAATAACAATAAAAAAAACACGAAAGAATAAATTTAATGTTTTTTTTTGAAATAATGAGAACTCAAATGCATATGTGTGTGTAAAACGTATCCACGATCGGCAACACATGCGAACGATACCCATTGAAAAATTAATTCATCGATCGATTCTCCTTATTTCACAAAAAAAACATTAAATATATTCTTTCATGTTTTTTTTTATTGTTATTTTTTGAAAAAAATAGTCCCAATCGTTTCGAGTTCGTTGATCGAGTTCATGGTATTCGGCTCCAGAACGACCTAAAAATAATGGTGTTACATACCTGTGTATGTTAGCGAGTTTCTTGTAGTCCCTATGCTCCTCCGCGATGGGTATGAGCACCTTGTACACCTCGTTCACGGTCTCGTACATGCCGGCCGTCATCAGCTCGCTGGCTGCGTGTTCCAGTAGCGCCTGGGGATCCATATAACCAGGGTACTTGAAGTAATGTTGGTTGATATTTTGTGTATTGAGACAGTATGTAAGTGAGACGGTTTTTTTCAGTCTTGATTGGTTTTGCAGTGAAATAAATTTAAATAGTAATTGAATCGAAAAATACCAAATCAATTTAAATTTTTGAAAACTTCACCGATGTGATTGGTATGATCGGAAGGATCGATATCTATCTATACTAATGTTATAAAGAGGTAAAATTTGTTTGTAAGTTTGTATGTAGGGGGTAATTTCCGGAACTAATTATCCAATTCTAAAAGCCTTTCGCTGGCAGAAAGCTACATTATTCGTGGGTACTACAGGCTATGAATTATATTTGTATCATACATATTAGCCGAGCTATCACAATTTTTGCGGACGAAGTTGCGGGCAAAGTGTTAGTACACGATAAATTAAAACACATTAGTGGAGTTTCTCTTAATTATATAATCCTTAACCTTTTGACCGCCATAGTCACATATACGTGACAAGCAAGCGTGTGCCATGTACGCAAAACGACACAAATATGTGACAAAATGGAAGGTGAAATTGTGGCTTGGCGAGCAATGGCGACGAGTGCACGCGCGTGCGTTTATGCTCTGGTGGTCAAACGTTAATGAAACAACGATTAAAAGATAGAATTTGCAAGAAACCTCTCATGTAATCTTGTGGAAACTCCTACAACATCTTAGTCATTTCAGTTTCACGTAACAGCCTCGCATAGGTTCCGTTTTCATTTGACAGCCTGCAGTTATAGCGATTACAGTAACTACGGGCCCCAAGGATCTCGGGGTCCTAACTAGATAGACTAGAATACCTGCAGCTCCAGATTTGTGAGATGGTGATGCAGGGCATCGGCACAGCTCTCGTCCAGCGCGTTGTGAGTCACTCGCTGGAGAAGAGCAGCTCCCCGTCCGCCCGCGCACATCTGCTCTGCTACAAGCGCCGCACCGTGAATCAGACACATGCCTGCTTCCGTATGGTTTGATCGCTGGAACAGAAATATGAAATAATATTATCAAAGTCATCAACATTTCAACTGAATGACGTACCATCAAACATCACAATGACCTTTCCTGTGTTTTCCTGTGTTTTCGGATCCTAAACTTATCCAGGATGGTGTCTCATGGATGTTCACACTGTCATTTACTACTTTTATTTTTTATATCATTCCTCACACATTCTATTCATCTTTATTTTTGGTGTTCCTCTCCCTCTCCATCCATCAAAAGTTATATTCATCACTCGTTTAGTCGCGCGCGATTATCCCTCTTCATCATATTACCTCCATATGCTTCTGCGCCATGTTGTTGAGCCACGTGAGCCTCAGATCGGGGCTGTGCTGGTACCCTCGCGCGATACGGTGCATCAGGTCCAGGAGCATCTCCGGGTCTTCCTGGAACTCCTTCATCTTCACCGTGTCCGATAAGATCATGTGCAGATTGAATACTAGGTCTTTCACCTGGAATTGAATTAAAGACTGAATCAGCATCTTGAGACAAACTAGGGCTAGGAAAATAAATTAATATTTTATATCATCAAAGCTGAATAGTTGTTTACGAAAAGGAATATAAAGTGGCATAAAATGGTCGAAAAAGAATTTTGGGGGTATGAAGAACAGGATGTAAAGCTCTTCAATCCCCATAGAAAAGGGAGGATCCTCCGACCAGACGGGTGTTACGTCTGGTGGGCTACTGCCCGACAGTTGTTGTCGGGTTCTTCTATATAGTCTTAAGTCGCGAATAATTTTACGTGCGCGATGCAGGATTTCGATGTTAAGTTTTTCCTCTGCGTCATAGATGGCGCTGTAGTACTTTTTGTTTTATGTTGCTGTAGTACTTTTTGTAGTACCGCTACAAAATCTATAAGGGGTTTATTCATAAAGGCTGTTTGAAGTTTTGATTAACCACTATTTTTTATTTGACGTTAAAACGTCTCTCAACATAAAAGAAACAGAACGATTTTTAAAATAAGATTAGCGCATATTACAGGTGGAGTAAAGCTGTGACCGAGTGGCGTCCACGGAATGGAAAGAGAAGTGTTGGTCGTCCGGCGGCGAGATGGGCAGACGACATTGTTGCCATCGCGGGAATATCCTGGATGAGGCTGGCACAGGAGCGTGGAGCTTGGCACAAGCAAAGAGAGGCCTATACCCAGGAGTGGGTGAAGATGATGATGGTGCTAACAGGCCTCAGTAGCGTTGCACTTACCTGTTCCGGGAACGTGGTATCAGTCAGGTCAGCATCATGTTCAGCGTACACCAGGATGGTCTTGAGCGCGCGCCGCAGAGAGTCTTCGCTGAACGTCGTGGAGGTGCCTACTAATGAGGACAGTGACATCGTCACTTGCATTTTGACGCGGCTGAAGTTCTGGAAAAGGACAGTTATTCTTTTTGAGCAAAAAATGAAACCGTAAAGCACTTGAGGACATGTTACATCCATCTAGCTAAAACACTACGAAGTGGCGAAGGGTGGGCGTTTTAGGAGGTGCAAGAGACTTTGACGTTCAAAAAGTTCTGATTATTATCAGCCTAATTTGAATAAATGACTTTCGATTTAATTTGACCCTCATTGGGTTCGCGTGGTCGATTCAGGTAAACCCATAGTGTGTGCACACAGGACAAGTTCAGTGTCCCTAAAGTGGTAAAGGTCCGTCTTAAAAGCTTCACTGATAGGTTGCTTCGCTAATGTTGTGGTAAAACGTCAGGATGTGCTTAGAAAAGTTTATTGATCTCGGTCTGAGACTTGATAGTTAAGTTAACTAGGAGTTATATGGGGGTTTTAATTGTCAAGGGGACAATATAAGGTGTAAACGGACCCGTCTCGAAGCCGTCAATCAAGCATTCTGTACATTCAACTAAGTAGCTCGTACACGAGAATGAATGCTGGGAAACGAGTTTTTTTGGGTGAAAAATCATGCTTTACGGTAGGACTCAAAGTAACGCACTCAAAACACTGTGTTTATAGATGCATTGAATAGTACAGGGGTCGTGGAGGAATTAAAGTTATAACATTAGTACTTGCCTAACTTGTATTTTTATTGTGAAAAAGTTGGAAATTGGCCTCCAAAATTTCCGTTACTAGATATGGTTCAAAATAAAAAAAAAAATGAATGCAATGGCGGGGAGGACAAGTGCCATTCGGGATTTTTAGGTCTTTTACACTCATTTTAACTGACAGTTTGTATTACATTTTGTAACAGATTCACGACCCCTCGACAGCAGTATTCCAAAAAAAAAAAATTGATGAAAGAGCAATTTTTAGAAATGGTTGCAACAACAGGTTTAGTTCGCCTGGTCAGGCTAGAAACAGAGCTGGTACTCACATTCCCCAGCTGGTAGTGCTGGCGCATGAGCGCGTACAGCGTGGCGGACGCGTGCGCGCGCGTGGGCGCCGACAGCGCCGCGCAGTGACGCAGCAGCACGCGGCACATGCCAGACTCCTCGCCGCAGCACGACCAGCCCAGCTGCACACACCACCACATCACACACAATTTACTAAAGTATGTACAAGGATTTATCATTCCAGCGGAACACCTACCAACACAAAATGCAGAGGCCAATCTGGAAATCTCTTAACGGATTAGGCCCAGATTGGCCACTATAGAAACAGGCTGGTCAAATGTGGTCATCGAGGTTCTAGACGTCCTGTTTCAGGTCCATTCATAAAACACCTTTTATCGTGCTTATGTCACAAATATCAAGAAAGATGAAAGTAAATGATCTATTCACATGACGTGCTGCCTCATGACAACGCTCTGGTTGCGCTCGAAACACCACTTTTAACGCCACACTACACTGCCACACAATTTTATTACCTTGACGATGAGTGCGCGCACAGTAGCGAACATATGCTGCAACACCACGACGCTCTGGTTGCGCTGTAACGCGCGCAGCACCACTTGTAACGCAGCGCTGCACACGCTCTGACCGCACTCCAGGTTGCTGCACGACTGGACAGGACACACAAAGATAAATTTTAGTACCTGCATTGTCGTCACTGTATAGTAGGTGCCAGCATTATCTGACCTCTTATTCATTGTACTTCTTTCGAAGACAAGCCTAGTAGTAATGCTGGCTGGGTGACTGTACATATTATATTTATTTGTTTTAGTAGTAACTAGATTATGCTTCATTCGCTACTCTTGGCCAGATGAACGTAATTAATATTATTTATATTTGTATTTTTTCAAAATATCTTTTACTAAACAAGTCTGCCAAACGAGCCATGTTCTTTTATCTACATATAATGCCCTTGTAGTTTAGCACAACAGTAAGAGGAATAACACTTGGTCAAAGTACATATAAAGTAACATTTACAGAACTCGGCCTTAGTATAAACACAACAAAACACAATTAGTATTTGCTGCAATAAATAATTTTCTAACAATTCAAAAATTGATAAGTATTTCATAAAAATATGAAATGATAACAAATGTATGTAACAACTAGTTATTTAATTATTACTATAGCATACTGTTAACACACGCATATAAAAAGGTTAAAATCAAAATGTCAAATATTGTTCAACGCATGAAATAAAAGAGTATTTTTTTAAGATGAGTTTTTGTCGTTACCTGCACGATAGTCTCGAGCGCATGCAGCAGCGTGAGCGCCACCTCGGCCGCCAGCGCGGCCGCCAGCTGCGGCGCGGGCGGCGCGGGCGCACCCGGCTCGCGCGCCGCGCCGCGCCACAGCTCCTTGCGCCAGCGCTCGCGCCGACACGCACCTACGCTTGACCCACCACCTATCTTACACTTTGTAGTTATCTTGGCTTAGGAAATGTGTGGCGTATGGTACCCTCATGCTTACACAGGATATGGGGACTTGGCGCTCTCATCTACAAGCTAGCTACAGGGATAAGAATGGAGAATCGAGTAAGGGTGCTGCTACCAGACCGCAGTTGATCGATTCCAACCGTCGCCTCTTAGTGATCGTTTGTTGACAGTGGTGTGATTATTTTAAGGGACTATATAAGGAAATCCTAATCCATAATAAGTAGGGGGAAACTTGCAATGTTTGTATGTTTGTTTGATAAGGGTTAAAAGACAATGCGTCAAATCGCCCAACAGATTTAAAATGTATCTCAGTCAAAACATCTTACTAAGGTGATCTTTTTTTGGAACGAAGTTCCTAATCGCGCGTTGCGAAAGGGGGCTAGACGGAAAAAATTAAGACGAAAAGTTGTAACGACACTTTTTGCTATAGTAAGCTATTGTAAGCCGTGCGCATGTTTCTCCGTCTGTCTCTCTCTCTCTCTCTTATAGAAAGCAAGCCAGATATTTTCGTTTCATCTTTGTTCTGTGGATGGGTGATCAAGGTTAAGCAACGACTGCCAAGGTCTGTCTGTGGATGGGTGATCCAAGTTAAGCAACGACGGTTGCCGAGGTCTGTCTGTGGATGGGTGATCCAAGTTAAGCAACGGTTGCCAAGGTTGGTCTGTGGATGGGTGATCAAGGTTAAGCAACGACTGCCAAGGTCTGTCTGTGGATGGGTGACCCAAGTTAAGCAACGGTTGCCAAGGTTGGTCTGTGGATGGGTGATCAAGGTTAAGCAACGACTGCCAAGGTTTTTTTTTTCACTAATTAATCGAAATGAACTTCGTTCCATCCGGGTGTCCCTTGACACCTCTCAAGTTTTTTTATTATGGCGACATCTCTCAAAAGTGTGGGATTTCCTTTGTGAACCATATTTTTTGATTTTCAAAGTAATTTGATTATTTTCTTTAATTTATCTGTGCACATTAATTACGTTTTTAAATATTTTTGTTTTTTTTTTTTAATTAAATAATATAAAAAATACAATACATAATTAAAATTAGAATTGCTCGGACTCCCAACAATGGCGGACTAGTTATTTTTTATGTCCCTATGATACGGGTAGCTTGTTTATTTTTTTACTAAATAAAAATAAATAAATAGACATTTAATTTAATTTTTATTTGTAATATTTATGGTGAAGTGGGAGTTATCTTTACTTCGAATGTTTGCATTTTGGCAACAAAATTGTCAAATTGTGTCATGTCTTGTCGCCGATTGCTCGCTTTTCATTCAAGATGATTTTGATAAGAATAAACATTGAGAGCTCTCTCACGGGAAAGCTTACAGCAAACAACCACATTGGTGAAGATTTTCCAATATTAAACAATTCTATAATTATTTCTGGGCAGCTATTTGATTGATTAGAGTCAATGGCATTTCGTGGACTCGTGGTCAAGTAATAAGGATGAGGTAGACAAAGGGTAAATAAACCAGTACGATTTTCTCGGTTTTTTACAACAAACTGTTATCTTACTACTTCGTTACAAGTGGTTGAAGGTAGACATATTTAAAATAACAGCTATTCCATTTGCAGCCATCTAGGTTCATATGACATCAGCGATTTACCAGATCATCATCAGCATCATTCTGCAGCTCTTGTCCCAATTTATTTGTGGTCGGCGCAGCATGTCTTCTTCTTCCATACTTCTCTATTACTCGTCACCTCCTTTCAATTATCTACATTCGGCTACAAGCGACTGACCTTTCCTCCTCATGATGAAGTCGTTCCTGGCGGAGCCCTGGCCCAGGATCACGTCTTCCAGTTTAGACTTGATGTCCGTAGTCTTGCGCACGTTCTGTTGCGTGCATTTCATTATCTCCTTGCGACCCTGAAGTGTAACGTTGAACGTTAAATAATTTTTAAACAATATTTAACCAGCTTTTATTTATGCGGTCATCGTATTCTTTACAGATGGACCAGAGCTTTGGAGTACATCTTTGCCGATTTTTCACTGTTAATTTGTTTTTTTTTTGCTATGCCCTGTTTATTTTTCTACATCAATCTCGCAAAACTACAGGCCCATCTGAAAATTTGATCTTATACACTGTCGCAAGCCACCAGGGTGCCTCGCTCGGCCCACTTCAGTGCTCGTACTGACAGCTGCGTACTGTACCTTGTACTCCTGACACTTGAAGCAGAGGTCGATGAGTGCCAGCAGCGAGTGCAGCTTGTGCGGCGACAGCTCCGCCACACAAGCCGCGAGGGCGCCTCGCTCGGCCCACTTCAGTGCTCGTACTGACAGCTGCGTACTGTACCTTGTACTCCTGACACTTGAAGCAGAGGTCGATGAGTGCCAGCAGCGAGTGCAGCTTGTGCGGCGACAGCTCCGCCACACAAGCCGCGAGGGCGCCTCGCTCGGCCCACTTCAGGACCCACACGAGGCACATCAGTAAGTTGCGGCTCGTCTCGCTGTTGAATGGTGGACGGCCGTTCTGGGAATAATGACATAAAATCAATAATTTTATTGGAGCCTTAAGCCTGTGGAGAAAGGACTATTTGAGCTAATTGTTTAAGGTTCAATTTTGAGAAAATATTGTTGAACTATGACTTAAAACATAAAGGCCACTAGGTTAATGAAGCGTGTCATACCTGTTTAAAATCACCTTCAGGCGACGACGCGGTGTATAAATTTCCAAATTGTCCCATTTCACTGTCCAGTTGAAGTATTTCTGTGAACAAACATCAAACGTTAAAGTTTTTGATTCAAAGTTGATCAACACGGCTCTGTTATGTCTGGTCTTGGCAGTTACAGCGACGCGACCTAAACTCGCACGACAAACCCGCGCGGGTCTGTCGTGCGAGTTTAGTTTCATTACCTTTACTAGTGGTGAAGCCCCTGTAGAGCTGCGCGTGCGCATCCATGACGATGCCCAGCAGCGGCAGGTACAGCGACGCGACCCGCGCCTTCACGTCGGGCGACGACAGGCGCGGGTCGGCGTCGTGCGCTGTTAGTAGGGACAGGACCCCGTTTACTGCCGCGCATTGGAGGACTGGACTCCTGGTGAGAGGAAACAGAGAGTGTAAGCAGAGAAACAGAGACAGTTTACAGATAATCTGTAAATCAACAGTTTGGCAGTTTTTATGAAATCAAAGGGGTTGTCAAAGTTAGGGTTGTCAACTAAACTTCACTACACTTCACACACTACGCAAATGAAACCTATCCACGTCTTGATGTGATAGCTCCGACTTATTGTCTTGTTGGGAAAGGCTAAAGATGGTGTACTTACTGCAAGTCTAGCGCATTAGTGAGCTCAGTCAGCAACAAGCCCGCCAGATAGTGGCGCGAGCGGAACTCGTGTCCCAGCGCGTGGCGCGGCGGCGCGCTGGACTGCGAGCCCAGCGACTGCCACGACGCGGCCGGCGACACGCCCCCCGCGCCCGCCCCGCCCCCCGCCAGCGGCAAGTTCAGCGCCACGTAGTGCTCGTGCGAGCAGATGATGCGCAGGAAGGCGAGCTGTGGGGAGAGAGAAGATAGACTTTAAAAGTCAAGCTTAGCATACAAGAAGTGAAAAGAATATACAGCATGTATCAAAAAGATGTGGTCATTTTAACGATATGGTATAGACATCGATACACTAGCGATGCTGTCGCGCGTTTGTTCTGGTTCACGGTGACATAGCAGACGCGCGTTTTCATAGTTTTTTGCATATAAAAGTTCTACATTTATTTTAGTACATATTTTAATGTTCACTTTTGTTAGTGAGCTCATACTTGCATACTTAGTTCGCGGGCTTGAGGCGCTGCGTACTGAAACACAGGCTATAAACCTAGTTCCGTAGCAGATGCTAAAAATAGACACAATTGCATAGGTTATATTTTTAAGATTATTAATAGAAGCGTTTTACCTGAAATAAAACGCATATTAAAATACTTACCTCACTGGAAGCTTTATATTGAGAGAGCATATCCGTTTCCGTCGATTCCTTATCTGTTTTAGTACTGCTTAGTGGCGCCACCTGGTGTTTGCTTGCCATTTTAGTTTCGTAAAATGTACGAGCTACTTTTTTGTTCATTGGCTCAATATAACCAGGCAGAAGTAAACTTAAAGCTTCCAGTGAGGTAAGTATTTTAATATGCGTTTTATTTCAGGTAAAACGCTTCTATTAAACTACTTGACCGTCACTGGAAGCTTTATATTGAGACCTGTTTGTTATCGCCTGGTGTAGCCACTAATACGATAACGCCAATGTGATAGGAAATTTTAGTGTTAAACACAATTAAGTCATCAGAAAGTATATTTATTACAAATGTTAAAAGATACATGGCTACAAAATAAACAATTAATCAATCACAACGAAAAACAAGAATAAAAAGAATAATTTAAGTAATATCAAATTAAAGTTAATAATATTCTGAGTTAATTAATCGGATTAAACAATTGTGTAACATTTAGATTTGAATCAACACTTCTTATGACTTCTCTTCTGTAGAAATTCTGGAATGTCTTAGCCGATTGCCAATTTCCTCGAGATAGGATTTCGTCAAGGGGATGATTTTCTAGCCAACATTTAGAGGCTACTGCAGATCGTGTACTTCCTGGAGTTGCTGTGATGCCAGCTTCTTTGAAAAGGGTTTTTACCCAGCCTGCGATGACGGTTCGTGAAGCGGACTTCGGCACACCTCTGACTGTAATAAACAAATTAAATGATTTTGCAGCATTACGTCTTTCATTTAATATTTCTATAGTTTTTTCTATCCAAAATATAGGATCAAGGTTACAATTGTTGGGATTTATAAGAAGTTTCCAGCCAGACTGTCTACGATTACTACAATCTGTTTTCGAACCAAATTGAGGCCATAATATAACACCATCATCTGATCTAATATAATGATCAGGATCAACTCTAAGCAACGTTAAGTCATGTATGCGTCTACCTGAGCAAAGCAGTAATATAGTTGCAGTATGGCGTGATATTTGAAAGGGACTGTCCAAATCTACAGTGTAATTGCTTAGAAAGGTAATTAATTTACTGACATCCCAAATTGGTGGCTTGGAACACTTTGGATTTTCCAGAGCAATTGATTTTAAAATATGTTTTACAAGAACATGTGAACTTAATTGACTTGAACTTTCAACATTACACAAAGTGGAAACGACAGATTTATGTAAAATAATTGTGTTATATGAAAATTTATGAATTAGATGCAAATCAGATAAAAATTGGGCTAATTGCGTACCTGTAGGATTATTTGTGTCAATGTTTTTAGACATAGACCATGAAGTCCAACGTTTCCAAGCGACCTCATATGTTTTTAAGGTAGATTTCCGCCAGGAATTTTTGAGCAATAACTGTTGTTCAGTGGTCCATGTTTTTATCGCCTCAGACCACCCCCACATTTCCAGACTTCGAGGATGATTTTGTCCACTTGTGGAGGTGGAAGCCCCGTCGATGTGTCGACCAGGTGCGTCTGTAAGTTTTTTAGAGTTAGAGGTGGTGCTAGTGCTCGGACTTTGAGGTCTGCCCGCCAAAATACCTTCTCCCATCGAGGTATTACTATTAAAAATATTCCTGTCGATTGATTGAGATGTGTTAGGACTTTTGGGATTAAGAACGGAGGTGGGAATATCCATGCGAGTGGATAGTTCCATGGGACACTGAATGCATCGTGAAATAGAGCTTGTCGGTCTTTCAGGTCTCGGGATACATAATTGTAAACTACATGAGCTGTCTCCGAGGCAAACAAATCTATTACTGGGGTTCCCCACTTTGCAAACACTATTTCCGTACAAGCTGGTTTTAGGTGCCATTCCGGAGATCGGCGAAAGCGTGACAAGTGGTCGGCATGATTGTTGTACTTGCCTGGGAGATGGTGTATGCTGAAGTGTATTTGAAATTGGTCCAGTAAATTCAGAATTTGATATGTTAGTTTTATTAGGGGTAATGATTTCGTACCTCCTTCGTTCCTTAAATAGCTGACAGCAGTCCTGCTGTCGCATTGTATCAGGATCGAGCTGTTGCGAAGTAGGTGAGCGTTGTCTCGAAGGGCTCGAAATATGGCTAACATTTCTTTTTGATTGCCGTGCAGTGCTTGTTCCTCTTGTGACCAACTGCCCGATACAGCCAGATTGTTCATTAGCGCTCCCCAACCTTGGTTTGATGCATCTGTTGTCAGGAAGTTCACTGGCGGAGGATAATGTAGAGGTGTTGATGACTGACAATTCCGAGTCCACCATTCCAGTTCCTTTCGAATATTTTGTGGTAGTGGGTAGGATTCCGATAAAGGGCCTGGTAGAGAGTTCATGAACATTAATAATTGCCGGTGATTGAGCCGGCCCCGAGGAACAACATAACTGGCAAAGTTCAGGAGTCCTATTATTCTCTGCATTTCCTTTAGAGTTACTATTCCTCGCTCGAGAACTTGACTCACTTTTTGGATTAATGAAGAAGTCTTTTCTTTTGGCAGGGATTTTAAATTGTCCCAGGGACTCCACAATATTCCTAAATATGTTATAGTCTTTTGAGGACAAAGAACAGATTTCTCGAAATTTACTTGCCAACCAAGATTTTGTAATGTATCTAATGTGAGCTCGACATGGTCTCGAAGAACGTGTACATTTTGATTTACTATTAAATAGTCGTCGAGATAGACAATGATTCGGATGTTCCAGCGTTCTCTTAGTATTTGGGCAACCCAATTCGTTAATATTGAAAAGGTTTTGGGTGCAGTGCTCAAACCGAACGGAAGGCAGGTCATTTCTAACAGGTCTTGGTTGTAGACAAGGCGAAGGAAACGCCTGTGTGACTTTGAAATTTTTAAGTGGAAATATGCCTGTGACAGGTCCACTTTGCACATCCAGTCTTGTGGTTGCAGAAAGTCCGGGATGCGATACATGTTTATTAGGTGAAACGGTTGGGCCTTTACAAATTCGTTTAACGCTTTTAGGTTGAATATGGGACGGACTGATCCGTCGGGTTTTGGTATCAAAAATAGAGGGGAAATGAAACTCGGTGAGGGTTGAACAACTTTTAGAATTCCCTGAGCTTTCATTTTGTTTATTATTTCCGACATTTCTTTTGAGACAGGTGTTTGAAAGGGGTCGTTGGTTATGTTTGGGTATGTCAGAGGAGGTTTGTGGATAAATGGTATGCGATACCCTTGAATTAATTTTAAAACAATTTCTGGTGCCCCCATTTCCTTCCATTTCGAGTGGTAGTGCGCTAACTGACCTGCTCGAAAACGATTTGAGTCATTGCTTATATCGGTTTTGGTTGGCTCGAGAACTTTTTGGAGGGTTTGAACGTCCTCGACTTCGGTTACTTCCACGATCGGGCCGCGAGCCTCGGTTGTGAAATGCACCTCTACCGTTGGTATATTGATCGGATTGAAAGGATGGTAGACCCTGACCTTTGTTTTTGTAATTGGTGCGAAAATATCCACCCCGCGAGGGTGAGTTGCCATAGGTATGTGTGTGCATTGGTATGCCTGGTTCATTACAAAAATATTGAGCTTCACGCGGTGGAACCATTGGTTTATGTACGCCTTGCCCCCGCGAGGGGCGGCGGTTAGATTGATTAGATCTAATATGTGTATCAGTTTTTGGGGGCCAAAACGCTTTGCGTACCCCACCGGCTTTTTCTAATGCTGTCGTGAAAGATTCGGGACTAAACAAATAAGTAGATGATGGGGGTATTCTGTTTAAAGCTGCTTTAACTAATGGATCTCGAATTTGACTAGTAATTGTCTCTCGGCGCATTTCTATACTTTCGGCTCGATGACCACATACTAATTGTAACAGGTCTGAAGAGATTTTATGCAAATCACCTTTTTGAAATAATTCTTCAACCTTCCCGCTCAAATTATCAAAATTAACGTCTGTATTTTTAGCCCACAAAAGGAGATTACGAATAGAGTCTTGTAATGATTCTTTTTGTTTTAAGATGCAAAAAGTAATTGCTGCATATGATTTATCAGCATGTGCCAAGTGACGTAAGGTATCATACATTTTTATCTCTTCGTTTGTGTCTAAATCTATGAAACCTGGGCTGTGATTGTAGAGCTTTTGAGTATCAGAATACCTTACCTCAGACCAAGATGTGCTACCTAAGCGCTGGACATCCAGCAGCATTTTTAAAAAACTATCAGGAGTTTTTGGAACAGAGGGTTCCTTAAGCTTTGTCTCGATATCAAAAGTAAAGTCTGAATTTGAGTTTTGGCCTTCAACATCAAGGCACTGTTCTTCAATATTATGTTGGTCATATAGTTCCCCACTGACCCCAGAACAAACTGATACCCCATCATGGCAAGCATTATGCATATTATTTGCAAAAATTTGTTGGCGTAGCTCATTGACTTCTTTTATAAGCTTGTCTAATGTCGGATTAGACTGTTGGGTGCGCTTATTCTTTTTGTGGCGTGCGCGGCGCGACCGCTTGCCATGTTTTGGAGAAGACGAGCTTGAAGAGCTGCTGCTCGTCGTGCTGCTGCTAGAGCAAGTAACGTTCCTTTTCCGGGACTTTCCACTCGGGCCGGCCACAACTTGTGGCTCGGCAGCCGAAACATTTAAGTCATCCATTATTGCAAATAATTAACTCACAATAATGTTCTAAGCACACACAATACAGTAACACAATCCACAATTTTAAAAATAGCAGGTAACAATGAAAATCTTAGTGATCCGAACTGAAAAAACAGTTCAAAGTAACGATCACTTATTTTAATAAAGTAGGGTACTTACAGTTTTTCTTCAAATTAACTCACCATAAAAACAGCACTATATTTTTAAATTGATTAAACCCTAAACCCTTCGTGTGCCGGAACGTAGATCTACGTTTAAATACTTACCGGCCATACGAGTGGTTAATATTGATTTACTTATCCGAACGGAAAAAACCGTTAAAAGTATGATTACGCTATTTTCTTATGAAACATATGTAATATTTCGAATTTAGAAAATATAGTGTAATTTTTTAGCATCGGTCGTAAACCGATGCGAACAAGTTGCTTCGACGGAGAACGAAACGCCAATTGAACAAAAAAGTAGCTCGTACATTTTACGAAACTAAAATGGCAAGCAAACACCAGGTGGCGCCACTAAGCAGTACTAAAACAGATAAGGAATCGACGGAAACGGATATGCTCTCTCAATATAAAGCTTCCAGTGAGGTAAGTAGTTTAATAAGTAGCTTGTTGACAAATTGTGTGAACATGTGTATATATTTTTCTGGTCTAATAAAGATTTATTATTATTATTAAATGCGACTATCATTATAAAAGTCATCGTCAGTGAAGGTCTTGAGGGCAAATAAGAAGTAATGAAGACATGTAAATATTTTTAGTGATTTTATGTTGTGCAAACGAATTTCAATTCTAATTAAACCACTGTTTCGCCGCAAACACACGTTTTTACACAAAATATTTTTTTTTGCTTGAAGCACCATTGAGTTTACCTTGTAGTGCACGAGCGGCACAGCGTCGGGCAGGGAGGCGATCTTGGCACTCATGTGCTTGTAGTAAGTGCGCACGAGGTTGAACACGTAGCCGCGATCCATCACGCTCAGCAGCTCGAACAGGAAGAACGCCAGGCTGTTGTTCAGGCTCTGGGTTAGGCGGCTGTCTTTGCCGTATCTGGGAAGAGAATTAAAGCTGTTAATAATGGTGGAATCTGGGTTTGCAACCCTGACGAAGCAAGGTGGACCGACGACCTGATGAAAGCCGTAAGAATCTGCTTGACGCGGGAGGCACAGGACCGTTCTTTGTAGTGCACCTGGAGGGACGCCTACAGTTCTTTTACAATTTTATCTCTTAAAGCAGCAGCTCGCCACTAACATTGTCTTAACGCGAATTAAGATAGCTATGATTTTGACATACTTGCCAATGGCAGTACAGTAACAGCAGGAAACTCATTTGCAAAAACAGAGGGAAAATACAAATAATTTTATTGTTTCATTACATCAAAAATAAGGCTGTGGTCTCTCTCCAGACTAGGGTTCCGTGTGTCGTGGAGGCCAGTCTCTTTGTAGCACACAAAACACATTTATAACAAAAGATAAATGACATCTAGATGAGTGTAGTGTCTATGCATGTGTGTGAGAAACTGTGTGTGGGTGTGTGACTGTGAGGGGGTGAGTTGTGGGTGTGTCTGTGTGTGTACATTGTATGTGTGTAAAATAACTGTATGTCTATTGGAAGCATGCAAATGGTAGCGACAAATTAAATCACACGAGTTGTCAATCTTACCTGGATATAATCTCCGTAGTGACGTTATTAACCAGCGTGGTGAGGTCGTCAGTGAACTGGTCGGGGAAGCGCGCCTTGCGCCTCGCCTCGTGCGCTCCGCTCCAGTACAGGTACTCCACCATTGACTTTACCATCAGCTCGAACAGGGCCCTGCAACAATATTAAATAATGACAAGCATATGGAAATGAAAACAGATGAGAGAAAGAAAAATGATTTATTTCTCTCAGAAACAAAGGTCATATTAAATTAACTGGCAAAACTTTACAGACATGAAATTGTCGTCGATAAATCAAAAAAAAAAAAATCTGCTGTTCCATCCATTTGGTATTGCAATGTTGTAGGAAACAGCAGATTTTTTTTCAGGTTTTATTATTTTCTTGCAGTTCAGAATGATGTACTGAATACGAATATAGTATGGTAAATGTCTTACTCACCATGAGTTCTGCATAGCGAGGTCCCTGGTAGCTCCACTGGCTACCACCCACTGCAGAGCCAACTCTTCATGTAGAATCTTACATGATCCGTCGGTCATCACTGGAAACAAACATTATGCTCGTTTTTTCCAAGATATGCTTCTACCTAAGAAGCATATCTTGGAAAAGAAAGACCCTCTCTCTCATCTCTCCACCCACCCACTTCACCTGTCTAGTTTTAATTCTGGAGTAACAGTGGGTCAGGCTTTTTGGTGTAGCCTTAGTTGGAAACATACCTGCAGGAGGTAGCGGCAGTCCTATATCCCTGTCAGTGAGCGAGGGTCGCGGTATGGTGCACTGGTACTGTATGTACGTGGTGATCAGACCACTGCGGCCGTGGTTGTCGCAGGTCGAGCCTTCGTTCATGTTCTGGAAGGAAAAGATAGATAAACCTTTGCTGAAATACTAGTGGCTTAGGTGCTAGATAGACGGGATCATTATTGAAAAGAGAATGGCACTGTCTTCTGTACAGCTTTATCTATGCCTTTTGAATAGCTGGGGTTGTGGCTGTTTTGTTACAAGATGATTATAATACTTATGACAGCTTCGTTGGTCTAGTGGTCAAGCGCGACTGCTGAGCATGAGGCCCTGGGTTCGATTCCCAGGTCGGGTAAAATGTTATTTGATTTCCATCAGTAATTTCTCAGTAGCAGCCACGGAGTCTGGATTTGAGCTCGATTGATGGCAAAAGACTCGCCCCTTTATACATGGGACTTAAACATAACTGGCTAAATGTGGGTGTACTATTAGGTACACCTCTGCCTAACCCTTCGGGGATTTCAGGCGTGATATTATGTTATGTGATGAAGCTATGTATAATACTTATGCTACTCACAGAAATATCAGTGAAGAGATGCGCGAGGCAGGTGAACACGTCCTGCGCGATGTTGAGCGTCTGTCCGGCCAGCGAGGGCGGCGCCACTAGTAGGTGGAGCAGCTTGTCTAGTACCACTGGGAGGTAGCGGGCTAGGACCTCCACGTTGGCTGTGGGCAGCTCTGTAATACTGGAACAAAAAAAGTGCAAAAATCAGTCCTACACTCACCAATTTTTAAACTTATTCGGACTGAAAGCTGGTGCACACATGTTCCAGACCTAAGAAAAAGTCCTATCAAAAAAGCACCATAATAATATGTCTTACCTAGCACGTAGTTCAGACTCCATGTTAGAGAGTCCGATGCGCGGTGGAATGTTGCCTTCTTGCACCGCCTCGCACGCCATTGAGAAGCGTTCTATGTACCCGTCCTGAAATTAGAATATTCATTAGAATCTTCGCCAGATCAGGGCCTTCAGGGCTTGGAAATGCCTGGGCTACGTGTCCCGTTAGTACTTCATCGTCTTTTATTCATTTTGAGTGCTTTTGTTTACCCATGTTCTATCCCAGATCCGTTCAAGCTGTGTGCAAGAGTGACGGTAATTAGTGCCCAGCATTACCTGGCCTATTTTTCCTTTCCTTTTTCAAGTAAGTGGGGTTAGGTCAGGCAGGGTACTGACTGTACACAAATACAGTCTGCGCTGCTTGTAGTCGAAATGACTTAAGAGTCAGAATTGAGTAGAAAGAATTTTATTCATACATATAACAGTCGAAGATCACCCAGGATAGTATCACCCAGTCACTGGGTTGTGGAGGTCAGATAGGCAGTCGCTTCATGTAAAATACTGTTACTCAGCTGCATCCGGTTAGACTGAAAGCCGACCCCAACATAGTTTGGGAAAAGGCTTGTTAATGATGATATAACAGTCGAAGATAAAATTTAACACCTGTGTTTACATTTGTAAATAAAGATCACAAAGTCGTATGGTAATTTTATATTTCCAAAAATTTAGAATAAATTATCTCACCAGCGGATGCACAGTAGTGTGCGCGTCGAGGGTGATGCTGAAGATAGGCTTGTGGTTGTCGATCCAGCGCGTGCCGGGCAGCTGCACGTCCGGGAAGATGTAGGAGTAGTTGGCGGGAGGCTCCTCCTGCATCACGGCCAGAGAGAACTCGCCGCACGTCAGCTTGCCGCCGCGGCACAGCGGGAGCCACTGCGGGGGGGATCTATTGTATAATCTGACAGCATAATCAGCCTATAATGTTCCCACTGCTGGGACACACGGCCTCCTCTCTATGAGAGGGAGGGGGCTATAATCCACCACGCGGGCCCAGTCCGGATTGGTAGATATCACATGTCTTCAAATTTTTGGTTCCAGGATAAGCCGGTTTCTTCACGATGTTTTCCTTCACCGTTTTTGAGAGCAGTGGTGATGAAGTAAATTACACAAAGTAATGCGCCTGCCTGGTAGAGGCACCTACGACTTACTGTTTGTAAGTCGGGCCCGCCACCACTGGGCCACCACAGCTCACTAATCTAACATACTATAAAACAATCATTTAAATCTGAACTGGACGTCAACACATGACACTTCACGTCAGCAGCGTGGTTGCCGCGTAAGCCTCGCGTCGCGTCAATTTGTCTATCGACTGGTAACGATGCTCAGGTTCTTTTTGTTCTTAAGTAGCACCGAGAGTTTTCAGAGCTCATCGACTCTGGAATAATATTACAATCATTCCACAGTAATGTTATCCTAACACCAACCTTATAGTAACGACGATAAAGTTCACTGTTCCTCCGTGCCTCGGAAAGCACGTTAAACCGTTGGTCCCGGCTGTCATTTGTAAATCTTTGACAGTCGTTACAGGTAGTCAGTGGCCCGAAAGTCTGACAACCAGTCTTACCAAGGGGTATCGTATTACCCAGACCTAACTGGGTTGTGAAGGTCAGATAGGCAGTCGCTCCATGTAAAATACTGGTATTCAGCTGCATCTGGTTAGACTGGGAGCCGACCCCAAAATAGTTGGGAAAAGGCTAGGCAGATTATGATGATAAAGTTCACTGTTATTTTGACAGAGCTGCAAAGTCAGAGGTAAAAGGCTATAGAAAACCATCATTATCTTACAGAGTATCCCACAGGAGTCTCCAAGTTCTTCTCCTGGTCGGGAGCTACGGGCTTCCTCTGACACGACACGTGCAGGAACGTGAACAGCAAGTGATGCTGGTCGCCCAGGTCGGCGGGGAGTCTCAACTTTATCTCGTCGTAGAGGGACGGGTTCCTGGGGAGGAAATTAGTGATTATTACTTAACTGGAAAGACGAGTTAGCTGTGTGGTTGCTGTTATTGAGGTATTAAATTTCACCTATTTATTTGTGCCTTTTTTTAGTTTTATGTTCATTTCATCTTTCATTTTAAGTGAAACGTCTGGAGAAAAAAAAAACAAAGAGAATGCGGAAAGTAATGAAAAAAAAAATGAGAGAAGCATCGTTGACACTATTGCACATGCATAATATGTCAAAGAATACATTTTTTTTAAACACTATTCATAGTAATTGATAGCGACATTCTTTTAGCAATTATAAAAAAAAAATTGATACCCGGACTACCTTAAAAAGCTTTAATTTATCGCATGTATTTGACACTGTTACTTCGAATAAGACAGCACACACACAGCTGATATTACTGAAACTTTCAAAATACATGCGGCGTGCCAGCAGCACCTGCGGAAGGATTTATAAAAAACACGCAGGATGTGTCACTAATGATAAACTTACTTGTTATGATAGAGCACGGTGGTATACGCCTCGTTGGTGAACTCGGGGCAGGAGCTCCTTCCAAATATAGCAGGTAGAGCTGACTCCTCGTTCTCGCCCGACATCAGTTGTATTCGCACCTGTTTACAGATTTCATAATTATCATTTCAGCCGAAAGACGTCCACTGCTGGACATAGGCCTCCCCAAGTGTCGCCACATTGACCGGTCCCGTGCGTCTCGCATCCAGCGGATCTCCGCAACCTTCACCAGGTCATTAGTTATATTAGTTATATTAATTATATTAATATTAGTTATATTATATTAATTATATTAATATTAGTTATATTATATTAGTTATATTAGACGGCTCAGACCTCAAGTGCGTATGCGGTGTCTCCCCACAAACAATGGCCCACCTTCCATCTTGCACCGCATGCCCTATCACCTGCGCTCTTGATGATTTAATTACTGCATCAGAGAGCGGGGTTAACGTGGCTGAATTTTGGGCTAAACATATTTGATTTTTTTGCCATCGATACGCTAAGAAGAAGACCAAGTCATTGGTCCACCTAGTGGGAGGCCTTCCAACGCAACGTCTTCTTCGTAACGACTTACACAATTATGCCTGATTTAATATTGAGATAACTTCAAAGCAATGTTTTATTTATTTTCTGGTTTAATAATCGCGTGACATCGCATCGTGGCACGATGTGTTGTGGAAATCGACGACGTCAATTGTAAAAAAAATCACGACACGATATCATATTGGGGTACGATGCACGGCACATAAATACTGGGCCAGACCTTTATTCTCATCATAGACGCAGGATTGCTTAGTCAGTTTTAACGAGAGAACATCGTGACGCGATTGTTATGATGTTTATCGTAGAATTCCACGACACGACATCACATCGGTACATCGTCTCGTGTGTACATGTTTTGGCTGTGACGTGTATGTTACGCTCCTGCTCCTTAATCTTAACATCAACCACAGTGTTGATATAATAAGGCTTTACAACAAACTCACGGTAATATTCCTAGCGGAGCCAGTGCGCGAGGTGTACGCGTTCAGGTTGATCTCCTTGACGGCTAAGTACAGCAGGTTGCGGTATTGGTAGTGCGGCATCGCGGGCGGGTGCGTCGGGAACGGCAGGATCTCCTTGCAGGGTCGCACGTTGTCGTCTGTCGAAGAATGCAGTAATTAAACCAAGTAAACACACGCACCAACGTACTATATCACAGCTAAAATCATTTCATTGTTATTGTTATTAGATTGTTAGTCTGTATTTTGGGATTCGTACTCCGAATCTCAAAATACAGACTAACAATCTAATTGTTTTGAGCTTACTGGAAAATAATACTTTGTAATGACGGGAAGAGGCGCAACATCGAGAAAAGTGGAAGGAATGGTCCCGAGGGGTTTGCCCAGGAGTAAGAAAGTCCAGGTTAACAAAAAAAAAAAGTATTTATATAACCTAGCCGTAGGTAATGGGTAATTAGCTTATAATGTTCCCACTGCTGGGACAAACGGCCTCCTCTCTATGAGAGAGTATATCCACCACGCGGACCCAGTGCGAGCTGGTAGATGTCACATGTCTTAGAATTTTCGGTTCTAGGACGTGCCGGTTTCCTCACGATGTTTTCCTGCACCGTTTTTTAGAGCAGTGGACACAAAGTACTGCGTCGTGGGTTCGAACCCTGCCTGGGTTCGAACCCACGACTTACTGTGCGTAAGTCGGGGCCGCCACCACTGGGCCACTGCTGCTCCAGCCGTAGGTTATATTTTAAACTAATTATGTGTTTTCTAAGTAAGTAGTAAATAACCCGTAGTAAATTCCCTGGACATTAAACTATTTCACGCAGAATATGTCCTGAAGATATTATCTAAGCAAAGGGCCAGTTTTGTCCTTCGTAAATACTCGCACTAGGCCCAGTATTCTTGAGGACACGAGGCCAGTTTGCAGGCACGGGACTTTTTATCTTACCTCCATACGGGTGCAACTTCGCGAGTTCCGGAGTAAGTCCGTTCTTCATTTCGTCAGGACATGGCGAGACCTCAATCTTCAATGTACCGGGGATGCACTTAAGCTTCTTGGGAGCTGAGCTGGGTCGCTTGATCTCAGCTAAGAATTTGTACAGATCTTCGTCGCGGAGTTTGTCAGTTTCCTGGTTTTTATATAAAAATGTTTTTTTTTTAATACTTTGCCTCACACTAGGAATTTCTCCTGTATCGTGGGTGCATTTACAAACATTTAAACTCACATACACAAACAGCCAGACCCGGAACAACTATCTGTAGGCCATACAAATATTTGTTCCGTGCGGGATCGAACCCGGGACACGCAACGTAGCAGTCAATCGCTCAGCCACTGCGCCAACCGTGCCGTCATTAACATTGATCGTTAGATGTGCTCTCATCGTTCTTAGGTTACGCGAAGAATTGTTTACGTTGAGAATAGTGGTCTCGCATATGAATGAAAAGAAAGATAAGATTTTAAGTATGAGTGACCGAGACAATTGTACTCAAATGTAGCGCAGTTTTGCAGTCTCAACGTAAGGGATATTTAAACACGATAAAAAACCAGCCAAGTGCGAGTCGCACTCGCGCACGGAGGGTTCTGTATAAACTTGTAGGTAATTTTTTATTAAACTACATATTTACGGTTTTTTCTTTTAAATATGCTGTAAGACATTGCTACTTGCCTCATGATTCTAAATCAACGGGAAGTACACCGTAAATTTTAACTCTCTTGAGAGTGTCGAGATATACGTTTTTTTGCGGCTGCATCTTTTTTTTACGTTAACTTATAAATATGATTTTTTTACAGCTTCAAGGGACTGTAGACCTGAGTATATGGTTTTAATCTTAATTTGATACTTCCACGCGTTCCCGAGATAAAAGGTCTTGACAGACGGACAACAAAATGATCTTATAAGGGTTCCGTTTTTCCTATTGAGGTACGGGACCCTAAAAAAACGACGTATTTCTAGTAAATTAAACTGCTTACATTAACATTATTACAATTCATTATGTGTCACCCAAAAAAAAAACATCAGTTCTTGTTTGTTTTATCTTTAGCTATCAATACCAGCTATAGCTCGATATAGTTGATTAAATTCGACCCTGTATTTCTAGACGTAGAACTTATTCCACAATAACTTACCTGTTTGAAGAAGCTGGTCACAGTGATAACAATCGGCTTGAAGGTGTCCAGCTGGTTGGCGAGGTCGTCGGCATGCTGGGCGGGCGCGCGTCGCTCGATGGAGCCCTTGCGGGTCAGCGAGCCGCCCACCTCGCCCGCGCGACGCCGCAGCTGCTCCAGGCTGCTGGACGACGCCTTGCGGTCTGGGACACTTGTTCTTTAAATGACTATCAGCACTATTTCAACTTCAACATTACAGAACACACCACACAAGACAAGACCGAAACTATCACCATCAGCCAGCCATCACTTCTTAGTGTTTTAGTTAGGGAGGCAGGTATAACTCTCCAGTAACACAATCTGTGAACTATACCGTAAAACATATAGCTTGCTATCAGTGAAAATATTAAATTTAAATCGGATAAGAATACATCTTACAGCCAAACAAACATTGAAAACTCTTTTTTATAATATTAGATTACTAGCGACCCGCCCCGGCTTCGCACGGGTGCATGTTTTATACATATCAACCTTCCTCTTGAATCACTCTATTTATTAAAAAAAGCCGCATCAAAATCCGTTGCGTAGTTTTAAAGATCTAAACATACATAGGGATATAGGGACAGAGAAAGCGACTTTGTTTTATACTATGTAGTGATAATAGATAGATGTGATAGATAACATGATCACTAATTAATGGTTTGAGTGAATTTTGGTAATTATAAAGCGTGAACATTTCATATATGTAAATGGTATCGTGTCACCCAGTACTGACTAGGTTGTGGAGATCAGATAGGCACCCAAGTAACACATCAAAGCACTATATCGGCCGACTTCCAGCATTTCTGTATCGTTTTCGCATTTTGAGTTAGTTCTATGATAGCATTACAAACGTTTATACGGCTACTGTAATGCTAATTTGGGCACAAATTATACGGCTTTAGATCATAAATAAGTTCACAAATAGTTGTTTAATTGCATTACAGGCGCATTATATTAGCATTATTGTGACCAAATAAGTTGCGAATCGCATTATAGAAGCATTATTACGGTCAATGAAGTTGCCAATCGCATTACAGAAACATTATACTAGCAATATTATTGATAATGAAGATGCTAATTACATTACAAAAGCATTAGACTAGCATAAGATTGTTCTAAAAGTATGATTGAGGCTATTTAAGTGTTCACAGGTAGAACTTAAATCATCATTGCAAAATCATCTCTAATACCATAGCACAAATGTTATAATACAATTAACGTTGTAATTTCACTACTTTGTTCAGCAATATAATATGGACGAAGATCGTCAAAACTGAGTGACACCATACTTGTATTTGCATTAAAATAAAATTTATAATACTTGCTAAGTTTTTGACTCTTTTGTTATTTCATGCCTATTTTAAACGCAATCTAGTTTACTGTAAATATCTATATAAGTTTCATTGAAAATTTTCACGCGCCTTCGATATTTTGTAGTTTTGATATAAAATGTTACATAAAAATATGAATCAAATAATCAAAACAATTTTTTTATTCCTAGTCTAGAATGAATTTTGCATAATTAACGTAATAGTATTGATTGGGCAGTATTAAATTAAGTTAAATCATTATGATAAAGGCATTGATATATAAAAACCCAAGATGCACAGTCAACGTCTCAAAACCGTCCGCATAAAATGAGCGCAACATTCTAAATAGTGCGCTCATTTCAAATAGTCTCGCGTCACTCGCGTCTAGGTGCACTCGTCAAAAATGCCGAAGTGTTCTCTGACAAATTGTAGAAATATTACGTCAAAAAGGTTATAAAAGGATGGGATATCATATTTTCGGTAAATAAAAGAGTTTATTGATTAGTTTTTGTTGTTTTTATGACTGAATATAGGAAGTAAATATGCGATTTTGATTTATTTTTCTAAAAACTTAATTCAACGATCAAAGTATAATACGGCAAATTTCAATAGCCGCTTTTTCAGTTTAAGAACGATACATTTTAGACTCCTTCTTATTTTAGTCGCATAATAAAAATGACCCTGTTCTTGTTCAATGGAGTCGATTTTTTTTTGTTCTGTTTATTTTTTTAATTAATATTTTTATGTACCTTTGAACTTTTTTTATTTCGTTTTTGACGAATATGTTTAAGTTATAAATAATTTAATAAAGGAGAAAAGGTAGTCAATTTGACGATTTTTTTAAATAATAAAAAAATAAAATAAAAACTTCTTGAAAACTTATTAGCGTAATTTTTATAATGTTTTAGTTTTCCTCGTGATCCTATACGATGTGTAGAATGGAGATCACTTGTTAGTCGACAAAGGCGTGAAGATTTTTTAAGCCGAGTAATTCAAGCGTCGTTTGTTCAGAACATTTTTTGGACGAAGATATGTACCTATGTCACTGCAAAAGGCATAAAACGTCTTCGTAAAACGGCGGTTCCTCGCGTAGTGGTAAGTAACTCGTTAGCCAGAAAAATGAATTTGTCAAATACTCGTAGTATCGTAGTATTCAATTATTTTTTGTTTCGTGCTGTTGATTTTTTTTTTTTAAATACTAAATAAATATATTACGAAAAAAAAAATATAAAGATATTCGTCTCCACTCAATGCCTTGTCCTACCGACCACTGTCAATCGCAAAATTTTATTGTTTTTCGAACACTGCGTTGTAAAAACAACTTTATACAATTTGCGTAAGGTTGAATTTGCAAAAATATATGCGTACAGCATAACTATAACTACGTAGGTATAATTGGTGAGTGTTTGGTGACAGTTTCGAACGTTACTTTTATTCGAGACTGTGCATCTTGGGTTTTTATATATCAATGGATAAAGGTCTATTGCTATTATAAATAGGTTCGAATGATAATATTTTTTGGTTATAAAATATTTTCAAAATGGCGTGAGTCTACAATAACCCGGTGAACCTTTATAAAGGCCAATTAATGCCGTCAGCAATATAAATAGTCACACGTGAACAATCGTTAAGCTAGAGGCCAGAGAGAAGACTTTTGATGAACCACCGTAGTGCCATTGGCTATAAAGTAGTTCTCTAAGGGTTCACCGATATACCAATAGACTTGATGTAGACTGAAATAGTGCCATTGCTTTAAAGTAATTTTGGGGATCCTTGAGTAAAACAATAAAACTCATTTCAGAATTTGTATTACTTGAATAATCACAACTTAATTTTGTTATTAGCATAATTATCATAATCATTACACACGGTTAGGCAACACACCATAAAAAAATGCTATTATTTGTTGATGTATACACATATTATATTTTATGTGCTTTTCCCCAATAATAATAATAAAAACTTTATTTCAGACAGTAAGGTCCATAAATATGTTAGTATTTTGGTGTTAGTAACAATGGTGCTTAAATAAGTAGGTTAGTATTGTTAGTTTTCACATAAAAAATATTTATTTATTTAGACCTATGACTGTCCCCACCCAGTGTCCTTGAAAGGGACAGTCCGGTCTGGCAGCTATCATTTTCAGGATGTTGTTGTTACTACCATGCAAGCGCTGTAGTAAGGAGGCCGCTTTCTTTTGGCCAATATGGCCGACAAATGGTTTTAAGAATACAGTAAAGTGAATGTATATATAGCTTTAGGCATTACAATAACTCACGTGTATTTGATTAAAGAGCTGTTACTCGCACAACAGCACTCAGTTGATCTTTAAAAATGCAAGCATTATATTGATTCACGTTTATGCTGTTCAGCAGTATTAGGCTTTTACTTAGCACTTAAAAGTGCTATAACACAACAAAGGGCACTAAAAACAACCTAAAGCTGTATAACGGATTTACGGTGCATTATAATGGTACAAGTTTATGCTATTAAGCGGCAATAGGCATTATCTTACTGCTTAACAATGCTATTGTAAACCCTAAGGCACTAAAAATAGCTGAAAGCTGTATACTGGATTTACGATGCATTATAATGGTACAGGTTTATGCTATTAAGCGGCAATAGGCATTATCTTACTGCTTAACAATGCTATTGTAAACCCTAAGACACTAAAAACAGCTGAAAGCTGTACAGCTGCATTGTGGTTGGCTTCACTAAAACTAAAGGCTTTACAAAAGCATTTTGATAGGCCATTATCCAACCGTTATACATTGTAAAGCATCATAATGGTTTTGAAATACCAATATAAAGCATCAAGACGTTCGGTGAACTTTTGTAAGAGTTTATACGGACCTTAAGTTTTACATAAGTTTACTATTCGTATTTTAAAATGCTTCCTGTGTTACTTGGGCAGTCGCTTCATCCTTCCTACTAATATTATAAATGCGAAAGTATGTGAGTATGGATGGATGGATGTTTGTTACTCTTTCACGCAAAAACTACCGACCGGATTTGGATGAAATTTGGCACAAAGATAGTTTATAACCTAGATTAACACATAGGATACTTTTTATCCCGATAGTGCGATCCCGTGGGACAATTACGCAAGCATGAGCTAGTGTAAAATATTGGTGTTCAACTGCAAAGGAAGCCGACCCCAACATTGGGATAGGGCTAAGCAGATGACGATAGAGCGTGAACATATTGCAGAATGGGTGAAACATATGCTACAACCTATTTCTACATATGTAAACAAAGAACGATGATCTGGAACATTAAAAGCACATGACGATGAAATTTTGCCGCAGTCTCACCCCCGGATCCTCAAACGCAACTCGATATGATCTCATGCTGACGAAAGTCAGTATCTCTTTATGACCCGAATCTTGCACTGACACCACAAATAACAATTTGAAACATCGCCTTCTTTATCCGATTGCCACAAGCATCTGCCAATCGTTTAAAGATGACAGACAGAGTGATGTTTTAAATACGTTAGCAATTTACGAAATATTTCTGACATGTATCGTTTGAGAATACGGTCGTAAGATGTATGATTAAAGCCAATTATTACCAGATGCACCTTCTGCAACAGTTCCCAGGTAGCGTTGAAATTGAATACAGTTTTGATTATATTTTAGGCCAATTAATTTAATACATATTATACTTCTGTGAGATTTGCATCAGATGGAAGGCATCACATTTTTATCTAGTGTTGGAGCAGATATATCAACTATTGTCCATCAACACACTCAAAATCTCTTTTAAGGTCGGCTTGAGTGTTTTGGCAATGGGACTCGACACCCAGGCAAATATCATGTGATACGTAATCGGTTCAAGGTTCGGTTCACATCATTATTGTGGATCTTACAGATCTTTTATCAATAATTATTAGTTCGCTTACCCAAGCTATTAGTATTAGCGGTCGCGGACAAGCTGTCCTTGTCCTGGTCCCGCTCCAGGCTGTTGGAGCCGCTGAGTACGTTGAGCAGCGACACGGCGCTCCAGGCGAGCGGCATGCGGTACTTGCCGAGCCGCGCGCACGCCGCCGCCGCGCCCGCGCGGACCTTCTCGCGGTTCTGCGGACACATATCAATAGCATAACTCAAACGTACTATTTTTGTTAGTAGGGCGAATGTGTCGTCCCAAGTTAACATGTTTTTTAACACCCTTGCTCGTAAAGCTGATGTAATTCCACCGGTTTTAAATATGTAAAGCGGGTCATAAGAAACGCGTGTGTTACCAAAGCAAATAGTTAAATTATAGTCCATACAAATTCCATAACAGTTTTATTGGCCATTTCAAATATGGAACTGATCGCCGCCGCACGACTCCAGCTAGTGAGCAGCGCGCTGTTGCTATTCAAATTCCGAACTAATCGCCGCGCGGCGCCAGTCAGTAGGCAGCGCTAGCGCGCTGTTAAAATGGCGGGAAAGCAACAGTGTGCATTCACAGATTGAGTTTATTTAAAATAAAAAAAAAACAGGTTTATTCGGTAATTTAATAACTTGGCTGCATGCTCTAGCGTCTTTGCCAACATTTTCACGCAGCCACGGCAGAAAATAATCCTCGCGCCATTTTTCTCAAATTTTCTTTTCTTTGTACTTGTATTGTGAATATCTTTTTTTTCTGTTTCCTCGCAAATGTGTTAAAAAACGTCGTACGATATACGTGCGTATTGGTTATAACATGCTCGGCTCAATTACGCCCTCGCCTTCGGCTCGGGCTGAAATTCCGCCTCGCATGTTATAACCATCTTAACGCACTAATATCGTAATGTACTATTACATAAAATCGATAACGCTAGTAAAATGGGTAATGAATGATTTAAGGCTGGAGTAGACCAAATGCGTGTGCACGGTTGTAATGTATGGAACTCTATGGACGATGTCAGACAGTTGCCCACGCGCTCGCTACGGACATTGGTTTCCTCAAGCTTTTAGAGGTGCAACACACTTGTTTTTCGGATGCAACACAACATACATTTAATTTTGCCGACAGACCAATGTCGTATCAACCAACTAAAACCTCTAAATGCCGTTCTGCAATTACCTTTATTTTTGGAAAAATTCAAGACTGTTTCGTATAACTTCCCTTAGCTATTATTTAAACAGCTAGACAAGTTCTGGGCCTAGTCAATATTGATTATCATAGACATGCAAAAAACAAAACACAAATAAAAACCAACCTTATCGTCCTTAATATACGGCTCAACACACTCATTAACGTCTCCCTGAAGCACTTTCTCCACTCTGACCACTAGAAACATATCTGGCGAAGGGTTTAGCAGGTCGAACACGGCACTCCGGCTGAGGGTTGTGAGGTCCGCGTGAGGGACGTGAGAGGACAACATCTGGCGGGTGCACTCCGAGTTCAGGTTGAAATAGAAGTTCTCTGACACTTTCTTCCTTTCTTTAGCGTCGTAGACGGCCATTGACGCGAAGAGTGGTTCCACGTCTAGTTCTAGCCTGAAATTGAGATACGCTAGCAGATTAGTTCAGTTTGCACAGACAGATAATAAGTCCTGCTGACCGAATGACAGCTTCACAGATGTCGGTCAATTTCAGAGAGATACATAGGAAAACACACGATTTTTCACATGGGGGTAGGCACAGAACGCCACCTGCGACCATCCATACATACTCCTTTCTTTCCGCCTCAGCGCCAACCCACCTAGCCTTTTCCCAACTATTTTGGGGTCGGCTTCCAGTCTAACCGGATGCAGCTGAATACCAGTATTTTACATGGAGCGACTGCCTATCTGACCTCCAAACCCAGTTAGTTCTGGGTAATACGATACCCTTTGGTAAGACTGGTTGTCAACTTTCGGGACACTGACTACCTGTAACGACTGTCAAAGATCTACAAATGACAGCCAGGACCAACGGTTTTCCGAGGCACGGAGGAAGCTCGGTTTGTAATGGGTGGTCACCCATCCACGGACTAACCTAGGCAAGCGCAGCTTAACCTAAAGATTTAGCCACGAGCTCCTCAGCAAGATATTACAGTGCAAAAGTTTGTGCGCAAGCACAGTTAATAACAACTTAATTATTATTAGGTTAACAGCCCTGAATGAAACCGCTTGGATGCAAGCCTTCTCTCTGGAACAGTGAGTTGTTGAAAATATAGCCCGTAATCTAACAAGCGTCCAATGAGGGTTTGTGTTTCGCAAATTATTTTGCAGTATAAGTAATCGATAATGTTTTTTGCGGATTACTAGACACCGCCAAATCGAGTTTCAAAATGCCAGGCATTTGAACGACGGATCGATTTAAGATTCAAAGTTTAGTCTTTAGGAGTAAAATGAATAAAGTACTCACTTCAACTGATGGCAGACCACCATGATCCTGTGTCCCATGATCTCGCACGGCATCTCTGCAGCTAACCTTCGTTCCACCGCCTCTTCTTCATCAAGATATGGTGTGTATAGCCCCAGGAGATCAGCTTGACGGTTCTCTAACCTGTAGGTGAAAGAGACGACAAGATGATAGAAAGAAATGAATAAAAGAAAGATGATTTATTTATGACTTCCAACAAAAGAAACAATACACGAAACATTACATAGATATAAGTTTTTAAGTTAGTTAGTTTTGTTTTTTTTTTAAGTTTTTAGTTTTTTTTTGAGTTTTGATTTGTCTGCTCATAAACACCCACCCGCAATAACTTCAGTTTATCCGTGATCATGGTGCTTGCAACAGCGCCGAAATATCGGGAACTCGAAACAAACAGTGGACATGGTAAATATCCCGTTTCTAGTGTTAATTATAACATTACATAGATAACGGACCGTAAATGGTATTCTGTTTTCCTTTACTTATAGGCGTCTATAGCATGCATGATGAATCTAGTCAAAGAGCAATAATATCGAGAAAACACTACGGTTAAATATCCTTGGACCTTGGTTCTTTTTCATTTTTCGGTTAAAATTACGCAAGACACTTGAACTACGAAAATCACCCTTATATTCAAGAAAAAAAGACGCATAGTACGTCAATTTGGACATGCGGTTGACTGTGCGTAAAACTAATGCTTTGAACGATTTTGCATATTATGTTAATAAAACTGAGTCGCACAAATACTATTAAAGAGAGTTGTTAAACATAAAAAAAATCTACACTGTTTCAATTGAAAATTCTCACAACATAACTAACTTACCTCCTAGACTCATTAACAGCGTCTAGCTGTTCCGGTGGTTTCCTCTCAAAGAGGTCAGGCAGCAGTGGATCTGAGGACGAGCTCCGAAGGTCCAGGCTGGCCCATGAGCCGCGCGGAGTGAGGGTCTCGTTGCAAGAGGATGATGAAGACATGGAGGCCACTGACTGGCGGCCGCTTGAAGGTTGAGATTCAGACTGGGGAAGATAATTAGAAGATGCTTAATATCTACCCTTTTAGTTCGGTTATACCTGCACGGACAGATTACGGACTGGATGTGGACACCGGACACCGATAGATGCTTCAGTAAAATATCTGTTAGAGCCGGTTTCCGCAGCTGCGTCTAACAACAAGCGTCTAACAACAATTGGAATTGAATGGAATAACAAAAATCTTGTAAATAAGAAGAAAAAAACAAATAATGCAGTTAATTAGTGACTTCCACCAGTAAGAAGCTCATCAGCTTGATCAAGCGAAGCCTCGATGACGATGGCTAGTGCAGGCTAATCTTGTCTAACATTCAGTCAGTCTAAAGCAAAATAAGGTAGGTATAAGGGGCCATGTTTGTTGGCCTGTGGCAAGTCCTACAGATGATGCTATTTGTCTCTCTGTCATTTCAGTCATTCACCTGCACTAGAACATAGACCAATCAGGTCATCCTTTATCATCTTTGCATCCTCTCTTACCTGGTGCTCCTCAGTGCTGGCGCTGTGTTCGCCGTCCATCTTGAACTGGTTGCGCGGCCATACATGGAGCAGCTTGCGAACGCATCTGGAGCCCTAACGAGTCTGACTGAACTATACCTGGTGCTCCTCTGTGTTGGCGCTGGGCTCGGCGTCCACTTCATACTGATGTCGAGGTCCTGCATGCAGGCGCTCCAGGCGCTCCCCTAACCGCTCCCGCCCGCACATGGAGCCTGAGTGAGCCCTGTACTTGTACTCCACAACTGTGTAGTCCGTTGTGTAGCAGCGGATGCAGTCGCGGACGAACATTGGGGCCTGTGTGCTGGGAAAAGACAGATAAAAAGATTTTATTTTGTTCTTGTTGGTATTATTATTACAAAGTATGCTGAATACAGTAAGAGTGACACTGCAGGTAAAGTTTTTTGATTCAGATAAAGGGGAATTCAATGGTTTAAGGACAATTTATTAATGTAACCGAGGGTCCTGCACTTTTACGAACATTCGTAATGTAGTCTCTACCAAGTAGCAATGTGTCATTACGTTTTTGCTCGACTTTGATTGTGGCTTTTAAATACGAACATTTGCCATCTGATAGCTATTATAACACATACTACACTGTCTATGTCATCATTCTACTCCCCTTACCCAATTTTTTTGTGGTCGGCGCATGTCTTCTTCCATACTTCTCTATTACCCGTCATCTCATCAGACACTTTCTTGTTCAAATCCATATCATCGTTCACACAGTCCATTCATCGTTTCTTTGGTCTTCCTCTACTCTTATCCATTTTCATACAAAAACTTTCTCCGCATCACATGCCCATACCAAGCCAATACACTGTCTATGTGGCATTCAGTATTTAGATAGACACTGGAGATAGGTCACCCTATGACTTGACATCCATCACCAAAAGTAGGGATCTAATTGTAAGACTAAGAATTCCTCATACTCACAGGTCCTCATCAGGCAACACATGTGTGATGGTCCTAATGCGACGGGGTACGTTGCACAATTCCATGTCCACCGCTGGGTAAGCGAGGGGGTCCCGCTCGCCCATCAGGCGGTCGCAGACCTCCTCGTAGTCCGGTGGTTCGATCATATCGCAAAGTGATATCTAAGAAGGTACAGTAAATGGTGATTTAAGACTTTATTTCTATGGTCAACCTTGTAATTGATTTATCACCGTTCTTCTTCACTGTGTCGTTTATTATTTTATTTTGTTAGATGAGTTTTATCACTCTAAGAGTGAATGTTAAAAAAGAACAAAAAGGCAATCATTTTTAAAGCGTTTCGCTTTTTCATCATTGTTACTCAGCAGTAACAATGATGAAAAAGTATATGCTACCGAAAAGTTTTATGTCAATCTTGTGGAAGTCATGCGAAACGCTTTTAAAATGATTGCCATCCATCACCAAAAGTAGGGAAAACTTCTCTAAGGTTGTAACTGTCTAACTAACACCAGCCTGTAAACAAATTGACCCAGTCAGGACTTTCTATCGCTGATAGATAGAAAGTCTTTCTATCGCTGATAGATAGAAAGTCCTGACTGGGTCAATTTGTTTACAGGCTGGTGTTAGTTAGACAGTTACAACCTTAGAGAAGTTTTACTTGGTATTTATTATATTTTTTCACAAGTGGTAAAGCAATTTACAAAGTTGTATATACTATACAATATGTTAAAAATACCCTGTCCGATCCGAAAGGCGCATACATACATAACAGTACCAAATAAAATATTCATAAAAGTAAACATATTAAATAATTTTAATATGCATGATTTTTGTGCTCTTATTACCACCATTTCCCTAAAATCAAATAAACTTTTACAACGTGACAACACCATTTTCAATCATCGTTGATCAATCATCAATTGTTTGTTTATTATGTTACTACCTGAGAAGCAACCGGAGTGTCAACACCCATGCCTCTGTGTTGTCATGTAACCTTCCTCATTTTCGTATTCATTTTATTTAATTTTTATCGGGGTATTTTTTTAACTTGTAGCCAAAATAAATAGAATCTAATCTCAATACCTAATAACACACTCACGGATCGGACAGGGTTTTTTAACATATTGTATATTCAGTTAGCAAGAAGACACAATGGCAATGATGTGGCAATAAATAAATAATATTTATAATAACTTACAGTTTAAATATATACAAAATATAATGAGGAAGTATTTGAAACTAATTCTCACACCTCCTTCACATGATTTCAGATCATTATAATTTCTGTATTATATTTAAGTTCAATACTAATTTATTTTACGTATAAATAAAAATTCTCCAAACTATGAACTGTGTAGAGTGCAGAAGAACTAATTGGTTATTGTACAGACAGATACGAAATAAAAGTGACTTTGTGTGTTGTGACTTGACGTAATTTGTGACAAAAAAATAGATTAACCACATTGAGTAAACCTGTAATGATACATGTAACAAAGATAAATAAATAATGATATGCTTTCTAATATAATTGAAACTGCTGAAAGTAACATTTTGTACATACAAATTGTTACTTGGTTTTTGACTCATTAATATCCTTCTTGTAACTTCGATAAATGTTTCTTGTTATACCTAATATAGATATTATAATCTATATTATAACAAGAAACATTTGTCGAAGTTTTAGTATCAACGTTGAGGTATAGTTGTATACAGAGAAAGTGAACTAGATAATGGATATAATTTATATAATGTTCCAGCAGACTGACCCAACAAATATGGGAAATATTCCAGTAAAGTAACTATCACAAAACACTTGTTTTATACAGCATAAAATATAATATTGGCACATTTTGTCCTAGTTAAAACCTAGATAATGAAACCACATGAGTTTAGACAATTGTTCAAGTATTAGCTCATAGATTTACATATTAGTATGAAGTAACTGTATCCTCGACGTACCAGCAATCAATTAGTAAACAATCCAAAGCACACACTACTAATAAGGATAGGGAAAGGTTGATTCACATAGATTAAAATGTTTTGATTCTACGAATACTATATTAGTGGGATAACTTACAGAAGACGAGCAACCAGATAGAGTCCCGACCTTCGACTGGTTAGAATACACCTTACGAGCCTCCCCAGCATTCCTATAAATAGGGAAAAATCAATTTTTGCCGTATTTATAAACCATAAAGAGCGTTCATGCATCGCCAAACAGGGACAGCGCTACAAGGGCAGGAGAACCATTTACCCGGAAGATTGCTGGTATTTACGTCCAAGAGTCATCTAAAATAACTTCAATAAACTTCTTACTCAGAATAAAGGGTTATTTATTGATTATTTCACATAAGATTCCGTTAAAAAACAAACATCCACGAATTTCTTGTTTACAGATTTGACATTTCGATTGACATGACATCTTGTTCCGGAGTTGCCATGTTATTATTTGTGAAGGACTACCAAGCACGGTCCAGTTTTGTGAAATCTATTTTTAACCTTTATAAAATGGTCAATAAAATTCTTTCTGCTAATAAGTGTTATTTTCCGTATAATTCTCATTATCAAATAACTGGTCTTTATAAATATGTGGTAGTACGCCATGTTGAACTGGGATGATTTAATGAGCTTGAACTTGAAAAGTAATTTGAGTAGCGAGGTCACGCTCAAGTCTTATAACTGTGTCTAGACAATGTCAAGCGCTAATAACCTTCTAAGAATAAGTTAAATTAAATGCTTCAATACTACAAGATCAGGATTTCTGAGAAAATTTTGAATTCAAGTCTGATATTTATTTTATTTGCTTATATTAGCACTTCTTTTTCGTCGTGATGATGAGTCCCATAATTATCTAATTGAATTAGCTTCGACCAGAACTCTGCCGCGTTGATGAAGTTCGGTATTGGTTTTGGACAGGTCCCCTAAAGTATAAGTTGAGTTGCGCAAAGTATAAAACTGGAGATGGGCCATGGTTTGAGATGTGGCTACGCAGTCGCAACATCTACATACATTACTGAAAAAAAAATGGGAACAAATTAAGGCCAAGTTCCAGAGAAAGTCAAAATACAAAGTCAAAGAGTACAAAGTCTCATCTGAATAATATGAGTTGGATGGTATTACCAGACTGGCCTACCACTTCTGACAGTTGCCTATTGCTTTGCCACACAGAAACTGTGATTCCCAATTAAAATAAAACTCGATAATTAAAAATAAGCAGCTTGCAATATTCACTTTGTTTCATAAAAATGTGTTACATCCGGCTGTAAATGTTTTTAAACACTGAAATGAAAAAAAAAACATTTTCAACTAACAACCCACGCAAACATCTCGTGTTATAAAACCACGGAGAGACAAACTGCGCATATGAATAATCCGTTTGTTCTATTCGCGCACGTTTCGTAATCTAATTGGATTGGCGGTCGCGTGGCGCGGGCTTCACCGGCACGGGACCTCGCGCGAGCACAGATTAAAAACGAACTTGAAAAAAAGCACTAGGTCAGTGGCTTCCAACCTTTTTTGATAGACGACCACTTTAATTTATTATGGGTTTAATTAAATCATAACTTTTAACAAAGTGCATAAACAAGAATACTATTGTAAGATAAAATATAACATTTAAATGGAAGATAGAATTCGGCTTGAATGTGATTGATGAGTGCAGAACAGAAACAGGGAAACAGATGGATAAGGGACGCACAGAACAGAGAAGAATGGCAGAAGAAAGGAGAGGCCTATACCCAGCAGTCTGTGATTCCGCGCTGAAATGATGATGATGAATGATAAGTATAGACCAACAGCCAGATGGGTGGATCGCGGTAAGACTTGGTTTAGACTCGTGCAGTCCAGTGAAGAATTGCACAAAAGGGGTGAGGCCTATACTCAGCAGATAGACGAAATAAATTATGAAACATATTTTAGCCCTTGAGGTGACTGGAGGTTCGCAGACCAATGGTTGGGAATCAATGCTCTAGGCTCTGACATTGTTTCAGTGAGTCATGTTTTGCTGTCGGATAATTAAAATTGAGCAGGAATTTTCCGAGGGCTATCTGTGGTCAGGAACTTTTTGTTTTTGCGTTTGTTTTTCAGGCTAATTGTAGGTTTATTTTTATTTGTTTAGTTTCCTGGTCGTTGGGCTAGGGGTCGCAGTCATGAATATTAACGATGGCATTTTATGTTAGATCCAGGGTCGAGAAAAATTTTGTCCATTAAGAACAAAATTAGGAAATTACGATGTAAGAGGTATATTGTGTTGTATTGTGTCTGCCACTCCACATCCTAAGCACGTATTTACCTACGTACGTACTAGTTAGGGTTAATTAAACCTAGAACCCCATCACTCAAGCTATAGGTTACTAATACATAACTAGGCCAATGCGACGAACGATATACCTGCATTTGTACCACGAAATCATTAGGTACTAAGGCGATTATCACACTGTGTCAACGCACCTACGCGCGTACTTGCGGCCCTTGCGGGAGTGCAGATCTGCATCATCGTGCGGGTTTTTTACGCACTCACGCGCATATTTGCGTTTTGTGGATTCACGGCGGCTGTGACTCATTTAATTCAAAGCCGTTCACTGTGGTGATAGTGCACTGTGCAGTGCAGAGCGTCCCGTCTGTTTTGATATTAAAAATGGCTATTAGTGTGGAACTCATTCAAGCGCATCCAAAATCACGCACGGCACTGCGAGTCTTGGTGTGCCATAACTTGCGTCTCGCCCCGCACCCACGCGCGTGTGCGCATGTTTCTCCGCTTGTAAGTGCGTGATCTGCATGAACGCGCGTGGATCGTGGATGCATTTTCTGTGTGTTGGACTGTGCGTGTTTTCTACACAAACGGAGATACTTAAGGCGATTTTCACACTGCCCCGCATCATGCTGCATATTGCGTGTCGACGCACCTACGCGCGTTCCTGCGGGAGTGCTGATCTGCATCATCGTGCGGGTTTTTTGCGCACTCACGCGCGTAGGTGCGTTTTGTAGATTCACGCACGGCGGCTCTCATTAAGCAACGTTAGAACACGCATTCACGCGCTACGCTGCATGGTGCGTGGCAGTATGTTAATCGTCAAGTTAAATATTGCTAAATATATAAACAAATTGTTTAATGGAAGTGCGGTAAGCCTAACCTATCATGTTACGTTAGTCTAGTGCAGTGATGTCTAGTTTGGTGGTCGCAAGTTCTACTACTAAGCATGTAGTAGGTGGTACCATGAGTTTTTCCATCAGGAATTTTTCAGTTGCTGGATCTGCAGCTCTGAGTTGGGTTGATGATAATCGGCTCGCCCCCTATTCATCATCATCATCCACATTTGCAGCCTTGATCCACCCACTGCTAAGTAGGTAAGTATAGGACTCACATCTTTTGTGAAATTATTTCCTGGGTGGTCTATTACATGGTACTTAAACTGGCGAACCTAATTGCCTATGCCCATGTATAGGCAATTAGGTACCTCCTGCCTAATCCTTCAGAGGTTACAGGCGTGATGTTATTTAATGTTGAGCTCGAATCTTCAAACAATAACTTTTCAATATCGGTCGATGTCGATACCCAAATAAGTCGAAAGAAGTCTTTAATTTAGTTTCAATGTACTTATCTCCTTATTTTCAGAGACGAAACTTCGCAGCGGCTGAAATATTCCGAAGAGTAGGAACATCTTTTGACGACATTTTGATAAAACTTATTAAAGTTTAATTGTGTTGTCTTAATTCTTCTTAGAGATGATGATACTATTTTCAGGGGTATCGGATAACTCCGTAACTGGGTTTTAGAGGTGAGATATAGGCAGTCGCTTAATGTAGTGTACTGGTTATTCAGCTGCATCCGGTTAGATTGGAAGCCGACCTCAACTTAAATAAGTAGTTTGGGAAAAGGCTAGGCAAATGAGGATGGTGAGAGTTTATTTAGGAATTGGTAGCTTTAGCTATTCAATTATTAATTGCATATTGTTATAATATGTGGTGTGTGTAAGGTTATAGGTACATTTTATTTTATTTCATTTATTATGGGACAATAAATAGCTACAATATGTTCACAAATAACAATAATATACATAATATGTAGTATTAACAATATTGCAGGCATTGCAGCCCACTGCATTATCCTCATGTTAACAAAATTAAGATAAGGTAAAAGGCGCCACTAGATTAGCATTTACATATTTACTTATAATAAGACTATAAATGATACGACCACTTTCGCACACGACTTTGTAGTATGCGTGTATTCAGCCACGACGGGCGAGTACGAAGTGATACAGGAAAACGAATGAAGACATAGATAATATTTACACACGTTCGGATACATACGTAACACATATCACGTGTGTTTTACAAGATGAAACAATTTTATACAACAAACGATTATCAGTACCCTGAAACTAATTTTTCCTCGGTAATTAAAAAATTGCTGTTTTCTACAAAAGTGCTATACCTACAAGGTCAAAATGTATGAAATAGTGGATTTAAAATAAAAATACCGATGAAAAAGTGCTGTTTGGTTCAGAATGATGTACTGACTGGTGACCGTTTGTGCGTCGGTGTCCCTTCCACCCTGTATGTATATTGGGATCCCTTCTTTTCGCATAATGTTCTTTGTCCTAATATACTTCGGCATAAAGATTTTGGCACAATTTTTTTTGGTATAATAATACTTCGGCATAATTTTTTTAGGCATACATTTTATGTTGGCATAATCATTTTAAAAACTAATTTGTTTTGGCATAAATTTGATTCGCATAACGTTAGTAGGCCTAATGACTATTAGCATAATAATATTTTAGGCATACAAAATATTGTTGGTTAAAAATTTAATATGCTGTGCAACAAAAGTTAGTGACAGAACCGAATTGCTGCAAAACCGACTCCACGTAGTCTTGTTTGTCCTACCCCTAGAGTGTAATTTAAAATCGCGTAGGCGCGTGGGGCCGCCGGAGGCCCGCAGCGCCGGAGCCGTGACAAAAACCCTGCCTGCTGCATGTTGCATGCTCGCTTGAATGCTGCATGCTGCATGCTGCATGCTTGCTTGTTTGCTGCATGCTTGTTTGCTGCATGCTTGCTTGCATGCTTGCTTGCATGCTTGCTTGCATGCTTGCTTGCATGCTGTATGCTTGCTTGCATGCTGTATGCTTGCTTGCTTCATGCTTCCTACAGCGAAAAAAAAACCCACAAAATTGTTCAATACGGTATATTTTATTAATATGTTATTTATTACCTGATTCAGGAGATATGGCTTTTTTCCAATCGTCGAAATAAATTGGATCGCCCTAGCTTTTTTGCCCGAAGAGGATAATTATCTTCTTCGGGCAAAAAAGCTAGGGCGTATAAACAAGTTATGCTTTAGAACTTTATGCTTAATAAATTTATGCTTTAGAATATTATGCTTCATCATTATTATGGTTAGAGAAATTATGCTTAAAAAATTATGCGTAAGCTGTTATGCGTAATTATATTATGCGAAAATATAATTATGCCAAACAAAATTATGCTAAGTTATATTAGGTCTTAACATTTTATGCAAATGGATAGGGTAAAACCAGGATAGATGCCCCACTTTTTGAAAAAGCCTCCTAATTTTCAAACTGTGCGTTTTTCATGAAAAATTTCCGTGAATATAATTAGTTTGATCTTTGTACTAGCAATACGACTCGTTTTTGTTGATCTAACATTATTTGATTCGGCATAAATTGAGTTTTGGCAAACCCTTTTTTTTGAGGATAGATGCCTACCTATATGGATAGATGCCTCACTATGAAAATGCTAAGGAGGATAGATGCCTGTGATGTTGGGTAGACGCCCTATAGATTAAAATAAGTACAATACATAGTTTTGATATGTTTTATTTGTAATCTTTAGGTAATAGTATTAACGGTACTCTTAAAAATTATTAATTAAACTTAAACATTTGTTTAACAAAAAATAACTTCTGTGCATAATCGTAACTAATTGAACATAGGTATGGCAGGCAAGATACCAATTTTTAAAATTTTCAAATATCAACCACAATTAAATGTTATCCTTATTTTAGGTTGAATTGGAAAGTGCTTTCAGTTTGCCACATCTTGAGCAATAATTTCTAAAAAGTGTACATACTTCGTGCAGCCACTTCTGGCATGATATGCACCGAATCCAATCAGATTTTGACTTCGTATTTTGATAGTTATCAAAGCAATGAATCAAGCCCTTTCAGTCGATATTTCGCAGTTGATTCGATCGACTGAGGGGCAATGGATGGCGCACCGTCCGCGGCACCGTGCTGCGGCACGACGTCGTGCCGTGTTACGGCGGCGGCGCCGCAACGTCACACGGCGGCCGGCGCCGCGCCGTGGACATGGGGCCGCGGCCTAAGGGCACCTATACTGCAAAAAATCGGGGCGACTATCCTTTTTGCTATGGATAGATGCCCTTTTATTTTTTGACGTATATAAATACAAAAGTGCAATTATTATTATGTAGTTATAAAGTTAACTAACCAATGTATGGATATAATTAAAATAGAACAGAATTTATTACTATATAAAAAGATATGTAACAGTAAATTCTTACGTTTGAAACTTTGAAGCGTTCGTCCTGTTCGTCGCGGAGATGATCGCATGCACCAGCTAAACACGTCAATCCCGTGCGATGGTCTGCAGGGCACATAGGTGTGGGGCACACGCGCTCTATTTTTAGACTATTAAATCTGTGTTGCGATTTTGGGAAGTTAGGTTTTTAGAAAATAGGGCCCTAATCACCTATCCAACTGCGGCATCTATCCGGGTTTTACCCTAGTGAATCATGTATATGAGAGCCTATATTTCGTACATCAAAAGCTGTCATATATGTAGTACCTACACTCATCACACTTTCACATAACAATCAAACGTAGTGGAGAAACAGGCAAAGCAGAAGCAGCTTGTTTTACAATCACCACTACTCGAATTTCTCAATTTCATTTTAGGTTATCCTTTTATTTTTTTCTCTTCCTGTCTAACCTTTTCAGAAACATCATAGACAATACTTACGTCATATTGTTCGTTATAGATTTAATTCAATTCTTTGGGTGTCTGTCTATTACCTAGCTTTTCGCGCCATAACAGCTGAACTAGTGCGTCTAACGGGTAGAACATGACTTGGGATAGGATAAATTATTTTCAATACAGTCACTTCCTCGAAAACTGGCTCTTAACGCTCTATGATAAGCAACATGCATTTCACACACGTGGATTTGTTTCATTTATTACGTGTGCGGAAATAAAAATTTCCACAGATAACTATTCTTAAACTAAGTTCAAATTGGTTCATTTCAGATTTCAGTCGGTGGAGATTGTTTTTTTTTCTTAATATCGGCAAAGAAATCTTTACGGCGCACTGTAAATATTTTTTGAATATTTAAATTGTGTTTATAAATAAAACATCACAAATAAACATGATTATTTAAAAAAAAATACTTTTATGAAATAAATAACATTTCAAGCTGTTTAGTGGCTTCATAACCTTGCTTCTTCTTTAACCTGGGGAAAGTAAAAAAAAACGCAAATTAAATCATAGTTTCCTACTTGTCAAAAACGTCGTTTGATACACGGTACATTTGTTACTGCAGTTCTCGGCTTCATAACAACCTCGCTTGCGGCTCGGGTGTGTATTCCGCCTCGAATGCAATAACAAAGTTTCCCCACTTATATCAAAATGTACTATTATCATTTTTATCCCGGTGTACGTTCCTGTGGGACAATATCCAACATCACGCGGGTGAAACCGAGGGCAAAAGCTAGCCAAAAGTTTACGGTTATGATATATAGCAATTATTCCTATATTTCTGTGATAACGTGTTTTATATTAAAATATAATATTCTTAACGTGCTTCTAAATTGATTGGTCTCCATCTTCCTCTATTGTATATTACGCCATCTGCAGAATAGCAAGCGGCAATTTATTTTACTTTGTTATCAAATTTTCAGCCCGGAGTCTGGATCTATGCCAGAGGAACTCGTGGCTAAATAAGAACAGCCGCTCGGGTCGATCTTTAGGTTAAGCCGTGCTTACCTAGGTTGGTCCGTGGATGGGTAACCACCCATTACATACCGAGTTTCCTCCGTGCCTCGGAAAGCACGTTAAGCCGTTGGTCCCGGCTGTCATTTGTACATCTTTAGCAGTCGTTACAGGTAGTCAGTGTCCCGAAAGTCTGACAACCAGTCTTACCAAGGGGTATCGTATTACCTAGCACTAACTGGGTTGTGGAGGTCAGATAGGCAGTCGCTCCATGTAAAATACTGGTATTCAGCTGCATCCGGTTAGACTGGAAGCCGACCCCAACGTAGTTGGGAAAAGGCTAGGCAGATGATGATGAAGAGTCTGGATCTATGCCCGGTTGATGGAAATAGGTTCGCCCCCTATTGTATTATAGTATTTATTTAAAACACAACTGGCGAAATATGGGCGTGCTATGGGTACACCCCTGCCTAGCCCTTAGGACATTAGAGCGACTTGAAAAACGAGTTTTGGGCATTTAGAAGTTTAACTTGACGACCTAATTATTATAACGTATTTTAAATCTCATTTATTTATATTTGGAACTTGTTTATTATCTATTAAGAGAAAGTTAATGTTTATAATGAACATAACTTTTCAGACGAGAGACTTCACGCCCACGGCTTTCAATATTGTAAATGTTGAATAGATCCTATTATAAAACAATTACATAGCAAAACCATTTAGTTCTTCAAACTTAAACACAAAGTCGCATAATTGAAGTACAAAAACTAGTTGGAAAGTAAAGTTACAGTGATGCCTAATGCGCAAGTTGTGCCTAACTGAATTAAAATCTACGTTTCTCTCCTGCCCCGCCCAAGAACGCAACGCAAGGCTGCCGGCCGCCCTTAGTTTGCACCGCGCTTTCAGCGAGTACGCTCGTGTCTCCGCCAATAAATAATAACGTATAGAAAAATATTGTTTTCACTCACAAAACTACTGCTTAAATTAAACTATGACACGTATGATATATAGTATATAACTACAGAATTTTTCAGTGTTATCACTTTTTTGTTGTGTTTTGAATTTAGAATTATATTTTGTAATCAAAGTTGCATTGCTTGACGATGCTAAATTAAAACATTTATTTATTTTGGTTGCTGGACTGTACCGCAAATTAAAAAAGTATTTAGAAAAGAGTTCGCATTATAAAAAAAGCATACCAACGTTTAAAAATAAAATTACTAAAACGTCAGAATTTGTTGAGATTTTTTTGCTAACGAATAAAATATTCACAGTATTTTTAGCTAGAATTATAAATAAAAGTAGTAATTAAGTGTTTAAAAAGAATTAATAAAGTCAAGAACAGTGCAACAGGTGACCGAAACAAATAAACTCGACATGATTTTATACGACGTAAGTATTAACAACAATTTTATTAGATTAGCGTCTAGCATGATTCCTGATTATATTTCTTAAAATTGAATGAATAAGTAACTATTGTTTTCCGAGATTGTACATACCAAAATATATTATTATTAATATTTTAGCTTTTCCACATTCTCGTTTCTTGATAGTCTAGAAACTATTCTCGCGCCTTTATTACTTTATTCAATAATCATTTAATTGCTTAAAATAAAGGTGTTACCAGGTTATTTATTTAGTTTTAAGTACTTACTTAAACAAGGCGTAGCGACACGACGCTAAAACGGTTACCACGTATTCGGTACACCATTCTGAAACTTATTAGAAGTTTTTTTTATGAGGGGGCTCATACAAATTTTTCGTCGGTTGAGAAAACAGCTGTTCCATACATTTTGACCGGGTAGGTATTGCAGTTTTGTAAGATTTTTTGTGGTAACCGTTTAGCGTCGGTGTCCCTTGCACCCTGTATTTTGTGGCACAAAACAGGAAAGATCGGTAGGTACCCATTTACTTGTTACTAAATTTTCTCTCAGAAGCTATTTTAAACCCTATAAATTTAGAACTGCTCCCTAAACCAGAAGAAGACCGAAAGACCACAACGTCTGGTCAAATTATGTAGCTGTGCTTCCCGCGTCCAGTGGATTCCCGCAATCGTCACCAGGTCGTTACTCCACCTCGTTTGGGGGCTTCCTATCTATTTACTCCTATCTGCTTCTATCGCCTTCATAGCTACGCATAATAATCAGTCTATTACGGTCTTTCTTTTGAAATGAATATTTCTCCGGTGGATAGAGTGGGTCATAGTTCACCACACGGGCCCTGTTTTTAATTTCCTTCTGCATTTTTTTTTGTTTATGAATTAAAACTTTAAATTCGGTGGATTTATATTGTGACGTAATAGTGTGATGCATCCATTAAACGCAGATTTGGTCGGTTAATTTGTTCATTGTTGTCGATGAAATGCATATTTTTCAAGTTCTTTTTGGAAAATTTCTTATTTTCTTCAATTATTTCTATAGTACCGAATTTTAAGCCTAAGATTTCTTTTGTCATTCACTGATACTTTTTCATAGATCAACATGTTTAAGAAAACCAAGTTCGTGAGTGTAGTCACTAAAAATTCATTCGCATCCCAGCAAGTATAATTATATTTGTATTGGGGTCGCTTTCAATGCTTTCAGTCTAATCAGATACAGCTGAATATTTTAGCATGTAACACAGATCGACCGCGGTTTGACCTATCCAAATCACCTTCAAGCGATAGGATGGAAGTCGGCGTATTTTCTATATATCTTATCCTTGGTAGCCGTTGATAACTACATTCTCTGCTTCTTCTTTCTTTATCGTGTGGTTAGTGCCTAGTCTGCCTAGCCTAGTGTCAGAGTTTTATGCCGCCCATGGACCTCTGATTTGGCTTTACATGCCGTCGAGAAATCTCTCTCAGGCATGCTGGTTTCCTGCTTCAATTGGTTCATGGTTGTTAGATCTAGTCATTTCTTTCTACTTAGATCTAACAAACAATTCTTCTTCATATTTTCGTTTCGATTGACAACTTCTCGAATTCTGTTCGACCAATAAGGTGCGTACATAAAACTTGAAAGTGTCTCTTCGGGCAGTATTAAAAATATCGTATGCGAACTCCCGGCACACCCTGGACAGCTAGCACTCGTTAGCGCATTAATCCTTTCACCATGATGACTCAAACTCGACACAAGCAATTGTAATTTAATTACGGAAATCATAAAGAATTTTTGGAGTATTTTTACTTCGAGTTTAATTCCGAAAAGTTGTTAATCAACAATACTAGTTTTAGTTACCTACCTGCATTCTCTATCCAAAAAGTTTGTTCACATGTAGGCCTCGTTTTTTCAAAGCGAGAGAGGACGTGAACTATTATGCCTAAGTCTCCAGAAATGAGACTGCATTGGGTGGTGTGAATTTGAATGTAGTGCTGAATTGAATTAAGATTTTCACAGAATCCTGTCAGACAGACTGGAGGTCTAAGACAACATATTTCATCAGTAGTAGAAACTCCCCAGACAACACAAAATTGAAAGTTATTGAGTAGCTCTAAAATGACTCGAATTTAACTGTGGTGTTGTTCGACATACCATCCAACACTTAGTATCATGAGACGGTGTCAACCTCGTAGCCAAATTCTGGGCCGGCCCAGAAAAATACCACATCGATGTTGTTACACATCATCTCTTTTTTTAACAAAAGGTCAAGCAAATCTTGATGAAATAAGACATCGTCATCATTCTCTTGCCCTTATCCTAGTTTCATACTTCTCTACTCCTCGTCATCTCGTCAGAGACCTCCTTTCTTGCCATGTTACCCTTCATACAGTCCATCCATCGTTTCTTTGGTCTTCCTCTACTCTTATAGCGTCTCACGACGTTTTCATGATATAATAAAACAAGCGAAAAATAGAATACTAATTTACGTTTTCAGGATAATCCTCAATTCGTAATGATATAGCTTAGGCAACAATTCACAGCTGAGACTTCGTTAAGTAATAAATATAGCCTTCGGTAATTTGTTCAATTTACATTTTGGTACAGATTTAGTGCGCAGCTGTGTTCTTCACCCCCGTTTATTGCGTCTTAACGGGTCTATTTTGTTTTTGAGATTGTGAGGTCCTACGTTGGTGAGATCTATAGAATGATTTAAAAAGAATTACCAGGAGACTGAAGATCTTCTCAAAACAATACAATAGATGTACCTATTTGAAAAACGGACACATACATACACTCACACTTACACTCTCATTCATGCACACGCACAAATGTTTAACATAAGTAAATAAGTAGCTTTTACTTTATTTTTAAATTATATTATTACCATATATTTTTACTATTAGCCTAGTTGACTTTGTACGTTCGATTTTTTTTTATATCACCTATTTTGGGAGGCGCTGGTGTCTGTGATACAATGATTTTTAATCAGTAATACAGGCACCAACGATTCACTTTTGTCTGAAATGCTCATTTTTATTTGAAAATTGTTCTTTTTTAAGCTTTTATGTGCTTTACTGAAAAAAAAAAATATATATTTATTTATTTTGTTGAGAGCGTCAGGGTGCACACAGAAGCTATTCTATGATATCGGGTTAAGTGGTTAAAGAAAGTTGGCTAGATCTTGAAGAAACCTAATTATTGGGTGTTAAAATACCCTTAACGAAGCCGACAAGTACTTGTTTTCCCCATCATTGCAATAATTTTTTTGTTCTAAACCGTACCTGGGAACCTTCTGGTATAATTACAGAGATATTGGGGATCTCTAACTTTTTCACAAGTTTTTTTAAAAGTACAAGTTTTTAAGGTTATAACTTTACTTAAATATTCAATGCATCCATCAGCACAATATTTTGAGTGCGTTACATTGGGTACCGTGGTACCGTAAAACGTGATTTTTCACCCCAAAAAAAGTCGTTTCCCAGTAATACTTTTTGCGTAAAGTTACTTAGTTTGATGTACAGAATGACTCTGTAGTCACACATTTTCTAGCCATATCATCCTTCACACAGTCCACATAATTTCTTTTGATCATGTCTTCCTCTTCTCATATAACCATACAAAATAAATAAACAAGCTATATTTAGACATTGAAACACGAAACATCCACCAAACGTTACCTGAACATCAACTTTACAAATAAGTATAGAATATTCCAAGAAATAACACGAAACTGTTTAAAAATAGTGTGAGTAATTGTACCTCTGGCATAAACCTCGTCCGTCAATGGCGCCTGACATTTGGACTGTCTGAGTGTGTTTGGGGTCCAAGTGAATGCTGTGAACCGTGTCTGAACTGTAAATTAGGGATATAAAAGCGTTTTAAGTTGAAGCTAAGTTACCTAGTGCGATTCATAGAGCATTGTCGCATTGCTTGCGAAAATTAATGGTAGTTAGATAGACTATACATATAAACACATTTCTAAAAGAGTGAAAAGCAGAAGCCCAAATAAATTACTTACACCTACCCAGAGACTACATTTGTATAGCAGACATGGCAATCAAAATCTTATTTTACTATTTATGTACACATAGTAGACAACACAGGAAAATAACATCAAACAACAAACAAAAAATCATTAAGAAAAAAAACAACAAATATCCCAGACCAAATCTCTCTCTTTAACTTAATCTTAATCTTAATCAATCTCAATCTTAATCTTCAACAAATTACCCCCACTCATTAGAGTGTTGCCCACTAATATATTCAGGAAAACAATATTTGCTTGGCTTTTAGACAACTGCTTCTATTCAGTTAATGAATTTTTAAATTACAAATTTTTACATTACATTTTATCAAAACTTTGTGTGTGTATGTACCTATTGACTTGTGTTGTTTGTTTGTATGTTTTTTTTAAGCGTTTGACATTATATAACTAGTAAATTTTGACATTTCATTCATAAATAAAAATTGTGCTTATAAAACTTGACATTACATCAAAATTGCCTCTTTTCATATCCATTTAATTTAGAATTATATTAATGGGGATCTTATTGTTAGCGTTTCGATGACAAACTTGTACTATAATTATATTGTTGCGGCCTAGGACTTGGTCACTATGTAAGTTAATTTTAATATTTCTACACCGGCAACGGTAGTGTATGTTAAACGTAGTGTATGTGATTAATACACAGTAGCATTTAGTAGCTACGCATGATGAAAATCAAAGCACACCAACTATGGTGCTACGGCTCGTAGCACGTAGCAGTCGTAGCAGACTAAGTTCTCGGAACCTATTATAATTCACCATATAATGTGCTACGACTATGCAACCTTTGCAAACAGCTGATGCAATTGTAGGCCATGTTCAAAACAAAATAGGAGCTCGTGGCTAAATAAGAACAGCCACTCGGGTCGATCTTTAGGTTAAGCCGTGCGTACCTAGGTTGGTCCGTGGATGGGTGACCACCCATTACATACCGAGTTTCTTCCGTGCCTCGGAAAACACGTTAAGCCGTTGGTCCCGGCTGTCATTTGTAGATCTTTGACAGTCGTTACAGGTAGTCAGTGACCCGAAGTCTGACAACCAGTCTTATCAAAGGGGATCGTATTACCTAGCGCTAACTGGGTTGTGGAGGTCAGATAGGCAGTCGCTCCATGTAAAATACTGGTATTCAGCTGCATCCGGTTAGATTGGAAGCCGACCCAAAATAGTTGGGAAAAGGCTGGGCAGATGAAATGTGTTTCAAAACAAAAACAAAAATAAAGTGAGCAAAAAGCTTGAACGCGAAATCCGTTTACCAGAACAAAAAAAAAGGTTTTATTAAATCATGCCGCTTACGCTTCGTCGTCGTGAAACTGCCGCGAGTAGCTAAGTAATATAAATAACTGTGACACGTATATTTCTCGACAATTGCGTTTTTCTTGAAACCTGGGTGTAAGGTCGGAGATTTGTTACTATTTTCCGCAACGACATAAGCGTTAAACGGGGCGAAGAAACGATGACAACTTATATTATGTAAAATCCCGTTAAAATAGATGGACGTACACACACATAACACAGCGTTCAGAACCTCTAACCAAAGATATCCAAGCAAAAAAAAACTCTGATTAAAGTGATTTTATTTTGACTTGGAATAATAAATGCCTGGAATAATACAGCACTCTAGAATAAACACTTCTACAAAACGGTCAAAACAAAATCATTTTAATCAGGTTTTGCTTGGATATCTTTGGTTAGACGTACTGGACGCTGTGCTAAAATTCGTCTATCTATTTTAATGGGACCATATATAACAGTATATAATAGCAAGGTCTAAACAAATCTCGAACGTTTACTGGATTTACCTAAATACTGGAACGTAGCATTCATAATATCAGTCTATTACTGCTCACGAGCACGAGCATTGATGACCACGCTTGCTTAAGACGGCGATTTCAAACTTATATTAAGGTCCAGGTTTCCTCACGATGTTTTTCTTTCACGGATGTCCATGATGTCCAAGATAAACCTAGAAAGCATTGTCTAAGCATAATCAGGCTATATTAACGTTCCCACTGCTGGACCACTCTCTGTTTTAGGGATTTGGCTGTAATATACCACGCGTACCTCGTGTTTGTTGACGGATCGTGTAATCGAAAATATGGCTCTTGACCTCAAAAGGAAAAACGGGACCCCTGCGTGTCCGTCTGTCTGTCCGTCTGTTACACCCAATTTAATCCGAAACTACTGGACCGATTGAGTTGAAATTTGGTACACATTATGTAAGTCGGTGACCCAAAGACGAACGTAAACAGCTTAGTAAGACTATGTATGAATATCAGTAGCGGGATGTCACATGCTTTCGAGTTTTCGGTTCCAGGACATGCCGGTTTCCTCACAAAGTTTCCTTCGCCGTTTGGAAAGCAGAAAGAGCCCTACCACACGTAAGTTGGGGTCGTAACCGCTGGGCCACCATCGTCCACCATCCCCTTTCCAAGATGTGACTTGTGATTCTTTCGTCTCCCTAAACCAGTTAGGGTCGATGTACTAGCTAGGCAAACGGCTAAGGTCATAACAAATGTCAGATTTTATTTATTTATCGAATATTCCTGTGCGTAGCGCTGGTTCATTTCAAGATTCTCAGAACTATCTGACCGCGTAATCCCCGCTTATATCTACGTCAGAGAAATATGGAAGAAGAAATGATAATATGATCCCAAATAATAACGAAATAAGTTTCCATTTACGTCTGTCCCTGCCGTGCCTGTGTGTAGTGTCTTCCGCCAGTTCGAATTGAGGGAAATGGCTTGTGTTTCCGTGCCTTCGCTTGCCAAAGTCCCATTGTCTAAAATCAAGACCTCAACAGAATTAAAATAAATAACCCATTATACCAAACCCCAGGTTCCTTATGAACAAATCCCGCACAGATTGTCCTAGACATTAAGATAAACAGCTGGCATTTAAAGTAATTGTTACATTCTTTATCTCTCCCAAATCGCAGAAATTAACTGAATTAGTCACTTTCGTCTGCAGTTTAAATGATAGCAGTTACATTACTGCCAATCATAACTTGTACTGCTAACGAAAAAGAAGGACGATGAGGTAAAAGGGAATTTAAATTCTGTTCTTCAGTCAAAAAGGTGTACTTTTGATTGGTTTCGTAAGATGAGGTGTGAGGCAGCTTCAGGGTTGGTCGGCGCGCGCAGCATCAAGTGTGCTAGGGATGGAGAGAGGTTTGTCGATAATTGAAACAATAGTCAGTGGATCTGTGTGGATGGTTACACAGGCTGATGGTTTTATTTTCATACGGCGGAAACTGTTTTCAATCATCTAGAATGTCAATTAATGGTTCTGTAGGATGTTTACTTACGGTAATAACTTTTTGAAAACAGTCGAGACAATATTACAAAAATATAATTTAATTACTATTCAAAATATTCGTACGCGCTATTGCGTAACCTTAACATATGAATCAAAAAAGGAATTATTTAATCATGTTACTACTCTTTACACAAAAAGATTTATCTTCTTTATTCACGTCAAAGTTTTTACAAACAAAATCTCGATTCTCCCGGGTCCAGACGTAGCCCATCCCTAGCTCATCCAGTACGGTCCCCAGCAGCGATGGGCGCATACAGCCAGCCGCGCTGCGGCTAAAAATATAAAAAAAAACTACCACAAACACAAAACAACCTTTTTAAAGACTTTAGTAACATAGAATGAGTGATAGTGTGTTTCAAAATGGGCGTGGATAGTTTGCCGCAAAGGCCGAATGTGAGTATACCTTTGCCTTTAAAGATGCGGACGGGCGTCTGACCAAATGCGGTTTTATAACTTATTTCGTGTTTCGAATCTCCAGGGGTATGAAAATTTAAAACGATATTTTAGTCCGTGGTTTTGTGGGCTTTTTGTGGCTTTAATTTTCATGTTATGACTGAAAGATTATTATTTAACTTAAGGATTTTACAGTTTTGGAATAATAAACATTATTAATCAGGATGATTAGTGATTACAAACGACATTATAATTTTAAGCTCCCCAAAGAAGACTGCTATAAAACATTAAATTACAGTTCTTTGAAAAATTCAAGGACCTCTTTTCGTGTTTCTCGCATTACATGTTCCTAATCAGTAATGGTGGTCCAGCGTTACCTGCAATGTACAATTATGTCTATCTGTTCATTTGTTTAGATAGCTAGATGATATTTTTAGATGTTAGTAACAGCAAGATACTAAATTTTAGCTTCAGATTAATAGAAAACTAAGTCTTCAGCAATTGATGCTCGGAAATATATGTATGTACTATGGGCATTAATAATAAATAACTAAAAATACGATTTTTATGACACGAGGTCTTGTTCTTCTCAGAATTTAAATGAATAATTATGAAATTGCTGTAGGTACAAGTTATATAAAATGGAGTCCAATTGAGAATTGAAAGCCGGGAATTCTTCGACAAGGAAAATACTTTGACTCGTGGCGTGTTGGTTTCCAAAAAATATTACAAACATCATGTACTTTAAGATGAAAAATTGTGTTGCGGATTTATGTTTATATATTTATATTTTTCGGGGATTAAAGTTAACAGATTCCTTTCATACCTAAGATGGTAATCCCAATAAATAAATAGCATTGCTTGATCATGAGAGAGAGCAGCGGTGGCCCAGTGCTGGCGGCCCTGACTTACGAACAGTAGGTCGTGGATTCGAACAGTGTGGCAGGCGCATTACTTTGTGTAATTTATTTCATCACCACTGCTCTCAAAAACGGTGAAGGAAAATATCGTGAGGAAACCGGCGTGTCGAATTTTTGGTTCAAGACCAAAAATTCGAAGACATGCGACAACTACCAACCCGCAATGGGCCCGCCTGGTGGATTACAGCCCTTTCCCTCTCTATAGAGGAAGCCGTGTGTCCCAGCAGTGGGAACATTATAGGCTGATTATACTGGTTGGTCATGATCAGAGATTGGAATAGGCAGAAATAAACTCTTGCCTAAACCAAAAGGAAGAAGGTAACATGTGGTTAGTACCTATAGGATGAAATCCCGGAAGGGTCTTTAAGTTCCGAAATAAAATGGTTAAATTAGAGGGAGGTATTATCGACGTGATCTTCCTTGATGTTTAGGCAAATAAAATCTATCTATTCCAATCTCTGATGATGGTTGACTGCCAATGAAAATTGCCATCGTATTTGGCATAGGTACCTATGGCAATTTTGCAAAACTTTTGAGAGAAAGGTAAGTAGTAACCACGTTAAAAATACCTGCATACTATACCTACTAAGGGGCTATCCATAAATTACGTCGCACGAATTTCATGATTTTTTGACCCCGCCCCCCGTTCTTGTCACAGCTGGTCACATTTGTGAAACACCCTCATCCCTAGTGTGACGTCGTATATTTTGCAAATTTTACATGTTCATACAGATGAAGTTGGAAATATTTTTAAGTTTTTCGTTAATAGTTCAAATTTCGTGTTTTAATACTTACATAGTTAGATTTGGAAATGTGACGTCACAATATTTAGGAGCCCTGGAGCCCTCCCATCCCTGCTTACACAATGTCACACTACGTCGACCCCCTCCCCCCCCCTTAACGTGAAACGTAATTTATGGATGGTCCCTAAGTATGAATACAAAAGTATAAGTTGCTTGGTCCATCTCTCGTGTGTGTTTAGTACGCTTTGAGAGCTTAAATTAAATTGTAATTTAAAAGAGCTAGCCCGTACCTGGAAAAGTACACAACGTTTGCTTCTACCAAAAGCAACTTTACTGTATTACGTGTGCGGAAAACTGGCCACAGTAAATTATCCTGACATTTATGGCGTGCAATATATTTGTTGTCAATAAACGAGTACCATACAACAGGCGTGGGGTTATGTATGTAACATACAGTCGCTCCTATTTCTCCGTGGGGTAGACAGAAACTATAGAACGCTACCTGCTACGATCCTTACAAACTTCTTTTGTTACATTCTCGTTCATATAATATTAGAAAGAAAGAAAAAGTATTCATTTGTCTCGCACTAGGAGATTTTTATGTGCAATTGTGTAGATTTAAGGGATAATAAACAGAATGTTTTCAATTAAACTGTTGTAATTTAATTTTTAAATAATGATTATGGTAATTATATTTCATGTCATTTTTTTATCTTTTTATAAAAATAGTTTTATTTCTATAACTTCTAAATTTTTTGGTCGACTACTTTACTTTCCCAAGACATTTGTTTATTTTATTTATTTTCCCAAAATACTACTCAAAAATAATTATTGTATTTATAGGTGGAATCCGAGACCGCGGTCCCGGTCCCAAAAGCCCCACGACCTGAAACAAAAAGATTAAAATTAACAATAAAACAAAAAATATAAAAAGTAAACATAAGAAATTCAAAATAAAACATAATTATTAAACAAAAAAATATTCCAGTACGAGGCCAAAAGGCCCCTTGATTAAATATCAATCCACCCAAACCCATAAAATGATATCAAACAGATACAGAAATATTACAATATAATTATATTTATTACCTGATAGTAGTCTCCTTAGCTGTCCTCTCTCCCACACAATCTTTAAATGTCAGTACTAGATTATTTTGGTATTTAAAGGTCTCGATACCTATATACTGGTATTTTAATCTCCCTCGACAGATTCCAACAATCACCTAATGCTTAGGGCACTAGTCTTACTGATAGAGATTAGCGAGCAGCGAATTTAACCAGAAATAGTATCGAAAAGGTGAGTAATCAATTAGCACTGTTTGTCGCAGACCACGCTGCACGCTAATCACGTTATAGCCATCTCCCAATTCCTCCCATCGCCGGTACAGTACCCGGTTTTCCGCAGCCAGTCTGTCTGGAACTACCAGGTCATCTTTGCATCAAGCTGGAGAGTGTCTCACGATAAGCTTGCCAATTCATTCACTTCCTCAGTCAAAGACATGTCTGCCTCAATGGCTATCGGTTCTTCTTCCGTAAAATTAAAAATGAACAGTCACCATTTATGTAGCGTTTTTCCAACTATTTTGAGATTAGCATCCAGTTTAATTTAGCAGAATTCTATTATTTTTGATGTGTCTACTAACATCCACAAACTAGTACTGGCTAACACGATCCCTTTCGGTCAGACTGGTTGCCAGACAAACATGACCCAGTATCAAACATAAATTTTACGTTTTTTTTAAATATGAATGGATCTGAGTGGCTGGTCTGAGATGAGGGCGACAATGGAACGAGCTAAATAAATAAATAAATAAATATCCCTGGACATTTCACAAAGCACCATCTAGTCCCAAGCTAAGCAACCTAATGCTTGTGTGTTATGGTAGCTAGATGGCTGATAAACTACATATATACATTTTTTTTTTGTAAATACATACATATTATAGATAGAAAAACACCCAGACCCGGAACAACTACTTGTAGGTCATACAAATATTTGTTCCGTACGGGAATCGAACCCGCGACATGCAGCGCAGCAGTCAATCGCTTGACCACTGCGCCAACCGTGCCGTCAAAAAACCAAAAGAAGCCTTTTAACTCGCGGTTTAAATAGATTGAAGGTTCATGAGCGAGTCATTCAATCGCTAGTCGCTTTCTGTTGTCGGTGGCACTAGTACCTTATACCCATGCGTTTCGATGTTAGCTGCTAAAGATAGATCTGCGTAGGCGGTTTGGGACCTCCGTGAGGATCAATGTCAGCTTGATTGACTATTCTAGCGGCTGGAGCACGGTTTATTGATGGTCTTGTGAAACTGGACCTTGGAAAATGTTACGTTCAAGTCTATTTAATATGGGGCAAAAGTTAAATAATGAACGGTTGGTTAACATGCTGTTATCAGTGGTTATAGAGAGTTTGTTTTGCAGCTTAAGTATTTATTTACGCTTCGACACTTTAATATCATATCATTTACCATGAACGATTTATTAAAGACAAGCCATGTGCCCGATACGACTACCCAGTAGCAAAAAACATGAACTTAGAAAGTTATTATACTTAACCCTAGTACGAAATAAAATTTAAAAAAACCTTCTATACTGCCCTCCTTCTCGAAAAAAAAAAAATCTAAAATCTAAGCTAAGTGATGGCTGTGCGTTGTCAGTAAGTAAAAAATAATAATTTAAAGAATTAAGAAGATAGGAAGCCCTTGATCCAGCTGCCTAACGAGAGCCTCCTTAAATATTGGTCGAGGCCCTTGGCAATTAAGCCATGGGTTGACACGACTATCGGCACAATGATCGCCGAGTCCACATCCCACATGTCGACAACCTCTCGAGCCAAGTAATTTTATTTTTTCCCCTTATTCATTTATAAACAAATTTATTACATTTTTAAATATTGATTAAAATATATATATAAAAAAACATTAAAAAATATAAAAAGTTTTAGCCCACCGGTATCGGGAACAGGGTCCACATCCCACATGTCGACAACCTCGCGAGCCAAGTCAAGATACTTGGTTTGCTTATCTTTCTCGGCTTTTACGAGGTTCTCGTCATGCGGTACCGTTATGTCAACAATCATTGCGCGTCGCTCTAATCGATCCACCACTATATGAGGCTTATTGACTACTATAGTTCTGTCAGTGATGATGGATTGATCCCAGTACAATGTGATATTGCCATTTTCGAGAACTGGGTCGGGCACATACTATAGTACGGAAGTTTCGATTCCACAAGGTTGTATTTTAGAGCAAGTTGCTGATGATATTTTATTATTACATTGATTAATTAAGTTTATTTAATTATTAATCAATCAGTTGTTACTTATTTATTGCACGAATATTGACGCCTGTAGAATTTACAAAAGTGTAAATTGTTTTGTATCTAATATGGGTGAATGACCTGAAAAATGATTTTTATTTATTAATTCTTGTAACACCCAAGATAATTTATTCAGCCCTCGGTTCAACGGTCATTGACTTTTCTTCTAGGCTATACCTACCTATCACACAAAAGTTACGTGATCAATAAAAAGTAATCCCTTCAAAATTGGAGCTTGTCGGATTACTGAGGATGGGAGGGCTTTGCCAACATATTAATGATTTATTTTTAGCGTTACGAACCTGACAACAAATAGGCCTCTTTATTTTGTACCTTTATTTTGGTATTCATACATAAACTGGAGAATCTACGGGACGCTTTCTGCTACTATTTTGGTATTCGTAAACACCTCTAATTTTGTAGAAGTAGGGAACAGAGGGTCTATAAAAGACAGTCGCGTTCTAAAGGTTTCATATTTCAACAACAATTTTCAATTGAATTGAAACAAGCATTTCGCAATCCTGTGTTAACTAAGACACCCGAAAAAAACTCAATCAAAATCGGTTCACCCATTCAGGATTCGAGCTATGAACACACAGATACACACTAAAAACTTCTATCACCCCTTTTTTTCGTCGGGGTTTGAAAATGCATCCATTATTTACCTTTGTATCAGCTTTATCACTAATAGAATGTCCCTATATCTAGTCCCTCAAATACTGGTGGGCTAAGCCGGCTCAGACGAATGATTTTCCGTGAAAGTTGGTGACAGACAATGGAGATTTTAGTCAACAGTAGACCCAGTTCAGAGGGTCTTTTTTGTCCGACTGGTTACTGCTCAATTCTAGGGTCCTGAGCTGGTCTAATCCTGTCTATTTTGGTTCTATATCAGTCGGTAATTTTTCTGTATCTTATCATGATCCCGATATCCTACTCCTTTATCTTGTGAGATTATCTATTTTTGATACTGACATAACCCATGTCACTACGAAGACCAACAATTTATAGCCCAACTTTTTTTGAAATCATTTGACGTGTGGGTAGTCTACCTCACTGTCAGTTTCATTCTTAATCGAACGAGATCCTTTTATGATCTGCTGTAATAACATTTTGATATACAAGTATAAGCAAAATAGATTGCCAACGTTATTATACCAAGCTAGAATGCATTAATTAATATTGATACCAATAACATTTTTTCTTGAATTGGGAGTAGATGCCAGGTCGGATTAAATGACTTCACTTCTCTCGATGTTGTCTTTCTTCTCGCCAATTCATGAAGAATCCAGCAATCCAAGGAATGTTTAAAAAAATTGTCTAATGTTTCCGATCCTAGAACCGTACATTAATGTAATCGGGGCATGCTGAACTTTCGCTTCTGTTTTCATCCGAGGTCCTTGACATTTTAAAGTTGCAGTGGTCTGAAGAAAATGAAAATAAAATGGAAATTTCTTACTGAAACTTCAGTAGATTTTAAGTCACATTTTCTTGTGCATTTCGATAAGGAAATGAGAGAAAAATATTCAACTTAGGTTAGCTGAAAATGCAACGTTCGTATTAAAGTGAATGTTATGAATAGATTTTAACACAGAATAAAGTTTTTGAGATGAAATGTTGAGATGTTTCGGTAGTGCAGGTGGTAAGCGTTTTGTGAAAACATAATAATATGTTACGTGGAAATAAGCTGTTATTTGTAAATTATGTTACTAGATGAATCACGGGTTTAGTAGCGAATAGATCTTGCGAATTTAGGATGTCTTACGTAATAATGTTTCGACAAAACTGAAATAACCTGAATTTCCAACGTTACATGATTCGTTATTTGTGTTTGTGTGTCATTTTATGTGTTTAGTTAATCTTGCATAGAAAAATAAATACCTCCATTTTAATACATTTTGGCTAGCTTTTGCGGGGTCTAATTGTTTGCTAAATTTCGTCAAAATCCGTTTAGCCGTAATCGCGTGAAAAGATGAAAGACAGAAAGACTAGTTACTCGTACTTTCGCATTTATAAAATTACTAACACTTGCCCGCGACAACGTTCGCGTGGAAATTTTGATGTGTATATCCGGGATAAAAGTAGTCAAGAGCCGTTCTAGACTATGATCTATTTCTGTGCCAAATTTCATCCAGATCCATTCAGCCGTTATGGCGTGTTGAGTAACAAACATCCATTCATCCAAATTTTCGTTTATTTACATTTATAATAGTACCTAGGTAAGAAGTATGGAAAGCTTTAAGGCTTTCAAAAAAAAACTGATGAGCAGCTCAGTAAAGGTATTTATGATTTCCTGACTCAAACATGGTACTCTATTACAGAACTTTGTATACCTACTAATCACTGCAATCAATCAAAGTGCAATCAGGGATTTATTCAGCGATAACTGTATTTCAGCTCCGTTAGCATACTCAGTCAAAACACCCCCACTCGACATGTTTAATAAATGGAGTTTTCAGCTGAAGCGTCAAAAATGTCAATATTCGGGCTATGAATGATTGAAATATATTATTTAGCGATCAGTTAATGTGGAAACGACTTTTTGTACTCTGTTATCTCTGTTTCAGTCGATTGAACTGTGAATACTTTAATAAGTTTTTTATCGTTTTGTTTTGTCATTATGTAGATTGAATAAACAAACCTAACATAACATCACGCCTGTATTTCGCTAAGGGTTAGGCAGAGGTGCACCTAATAGTATACCCGCATTTCACCAGTTAAGTCTGCTGCTGAGATTTTCCTGATGCATAGAATAGTTTTCCTACTGCTGGGACACACATGCCTCCTCAAGTCCTCACAGTGGGACGGAATGGGCTGGTGGATGTCACAAGGCTTCTATTTTTTTATTTTAGGACATCATCAACTGCCTAGCCTTTCTTGAACTATATTGAGGTCGACTTTCAGTCTAATTGGCAGCTGAATACCAATATTTTACACTAGCTTGTGCTCGCAGCTTCGCCCGCGTGGAGTTCGGAAATTGTCCTACGGGATCGTAAAACCGGAATAAAAAGTATTCTATGTTCTTATATCTGTTAGGCAGTTTTTGCGTGAAAGAGTAAAAAACATACAACCATTCCTTCCTCACAAACTTTCGCTTTAAAAGTATGATTGAGCAACTACATACCTTACCTCTACAATCCAGTAACTGAGTAACACAATAACCTTTCGTAAGACTGGTGGTCAGACTTTCCGTCTTCTAACTACTCGTAACGACTGTCAAAGATCTACAGATGACAGCCGGGACCAACGGCTTAGCGTGCTTCCCGAGGCCTGAGGATTCTCGATATGTATGGTCACGCGGTTGAAGATTATTTAGCCATGAGCCCCTCGGGTAGTTTAAATCAATGTTTATATTGTTTTTTTTTTAATAATTATCACTTGCTTCGGTGAAGGAAATCATCGTGAGGAAACCAGCATGCCTGACAGATATTTCTCGACGGAATGTAAAGCCTAGTCAGAGGTCCATGTGTAGTATAAAAACTCTGACACCAGGTTAGACACTAACCACACGATAATGAAGAAGAAGATTGAAGTTTTACATTAGAAACCCTGCAGCCGAACTTATTCTGTCCTTCAATCAAAACGTTAGGTCATATTAATATTTTAAAACAACACATTTAATTCATAAACTCTCAAAATGGTGTCAGTTACGAACATATTTGTAGCACGTAGGTCCCGGCTACGAGCTACGCGACTCTAGCGTAGACGTACTACGCCGTAGCGCGCCCGTAGCCGTCGTCGCGTCGTAGGCATAGCGTTACGTAACTCTTTGAAACACCTTTGGTCTATTTATAGGCGTTTCAAAGTCTTTGGTCTTGTGTATAATAGTGCTTGTGATATATTTGTTGGCGTGACAATTATGGTCACGTCAGTTATTTTTAATGGGGTATTAATAGTTTTGTCTTATACTTTTTAAATAATATTTTTGATAATTTTATTTAAATTTTAATCTCTCAGATAAAGTCACGAGTTTGAATTTGTGCCTGGTTTGTGGCAGTAGGCTTGGCCTCTATTATATGGAACTGGCGAAAAGTAAGTATAAGTACTATAATAAAGGGTGTAAAAATACCCTTAACGAAAGCGAAAGCCACTTGTTCTACCCGTCATTGGGATCATTTATTTATACCTGACCATACCTCGGAACCTTCTAGTTACGGAGATTGGTTGTCAAAGTACCAAATCTTTCACAAGTTTTTTTTTAATACTAATTTACCTCCATGACCCGTTTACTATCAAAGCTTCCATTAGCACAATGTTTTCAGTGTGCTACATTGAGTTTTACCGTAAAACGTAATTTTTCACCTCAAAAAAAGTCGTTTCCCAGCAATAATTTTTCCGTAGAGATCCTTAGTTTGTTGTACATGCTTGCCTGACGGCTTCGTGCAGGGTCCGTTTACACCCTGTATAAAATAATAATTTAACCTCTGCCTAACAACTGGGGAATAGCAAGCGTGAACCTCTGTGATTTTATCGGTCTGCGAGCGAAATAGAGATTCCTCTGGTATGGATGGCAATATTTTAATGAACTGAGTTTTCATCTTTTATTTTTGGATGTGTACGAGTAGGTATAACATGTCAAAGAGATGTCAGCAAACAGGAGGGGCCCGCATGGGCCAATGCCTGCCAGGGCTGCGGGACTGTTCAAAAGAGATACCGTGGCCTTGGAACACAAAGGGCAATAGAAGGAATATGGATGGGTTTTAGTCAGTAAAAGTCTGACATTCTCTTCCGCTCCGCCTAGAGCGGGAGGAGTCATTTGATGATTTCCCATCCCAAAAAAAAAAGGTTTGCCAACGAGCAATGGAGCGCAGCGCAGTATACTAGGTGTTAAATTAACGGATCGTGTTCGAAACACAATACTGCGCTCCGAAACAAATATAGCTGACGTGGCTCAAAAGGCTGCACAACTCAAATGGGACTGGGCAGGTCACGTCTGCCGCATGCCGGACAATCTGTGGGCCAAAATAGCAGGAAACTGGTGCAAAATAGCAGGAAGGAGATGGCGGGACGAATTGGACAAGTTCCGTCCGAACTGGAAGGAGGACGCGCGGGTTCTCGAGAAGTGGAAGGAGTGGAGGGAGGCTTTCGCCCAGGAGTGGGACAGAGCAGGCTAAGATAAAAAAAGTATAACTATTATTATTCATGACATGTAATACCTGTAAAATTTTTAACAATACATCAATCTTTAGTTATTTGATGAAACCGTATATTTCTGCGTAGTAACCACACCGACATCTGTAATGCCCACCTATTACAGATGTCGGTGTGGTTTATCTACTTACGCTATACGTATCTCTGTGTTGTTGTCAATTTGTATCTCGTATATGTAAAAGGTTACTGGCATTGTGTCAATTAAAAAGCTTTTAACATTTCAAAGAGCTTTATATTACCGATTTCAGTTATTTATAAAGTGGTTTTGAATTTTAAGTTAATAGTTGGGGTTAATATCATTTTAAACATCATAATACTTTAGCCTTAAAATATTTTCTGCAGCTTTATAAAATTTTAGATACTGCGGTTTTAAGGCTGCTTTAGACCAGGTCTGTCCAACATACTGCCCCCGGACCACCTAGCGGCCCGTATAGGTATTTCCTCCAGCCCGCGAGCTATTTCAAACGTTATAAATAACACATTACTAAATATTACCATCATCATCATCATATCAGCCCGGAATCACCCACTGCTGGGTATAGGCCTCCCCTTTCTTCTGCCACACTTCCCTGTTCTGTGCGTCCCTTATTCAGGTGTTTCCCGCGACTTTGACGACATCGTCAACCCAACGAGCCTTAGGACGGCCTTGGTTTCTTTGGCCAAACCTCGGTCAAAGCCTTGCTCCATCAGCCATCTCCGCGTCTAGCCAGATGTCCTGCCCAGGTCCACTTGAGGCGCACCGCCCGGTCCCCGACGTCGTAGACTTTCGTCCGACGGCGGATTTCGGTGTTACGCACTCGATCTAAGAGGGTTATGCCGAGCATGGCTCGTTCCATGGCCCTTTGTGCCACTCGTACTCGGTGGACAGTCTCCTTTGTGAGCGTCCAAGTCTCGGCACCGTAAGTTATTGTTGGCAGGACACATTTGTTGAAGAGGCGGGTTTTTAGGCACTGAGGGATCTAAAATGGGCAAATATTACCATATCATTGTTTAAAAAATGTCTCCGAGTCAGTAATTCCCGCCATGCCTTTTTACCTGCCTGCCCCACCTCACCCACCCGCGAATGCAGACCACCTCATTGTAGTCTAGTCCGGCGAATTGATTTGTTTAAATTTGGAGGTCACTTTGCATTTCTTTTGGCCCGCTACGGTTACAAAAATGCTAAACTTGGTCCTTTATAAAATATGTTGGACATCCCTGGTTTAGACAATAATTAAAATGCCTTATTTAATTGGAAAAACATGGGTGTACTATTAGGTATTTGGCACAAAAAAAAGAAGCCTATACCCAGCAGTGGGTGAATTCATGGATGAGGCTGGTTAGGTTCACCACTGCCTAACCCTTCGAGGGTAACAGGCGTGATATAATGTTACAACTAAAACAAGAGCCTGAGCATTATTTTTACTCCACCAGACTTTTCAAACTTGTTTCAAATTAACTCGATGAAAACGGTGACAAGCGGCAATGTCACCATGGAAGCGTTGTGTATAGAGTTACCGTCACAAGCAATAAAATGTGTAAACACTCAGCAGAATTTAAAAGCAATTTTCTCGTTTAATAACGGTTTCTACTTTGAAATAGCGTAAATCAATACAGTAGTAGAAAATCGTTTTCGTGCGACCGCGGTCTGCCATTGCGATAGTGTCTTTGGAAGTGTAAGTTTAAAACTCGACATAGCATGCTACAAATTCAATCAATTATTTACAAGACAATCGCTTCTAATTTCGCTAACTGTCATACATCATCCAAAACGTGACTCGAAGCGGAGCCACGTTCACACGTACTCATAAAACGCGCCTGAATACCCCCCATGTTTGACTTCATACATAATTGTAATGAATGCGGCCAAATCAAATCAAAATCAAATCATAATTTATTTGTTAACATAGGTTTAAAAAATACAGATCTTATGTTTGATGAACAGAGCGCTATGTTATGCCAGGAGGCGTACAAATATGGTGTGCAAATCTAGCTGAGGATTACAATCATTTACTAAAATATTTGAAAATCATGCATAATTATGGTATTAAATTAGAAAATAAATTGAACAATTACATATAATATTATTATAAATTACATAATAAAATGACAATTAATTAAAACATTAACATACAAACAACCAAATTATTAATTAATTAGCAAAATTTTTGCAAAAAGCTTTGCAAAATAAATGATTTCTGATTTCAAAAATTAATAGAATTTAAGATGATGTCATGTAATAAAGAAAAAAATAAAAGTTAAACAGTAGTCAATATAAATTTATCATTAAATATAGATGTCAAATTATCAGATTATCACAACAGATGTCAGTAAAAAAAATAAAATGTCAAAAAATTCAATCATAATTTCGTCATAAACATAAACAAATATTAACAAAATACACAATTCGATGTCAAAACAATAGATTGCATTAATAAAAAATAAAAAAATTAGAAATGTCAAATAAAAAATTATAGTACTATTCTTTCCTTCAGAAACTCATTTACATTATAATAGGATCTACTTACCAGAAAGTTCTTTAAATGTTTTTTGAATTGGTGAATGTTTAATATTTTAATTGATTCTGGTAAATGGTCATAAATAGTTGGTGCCATACAAAAAACACTATTATGCATCAGAGCTGTTTTGGACTGTCTCGAGCACAACATATTGGCGTGTCGTCGACTCCGGTTATTTCTGTCAGATAGCTTGGGAAATAAATTAGGATTGGTTTTAACGAATACTGCAACTTCGAATATGTACATACAGGGCAGTGTCAATATTTTAGATTTAACAAAAAAAGGTTTACATGTATCTGTAGATTTTAATCCAAACATTGCCCTGATACACTTTTTTTGTGCTTTAAATATAAGTTCCCTATTGGTTGAGTTTCCCCAAAAAATAACTCCATACCTTAAAATTGAACTAGCCATGCCATGGTATGCTGTAATAATAGCGTCCGTTCCTATGACTGGCGCAAGTTTGTATAAAGCATAAGCGGATTTGCTAAGTCTCTTCGCCAAATCTATCGTATGTGCCTTCCAATCTAGCCGCTGGTCTATGGTTAACCCTAGGAATTTGGTTGTGTCAACTTGATTTATTTTGTTGTTCTCGTAAAGAATATTCATAGTCAAATTTTTGCGTTGGGTAAATGTCATTAATTTAGTCTTGTCTATATTTATCTTAAGGTTATTGTTATTAAGCCATTTTATTATTGATTTTAAAGTATTAGTAACGTCATTTTCATATATTAGTTTGTCATAATTTAGTTTGTCTTTACAGTCAATGGTAACTGTGCTGTCGTCGGCAAACAATGTCATGTGATGTTCAGTTACTTTTGGCAGGTCATTTATGTAAAGTATAAATAGAGGGGGTCCAAGCACGCTCCCCTGCGGCACACCATATTCGATTGTTTTATCGCGCGACCGATAAACTCTTTCTTTCTTTGTTTTTTGATCCACTTGTGTAATTTCCACATATTGTTTTCGTTTTTTTAAATATGACTCGATAAGTTGTAGGATATTGCCTCTTATTCCGTACGCGTCTAATTTATGAAGTAATATATTGTGATCTACATAGTCAAATGCTTGAGTCATGTCACAGTAAATTGAACATACCGGTATATTTCGGTCAACATTTGCAATTACATTATTTAAAAAGTCATATATAGCCATATTAATGGTTTTGTTTTTCCTAAAACCTTTTTGTTCTTCAGTCAATATGTCTTGCTGTACCAAATATTTGTGTATTTGTTCATAAATGTATTTTTCAAATATCTTAGAAAATATAGGAATAAGTGCGATTGGCCTGTATGATTCCGTTTTATCTCGATCGTTTTTTTTGTAAAGTGGTATTACAATAGCAGTCTTTAGTTCGGTCGGAAATATACCTCGCGATATGCATAAATTAATTATGTGACTTAAATGGCCGCTAATGATGTCTGACACATATTTTATTGTCTCTGTGGATATACCATCATGTCCTACGCTCCTAGTATTTTTTAAGGATTTAATTATTTGTTTTATATCGTCTTCGTGACTAGGCGCCATAAACATCGAGTTGTTCGATTGGGTTATGTTCGAAGTGGGTCGTATTCCGGTATTATTGACAGGTTTAATCTTGTCAATGAAAAAATCGTTGAAAACATTAGCTATTTCACGGGGATCTGTTATATTTTTATTTCCAGTTGTAATGTTTGAAATTGCGTTTTTAGGTAATTTTGGTTTTGTCTCATTTATGATCTCCCATGTCGCTTTTGATTTATTTACTGCAGATTTAATTTTATAAGTATTTTGTGCACGTTTAGTTAATTTAATTATTCGCTTGTAGGTATTAGTGTACGCATTAAGTTTTCTTTTATTTGCCTCATTTCGGTTTAGTCGGTAACTCCACAAAAGTGTTCTCTTCTTTTTACTACAGGCTCTTACTCCTCGCGACACCCATTGCGGTCGTTTGTGTAGCCTTATTTTTATAAATTTAAATGGGAAGCACAGACGATAGAACATGGAAAAAGTCTCAAGAAATAGGCTGTAAGCCTTATCTGGATCGTCGCATTCATAAACATTTGAAAAAGACATGCTTTGTAGACATTTTCTAAACTTATTCATATTTTCCAAACTAAAGTCAAGTCGTTTTACGTACCAATGATTTATGTGGAAAGTTCTTTTTATGGGACACTTCAACATTTGACACGTGTGATCAGACAGAGCAAATTCAAATACACTAGCTTTGCATTTAGTACCAAGATTATGTGCAAAGTTATCAATGCATGTGTTACTTTTTAACCTGGTAGGTTGGTTGATTTCTAGCTTAAAATTAAAATTGAGCAGCAGACATTCTAAATCAAAAGAAATATTACTACGTTTTAACGTGTCAATATTGAAATCACCGCATATTACAATATTTTGGTGTTGTTTCTTTGTTATAAGCAGTAATAATTTTTCCAAGCGGTCAAAAAATGTGGTCAAATTATTAGTTTTTGGGATTCTATAAATACAGATGATAATGGTGCTTGACTGCGTTAATTCAATAGCACAACATTCAAATGATTTACTTATTGCTAGTTTATTTATGTTGGGTAAATCCACCCACCGAAGGCCTTTTCGAACCAAGATACAAGTTCCACCTCGTTTGGATTCTGGTCGACTAAAACACGCAGCTAGGTCAAAGTTGGGAATAGTCAAAAAGTCTTCATAGCCCGACATCATGAAGTGTTCAGAGATGCAAATCACGTCAATGTCGATGTTCTTCTTACTGAGCTCTTCTAGGCATACAGTAAGAGCATCTGCTTTATTTAGGAGTCCTGCTATGTTCTGGTGCATGATATGCAGGTAGTTGTCATAGAAATAACTGGTTACTCGGAATACTCGGTAATTGGTCAGTTTGGTTAAGCTCCTTTATATTGGTTTGTGTATAAGATATGTCATATGTTTTTAGTCCTTGAATTAAATTGTCAATATCTTTGAAAATTGTATGCATGCCATAGTTATTAAGTATTCCAGTGAATTTTGAAAACATCGTATAATCATTGGATAAATTCTTGTTTGAGTCCAAAAAGTATGCATGCTCATGTGTCAAAGTGTCTAGATAAAGCAGGTTATTAAATAATTCGACCCTCCAATTGTACATAGTTTTATAGTCATTCAATTTATATGTCGGAGCACAGAGTATAACATTAGTATGTGTTGTTTTTTGTAGGACCGTCCGAATATACAGTACGAGTTGGAAATAGTCCTTTGTCGAGTTGAAATCTTCCTCCCCTATCAATATAATACAAAAATCATTGGATGTAAAATGGTTTAATTTGTTTTCGATGTCATAAAATAACTGTTCGGTTTTACAGTTCGGCATTAAATAATGACATATGTTTTTACTTCTAGAATGATTACTAAGTGTCGTTTCTGCTATATTTCTTACTTTGTTCTTGTTGTTCGTACTCAAGATGCATATATGACAATCTGACGTTTCTAATTGTAATTTTTGTTTAGGATTTGTTATTGAAGTAATTGGTTTATTTTGCTTGTTGTGGGTAGACGTTTTTGTTTTATTTTGCATGTCGGGGGTAGGCGTTTTCGTTTGTGTCTGTAAACAATGCAGAGATTCCGCTTCTGAAGGTAAGACTGCTTTGTGATGTTGTGATATTTTGTCCGGTGATATAACCGTTTGTGTTGCCTTGTGGGATCTCTGCAAAGAATTGGTATCTTTGCTTGGGGTAGACTTTCCAGCTTTATTCATCCTATTCCGATTTGGTGTTAGATTTGTGTTATCTGTTAGATTAAGTTTTTTGTATGATTCATCGAGTTTCAAGCTCTTGTTGAGGTCAGACTTCAAGCGAAAATTCTCTTTGTTTAGGTTCTCAATCTCATGGTTAGCACTTGTCAATTGGTTTGTGAGTTCAATTATTTTTTCATTCAATTCCATTATCGTTTGACTTTCGTTAAGTGACGTGTTAGGGATGCTTATCATCGTGGTATCAAAAAGAGGCGACTCACTTCTTGAAAGATCAACAAGTGAGCTTGCTCGTCGGGGTTTGCTAGTGCGGTATGTGATGTTCTGCTCGAGATCCATAATGAATTTGATGAATCTAATGCTTCGTGTATTCGTGCCAGACGGTGTACACTTGGGCTTAGTTCACTCCTACATACGTAAGCCTTTCCAAAGGCATTGGATTGCAGAAAATTTGTAGCCTATTAAGAGTAGCAAAATTAGCATTCGTTCTTCAAGGTTTATGCCGCGCTATATCAAGTTTCCCCTGTGTTTCGGAAAGCACGTTAAGACGTTGGTATCGGCTGTCATTTCAAGATTTTTGACAGTCGTAACAGGTAGTCAGTGTCCCGAAAGTCTGACAACCAGTCTTACCAAAGGATACCATATTACTAACTGTACTAACTGGGTTGTGTAGGTCAGATAGGCAGTCGCTCCACGTAAAATACTGGTATTCGGCTGCATCCGGTTTGACTGGCAGCCAGATGATACGTTTAGCACTGATACAGTACGATACTGTTCGTGACTGCGACACCTTTAAAACTGTTACAATAGCAAGTCACGTCAACGCAAGTCAATCGACTGGCATTTCTTTAAAAATGGTCATATCCAGAGCATTGATCCATCCAGAACTAGCTTTGAATGTTTTGTGGTTTAACTGATGCACTTCGACAAAATTGAGATAATAAAGTCGTTGATTGTCATTGTAGCTTCACCACAGCTCAACAAATGTACTGTTGTGATTGGTTTACATTGATCTAGTGGTTGACTGCTGATTCGAAATTCTGGTTCGATTCCCAGTTCAGGCAGAGTCATTGGGTTTTTCCATCAGGAATTTCCAAGTAGCAGCCACGGCGTCTGGATTTGTGCCCAGTATGGTATATGGTAATAGATTCGCCCCTATACTCCCATGTAACTTAAACATAACAGGCGAAATATTGGGTACTATTAGGTACGCCTCTGCCTAATCCTTCGTGGATTAAAGGCGTGATGTTATGTGATTAGGCAGGTCGAGAAAATATTCGGCTTTAGTGACCTTCGTCTGCTGTCTCTTTCTTAAGCTGGATGAGTCATATTTACAGCCGCGTGCCATTCGTGTGCGTTAAGCCTTATACCGCCAGCCATCGCGGGGATTACCTGCGGCTTGTGAAGCCTTATTAAATTCATCCACTCGACTCTTATCGCTCGTTACCGTATGCTAACGCGTATCACTTGATACCGAATTATCTCTTAACGTGACACTGGCTTTAGGAAGACTGATTTTTTGTTGGTACTTTTATTTATGCCTTTTTTATGTCTTTTTTGTTTTGGGAAAAGCACGCTACACTTTTCCCAAACCACTGCAACTCCTGAAAGCCAGATCCACAGTGGCGAACATCGCCGCGCCGTGACAATGAAGCTCGACGAAGTCCCAGATAAACAATTTTTCGATACACTTTCTCGACTACTGGTTCTGGTATCGCACTTCAATTAGGTTCAACATGCAAAGTATTTCACACGCGTGGATTTTTAATATTGATACGAACACGTGCGGAAATAAAAAATCCACAGATTAGACACTTATACTAAGTCCAAATGGGTTCAATGACTATAGTCGGCGGTGATTGTTTTTTTTTAAATACGGCGTAAATATTTTTCGAGTATTTAAATTCTATATAACATAGATAAACCAAATGAATGAACAAATTAACATTTATTTGTGTTCTAAATTCAAAAATTTCTGATTTTTCTATTTTTCATATTAGGCTGTTTAGCGGCATCATATCCTTTGCTTCTTCTTCAACCTGGCGAAAGCAAAGCGCTGAAAAAAGTAAATTAAATCATAGTTTCGTAATAATTCCTGACAAAAAAAAAAATCCGTTCTAATATTTTATTTCTTCGAAAGTGTGTTGAAAGACGTCGTTTGATACACAAAAGTACTATAACTGTCTTGGATCCGGCAAAGGAATTAATCAGAAAAAAATAGCGATGGAGTAGGAAAAACATAATTTCCGCTCACACTTATGCCTATGGGTGTCCTCACCCTTATTTTTTTAAACCTAACTAGGTACATACATGCTTAGTATCAGGTTTGAATCTGAAACCCATCGAAACTAAAACCGATCGTATACCTGAGTCTATGCATAAAGTTTCTTTGTTACCCGATACTACTTAGACCAAAGAGTTTTTAACACAAATAAGTTGGAGTTTCGTAATTAAACGCCATGCTTCGCGAAATAGTTCAGGTTTAAAGTCCCTATTCTTTTGATGTTGTTTAAATTTATTTTAGGTTTGTTAAAGTTAAATTTATTTTGGCCTTTAATGGCATAAGTCGTCGAGTTTTAAATTAAAATATCTATTCTTAGGGCACACTTTTGGATAAAGACGACGAAGGCATTTACCAATGCGAACAAGGCGCTACAACGTCCCTTGTCCTTGTCCGCTTACATTAAGGTATATTCAGTGAACCTGTTCATGTGTGCAGTGTTAAAACACCACACAGTCCTAACCGCTTCGCCACAACCTTCACGCTCAAGTGACACACGTTTTGCGACTGAGGAGGAAACAAATCTAAGAAGTTGTTTATGGCATGCTTCGATCCGCCACGAGTGCACAACGGTATTCGCGCGAAGGAGACAAGTGACACACGCGCGTGTTTCTTCTTGACGCAAGTCTCATCATCAGAGATCATACATAATAATTAAACTCCTCAAACACATGAAAGATCATAAGGGTATGTATGAACTTAAGAAATAACAGAAAATCAATATCAACATTTAAAAATAAAATTATATGGGAATTATCGTTAAAATTACATTAGTCTTCGGCTTCCAGTCTAACCGGATGCATCTGAATACCAGTATTTTACATAGAGCGACATGAAATTACATGTATTGATTTTGACATATTAGACTTAGACTTTTTATATTTTTATTTACACCACTTGACATATTTTGTTTTCTGAATTATTATGATTACAAGATGCTATTTGACACTGTAATGTGCTTATTGTTAGCATTTAAACGTTTTGGTAAAAACTGTAAGCTTAGAAATTATTTCTGACTAAGTAAATAAGCCACCCTAAAAATGGCCGCCCTCAGCCATTTCTCAACACTCCACTCAATATCGTTTTTGCGTCTATATTTGGTGTATTCCGTCAGATTTAATACCGTAGATGGATTGGATGTAGTTGACCTACGCAACAAGTGCGCTTCGTTCCAGTGATTGATCTGCGATACTAAGAACTTTCTTCTCGTAAAAATGATCGGGTTTAAAAGCTTTGATAAACTGGTACTGGGATTTTCCGAGCCATGTATGTTGGGAGGAGATTGATAGCTAAACAACAACATGGAAACTTACTTGTTTACTTGAACAGCGTGGTAACTGGAAATCTCGGTGCTCGTTTGACTATCGCTCATCTCAATCATATTTCATGTTGTAGATTATTTATTCATGTTGAGATATTAAGTATTAACCACTTTCTATTCGTTAAATCTAGATCATAGTTGTCATGGCGGTTTGTTTAAAAATCACCAAATAATAAATGCTTAAACTCATACGCATTTGATTAGCCTAGTGTTCACAAGCGTAACTGCTGAGCATGAGGTCTTGGGTTGGATTCCCGGGTCGGGCAAAGTGTTATTGGGTTTTCCATAGGAATTTCTCAGTAGCAACCACGGAGTCTGGATTCGTGCCCGATTGATGGCAATTTATTACATGGGACTTAAACGTAACTGGGGAAATGTGGATTTACTATTAGGTACACCTCTGCCTAACCCTTCGGGGATTATAATGCGTGATGTTATGTTATTATGATGGTTATGGAATAGCACACAATGTTTTTGATCGGATATGTAATGTCTACTCCAGAAAATAAGGATATTTCTCTTTCTCTCCTTGAAAAAGGATCAGAACGAAGTCACTCGGAGCCCGAAGCTACATTAGAATTTGAATTTAAAGTAGAAAAGTTTCTGCATCTATTATATTTCTGCCACAAATGTATTTATCTACAAATGTATCCATTTACCATGAAAGCAACATCTCAGAGTACATGTGATTTACTTATCTAATTACTCTCGCGAAACTTAAAGCTAATTTATTTAGGCTATTTAAAACAAAAATTGAATACCATTTAACAAGTTTCCGCTAGTAAACGATAAATTAAAACCAAAAAAGTTCGGCCCAAAACACCTACAAAAATAATACCAACGTCAAATACATTTACGTTTTCGTGAAGAAGTTTTTCACCAACACATGCTTATTAATTTATTTAGAAAAACTATCGAGAGTTTATAAAAACTTCTGCTGGCTCGTATTAGAAACAAATTCCACCTTTCCGAGGACTTATAACTTCTCTAATTTCTAATATCACAGGAGAACTATTTTCATTAAAGACAAAAGTACACTCCGCTCTTGACAGTATAATCAGAGAAGTGTCAGTCCCCTCCAAGGCTCTGACGTCACGGCTTACGTCACGGGCTCACGGCCTCATATTGACCTGAAGAGGGAGGGTACCGTCGAAATGCGTCTGTACTCCCTAAGGGCCCGGCCCTGGGAATGCGTTGTGAGCTTGAAACCTTTAAACGACCTTTATTTGAAATAAAAATTGCTTTTTAATGCTTTATGTTTTATTTTTGGAATTTTAACACAATAGGTTTTGTAGTTGGAAAAGTTGATTATATATCGGGTTGACAATAATAGATAGTGACACCTATGTAAGTTTATTGTGTTGGTATGGGTTCACTGAAACGCGATTCAAGTTGTAGAATAATAGTTGGAGGTCTAGGTCAAATACGTAGGTATATAACATGTTTGTTCGTTTATTTTCAGTTTAATTAAAATGACAAATATTTGGAAACCACACGATGAAAAATTAAATAAGCTTCAAGGATGGGGATTTAAGACTAAAGAGCAGCTACGAAACTTTTCTAATTAATTTTATTATACACTAGGGCTTGCTTAGTTTGCTTCGCCCGCGTGACTGTCAGATATTATCCCACAGGAACATAATACTGGGATAAAAAGCATCCTTTAAAGAGGTATACGGACTGTCAAGTCTCAGGTCTCAGATTCATGTGCGTATTGTATAATTACCACTTGGTGAAGGAAAACAAACCCACATGCCTGTGAGATATTTCTCAACGGCATGTAAAGCCAAGTCAGGGGCGGTATAAAAACTCTGAGAACTGGATAGGCACTAACAACGGGAAAAAAGCAAGAAACAGTATCCATCTTGGTCATGGTTATGAGCCATCATCATCTTCCTGCCCTTGTCCCATGTTATTTGGAGTCGGTGCAACAAGTTTTTTTCTTCTATTCTCCCCTGTCGAACTTCACGCTATCATTTACTCCTTTTGCCTTCAAACAATCCATTCATCTTTTCTTTTCATGGTTATGAGCCATATTACATCGAAATCCGATCAGCCGTTTAGGCGTGAAAAGGTGACTGATAGACAGAGTTATTGTATTAGGTTTGTTTTTGCCATTGTCATTTATATTATGGGGTATACTACTCTGGCAAGAAAGTACCGGGAAACGATCAATAATACACAAAATATTAGTTATTCATCCAAAGTTATTTTATCGTCTTCAAAGTATGCTCCTCCAGAAACGATTCACTTACGTCAACGAATAATCCAATCATCAAAACATTTTTAAACGCTTTTTCCGGAATTGAGTACAGTTCTCGCCGCGAATTTTCCTTTATGTCTTATTATCGATATCAATAACAGATGCAACTCAAACTCCGCGCCAAAATGGAAAACAGACAATCTAACAACAATAAAAAAAAAAACAAAAAATTGAGTTTGGAACCATAAACAAATCGTCCATTCCCGATCCTTTTTGGACTGAATGTATATGGATCCTAAGAGCAAGCATTCCAAATGTCAATTCAGACATATGTATACAATTCTCGATCTAAAAATAACCGTCTCGTACCATTTATTCCGGGTTTCTCAAGGAAAAACGCTCATGAAAATACAGTTTCCATCTCCTAAATCGATTTTATTCGGCGAGGCGTCAAGTGGCTCGCTTGACATTTTACTGGCATGCTAGCGTACTCACGAGTACTCGATAGTGTTGCCAAACGTCGAGAATTCTCAAGACCTCTCGGACTTTTTAGTCGGGGCGAATTGTATGTCGCATAAAAGTTTTTAAACTGTACTAACACTAACTGGTCACTAACATTATCATTAACACTAGAAACGGGATATTTACCATGCCCAACTGTGTATATGTGTGTGTGTGTTATGTGTGTGTGCTACATGGTAAATATCCCGTTTCTAGTGTTAATGATAATGTATGTCGCATTGCAAGAGGCAGTTAACAGTACCTCGTCGTTGTAAAATCTAGGTAGAACTTATCACATGTTCAGGGTGAAAGAAGAGGAAATGATGTTTTTTGTGTTCCGTACCTCAGTCAGCAAAAACGGAACTTTATAGGATCACTCCGTCTTTAAAAGCCCTTTTTCTCAGGAACGCGTGGAGGTATTAACCTGAAATTAATATACTAATAAATACTCAGGTCTGCTGTCTCTTGGAGCAGTGAAAAACTCAAACTTGTAAGTCTACGCGATCAAAAGATATGACCGTTTATGTCGCATATTTTGCGATTTCACAAGGGAATGGTAGGTTTCACAATGGGTAGAGAAGGTACTTCCCGTTATCATAGAAACATGAAATTTGGCAAAAAGCAATGTGTACATGTATAGAAAAAAATCTGAAAACCGTAAATATCTACATAGTTTAATAACAAAATACCTACAAGTTGCACGCGGAGTCGTCGATCATCATTGCCTCAGCGCTTTTTCGGTGGTCACCACTGTTGATTCTAGTTTTCAGGAGCTGCAGTGGTTCAGAATAGAGATACGGGTCTGTTTGTCCTAAAAATAAAACCATGTTTGATCACGTGTAAAGATTTTTTTTTCCGATAATAGTTGGAGCTCACCCATTGCATACCGAGTTTCCTCCGTGCCTGGGAAAGTACGTTAAGCTATTGGGCCCGGCTGTCATTTGTAGATCTTTGACAGTTGTCATTTAGTCAGTGGCTCGAAAGTCTGACAACTAGTCTTACCAAGGGGTATCGATTCGTATTACGCAGTACTAACTGGGTTGTGGAAGTCAGATAAGCAGTCGCTCTGTGTAAAATACTGTACTCAGCTGCTTTCGGCTAGACTGGAAGCCGACTCCAACATAGTTGGGAAAAGGCTAGGCAGATGAGTTGGCTTTCTAGATCATGTTAACAGCTATCAGCTGTCAAGTTAGAAGCTATTTATTAACGTTATAAAGATACAGTCTTGTACTTAATCACATTCTACCTGAATGTGATTAAGTACAAGAAAATAATCAAGCTAAAACCTCATAGGGCAATGCCATTAATTATTACTAGAATATTCCATAATTACTATTTCTTCTCTTCGAATTCAACACAAGAATACTCCAAAAGATAAAGAAAAGTAGAAAACCACGACAAGACTGTCTTTTATTAACTTTTGTCGCGCCTAAACAACAACATATTCACCCAATCGGGTCCCGAATATAATCCTGAATCTGCTAAAACTACTTTGCCGTTGTCACAACTACTTATGTGTGTATTACTTATATTTTCTCCCTCCGGCATTCGGGCAGATATCCGGCAATTCAGTTACGTACTTCGGTGCTTATATTTACATGTAAACATATAGTTAGTTAGGTAGTTTTATCTATCTATCTATCAGTTATAGAGATTGGGTTGTAATGTCTGGCGTAATGTCATGGCATTACGTTACATTCTGTGATATGTTTTGTTAGTGATTGAAGAAATAAAGAAACCGGCCAAGTGCGAGTCAGAGTGGCGCACCTAGGGCCCCGTATAAACTTGTAGGTATTTTGATATTAAACTTCATATTTACGGTATTCAGATATTTTCCTTTAAATGTACTGTAAGACATTGCTTTTTGCCAAATTTCATGATTCTAGGTCAACGGGAAGTACTCTATAGGTTTTGATTCCCTTGTTAAATCACAAAATATGCGATATAAACGGTCATATCTTTATATCGCGTTGACTTACAAGTTCATCTTTTTCACTGTTTCAAGGGGTAGCAGACTTGGGTAATAAATTTGATCCATCTGTGGTAGAAACGCACTACCAGTAAGTAATCTTATGTTTGAGCTCAATCTCAATTTAACTATGGATCCAGCGTTAAGTCGATAATTTTTACCAAAGTATCAGCTTCAACATGTTACTCCAACTGAAAGATTAATCCCGGCAACTTAATACTTACAAACAGAAAATAGTCCAGTTCGATTTAAAAACTTTCATTAACTGCGCGCGGCGTTACACCCACACAAATCAAACAGCTTTATTTTTCTAGACTGTAATTAAATGTGATATATAAGAGACTGAATCCAGTTTCAGCGTTATTTACTGCAGTTAATATTGCACATTCCCGGAACCTCTCATTTAAACGTACTTTCTTATTTATTTATTAGCTTTTAATTCGCGCAAACTCATTTGTGTAGTCTTTAATCTCGTAGCAAGTAGGTTTATGTTTGTTAAGTCCGTTGTGGCTCAGTGGTAACGGCTCTGACTTACCAATCGTAGGTCGTAGTTTCGAACCCATGAGCGAGCCATGTAGGCGTTTAACTTATTTTATCACCACTGCTCTCAAAACGTTGAAGGAAAACATTGTGAGGAAATCTGCATGTCCTAGAACCAAAAATTCGAAGACATGTGACATCCACCAACCACACTGGGCCCGCGTGGTGGATTACTGCCCACTTCCTCTCATAGAGAGGAGGCTTATGTCCTAGCGGTGGGAATGCCAATAGAGAGTGAGTTGCCAGTCGGTAAAGACCTCCACCAACCTTCTCCATGGTCACTCTGGGCAAAGGCTGAACTCCCATGACTTTCCAATTTTGTTTAGATACAATTTGCCTTCTCCGAACAATCCGTTAGGAATGAGTCCAGATCTTCACGCCAGCGTTTCTTTGGCGTTCTGATTATTTCCACGTTCTTCTTCTGATGTTTGTCATATAAACCAACTACGCTACATCAAATGAAACTGATTTTAAAATAAATTAAACGTAAAAAAAAACTAGTATTTTTAAATGAAATTATGAAAATTAGGTTTATCTATCAACATTGAATGTAAACACCGTTTCCTGTCCGTACTATTAGCCGTTGAAGAGTTCCCTCGTGAGGAGGCGATCCTGGCTACAGGATTAAGTCATGTCTGTCATAAAAATGTATTGTCACCAGAACCAAAGGTGAGTGCAAAATTACAGCTGAATCGGTTGGGGAGAACTGGCTTGAAATTCAGATCTAATGTTTGACCATTAGGTACTAACTAGTTAGGTTAGTTAAATAAAAGCTTATAATAAACGTCGAGCTTTATAAAGGAATATATTGGTGGTTTCAGTGCAGCTGTATGCCGCAATCAAACCACATAGGGTCTTTATAATGTACTTAACCTACATATAGAGGTGACGGCACTGTAACCTCTACCTATTTGGAGTAAGTGCTACTGCAATACACGGTCTATTTTAGAATGTCTTAACAGTTGGTACACTTGTATAGCGTTGACGTGGTCGTCGCGTAGATGAGTGTGCTGCGTTAGAGTTAGAAGTGGATGACAGTTCTATCGATAATACGTCACATTGACTTGGCGTTTGCATCGCGTTTGCGTAGCGTCTACGCTCGAAGAATACTCCGCCGGCCTATACTCCGGACTAAAGCAGATTTCTGTTTTTTTGCGTTTAGTGACTATTCACGTAAACCAATGACGTAAAAAATTCACGTCCTTTATGTCAAATTTACCCGTGTTCGACAATACATATTTGTAATACAATTCAATCATTCATATCCCTCTGCAGACGCAACACCCAGGGTATATAAGGCTGGTTTTATAGTCACGCCGCTAGACGCGCCGTTGGGCAGCGCGCTGTTGAACAGGAACACCGAACGGCGCTGCTCAAGCGCGCGAATTTGAAACGCTACTACTACCCCAATACATATCCGAGCGCGCGCGCTTCCGACGGCGCTGCTGAAACGCGTGACTATAAAATCAGCCTAAAACCACAATAAAGAACGGAACATACTGGCCCGATCATAAACGATGTTTTACGACGGTCGCCGAAGGTACCCGATTCGCGTTTTATTCCCGCGTTCCAGAACCAATTAGGGCGTTTTCATGGTGCAATGAACGTTGCGGCGAGCGGTAAAAGATTGCACGGTAACTGTAAATAACGTATGGGTATTGCGAGCCTTTTTAATGGTGTGGTCGAATTGCTGGCTCGAATGACATTTATAATTGTGTCTGACGTTAAGAGCACAAAGGCATTTGGTTTTTAAATAGGTTGGCATATACGCAGCTGGGCTAAAAATATACATTTGTCGCCTAGATGTAGTATGCTGTTATCTACTTAGCCCTCCCATGCTATCAGCTACATCCGGGAAAACTGGAAATCGACATTGCCAGTTAAATTAGCTAAATACCAGTTTTATACATGAAGCGACTGCCTATCAGACGTCCACAACCCAGTTCAACAATACGATACTCCTTGTATGATATGACTTTTGGGTTTCTGAATTCTCGTAATGACTGTCAAAGATCTTCGACTGAGGACAGTTAGGAACGACGGCTAAACGGTTTTCGATATGTATGCCATGATCACCCATCCAAGATTAGATTTGATAGCAAGCGTAGCATCGATTTAGGTTTTCTTAAGCTACGAACTCGTTGATATGCATCCAGCAAAATCTATTCAGGGAACTACATAAAATTGGATAAGCAGTTCTCGAATTACGCACAAACAGTGTGACAGACAAACCGTTATTGCGTCTTATAACGTAAAGATTGCTGTTGTTTATACAGAATGCTTTATATATTTTTAAGGCGCTGTAAAGGCGCTATATTGTAGGGGGAGTTATTTTCCTCATGGAGTTGAAATGTGTACATTCTGACTATGTAATGGCTACCCTTTTTTGCCCTTGGGCGTAATAACGGGCAGCTCAAAGATCATATTTAAGATGGGTTGGAGGCTCGCAGTGTATATAACCAAGACTTATCATAGCTGTTCGCTGTCTATGTAGAAATGATGTTATCATGCCAATGTTTTTTATTCATGAAGACTATATTACTCCTTTACTGACTCCTAAGTCAAAGAATCTCCTAGCTTGGAAGTCAGGGTATACCCTACTTTATGACCTTTATGTGGCATTCAAATTTAGGATAAATTTCTCTTGTTTTTATTAGCAATGTGTTTCCATCAGGAATCTCTCAGTAGCACCCAGGTAGTCTTGATTCCATCTTGATTGATCCTGGTTGATTGCAATAGGCTCGTCCCCTATTAAATGGGACTTAAAAATAACTGGTGAAATGTGGGTGACCATTAGATACACCTCTGTCTAACCCGTCGGTGATTATACGCCTGACGTTATGTGTGTAATATGTTTATTTGAAGCAGTTCCAACGTCTATACCAGCTATCAAGCACTATGTTGTTCAAGGCAGTTTTCACATTAAACTAAAACAATTTTATATATTCAGGAAAATGTTCTGTCAAATTGTGCGCTCGTGCCGAACCAAAAGGACGTAACTTCTACAATGTCAATCGAACATTATTTAAATTAGCATAAAACATCAAAAGGCAAAGACAGTATTAAGGAAGTTCAAGGAATTATTCTTTGTTATAATGGAGCATTCGTGACTGCTTCGAAATCCTCGCTTTAAAAGAAACTCCAAACTGCACTAAAAATCGTATAAACTAGTCAAAGAGTTGCCCGAAATCAGACGTTGTGCTGACGTGGATGTAAACGCGACGTCAGGACCTGCATAGCGTGCTGGAGTGACAGTTGAACGATGCAGCTTAAAGCTAAGCTAAGTACATGATAAAGATCTTTATTTGAAAATGTTGTTACCTTGTTTTTTTTTGTTTTTTTGGGATGCGAAATCATCAAATGACTCCTCCCGCTCTGGGCGGAGCGGAAGGGAGTGTCAGACTTTTACTGACTAAAACCCATCCATGTTCCTTCTTTTGCCTTTGTGTTCCAGGGTCGCGGTATCTCTTTCGACCAGTCCCGCAGCAAAATGTTGGTACCTAATGAAATTACAGGCCGTGAGATCATTTACAGTTTAGAAGTGGACAATACGTGATGACTATGAGTCTGCTATTGTTATCAATAGAGGTTATAGCTTTATAAGGATCTAGCTTTTGCTCACGGTCGCTCCCGTTACGTACGGAATGTAGTCATGGGAACGTTTTGAAATTCGAAATGTAGCCTATAACACTCGGGGATACCTAATATAGCTTCCCGTTAGTGCAAGAATTTTCGGAATCGGATCAGCAGTTCCGGAGATTATCCCCTACATACAAACTTTTAAAAATCTAATCATTTTAAAAGAGTAATCATGGAGTTTCTTGCCGGTTCTTCTCCATAGGAAACGACCAACCCGAACCGTGCACCTTTTTGTCGACGTTTCATAAGTGCCCATGTAGGCCTAATATAAACATGCGCATTCTCTTGCGGGATCTTCTAAAAGAGGATTTAGACTAAATGAGCACAGTGAAGACCTACAATTCTTTAGATATTCTACCTTCGACAGCAACAAACTAACTTCAAGATTTTAAAGATCATATGTGACAAGACAAAGGTAAAATGATTGTGAAAGGACTCTACAGCATTCAAATTTCATTGATATTGATATATTTGCGTGCTCTAAAATTAAATTTAAATCTAATATTATGAAAAAAATATCTTCATTGTAATCTAATCCTTATTATTTTTTATTGCATAATGTAAATAAATGAAATTGTTATTGATCTGATTTTGGCTTTGTAGATATAACTAGCTTTATGTTAACTTATTTATTTAAGAATTTCAAAACATTTTTTAATTTTGGTAATGCCCATCTAGTGGCAACCACTGATCTTTAAACATGTTTTAGCTGTGGATAATGCAGTGGACTGCAACATTACCACTTAGTTTTGTTAATCTTATGTTTTATATATGTTGTAGTTGTTTATTATCCCTCAATAAATAAAAAATAAAAAAATATTTTCTTGAAAATCTTGTCATTCAGTAAGGGATAACTTAGAATAAATTGCTCTATCCCTATTTACACATCAAAATGTGAGATACAATGCGATCCTTTGGTGTAGCAGCTTCATAGCCTGGCCCACCGCCGCGGAGTTGCATGCTTGTCGGTCTTTCGCAGACTGTACTTCGGTGAGTGTGCCCAAGAGCTCCACGAGCTCATTCCGCCATCTTCTTTCTCTTTTTTTTCTTTGGGTTAGCTCGTTGCAACGTCGACCTCATATCTGTCCTCAGGACAAGATTGAGGTTAAGAGTAGGCCCATTTAATATATAAAAAAAAACCTGACTTAATAAGCTGCACAACATTACAACTTATGAAAAATATTGATGTATTTTACAATACAATATAATGTCGGCATTTCATTTTACCAGTGAGTACCTCGCCTTATATACATTGCACCAAGACTAAACTTTCCTGATCATTCATTGTTATTAATCGCTTTACTTGCTTTTGGGTTTGTAATCAATTGAAGTTCCGGAGTTCGAGCATTGAGGTTTTTGCTACCGTGGGTAAACTTTTGAGTAGCATTTCTGGCTATGCTGTTTGCAGTAACTTTGGTTACCCGATCGGAGTTCAGTCTTAGCGCTGATTTTAATAAAGTTTTACGAATGTTCAACGTTCAACTAATATTTATGACACCATGTTCAGTAATGTACTGTGCTACGTGTACAAGAGGTATAACTAGGGAATGCAATCTCGATTCGAGATCGAAAATTCGAGATCCCGGTATTTTCGAGATCCGGATAGTTTTTCAAAAAAATATAGTTAAATTTCGATGAATAAAAAGAGTTAAAAACTGCTTGGTTGTGATTATGAGGTTAATTAAGATAAAATATTAATTGAAAGAAAGAAAACTAAATTTATTCTTTAATATAACTCAGTAATCACCCGTATTTTTTGGAAATCAACGAAAACAATAAAAGGACACTGCGAGTCAAAAGCGGAAAAATTCTAATTCAATGTTTTTTGGAAATAGCTTATTAAACCACAGAGAGTATTGATGGTGCTGGCTGATAAACAGAATCTTAAGTCAGTCGCTATGTACCCAGCCGCTGAAAGCCAGCAAAATAATGCCATCGCTGATTCAACACTGGTTGGCACCAACGTGATTAAACAATTATAAGCAAACTGTAAAAACTACCCATTGTTCCTCTTCACTCATATAAATCCATCTCTTTCTTTATGAGTGACTCTAATCTATCTAAACTCGTAGATACACGCAAAAAAGGACTTTTAGATGCTCTCAGAGTTTCTTCTACTTCCTCTAGAAGAGTCGTGCTAGTTTGTGAAGCATCAGCACGCAAATTCAAATCTTCTGATTATCATTGAAAGAGGCAATTCATCTTCGTTTTCTATGTTTGCTACTGTGGTATTAATCTCATTCGTCATCCGTCGTTAATTTTCGTAAATAGTCGGGATAGTTTACTTTCGCTGTCCGACACTACCGGCCCTCAGTCAGCGGATCGCTCGCGCGTACCGTTGTAGCGATTGTGTACGTGGTAGCGATTGTAGCGACGCTGATTATTGCAGCCCAATCCCGTCAATCCTGAGCGAGATCTCGTCGTATTATGCTTCGGGATTGATCTCGAAAAATGACACGAGATCCCACAAAATCGGGATTGAATTCCCTAGGTACAACGTAATAAATAAATAATAAATTAAATAAATTGTGTTAAAATTTTTAATTCAGGCAAAATACCCATACACAACAAAAAATGATAATTTTAGATGAATAAAAAACAATAAAATAAGTAATGCCCGACCCGTTCCGAACCGACTTCGTTTTCACAATAATTATGTTATCACGTGTTACCAGACTATGAATGCTGTTGCTCCTCCCAAATTAAAACCTTCATCACCACTACCACAACAAAGCTTATGTGCCTATTGATCGGGACAAGAACAATTAATATCCCTGTCATCCCTAATGATATCACGGACCCTTTTCTCACGTGATGGCAATAAATTATACAGAAATATTATCTCTATCCAACGGACAAACGGTTTATCGTTGTAGGGACGTGTGAATCGATTAGGAGAGGTTCGTTATTTGCTAGGTGGATGTTTGCTTGCTTGCTTTCTATTCAATATGTGTTGGTGGTATATTGTACCCCGTGATTGTACCAGTTTGTTTAATCTGTTAGAATTGTAGGTCAATAAACTCGGTCTGCTACATGCCTACTAATGCTGGATAGGAGCCTAAATTTGGCCATATCACCAGGTTCTTTGGTATAGGCCAGATTCCGCCTGATCCAGATGCCTTTGTAAGAGATTGTTAGACTATCAATTTGGAGGAGCATCTAATACTTAACATCACGCCTGTAATTCTCGAAGGGTAGGCAGATGGTGAACCTAATAGTACACCCAAATTTCGCCAGTTATGTTTTAAGTCCCATGTAATAGGGGGCGCCTATTCCCATTTAAAACATTATAAATCAAGTTTTTTGTATCAGTGTTACACAGTTTTATGGAAAGGCAGTAAGAAACAAACTTGCAAACTTGATAACAAACATAGTACAAGGTTTGCACGCAACGTTGAAATAGCGACGCGGTACCCCGATTTTATACAAAGTATCGTCATTTTTTAAACAAATATTGTAAATGGTTCCGCTTTTATATCGCATGCATATTCTAAATTAATTTGATGGCATGCTAAGAAATATTGTTGTATTAAGCCTATGCTATGCGACATTTTTTGTCGCAAAAAGAGTTTTTATACCTGCGGATTTTTGTAATGGAAATTTTTGTAACATTTCACATGGAATCACTATCATTTGTAACGTTTTGTGGTCCTGGTTCTAGTAAAAACGTCCACCAAACTTCACTTAGCCTGCGTGGTGGATTACGTCCCTCTCTCTGCCACATAGACTTGTTTCCCACCAGTGGGGACGTTGAGCTAATTATGGCTTTTAAAACTGCACTCAATGATTGAGTGATGCTGCGAACAGCATATTAGTTAGGTACACAAAAAGTGTCCGAATGAGAGTCCACAGTTAATGAAGTTTTCGTTGATTTAGTTAAGCAAACCCCAACGGAATTGCACACAGTTCAGTGCCTGAGAACGGAACCGACAAACGTTGGTACTTGGTACACGGTTCATTGGCCCGGTTTTATCCGAAAGGTTACTGGTATTAGTTGCCTTTGTTGTTGACAAATTACCGTATGTCACTAAGGGCTTTACTACTGACACTACGGGGATGACATCTTAATTTTTGTACCAACGTTTCTGCGACACCTCTAAGAGTAAAGTCAAGGCACTTTATTTATCTACCCACAATATTATTTACAAACTATAATAAAATAAATTAAAATAAAAAAAAACAGCCTTTATTTCCCTATAATTTAGAATTCTATATTTTTTAACCTATTATATGATAAATGCCCCCTGCATTTATCTCTGGATGAATGTATCATCCCTATTTTAGGCCGTTCGGGTCCACTCTTTCCCTGCCAGTGCGACAAAATTATCTCACCATTGCAACGATGCATGGCATTCAATAACTATTTCATGAAAAAGTCATTCAATGGGATTAAATGAACTTGAGGGTTATATTGATGATTTTATAGATAGTCGAGTACGTTGCATGACAGTTTCTGTTGTCTGTTAACTAGAGATTAGATCAGAAATTTCAGTCTTATCATATAGAAAAGAAAGAAAAAATATTCGAATTAAACGTGACGCGTAATAAAGCACAAAGAGAACAAATTGGAGAAATGGTTATGACTATGACATCTATGTTAAATGGGGATGGCAACTGTGAAACTAATGGCGCTAGCATAGCTAGTTCCAAGCAACGTCATTGGTTGAAAATCTGGTGATGTCATTTTATATTTCAAAATAGCTTGACCTCATTGGACAGATTGAGACTTAGCTATGGTCGCGCCATCTACTATTAGCTTTTAACGGTCTTCCCCATTGACGTGGTATGTCAATCTGTGTATCATTCTAGTTTCCTGACTACACAAATTACATGCCATCTCTCGCCATCAAAACTTTAATTCACGGATATTTCAAATAGATTCTTATCCCTTGTTTTCCAAACTGTAGTATTGTGCTTGCGAATTTTCCCTAATTAAATTCATAGCATAATTACGATGTTGGATAACCGTAGAATAAATTAGTGGTACCTTCAGTAATATTTGAAACGGAAAGACATCGCGTGCTGTGTAGTTGTCGCATGCTGTCGGAAATAGGGGGGGGGGGGCAATTTTTACCATGGAGGTTGAAATGTGACTTGCAGTCAAACAAATAAGACCTTATTTTACGGAGATTAAACGTTTGAACATTTTTTATCGTTTGAACATTTTTTATTTTGAGATGACAACGTGGATGAGGTGCTTTTGTATTTCAGTGTTAGCATGAGGTGCGGGATACAATTCGCAGGTGGGACAAAGTGTTATTGGGTTTTTCCATCAGAAATTCTCGTTAGCAGCCACTTTAAATTTTATTATGACTATGATGTGTATGACTAATGACATTGATGTAATTTCATGATGGTTCTTTATGATTGTTTTATTGATTATGCATGTACCTACTACAAATATTTGCACGACTGACAAGTCGAATATAGTGAGATTAAAATTATTTTACCATGTTGTTATTATGTACCTATATTCTAGCAAATAAACAAATTTCATTTCATTTCATGGAGTCGGAGCCGATGGCAATAGGCTCGCCCCCTATTATATGGGACTTAAACATACCTGGTGAAATGTGGGTGTAGGTACTATTAGTTACAACTCTACCTTTTCAACTTTTATTCTGTTTTATACAAATATATTTTTCTTTTTATAACACTATATAATAAAATACTCTTACGAATAATATCAGCTTACCAGCTCTCAATTTCCATAAGGTATATAGTATCCAAGTGGCAGTAGAACACTGACTTCTAAGTCACAGGTTTCCCTAGTGTAGGAGTCAGGGTTTCAGCTTTTGTACGCCTTAACTATTGTGAACTTTGCTAGATAATAAGCATTCATATTATAAGGATTTGTATCAATAAAATATTATTAAGTATTAAGTATAACATTATAAATATGTTTAGTAAGTTTTTCAAGCAGTTTATTGATATATTTAGAACAGTTTATTTTTAAACGAAGGCAAGAAACGTAGCTAAAATTCAGTAAGGGTCGAAATACCCGTCACAACCACTCAAAGCCGTTGTTTACACACAGAAAATTACAAGGCAAAATAATTACAAACGTGCTATAAGCAAAGTTGCGAAACCATTGAAGTTTTAATTAAGTGTATTCGTAATTAAGTCCCAAAGTAATTAACTTGACGATAAGAAAAATACTCGAATGCGAAGTGGAAGACCGTTTCATTACGAACACTGATATTTCGAAACCACTTTGGAGTTTTTAATAGTTCAAAATAAAGTAGAATTGATGGGTGGAGTTTTCAACTGTATTTTTTTTTCTGTGGCTGAAGCGAAAATCTGTAATTTATTATATTACCGACTAGGTTTTGCCCTCGGCTTTTTTATTAGTTTGTAAGCCCTGGCTGGGGGCATTAAAGTATTTTTTGAACACAACAGGATTGACCGGTTAAGCAGACCTACCTCACCGTACCTTAGAGAGTTGTTGCGCTGCGAAAGCCATTAAAAAAAAAACCTGCTTCTTACGAGTGGCGGTCGAAGCTTTAACTTACCGTGAGTAAAAGTATCCTAACTCAGGTCATGATCTATCTTTGTGCCTAATAACAACCAACTCCTTCAAAGGTTAATACGTAAAAACGTAACAGTCAGTTAGTTAATTTCGTATTTATAATACCTACTAGCTTATGCCCGCGGTTTCACCCATGTGGTGTTCGGTTATTGTCCCACGGGATTATACTAAGGGAAAAGTATCCTGTGTTAATCCTCCAGGTTAAAAACTACCTATTTGTCAAATTTCATCCAAATCCGTTTAGTAGTTTTGAAGTGAAAGAGTAGCAAACTTCCATACAATCGTCCATCGATAAACCAAAGTTTCGCATTTATACAGGGTTATTTGTAAAACACCAGAAACCTCTTAAGAGGTCATTGTACTCATCACTATGAACAACTTTTACTATGGAACCAAACCCGAAATCGCGAAAAAAAAATCAGCTGCTCCCTACATTTTGACGAGTTATTTTTTTTCGCGATTTCAGTTTAAGAGGTTAAGCAGCTTAAGAGGTTTCTGGTGTTTTACAAATAACCCTGTATAGTAAGATTAATCTAGAGCATAGAAGTTTACTTACCGAAACTTAGTTAAATTAAACTATACGAGAACGTCCAGGAAGCGAGGTTTGACTTATAGCCAACATAATGATCTGAGCCTATAAAGCACGAGCGTGTAACTGTAACGCAAATACGCAGATTTTTGAATCGATAATATATCCTATAGCATTTTAGTTTGCAACAAACTCAATCAGTAACATCCATAGATATGAATAAATTCTTAAAATTATGATAATATTATATAATATATAAGTGAATGAGTATTTTTATTTTAAAGTCGACGTATTTGTGTTACGTTCACACCACGCGCTCGTGTTAGGTTAGGTTAGGTTAATTTAATTTCCATTGTTGCCTTAATTTCCAAGTTTTGCAACACTTTTTTTACCTAGGACTATGTCGCTACGATATTTTAACGAAACCTTCATCTTTTACTTTTTTATTTTTCGGTTGAAGGTCGGTACTGTTTGGTAAAAGAGAATGCTCATGGAAGTATGGAATCCCGTACCATGCTGCATCAAAATCAAACTTTGTTTTTTATAGACTACACTGATCGTATTAACTCCTACAAAAATTATTTTTGAAAAAAAAAACCCGCGTTTCAGAGTTATTTTATAAAATCGAAACTAACCTAAAAAGTAGGTCTATTTTTTCGACGCTACCAACGACGTATTTTAACACACATACATTACATTATTGCTCTAAAAACAGCGTAATACACTAATATTAGTAAGAATTACGAGTTAAAGTAACATCCACAGTATGCTTGACTGAAACTCGATTTTATTTTAGACCTGTACATTGCCAATAGTCAGTCAGTACAGTACAAATGTCAGATGCCACAGATAAGATAACTATAAACCATAGAGTATAGTAAGTGCTATAAACTAGTCGGGATTTAGGGATGTAATCGATAAATCAAAATCTTTAGGCTGAGAAAATCTATTTTGTTGCAAATAGCAATAAACCAAACTAAATCGATTTGGTGTACTGATCTTACTTAATTGTAATTAATTTTAGAGTCCGCTCGACAGACAAGGGTTTGTTCAATTGAAACGGAACGTCATTTATATTCAGTTGAAACGGAACGTCATATAAAGGGAGTAAAACAATATTCATACTTTTAAACTCGAAAAGTATATTTCCAGTTCAAAAATCAAATCCCCGACGCGTAATGCCGTAAAAAAATATGAAACTAATTACTATAATATTTTGGTTTTGAGGCGCGAGACTTTTTGGTACCAACTTTGGTCATTGTCCTTTGGGAAGGATAAAATGATTGATGACATCAAATCTTCATGAACATTAACTTGCTTTACAAAAATATGCTATCATCTGTCTTGCCCTTTCCCAACTATGTTGGGGTCAGCTTCCAGTCTAAACGGATGCAGATGAATTTCAGTTTTTTACATGGAGCGACTGCTTATCTCACTTCCACAATTCAGTTACCCAGTGGTCCTGGGTTCGATCCCCAGTCGGGCAAATTGTTTTTGAGTTTTTCAGGAATTTCTCAGTGGCAGCGACGGGGTCTGGATTTGTGCTCGGTTGATGGAAATAGGCTTGCCCCTTGCATGGGACTTAAACATAACTGGTGAAATGTGGGTGTAATTTAGGTACACCTCTGCCTACCCTTCGGGGATTACTGGCGTGATGTTATGTGCAACCCAGTTACTGTAATATAATACGTTTTGGAACGTGTCCTTTTTTACTATTAATAGACATTTTCTTTCTTTCTGTTAGGACTGGTTGTCAGACTGGTTTCTGACATCTCGTAACGACTGTCAAAGATCTATAAGTACTGGCGGGATCAACGGCTTAAAAAAATAACTACCGAATATATTTTTACCTCTAGCACTTCTATTTTCTTTTAAATCTGTACCGTGACCGTGGTAATGGCAGCTTTGCCTGACATTCCATTAAATATAGCTCTGAAAACAAATAAGTACGGCCTTATTTTAAGACTTCTTTCGTCAATTTGATCAGGAAGTTATCCGGTTTCTTTTGATAATTGATGTTGTTTCATGAAAATGAACCTAAGTCCTTGAAAATAAGCTGTCATTGGTTTTTCATTCTAATCCAAGACATTTGCCGCAGTGCGTTTTTTCAACGTATCGTCTCGTCGGCACTATGTTAGGGATATTGGTTTCCGCACTTAGTCCCTAAAGTAGACCATAGTGCGTAAGCCATGGTGGCCGTTACTCAAACTAGCCCACCTCCCTCCAGAAGCAGATCAAACTTCCCGGTCTTCTCAGGACATCCGCAAGAGATCTTGGTGTTCCGAGTCTCCTCGCGGATCTGGGTGACGCCAGTGCACTCGAGGAGTACGTGCGCTACCGTTTCCTCCGCCTCCATGCACGCCCTGCACAGGGGACTGTCAGTGATACCTAGGGTGTGGAAGTCGTCTGCACTGTACATACGTCGGTTCATAGCTCCACAAGAATCTGGCGCGTGGTCAAAATCAGAACTAACTTTTTCTTTAAAAGATTTTTGATAAAACAATTTCACCAATGTTCACCAATAGCACATATTGTCGTGCCAGCGACACGAAGAAGAATGTTCCATGTCACCATTTTTGCGCGCGTTTACGTTTCCTATTAACTCACAAGCAGTACCCAATTTTACAGGCTAAAATATGACGTTTCTCAGTACATTACTAAGCTCAACTCTCTTTTCCAGTTGCAAATCGAGGCGGGAGCTGGTGAGGGACCAGGTCCTCCGGTGAACAACAACTCTGAGGGTGCAGTGGCCAGCCCCCCTCGGGATGACAACCACAACGCTCAGCAGCCGCCACCGGTCACTCCTCGAGCCAGGCCGCTTACACCTGCAGGTAATGGGAGAAATTTTGGAGTTTGAAACTGTTCTTGGTTCGACATAAGACACTTACTTAAACTATTTACCACAAAGTGAAATATAAAAGGTGTAAGTACATTGACTTAGATAGACTGCTTGGTCTAATGGTCGCAAACGCGACGGATGAGCATGAGGTCTTTGGTTTGATTCTCAGGTCGGGCAAAGTGTTTTTGGGTTTTTCTATCAGGAATTTCTCAGTAGCAGCCACGGTGTCTGGATGTGTGCCCGGTTGATTGCAATAGGCTCGCCCCCTATTACTAGGGACTTAAACGTAACTGGCGAAATGTCAGTGTACTAATGGGTACACCTCTGCCCAACCCTTCGGAGATTACAGGTGTGATGTTCTGTGATGTTACATTGACACCACTCTGCGTTTCAACGCTCGCGTACTTAAATCGTGGTTACAGTTGGTGCGTGTGTCCTTTGCACCTAGTTTATTATTTAGTAATGATTTATTGCGTCTATGAGTTTTAATAAATAATAAGGTAGATACAGAAGAGGTACCTATAGAAACCACCTCGAAGTCTCGATGCTATTTATAACCAAACGAATTATTTCTATTTCCGAACCTTGTCAGTAACTTCCTCCTTTCATTCCTGCAAACAGTTTTATCACGACATATTAACCCAATTTCTAAAATTAGATATAAATTATACATTGGTACCGGCACCGACAGATATTCAGGGGAAAGGAATACTTGCTCGGCAGATTTAGAATTTTCAAACCAATTATTTTCATTTTGTTGAATCGTGAAAAGAGGTGACATTTATAAATAGAAGTTCTACTCCAAAAAGTTTGATTTATTTGATCTTTACGTCGACAACTCTATTGAATGCCTCTAATTTCACATGATATAAAGTATCACAAATGCTTGCTTTGAATAAGTGCTACCTAGTACACAATCACAATCAGCTGGTGTATAAGCAAAACATAAGCTTGCTGGTTGGTTTGTTGGTGACAAACAACCATACTTCCAAATGTTATATGTATTCCAGCCTTAAGAGCTTGGTTTAGGTTAAATAATTGAGAATCTGATTATTATATAAAAAAAAACCGGCCAAGTGCGTGTCGGGACACGCACAATGTAGGGTTCCGTAGTTGCCCATTAAAATATGCAGACAGTTCCTATGGTTCGATTTGCCTCCGAACGATGATTTTTATTGTAATAATAAAAAACAAACTAACATTTGCAGTTGAAAAACCAGTACTCCCATACATCATGTTTAGGAAAATATGTTATCCAAGTACATTTTATAAGTTGGTCAACTATTACTCGTAAACTTGTAAAGCCTACTTAGCTGTGATAGTTTTTCTTTTAACTTCATTATATATATTATTACCGTGAATTATTTCACGCACCCAAATACAACCCTTTAGCTGGTAGATGGGGGGCACACTTGAGTCTAACAAAATGTTGCACTTTAAAGCTTAATATTTCACAAACTAATCCCTTAATCGAGAAATTATTTTAACAAACTCGCAATATTTTTAAAGACCTATCCAACGACATCCCACACTACAGGGTACGTGTAGGTACTGGAGATACCCTAAAAAAATACTTTTCGAGATTTTATTTTACCACTTTGTCGGCGTAACTAATCTGTATGTTCATGCCAAATTACAGCTTTCTAGTACTAAGAGTCTTTGAGCTAAGCTGCGGACAGACAGACTGACATCGCGAAACAACAAGGGTTCCTTGTTTGTTGACTGTGGAATCCTAAAAAATCTATTTTCATAGGTACACATGCCTTATAATGCTTATATTTTCAACAATTTGCAAGGTCGACATTTTATTCATAAAAAAACACATTAATATGCATACCAATATAATATTTTTTTTGCATGAAACACTACTACACTCGAGAGCAATGAATCCGGGTCACTTAAAGAATCCTAAAAATCTCGGAAACTAAAAATGCTAGGTTAATGCAATAAATTGTATTTAATAGACAATGTAATACTCCTTAAATGAAGGTATTAAAACTTCTTAGTTATTGTAAAGTTATATCATAAAAAAATCAAATTTGAAAAAGGGCCACTTTCGAAGATGGAACTACGAAATTACAGCATTTGGTTTTGCTTTTGTTTGTAATCTGTCATTTATGTGGGTACATAAACCATGTTGATAGTGCTCTATATTCATTATTCAAGCTGAAATTATGTCGCTTACGCCTGAAGAATGCACCAGAATACTTACAATGCTGGAAACCGGCCGGAGTCAGCGCGATACAGCCAGGACTGTCGGTGTGTCGCTGTCAACAGTACAAAGAGTTCTCCGACGTTACGAAGAAACTGGTTCTAACCTACGCAGACCAGGAACGGGCAGAACCAGGTGTACCACAGCACGAGAAGACCGAAACTTGGTGAACACCATGCTTCGAAATCGCTTTCTCACAGGAACTGAACTCACAAATCAGTTTCGACGCCTCGGAGGAAGTAACCCAAGTGCATGGACAGTAAGACGTCGGCTTGCTGAATCTAACTTAAAACCCCTTAGACCTGCAAACGGCCCTAAACTGGAGCGTGGGCATCGTATTTCAAGACTAAGATATGCCCAGAGCCACGTAAATTGGAGTATTGAAGATTGGTCAAAAGTTATGTTCTCCGACGAATCAAAATTTATGCTCTACAAGCACGATGGAAGACACAGAGTGTATCGAAGACCAGGGGAAAGATTCAAGCAAGCATGCATCGAAGAAAAAGTAGCCTACGGTGGTGGGTCTGTACTTGTGTGGGCCGGAATTTCTTCTGAAAGTCGCACAGAGCTGGTGATCATAGAAAACGGCTCTTTAACTAGCGTAAGATATGTGGAAGAAATCCTCAATGATCACGTTGGTCCATTTATGGTCAATTTAGGTGAGGATGCTATATTTATGCATGACAATGCCCGACCTCATACAGGTAGGATTGTGAATGACTACCTTCAAGAGATGAACATTACTCGTATGGAGTGGCCAGCGCGCAGCCCGGATATCAACCCGATCGAGCATGCTTGGGACGAGCTAGGCAGATGCGTAAAACAACGAAACCCTCCCCCAATCACGCTTCGTGAGCTCAAAATTGCTCTCACAGAGGAATGGGAGAATATTCCCCAAAATCGTATAAGGAACTTGGTGTACAGCATGCCAAACCGCGTAAACGCAGTAATGGAAGCACGAGGAGGCAATACGAAGTATTAAAATTCAAGAAAATCGTAATAAAGTTCAAAAATTTCATGTTTCCTATTTTTGTTTTAAGGAGAGATCAGCAGTTTTTTTCTTTATGTAATTTTGTGTTAATAAAATGTATGGCGACTCATATTTTTTTTACTTTCATTTAAGGAGTATTACATTGTCTATTAAATACAATTTATTGCATTAACCTATCATTTTTAGTTTCCGAGATTTTTAACATTCTTTAAGTGACCCGGATTCATTGCTCTCGAGTGTATATTCATTACCCTTATTTTTAGCCCATGAAACTCGAGCATTATTTTTTATATTGTTCGAATGACAGTAATAAATTGAATGAAAAACCTTTTTTCTCGTGTAACCGGACGGCGATCAATGTAAATGTTTCGCTTTGTACTGTTCACACATCACCAAAAATGCCGCCGAAAATAATGGTGGTTCGTACTTCGTACCTTTAAAGTGAATAACAGAATATTTAATGGGAAGATTCCGGGTTTAAGAACTTTCCGGATGATGAATTCCGTTATTAGGGCTCAAACCGGACGTGTGGTATCACTGAGATTTTTCCAGTGTAATTGGTATTTTCACTGAAACACTGCTTTGAAAGAAAACCTTTAGTGATATGCACTAATGTCAAATGTCGCTAACTCGTATTGAGCTAGCGTGATGATTAATACTTCTTCTGTCCCTGAGTGGGAAGAAGCCATTTGTTTTGCAATCGAACGATAAGACCCCAGTACTGACTGTTTAAATTCAAATATTTGTATTTTAGTGAATATTTAAAACAAGTTTACAAGAGAACAATTCTTATTTCTGTCGCTTATGTCGATGGCAATCTAAATTTAGTCGGCCCAAAATTTGGAGTCGGTTTGGTATTTCCAGTACCATAAATCAACTCCTGTAATGTTTGCGCATTACAATTCTTTCTGAAAGTTATTCTCAGTTTTTTTTTTTTAAATTTAACCCCTTCCTGTAGAAAATATCAATCAACCAGCCATAGACATAGTAATTTCGTATCAAAAAAATAAACAGAACATACTCGTACATCAGAAATACGATATAATTGCGCACAATCGAGTCGATCGAGAAAAGATGCTCAATAAAAACGTATCTAGAAGGAATCTTAGCTCACGGTCTTTAAAATTTCCCCATAAATTCTTTCACCATACTATATCATCTGCCTAGCCTTTTCCCAACTATATTGGGATCGTCTTCTAGTCTAACCGGACACTGAATACAGTATTTTACATGGAGCGACTGCCTATCTGACCTCCACAACCCAGTTAGTACCGGGTAATGTGATACGATACCAGTTGGTAAGACTGGTTTCTAGTCTTCCGGGTCACTGACTACCTGTAACTACTGTCAAAGATTTTCAAATGATAGCTGGGATCAACGGCTTAGATATATATATATATATATATTCATTAATGACTCTGCCCAGGAGTGTAAATGTGATGCTGTTCTACAAACGATGGGGCACTTAATATCGTGTCCTGCGTGTCCTGTTGTTTGTTCGCTATAGGAACTGATGGACGCTACTGAAAGCGCCAAACTAGTAGCTCAGTTTTGGGCTGATACAATTTACGATTAATTAATTATCAATTATCGATACGCTAAGAAGAAGAAGAACGGCTTAGAGTGCTTTCCGAAGCACGGAGGAAGCTTGGTAATTAATGGGTAGTCATCTATGGACCAGACCAACCTTGGCAAGCGCCACTTAACCCTAAGCATCGCCTCGTGCAGCTGTTGTTATTAAGCTACGAGTTCCCCATACTACGCCGTAGTCAAGAGAAACAAAAAAAGACGCAGAATCAATGGGGTGTAACGATAACAATATTACATCAGGAATACGATATATTTACTCAGTGCTGAGTGAGGTAATATCGCCTAAATGTACATACGTATGTACCTACCTCGGCACATTCGACGGCAATCATCGCTAAGTGTTTGTTGTGGGATGTTTATTGACATTGTACCGAATGTGGGTTATATCATAGGGAATGGGGTTACGTGGTTTTATAAGTAGGCTCTATTTAATATACTAACTAAAAACTATTTAATGAAATTCATTCAATGGGGTTAAATGAACTTAGACGGTTGTATTGATAATTTTATGATTATAATTCTGTAACTACATACGTGTTACATGCGCGACTAATTTTTCATCAACATACAACCTGGCACTGACCTGCAAATTGCAAAAAACGTAACAAAATTAGTATTTCGCGGGCTACCCTGGCACTTCCACCTTGACCTACTGCTACTATACTGTACTGTACTATTATTTAGAGAGGTATTGTGAAGGTCGAGAACTGTGATACGATTGTACTTTTAGGTGTTTCATTATTCTTTACTATTAATTTTAAGGCTTTACCCCCATATTGGGATGACGCAGGCTAACAGTAACTATAGTTCTTATAATTTAACTTCATTAAAATGACAGCTGTCCATCTTGACAGCTGTCATTTAATCAAGTTTAATTTTACATAATTAAGCCGATAAGTTGTTATGACTTTTTTTTTTTTTAGTTTAATTTAATTGGCCGAAATTGACTGAATGACTGAAAAAATATGCATTTGTAATTATTTATGTCGATATGACCAAAGCTACTAGTTCCTTTAGTTTGACAGCTGTCATTTGGGCTATAATCGTAAGTAACGAGCGACGGTTGACAGAGGGGATTAGACGAAAAAAACGTGTTGCGCCGACCTCAATATGGGACAAGGGCAGGACGATGATGAGTAGTAAGTAACTATTCATTATACTTTCAAGATATGTTTGAAATCATCATTAGCCGCCACAGCTCCATCCACGGCTAAGTATGGGCCAGCTCCCTTCTATGCCATGCTGCCCTGGTATGTGCGAGTCTCATGCAGGTCTTCTGTTGCCCGCGATTTTCTGCAGGTTGTCTTCGGATCTGGCTGTTGAACTGCCCATGCTCGTTTTAACAGCTCTCGGTAACCATTCCTTTACGGTTCTTCTCCACTTGCCATGACAACGACTACCCAAATGTACAACATTTCTATTCCCTATCTACAGTCAGCTTCTCTTATTTGGGGCTCATTAGTTTAACATATTTGGTAGAATTAGGTATAGAGCATTAAATAGCTACTGCGATATCCATGTATAATAATAGGTATGTATATAAACACACATAGCTTAGAAATACCGATCCGAGCAGGTTCTCCCATGGGCCATATTGTTATAATGGTAGACGATTACAATAGCAGATAGACATACATATGTAAAGGATGCTTAATATAATTCTCATATATGTAGATGATTATATACATTATCACTTTAATTGCTTGTTTACAACTTCCAAATAATCTACCATATTTTACCCAAACTAATGTAAGTTTGGATAAAATCAGGTAGATTATTTTCAAAGACATTCAACTATTTATGAGCGACAGACGCGACGGGAGAAGACGAAGAAAATCGTAATTCAAAACTTGTTACTATTTTGTAACAAATCAGTCTATCGCCCATTTGTCAGGTAGCATTCGTGTGTCAAAATCTAAAATTTTCGGCATTACAATTTTCCTTATAACGCTTTAAATCTGATTGTTTTATGCAAATTCTATACCATTTTTTAATTTCATTTTCCTAGTAGAGACTATGTATTCGGAGTCTGTGAAGCAGCGATAGCGCATAATTTTATCTAGTTTTCTAATAAAATATTTCTGATATTTTGAGACTTTGGGATTTGGTTTTGTAACAAAAAAGTAATCTCAGTTTATTATTCATGATATTATGCTAACATTCTTTATTTATTAACATTTTCCTCGTGAAAAATGAGAAGTAAGTAACGAAGATTCATGTTCCGACATATTTCTCTTGAACTCATTAGCCATCGGTTCATGGAAAAGAATATTCATGTTTTTCATCCCCATTTACGATAGCAATCATATTTTTTACGATGACTGGAGCCAAATACAAAGTTCAGTGTAGCTTTAAGTCAATAAAATTTGAAATATCTTGCTAAAGAAAATTGGGATCTGCTGTATAGCTACGGAACCTTATAAGCTAAATCTTTAGGGTTCGAACCAACAACTTACAATATATTTCCGTTCCCAACGTCTAGAGCAATTTTCTCGGAATTAACTTTAAATTGTATCGGAATTGAACCGGGATCAATAGAGTTTTCTTTGTTTCCCTTAAATATATTTTATCTTAGCGAAAATCTAGCAAAGAGACGGCGCTATCGCTGAATTGAGTCTGAAATAAAATACTCTGGCGTCCCGATGCTCAACAAGTCTTTGTTTCACTTTGAGCTTTTGATTCAAGAGAAAAGAAAAAAGTGACGGACGAATATTCAATGCCAGCAAAAAGGTTTTAAAAGAAAGTTCCGACTCGTGCAATCTCTCGGGATTACTCTCTATTATTAGTCCGTCCTTCTTATCATTAATTCTGAACGGCCTACGATCCTTGGTCCATCAATCACGCTATCAATTTATTTCTTCAACCGGCAGAGACCTCTTAGATTTTGACCTCAATAACTTGGGTATTAACTTCCTCTTAAAGTACATTTACGTCATGTCCTCAATTATTTCGTATCAAAGGGTGCAAAGACTAATTCTTTGTCCTTTATTTGAATACCTAACATCAAACAAAAAGTTCTTTTTGTCCCATATTTACATGGAAACTGAAGGGAACTCAAGCGAGGGATTGTGAAGTGTTTTCCTGTATGTTACTTTGGCATAATACGAGATGGCAAGTTCGTTTTCTTTGGACGAGTGGATTTCTGATTTGCGGTTGAAGTTTCAGAACAGTAATGGTTCAGTTTTATTTGAATAAAAATATTAAAGCCTGGCTTTCTTGTTGGTTTCAAAATTGTGAATCTCGAAAGAGTTACACGTTCTGAACCCGCAAATAGTTCAATGGTTTTTCAATTGTGTTTTGGCAGATTTTGCATAAAAAACAGACAATCGACAGACCACTGATCTGTAAATTTCATGTTGTGGCCCTCGTTTTAATAGACAACCAAATCTCCCAGTACTTACCTCATACTTCACAGTTTTTATGTTACTCTCTTGCGGTAAATTAGAGAGTCAAAAATCTCGGATCTTTAAATATTACTTATCTGAGATTCAAGCTTAATATTTCAAGCAAGTTTAATATTTCGTGATCGGCGCTTTTAATACCACTGGCTATTGCCGACAGTACCTACACACAGTTCCGCTAACCCAGAAAAAGAGCATTAAGCTACCAAATAGGTCAACAAATGTCACAAGAATCGATGGAAAATTTTAGCGTCAGCAGGTAACTATTTAACACAAGTCTTTTATAGCTTGAGGGGCTTCATTCTGTCACTCAAGGCTTTGCGCGTGCTAGATCTAATGTTTCACCGAAATGCGTAGAAAAGTGTCTTTGGGAAGTGGGTAAGAGGCTTTTCTGCTACCTAAGTTGGGGTGAAAGTATCATTTTATTTGAAAATTGGTATTTCTTGCACTCTTTAGGATTTTTCTATTAGCGTTTATAGATAGTTATCTCGACGCCTTGTAAGTTGGTGGGTTATAAAAAAATCTGCAGATTTTGTTTTGAATTTTCGATAAAATGTTGTGCATCGATCGATGTACAGTGCACGATTATTATGCTATTATGTGGTAGACTATTTAGATATTTGTTTTTAGAGCAGGTATATAGATATATATTTGTTTTTAGAGCAGGTATGTAGATATTTGTTTTTAAATCCATCAACATTGACGCAGCAAGAATACCCTCAGCGGTTCACCTCAACGTTGTCATTGTTTCATGACTTTTGTGTTTTTAACACAGGAAATCCGGCTCCTTGGGTTCAACTAAAGTTGCTATGGTTACCTCAATTTCTTTTGTAATGCACGTGGCTTTGATCGTGTAGCCGTCTGTCGTCATAACTCTTTAGGAAAAAAACACCCCGAATAAACTTTATTCAACTTGGGAAAAGTATTCATTGAAGGGATTCTAAAGTCTTGCCTAATTCGAGCCAGTTTGAATAGATTTTTTTCCCCTAAGCCGGAAAAATTAAACAAAACGTTTTCGACCTCGTGAGATGTTTTGAAAGTCAAGACAAAGTAATATTGTGTGGTTTCTCAGCGTGTTGCCAGAAAGCTTGGCACGTGAAGAGAGGTTTCGTAACCAAGTGCGTAAGCAAACAGTACAGGGACTTACGTTTAGGTGGCCACGTGAGCTAGGACCCGACGTCTTGGGGAATGGGACGTAGTACGTAGTTTGGGTATACGATATAAGTTAACGAGGTTTACAACGCACTATTATTGTAGATCAATATTACTTCGATGAAAACGGAAGTATTCATATTCTTTATTTTTAGGGTTGCGTTTTCGAAGGGTAACCAACGGGACCCTATAACTAAGCCTCCGCTGTTCGTCCGTCTGTCTGTCAGCGGGCTGTATCTCATGATCCGTAATAGGTAGACAGTTGGTGTTTTTTAAATGTTGTTGTTGAAATTTCAGAATGTGTATTTCTGTTGCCGCTACAACAATAAAATTACTACAATGGTACGGAACCCGTCATATGCAAGTCCGACTCCCACTTGCCCGGCTTTTTGGTGTAATTTAAAAAAAAAAGGTACATTGTTGCAATAAGTATTACCTACAGCAGTATAAAGGCGAGCTTAACACAGAATTGAAGTGTCATGTGAAAATACATACGCTTTTATGTCCTGAGATTTTGTATCATGGGCCCTGCGCTGCCGCCGGACACTGATACTTTGTTACATATCTCTTGCCCTGCAATTGATTATAGTGGATGTGAATTTGAGTGCTGAATTTTACTAAAATGAGAAATGTAGCTTCGCTTGCCATATTTAAATCTAACCAGAGAGCATTTCTACGAGTTCAAAAACGAAGACATTACGATGACAGTTCTCGTGTTATTTAAATAAGCACAAACTCTGGCAGAGAGCAAGATGTTGCTGCTTAGAATAGTAGAATACAGCCCTAGATTCAACTTAGCAACGGAAGCGAAGTCTCGACTGGCTCCAGGAGGGAAATAATAACCACTTCATAGAGTGGAGCCGGTATTATATCGAGATCGGATAGTTCCATTGTTTGCAGATCTGGGTTACTGCGGAGTTGTGATTAATTATCTCGTTCTACTCAGATAGTGGATTGTAGGACTTTATAATTAACTAGCGGCTCATCCCGGCTTTGCACGGGTGCCTATATTACTCAGGGTGAATGTAGCTTTCCAATGGTGAAAGAATTTTTTAAATCGGCACTAGTTTTTGAGTTTATTCATTACAAACATACACTCACACATAAATACAAATTTTTCCTCTTTATAATATTAATGTAGATATTGATAAATGGGAACTCCAATATTGAGTCGAAAAAAGAAATGGCATACGTGTAAATAACAGAGAAGACGCTACGCTAAGTCGAATTACCACGTACCATCTCTGCTGCATGTATGATAACACCTTCTAACCCTTTGAGCTATTAATTAAAGGCCTCGTACTGGCCACGCTGTCCAAAACATCCTTTTGAGATGCAGCGGAATATTTAGTAAAAAGCCAAGGGCATTAACTATATGAACAATATTTGATAAATACTTTTATTTAATGACTTTGTGGTGTAAATAGTTTAGCTTGTGGTTTAACTGATAGACATGCGTCGGTTTAACTCCCGTAGATTTGAAGAGTGCCTGTGTTTTATGCTTCACCATTATCAGTTTAAAATCAAAAACTTCTAAAGTAATATAAAAGGTCAATTTTTATTTTAAAATAGATGCTTTCATTACCCATCTTAAAGATGGGATCTTTTGCTCAGGCCTCTTTGGCGTAGCGAAAGCTACGGCGTAGAAGCGTAGCGCGTAGCGATGTTTAGCGTTCTTCCTTTAAACACATTTTCCGAAATGATCATTGCTTTTGCTGGTTATTTTATTACAACTAGTGATATGTTGATTATTAATAATAAGCTCTTTCTGGGACCTTGTTGTCGGCAAAAACTACCCAAAATATCTAAACATATTACACAATACTCGTAAAGTCGTTCAAAATGAATAGACAGAACTTCGAAATTAAGTTTTCTCCAACATCAATACCACCTATCTCCACACACATGTTTGGGGAGCAAGTACTCGAAACTTCCAGTCGAAGCCTTGCCTGTCAACTTGGTAAATTGCTTCCGAACGGCTCCTGAAGTATTGGAACCACTTGTCCTCGCTTCAGTACGTAAATACGGTAAGGAAACTTTTCATATATCATAGTTAGAGACTCTCGAGTTGTTGCTGATTTTCGAACTTGATACATGGTGGTTAGGTGGTTTAAAGGGTGGGATGATGCTTGATATTAAATGGATGGCATAACGTGTGTTTTGATCAGACTGATTCTTCGGTCAGAGTGGTGACACTGTTACTGTTATGTAGGACCTACATACATATAGAAGAGCTCGTGGCTAAGTAATAACAACCGCTCGGGTCGATCTTCGGGTTAAACCGCGCTTGCCTTTGTCAGTGGATGGATGACCACCCATTTCATACCGAATTTTCTCCATGCCTCGGAAAGCACGTTAAGCCGTTGGTCCCGGCTATCATTAGTAATTCTTTGACAGTAGTTACAGGTAGTGAGTGACCCGGAAGACTAGAAACCAGCCTTACCAACTGGTATCGTATCACATTACCCGGTAGTAAATCTTTGACAGTCGTTACAGGTAGGCAGTGGTCCGAAACTCTCGTATCAAGGGGTTAACTGGGTTGTGGTGGTCAGGCAGGCGCTCCATGTAAAATACTGGTATTCAGATGCATCCGGCTAGACTGGAAGCCGACCCTAACATAGTTGGGAAAAGGCTAGGCAGATGATGGGGACTTACATTCATAACTAATAAACTTACTAAGTTCGCACTACTGAGAAACAGGCTTTCTCTCTGTTAGATGGAGCGGGCCGTAATCTACGCGGACACTGTGCGGATTGGAATCAAAATGTTATGTCTTCGGTCGATGGTGGACTGCATAAATGATTAACGACGACGGCTTATCTACATCGAGCAAAACCTGGTGTAGCGATTTTGGCAAAAGACAGAGAGAAGTTCAATATTTGGCGAAGGGTCCTGAATATACATACATATATGTGAATATGTACCATGACCCAGCATCGTAAACGTAAAGTATTTGCCCAAACGACATTATTTACATTTGTTGGAAATTCTTCCTTATTTCGTCGTAAAACATTAAGTGCTCCACTTTGAAAGGACAGTACATTTTGGGTCACTTTGTTTCTTAATAAAGTGCCTTTTTTGTGACATATTTGTACATAGGTTTGTTACTTGTCTGTGACCACTTTCAGGGACGCTTTAGCTACCATTATCCATTACTAGATCAGTTATGTTTAATTTTTCACTAATGTTTCTTCCTTTGTAGTATACTCAAGCTAGTAGACGGCGCCATTTTTTATCACCTTTTCAAACAACGAGATGCTAAGAATACGAAGCAATTAAAAGTATTGTAGTACTGTTCTTTACCTGACTTGATTAATGATAAACATAACTACTTAGAAAAATATCGTGCGGCAATCAGTATTCTTAGTTCAGCAAAATTCTGAAATTAATTTCGAGCCATAGAATAATTGTTTAGTTTTTTACCATCCAATTATGTTACAGCACAGTCATACGGATGTGTGGTGTCACTAAAATGGATAAAGTAAGAAATGAGGATATAAGAGGAAGTTTGAAAGTGGCGCCTGCCAGAAAAGATGAAAGGGAGTCATCTGTCTTGGTATGGACATGAGATGACAAGGGATGGAACACATGTGACTAAAAGAGAGAATATAAATGTTGAAGGATGGAGAGGGAGAGGAAGGCCAAAGAAAAGATGGATGGATTGGGTGAGGAATGATATGAAGGAAAAAGTCCGTCCGTTAAGTCCTCCTGTGTACCACTATTGTACATGAAGTTTAAATAAATAAATAATAAAAAGGAGTAAATGATAGCAAGCCGATTCACAGTGGAAATTGGAAGAAAAGTGTTGCGCCAACCCCAAATAACATGGGACAAGGGCTGGAAGATAATGAAAGTCATACCTACAAAATTATATTGGCCCCTAATCAACCAGATAGCTCATACTACCTCACTGACTAATGTCTGCTAAACATAGCACATTCATATCAAAAACCCAAATTCAAAAGTTCCAAAGCCTCAAAATTTACTCCATATTCAAGTACACGGTCTAACTTTAGTGCTCCGAGCTTTGAGCATGAGCCCATTGTAATGTTAATGATATCTACACATTCTACAGTCTGTCTGTACTCCCACTTAGTGCGGGTTAAACTGGGCCGTCCTTTATAATTCATTTTATGTATGACTATTTTTAAGTTAGATGTTTAGAATAGCGATATGACGCAGTTTTTCTTTTGTGTGGTAAAAACCCTGCGCAGTAACCCTTTATATACTACAGGCGGATGTTCATTGTGGTACCCTTGGGTGACGTCATCTGCAACACTCGCTAACTCAAGCTAGGTATATTGTGTGTGCTTTGCGAGCCATACAAAGATGGGAATGGAAAAGGCAATGGCAATTATAGTTTTCCTGAAACAGTAAAACAGCTCGAAATCTGCAGTCTTTTAGATGTATTCAGAGGGGTTTTTAATATATCCAAGTGTTGGCAAGGCAAAGGCGACAATTGTGGACGGGTTAAATCACACAGACGCGATCCGGGAGCCGTTTTATTGAAACCTTCGATGGATTCAGAGAATCTGAAGGGATGAATACCTTACACCTAATGCACGGCCTCTGCTTCACACGTTTTTTATGAAGTCACTAAGCATTGAGATTTCTTTATTATATGTTTAAAAGGTTAAATATTAAGGTATTATACGTATTCTTACGTACGTATAAAATACGTTAAGCCGTTGGTCCCAGGCAGCTGTCAATTGTAGATCTTTGACAGCCGTTAAAGGTAGTCAGTGACCCGAAAGACTGACAACCAGTCTTACCAAGGGGTATCGTATTCCTAGTACTTTTTGAGTTGTGGAGGTCAGATAGGCAGTCGCTCCATGTTGCAGCTGATTAGACTGGAAGCCGACCCTAATATAGTTAGGAAAAGGTGAGATGATGATGATACTTACTTAAACCTTCCAGAATAAATTCTGAGGGTGAACACCGCATCAAAATTCGTTGCGTAGTTAAGAATAATAACATGTATAAGTAGATCAGTTTTAGTGAAAATAGAAACGGAAAAAATGTCTTGGTAATCTACCTTTGTCAGTCAGCTGTGGCACAACACATAGAGAGGATTTTTCACGCTTGTTCCGATTGGGTTTACTACAAAGTATATAGTACCTATAAGTGTTTTACGGTATACTGCCTTTAAAAGTTTGCAGATATTCAAATCGTTCCATGACTTCCTTGGACGTGGTGACTGATTTTAGAGAATAGGAAACACAGCTAATTGAAAACCAAACGTGGAACATGTCGATTTTTTTTAAATATACAGAATTAAAATGGTAGACGGGTCCCTAAGCTCAGCTACTTACCTACAAACGAAATAATTGTACAGTACCTACAGTAGCCGGAAAACGGCCAAAGGTCATAAACCTTACCACCAGACCCCGACGGTAGAGTATAACCTAGAAAGTCTAAAAATAACTCACGTACAGGTACAGTCACGGCCATTAAAATGAATACCTGTACTAAGGAACTTTTAATATAGTGAATTCCTCCGACTTACTGATTATAATTTTATGTTGTTTTGAACACAGTATTCTGGAAGCTATTTATTCATCTTAATATTAGAAAAATCACATGTCACTATGTTTGTATACGCTAATCTTTGAAACCAGCTTTGACTTTAATGAAATTTTGTGATTGTGTTTGGTTAGTAGTTTTGGAACCGGTAGGTGTCGCCGTGCGAAGCAGGGGCGGAACGCTACTCTAGTACTAGCAAACAATCCATACTAATTAATCCGAAAGTAACTCTGTCCATCTGTCTGGCTGAACGGATTTAGATTAATTTGGAACACAGGTAGACCATGAGCTTGGTTTGAACATAGGATCGCGTCGTTGGACTCAAAGCGGGCGAAGCCACGGGCAAAAGTGACTAAGTCATAGCTATAACAAAATTGGAATCGTTATTTTAATTTTGCTACGTGTACATTTTACTGCTTTTGGCTGTATTTATTATGTACAAACATTCAATTTCGTAGACAACATTAATTTCGACGCAATGCGGATGAATACTCGAAGCACAAAATCCTTCATGATGAATCTATTAGCTCACGCTCATTGGCTGCGAACCTGCGTTCTAAACTGCATCAGTGATTTGATTGGCCACGAGCTTCCTGCTGCCGTAAATCAAAGAAAAAAAAGTGGCAACACTGCCCGAGTGACATGTAAAATTTTTGTTCCGTATTTTAAAATTTAATTTAATTAGGAAATAAGTTATATTAAGGTGTAATTATTTGTGTGAACGTATTATAAACGCGTAAATACTCAGGAAAATTGTTTTCTTGATAATTAATAAAGTTTTCGGTAGTACAACGTTGCCGGTAACCTAAAAACAGCTGACGTTCTAACTACGGCTATATACGGATTATTCAGGGGAAGTATTGTTTACTTTTATTTAATAACAGCACACAAACTTCACTTTAACTCTAAAACACACCCATGCTAATTGCTAGTGTATTTTTTTTGCCGATTTATTACGTTGTACCGGTTCTAAATCGCTTTGTTGACAAATCCATAAGTCTGTAGATTCCCTTTTTTTTTTTAATTCATCTTTTCAATATTAATTCATACATCTTTAATGATCATTATTGTGCATCATTGTCTTGTAGTGATATCTTAATAAACTAAGTTTAATTTTTATTTCATAAGCAAGCTACCCTCTTATGAAAAAGTAAAACCCTAAGACAATAAAACCAGTAAAATTTAATATTCAATTAGATACAATCAGTATAAAGATAATCTTTTAAAGTTAATATAGCAGCCTACCTCACTTCATTTCATAACTGAAGGCTTTTCTCTGTTTTATATATTATTATTTTTTATTTTTTTCCTTTCACCGCTAACTTGTCTTTAATAGTCTATTCTATTAGTTCTCACCGTTTCTTTACTTCTAATTTTCAGTTACCAATCCTGAAACCATGCCTGTGATGACCCGTAAGGCTACTGCTCAAGATATGGAGCTAAAATTAAGAACGGCTCTCAATGAACTTAAAGAATCAAACCTCCAAGTCCAACAACTGTTACAGGAGAGAGAAGAGAGTGAAGTGGAAGTCTATAAAGTAAATAGCAAAATCTGTAGCTTGAAACGAGAGCTAGTAGACCTACATCAGCAATACTTGGACATTGTTGATGAACGGGATCAACTGAAGGTTGTCACAGCTGGTTTTACAAATTGTAGTAACTTGTATGAGGAGGCTTTAAATAAAATTAGGGACCTAGAAGATAAGTTAATTCAAGCCAATAATTGTATATTGAACTTACAAAAAGAAAAAGAAGTTACTCAGGTTAAAGAAACCAACCTCTTATATAATGAATTATTAAATAGTAATTGTATCCCACCTTCCTTAATAACAATTGATCTGACTGAAGATTCCTTTCATAAACAGAAGTATTCAGTAAGCAATAATAAAATTAAAAAATATGCAAAACTGAATAGAATAATTAAAAAATGTAATCAATTTAGGAAACAGCATAAACGCTTTTCCAAATATATTCCAATGAGGAAAGAGCGTGTTGATTTAGTTAATAAGTTAGATAATTACCAAATAAAATTAGAAGACAGTATAAAAATTTATGAAATTGATACTCAGCATTTGCAGTCTGAAATACAGGTACTTCAAGACTCACTTAGTTCCCTTTCTAGTAGGTATGCGAGTTCTCAGAACCAAATAAGGGAACATATTCTTGCGGCAAATGATTTGGTACTGTGTCGGTGTAGTTGTCAGACAGTTACCAACCATGATACTGTCCAGCCTGAGGTAATGGAGGACCCGTCCGAGGCTGAAAATTTATCTCAGGGCTGTATACTCAACCAAGAAACAAATAATATTACACAAGATTATTTACATGTGGTACAGCCTGAGTTACATGATAGTCATGACTGTTCTAACTCAATAATGTTTTCAGATAGTATAGGAAGAGGTGTAGGTAAATTAGTAAGTAATAACCTGAGTTTTTCCAACCAAAATCATTGTATGCCAGGGTCAACATACCAACAGATAATGGCATCTGTAACTAGAAATGTTTATAATGTTAATACCGATATAACAATATTTATAGGAAACAGTTCAAAACTTACAAAACAAGATATCACAGACAGTGTAACGGAGTTGTTAAAGTTGAATTGTCGTAAAATAATATTGTGTGCTTTCCCATATTTTGAAAAGTTGTCAAGCAGGAAAAACAATTATATTCACATGCTGAATAAGCATGTTCATTTTCTAGTAGGTCACTATAGTGACAGGCTTATATATCTAGATATCAACAGTTTTGTTGGTAAACTTAAGTCGACACGGGGTAAAGTGTATCTACCTATCAGTTGTAGACACAAAATAGCTAGGCTATTAGTATATAATATTCACTCAGACATAAGTAGTATGTCAATGTTTACTTCAATTATTAACACTGCGACTATTAGTAATCATACTAATCATTCTTTTTTCAATTGTGTAACTATAGGAGATCCTGGAGTGGGGTCCACTAGTAGTAGGATCTCATTGCCTTGTGATGGCATAGGAGTCTTGGGGCTCACTCCGGATACTCATTTAAACTAGTTAGTAAGACAACAGAGGGTACCGGTAACATTGATGTTGCACCGATCAACAACAATATACTTGTATCTTCTTGCTCTCAAATAGCTAAATGTAAAAAAGGGGCTAAGCAGAATTCCATGCAATTATTTCATCAAAACATTCAAGGTTTCTCTTCAAAGCAACTAGAAATTGAATTGTTTTTAGAAAAAACTAAGATTGAAATTGTTTGTTTCACTGAGCATTGGTTAAAAGATTATGAAATGCTAATTAATTATGCAAATTACAGTGTGGGCAGTTGCTTTAACCGGAAAGCTAAGATTCGTGGGGGTTCATTAATCTTAGTTAAAAATTGTATTAAATTTAAGCCTCGTAGTGATATTGTTGATCTATCGGTTGAACATAATATTGAGCTGTCTTGTGTTGAGCTGGATAGGCATGTTATAGTGTGCGTTTACAGACCCCCAAATTATCAAAACTACTCTATTTTTGAATCGGTAATGGAAGATACTTTAGCAAAGCTTGCAACTGGTAATAAATCACTGGTAATCTGTGGTGACTTTAATGTTAATATTTTAGATCAAAATTCAAATAGCAGTAGATTATTACATCTTTTTAAATCATTTAATCTGTTAAACGTGTTTTCGGAACCAACCCGAATTACTACAAATACTGCAACATGTATTGATAATGTTTTTTGTTGCTGCGACTACTTGGATAAATCAATTGTAAATTACCTTCCTTCTGATCATAGCGGTCAAACCGTTGTTTTCGAGTCCTACACACCATTACAAAAAATTCAGATAAAGTCCAGACAAATGACACCCAGTAATTTAAATAAATTTAATAATAACTTAATTAGTAATTTAGGTATTCCGGACCATATTATTGAAAATGTAAATCACTTTTATGAGGAATTCTTTTCGGTAGTTTACACCGAGTTTAATAATACATTAAAAATGAAAACTAAATCTATTTGCCCAAAGTTTATGTTCAGTGACTGGGCAACTAAGGGTATTAGGAAAAGTAGGGAGCGATTGTTTGAACTGTACGGCCTTAAGCCTTACATCAACTCAGAAACTTTTAATAAATATGTTGCAACTTACTCTAAAATTTTTAAAAACACTTGTAAGGTAGCTAAAGCCTTATTCATTAGCAACAAGATTAAATCCGCCGATAATAAAATAAAGACGGTTTGGAAAATTATCAATAGTGAAACTAATAGACATAAAAAATATAATAATGATATCACACTAAATACTTCACGTGGTCTTATAAGCTCTAAAAACGAAGTTGCTCAAGAATTTGTAGATTTCTTCACTAGTATCCCACTTAAAACTACTGAAACCTTAAATTCCTCACCCTTGGTTTCTATTGATTTGTTGAGAGCGAACGTTACAGCCTGTCCGGTTGAGTTTCAATTTAAGCATATAAACCCCATCACAGTCATTAAAGCTTTTAAGGAAATCAAAATCAAATTAACTGAAGATCTATGGGGAATGTCCATTAAAGTTTGTCAAGCTATTATTGACACTATAGCACCGTTCTTAGCCTTAATATTTAATTTATGTGTGGACCAAGGAGTCTTCCCGGACCTTATGAAATACAGCAAGGTAATACCACTTTTCAAATCCGGGGACAGTAAAGACACCAATAACTATAGACCCGTATCCGTGTTGCCGGTTTTCAGCAAGGTGTTTGAAAAGGTAATGCTTAATCAAATGCTCACACACTTTAACACCAATAAAATCTTACATGAGAAACAATATGGTTTCACCAAAGGACGTTGCACGACTGACGCCGGTGTCACCTTATTAAAACACATATTTACGGCGTGGGAAGAGGCACAAGATGCCATAGGAATCTTCTGTGACCTCTCGAAAGCATTTGATTGCGTAAACCACGAAACCCTACTCTTGAAACTTGAACATTACGGTTTAGGGAAACTTGCGCTCAGTTTAGTTAAATCGTATTTAAACGATAGACATCAGCAAGTACAAATAAATGGTGTCAATTCAATGGGTTTAAAAGTGAGTATGGGTGTACCGCAAGGTTCGATATTAGGTCCTTTCCTCTTTTTAGTCTATATAAATGATCTACCCCATTTATTTAAAAACCAACCACAAATGGTGTTGTTTGCTGACGATACCTCTTTAATATTTAAGACAAACAGACGTGCCACAAATCTTGACGACGTAAATAACGCCCTATTGCTGGTCCATAATTGGTTCACCGCGAATAATTTAGTATTAAATGGGAAAAAAACGAAGTGTATAAGATTTGCTCTACCGAATGTCAAAAGTAGGGATAGTGACATAGTATTGAATCAAGAGAAACTAGAATTCGTCGAAAAAACTGTTTTCTTGGGGATCACGCTCGATTCAAGGCTTCAATGGGGTCCGCATTTAACTTCTCTTGCAGGACGGCTGAGTTCAGCAGCATATGCTGTTAGAAAAATCCGTCAATTTACTGATGTAGATACCGCGAGGCTAGTCTATTTTAGTTATTTTCATAGTATTATGTCATACGGTATTTTACTATGGGGACGGGCTGCAGACATTGAGTCTATATTTATTCTGCAGAAAAGAGCTATCAGAGCCTTATATGATCTACGTAGACGCGATTCTCTAAGAGAACTGTTTAAGGAAATTAACATCATGACAGTACCTTGTCAATACATCTATGAAAACATCATGTACGTTAGGAAAAATTTGCATTTATTTAGTAAAAGAGGTGACCGACACCACTATCATACTAGAAATAGGGACCAACTAACTCAACCAGGTTTCAGGCTAGCTAAAGTAGACTCATCTTTCATGGGGTACTGTTTAAAATGTTACAATAAAATACCTCCCCACATTCTACAACTGAATGAGACGAAATTTAAATCTTGTATAAAACGCACACTATGTAGGCAAGCATATTATAAGTTGGGGGATTACATTGATGATAAAAATGCTTGGCTCAATGCTGGTCCTGCTCCACAACCATAGGGGCAAATACCATGTGAAGTTATTGTGGAAGCTGCAGAAGATTGTAAAACTATCTTTGAATTGTATAGATTCAATCTCTTAGTATTATATAATCGCATAGCACATGTGTGAGTACTATGTACTGTAAAGCTACCATTTACATTTAGTTATCTTCATTGACTTGAATGTGCCCTGGTGGCTGAGAGAATGTCATGCTCACACAAATGTCTCGCTGATGGTGGCGGGTGTGTCGGGTCATTTAGTTCCCTTCAATGTGGTTGAGTTGAATGGCGCTGATCCATGCGTCATGTTCGTGAACGGGCGCTGTCAGTTGGGACTGGTCATCTCTTAGCTGTCACGGTTTATTTTAATTACTTTATTTTTAAATTGTTAGTTTAATCTTTTACTCTGGACGCTCTTAATGTGCACGTCTTTGTACATCGTTCTCACATATATGTATAATCTCAACATGAATGATGTAACCAAGATTTTGTAACAATATTTTGATTAAAAAGAGTGTCCATGGAGTTTCTTGCCCATTCTTCTCCATAGAGATCTACGATTTGGAATGTGCAACTACAGTACTTTCGCAAGTTATTATGCCTTGTGAATGTGACTGTAGCTTAGCTTTTTTGTTTTTGACTTTCAAAAGTGCCTGTAATGGTCTAATTGAAATAAATGCTTTGAGTTTGAGTTTGAGTTTGAGTTTGAGTTCAAACGGAAAGTAGGGCTGTGATTGGATGTGACACTTTTCAAGCAACTCAACTAACATTTTACTTATTTCCGTTTCAATGTGGCACTACTTGTAAAAGACAGTTGACAAATCCAATTTCTCCGCTGGCACGTTTAGATAGTTATGTCACTATAGCACTGATGTGTTTGGCATACTACTGAATAGTAAGTAAGAATAAAATGTTTTCTACGCTTGAATTGTCTAGGTGCATTTCTGGGTGTTACGCATAATTATGTTCGGAAACACCCGTTCGGCTTATTTCAAATTTTGCCGAGCCGACTCGAATCTTGATAATTGCCGAGCAGGGGTTTCTGATCGGTACGACACGTATCAAAACCGAATATGTGTGGTGTGCGTCGATTCGACTTTGTTGTTCATCAAATTCTTAGTATGGCTTTAAAACTTTAATTCTAAACTTCTAACGTATATCTTATATCAAGACCTGCTGGATCTTCCAATACTATGTAATTTTCTGCGGCACAGGGTTCAGGATAAGTTGGTTACACGGAAGATGTACAGGTAGTAGTAACATTGTAATTTTACGACCTACATCGTTACCCTTTGCACAATTTAATATTTATCAGCCTGCCGCCACGTTCGCTATTTCAAGCTACAATTGTGTTCGGTAATTTTATGCGAATGTGCGGGAAGTCTTTGCGAGTTTAGTGCTAAGATGTGACAAAGCAAAACCAAATGATTGATGTACCATTACGTTATCCTTGATTCTTCTCTCAAAAGCTTGGAAATGTAGAAAGCCTCTTATATTTTTTTTGCTGTTACTGTATAATAAAATTACAGTCTGTATTTAGATGCTCTTCCTATCAATTCTTATAGGATAATTTGTTATTTCCTGCCGTTTAGAGCTAACAATATGTAGAAGAGGAGTTGTATTCGCAACTGTTGTTCTGTCCACAGATTACATAACCACCATTTAAGTTGGATTAAGTCTTGCAAAAGCAACAAAGCCTTTTTGCTTTTTTTGACTTCGTTATTTTCGAATACAGCCTTCTCCGTCTTTTTAAGAGCGTTCAAGTTCCTTTAGAAAATGATTTAAAACCTTTCCCAGCCGGCAAGAACCGTAGCCTCTCAACCTATCAACCAGCGTCTTATAAAAAGGAGTAAAGGTTATACATTCACCGTTTTTTTGTATGCAATATTGATTTCCTTCGGCACGTGTTAGCAATAATCCATTCTACCGGGAAATGATTTTAAAATAATTACTCTCGTTTTCTGACGGAAATATGTTCTTGAAAATAAATAAAGGAAATAAGAGCTGGAGATTTTATGTGGAATTCGGATTCATTCGAATTCGTTCGTCCATACATCAAGGTCACCGTTGGTTATTGATCAACGAGCTGTTATGTGAACGTGCAATGCAAATTAACAGTGAAAATGTTAATGCTTTCTGGTTTGTGGTGTACATAATGTAACTTAATGTTTACCTACTGGTTTTCAAACTTTGGAGTAGGGTAAGGAATTGCTACAAGAGTCTTAAGCATACTTATACGCACCGGATTGGTATCATGTCACCTCATTAAGAATAACTAGCTGATCCGGGTCCAAAGCAACGCGACGTTGTGGTGTTATTTAGTTTTATAGACAGGATCCTGAACGGCTCGAGTTGAGACGATGCTGACCCCGTACTGTTCTTTAACTTGTAAATCTGTCTGATGTTAAGACTAAAATCATCAGTAATCTGTTACGAATGCATGCGGCAATGCAGGACCATGATTAGTCATGGTTAATGATGATGTTTAAGGTCAGCTGAGAGTTATCAATTGTCAGAACACCTTATGTTCTGGGGTCACAACATTGCAAATCTGTATTCCGAAATTCGACTTTCCCAAGACTTCTTGTACTCTAAAATCACGTCTAAAGCGTCAATCTTAGTTCCAAAAGCAATATAAACCGCAAACCTCCATATTGATAGGCAACCCTTCGTCTCTCGGTCGCCATTTATCTGGAGAGGCCTCTCCTCCCTCGGACCGGACCTGTATGTAGGTCAACGCGGTCGCACTTAATTAGACCGAGAAAAAAACAGCGTCGTGTCGCGTGGCGGGCAGCCCTAATGACTAATGATCTTCTGAATATTTGAAAGCGGAGGCTTCTTTTTGTTTTTGAGTCATCTCCTTGTGGTAGAGGAAGGTTATAAAGGGATGGAGAATTTGGTGTAAAGTTTCTGATTCTTCAAAAAAAAAGGGGACCGACCAGACGAATGTTGTATCTCTAGGGCTGCTGCCCGAGGTTTGGCCTAAAATTTAGCCAGTCGACCTCACTGACGCAGTCATTAGATTTTCAAGTGTAAAGGGGAGAGGGCCATGCGACCCAAGATGGATACTAATTGCAATATTGTCTCGTGATTATAATTTCACACATGCTTCTTCTAGAAGCATTGGTGAAATTCCCACGACCTTTTAATACTCTTTTTACTTGTGTTTATACATCTGGTCCACACATTCCGTCTGAAAATAATTACTAGGAAAATAAGTTCACATTAAAACAGCATGTCCTATAAAGGCTATTATTTTATCCAAGCGACACACAGAAATCCAGCCAACCGAAATCACTTGCACATTCGCGATAGCGCTTAACAAAAAGCCGCTGCAGCGCTGGAACCAAGCTCAGTTAACAAAAAGCGATTTAATAACACTAAAGCTTCACACAATGGCTGTTCTACAGACTAGGGTTTAGGTACCTGTCCCGCCGTCGACGGCGAGGAAGCGACAAGCTATCTTCGATTTTTTCACTCAAGAAGCGATTGTAGCTCTCTTGGAAGAAAAGTAGTTTCACTTTATTAGTAGTTGATCATCATATTTGCCGATGGGCCAGAGTCGTCACGCAGTGGGTGCCAGAAGACGGGCGTCGTCGCCGAGGGAGGCCTAGAAAACGCTGGCGTGACGACCTAGAGGCGTTTATGAAAGATTGGCCAGAGAAAACCGCACGGAGAGAAGAGTGGAAGGCTATGAGGGAGGCCTTTGCCCAGCAGTGGGACAATAGAGGTTAAGGAAAAAAAAAAGTAGTTGATCGCTGACTGTCCACACCTCTAGCGATAACTCTTTTGTCGAAGTGACAAGAGCTATCAAAGACAGTACTCGTTCAGCGATGCTCGCTTGGCGGGCAGAGAGTGCCCATGGAGTTTCTTTCCCAATCTTCTCCGTAGAGATCTTTGGAATGGGCATCTACTGAAAAGAGTAACCATGGACTTTCTTGCCGGTTCTTCTCCATAGAAAACGCCCGTGCACCTTTTTGTCAACGTTTTATAAGTGCCCATCAAGGCCAATGTGAAATAAAAAAAAATGATTTTGATTTTGACAGTACTTTCACAAGTTATTATACCTTGCGACTGTGACTGTAGCTTCGCTTTCTTTGTTTTTCTGTCATTCAAAAGGTGCCTGTAATGGTCTAATTGAAATACATGCTTTGAGTTGAGTTGAACACTCGTTTTGAGACTCTCGCTTCGTACGCATACGCGTATATAAGCAAGTAAATGCCCGCGCATTCGCTGCTCGTGCTTGGCAACTTGTTTCACAGACACACAGAATACACTTTTTAGTATCAGACCTTTTAGTATTTTGCCTAATGTTAACGTATAACCGTTGCATACATATTTCCTATACTCTATCCGTTTAGGTAGTTAACTAAAGGTAAACAATCTTGATGTGTCTTTTTATACAAATTCATATTAAACAAATAAACTACTTTTCAAACTTACGGTTCAATTGATTTAGTATTCGTTACTATTGTATTTACTTTGGTTTTTACTTGCATTTTATTTTTAAACTGAGTTTTTAAGTAAAAAGTTACATCAAGATTGTTTACCTTTAGTTAACTACCTAAACGGATAGAGTATAGTTCAGATACTTGACCTGTCTAAAGAGACTAGATCCTGTGACAACATTTCAATAATGTAACATTTGTTTTTTATAGAAAAGATAAACTACAATTTAAACTCTTCGCGTCTCGCTAATCGCTGGCGGTAGGACAGGTTCATTTTACAGAATAGTGTTTAAGCGAATTGCATCGGATGTGGCTGTGTCAATGGCCGCCACTGCCGCCTCTGATTTGGCGCATTCTGCCTACTAGCTACCTATTTTTGGTGCTTGAAGCGGCCGGAGATAGAATTTGCTGCCAAAATTTTCAGTTTTATTGAGCGAATGATTTTGGCTTGGTGTGTGAATTATGTGGCCCTTGTGGTGGAGAGTCAGGAAAGGTTACACGTGGCGTTTTTGTACGTATTTGACGTGCTACTAGCATATTCGGCTTAGCAAATCTGGGCTGAAGCAAACTACACATATTCCGATTTCATTCGGAGCTCGCCGATCGACAAACTTCATTTGGCATGCAACATCACTGAATCATGCTCTGGTTGGCTCGGCACAATTCGAGCTAAACCCTGGAGCTTTTTCCCGAAAGTATATTTGCATATGGGTATTTGATTTTGTCGCCCAGCTCTCGGTGAATCAAGCTTAGCGGGATACATAAGGCTAGTTTTTCAAGTTAGGATAGCTAGCACACACATTGTAACACTTTTTATGAATCAATAAACTTTATTATTATATTATATTAGCTAGTTTTCGTAAGCTAGCAAGCTAGTAACCCTGGCTTCATGTATACGATACTAGCTTCGTTTCGAAGGACTTCGCAATGAAGATCTAGGCGAGATAATCGTGTTTTGCGAATGACGCCTGATTATGGTAGATATTATTTTACATAGTCTTGCGACGCCAAAAATACTATGAATTACAATTAAGATACAGGCGCTACCAGTAAGAGTAAAATAGTCAGAAAAACCAAACGTATAGTCGCTGATCACTAGGCAATCAAACACTAGCTTTGCCGGTCACATAAAGCCTGCACACACGCCAGGATAGTAACATCAGTGAAGGGAAGGGGGTGCTACTAGCCAAAAAATAAAGCCCCATCCCATTATTGAGACAATATCTTACTAGCTTAGGATATTGGATATTGTCCTGTATACACGAAGCCAGAGTTACTAGCTTACTAGCTTACTAACACTAACTTGCTATCCTAGCTTGAAAAACCAGTCTTGTTTCCCGGGCATAAGATATTCAAATGAAGTAAACGAGAGTAAAAATATAAGAAGTTTCATCTTCATTTAGAATGCGTACCAACAAAGATTGTTTTACTACGGATAGCTACGTTAATACTAAATTACTTTCATATAAAAATAAAAGCAAAAAATAAAGGTCGAGAATAATAGGATCTGGAAAAATTACTTATCTACATATTTTAAAAACTTTCAATAAAGTTCTCGTTGCTTTCATGAAAAAAGATATCCTTGGGATACCTTTTCTGAATAAATTCTCAGGTTTTATTATGAAACGAAGTATAATTTTGGTCCATGTATTTTTTACCAAACCTAGAATAGGAACAGTCGAAGTTTCGACTTGGAATTTGACAATAGGTTTACGCAAGAGCGCGTTTTGCTCTAATTCTTTACGTAGGCGCTATCAATCGTTTTAAAGTGGGCCGTTTTTCTCTAGATCTTTTGTGATTTGTTATAAAAAGTAAGGTTCAGGTTGAGGTTTTCCAGGTTTCAGCGATGTAGGTATATAAGTAGATGAAGTCTAGTGTACCTAAACGGACATACATTTTTACGCTGAGAACTGAGACAAGATAGTACAAGTAGCTTAGTTAATGGCAAGATTTGGCCCCTTTATAATAGGTCGTTAACATAGCTAGAGCGAGTACCTGCATTAGAACAACTCTGCCCACTCCTTTGGCTAATGAAGAGCGTGATGTGAAGCTCAAAATAACGAAAAATCACGAAAGATATTCCGTAAGTGATAGTATAAGTTCAGTTTTAAACCGGGAAAGCTTAAAATAACACAACTAGTTTTACTCCACCTAAACTAGGAACTGGAATTCAGCGACCTTTCTGACCAGTCTCAACACTAATGAAGAGAGACGTTATAAAGTGCTTCCTAAAGTGAAACTATTCAATTAGTTCGAGGTCAGAGAACATTTTGGGCAACCTTGTCATATTTAACCGCTTGGCCACGACTTACATACACGCTCATCGACACGACTGCAGGGAACACAAATGAAAGAAATATCTTAGAGGACGTCACCGCGACTGTAAAATGGCTTCAGACACACGAGACAGTTTGCACCTAAATATCCTCGTGTCGTAAAGGCTAAAACGCCGAAACAGCTTTGGCGAGTGGTCTACGCAAAGACTTAAGCTGTGGCGAGGTAGTGCATCCCTACCAAACCCATTCTTGCCACCTGCGGAAAATCTTCCACTTGAACATTAGTTGCCATGACTGACCAGGAAGTCTTTGAATAGACTCCGGACCCAGGTTGGCCGCAGAAAGGAAATCCTGCTCCCGTGGTGATTCATTGATGACTCTGCCCTGGAATGTAAATGTGGTGCTGTTCACAAACGATAGGGCACTTAATATCGTATACCGCGTGTCCTGTTTTTTGTTCATCACAGAAACTGCTGGACGCTACTGAAAGCGACAAACTAGTGGCTCAGTTCTGAGCATGAAGACCGCGACAACACTCTACCGAATGAAACAAGAAGTGGCACACGCACGTGTCGCTGATGGAAGTCGCAAGTAGTATCGTGTGAGATAGTGAACGAGTCGTTACAGTTTTAAGCGAGTTTGTGGTGTAGTTGCCATTAGTTTTCATATTTCCGAATTATATTGAAGCAAGTTATGGTTTAAATGTGTTGTAAACTTTAGACACTTTCGGAGTGTTTTTGTTAGCTTTTATTAGTGAAGCTAAATAGAGGAGGAAAATTTTAGTTTGTCGTAGCGAGTTAGTTGTTACTTGTTTGGACTAATATGTTGCAATTTTAGAGAAATAGAGGAAAAAGATGGATTAATGTTGTGAGAATTTGAGCAACGGTATGACAGAAGATGGATTAAATTAAAGAATGACGACTGATGGTACGATTGCCCAGGGCTGCGGGACTGTTCGAAAGAGATACCGCGGCCCTGGAACATAAAGGGCAAAAGAAGGAACATGGATGGTTTTTAGTCAGTAAAAGTCTGACACTTCCTTCCGCTCCGCCCAGAGCTGGAGGAGTCATTTGATGATAGCCCATCCGAAAAAAAAAAAATGGTACGATTATGGAAGAAAAAATGTCGGGTTGCGCCGACCCCAACTAGCATGTGACAGCGGCAGGCAGATGATGATGATGATGATGATGATGATTTTATCTTAATATTAAAGAAAGTGATTCGTTATAAATCATAATTAAACTATACCTAGTATACATTTTCTCTGAAATAAGCAAAGTTTCAAACACTATTTTAGAAATAAATAAAAGCTACTGCTCAAATTCTCATTCAGTAGTACTCGTATTTACAAAAATTAATTACAGTCTTTAAAGACTGACAAGACGCGAGTAATTCTCCGTCTGGGACTTAAGACTGTCACTAAGAAACAACGCAGTCATCCATTTCTGCCAGTCAGCTGGCGCAATTTGCGCGGGAATTTAACAACTGACGCCATATTTAATCCACTGCAGAAATTATCAGTTGCTGTGTCTTTCTGCTAAAGTGCATCACGTACCTTGGAACGGGTTTATTCGGCTTGACACTTATTTCTTGTCAATAGTTAAACTTTTATATCCCCAAGTAAGGACCGCAAAGGTTACCCGTATAGGGTTTTAATCGGTGCATGTGATGTGCATGTTTGGTTAACCCGTATAATGGTTAATCAAACATATGGGTTGTATGTGTTCTTCTTCTTCTTCTTCTCCTCCTAAGAAAAAGAAGATCGGTCCCTAAGTCCAAGCATTGTCTTCCATATTTGATTCGACTTCCAGTCTACCCAGCCAGATGCTGCTGAATATCCGTAACCAAAACACAGTTACTTGGTAACACGACACAACGTGAGAATCAGCTCATAATATTCCCCACTGTTGAGCCGCAGACCTCCGCTTTGTGAGGGGTAGTGGGCCGGACGTTTTACAATGCGGGCCCAATGCGGGTAGACGTCACGGTGTCTTTGAACTTTTGGTTCTAGGACGTGCCGGTTTCCTTATGAAGTTTTTCTTTGCGGCTGCGGGCTAGATGACTCTTAACATTAACTCAGGGCATCCTGAGGCATAATGCACGAGGTTCAATGTTTAATATCAGTTCTGAATGTAATACTCATAGCAATGATAAATCGGCTTGCATCGTAAAGATCCCACGATTCAGCTCGGTGGAAAACTCCTAATAGTTGACCGGCTCATCATCATCTACCTAGCCTTGTTCCAACTATGTGGGGTCAGCTTCCAGTATAATCGGATGAGGCTAAATAACAGTATTTTAAATGGAGCGACTGCCTATCTAACTCCACAACCCAGTTAGTACTGGGTAATACGATACCCCATTATAATACTGGTTTTCAGACTTTCGGGCTACAAACTACTTGTAACGACTGTCAAACATCTACAAATGACAGCCGGGACCAACGGCTTAACGTGCTTTCCGAGGCACGGAGGAAACTCGGTATGTAATGGGTGGTCACCTATCTACGGACCAACCTAGATAAGCGTGGCTTAACCTGAAGGTCGACCCAAGCGGCTGTTATTATTTATCCACGAGCTCCTCATAGTTGGCCGGATCATATCGTATTTAATGTGAAGTATAGTTTATATTGTTTCCTTTATTATTTAAACTGTAGGTACTATTATGATTTATTTCGCGATTGAACCAAAAAAGAACTTACACACGAATGAACCTTTACGTATTTATTGGCCCGCCCGTTCCCTTGGGAGACGAAGTTTCTCGTTAGTACTAACGCGACTGGGAGTATGGGAGTGAGTGCCATAGGTAGGTACAATATACACCAATCATATCGCGGTCAACAGTCGTCCGAGCGTGGTGATTGCTTATCAATGTACCCTCGGGATTGCCTGTCTGGTGTTCATGTTTGGTGTGTAAATATATAGTTAATTAGTGGTTGTTTAACTGTCTAGTTGGTGCTTTGGTGTTGATTGAAAAGAGTATGAACATGGATGTAGCAAAAGGAGCATGTAGACATCGCAGCAGGTGGCGTTCTGTAGTTTCACTTTACCCCCTTGGTGAAAGTGGCGAGTTTATATGTACACGTATGTATGTGTTGTATGTCACACGATGTTTTACGCCCCTTTTTGGTGTATGTGGACCGATGGTAAAACAAAAAAAAAGATCGAAAAATATGCGAGCTTTTCTTTTTATATTAATATTTTGTTTAAAATATATCTCAAGCTCTATTATTAAAAAAGAAAGAAAATACATTTATTTGGCACATGCCACAAGTGCACATCATCAAAACAAAAATATAATTATAACAAAAAAGAAAAAAAACTTAAATATAAACAAGAAATGTAACACTGTGTGCCTCACGGCTGCGCCAAATAGGCCCAGTTCAGCAAAATGCCGGACATCTAGTGCCCAACGCTTTAATGATCACAGATGTCTGACCACCCTTTTTCGACCAATAGGAATGATACAAAAACAAGGACCAGGGAAGAGAAAGTTTTTAAATGTTTACAGCGGCCGGGCGCTGCATGACTCGTCCTTACGGTGACCAGGCGCAAGCTTGGATGACTGTGCCTACCTATGAATGAAGAAAGTAAAATATCATAAAATATAAACATCAGCTGTTTCAACAAATACTTCTACGGATGAAGAGCGTCCTAATTTTGAACTGTGATATTTTGCAAATAACGCGAAACGCGATCGCGCTTCTGGGAAAATCAGTACATTCAAAACCACCACCTACCAGCTAGATTCTGCCGCAGTGCTCATTGAAATGGAAACGCTTGTGCATTCGTCGAATTCTCAAACGGTGAATTTTGACAGGAACTGTCATCGTAAATATAGATTTAAGGATTCATTCGGAAATTACGAAGTCCCGCTCATATATTTTATCCTATCTTTGCATTTAGCCAGTTCAGACCACAGTACCTCATCATATAATATATGGGTAACCCTAAAACGGCCCGAAGCCGTGATACAGATCATTCATCTTTACTTACACAAGTGATACATCAACTTGAAGTCTTGAACCGTCAGCCATGTCTGAACTGAATTGTTTTCAAGTATCAAGATTTCCAATCCTATGAAGATATGACACCATCACGTGTGAGCACGCGAACGATATTAATCATCGTAAGTAAGGCTGCGGCTTTGTTAAGTGGCGTTCGCGGGTGCGTGTGTTGCTGGGGAGTTTGCTCCTCTACTTCTCCTCCCCAACTAGAACACTAGGAAGTAGTAGTGAGCGGGCGTTATGGGGTACAGTCTTACGTAACTTTGACGTTCAGAAAGTACTGACTCTCAGTCTAGTTTCAATTAATTACTGATTGACTTTTGTTGGAAATCTGGAATGATCTGTTACGGGATTACATAAAAAATATCTATGGAAGCAAAATACATGCTGCACTGACCTCAAAATGGCCTAAGGGCAGGTAAAGATAATAATGAATACCCGAATAATATTGGCTCATTAAATCATTTATATTATGTAAGATTGCGAGATAAAAAGTCTTCTTTCGTCGGCGGTGAAGTTTAATGCATTCTGTCCTCTTGAAGTAATTTGTATAAATGAAGTGTCATCTCCGTGAAATATAATAATAACGTGCACGTTTGCAAACATGTCGAGATTTCCATTACGTCTGGACCGAACAAAGGAAGAGCTTTCTCCACATAAACCATTACAATAAAATGTTGCAATGCTTAGTTGTCTATTTGTTACAAAGAGTACCATAACTTTTTTATAACCGTCAAAGTAATGAGTTCCGTTGAAAAGTTTGAGGGCTCAGATGTTGCAAAATGCGGAAAGGAAATTGTAGCACTTGAAAGGTCTAGTAGCATGATATTTTGGTTATCAACATATCAAAACAGATCATGTCCAGGCGATTTGGTTCCTCGCTCATCTACCGTCAACGTGAAAGCTACCTTAAAGGCCACTTAACTTTGTAAGAATACTTAATATGGCCGCGTATCGCTAAATGGGTTAATAACACAGATTTATGTAACGTCGTATTGGATCATTAGAAAAGTCTGAAGAACGAGCAATATGATTCATTATTTGCGAGTTTAATCACACTTGTATGATAAAACTGCAGTTGTAAACGTTTTGTTTGGAGCTGGCACATAACCTCTACCTTTTTTGAAGTCTTATATTAAAGAATAGGCTTCAATCTATACATTTTTCCTAGCACAATCATCATATTAATATCAGAGAAACAATGAATGGACTGTGTGAAGATGATATGACTAGTACTAGCTATAATATACTAGCCATATCACAATAGAGAAGTTTGGACGTTACTTGGCAGACCTGAAAATGCCTGAAATAGCAATCAGGAGATAGCAATTATTCCGTATCTGGTGTTTGTGTATGTGAGTTTAAAGGTTTATAAACGCATAGAATCTACGATAAACAGGAGAAAGTCCTAGTGTGAGGCAAGGTGTTTTTTTTTTAAATTCTGACAATTATGATGTTGAGAAATTATATACTTACATTCATAATTATATCACAACATGATTTTTCCATTCAAATATTTTACTTTTTTTTTACTAGCTCTGAAAAATAGTAGGTACTGGTCAACCTTCCTTTGGGATTGAAGACTTTATATAAAGTACACCATAAAATAGCCTGGAAATGTGCCTGGGAGAAACAGTTAACCGCCTACCCTCATGCAAATGTTATCAGATAATAAAATGGAATCCAAGACGTGAGCCGGAATAGGGAACAGTAGATATCTGATGTTGTAGTTAACGAAAACGTTGCCATCAATATTTAGATGTTACCGGTTTGTTTATAAAAACCCTTTAGAGTTACTGTATAGATATTTTCGGGTTGGGATTAATAAATGATTGTTGGCAGAGTGGATTGCCCCATCCAAAGACACTGGGTTAAAATAGGTATAGGTTTAAGTTAAATTGAATTAAGCACTAATAACACTTACATATCATAAAGCTCAATCTGTTACTAACTACTAACAACTTATGGACTGATGTAGGTCTGAAATAAATATATTTTATTTTATTTATTTATTTATTTATGATTCGGCTCTAACGGACGGCAAAATCAAATACTTGTAAGTAACTAGATTTATATCGGAAAAAAGCCGCTCAGCACAGGTTGAATTACGCCGAACCACAGATATAGAAATACCTAGATAACGCAAGAGCACCCTACTTGGCGTGCTTAAGCATTTTATGCTTATCCTTTTAAACGCCATTGTCACATAATTATGTATACGTGATAAGCAAGCGCGAGCCCTGTACGCCTACGACACAAATATGTGACAAAAAAATGTGCGGTGCACTATAACACTAAATAAACAATTAAATAGTTTTGGAATCGTTTCTCTTTTTGTAGGTATTTGCGGTGAAATTGTGGCTTGGCGTGGAGGGCACGCGCGTGCGTTTATGTTCTGGCGTTCAAAAGGTTAAGTACTGTCGCAACAAGCTAAATTGTCTAAAACAACAACGTTAAAACTCGAGAACTTAATTCTAGATATTTAAAGAACATACTTAGTAAGAACGTACATAATCTGTTTTGACCACCATTTGCCATCCATCCATCCATCCATCCATTGCCCATTTTGGCCATTTTGTAACTAAATAATGCTTATGACGTCATATAAGGTAGTCAAAAATGGCACGCTTGGTTTTCATACGGATCGTGATACTTGCGATAACTGGTTATACACCATTATTTTTAGGTCGTTCTGGAACCGAATACCACTAACTCGATCATCGAACTCGAAACGATTGGGACTATTTTTTTCAAAAAGTAACAATAAAAAAAAAACACGAAAGAATAAATTTAATGTTTTTTTTGTGAACTAATGACGATCTATCGACTAGGGTTTATTCCCGGGAATTCTCGAGCCGAGAATTCCCGGGAATTCGTTGGGCGTTGTTCCCGGGAAATCAAGCTCGAGAAAAGTCGAGAACTCGAGAAATCATGTACCTATATAGAAATTAAATCGCCATTTGTTGTGTTGCGTGGCGGCGCGGGCCAAAGCGCAGCGGCACCCTTTGATCTCGCTGCAAGCGCTCTGCGGCGTCGTTTTGACACGTTTATTCGTGTTTCGACTCTAGCTAAGTATAGTTTACGTAGTGAGTGTTTCACAGATTACGTGATAAATTGAAATCAAACAGGTAAGTCGTTTCACTTTTATTGACACATCATGGCTTTATTATTCATATTATTTTTATCAATAATATAATCTAAAAATGATCTTAAATTTTACTAGGTACGAGTACCTATCTGTTCTTTTCTATTATTTTTTAGTCAAACTTTAACACAAAAAAAGTCGGTTAATAACTAACGATACATTAATTATACTACTTAGTCTAATTATATTTCCTTTTTTTTTGTAAAACAACAACACAAGCTTAGTTTTAGGGTTCCGTACCCAAAGGGTAATAAAACGGGGCCCTATTACTAAGACTTCGCTGTCTGTCTGTCTGTCTCCAGGCTGTGTCTCATAAACCGTGATAGCTAGAAAGCTGAAATTTTCACAAATGATGTATTACTATTGCCGCTATAACAACAAATACTAAAAATTAAAAAAATATATATATTAAGGGGGGCTCCCATACAACAGATATGATTTTTTTGCCGTTTTATAGATAATGGTACGGAACCCTTCGTGCGCGAGTCCGACTCGCACTTGGCCGGTTTTTTAATTATTCTGATAGGTTTTTCTTATGTAAGTAATTTGAAATTAATTAATGTGTAATTTTATATTTGTGAGACGAATATTGCCAGTTGTATTGTGTGTGTACTCTGAATAATATTATTTCTGTATTTTCAAAAAAGTTAATTAGATTATTCATAAGATTTATGTTTTTGAATATAATCAATAAAAGTTTTATAATTAATTTGATATTTTTATTTGAGACGAAAACCACTAAAAATGAAGTTATTGGAACCAAATAATATGAGAAAACGTACGTAAATGTAAATTTCTCGACAACCCGAGAAGACCCGAGAAATTAGCCTCGAGAATTCCCGAGACCCGAGAAATTAAAAAGCTCGAGAAATCATGAACCCTAATAGGTCTGTGTGCCAAACCAACACGAATATGATTTATCGGAATTGCAACTACCACTGTTTTTGCATCACCCAAAGGTTAGGTAGAAAATGGCTAAATTATATAGGTTGTATAGGTTAGGTAGAAAATATTAAATTATTAATGGTTTATTATCTAAACATATTCAGCCATGGTAGATGCCGATTGGCACGGGCCGAGTATGTGTAGATATTCAACAAATAGCTCCGAGTAGAAGATGCGATCTCAAAAAATGTGTAGCGCCCCTTTCCGCTTTGTTTATTAACAGTTGTTTACCCTTTATGGAGGATTAAATTCGACCCAAAACAAATAAAATCGAGTAATTTGAAACTGTACAAATAACAATATTCGCTTAAAATAGGAATTTGCGAGGGACGAATGGTCGTTAACGCTTTCACAATATTTCAAAACGGATGGCTGTTCCATGAACCTTTTTCAACTGAATTAAAATAGAATCTTTTATGTAGATTCTTTTCACAACGTAGGCTGAAAATAAATAAGAGATTTGTGCTACAATGAATATCAATCTGGGTCTGAAATTGTACAAATGCAGGACAAAGGTTTATTCTCGAAAAGTAAATAGCTCATTAGTCGAGTATCAAGTTCATCAACCTCTATTGTAAAGGGTCGAGGACACCCACTTGGGTGGAGAACCAGGTGGGTGTTGTGTCTGGTGGGCTACTACTTGACGGTTGTTATCTGGCTGATGTAAATATACTAATCTCGTGAATTACTTTACCTACTATTGCGATGCAAGATTTTTCGTGACGTAATTTTTTTTTTACTTTTCTCCTCACTAGGAATTTCTCCTGTATCGTGGGTGCGTTTACAAGCATTTCAACTCACAAACACAAACAGTCAGACTCCAAACAACTACCGGTAGGCTATACAAATATTTGTTCCGTGCAGAAATCGAACCCGCGCCACGCAGCGTAGCAGCCAATCGCTCAGCCACTGCGCCGTAAAAAGATGATAATATGATGCGTTGTAGGCGGCACAGGTATCTGCGTATTCATCATTCATTCATCCAAATATTGACTCGTTATTAAATTATATAGGAACCTACTATTGAAATCGTATTGATTGTGTAGCTTTGTATAACCTATAACAATGTATATCTATTCCGACTGCTCCATTGGTCTCGCGGTCGCAAGTGCGACTGCTGAGCGTGGAATAATGGGTTCGATTCCTTGGTCAAAGTTTTATTAGGTCTTGCCATTAAGAATTTCTCAGTAGCAGCCCAGAGTATGGAAGTTGACGGGATGATATCCTCGAGAGTCGGAAAACGCGTTAAGCCGCTGGTTCTGCGTCTGATCTCTCTTCGCGAGTGTCGAATTGCCATCCCACCAGAGCATGAGAGTGAGGGAAGAGAGAATGCATCTGTACCTTCGCACACGTCTGCACTGTAATATCTCCCACGCCGATAGCTAATCTTCGCTGAGATTGGCCGCCGTGACGGAAAACGGTCAGGGAGTCTATTAATCTACGACCGACTTGAATATCACTCTAAAACATATTACATCTATTCTGAAGTTACTGTAAATCAATACAAACCGAATACAGTATACAGTAAGAAACAGACCTCAACGCCTCAGTAATAAATTGGTGGACGTGTGAGCCATCTCTCGCGCGCTAGTGGCGATAACGTCGCCTCCAGTCGCCACTCACAAGTAACAGCTTACGTTTAGGGCTGTCGCGGATAGTGAAGAACACAAGACAAAAATAAAACAACAGACAAAAAAACAACAAACTAAACAACACAAAATAAAACACCAAACAAAAAAAAAATTCTTTTATTATTTATTGATGATGTACTTTCAAGCCCAAAAGCCGGTGTCAGTTAACCTTTGGCAAATGTATGAGTAACGGTACTGTCAAATCGGTACAAAAAAAAATTGCAGACGTCGTCCGGACCCTGGACTCAAACATAATAATGTACTGCTATGTCTGTTAAGGTCTGGTGTCCTCAGCCGGTCAAGAGGTAACCTGTCGTTTCCGGTTTAACCGAATCTTGAACTGGGTAAACTCATCTGTACATAACTCTATAAGTTTTTATTATATCCTTTATTTAGTCTAGTGGCCACAAGCGCGACTGCTGACCATGAAGTTCTGGATTCGATGAATCCCGGGTCGAGCAAAGTGTTATGGGGTTTTCCTTAAAGGAATTTCTCAGTAGCAGCCACGGAGTCTGGATTTGTTCCCAGTTGATGGCAATAGACTCGCCCCCTGTTATTGGGACTTTAACATAACTGGCGAAATGTGGGTGTACTATTAGATACACCTCTGTCTAACTCTTCGGGGATTACAAGCATGATATTTTGTATGTTAAGTAAGTTTTCATTTATACCTTCCCATTATACATTGGTCTCTACGTGGCACTACCAACCCCTGAAAAGGCACTTACTGTGACGCCGTTCTCAAAGCAGGTTTTCATTTCAATATGCTGACGAATAAAAACGTTAGCAAGCTATGCATGTATTTTTCCTTTACACCAAATAGACCGTACATTTGCGACATCCGAGCTTTAACAGTTTCACCCCTTTACAAGTTAAAGCTGAAACTTTCAGCGTAAGCCACTTTTTTCGACACTCTTCTTCCACAATTCCTGACTGACTTGCTATTTTGTATTTCAGACTTTCAGGCTGTAAAATGTTTGCAACGAGCAGCCCTACAGTTTTTAGATCACGGCTAAACCTTGACCTATGTTTAATACACGAGGTTGTACAGATTTTACGCTACTGAGTTTTCGGTCAGTAGCTTTTGCGTTAACGAATAACAAACCAAACTTTCGCATTTATAATATTAGTAGGATTGGATCTATGAAACTAGTTACATAAGTCTGCTTTTGTGTTGTAGTAACTGAAAAGTTCTACTAATAAAAAATTCTGCTATTGAGAATATCATTCATTGTTAACATCCCAGATCCGGCTGAATAACTACACAGAATAGAACGAATTCAGTCCACGTGAGTACCAAGGTGCAAAGGTTTTGTATATCAAAGAACACGTGCCTTTGATGGCGTCACAACAATGTTGGACGTCCTGTTCGAGATGGACACGTGTCTGGGTCATTGTCAACGTCATATAATAAGCACACAAAGCTTTTGACCCTATTAGCTGCTAGACTTTCTCGAGTATGCACGTGCTTGTAGGTTTTTTTTTTGCAAGTTCCTATTATAATATCCCTATACAAGCTCCTGATTTAATCAACCGTCCTTTCATATTGTTTCATTCTGAAGGACTATAAGGGCAGCCAGCCAAAGGCTGATAGACAATATCTCTCTACGCGTATTTTAAACTGAATTCTATGACAAAATCCTTAGGGTTGTGACTTCAGATACCTCCACCTCCAAAATCTTCTATTGAACTTACGGCTTACCCTATTTATACAGTCGTATAGTCCTACAATGTGTTTCCCTATAACGACATATTTCCGCAAACACCATCACAATATCCTGCACCAACATCTAACCTTACATTATCATCAGATACATATATCAAAGTAGGTATATGTTCGTGAACGTGTCATATCGCGTCATTACACACTGTGACGTCAGAGCCTTCCGTCTGTTGTGATGGATGTCGATATAGGTCATTGTCAGCAGTATCGCCTATCGAGGCTACAGATTTATTATTCGAGTTATTTATGCCCTGACGTCTGACAGGGGAAAATGGAAAAAAAAAACGTGTTGTGCCGACCCCAAATAGAATGGGACCAGGACAGGAAGATGATGATGATGATGACGTAACGAACAGATTTGAGGGACGGCTTTAATGCGTTTTACGGTGAAATAATTGTACAATTGTAATAAGGTTATGGACAAGGCTTGTAATGATATTGTAATAAAATAACAATTTCTTTGGACTTTCTCACATTATCTTGTCAATTGGTTTGAAGGGTTAAGGTTTTGATATAATTGCAAGCACTTGCGACATTTCATATTTCCCTCAGGATAGGTACTGACAGGAGGCATAGGTACATACAATATAAGTAGCTTTTATGATACACATTTATATGAAGCACCCGGAAATGTTTTTGAATATCCTGTGTTTCTGTTAATACAGGGTGGAAGGGACACCGATGCGAGAACGGTTACCACGTATACAGGACATCATTCTGAGCCCCCCTACATATTTTTTTTAGCGTTTATTCAAAAAAAATCTGCTGTTTCCTACAAAAGTGCTATACCTATCTACACAGACAAAATGTATGGAACAGCTAATTTTTAATAATCTCAGAGTGATGTACTGAATACGTGCCCCTTCCACCCCGTATATCATTGTAAATAATCGAAGAATTATTTATTCTGATCAAGGACAGAACAAAGGAAAGAAACGTCCGGCATTTTCTTCAAATGTCCGCAATTTTCTCCAGAAAATGTATTTATGGATCTGGGAACCATATACTGAACTACTCTCTCTTTCATTGCAGAAGCACTGAAGCTGTACGGCGAAAGACTATCAGAATGGGAGAGGAACGAGGTGCGGAAGTACCCGGAGGTGTGGTTCCTCGGGCTGGAATCCAACAAGGTGCAGGCCAGGACCAACCTGCCCAACAACTGCGGGTTTGATGACGAGAACGGCAGCTATAATAAGGTGAGGAAATAAAAATGTTTTTAAAAACGTATCGAGCCGCAAATGCACAAAGAAACGATGGATGGACTGTGCGAAGGATGATATGGCTACAAAAGAGGTGACTGCTGAGATGACGAGTTATAGAGAAGCATGGAAGATTAAGACATGCTGCGCAGACCACAAATAAATGGGAAAAGGGTGGGAGTATGATGATCGACGATGACCGGTGTGCGTGTTTGACCAGATGCATAAACGTAGAGATGAAGCAAAAGGAGTTTGTAAAGATCGTAGCAGGTGGCCTTCTGTAGTTTCTGCTTATCACCCTTTGGAAATGGGCGTGTGTTTATGTCAGAGCGGAAGTTAGGTACAGTCCGGAAAAATCAGTTGCTTCATAAATTTATTTATGTACTACTTACTCGTCAATATACAGGGTGGACCACCGACGCGTACGGTTACGACGCAATCAGTACATTATTTTGACAACCCCTCTACATAAAAATGTGTCATCGGTAATTTAAAAAAAAACTCCGTTGCCTAACAGACTCACAAAGAGTCTATGTCCCTCCACCGTGGCGTGATCCAACAGTACAAGCTGTTCATAATGATGAGTTCAATGACCTCTTTCCAGGCTTTCAGTTGTAACAATTTAATTCTACCTTTTACATGTATTCCGTTCCATTTTTAAAAAGCCTTATTTACCCAACATTTTATTGAAAAGTTCGGAGCCGAAGCCTAATTAAAACCCAAAGCCTTTTTATCCAAATAATTCCAAAAAAAAGTTGTGTGAATAAAATACGGATCTGATTCCAGCAAAAAAATACTTCCCGTCCCTAGCCACCGGCTTTCAGGAATTCATTACCTAATATTTTGAATTCATTGGGAATCATATTGCGGTGGCCTAAAAAGTATAATTTGCGTTTAAAAAATGTAGATATGTTATTATCAGTAATCGGAGTGGGTAGAGCTTTTTTTTTGTACTAGCGATACGTTGTCTTATCATGGATACTCCCGGAATCCCGGGATTTGAAATATACGGGGTGGAAGAGGTAGCGACGCGAAAATGGTTACCACGTATTCAGTGCATCATTTGGAACCCCCTCATAAAATTCTTCATTGGTAATTTAAAAAAAAAACAGCAGTTCCATACATTTTGACCGTGTAGGTATTGCACTTTTCTAGGAAACAGCTGTTTTTTTTAATAAACGATGAAAAATTTCTATATGGCTGCTCAGAATGATGTACTGAATACGTGGTAACATTTTTCGCGTCGGTGTCCCTTCCACCACGTATATTATTAATTAAGTTAGAAATTATTTTGTAAAAAGCTATCACATCTTAAGGAATTATGAACACACACATATTCTACCACCCTTCCGACGGGTAAGTATATTTTATGACGCACGCGTTTTAGGTTGAATTTAAAAACTTGATTTTTTAATATTTTTTTTTTAATTTTGTATAGACAAGTATCAATAGCCGTTACCAACTTATTCTAACGTTCTACAAGATCGTATTACCTTAGAATCCCGGGGTATGTCCATATTGTCCATAATATTAACATTAAAGTTTGCGGTCACCGAACCAAAATAGTTGTAACTACTCCGACCACTAGTATTACGGTGGCCTAAAAAGTATCAATTGCGTTAAAAAGTACGTAATTTATATGTCATCAGTTAAGCCTGGACGCTAATGGAAAGCGTAATAGGCTTTCAAGCAATTAATTCATCAATTTGCTTTAAAACTGTGTAATTAATTTCCGTTATACCGTATACACAAGTAGATACGAGTAATTACCAGAGATAGATAAATACTTGTACGATATTAATTTGTAACAACGTAAAGTGCGAGTTGTTCCCAAAATAAGAGAAAAACATCGAAGCATGAGGACGCATCTCAATTTGCAGGAGACTATCACCCGTATCTAGAGTCAAGAAGTAATTTACTCAAGTTTAGGTAATTACTTATGCAATAGACAATAATTTAAACGATGTAAGAATCGTCAAAGAAAGCAAAGCTAAGAATTATAACTTTTGACAGTTATAACTTCAAGCAATTAAATTAAATTAAAGGATAAAAATCATACATCGTTAATAAATAAGTACTTTTACTCAAGTAAACACTTTGACTTGTTTATGGATGCGGGTGTAAGTCTTTCGGATATTTACTAACCACACAATGATCACTATGATTGTACGGTGCAACCGCACATTCTGCAATTCAGCAGTTTACGCCACATTCATTTCAACTCATAACAATTAGTTCAGTTCGCGTTGAGCTATCAAGTCAGCCAGGCGTTCTCGTACAGCCAACAAGGGCCGCGTCACTCACTTCATTTCCACACCATCAGTCCATTAAGCTCATTTTACTTTAAGTACCTTTCGGACAATACAGTAGTGTTTCAGTACTTTACTTTCTTTTATTCCATTCATCCATCATCTAAAAGTAATGCATGGTCTAGCAAGGGATCATACACTATGATACCTGATTGTATTATGTTATGATAAAAGGTTTCAAAAGGAATTGTCGTTGTTGACCCCGGAACACCTTATTAAGCATTTCCTTAAGAAATACCGCCATGACTGGTCTCCAAAGCGATAGACAGATACAATGAAACTGCTTAAGTTTCCATTAACTTTCCAATAGTAACAGTTTACGAGGGAAGAATTATTTAGTCCCATTATGGTACGGAACTACGGACTAGCCATTGAGATGCCAAACATTAGGTCTTAATTGGCATACCATCGTTAGCCATTAGATAAAATCTCTAATGTTGAAGTAAAATATACTTTCCTAACAAACGATAGCTAAATCTTACTTTGAGTTTTGCTCCATATTAACAGTTTTTAAAAAGATTGCCCTAGTCTTAAGTAACATCTTTTTACGGGTTATCGACATAAGGACCAAAAAATAAGATCTAGTCAAGTTAAAGTGAATCTCGCGTTGGTTGCGAGAAGATATTGATTCGCCCCAATTGCGTCAACTAACTTGTGTGGTGTATAAACTGACGCGAATAGACGCGTGCCTTCCTAATGATTTTAAAAATCAACGCTTCCAGTTGCATTCCGCGCAGGATTGGCCCGAGTGTGGCCGGTGCTTTAAAGTACCAAGGTTATCAACCCAAGTCACTAACTGAGTCCCTAAATCTTTTATTCCAGCAAATCCACGACCACATAGCCTACAGGTACGAGATTCTCGAGGTCATCGGCAAGGGATCCTTCGGCCAAGTCATCAGGGCGCAAGACCACCGCACGGGGACTCAAGTGGCCATCAAGATAATCAGGAACAAGAAGCGGTTCCATCATCAGGCGCTGGTGGAAGTCAGGGTGTTGGACCACCTGAGATTGAAAGATAAGGATCAAGCGCACAATGTCATTCACATGCTGGATTACTTCTACTTTAGAAACCATTTGTGCATCAGTTTTGAGCTTATGAGGTGAGATTTATTAACATGACAACCTCGTTGGTCTAGTAGTCGCAATCACGACTACTGAGCTTGACGTCCTGGGTTCGATTCCCGGGTCAGGCAAATTGTTATTGGGTTTTCTCACAAGCAGCCACGGTGTCTGGATCTATGCCTGGTTGATGGCAATAAGCACGTCCCCTATTAAACATAACACATGGGGCTTAATCATAACTGGTGAGATGTGGGTATACTATTAGGTACACCTCTGCCTAACCTTATTAACATTTATGAATTAAACACTTATGTAAAAAGACTTCCGCCTGCATCGCACGATTTTGAGGACTTGGTAAAACACCGAGATACTCATAAACCTTCCAGAATAAATTCGTCAAAAACTGCAACAAAATTCAGTATAAAAACACGAAAAGTGCCTTTATTTGATTGAACATAATCTTAAGATATACGGTCTCTAGTGGACATAAACTACGATATTCAAGTTAAATACCAGCCAAGTGACGCAGTATCGTCGTAAATACTTATGGCTTCCATTAAGGTAACCGTAATCAACCTTGAGGAAGAAGCACTAAGCCTAGCAAGCCTGATGAATCCATAATGAGTCCTTATCTACTACACCTAAGCTGAAGACCCTTATGCAACATCATCAACTTGTTACTCAAGCAAAAATATTAATGATGAGCTTAACCTTTATCCTTGTGTTTCCAGTATCAACCTATACGAGCTGATCAAAAAGAACAACTACCAAGGCTTCAGTCTGAGCCTCATCAGGAGGTTCACGAGCTCACTACTGCGATGTCTCCGGTTGCTAGAGGGAGAGAACATCATACATTGTGACCTCAAGCCGGTGAGTCCCCTTGTCTACTATTTTTGGTATGGGATCAGAAATCACTTTACTTCGGTAAACCTTTTTTTATTGAGAGGTCATGCATGGGAATTGGTTATGAATGGTGGAGTTAAAAATTTCGGTTTTACCCTATTTCAAGAGCATCACAGGCTTGAGTAAACTTTCGTTCTGAATAAGCTCAGTTTTATTTTTATCTTATCTATTTTTTTCTAAACGATTTGCTTCACTTCTCAATGGATAAGTTTCAAATAATTTTTCGTGCAGACTATGCTCGCTAGTTCTTTTCATTTTTTAATACTGCTGGTAGATTGCACGTCCCGGAGACTGCGAACATTTCTGTCCTATTGACCCTCCTACCGCACGCAAAATACGCGCTTGGACGTGGAGTTGCGGACACCAGCCCGTTATACAATACATTCCTATCTCATTCACAGGAAATGACAAACATCCTTAACGTACCTCAGTAACTAATTTGGCCAATTATCTTAATCTTCCAGGAAAACATTCTCCTCAAAGCGAGAGGCAGCTCCTCCATCAAAGTGATAGACTTCGGCAGCTCATGCTACACGCACGCACGCGTCTACACCTACATCCAGTCCCGCTTCTACAGGAGCCCTGAGGTCATACTCGGGCTGCAGTACGGGACCCCTATTGATATGTGGAGTATGGGTGAGTTTTACGATATAAACAAAGATTGTTTGATATTCTAGAAGTAAGTGAGAAGTAGCAATAACTACAACGAACATACATTTTTGTGTTGCCATGCAGCGACGCTGATTCGCTTTAACCTTTCGTGTGCCGGAACGTAGATATACACGAGACACAATGGTTTTTTAATTGTGTCTATAAACTCGGCATACAAGTGGTTAATTTGTATGTTAGCCAATTTAATGTCTGCTGAAATATCTGAGATGGAAATGTTTTTTAAATTAGAGATGTCTGTAAGAAGGCTGAAGTCCCATTCATCTATGATCCCAACAACATTGAAAGATGACACTTGATAGTTCTTCAAAAAAAGCTATCGTAACATCACCAACCCACATACAACACAAATGTCAAGAAGATCTCCACCGTAAAATTGACACTGTTATTAATTTGGCAACAAAAAGAAAAACTTGCTTTGTTAAACATTGTGTGTGTCAAATATAATTACTACACGTAAGATATCAATTGAGGCATTGAGGTCTATCAGTTTAAAAGCCTTATGTAATGTTTTAATAAGCGTTTTCAATAAATATTCTTTTCGAGAAGTACCAAAGAATTGGGACGAAGCAATACCACACAAAGCGGAAATTGCATCATAGATAAATACTCTAAAAATGTTTTAACGGATGGCTAGCAAACAAAGCAATACTGTAAACATTAAAAAATCGCGTAATCCTCATCTTGCTTCTCTTTCTAATGTTCTAAAATACGGAGAAAGAGACAAAGACAATGAAGTGAGATTCGGACGTCATATTACTACTGATAAACTGGGTTATGTAACCTGAAATCTAAAAACATTACTTAGCAAACACATTTCCCTAAACTCCTGTCACTTTCGAAAAACTGTGACACTCTACGCACAAGATAGACACGGAACATTTATCTAAGTCAAAGCAAGAGATAAGTAAATTATATAGATCGCTGCCAAATAAATAGATTTCATAAATTTAAATATAACGACTGCAGAAAGTTGGTATACTAATAATGAAATTGAAACCTTAAATCACGACACTTAAGAGAAAGTAACACTTAACATTACCTTAAAGCAACGATAACGCCCCAATATTGTAACGCCAAACGATATTCTAACACCACTTGACCCCAAACAATCACAAGCATAAATATCGACAAAACACGATCACAAATTCGAATCAAAGCTTTCTGAACAGACAGCAAGCATGCCATAATCCTTTGCTATAGAAAGTGAGGGAGAAAGGTGACCTCGCGATTCGCACAGCAGATATCGACGAGAAAGAATGTAGTATTTACGCAACTGATGATGGATGTTACCTACCGGTCGGTACTCGTTACGATAACGACTCGTTTTATAACAAGAGACGCATTTTTGTATCTGGGAACAGGTTGAAAGATGCGTAAGCACTTGATGTTTTTACTACTGTGACTTTCATTACAATTTGGGTTTTTGAGAGCTATTCGAGTATTTGTGTTTCTGCCTTGGACTGCTTCGTTGCCTATTGCTGAACGTAAAGTCATGAATTCGATTCCCAGGTCAAGTAAAGTGGGTCAGGAATTTCTCAGTGGCAGCCCGTAGTCTGTAATTGTGTTTAAGGAAATAAGCTAGTCTTCAAATACACATCTGATGAAATACGAGTTTGCTACGTAGTGTACGCTACGTATCTCTGCCTAACCCTTCTGAAATTTCAGACGTGATGTTAGAAATCCATATAATATGAAGTCTAAAATGAAACATTTTCATAGTCTCAATAGATGAAACTGTCATTACTTTATGTGCTACGATGGTTTTATGATCGTAATCGTAAATATAGCATGAATAAATTAAAACTTAGATCTCATAAGTAAAGATCATCCATGTGAAACGAAAGACTTATAATGAAGTAGAAATTGTTGTTAACAACAATAGATAGTAGCCCAGAATAAGACAGCATAAACACTGCATCAGGTTTTCTTCTTCCATTCTCCCCTGAATATGATTAGGATTCTATTAAATAAACAAACTTATTTCCTCATTGTGTATAACTTTGGTCCTAGGATGCATCCTGGCGGAACTCCACACGGGCTACCCGCTGTTCCCGGGCGAGAACGAGTCGGAGCAGCTGGCGTGCATCATGGAGCTGCTCGGCCCACCTCCCCCAGACCTGCTGTTACACGCCACAAGGAAGCGACTGTTTTTCGGTAAGTTTTATTTTGGACTTACAATGTATTCCAGGGGAACTCTAAATTGGATGCTCTCTTTTTGTTATGATTTGAATCTACGAAAAGGAAAGCTCAAAGTTGGCCCTAGGTTTGTAACCTTGAAGAACCTCATGAACGATTAGTTATAAACAAATTAATATTTCATAGTTTCTAGCTAGATTAACTACTTTCAAACTGCTCTTGTGGGTATAGAAACTCATTCTGCAGTTTCGTATTCAAATCTATATAAACTTAAGAAATTCTGTGAGTGACTCTGTCAAACGCTCTAGTCTAATTTGTACCATTTTGTCCACTAGACTCAAAAGGCTCACCCCGCAGCATCACCAACTCGAAGGGCCGCAAGCGACGTCCTGGTACGAGGACGCTAACTACCATCGTGAGGTCAGACGACCCAGCGTTCCTGCACTTCTTGCACAGATGTCTCGAGTAAGTCTTTTATCATAACACTCAAACTCTGAAAACCTTTGATTTTGCTTTTTAGTGACTTTGATGGGTCTCTCTTAAAAATAAGAAACTAAAGCTAATTATTAGTGTAAAAATTATTTCGATGAGTTACTGATGAAGTTACTGATTCGGCCCAAAATGTTTTTTACATCTGACCTAAATCTATGGGCTCCATGTTTCTTCAATTGATAAGAAATCCTTCCGCTGAAATCAGACTGCTTAGGAGTTTTATTTTAACAATAGCCTTGTTGATTTGATAAATCACATACTTATATTTGATTGAGTGAGTTACAGTAACTACAAAAACTTTTATATTTTTGTAAGAACGACCTTTCGAAATTCTATAACTTCTCCATTACTTATATACAGTGAAACAAAAGTACCATCCTCCCAGTACGCAACATTACCGCCAGCGCGTTATATCACAGTACTTACAACATCTTAAGATAATTATAATTACAAGTAATAAAAATGTTGTAAATACCGCCCGGCCATTGCACGCCATCAATTATACACATAAAAACCATGCCAGTATTCTAAATGGGAAAATTACAGATTTCCCAAGTATGATTGATTCGAATTAGCAGCAATTCGCGAGCTGTTTTACGCGATTAGAGCTCCGGTTTCAAAAGATCTTTTTAGTTTTTTGTTTTTCAATAAATGGAGCAGCTTTTTCTAGATTAATATTGACCTAGATTAATTAGTTAATTCGCTATAACATCGAACGATACTTTGAGTAACATTACAGGCAAAACAGTGCTTAGATAATGCCTGAGTTTTTTAATCATTTTCAACCGGCTTTGAACGAATACGGCCATAATTCCGTGACATCTGTATATTTCGTTTATTTGTCGTTTTATAGGCACATCTAAACGACATTAACAACTTCTCAAGCTATAAAAAGGTAGAAATCAAACAAATAATCTATCAACTCAAACCTTACAATGAATCAAATCATATTATGTAGCGCGACCAATCAAAAATTCTGGTTTAAATGCCCAAATATTACATATCAGTCTTGACGTTTTACGGATAAAATAATTTCCCACACAAGACTAATAGATTGTACAGTAAATAAAACTATTTGGTATAAAGGTAGATCTTTGATCTTTCACCGGATGTGACGGATTGCCGTCTGATCGAACTTTGAGAGTAGATGAACAGAGTGCACATTTGTTTCAGCGCAAATATTATATGCTCTGTTCACTGATTAGATCTCTTGAAGATATACTAAAGGCTAATCTCCGTTGAGATACCCGGGTGATGGTTGTCACAATTTGGTTGGGAAAATATTATTACAAAGCTACCTTGCAATGCTCCGAAATAATGTTCCGAGTCTTCTGAGTGTATTAAATAGTCAATTCTTTTAAACCACATTATTTAGGATACCATAGATTTTGTTTTTGACAGTGTAGAGGAAAAAAAATATTTTTACATGTAAAACAAATAGCTTGTTCCTCTGTACCTACGTTTTAATAGTCGTAGTAGCGATGGGAAAGCAGTGATGAACCGCTTGCGCAATCGTGCGAATGCTGCGTACGCGCATTGAGCGCTCGCTCAATGGGAAGCGTCATCTGCCACAACCGTATTAGATTGTTCAGTAAAAAGCACATCTTTGTTTATTCCGATATTATCTTTGCTTTTATTTTTATCTGGAGGTTCAGAGTCAGGAATTCCGTGTCAGATAGTATTGTAATTAGGTGTGTAGGGTTAGCACAATCAGCTTATAATGTTCCCACTGCTGGGACAATGGCATTCCTATCTATGAAAGGGAGTGGGCTGTAATCCATCACGCGGATCCCTTGTGAATTCCTATCCACAAGATGTTACATATCTTCGATATTTTCTTTTAGAACAATCCAGTTTTCTCACGATGTTTTCTTTCACCGTTTTGAGAGCAGTGGTGATGACATAAATTATACAAAGTAATGCGTCTGCCTATGGTCGAATCCATGTACAACTCGTATGTCTGGTCCGTAACCACTAAGCCACCACTGGTCACTGCTCAATAAAATGTGTGGTCCTCTTCAATCAGTAATTTAATCTGTCATGTCCTTGTCATTAATCAACCTATCATTTGATTATAGTAATGTCCAAAAAGCAAATTATCTCCTGCCAAAAACATCTGATCACAAATTGTAATTCCAACCTTTGACCCCATCACACTCCTAGCAGTATGAGGATGCGTTAATAGTATATTATTATGAAATTCCAACGCCACTTGATCAGAATCGTGACCTTTCTCATACCACTTACCTAATTGTCAAGTGCTCAAAAGTTATAAACATAGTTTATTTTATTTTTTTGCAAGCGTTATACAATAAAAGCTTTTGTTCGTGGCTTCATCTGCGTTGTGGTCGGAAATTTTGTTTAAGGAATGAACCACCGGGCACTGGGTCAAATTTATCTTTTGTCAGATCACAACCCCCATGGCCTATCTATTTGCTAAAATTAATTCAAATGTCACGCCTGCAATCCTCGATTGGTTTTGCAGAGGTGTATCCACATTTTCCCAGTTATGTTTAAGTCCTCTTGTAATTGGTGATGAGCCTTTTGCCATCAACCGGCCACAAATATAGACTCCGGGCTGCTATTGAGAATTATCCGGGGGTGCTGGCGACCACTAAAACAATGAGCAGAATTTTAACAAATGTTACACAAGACACAGTCAATAATAATAACATATGCAGAATTTTAACACAGCCATTGATTTCGTCTCCTAAGACATCCATACACAGTTTCTAATTTATATAACAAGCTATTATATCTATGTTTGTAGAAAGTATTGAAAAACTTGTTTCTTTTAGATCATTGTAGCCGGTTAGCGCTTCTAATGTTCGACTACTATCTGATGTGCGCTTTTCTTTCCTGATTAGATGATTTTAACTTGAACCTGCCTATAAGGTTCCTGTCTTTTCCTTTCTTCTGTTATCATGATCATAATTTTGTAAAGATAGCAAAGTTTTCTCTCACACACTGATTTCATCTAATATTTATACTGTATATTATAAATTCTGGTGAGCATTGCGTAAAAAACAGCAAGTGTTGATATACAATCTACGTTTCTTGGCTTACTGAAGGCGTAAAACTGTTTGGCTCTTCATCATCGATCTTTAGCGACAAACTTAAAGACCATTTGATGCTAACCATAGAGGTAGACATAAGGATGCTTACGCAAAACAAACGCAAAACTACACCAAATTACCATACTGGAGATCTGTCAAGCTCTTGACGACAATATCCCATAAAATATTGACATAACACAACCATTTCACGCATAACGAAAATCCAGCCATCTGCGAACGCAACTAATCAACTAATTTAACCAAACGCATATGTAAATATATTCTCACATTTGCGTAACAAACTTAACGATGCTGTCACGGAAATAAAAACTGAACTCAATGACAATAGACATAAGGCGGGAAATGAAAGAGAAATTAAAGTTGTGAAGGTGACAGCTATAAAAACATGACTTTCCCTACAAGTTCACACCTCTTTGCAGAAGCGTCAAGTGCGAGAGGCGGAATAGGAAGTGATGAGTCGAGCTATTGTCGCTGCCTTGAACGGATCTGTTAACTTTTTTAGGAATAATAAAATTTTTTGAAACGTTTCGTCATTTTACGCTATTTTTCAAATCATTAGGAAAGTTTTTGTTTCTTTATAGGCTACGTTGCCTGTAACTTTTGAGGGGAGCGTGGTTATGAATATCGTTTTGTCATTTGACGTTGCTCAGGTTTACAACTCCATAAGCGTGATTTTATGCATGTATGCAAAACTGGCAATACGGATGTTTATGTAGGACGCTAAACAAAAAGTAGCGTGACAACATAAGTAATGCCCAAAAATTATATAGGTAAGGTCGGTTTGCCATTTTTCTTTGCCAGATGAGGCAAGTTTTGAGGTATATGAGTTACAGCATATTTAAAAATATTGATTAATTATTCTAAATCTAGTGTTCCATTTCATTTGTATTCTATTATTGTTGTCCTAATGAAACCTCCTGCTGTAGACGAAAATGCCCTATCAGTTGTAAATTGTTCAACAAAGTCTATCAGAATTTTCTCATCAACCTCACGTCGCGACAGTCAAGAACGGAAAAGTGTTGAAGCACCGAGATGCTCGCAATTGATAACCAGGTGACCTGTCACTTCGCAGTGTCATCTTTGACCTAGCAAGTTCTTCACACGACTATATTGTTTATAGTCATGATCGAGCTGAGCGTATTATCTTCCATAGTATTACGTTATATCAACATCGTTTTCCTCGCCTTATCCCATTTCTTTCTGAGGGTCCATTCAACATATTTTCTTCTTCTATACTTGCATTAACTTTTTTAGTTTCGAAATCGCACCCTTTTTAAGTGAATTCAGTACAAGTCCTCGACAATTCAAGTTTTGCGTATGAGAATTTCACACATTGCATTAAACTTCACAACAATGTAATTACCTTCTAATATGATAACTATTTGAAAGTTTATAAGCGTACAATTGAAACAGCATTCATAGAGCACGTCTCGCACCTATCAAAAGCAAGCAATCACACTATGTAGCCGGAGGAGACACTCGACAGATACGAACATTTTCGCATTGCCGACCTTTTGGCTGCGAGAGCGGTGAAAGCGGTAGGGCCGACGTCATGTGCCGTATTACGTATACTTGGATAACTTTATGTTACTGTGGAACCGACTGAGCTTCGACATAGTGTATTAAGAGAAGTGGCTTGGGTGACCATGCGGATACGCGCGAAAATTTGAGATATGGCAACACGGAAAGTGTTGCCATGTCATATTGTGTGGGCTGGAAAGGTTGGTGAAGAAAATGCCTTGATCATGATGACCGATGAACACAATGTAACTGTGTTGGTGGTTATTAATAATGTTGCCCTAATGAAGATTGTAATTGATACTAATGTGTAAAACGTGGATAACTTTATGTTACGACTAGTTCTTCGCCCGCGACTTTGTCCGCAAAAATTGTGATAATACGCATGATATAAATATAATTTGTAGCCCCTCCAACGAAAAATGTATCTTTCTACCAGTGTTTTTTTTTTAGAATTGGATCATTAGTTCCGAAAATTACCGCCTACAAACTTACAAACAAGTTTTACCTCTTTATAATATTAAGTAGGTTAAGGAAGGGAGTTAGCTTAGAAATAGTTGTGTGTAAAGAAAATATGTCTATATCAGTGACGTTGTGGAAAAGCGCGAAATAAAAAAACAAATAACGTTAGGCGATCGACTGATATGAGTGATGTACCTGTCATCCAGAGGCTCGGAAAGTATGATAAATAAAGGCCCGCAATGTCATGAAAAGAGTCGTAAATCCAGAATAGAAGTTGCAATTAAAACAAATACGAATCACAATAGACAAAACTAATTAGGTACGATTAAAACAAGCTGTGTGTATCACGTCTGCTAAGAATATTTTTGAAAGTAAAGATGAAGCCGTTTATTGATTAAAGGTCAAAAATATCGACACTCATTTAGAATTTAGAAGCAAAATCAAATCTTTCCTATGTTTACAATTCCAAAGAAAAAACAATACTGAAGAATATTCACGCACATTTGATGATTACCATAGTTCGACAGAGAGTTCAAGATCGTATGCACCGGTTTCAAGAACTGGCTTGTTCGAAATCCGTGAAATGCGGATAAGGGGTGAAAGTACATCCTCGACCTCGGCACTGATCTCACTTTCGACGTCAATGCAGATATAATACGCATGTCTAAGATATCTTGACGTCAGATGACGGGGCTATACGCAGACGCCTAAGTCTAGGCCAAATATCAATCTGAATAAATTTAGTGACAAAGATGATATCTCAGAGCACATCATAATCGTGGAAAGATTAAAATATTTAAAGCCTCTAAATACTTTGGAAGAATTAAAAGATTATTTAGAAGTATGATGGACAGAGCAATAGGCAGTAGAGAGTTTCGCATCTTCTTTAGAAAATAGAGGATCCTCTGACCAGATGGCTGTTGTGCCTGATGGGCCACTGCCCGACGGTTGTTGTCGAGTTTCTGTTATCAACATTTTCCTGCCCTTACCCCTAGCTGTATGATAATTTAAATCGCTCGAAAAACTGATACTGCGATGTAGGATTTTACGTCAGTTTAGTTTGTATTTGGTGGTATAAATTCCGCCACAATTATTATAATTTTAATAACAGTAATACATAATATATAAGAGCCAAAGGTAACCATTTAAATTCTGTAAGCTTTAATTTAGTATCCATTTATGCTGTAAGACTAACTAGCCACTGGCTACTCAGTAGACGGCTCTCGTTTATGTGCAGATTGCAAATATGCGAGTGGCGGGAACTGAAAGTGGAGCAATGAACTCTGTGAACGTGTATACATGTTGTATACATTTACTGTCCTTTTCCTTGGCCAAAAAACATTCTAGGTGATTCGTGCTAAAGGATCCATGAAGGATGGTGAAACTTGGCATACTGTGACAATATTTGCACATATTTTCCTTAGCATCTATTCACACATGACAGTTGCTATAGACGCATGGATGAAGAGACTAGATACTGATCCGATGCTAAATAAATTAGAACAAAGGAAATAAAACCAGGGTGCCGCCGGGCCGGACCTGGGTTCTTCTTAACGTGTCAATCTAAATTCAGTCGGCCCAGAATTTGGCTACGAGTTTGGCACTTTCAGAAGCGTCCATTACGTTCGGATATTTAGGGACCTGCTATTTGATTACAAGTAAGTATGAAGGGGAACGCAATCATCGTCGAAAAATCTAGACTTATAAAATAATTACTCCACTACTCTTTCCCTCTGTCTCTCGTTTTAGTTTTCCTTGCATAAAATTGACATCTTTTGTAATAGTCTAATGACTAACCAACACTAAGCCGGCATGGTCGTTCTTAAGTCCGTTATTATGACATATAAACAAAATACATTAGGTATGCGTAAGAATGACCTTTCCCCACATTGTGACGTGTTGCAGCTGTCAAACTAAATTGAGATGAGTTAGGTAACGCTTATAGAACGTGCACTCTCATCGAACTAGACTTAGTCCGGTCCAGGTCATGGCCATATCTGTTCTGATGCCTTTCTAGATTCGATTTTCTCAGCATTGTACTAAAATATAATATTTAATTCAGATTTGGTTCATAAATTTGTTAGTAACATAGTTCTTAACATAGTGTCAGTATAAATACAAATCTAAAGTAGTTAATAACAATGTTCTTAGCCTAGTTTTTGTAAAGGTACAATGTAGTCAGGCGCTTGCCAACAATACGACTAACAATACTTTGGTATATTATATTTTTAGGCCTTGCAACATGATAGATGATTGATATTAGCTATCTATCTATCTCTCTATCAAGCTTATAATGTCCTAATACAAGGGAAAAGATTGGTCTCTCCCTTTGCCACTCTGTTCTGTGCCTGACAGTGTTTCTGTGAAAAGCATTGCATTATGTCAGAAGGATTCAAGCTCGTCTCGGAATCTCTGCTTTCATTTGCTGCGGAAGTGGTCCTAGTATTAATTATAAGTTTTTAAACTGTCATGGTCACTAACATTAAAATTAACACTAGAAACGGGATATTTACCATGTCCACCGTTTGTTTTAAAGTGCTGAAAAAAGTTCGCGATCGGACACAGTGAGTTTCGTGTGTCGGGAACAGAATCGAGTTGCGAGTGACAGTGGTAGCGGTACTGAGTGCAAAAAACGAACAAGAAAGAGGGTAGACCGATTTGTTTGCTCATAAACACCCACCCGCAATAACTTCAGTTTATCCGTGATCATGGTGCTTGCAACAGCGCCGAAATATCGGGAACTCAAAACAAACAGTGGACATGGTAAATATCCCGTTTCTAGTGTTAATTTTAATGCTAGTATTAATTATTTAAGACTTAGACTGTAGTCCTATATTAATTCATTTATTTTCCTCATCGTCACTATAAGTTACCGTCTCATTTACTTCAGAAGCATATTTACTCACATTCCGTCGCAAACCGCAAGTTCTTCTGCGCGCACGCATCTAGCACGCAGTGAAAGGTTACCGCGTCTCTGACGTAACGTCGATCATCCGTCGCCGACCCGAGCGTTACCGAGAGACCCGAGTTACCGATGCGACACGCATACCTTTTGTGAGAGGTTTTACTTTTAGTTTTGCGTATGAATAAGTAGTTTGAATACACCATTGCGACTATGCTTATTTAATAAGTCCACTTCAAACGCAAGTATCAACATGTAAGATTCCGTAAAAAGGATTTCTGAATTTCAATCACGTTAAAGTCCATGTCTCTCGTTATCATTCCCATGCACCCAAGTCACAACTGCCACGTTTACTTCGTTCTTCCCCCTGTCGACTGTCACACTATAATTCACTCCTTTTTCTATCATATCCTTTCTCACACAATCCATGTGTCTCACTCTCACTCACTCTCATCACTCTCGTCACTTTGGATGTCCTCTCCCTTTTCATCAATTAGCGTTTTTTATTTAAAAAAAAAACAACGGGTTGCACTCCGGGAGTACCGGCAGAAGTGAAAACTTGAATATTAACGTTGTGCATTTTTGATATTTTGAAATGGTTAGGGAATAATTTTGCACGAATTGCTTTAATTATCAATATAAAAGTACTATCATTTATGTGGTAAAATACAATATTCATTTATTGCGCTATCGGACACAAACATGACAATTTATATTACATTAAAAATTTAACACTTCAGAACTCCCTCCGTCTTACGCTTTTTCGATCAGGTCACGTGTCCTGACGCGAGTTTAAGATTTTATACCCATTACAGAAAAAGTGCTCAACGCCGCTAAAGAAGTTTTCACTTCAAAAAACGTTTCCCCCCTAGGAATTTCTCCTGTATCGAGGGTGCGTTTACATAAATTTAAACTCACATATATACAAACAGCCAGACCCGGAACAACTATCTGTAGGCCATACAATATTTGTTCCGTGCGGGGACCCGCGACACGCAACGCAGCAGTCAATCGCTCAGCCACTGTGCCAACCGTGCCGTCATTTAAATATTAGACTGCCCAGGGTAGACCAGACGAGGTACATTTAACCACTCTTGGGAGCCTATTTAAACCACAATAAGTACATCTTGCGCTGTGCGCACGCGATGCATCTTATTACTAAATATTACCCAAAGAGGCTCTCACGTATTATAGAAGATGAAATAATAACTTTGCCTCCGGCTAAAATACCAGTTACTGCATTATTGATAGTAAGAACTGGCCCTACAGGTCGTCGAACTCTTGGCCATATTAGCTATTAATCGCCTTTCATTTTTGAAGAGACTGTCCATCTATGGCTTACATTCTAAGATTAGTATTGACTCAATAGTTGGCACCATCAAGCAACGGAGATTACGGAATTTTAAAATTATGAAAATATTCATTGTGACTGATGATCAATATTCTTGAACACAATAAGGTGTTTCTTCTGTAGACGTTTCATTTTAAAATATTAATTGGCATTGGTTCTGTTGCTCTAGAATACATTCAAACAAATATTATAATGCTTCTTTAGACCACCAGTCAGAAAATTATTGATTATCTTTAATGTTACACCTTAAATCACACCTGTAAGGGGAGTCTAAGTGGGTATACCCCGATTTCTCCAGACTCCGTGTTGGTAAATGAGACATTCCTGACAGACACTTTATCGGCCTTAGAATCCAATCCAAGCCCACAGGCTTAATATAGTTTAATACATTACAGACTGATGATATAATAAAGGATTTCTCTGCAGCTCAGCTATTTCCTTCAAGACACAGCTTTAACATCATGTAACTGTAGTTTCAAAAACATTTGGGACGTGTCAACCATTTAGCTTTAAACGCCTTTAAAAAAAAAGATGTCTTTAGTTGCTAGTCGTGCATGGTGTGTTTATGTAAACCACGAACTAATCTAACCATGTAACATCATGGTAATCAGAAACAGTTTCACTTGACTTAAAACGTTTTCTCTGTGACTCAGACGCTGCCTTCTTATGATTCTGAACCTATGTTATGTGATTAGGTTAGCTTCCTCCTGCCGCCGGCTGCTAGAGTTCCAAAGCCATCCTTAATTGCATGATAAATAGTAATGGATGAACGTCTGCATACCTATGTCACACAGAACATAGAGAACAATGAACAAATATACAAACCATGTATGTACGGACTTTATCTTTTATTGCAAAGGCAAAAATGTATTACTAGCCTATTATTTATTTGCCATAACTATTACATTTCTTACAATACAATTAATTTAAATTTACAAACCTTACATTATATTTTCATTTAACATTTCATTAAACATTACATTTAACATTTCATCTCATTCAACAATACATTCGACATTACATTTAGTATTTCATTTTTTTTTCTCTAGGCTCTACCAGACGTAATAAAAAGATTCTCCATTCATACACATCTTCTTCCCAAGCATATTGTTAGGGTTACCTTCCAGTTCGGATGCAACTGAATACTAGTGTTTTACATGGAGCTACTCCTATGCGATCTAAACAATCAAGTTACTGGGTAACACTAGGATACCCCTTGGTTAGGATTCCCCTTGGTTAGGATACCCCTTGGTTAGGACTGGTTGTCAGACAGACTCAACATTAGGTTCTAATCGTATTCATCGTCGTAATATTTCTATTAGTTATTTCAATAATCATTATAACAAAACATTAATCATGAAATTATTATTGAATCTATCATCATTTATTACGTGTCCACAAGAAACAAGAAAATTGAAACCTGAGCTTGCATCACAAACGCAGCAGTGCGTACCGTCTCCATGTAACTGTACTAAAGGCTGTTTATTTTGTGATGAGCGATTTCACAAATACGAAAATAACCTTTAATACTATGCTCTATGTCAAATAACTGTTGGGTTTGCTGTTAGAAAACTTAATTACTGTTATGAATTTGGCTTGCATTTTTACATAGAATTCCCAGTTAACTGTTTAAAACAAGAAATAGCAAGAATATGATCTGTTTTTCTTTGTGTTGTGTTACCACATATTTAAAACGAGACGAACTACTTATTTGTTCTTTGACACGTAGTACATGTAGACGTAAATTAATTTAACCTTGTTATTATATATTGAAATTGTGTTTTTTAAATTATCTAATCAAATTATGATTTGTTTAAATGGTGAAAAAATTTTAAACTCTTAATAATCAATGTAGGCTATTTTTTATCGGAAGCTTTTAGTATAAAATTAAGTATAAGTACTGACCCAAAACCTAATCTTTGCGAATAATTTGTTATATTTTTTTAATCTACCATAATATATTTTTTTAATTTAAAATTGACATCTTTTTAAGGTTCCGTACTCAAAGGGTAAAACAGGGGTATTACTAAGACTCCGATGTCTGTCCGCCCATCTGTCACTAGGCTTTATCTCATGAACCGTGATAGTTAGACAGTTGAAATTTTCACAGTGATGTATTTCTATTGCCGCTATAACAACAAATACTAAAAAACAGAATAAAAAAATACGTGTCAGGCTTATAGGCAACAATAGTCCTGTCAGTGACGATAGGTCGATCCCAATACAACGTGATATTACCATCATCGAGAACTGGGTCGGGGCATACCTATAATATGGCACTTCTGATTTCACAAGGTTGTACTTCAAAGCAAGTTGCTGGTGGATAATCCTGGCAAAGAGGTTGTGTCTATGCAAGTACTCTTCGTTAGCCAGACGAGAACATTATTATAACGACTCTAATCAACGTTATTGAAAAAGAACAATAACTTCTCTTTGTTGCTGAGTACAGTAGCCGATATTAATTTTATTAACACGCATAACAACCTCGCTCATAAATCACAATTTTGACACACAATCACTTTATCAATAACTCTTTCCTAGTAAATTAAAACTACGAAGAGTTATACTTACTACTCTGAGTTCTTGTAGCTTAGGTGTATCTACATTTATGAGACTAACCAAAATGTCTCCAATAAAGTGGTTAAAAAAATTACTATTTCTAGAAAACCTCTTAGGAATATACAGGAATTATTCGGAGCAGACAAAAATTATGAAACGTTTTATTATCTCCCAAATGTTCTCCCAAATTGTATTGCACTTCATTGCCGTAATTGGCGAAATTAAATTGTTGATAAGAGGAGATCCTTATAATCAAATGAATTATATTTTTGCGGGTTTCTATGCCATTTCTTGTTTAAACTCTGTGTCATTCGTCATGACCGGCATCTGTAACAGCCGCGCTTTCATGTCATATTATAGAAGCATCAGTCGCGTCTCTGAAAGTTTCAACGACGACACGAAATTAATTAAATCTTTTAAAAAATTGAAATGGTTCAGCATTATTTTAATTTTGAATTATATCGCCATTGCAACCTATATGTCTGTGGAGGTTCTTATAATATTTTCCCATGCAAACCCGTTATTTTTGACAACCATTATTGTATCACATATAATTACGAGACTTCACATGGAATTACAGCACCTAATATTGTTTGCTGTTATTATGTTGGTGGTACATTTGTTAAAATCTTTGACTTCGTTGGTATCAGCCGCTCAGGAGGGGTTAGGGAGTTGTGATATCACAAGGGAGCAGATTCATGAATGGGTTGATCTGTACCGAGATCTAACAAACTGCTGTGAAAAAGTAACGCTTTGCTTTGGACGACAGGTACTTGTTTCTGGAATTTAATTAATATGATCATGTTCTTAGTATTTGTTTTCTGTTTTTTTTTTTTGTAAATATTAATTTGTTTCAGTTTTTCTTCACTCTAACGATTTCAACATCATACCATGTGTTAATCATATATGAATTGTCTTACGCGATTATTACAAAAGTAAGTTTTTTGATATTGTGGACTGGAAACTGATTTTAAAATTGATCGTATTTAATGAAATCAGTTTTGTAATATGAATTAAATTATTTTAGGCTGGGGACACCGCCGGGTTCAGGAAAATGAGACTTATTACATGTGTTTACTTATTATTAATGCTGATGCCAATCGTTGCTGGACAATTGGCTCGTAACCAAGGGGCCAAGTTTCACAGAGTATTGGCTCGACTTTATAATACAAGGATTATTGGTAAAAATCATGTTTTTGCAAACAAAATATTAACAACATTTACTTAACGTAATATAATATATTAAGTTTATTTATTTTAGATTCCCATGAAGCTGAAGTGAAACTGATAAAAGACTTTATACGTCTGATGAAGAAGAATCCGATAGAGATCAAGTTATTACCCAAGATTCCTGCTGGGATGTACATGCTGCCAGTTATACTGTCGTTGATTGTCAACTACATAATCGTTATATTGCAGTTTAACCATATCATTTAATTCTACATTTATTACACATGCTTGAGCTGGCAAATATGTCTGGATGTTTGTAACGCAGTCATTCAAACCATCTTAATTATTTCGTTTGAATAATTATGATTTTATGCTTTTGGTATAGGTTAATTGACATCGTTTTGTTAATAAACGAATTGTAAACTATACTTGCTGATTTTAAATTTACCTTGTTGTTATTGATCTAACGAAACTAGCGGTGATTGTTATGGCATTGCATTGATACAGGTGATAAAATACATACATATTATGTATATTCTTCTTAGTCGAAATACTCTTATCAGAGTGGTCGTGGTTGCACAGACGAGGTACAAAGAGACATGTTCGGTGGGTCGTTAACTTCCCCGAGGATAGCTCTTTCAGTGATGTGCTTCAATTTCTGCCGGTTGGTTATGTATGTTATATCTATTATATAAAAACTACTTGGACTCTTTTAATTTTATAACGTATCGACAATATGGATTTAGAGCTAAAAATAATACAACTGCAGCTACTATTGATCTAATAACAAAAAAATAGAGATAATATAGATAAGAAAAATATTGTTGTGGGTGCGTTTATTGATTAAGAAAAGGCCTTCGACATCGTAGGTCTCTAACTGCTGTTAAAAAAAACTGGAAAACATTGGTATCAAAGGAAATGTACTTAAAATGTTCAAATCTTAGCTGACAAATAGATTCCAAGTAGTCAGAAAGATAATGTCGAAATTAATGCTTTACCTATCACATTTGGAGTCCCACAAGGATCCATATTGGGACCGTTATTATTTCTAATACATACAATATGTTAATAAAACCCTGTCTGATCATACGGAAAGGGCATATCGGTATACCAATGACATTACCAAATAAAATAAGAAATATAAAATATTCTAAAAATTTAGATACTAATCAATTTTTAAAATGCATGATTTTTATTCCAAATAAATGGTAATTTAGATATAAACATTTCCCTAAATTCAACATACTTTTAAAACATGCCAACACAATCTTCGGCATAAGTTTGATCGATCGTCAATTGTTTGTTTATTACGTCACCTGTGAAGCGACCTGTGTTGCCATGTCAGTTTCCTCATTTTAGTACATTTTATTTAATTTTCATCGGGGTATTATTTTTACAGCTCTCCCGCTCCCAAAGCGAAAATTTTCATTGGTTATTAAAAAAAAAACAGCTGTTCCATACATTTTGACCGTGTAGGTATTGTATTTTTGTAGGAAACAGCTGATTTTTTTTTAGCAACCGATGAATAATTTCTATGGGGCGCTCAGAATGATGTACTGAATACGTGGTAACTGTTTTCGTGTCGGTGTCCCCTCCACCCCGTATAGAGACGGTGTTACACATCACATCGATACACAAACGCTTACCAAGAATTCAGTATTTGATTCTAGACGGGGATTTTTTTCATTGCTCGGTTTAATATAAAAATGGTATATTTTCACCATCTACACAATTGAGAGACTTCTCTACCCCAAAGACTCGGTTGCGACTTTATAATAAAACTAAAGCTAGTGAACTATATAAATTTAGGTGCAATACTATAATTAACAAATATAAGTATACAGAATAATGAAGACCGTACAAAGAAATGCTCCTAGTGGCCCGTGTCTGCGAACTGAGTGGTGGAAGGGCGCGCAGCTTGGGTTCGGTACCGCGAGACCCCGCGCCTTCCCCACGGTTACCCACGCGTATGTGAAGCGTGGACACAAACTTTGGTGATTTTTTACAGCTTTCTTACGTAATTGCCACTCAAAACATTAAAGAAAAGTCAGCCCACCTTACTTGTTGTCGTCCTCAGTACAATAATACTAGGATTGCTCGAGCCTTTGTCTTGAGATCAAAACCCAAAACGATAACGTACGCGCTTCAAGAGTAAAGCCTGAAGTAGGTTTTCTCGGAAGAATCCGTGTAATTCATTATTATTTTGAAGCTCGCGGTCAAGCTGATTACAAACCAGTGTTACAACAAACGAATGATAAAAAAGCAATTACTGAAAGGTAACTTTCGGATTCCATACTTAATCAGTATTTTTAATCGCGTTTCCATTTTTAACCCTTTGATAAAACTGTACCATAAGATGACTTTTTTTTCAGATTATCAGTTATTCCAAAAACGACTTGCATATGAACTCATTACCGCCTTGGTCAAGAATAATTTCTATCCATTTTCTCACATTCCTCATAGCTAAGGCTAATTTTGCGTGGCGAACGATTATGCGTGGGTTAAGTTAAACCTCAATAATATATTAACTAGAGCCTAGCTAGAGCTAGACCGTTAACCGGCCATCGAGTGGTCTTACGTTCAAATTCCAGGCCACTGAACTATTAGAAAGGGATTATTAAGAAATTGCTGGAGTAATATATAACTCAACCGTTAAAATGGCGGTCGAAATGTCCTAAACTTGAGTTCTGGTTTTCATAATCAGCTAGTACTCGCCCTTATTTCGTAAGTTTGAAGGATTAAATGGTATTATTGTGGAAGTATTGCGCTTTACCAACTGCTATGCTTGACTGCCATTATTGTTGATTTGTTGGTATAGTGCTCGCAAGCGCGACTGTTAAACGAGGGGTCGAAAGTTCGATTCCCGTGTTCGGTCAGTGAAACTTTTTGGGGTCTATTTCATCGGGGATTTCTCAGTAACATCCTGGAGTCTGGATTTGTTATCAACAATAGGCTTAAACCCCTGTAAGGTACTTGGCAGTAAAAACTAATGACTCATGTAATTAATCGTCTTATCTTAAAATATTCTAGCGTCACTGGCGGACTAAATTGATGGGCCATTTGTCAGGCACTGGCCAGGTAGACGTGTGCGCATAGACGCCCGTGTCCCAAATTAAATTTTATTGTGTATTTATTGTTGTTTTGATACTTACTAAAAATAGGTTAAGATTATACTAACATTGTATGGATTTATGGGCTGTATTAAATAAATAAATAAAATGTCAATTTAACTCTTGTGACAATTGCACCGTTCATATGCAAATACGACTGGAGGTTGCACACACATCACATCATCAGCTTACAGCAGGCCACTGCTGGGCATAGGCCTCTTCAATAACACGCATTCAACTTGTTTGTCAGCAATACTCATTCAGTTGCTATAGATGACTGGAAGAATAAATAAAACAGTAATACCGACCAATGAAAATAAGTCTTTTTTCTTGAAGTACCACTTAAAATTGGTGTTATATAATACCACTTATATACGGATTTAATATTGTATGATAGTTAAGCAATACCAGTAGCCAAGTTGAGCTATAACAAGCTAAGCTAGGCTAGCCTTAACTAACGTCATTAAAGCAGTCAGTTACATAACTAAGAGCGACAGTGCGTGCCATCTTGATGTATACTTAGATGTCAATCCGCGTTCTTTGCTTTGCGGATTAGACGATCCTTTTGAAACGAAAGATATCTGTTGGTAAGATGTTCATTGAACGAAAAACGATATAGTCCGGTCAAATTAGACCAAAATATAGGAGCGAAGGTACAATAATTCGCACCCAGCTCAAAGTTGGGAGGATTGTTCAAAACACCATCATAAATGAAATCTAAACAGTCCTCAATTCCTCATCGATCCGATACCTGGAAAAAAGTTAAGGTAATAATTACAGACATATCAAAACAGATATGATGACCTAATGCTTATTGTCTGAAGGAGGGATTATAGAACTGTCATCCAAATAATCCTTTAGCGAGTAGTAACATTTATCGATTAATATTTTCAGAAGTACACTTTTGAATTTGTCCAGATTTAACGATTTCAATGTCTCTGGTAGCTTGTTAAATATTTTTGTGGCCATACAGAAAGTGCTTTTATTCATTAAGGTTGTTTTGCCATGTGTGTTTTCGAGTTCGAATTTATTTTTGTCACGTAGTTTTCTATAGTAACTTTTGAAAGCTACTTTGTACTGCGAGATGTGTATTTTGACAAATGTTAGTTTCGTAGATGTATAATGACGGTAGGGTAAGAATGTTTAGGCTTTTAAAGAACGGTTGACAACTGTCGGTGCTATTTAGGCCACACATAGATCTTATACATTTTTTTTGAGCTCTAAATACAAAATCTCTATCGACTGAGTTGCCCCAATACATTATGCCATACCTTAGTGTTGATGCAACATAACCATGATAAGCCGTTAGTACTGATTCTAGATTGACAATCTTTGACAGTTTGTAGAGAACAAAGGCAAATTTATTCATTTTTTTACAAATTTCGTCTGTCTGGGATCTCCAGGTCAGATTATTATCTATTACGATGCCAAGGAATTTGGCGACCGTAGCTGGCTCTATTTGAGTTCCTAAATACTGAATTTCGGGAACCTTACTTGGAAGTCTCTGGTAAAAATGCATAATTTTAGTTTTATTAAGATTTATAACAAGATTATTATTGTCAAACCATGATATAATTGTATTTAATGTCATATTTATTTTATTTTCATAAGTCATATAATCGTCACATTTGACCACTACTGTGCTGTGATCAGCAAACAGTACCATGGGATGGTTTATGTGTCCGGGAAGGTCATTGATGTATACTAAGAAAAGGGGTGGGCCTAGTACACTGCCTTGGGGTACGCCGTATTTTATTGTTCTACAATTGGATCGATATTTCTTCTCGTAACCGTTATTCGTTATTCTAACGTCCGAGGTGTAAATAGTACATAAGAGCGAGAAAACTTTAATACAAGAGGTAAATTATGCAAGTTACGTTGCAGAAAGAAAGTGACTCATAATATTGTCTGGTTAAGGTATTTTTGACCAATTTAGGATGCACAAGCAGAAGTTTAAAAACATTAAACGAGCAAGTAAATTCGTAAACCAATGCTATTGTCCCCAACTCCCATTAATGCGGTAACCACTCATACTTACACAACGCAGGTCTTCGTATGATGTGATTAACTTAAGTCGTCAGCATTCAATGCGCGCGTAAAGCTAGTCACACAGTCCACAGTTGCGACATTAGCTTTTGTATCGCTAGCAGGAAGTGTGTGACGCATTTCATGGCGCTTGAGAGTTGAGACGAAGAGTTGAAATGTTAGTTCCTTATGAGGTCTATGAATAATTTAGGATTTTAAAGAGGAAATTCGTCGAGAGATAAAATAGGTGGTCTGTTAAATTTAATGACGATGTTTAAAAGCGATAAAATGCATGCATTTAACTTACCTAGTATTTCACACGGAGCCAATTCGATGGCTATCTGGGACCGACAGTGTTCACCCATCCAAGGAATGAACTTATAAACCGCAGTTTTACTTTAAACTTCTTACGACTCTTACTGCTCCAACAAGATTGGTAATAGACGTTTTTAAATGTTTTGCCTTTGCTGAGCTGTTTTCAGATAACTTTACTTCTCTTAGCTAAACTCCTTACAAAATAATATCATAAAAGGTGAACCTGAATTATTAATGAGCCAGTCGGGGCCTGGCCGGTTCAAAAGTGACAGTATTATCGCCTTGATCCAGATTTACTGAAGGTACTCGGACGCTAGTTGGGCAGGCGCAAGACATAGTATACGGAAAGGAGCAGAAAGAACTAAGAAATAATAGGAAGCTGCTAAAAGTTAGGAAATTTAGAAGACTCGGAGTACGCACGGCTTAACCTAAAGATCGACCCGAGCGGTTGTTTTTATTTAGCCACGAGCTCTTCTCACTAACTCTTGTCTTTGATACTTAGTCAAATAATAGGCAATCAAGGAATTAGATATCTTATCCTTTTACTCTTAGGTTATTGTAGGTCAATATGATTGTCATAATCATTGCACTTACTTAAGTTTAAAATCACTGTTTTTTTTTTTCATTAATATCCTTGCTACTTTTACCTGTTCTTTGAAGCATGTTATTAATATTCAGTGAATATCGCTGCTGATTACATAATTGTTAATTTTAAGTTTTATGTCTCTATGCTTTATTATCTTATTGTTTGTTGTTCCAAATAAAATAATGTTATTTAAACAATACATTAAATAAAACTGTCCTATCTGCCACTTCAACATTCACACAGGATACCACACATGGTCACCACCGATATAAAAGCCAACGTAATAACTCTATATATCGGAGATTAAAATTAACCCAACTTGCAGCTGTTGCCATGCAAAAAAAAAACAAGTTGATTTTAATCGTAGTTTACCAGTAAGAGGACAGGTTTCCGTTCAAACCTGAAGTGTTGAGCAATAGGAAGTGTTCTGAGCTTTTTGCAAACAGTCTGAGCTTGTTGAGCAATATGTAAGGACCATTTATGGCGTTGATGGGATATTTTCTTTGGTATTTTTGCGGAATGGTTTAGGATCGTCTGATTATGTAAGTTGAGTAGTATATCTTAATGGTTTAGGTTGTGATTCGTTGATGTAATCTGGCGGAATTATGAGGCAAGTCTTCACAGTCATGTATACAGTATAAGGACCCTTTACGAAGCTGCCAACCAAGCATTCTGTAGGTACGTTAAACTAAGTAACACTGCGTATTTTTTTGCTGGAATACAACGTTTTTTTTTTTGGTGTGAAATTTCACGGATAACGGTAGAGCTAGCGCTCAATGTAAGGCATACAGATCTTTGTGCTGATGGACGCGTTGAATAGAACAGGGGTTATAGAGGTATTTAAAGTAAGGACCCTCACTTATTTACATGTCGATGGACATGGGTTCGAACCCAGACAGGAATTTTACTTCGTGTTATTTATTTCATCACAACTGCTCGAAGACGGATGTGCGTGGTGGATTATGCCCCATTCCTTCGCACAAGAACAGAACGCTTATGCTAATTGTTTGTAGGGCTCCATTAAAATACGTATAGCGAGACAGACTCCAAATCAGATTAATTGTCAACCCACAGACAGGCAAGTTTGTGTCCAATGCAATTTAAATTGATAAGTTGCGGTCTCTTTATGTTTGGGGTTTCATAGCTCGGTTCTCGATTATTATGATTACTTTATACATTGTACATTTTGACATTATTATTAATGCTTTAAAATTCAATAAGATCGCCGTCGCCCCTTTTACAAGGGACTGGCAAATGGTGGTCGTAATTATAGTCACACTTATGCCTTATCATTCAGGGCTTACAGTCGTGATGTTTTGTTAAGTTTATAATCATCCTTTGTCCCAATAAGTGCATTAATCAACCTTTAACTTCTTTTCTAATCATACATCAAAAGAACTCGAACTCAAAGCATTTATTTCAATTAGACCATTACGGTACTTTTGAATGTCAAAAAAACAAAAAGAAGCCAGTCACAAGGCATAATAACTTGAGAAAGTACTGCAGTTGCACATCTCAAAGCGTAGATCTCTATGGAGAAGACTGGGCAAGAAACTCCATGGACACTCTTTTAAGTCAAAATATTGTTACAAGAACTATCTAACCACATCATTCTCTTCCAGATGGGACCCAAAACGGCGTATCACCCCAACGGAAGCCTCCCGCCACGAATTCGTCACAGGCTGTGCTCTCGGCTCGGCCCCTGCCGGCGTCTTGGCCTTACCCAGGCTGGCCCCTCCGCGACCCACCAGGGGGGCCTTGCTCCACTCGCAATCAGCTGGCGACGTGGCAGCCATGTTGGGCCGAGCGTGACCACGCGACTCCTGAGCGAGGCTCGGCGCCTAGGGCCTGCCTTAGACAGCTTCTTCTGTTTCTGTAGGTACAACGAGTAGGACTCCCTTTGTGGCCTCGATACGTTGATCGGAATGTTACTTATTCTTTGGTGTAGGTACACACAGCTCCATTAAGTGATTAACCCCCCAAAAGACATGTGCGTTTAAATCGGTGGTAGGCCCAAGTTGGTTTTAGTATTTAGCAAAAATATTTTCTCATAATTATTGTATTGTCTTAGTGAAAAAATAAGTTTAATTTAGTATTTATTTTTTTATAGTCTGTTTTTTAATTTTTTTTTTCATTTAATTTTTAATACGTAAAAAAATCAGCTGTTTCCTACAAAAGTGCAATACCTACATGGTCAAAATGTATCAAACAGCTGATTTTTCTTTAAATAACCGATGAAATCTGAACCGGTTCAGAATGATGTTCTGAATACGTGGTAACCGTTTTCGCGTCGGTGTATTCCAGCCTGTATTAAATATTTTTCTATTTCGTTTTAGTAATATTTATAAAGAATTTAAAAATCTAAAAAAATAAAATATGCTATGCCAAGCTGTCTCGCAATTCCTGTTATGTTCACATTTTGTTCATACAAAACAACTATTTTTGTTTTCATAAAATTAGAAATCATTTTTAAAAATAGTGGGTAAGGGTATAGGTTAGTCTTCGTCGTATTAAGTGAACGTATACATCAAACGTTGTAGTTATAACTTGAGGGTATAGATTAATTTTATAAAGAAAACGTAAGTAAAATTAATGGATACCCTCAAATTATAACATGGGTTCGCTGGCTAGTTTGTCAAACTGCCGGTATGAGTATGACAACGTTTGGTGATGCGATGGTTCGAATCCAAGTCGAAACAATGAACTCTTTTTGAAGTATTCTTTAGATTGTTCGTAACGAATTTAATGTTGTAGCAGTGTAACATTTTAAAACTTGTGGGGTTAGCACATACTGACGCTGTGTGTACATATGTTTTGTTGTTGTAATTGTTGCTGTGAATTTTTTCAGCAACTAAGATGTATTCACTAACTAATATCACTTTACTAAGTATGTTTATTGTTTGAATCTTGAAATTGTAAAATATACTTCTAAATATAAGGACCAAACTCAACCCACGCTAGCCACAGCGTAAGTGACCCGCGAAGTATTAGCAAGGGTCATTGTCTACGGCCCACGCAAGAAAAATTAAGTAATTTCTTATGAGTCAGTAGCGGAACTTGATGTTTCAAATCTTTGCATTTTGTCATAGTCATGACTACCACCCACTGTGCGTATTTTATCTTATGACAAAATTGCAAGTCACCAAAACACAGCGTGTTCGTTACTTCATGACAGAAATAAGTTGGCTTCATTACTAAGGTCCACTTGCACCAAAAACCTCTACATCACTCATCTTCAGTCGATTGACAGAAACAGAACGACGTTTTAAATACGTTTAATGCTAAACTAATTTAATGTAGTGATAGTTTTAATATATCCTTGACCGGTCAAATGAGATTTGGATAAGCAAATGCAACGATTAGATTGGCTCCACTTTTTGCTCTATCACTAATTTGATTATCGTCGTTTTTTCGAATTAAAACTGTTGCAATTAATAACAACCTTGAAGCTATCATAGTTTTTATATTAATCGTCCAAATATTGCCAAATTATTTTAATAGATATTTCTTAAGAAATTGGTACAGAGATTACGACTTTCATGATGAGGCACATTTATCTCTATGGTTTTCGTTTTTTTCGTTTACCGTAGCACTGTCTGCGTCGGACGTAGACATATGTCCAACTCATGATAAAACGTTTTATTTGAGTCCGAATCACGAATCTTTGAAATCAAACACTAAGAATTTCTTCTGTATCGTGGGTGCGTTTACAAACTTCTAAATTCACAAACAGCCAGACCGGGAACAACTACTTGTATGCCATACAAAAAATTTTTTTCGTGCGAGAATCGAATTCACGATACGCAGCGCAACAGCCAATCGCTGAGCTTTTGGTGGCACTTTGACAATCGGTACCTTATTCCATGTTCGTCGTCAGATGAAAACGTCAAACTAATAATATCATAAGCTTAACACTTGCAAAACTTTCCTGTAATATAAGTAATCTAATACGAAATAATTCTACCACATTGATGATGAGCTTCCAAATGAGTATCGATCAAATATCAGTTTAAATACCGACGACTTTACGGCTCACGGGTAGTTAACCTTTCTAAGATTAAATCAATAACCGCACCATCTGTAGCTACACTAGCTACTAAGTAACACTAGCAACCGTGACGCAACTATCCATAACAGCTTGGCCACGACCTACACGGCCAAGCGACACGCGTGTTGCAACAGCGAATACGAAGAAAACAAATGGTAGACTTTGGTTGCTTAGCACCACGAGTCACCGACGCGACTTGTGAGTGAGTAAAATAAATAGAATATCGTTTAGAATACCAAAATTGAAACACAACTGTTATGTTAGCCTATGTCATCCCTCTGCTGGGTAAAGGCCTCACCTAGACTAGGACAGGGACAAGGACTTACAAATCTTTCGATCTAGGGCTAATGTGGACCACTGGTCGTTGGTTCTGTCCAGCTTGTCCCGCCATCTCCTGCAAGATGAAATAACTGTTTTACAATATTTATAAATGTATGGTTACAATGGCTGGCTTATCAATGACAGCGATATATTCTGGATGGACTGTACGAACATAAAATATAAAGGGGAGGTGAGGTAGTCAGTGGTGAACTACTCCACAAGCAATAAAATAATTCAAGTAAAGTTATATATATAATATAAATACAAGGCATAAATAAATACTATTCAAATAAATATTATGTTTTTATAATATTATAGAGAATGAAAATAATTTGCAACTAAGCAAAGAGTGACTGAGGTTGCCTTACGGACACAGGCAATTCGTACCTCTCACACAAAAAAACATGCACACGCGCGTGTTGCTTGTCGTGAGTAGCATCGCATGAGGTCATGGACGAGGCATTAGATAATTGTATTGACATAAAGTAGATGACCCAATAAAATGATGGCATATGGGTCAAACAGCAACCATTTCGAAAATATTAAGTACCTAGCTATAGGCCATTAAAGGTAATTAGCTCAACTAGGTTGCTTCATAGAGAATCCGCTTGCTAATATGCTTACATTTTTGGCAACGTTTTTTTCTTTTTGGGCAGTGTTCGAAAATGGCGATTGAGGTGACCGAGATTACTTATTATTTTTTTGGGATTGGCAACACTTGTGCCAAATTATTAAGACTCTAATGACAAAACTAGAGAAATGTAGGTATTGGTAAGCAGATTATATAAGAATCGTTTTTGTTACCGGATTGCAGATAGGTATACCTACAATACATGTCTGCACGATTCTCCGTCGATCGGGTAATATTGGTCAACAATTGCTCGACTACAATGCCTAAATGGGAGCAGCTCTCTAAATGTAGTGCAACCTGTGCAACTTACAAAAGAGCATAAGATGATGTTATGTCATAAACTTTTTTTTTGTCATAGCCAATACTTAGTCCCATGTAAAGTGCAATTTCTGGCCACGTTTGCCCCGCGAACTTGACCACCTTCGCCGCAGTCGACCTCTACGACCATGTCCGCCCTCAGGCGTTCAGTGTGTAACGATCTTTACCTACCTCTCAGGATCATAAACTTAGAGTCTAAATTAATTATGAATCCCAATTTGATGGAGTTTTGATATCTACCGCGATCTAGTTCCATTTTCAGGCATTGTTCTAGAATTAACGGCTATAAATATAATTAGTAGACGATAGAAATGTCACCTAAGTAAATCGATTTAATTAGTTGCAACACTTCAGCGGTGATGAAACTTTTGAATCTGAAATGTCACGTGAGAGTTTTGAACTATGATTTTTAGCTTTAATTTCACAAGTGGTTTAAAATGTACATTAATTTATGTACGAGTCATATAATTAACAATACATATCAGTATTGTTTGAAGTGCCAAAGATCATCATTTCTATAGCTGAATCTTCTACCACAGTTTAATCTTTCTTGTAAATAATATCATTTGTATCGAGGTCCACAATATAGAGGAGTATAAAGTTAGAAAAATGTACGTATATCTAATGATCATATCGTCAAATATCATTATTCTTTCAATGTTTTGGAAAACGTAGAAATTCCCGAAATACCATTTTGTGTACTGAATATTCCTATTAAATCCCCACTGTCCAATATTGCGTCGACTGAAACAAAGTACAAGTTGGTATACGTTCTCATATCACAGAATGGCTCTATTTAGAAATAAAAATAGTTTAATTCTGTGCACGAAATGACTGCGTTTACAGAATATGTAATGATAAATGGAATTGGAGAATCATGACTAGAATTGCGAAAGAAAATCACTTAACTGAGTGTGATTTTACGTAACACATATGACTATTGAATAATAGAAAATACCGGTCAAGTGAGAGTCGGACTCGCGCATGAAGGGTTCCGTACCATCGTAATAGGGGAGCCCCCTTTAATTTTTAATTTATTTTAATTATCAATTGTTTTTATAGCGACAACAGAAATCACAATCTGTGAAAATTTCAACTGTCTACCTATTACGGAGCATGATATACAGACCGCTGACAGACAGACGGATAGACGGACGGACAGCGGAGGCTTAGTATAATAATAGGGCGTAATACTAAGCCTCCGCTGTCCGTCTATCCGTTGTTTGGTTACCCTTCGAGTACGGAACCCTAAAAAGCTATATCGGTGACGAAATCGACAATAATCACATTATTATCTTCCTTTCTGATTGACATCAGTCCAGTCCGCGGTTAGACTAATTCCATTTGTCATTATTCCACTTAGTTTGAAGCTCTAGTAAAGTCTTCGAAATTATCATACTTTGAATCTATTTTAATTTTGGCCGTATCATCATGAGACAATCGCAAAACGTACCGCCATTTTTAATTTTTGGAATAAGAACGCGCTACAAATCGTTTTTTTTAATAGTGTATCTTGAAGGACCTAGGTAAATATTGTTGTGGATTGATTGAGTTGCAAAATTATTGGTTCATGATGATATGATCAGACATCTAGTCAAATAGTTAATTGTATAGGATAATAGTCAAAATCGGGTACTTAGCTATAAATGTTCTAGTTATTGTGATGTTGTAGATTTTTGTAAATTCATTATTAGTAAGATATCTAAGCTTTAAAAAAAATGTTGATAGACAAGTAGAGTTTCTTTGAATTATCGTGTAGCTGACTATTAATCTTTTTATTAACAATTATAGTTTCTTAGTTATTTGCTGCGGCATTATTTATTGTTTAAATAAAAATGTGATATTGTAAGTGTTAAGAAAAAAATACTGAACAAAATTGACTTTTTAAATAATAGTTATTTTGATTTAAGTTAGTCTGTTTGGCGTTCAATAAATGAATTGGAATTATGAAAGTTTTTAATACTTGTGTTGCATTTTGAGTTACATATTTAGCTTGCATAAAGCACATAAAACAAAACAAAATATATGGCCGATAGTAAGGCGTTTACCTATGTACTTATCGCTAAGTTTGCCAACATTTATTTCTATTATTGATAGATGTAAATTATTTCTCAATCAAAGCTTGTCTGTTTAATTGAGATAGCTTGAATCATTTAAACGCAAATAAGTCTTGCCTAAATTGTTTTACTGTCTATGTCTGTATAACTATGGCACATATAAATGTACGTTAGCATTATGTAACTAGTCGTGGATATTTATTTTATTTCATAGAATAAATGAACGGACCAAATGCCTTTGGTTCTGTAGCTTTTTGATAATAATATCTGTCTATCTTGTGTACTAGATTTTTTTAAGTAGTCGAAACTCTCAAACATCGAATTTGTTATGTTGTTTAAAGTAAAGAATGTTTGTTTTCTTTATTTTTATTATCGTTTTGGTGTTACCAATGTTACCGTCGCACGCGTTCAGAGCGACGGTAAAATAGACGTAGATCTCGCCGCGTAGACGCGACGTTAGCGTGGCGTAGACGAAGCGTCTACGCTGTGCTTGCACTGGTCTAACGCCAAATGTGGCATAATATTAATTAAAAGTTCATGAATGTTTCCATTTTTTTTGTTTTTTTTTTTTCTATATATTTATGTTGTGTGTACGTGTGAGCACATTATATTTGAAGAATAAGAAGATCTCGTTTCTTTAACTCAAAATGAGTTACTTCAATTTCTGTTTCATTTTGCATAATGATGTATAGACCATAAGTTAATTGACAAATAGTTCTCTCTAGTCTAGTAAATAATTTGTTACTCCTAGGAAATGGTCTAAGATTGTGTATATACTCTTATCATATTAGTTATTAGGATTAGGCCAAGCCAAACTGAATTGACTTAAGTATTCATTACATATATAGAAATGTGGCGGGTTCAGATATACGCAGTTTGCAAATTGAAATTGCTACATGAAATTAAGTCGACAAACAAGATCTTGGCAAATTAATTTTATGACACACGGTTGATGCTTCACTACTGCTTTAATGGTTAACTACAAAATAAATAGGGGTACACATGTTCTGATCAATATGATGGTGGCAATATCGAAGATATGCAGATATTTAGAATTACGATTTGGGCCGAGGCGACCCTAACATGGTTCAGCGAGGATAGATGCCACGTTTGTCAATCGACAACAGCCGAATATATGACATAATATATGAATATGTGTGTAGCAATTGTTTTTGCGTTCAACGAACCGAATAAAGGTAGAGCAGAGCATTTTATCTTTACCCAATGTTCAATGCCGCAAAGGGAAGCTCCCTTTGATGCCTTGAGGTCGATTTATAAACATTGGAATCTGTATCTTGTTACCACTAACTACGTATGAAGTTACGTTGGGTAAAGATAAAATGATCTGCCCTGCCTCCCCCGGTGTGCGCTCGCCTTAAGTGTGTAGCACCTCTAAGTATTCTAACATGTTTTGCAACAAATAGTTTGATTAATCCACTGTCAGTTACCGCTCAGTAGCGACCTCTGAACTCGCCATTACAAAGTTAGTGGAACAACGTGTTTGTGATTTCGATGGACATATTAGAAACTAGCTGATGGGTGTTATACCTATGTATATGTACCAGTAACATGTATGTACATGATATGTTATATGTATCTATTCGTAAAACATATTCGTTCTAATTGAATCGTCATGATTAAAGTTCTTCCAAGCAGTTTTGTGTTTTATTTCTAAAGGAAAAAAGTCAAATTTTTCCTATCTTTCAGGTATGATATGCACAGTATGGAAATGGCATTGTTAACTTTTACGAATGTAGTCTAAAAATTTGATTATATTATTGTTGATTCAGTAAATTATAACAATACTGAGACCTAAACGCAAGCCTTAACTAACCATTGTCCAAACATTTCACAACAGATAGCCCATAGACGATCCTCGCAACAAGATTAAACGTAACTTGCAAGCAATTTAACAGCTCCTTAATAATTGTAACACGGACGATAGTCACCTAACCTTTTCAGCGAACTGTAGGTAGCGGTAGGCTTACCAAACGATTGCCAAACAGATCTATTTCTCATGTAAAACGGCCGGGGCAAACGGGTCGAGGATTCCGAAAGTAAACAGGTCGGCGGACCCAGTCTCCCGTAGAGATTGTCCTCTAGTTACACTTACGACATCGTGATTCGTATCGGTGAAAGGCAAGCTAATCCCATAAGCTTCAGTTAACGCAGTAGAGTGGAACTCACGGGTGTTACGAAGGAGCCAAAGCAGAAGGTATGCGAATCAAGTAAATCCATATCGTATACTTGTTCTTTTCCTAGTCCAGTCTAACAGAATGCAGCTGAATATTAACAATAAGTATTCCAGGCCGAATTTTGGCTTTGGTGGCCAATTTCAGCGGAGACAGCCACGGACGCGGGAGATATTAGAGTGCACCTGAGTATGCAGACACAGCTGCACTCTCTGTTCCCTTACTGGCACACCCCGATGGAACGGCTTCATCGCACACGACCGGAGAAAGATCACGAACAGGACGAAAAGTATCACACACACAGCAACTTCCAAACTCCGGAAAGCTACTAACAAATTCCTCATGGAAAAACCTACTTAATAACACTGAAATATTGTAGGAGAATGAAATAGTAAAATAACGCCAGAATTTACACTCAACGAGCGACGAGGCGTATACGTTGGAAGCTTTTGTCTGTGGTATCGTAGCTGTGGTGTGATATTGGGCTCAATTAATGCCTGTCTGAAAGGCTGCCAAGAGTGGGCATTTTAGTTACACTTTTTATGTCTAATGCTGGTGTCAATTCGTAACATATCAGTCTCGGTTACGTAGTATATCGTCACTGAACGTAACGTGGGCGCTGACAACAAAGACGTGCAATTAGGTTGCGATGCAGCTTGTTAATTGTTGACCAACTTGCGTAGCGTTGAAGCTAGCTTGAAAAGAGATCTAGATGAAAAGTATCTATTACACACGATATGTGAAGGTAATACAAATTATTTTATGAAAACGCTTTTTGGGTGCGGTTCTAGCAATCAGCGATTTAGGAATTTAATTTTAGTATGGACAAAATTTGCCGATTTTTGTGTCTAATTGTATATGTATGTATGTGTGTAACATAAAATCTACATTTTTAAAAGGTTTTGTCATCGAGCCGGTCCATTCAAAGTGTCTTTCACTGTCTGATATGTTACAGAATGATAAATAGTGGAAATAGCGTCCCATATATAGTGTCAGTATGGATTGTCCGTATGGATTGACTTAGAGTGGAATTACATTACATACAGAATCTACGGAGTTGTCACAAGAACGAAAGTCTGACAACCGGTCTCACCAAGGGGTATAGTCTTATCCTGCACTAACTGGGTAGTGGAGGTCAGAGAGGCAGTCGCTCCATGTAAAATACTGGTAATCAGCTGCATCCGGTCAGACGGGAAGCCGATGTCAACATAGTTGGGAAAAGGCTAGGCAGATGATGATTTATAAAGCATGGATACGATGAATACTATATCTCCGTGTAGATAATAATACTCCTATGATTATAAGTAAGGAGTTGAAATACCAAGAAAATACTGGAAAACCTGGAAAATACTGAAATAATAGGTGTTTTCTTAACACTTTTGTATAGGTACCCGTTGTTTGTGGGCGATATAATCACATATCTCTGTGAACAGTCCGCGCATTGTTGAATAATGTTAGATATCATCACGGCATTGTACTCAATCGTACCAGCAGATTCCGTAGCGGAAGACTACAGTTTTTAGTTCAATTATAGTGGTATTCTGTTCGGCTGCTATTGTTAATATTGTGGGAATAAAAAAGTGTTGTATAAGATAGTGGAAAGGGATTGGGTTTTGTAGTTTTGCAGCTACGGGAAAGAGTGAATGCGATCAATGCATCTAAACAGCAGCGTCCAACAGCTGTCAGTGTCCATATTCCATAGAAATGATGACTATGAAAGCTCTTGAACGTAGTTTATATTTGGATATAATAGCCTAATGCAAATTTTCACAAACACCTATGACCTAGGTAGCTATACAACACCAAAATTAATGCCTGAATATAATTGCACTTTTGGAATTAAAATTCATGGTATTTACTTATTTAGGCATTTGTAAAAGTATCTCTTAGTGTTATTGTATGTCTCTAAGGCCGAATAGGTTCTAGGCTTTGGGCTTGATTACGTTCAAGACAAACAAACAAATATTGAAATAAAATAAAGAAGTATTTAAATTCGTGACTAGACAAAATCATCTAGCATGGAAGATAAAAAAGCTATAACACTTGTATCTTTAGTCAAGTTAAAATAATTACTTGAGTTTAACTAATTTTTATGCAATAAACAAGAATTTAAACGAAGTAAGAACTGTCAAAGAGAGCAAAGCTAAAAATTATAACTTTGACAGTTCCAACTTCAAACAATTACTAAACTACAGAATAAAAATTGGTCGACTCTTCACGTGACCAGAGGACGGGCCTATTTTTTGGCCAAAGAATCAGCATTGCCATCCAACGTGGTAATGCTACCACCATTCTGGGCACTTATCCTGTTGACAGCGATGCGGACGAATTTTAGGACCCCCTGTCACCCTTTTCTACTTGTACATATTTATTACTATTATAGTTTTGTAGTTTGTAAATAATGTAACTATCTCAGAATAAAAATGGTAATTATATTAAGTAATTACTTTTACTCAAGTAATCACTTTGACTTGTTTATAGATATCGGAGTAAATGATAGGCAAACTTTGGGGGTCCAAACCCCCCAACTTGTCCAAACAAGTTTTTATCCGCAGATTTTACATAATCCAATGATTTATCAAATGATGCCGAATGCCGATCTGTATCCTTACGCACCTATCACAATAAATTATGTTTATGTCAAGAGAAAATAACTGAATAATTAATTTTATTAACACAGGCTGTTCTATGGAAAGTATCATTTATTAATGGTATGTAGATTAATCGCGAAAACCCATCAAGAGAGAAATTTTACATCATTTCTAAAATGTCAACATCATTATTTTTTCTAAATTAATAATATAAATGTGCTAATGTGAAATATAAATTCAGAAACAAGGCTAAACACATGGTTTTAATATGTTAAAACATAACTTGAATTTTCTTACAAAGCAATAAGCAACACATATGATTTCGCTGCCCTAATTCAATAGTAGAGCGTAGATGAGTCTTGTTTCAGGTAAAAAATGCCAGCAATATATTCCTACAATGACCTATAATACTGACCTACACTATTTCCAAAGGTTATAACTTTTCAGGCGTTGAAACTTTTACTTCCAAAGAGCTAGACTTAACTGAATAACGTTAATCATAATATTACATGTCCGGTCACTGAACTTCAGCATTACATAATAACATACCATCATGCCAGTAATCCCCGAAGGGTTAGGCAGACGTGTACCTAATATTCCTCCCACATTTCGCCACTTAAGTTTAAGTCCCATGCAATAAGGGGCATGCCTATTGCCATCAACCGGGCATAAATCCGAGGTATTCCTCGTAGCGCTCCCGTTTTGAAACGCTCCCATCTAAGCGCTCCCGTTTTGTTCCTCCAAGCGCTCCCAAAACGAGCGCTTAGAGGAACGATTAAAAATATTAAAATTTATTTCCTCGAAACGCTCCCACGTTTAAAAATAGGGAAAAGCATGAAGTAATGAATTATATCGATAATTTTTAAAAACTCATGTGTGCATCATCGACATCGAAGTTGCTTAACCAAATTACGAAATTGAGAGAATAATATCTTTTTGCTTTCGGCACTCTTATGTGTATACAAGGACCAATCTTATTGTGTAGGTATTCAAAGAGGATGTTATAAATAAAACGCATAGACATACTTAATATAAATTATATACGTATAATAATCACATTGCAGTAGACCTACATAATAATTACATTAGTACTTTGTGTGTACCACTGGCGACGGGGTGTGGGCGAACGGGAATAACCCCTGGCGACTAGCTCCACGCCACGGTACTGTGACGTCAGGCGCTCAACACCCTAGAAACTACATCCATAAATACTCAGTTTAGTAGTACTGCAACAGATCCAAGTCCAGTCATAGATTCTCCTAGTACTAGTTCTACAGCGGCTCCAAGTACAACTAACCGTGTGCCTAGGACAAATATCATTTGGAAAACGAAGAGTCTGAACATAAATGATGACCAACTACGTTTTCATGGATCAGACACGTTACCTCCAGAAATACTTCGTTTAGACACTCCATTTGAGGTATTTTCATATTTGTTTACTGAAGATATTATCAACCTTATAAGAGACCATACTAATTTATACTCTGTCCAGAAAGATGCCAATAAACCCGTAAATGTAACTAGTCAAGAAATACGCCAATTTATTGGTATTGTATATTACATGTCAAGTGTAAAAGTGATATTGAATGTCTCATTCAAGATAAAAAGAAGACAACATGTTCCTCCGAAAGATGTGAGGTTGGACCATTACGGGCACTGGCCAGTTTGGGTGGATAAAAGAATGAGGTGCAAATTTCCAGGCTGCACAGGGTATACGCAAACAGTTTGCGAAAAATGTGGGGTTAGTTTGTGCTACAACAAACAAAACAACTGTTTTAAAAAAATCATATTTCTTAACTTTATTTAGTTATTTTAGCATTGATGAAGCAATGTTGTATTTCTGCAACACATAGTTTTTTTGGAATAATAAATACTTTTTTTGTAATGAGATTTTTTTTATTATTTTTCCCATTAATAAATACCCATTTACCACCTTGTTTCTGTACAATTAATATAAATAATGACCTTGCGCAATAAAGGGTTAACCATTTTATCAATCGCATAGGTAGCATCACCGTTGAGCGCAATACGTTACTGGATCCCGGCTCAGAGCAGGTGATTTTAGTCAGTAGGTGGTTTTAGTCAGTAAGAGTCTGACACTCTCTCGCCCCGCCTAGGACAAGGAAAGTCATTTCTACCATTGACGTAAACGATAGACACCTCATTGCCTTATTTCTACGAAAAACTTCCGAAAAAAAACATTGAGGTGTGCGGGGAAGGGGGTAGTAATGGGAAGCATAATGGAGAGAAATCATAAGCTTTCTAAACAATAAAAAAATATGAATAGGTACATATGTCGGTAGATTATATTCATCTATTTGGTGGACTAAAGGATTTACAATAAAACAAAAAAAAAAAATTACCAAACCCGTGCGAAGCCGGGACGGGCCGCTAGTTGTATATTATAACAATGTGTTCTACTTATTATCGATAATTTCAGTTAGTATAGTCCCATCTCTATCCGAAAGTTAATCATGGGAGCGCTTCGAGGAAATAAATTTTAATATTTTTAATCGTTCCTCTAAGCGCTCCTTTTGGGAGCGCTTGGAGGAACAAAACGGGAGCGCTTAGATGGGAGCGTTTCAAAACGGGAGCGCTACGAGGAATACCTCATAAATCCAGACTCCGTGGCTGCTACTGAGAAATTCCTGATAGGAAAACAAAATAACAATTTGCCCGACTCAAGAATCGAACCCAGGACGACCACTAGACCAACGAGGCAGTCAACGTGGCTGATTATAATCAGTTAGCTTGCAACATTGCCACAGCCGGGTCTCAGGTCTCCTCTTTGTAAGAGAGACTGGGCTGTAATTCATCGCACGTGCAAGGTTGGTAGATGTCACATAATATCTTCCAATTATCGGTTCAAGCACATGCTTGCATGTTCTTCTAATTCGCCGTTTTGAGATAATTTTTACAAAGTACTTGTATTGGGTCGAGCCTCCAACTTGGAACTCGCGCTTCAGGATAACTTGCAAATGTACAAACTCATTCATTTAAACCTCATGTACAGCACCAGCATATCAAGCTACTACAATCTGTCAAATTTCTTTGATCGATTTTCAACTTTATCTCTAAAGTATTAGGTTCAAGGTTGATTGGGAAACTTTTTCAGTTTCGGGTAGCTTGATGTGCGGACGTCTGTACAATTAATAGTGGTACATAGGCAGCCTTAATGCCACAAGGCATTCTCTACCAGTCAACCTTTGGATAGTAGTACAATATTGTGACATAAAAAAATAATATACAGAGTGTAAGGGATACAAACACACAAACAGTTACCTCGTGTTCAGTACATCATTCTGAACATAGAAATTTTTCATCAGTAATTACAACAAACAAAACAGCTGTTTCCTACAAAAGTGCAAATATTTACACGGTCAAAATCATAAGAAAAAATACGTTTTTCGAAAATTAATATCATCATCTGCTTAGCGTTTTTCCAACTATGTTGGGGTCGGCTTCCAGTCTAACCGGATGCAGCTGAATACCAGAATTTTACATGGAGCGACTGCCTATCTGACCTCCACAACACAGTTAGCGCTAGGTAATACGACTAATACGATACCCCTTGGTAAGACTGGTTGTCAGATTTTCGGGTCACCGACTACGTGTAACGACTGTCAAAGATCTACAAATGACAGCCGGTGTTTTCCGAGGCACGGAGGAAACTCGGTATGTAATGGGTGGTCACCCATCCACGGACCAACCTAGGTAAGCACGGCATAACCTAAAGATCGACCCGAGCGGCTCTTATTTAGCCACTAGCTCCTCCTTTCGAAAATTAATATATTAACACATAATTATAAAACAAAAACAACATACAATCTTTACCCAATCACGACTCGTAAAACCACAAAGAAATCGCAAGGGACGATGTTAGATAGCCATGTGAACGGCAGAAGGATAGGTGTTCACGATGATAGGAGCACAATGCCTGCCTGGTACCGTATGTAGGTGGCGTGATGATAAGGTGGCCGTGTGAAAGCAAACCGTGTGTAAAGAGCGTACTGACCTAAATGATTGTGTTGTGTAAAAGGGAGTTATTAAAAGTAATGGTGACTGTTGTCGCTAACTAGAAAATGGCTTGTTTAGTTTTTGTCCAGTTTTGTCAGAATTTTTAGTCAGAATAAAAACTACAGCTAAAATAAATTGATTTTCGGGAAAATAGAAGCGATTCATTTCAAAGTAAAAAAAGACATTGAAAATGGAAAACGAGCAATTTCAGAAAAAGCTAGCCATGTATACTACTTACACATAGGTAGCGTATTGGGGTAGGCAGAGGGATGGTTTATCAAGATTTGTATCATCCTTTAAGAGTAGGTAACTCAGGAATCGGGTATTAGGTACTAAGTAAAACAATAGCCTGCCTCGTTGTTGTCGTCTAGTAGTTGCAAACACGACTGCCGAGCATGAGGTCCCGGGTCGGGCAGTGTTATTGGGTTTTTCTTAGCAGGCATTTGTCAGTAGCACCCACCAGACTCCGTGGGTCTGGATTTGTGCCCAGTTAATGGCAATAGGCTCGCTCCTACTACATGGTACTTAAACATAACTGGCGAAATGTGGCTGCACAATTAGGTACACCTCTGCCTAGCCCTTCGGGGATTACAGGCGTTATGTTATGGATGAAAAAAGTTTTGCCACATACCGGAATGAGGAATTTATACCATCGCTTGTTAATTGTCAAATACGTGTTTGTACATACATTTAGTTAGACTTACATGTTTTTATTAGTCATAAAATATATAATTTGCCTTTCGTCACAGAACCCTAAATAAATAAATTGATGTCTTGTCATAAAATCGAAATTTTTCGCTTTCTAAAATAGATTTAGTTTTGTTTAGTTAATTGCCCGACAGAATGGTAGGCTGTTTCGAAAGCTACACTCCTTTAACACGTAAATGTAGATTCGATACAGATAGTTGATAGGTTTACTGAGATAGCCAATGTGTTTAGAAAACGTAGCAGGTTGAATGGGCTAGATTAAGGGCCGGACTGCACCGAACCGAAGACGAGACGAGGGGAGGAAAGATATATTGTGATCCAGCAATAGAATTTCGTTATTTACACATCTCGTCTCCGCTTAGCTTAAGTGGAAACGGTTAAGAAGAGAAGAGAGGAGATGTCGCATAATTGTTTAGGCCTGCCTCCGCACTCGGCGGACAAAGCGGCGTGCTGCGAGCGGCGTGCTGTGTGCTCTTAGCAGCGAGAGGTGAGCGGTGTGCTGTGTGCAGCGTGCTGGTGTGCGGTGGCAAATCTACTCTCCTCTCCGCTTCCCACATCTCCGTACAGCTTCGGTGGATACACTCTAACTTTACATATATATATTTATATTGCATATATTTTCTGGTTTTTATAAATATGTATGATAGTCTATTATTATATGTACCTGAAATAAATGATATATTATTATAATTTATTTTATTATAATTTATTTTTATATATGATTTATAATTTTTATTATTATTTTTACGCACCCCTTTTTGCCTCTCCGCAAATCTCCACTCGTCTCCGCTGTGGTGGAGTTCGGGTCTAAGGCTAGCTAAAGGCGTTTTATCTAGTACTGTTACTATAATAACATATTGCTTCTCTTGACGCTGTAGGCTCTAGGGCAGCAACTACTAAGACATATCTGACGGCAACATCCAATAATACTCCTATAAGCATAATCAGCCTATAATGTTCTCACTGCTGGGACACACGGCCTCCTCTCTATGAGAGGGAACGGGTTGGTAATGTTACATGTCTTCGAATTTTTTGGTTCTAGGACATGCCGGTTTCCTCACGATGTTTTCCTTCAGCGTTTTTGAGAGAAGTCGTGATGAAATAAATTACACAAAGTAATGCGCCTGCCTGGGGTCGAACCTACGACTTACTAACGTAAGTCGGGGCCGCCACCATTGGGCCACCGCTGCTCTCCTAATAATAATAATAATACTCCTAAGCCAGGTTATTTGTACCAGACTAGACTAGAAAGTGATAACAACCAATTTATTATTTTCTAATCAAAAATATTAAATAACATAACGAGGCTGATGATGGTTTCTAACGACAAAAGACAACGTATACAGGATTACAGGCTAACAAGCCTGCATCATCCCCATGACATCCAGTTCTTTCCATCCAGGGCTAATGTGGACCACTGGTCGTTGGTTTACTCCAGGTCATCCCGCCATCTTCTACGAAGTCTGCCACGACGCCTTTTGGCTGTCTCAGGGCTCCAAAAAGTGGCTATTTTGGCCCACAGCTCATTGGGCATGCGGCAGACGTATTTAAACTAACATTTTGATTTTTTAAATAAGTTTGATACCTATAGGTAAATATATCAGTAAACCATACTCTAAGCAGAGCTACATAACATCTTGGACTTCATGTAGAATCTGTAGTATTTTATTGCTAAGACCTGAAAATTCTTACTGATTTCGTGACTTGGCTTTTTGGCCAACTTTACTGTATAACATTATAAAGATGGACCATAAATATCTGTTACACAAATTGTAGGTATTTATCATAAACAGTGTCTGTACAAACATTATGACAACCTATAATTAATCAATCAACATGATAATTAAATATTTATTTTACGATGTCTACTTTGCAGTTTCAAAACTTAAACTTACAGCGTAATTTAAAATTGCAATTAGAAGGAGTTCCACAGATAGGATTCTGAGTTGGTTTTTAAAGAGAATACAGCTTCCATGTGGTGACTACCAGGGTGCTATTGGGACGCCACCGACGCCAACATCATAAGCCTCAGTACTCATCACTTCCTTGCTAACTAGCATGAGCTTGTCAATGTGGTTATCATAATGGATGTAAAAAGGCCCTTAACGAAGCGGAAAGGCACTGGATCTGGACCATATCTGGGAATCTTCTAGTTACGGAGATATTGGAGGTCAAAATTAAAATATTTTCACCAGCTATTTTGAAATAAAAGTTGTTAACGTTAAACTTTATTTTAAAAACCGCTATTCAATGTATCCATCAGCACAATGTTTCCACCAGTGAATTCTACCGTAAACTATGATTTTTCATCCCCAAAAAAAGTTGTTACGCAGCAATGATTTTTGAGAGTTACTTAGTTTGATGTACATAATGCTTGGTTGACGGGTTCGAGAAGGGTCCATTTTAAAACGTAAGCGAAGACGGGCATGAGACTTGTAAGGAAATAAATAACGAATAGGCTTCTCTGTGAAGTAACTAATTACCTACTCAAATTATGTATTACGTGGTCCTATGTGGTCACTGAAGGTATTTACGACCAGTTATGAAATATTCGGTTGTCACGACTTTTTTAACTAATTTTGCCAATATGTACATACAACACGAATTGATTGTCAAATTCTAAATTAACGCGAGCGAAGCCGCGGGCAAATGATCGATGATGGTCACCTAGAAGGTATGTCAAGGGCTTGGAGACAAATAATGATACCATAGTTAGAGACAACGAGGAGCTCGTGGCTAAATAATAACAGCCGCTCTCGTCGATCTTTAGGTTAAGCCGCGCTTGCCTAGGTTGGTCTGTGGATGGGTGACCACCCATTACATACCGAGTTTCCTTTGTGCCTCGGAAAGCACGTTAAGACGTTGGTCCTGGCTGTCATTTGTAGATCTTTGACAGTCGTTAAGGTAGTCAATCAAATCAAAATATTTTTTATTTCACATAGGCCTACATGGGCACTTATGAAACGTCGACAAAAAGGTGCACGGCTCGAAAGTTTGACAACCAGTCTTACCAAAGGGTATCGTGTTACCCAGTGCTGGCTGGGTTGTGGAGGCCAGATAGGTAGTCGCTCCATGTAAAATACTGGTATTCAGCTGCATCCGGTTAGACTGGAAGCTGACCCCAACATAGTTGGGAAAAGGCTAGGCAGATGATGAGTTAGAGACAGCGGTTCAAAATCGTACCGTGTCTTCTCTTTTATTTTGTAATTTTTTTAGTTGACAAGGTGACAAACATAAACCTAATTATTATTAACGTTCATATTTCATTATAAGGTTCAAAAATAATTACCTATTACCATACAAGCCCTGACACCTCTTAACGCTTCGGTCTATGTCAGATCATATCATACGATCTTATGACTCAGCCAGAGAGAATTACCTATTGGTACATAATTATATATAATCACAAAAATTAGTTCCATGGCTTCTTTCTTGGTTGAAATTACGCAGCAAAACAATCTATTCAAATTAAACTTTGCTTAGAACAGCAAAGAAACAACAGCTAAAGAGCTGTTAAAGAAATAACTTGATAGATATTTAATCACAAAAGTGTGTTCAAAAGCTTTCATGTCAATAGGTGTTACCGCATTCGATAATTTACTATCATTATCTAATTAGTTAGTTTAGATTATGTATTGCGGAATGCGGAACAGCATCACACATTTTAAATATAATCTAAAAGAGTTTACATTGCATTAGACTCTTAAAGACTTAAGTGGCTGCAACCATAATTACCTGAGACCACCTGCGATGATGTTTAAATTATTTTCAGAAGTTTCTAATGACTATGAAGACATTCATTTATAATAGTCGGGGTTAAAACTGAAATCAAGCAAGATATTGGAAAAGGCATTACCAATTGTGACAACAGTTTCAGTGACCTCGTCAATATAGCTACTGTAAGTGCTACAAATGAGTGGTTGAAACCTGTTCCATAATCTACTCTACATGTGTAATTATTAAAATAACAGAACACCTGAAGGTAGTATGGGACCAATGCTGGACCTGAAATCGTAAAAAAAATCCCCTAATTCATGTTTTCATGTTCGCATTTGGTAAGCGGTAACCGCCGTAGCAAAAGGTGTTCATAATAATGTAAACTGACTCACTGACCCCTTTTTATATTTTAAATTATTTCCAAATACGGATTGCACTTTGCATATTATGCCCTCGCTCTATAATAAGCTTGTAAATTGTCGCTGGTTTTGATGTTGCATAATTCTTAAAGTACAATATCGCAATAACTCTTCAGTGGTTGACATCAACTGACTTTCGACCCCAAGTTCAAGGCTCTGGTGTCAATTTTATCTAACTACGTGTAAACAGACATGATATAAATTGGGAAATATTTAATTGACACTGATTGAACTTTATGGTCCTGATAGATTTTTTAGGACATGAGCATCTTTAACTTTTTGGCTTTTTTTCAGGTTGAAGTTATTTAGCCAGCCTTCTAAGTTCATCTTGGACATTAATAACATGAAACCATCATGAACACACACGAACACATCGCTGCATCGTGAGGAAACCTAGATTTATGAGCCAAGCGAGAGCCATGTTGGCGTATACCTATATTAGCATGGCCTGTGGCTGTGGACGGTGAGTAATGGGCTAGCTCGCCGTCCGTCCGTCTTATGACGACAGGCCGTGTCGACGGCGCGTTCGTGTTCCACGCGCGCCTCAAAGAGATGTCATTAACCGGAGGCGTCCGCAAGGGCCGATGCTTGCCCGGGCTGAGGGACTGGTCGAAAGAGATACCGCGGCCCTGGAACACAAAGGGCAAAAGAAAGAACAGGGATGGGTTTTAGTCAGTAAAAGTCTGACACTACCTTCCACTTCGCCCAAGAGCGGGAGGGGTCATTTGATGATTTCCCATCCCAAAAAAAACGGCTGGCGCGGATGGCAATGCTGATTCATTGGCCAAGAAATAGATCTGTCCTCTGGCCACAAGAAGACTCCTCCAACCACTGGCGATGTCCCGAAATACTAGGTGGGCACTCGGACCCTATGGCCCCGGTGCTTCAACCCCAAATGGCTCAAACACATAGCTACCTATTAAGTTATTGTATTTGCGCCGTTCGAGGCTTTCAGCACCTGCAGCAGCCGATCGATTGAATACATGCCATTTTAACATGCTCTTGCATTATCTCTTTTCAGTAACTTCAGGATCTATTACATAAATTTCAATTACGTACTTCAATTTTATAGTCCTTATAATCACCCGTATCAAGACTCATCATCATAAACGTATCGCATTAAATAAATGATTCAATTTCGACGGCAAAACGATCAAGACGGTTGCCAAACTGTTATGTGAACCCCGAAGGTCATCACTTTCTAACATTTTGTTTATTGATGGTAAGTTTGGCCTTCGGAAGATATTATTTCAAGTAGATTGCTTCATTACGTCTAGGCAGTTAGTCATTTGCAGCTTGATTCGAGATTGAGGTGACTTGTAGTTTTTACGCTCGCCTCAAAAAGCAGACCAAGAATTCTTTAGGGATTTGATATCTACATTCCACACCACATGGTTTACCCCAAGTGTCATCATCATATGCTTCGCCTTTTCCCAACTATGTTGGGGTCGGCTTCCAGTCTAACCGGATGCAGCTGAAGACTAGTATATTACATGGAGCGACTGCCTATCTGACCTCCACAACCCAGTTAGAACTGAGTAATACGATCTCCCTTGGTAAGATTGCTAATCAGATTTTTGGGCTACTGACTACCTGTAACGACTGCCAAAGATCTACAAATGACAGCTGGGACCAACGGCTTAACGTGGTTTCCGAGGCACGGAAGAATCTCGGTATGTAATGGATGGTCATTCATCCACGGACTGACCTTGGCAAGCGGCTTGCCCTGGTTTACCCTAAGTATAAGGGTTATTCCCGAAGTACTCCAAAAAGAGTTCCCAAACTACTCCATGAAAAATATAATATTTTTAATTAGGTTTCATTCTACTCCATGATAATATTAAAATGTTCTCAAAGTACTCCACCCAATTTAAATCAAAAAGCTAATTTAAAAATGTACCGGATTACTATAAAAGGGTAGCTGATGTACAGTCAGGCTCAAAAGCTTTGTAAATATATTTTTAAGTATTAGGTTTTTAAAAATAAAAGACTTTATAATATAATTCAACAATCATTTTGAGTCTTATAACAATTTTTTTAAATTCAATAATTTAAAATATTCAAAAATCAATTAACTAAGTGGGGCTCTGGATCCAGAAGTCTAAAAAAATATGAAAAACAATAAAAAAACTAAAATGATATCTGGCAATTAAGCCTAACATAAAATATTTTAAAAATTCGACCAATAATCATTTGAAATTTTACTCATCATGGTAAAAAATACTTATAAATCTAAAAATCACAGTCTTTCTTTCCTCTATAAAAGTTATCACATTAAGTTACTACTTATGATAAAAATAAGGTAATGTAGAATTATTTGAAGTATGTGGACGCAGACTTAAAACTATTTTGAGACATGTACAATCAAATTGCAAATAGTTTGCTAATTTGTTTTAATGATTGCAGCACAGTAGGTATTTTTTTCTATTCTTAACTGCTTTACAATCAAAGCCAGTTTTAGATCCCTGTTTATAGATTATCGGCTTCTATTTACTCTGGGACAGCAACGATAACGTTCGAAATAAACAGTTTCATCACACATACATCTGACACACCATCACCAACCACCATCACCATCTGGTATATCTGTACCTAACCTATGTTCAACAAATATTTGTTTTTGTTTTTTTTTATTATTTTTTGCGAACGAGGGATTTATTGTAAAAAGCCCACAATTTTAAATATACATTGACGTTATAGCAAAATGCTAAACTTTAATCATTCTTTTAAGAATTTTTGTGACTGACTGTTATGAAAAATATGTATTTTATAGGTAATTATTTAGATGGAGCAGTTTGAGAATTGATAAAGAATAATCGGTGGAGTACTTTGAGAATAATTCCAGATACCTATGGAGCAGAATGGGAACAAAATAATAAGTATTTTGAAATAATAATAATTCATTGGAGTAACTTGGGAATTAATGTATGAGATTCTTATCTTTTTAGAACAAAAGAATGGAGTACTTTGGGAATAACCCAAGTATAAATCAAAAAAGTTAGTAAGAAGAAAACTAAGATCAAAAACATGAAAAATAGTTTTTGGATGTTGACTACAATTGGTTTTCAAAACTTTGTGCCTTTTTATGTACTTACAATAAAATTATGATTAGTAGTACATGTTTTTATTACTATTATAGATTTGTAGTTTGTAAATAACGTAATTATCATGAAAATAAATCCTGATTAAGTAGCTAGGTACAATGATTGCAGAAAGTTTTAAAAATGCAGCACCTACATAACGATTTCATGAAGAAATCGAACTGAAAATAAATAAAAACTGTTTAGTAAATTAAACTTTTGTAACTTCTACTTTGCATAGTAAACTAACAAGAAGAAATTACCTCAGTCACACAAAAGTAAATAACTGTTTAAATTAACTAGGAACAATTAAAAAAAAACTACAGTAAGATAATTCAGCTTGCCAAACGAAATAAATAACACAATTCAAATAAATAACACTCTGAGACAGCAACTGCAACATTTAGAAATAATTGTTTGGCTAAGTACTTAATTAAAGTAGATTACAAATAACAAAACTCATAACCGTTATTGTAACTTATAAAACGAAATTATTATCAAAAAGTGCACAAAGAAGTTTGTAAACAAAAACTTAAAAGACACGTCAATCAATTATGATAACTTTCGTAAGAATAGAAAATAATATTGGTCGAGTGACTTTAAACTATGATTAGCAAACCTGAAAAAAGGAATAAAATGGAATTTCTCTATTTTGTGATTTTTCTATTCAGATCGTCACCTTGGAGCAACAGGGCTCTATCTGACATTTCTAATCAATTCAATTTAATTATTATAAAAACTGTTACTTCCCTTTTTGAATTGGATTTTGTTACCAATTTTAAGGGTTTTAATTTTTTGCACTGAACTATAATTCTTACTCTAAAATTAAAGTAAGTACTCCTTATAACATCAGCTGTCTCCTAGTAAGTTGAGTCCCGTTAAATTCGGTCCAGCCGTTTCGGAGATTAGCTGGAACAAACAAACAGACAAAATTGAAAGAAATGTGGTTTTGTGCCGAATTGTGCATCACTTAAACACCCTTTGTTCAGAATAGTTGCAGCACTGATGACAATATTTTTGTCACTTGTTTAATTTAGTCTTTTATAATATTTTCTTGCCTTTGTATAGATTCTTTTTAACGATTGTTTGTGAATGTGTGAACAGTGTAGGCCTTGTAGATTCCTAGATGTATGTTAACTTTTGTTAACCTCTTATCTTGCTTTCCGTTTTTCTTGTCTATTAAGCAACGACTTATTGTCGGGCCTATGCTGTCCCCCCATACTTGAGTACTAATGCTGTAACATGATAATATTGTAAAACTAATCATTTTAAAAGAGTAACCATGGAGTTTCTTGCCGGTTCTTCTCCATAGGAAACGACCAACCCGAACCGTGCACCTTTTTGTCGACGTTTCATAAGTGCCCATGTAGGCCTATGTGAAATAAAAATATTTTGATTTTGATTTTTGATTTTGAATGTTTTTTCATATGCATTCAGTAAAATGCTGTTACATATTTTGATATTACAAACAGACACTTTATTTATTTTTTTAGCCGTTGCTCGACTCTTCACGCGGCCTATTTTTTGAAAGAATCAGCATTGCCATTCAACGTGGCAATGCTGCCAGCTTTCTGGGCACCTTTCCTGTTTACAGCGATGCGGACGAATTTTAGGACGTTACAGGGCGTCCTAAAATTCATCCGCATCGCACCATTTTCTACTTGTACATATTTATTAGTATTATAGTTTGTAAATAATTTAATTATCTTGAAAATAAACTTTATTCATTTATCCAGACTCCATGGCTGCTACTTCAAAAAAAATGAAAATTCACTTTACCCGACCCGGGAATTGAATCCAGGACCTCATGCGCAGCAGTTGCGCTTGCAACGACTAGACCAACGAGGCAGTCTACCTGCAGTTTAAACCACGTAGTATATTTTAATTAGGATTTTTTTTTATTAAATTCACACTTTTTTATAACTCTTACAGACAGTGATGCAACTGTCTCATTTGAGGAAGTGTAGAACCGGAATAAAATAAAATGTAACTGTCCAAAATTTAAAATAATTGATATTAGCTCAAGATTGTATTCAGTTGCATAATCTTGTTATAACATAATAATTTATCTCGTTTAACAATTAAAAGAGATTTTTGTTAAGATTTAATAGGTGCCTGAAATATTATGAAATGTTATTAACGTAAATTACTTATTATAAAGTCGTTCTACTTATTATGTAACGGAATTTTAGTAACAATAAAGTTATCAGTTTTTAAGATGTATTGTTAAAACGATTTTTTTCTATTTGGCACTTATATTGTGTCGAATGCTGTTAGGGTAACCTACATATTTTGCCGATCTCTGCGCACGTTACGTTAAGGCTATGTCCTAATATAGGCGACTATAAAGCGAATAGGTACGCGATTTCCTAACTTTGTAAGCTAAGAGCACTTTAATCTTTGGCTCTCGATAAAAAGATATATTTTTTATGTTAATAGAGTTAAAAGCATAAGTAACCGAGTTTTTAACAAAGTTAACCTACGTTTATGTTCGTTAAATATAGTTGGCCCAAAATTCAGCTATGCGAACTCCGCTCGCTGATGCATTCGATCGTCAAGTATTATTTGAGAATTTTGATGGAAATAGCTATATTTCAGCTTCTTCTGGTATCGGATTGGAAGGATTTTGATTGATTAAAACTTTACTTCTTGGCAATACCTATTCTTTATTTCGACTGCACAATGAACAGTGTTGACATAAAACCACAGATAATAATATCATAAACAACAAACACCATAGATAGTATATTCTCCTCTAGTATATTTCCTGATGGAAACACTAAATAACACTATCCAACCGAGAACTCAACCCAAGACCTCGCTGTCAGCAAGAGCGCCTTCGGCCACTGGACCAACGAAGCACTCAGCTTCAATATCAAACGCAACATTGAGAACAATAACCTGTAATAATAAACCCCGCAACACCTCACCCAATTTAACGATCATTTCACTCTAAAACACAACAGATAAAAGAAAGACCGATCCATCTGAACAAGATTAATGACCGAACAAATAGCTCACAAGCTCTAATCTGAGCACCTATCAGCTACCTTGGGCAACATAATGATCTCATACTAATACTTATGCAACAAGACATTACGTGTCTTATAAGTTATAACACGGCCATTTCAAAAGGCCGTCAGCTTAGAGCGGAGGGAAAAAGATGTGGGGAGATGCAATTTTGCCGGTTATTCAACTTTCTCTGACAAGGTCATCGGTGAAAGTGCTTATGAGATTAACATAGCTTTGTGATGTGAGGTCGTTACACGTGCTTCATCGTTTAGTCATTGAGGTTTATGCTGGCTTAGTGGATTAAGACATCTTTGTAGGTGATCTCTTCAATTATTATTATCCAGGAGCTGCAGTTTGCGTATAAACGGCCGTCATAACCTTTGTAACGTCGTCCAGCTGCTTTGGAAAAAAAAAACATATTTTCTTACTGCCCCGTAATGCCCCACTCAGCCAACATCTTCACACCATCTTTAAAAATAATTGAAAAAAAACATTGATAGTTAGGAAAAAGGAAAAGAAAGACCTAAAAATAGAAACGGTTTTAACCAGAAGAATCGGTGTGAATTGCAAAGTAGACCGAATAGTAATGCAATGTCCCGTAGATTTATTTACAATTCCACTTTAACAAAATCCTAAAACAGGCTTTATTGATTTAAACCACGAACCATTTTTCTAATCAGCAACCTACTTCATTTCTTTCCTTTTAATTTCCAAATCTGCGTGGAAATCGTTAACAATGACTGGTTGACCTTCCAAATTGGTTCCATTACGGATCCGGATCAATTTTGAACCGCGTGCGCATTTGTAATCGTGCTGATTCGGAGACAATCGGTTATCTTCGGCAACAGTCGGTTACGCAATACAGCTCGCGACGCGAGCCGAGATGTCAAATGTCGAAATTCGAAAAAAGAAATGCTGGCAACGTATGTTATGAGTATATCTACACTAATATTATAAAGAGATAAAGTTTTCAATTTTGGATGTAGGTGGTAATCTTTGGAATTGCAAATCTTCCCATTAGTGAAAATTCTTTCACTAATGGGAAGCTCCATTCATGAGCTATAATTTAAAACATTCCCGTAGGACAACTTCCCCTTTATGCGAGCTAAGCCGCGGGCAAAAACCGTTTAATATTCTTTTCAATACACATCCTCGAAAACTGGTTCTTATCGCACTACGATTAGGTTCAACATGCAATGTATTTCACACGCGTGGATTTTTTTCATTTAGGTATCACAATGTGTGCGGAAATAAAAAATTTCACCGATAACTATAACTAAGTCCGAGTTGGTTCAATGCCTATAGTCAGCGGTATTTTTTTTTAATCTCGGCAAAAAAATATGCGTCTTTACGGCGTAAAATATTTAAATTGTGATTAAAAAAATATTTGTGTTCTAAATTTAAAAAAAATGAATTTTCTAATTTTCATATAAGGCTGTTTAGCGGCTTCATACCTTTGCTTCTCCTTCAACCTGGCGAAAGCAAAGCTTGGAAAAAAAAACATACCTAGTTTCCTAATAATTCATAACAAAAATATGTTTCGTTCTATTATTTTATTTCTTCGAAAGTGTATTGGAAAAAGTTGTTTGATACACGTGGGCATTTGTTCTTGCAGTTCTCGGCTCCCTTTTCCGCCTCAGATGCGATAACAAAGTTTCCCCACTTATATCAAACTGTACTATTTTAAATCTTGGACGCGAAATCCTGCGGTTCTCTATTGCTTAATCATAGACGCACCGAGCGACGGTGGCATTGTGAAAAAGTTATTTAGATGAGGAAAATGTCATTATTTTATCAATGCTGGCGGTAATTCTTTATTGATTTTCTTTCTTTCTTCAGATTAAATTAGTTTGTTGATCAATAATGGTACAAGTTTTAATCTGAATAGTCTGATATTGAATAGTTTGTTTTTAACTCATTATTAAACACAATTTAAAAGTATATAAACGCACAGTGTGTACTCGTATATCAACGCACTTTGGAATAATTTTGTTACTTAAGTACACAGCGCGCGGTCCAAACTTTTTTTATGGTAACATTTTGAAGATTTTAAGCAAATGTTTGAAAGGCTGTGTTTAAAAGTTTAAAGGACACATTATGACTATGTCTACGACAAATACTTAAATAGGTTTAATCCAGTTGTAAGAATTAATTTATACGATAGGGGGTTATTCCTATAAACATCCTCTAAGTAAGATAGCGTTTGCCGTCATTGACTATTGTCCTATTACGTATTATATAACTTCAGTTCTTTATAATCGGCTTTGTGAATTGTTCTATTGTTTTAATTATATGACTAATTATGTTTACCTATGACGTGATTTTAAATGACAAGTTTTCAAAACAATTTAAATCGCGTGCCTACTCTTTATTTAACTTCTTTTAAGTATAAGAAAACGTAACATCACGCCTGTAATCCCCAAAGCGTTAGGCAGAGGTGTACCTAATAGTACACGCACATTTCGCCGGTTATGGTTAAGCCCCATGTAATTAGGGTGACTGTTAACTTAACATTCGATCATTAATATCAAACCTAACGCTATGGAATAATAGTCAATGATTAATTAAATCTACCACCTAAATAATGGGTGTCGCAAAATAAATTCATTTTGTTTGTCAATAACATTATAATCAAACCAATACTAATCGTTGGCCCGTTGATCGATTTCCCGCCACGCGATCATTTGAAAAAAGAACCACTAAACCGCACATTCACACCAATCAAATGATTTCATACCTTAAACTGATTACTTTAAGGATTATAGAGAGAGACGGATAAAAAGGTGCGTTAATTTGAAAGATTTCTTAAAACAAGTTGCTAGATTAAAAATACCTTAATATTTTATTCGCTGTTGCGAAATTAATTCTGAAATGTTGCCATTAATTAGTTATAGCTTGCAAATACTGGTAGTTAATATTTATTTATTCTGTTTTTATTTGTAGAAAATGAAATAAAATTAGACAAAACATAGTGCGACGAATGCGATGACCCGCACGGGGTCAGACCTGTAGTTTTAATCAAAGTAACAAGTGCGAAATATATAACATTGGTAAATAGACTCCATCAATTTGTAGCAAGTCTACTAGGGCAGATGGTATGGGAGCGCAGAGTGTTTTTCAGGAAGCATTTACAGCATGAAAAGTGTTGGCTGTGTAGGTAAGGCGTGATGAGAGAAGCCCTGAGGACAGTGGTTCAATTTCAGGATGTAAAAGGGCGTTGATTGTCATGTCATCGTACGGGACATATGAACTATAACTACATAAACAGACAAATCTGACGACGATATTATAGGTTTTCACAAAATCAAGCAATTGCTTATCTGACCTCCACAACCAGTTAGTACTGGGTACTGGATTTTTGTTTTTTAAAACTATGATATAAATATGCGCTAAAGGGTGTAAGATCACCAGACAAGATATAGGAACCTACATTACTTTATAAGTTATACTTATAACCCATGTGGTCCTAGATCCCATAACAATTGCCCAAGTCGAAAGAACTGTCGATATCTCAGTCAGTCATCAGCTGTCTAGATTATATCTAAACATTTAGCATTTCAGCACCCATTGTTATGCTTACAATGATATATTACGAAAAATAAAAATGTCTATAGGTACATCCGCCATGATGGATTACGAAAATTTTGAGTTTGAATTGTTTCAAAAAAGATTTTCATCAACTTTATGCTCTAAAAAAATCAGCTTCTACGTGTAAGGTATGTTTCTCGAAAACATATTAGAGAGTAACAAAATTTTTAAAGTGTCCTAGAACTGTTTAAAATAAGGTGACGTTCTCCAACCAGCACTGTGACTCTACCACTCACAGGACGCCTGTATCCGAGCAGTGGGAGTCCGTGGGAATATCTGTAGTAACTACAGATGAATAATGATAACATTAATTTTACAACAAGACGAGGTACCGACTTACGAGATGCTGTCATGCTTTCATAAGACAAATCCTGAATGCGCAACTGTTTACCAAACAAGTCATTGTAGTAACTCACAAATAGGATTTGTTATTACTGAACCAAATAACGATCAAACGTATCTCTGGATCATGCAAATTGACACATTAGAGATTATATTATCAATTGTGAGAACAAGCAAGATGTAACAATATTGTCCTTACCATGATCAGCCAGCAGCCTATATATAACGTTCCCAGTCCTGGGACTTCTCCACTCTTGGCCTTATGATCACAAACAGTTACAACGTATTCAGTACATCATTTTGAACCCAATATGGAAATTTCATTTAACATAACGCCTGCAATCCCCAAAGAGTCAGGCAGAGGTGTACCAATTAGTACACACAAATTTTGCCAGTTATATTTAAGTCCCATGAATAGGGGGCGAGACTATTGCCATCAACCGGGCGCAATTCCAGAAGCCGTGGCTCATACTGAGAAAGTCTTGATGATTTGATCTCCCTGATACAGAAAAATTTCAAAAAAAAAAACAGCTGTTTCTTACAAAAGTGCAATAACTACACTGTCAAAATGTAAGGAACAGCTGTCTTTTTTTAAATTTAGAATGATGTACTAAATATTATGTGGTAACTGTTTGTGAGGCGTTGTCTCTTCCACCCTGTATATATTTTTTGTAAAGGTGCAACTTTAAATCACGGCGACCAGACGATGTCAATCACTAAACGAGCTATCGACCATATCGTTGATGAACGTCCAACCGTCAATCGATGCACGACTGGCCATGGATCAATGACAGTTATGTTTAGGTAAAAGGGTGACGAGTCTATTGACACCAACAAATGCAGACTCCGGGTTTCTACTGAGAAACTTCCGATAGAAATACCTAATAACACTTTGCCCAAGTTGGGAAACGAAGACGAACACATCGGGACCCTATACTGAGCAGTAGCTCTTCCGAATACTATACCAACGAGGCAGTCGAATAAAGAATCTCGATAATCAATTGCTGGACCACAGAAACTCAACCTAACTTTTTATAACACACTTCAAAGCATCCAAAGCGCGCCTTGCGACACAATACCTTTAACTTAAATGGTGCAAAACGTTCAACACCAATTAGTATAGATATGCTCCATTCTTTCGCACAAGCTGTGGCCCAACGAGGTTTGGGCCATTGTGTTCATGGAACATTACTGTTTTGTTTCGCCATCGGCAGATATCTCGGCTGATTAATGATTTTACCATGAGATTTGTGATGGATCTCGCAAGGGCTTTAACCGTGACCGCTCTTATTTGCATTTTGATCGGTGGTGTTAAATTTTGACAGTTTATTGTTTTTTTTCCGGTTGGCAGCACATGGACTTAAATTGTATTGCATTATACAGAGTGTTTGGTAGAAGAATTTGAGGGCTTGGGGGTTTGAGTATCGCCTTAGGGAAATGAATAACACCAACAATCATTGATTTCTATCACAGTCCTCAAATAATAAAGTAATGATGACTTAGAGGTAAAATAATAACAGCCGCTCAGATCGATCTTTAGGTTAAGCCGTGCTTGCCTAAGTTGGTCTGTGGATGGGTGACCACACATTACATACCGAGTTTCGTCCGTGCCTCGGAAAGCACGTTAAGCCGTTGGTCCCGGCTGTCATTTGTAGATCTTTGACAGTCGTTACAGGTAGTCAGTGCCCCAAAAAGTCTGACAACCAGTCTTACCAAGGGGTATCGTATTACCCAGTACTAACTGGGTTGTGGAGGTCAGATAGGCAGTCGCTCCATGTAAAATACTGGTACTCAGCTGCATCCGGTTAGACTGGAAGCCGGCCGACTGGGAAAAGGCTAGGCAGATGATGATGATGATGACTTAGAGGTAACATTTTCCGAAATGAAGAAAATACCTCAAAATACGGCACTTAGGTTCTGTAGTTGCCAGTCCCTCTTCCGCACATCCTGTATATTGGGCTGGTGTCCAACTGTCGACGTCCCAGCGCATTTTTTGCGTACGGCCGTGCATCCAGATTTGGAGCAATGCTTTGATTTGGAAAATATGATGTAAGTGATGTGTAATAATGCATGAGATGAGATAATCTAAAGATAAACAAAAGAAATTATTTGAATGGATCAAATAATGTAAAATAGGTAGAATATAATCAGCCAAAGAACTGAAAAATGGGTCAGAGTCGTCTTATTGGGTCGACTTCGACTACCGAACTTAAAATATGGTTATTAATGGAATTTGCAGGCGTATCAGAAAGGTCTAAGTTAAAAAAATTTCGTTAGCGTCGAAACCGTATGTTTTCTTTGACAGATTTACTATTAGCGTGCAAATTACAAGCTGCCTTCTACGACCCTTTTGGTCTGGCTTGACTGGCCGAGTGACTGACCGATTCTTTCAACTTGTGTCTACAATATCTACACGCTCTGTTTCTTCCGTTCCTAAAATTATGAGGAATAAAGATTCTTCGCAGCGTCTATTTACGATGTTAAATAGAGATGCTTACAGTGTATAGTAAATATTTTTTGTTGCAAAAAGATTATGAAAAGGTTAAGTGATGTTAGTGACATGTGTTTCAAAACGAAAATAAAAAAACAATAAAAATTCATAACGTGGCCTTGCCATTTAGGTACGATATCATATAAGATGTAACAGCGTTATAGAAAGTGGCTAGCAACGAGTTTTCACAGACGCTATTGAGGGTGGTGGCAAAAGACAAAAAATGTCATGACATCTACAGTAAAACCTAAGTTTTAGGTACAGAATCGATGCAACGTACAATTCAATTAATGCCCGCGATGCCGTCTGTTTTAATTCTCATCTTTGATGAATCCTTTCGAAACAAGTAGGGGGTACGGAGAGTAGGGGTGGTAAAACGGACAGGTGGTCGCCGCTCGCGCTATTGCCGTGTCGACTGCCGCATCGTGTGTCCGCCGCTAACAGCGACGATCAACTGTCAACTTGTGACGTTTGCTAGTTTGCCGCCAGATTTTGAATTATTTTTATTGCTTTCGGAACATAGTGCCGTGCAGTGATTTTTTTGTCAGACAGTGGCAAAGGACGTACGCTCTGACAGGATAGTGGTGTGTTGTGTGATGGTACTCAGCCGCTCTGGGTTTTGAGAGCAGTATGAGGGGCAGCATTTGTCAGTTTTTGTTGTTGGCGCACGCGGTCTGCGCCATCACCGGACCGAGAGTGAGTAGATATAATTTTCTTATTTCGTAAGTTTCATTTTTATCGAAAGACTAATTTTGGATTTTACAATGGTAAAAATCATTACAGACCTATACAGGCAGATACTATGACAATAGCATGTAATATATTCCTAAGTATTTTTTTCTTTTCGCAAAGTCAAAATATCCGCAAATCTATCCGTTTGAAAAAAACCGGTTTCTCGTATCATCTGCACCGGTCCGGAAGAAAGCGGACGCTAATTATTACTGAATGCGTCGAAAGTAGATATCGAAATTCGCGTGTGTTACATCGATTATTTATTAACCTAGATACATAATGATTTATTAATTGTACCGGGAGTCGGGACTATTCATTCTGTCATTCATAAATCCTGCCGCGTAATCCGTAATTTGAATAATCGGAAATCGAATCTGTTTTCCGACTTTAGATCTGATTAGGACTTTTTAGTATAATTTTTAATCATTTTGTAATATTTCCTAATATTAACCATTTCCTCAATTACTAGTGGCTTTACGAATGATCAAACTTAAGACTTTTCAAAACTCCTTCATTATTAATCTTTCATCTGGAACATAGTTTTTACCTGCCTAATTTGTTTATGGTAAAGCCTGAGGCTAAAAGACTATTTATCCAGGTAGTCTCATAACTCATAAACCATCTCAATAAAAAGATCAGTAGCTAACATAGTGCGAAAACTACCAAAACGCACGCATTTTCTATCGATGCTAAACAAAAACGAAAATTTTCTAATGGCATCTTATACGGAAGTCGAGTTGAAAAAAGAACAATTTTATTTGAACTCGTATTCCAATCACGAACGAATGAATGAAATAAATCTTTAGTAGGTCACCAGGAATATTATTTTATGAAGAGACGCGGATATTCAGGAAAATTATTACAAATGTTTAATTTGCGTGTTCAAATAAAATGACCGGAAGAAAGAAACGATCCGACATGAGTCTACTCAATTTGTCTTCATTAAATTGTTCAATGATTATCGGTTAAAGAATCTGCGTGGTTGCGTGAAAGACTGAAGAAATATTTGAACGATTTTCTTGTTTTCCAAGCACGCACGATGTGATTTTATACGTCAGACAATGTTCTTTTTGATTGATTTTACTTTAAAAAGTTTGTGCGGTTGAATTGGTAGGTAACCGATAAAATAATAATTATCTTTGCTAAATCTTACTACTATTTTAAATGCGAAAGTTTTGCTGGATGGATGTTTGTAACTCAATCACGCCAGAACCGCTGAACGGATCTGGATGTATTTTCATTTTTCGTACTCCTGTTTTTCTCATACATTCACATAAAAATGTCACGCGGACGAAGTCGTGGGCAACAGCTAGTTATTTATAAATAAGAATAGGTTACAAAGGTGCAGATTCGCTTGTGTTGATAAAAAAATGGGGTCAACTTGCAAAGTTCTGAGAAGTTTTGTTGGCGTACAGAAAAATGCGTAAGACATGAGATAATTAAGTTTCAATTAATCAACGTTAATTAGTGGAGGTTATAAAAAAAAACTAACGATACCTTGACACGTGTATTTTTAAATACAATGCCGAGTTTAAAAATGAGTCCATACATTTCTAAGTCTTGAAATAAAACCATAATTAAGTTTACACACAATATAATAAACCACCCATGAATAATAAACAAACAATATTAGCGGTAGATTCATGGGAATAGTCCCATGTGGATAAAATCAGAAGTGAAATGAGACCGTTCTTGCACTCATGTCAAAATGTATGGACAGCAGATTTTTTTTAATAACCGTTGAAAAATTTCTATGTGGGCTCAGAATGATGTACTGAATACGTGGGAACCGTTTTCGCGTGGGTGTCCCTTCCACCCCGTTTATAACATGGAATAAACACATCCGTGTCCACCCCCGTTTCATAGACCTCATGCGCGATCCCACCATATATATTAAGTGGAGTAGTGGACCCAGGTGGGTTCCCGGCATTGCAAGTGCGACTTGAGTGAACCCATCAGGTGGGTTCCCGCACATCATTTTCATTTCACTGCATATTAAGCAACATTGATGGGGAGGTATACCTTTAGAAGTGAAGTGTCAAGCTACATTAGTATAATGTCATTCATAGAATTTTATAAGCAACCAGCTCATGCTCAACATCATGCTCTTGCGCTGCCCTTACTACTTAACTCAATTTGTCAATTGTCGCATCATCTCTCTTATCAATATCTTCCATATATTTCTATTAGCCGTCATCTCAGTTTTCACCTCTTTTTCTAGTCTAGCTACTTATATAATTTTAGTCATTCTGCATTCACATCGATTCGTTAGCCGTCTTTTACACTCATCACCAATAATGCTCAAATCTTTTTACACTAATCACATGACGGAATTTCCATGTTTTAATAATTACATGCATCGAATTATATGTAATAAATTACCACTAAACTATGGAACATTTTCATGAGCTAGTTACGCACTAATATAGGTATATATATAACCTATTTACTAAAAAAAATCGTTGCGCTTGCGTGCTGGTCCTGCATTTATACTCTAAATAAATAATATGATATTGAGACGAAACACGATATCTTTTTTAAAGCAATAGAATAAAAAATTAAGTAAATTTCAACATCTCCAAAGATTTATCATGATTGATGCTGAATTGTAGTTTTTTACTAGTAAGACTGAAGATGCTAAAAGTTTTATTTCGACGATGTTAGGAGTTAAAATTTTAATTTCAAGAGACGTTAGACTGTTTCTGCCTTATTCAAGTTGACGTGTAAAAGTAGCTTGGAATATTTACTTACAGAAACAAACATCATTTCATACCATTTCGTAGTGTCTTTGTCTTTACATTTACTACCAACATATTTTCTAAATAATTGTCAACAGTCAACGATTATTTGGAGAAGACAATCATAAATAATTTATTTAAACCTACGTCCAATTAGCAAGGAAGCACACTTGTCAGAACAATGATAATGAATTTTTTATTAAAAGACAATAGGATACTGATGGATTCTTTGTCTATTCTGGTTTATGCTTTGTCTTGATCCAGAATGTCCTTTGTTCTAAGCATTTGATAGTGCTGTACAGCTTGATTGTATAAAAAACATCGAATCTTTTTTACGATATATTAAGCAGTACAATATATGTATGTAGTTGATGACATAATTGGTCGTTACGCTTATTGCACGTAATAGATCACATGAGAACTTTCTGTCATTGGGCAGTGGTAGTTTAGGTATAACTAATTGCTTTCAACTCGTTGATGTGTTTTCATTGCAATCTCCTCAACCATCTGTCCTGACTAATATAAGACTGACTGATGTATAGTAACTCAACTAACTCAAGTGGTTACTGAAAATCGCTTTTATAAATAAAACTGAAGGAATATGTAAATCTCATTTGGTAATAAGATTAAGGATACCAGTTTCTTGAACCCGACGCGTGCTGCCAAATCAGTAGTCAACTTTACGTACGATCAATGGAGCTATTCTGGTCAACCACAATGCTTACATTACTAGTCTTATTCGGCCTTTCAGAAATCTAGTCAAACTCAACACCTCATAATCAGATTAGAATCAAAAACCTCCCATCATCATCTGCCAGCCTTTTCCCAACTATGTTGGGGTCGGCTTCCAGTCTAACCGGATGCAGCTGTACACCAGTATGTTACATGGAGCAACTGCCTATCTGACCTCTACAACCCAGTTAGTACAGGGTAATACGATAACTCTTGCTAAGACTGGCTATAAGACATCCCGCCTGACCACTGACTTCCTGTAATGACTGTTAAAGATCTACAAATGACAGCCGGGACCAACGGCTTAACGTGCTTTCCTAGGGTCAGAAGAAACTCGGTAGGTAATGGGTGGCCACCCAATTAGCAAGTGCGACTTAATCTGAAAATTGATCAGAGCGGCTCATATCATTAAGCCACGAGCTCCTCTATCAAAAATCTCCATAGGACCCGATAACTCTTTGTCATCACCCCGAACCACTGTAGTTTGACGAAGAAGGCAGTAAGCCGATACGTGCTCCGTAATACATTAGCTGTATAGACACAATCTGTAAGAGGATACACCGCCTTTCTCTCTTTCACCAAAGCTTGAGTTGCAACCGGTGATGTAACTACCACGCCTTGTAATATTTATTTTTAGCAAAACGACTCAACGTGATGTAGACATTTTTTGAAATTTGCTTGTGAATAAGACGCTACCGTATATGTAATAGTTGGTGTAAACTAGGAATATCCGTGAAATTGTTGCATAATCTGAGAATTTTCTAATCGAATTCTAAAGATAGTGAAAATATGTCAGACCAGTCCATCTTTCTATAAACGTAATGTTAGATCACAGAAGCGTGTGCAAGGAGGTAGGTGACCTCCAAAGATGAAGGATGCTATCAGTTCAATTAATTTAGGTCGAACTTTCGACGACTTTAATATTAGAACGGCTAACGGGGAAAATAAAAGGAAAGAATCAATAACTTTGAATCTTTATTTTCGGGATGTCGACACAAATGATAAATAAATAATTTTTATTTTGCAAATAGGTTTTGCACGTCGACTTTTTTTTTAAACTAGATGGGGCCGTTGTGTCGTACCTGACTACTCTGAGAGAAGAAACAGCCGAAACAAACTCAGAGGTCATAAGTCTCTTTTAAGGTCCAGACATAGTCTTGGTCAATTCACATGACGACTATGCAGATAAGTGTCTGAGATGGTCGTGAATCTAGTCCTAAGCCTCGTCTGACAGGAATCGAGTCGGTTAAAGTTTCTCTCACTAGTCGAGAACGCGAGACAAAACCTAGAAAATTACAGCATCCCTTTTAAACATCAAGTTTCTTAAATTGCAAGACTAAGACAACAAAATATTTAAGCAAATAATTATCTAAACAAATAAAACTTAAACACATACACTTAATCAAATTAAATCAAGATTAACCGCAACTCCCCAAGTCAAGTAATTCATGCAAGTTCTATGAATAAACATGATGATGCCTTGAACCCAAACAATGAATACTGATGCAACAGTTTAGAAAGTAGAATTACGTTGTTTATGGGCGATACAGATTATAAATGAGCCAAATTATTCGTTATCGTACAGTGATGATGGCTATTGTCCTCTTTTTGAGCAGTTTAGATGCCTTTTATTGCCGTGTAAGAAGAAGGGTCAATTTGGCTATGGGCGGTGAATTTCGTTTTTTTTTTAATGCAACCTGATTTAACTTAAACTGGCTGTTGGCCGCGACTTGGTCTACGCCTAGCATATGAGCATCTCCAGGTCTCAGGATACCTATTTGTCAAACATAACGTTCAGTTTAGGCGTGAAAACATGTAACAGACAGACGGTGTAACTTTCGCATTTTTTAGGGTTCCGTACCTCAAAAGGAAACAGAAACCCTTTTAAAGGATCACTATGTTGTCCGTCTGTCTGTCAAGACCCTTTATCTCAGGAACGCGTAGAGGTATCAAGTTGATTAGATCGATTATTCGGGTCTACGGTCCCTTTCAGCTGTGAAAAAATCAAACTTGTAAGTTAACTTGATCAAATTCGTATATTTTGCGATTTTGTAAGGGAATCTAAACCTATAGGGTACTTCCCGTTGTCCTAGAATCATGAAATTTGGCAAGAAGCAATGTCTTACAGCAAATATAAAGGAAACATCTGCAAACCGTATTTTAATAACAAAATACCTACCTACAACTTCATACGGAACCCTCGGTGCGCGGGTCCAACTCGCACCTGTTTTATTGATTTGGAAGTATGAATAAACCAGTGTTAAACCTGTTATAAATTATATGAAATTAAAAGAAAACCTATCAATTCCGATTTCCGATACTACATATGCATTTAATAAATGGCCTTTTCATAGTCATCAGGTCATAAGGAAACCAATCGGAAATCAATATGACTGTCAGTTTTTCTTGATAAACATTTTTTAATTGCTTTTTGCGTATGTTGTTGTTGTAATTAATAGCTTAATTACAGTCAAGCGTGAATCTCGCGTGTGTCAAGCGACTACTTTCACCTCTGGGTGCGCGGGCGCAGTGTGTGATGCGAGTTTGTTATTTAGTACTTTGTGAGGCTGGCTAAGATTTGAGAAGCCACCACTTTTTAATACATGACTTAAAAATGTGGATAAAACCAAATAAAAACTCAAAACTGCCTTGTGCCATTTTTTTTTAAATGTTTTACCAACTAAGTAAAAAATAATCAAAAAACTAGATAGATATTTGATGCATCAAGTAAACTAAATAGGTAAGTCTTTAAAATAGGCTTCTACTTACTTACCTCTGTCTAAGAATATTTTTCCACTAGCTCTATTTTCTATAGGTGGTAAACATTTTAATATGCGAACAATACAATTTTGTAGCTACTTTGCGAACTTAATGGTTCCAAGTGAAACTACTCCACTTTGTAAGTTGCATCTGCCATGAATGCAATCTATTTACTAAATCATAAACGACTCCCAATTTTAATTAAAAATTGTGTACAACAGCTTACATCAGCTAGAAATTACACAATAACAGAAATCCATTACAGAACATTATCGAATATCATCGAAAAGTGCGCCATTTTGCAACTCAACAGCCAACAAATCTAAAACCACAGCTTTTGTAATCGTGGCAAAGGAAATGGGTAAACAGCCTCTGGTTTATATTTTGCAATTCTATCTATTTATGTGGCATCTTGTTTGATTTAATAGGCTTAGATACGTAGCTTAACTTGGAAAACTACATTTTACAGTTCAAATATTAGGTTTGTCTTGGTTATTTTTGAAGTTCTCACGGCAATTAAGATGTCATTTGGAGATGGTCCAATTTAGAAAAAAAATCTTTTGAAAGGGGTCGCTCTATACTCTACACCTAAGTACATGGTGTTTTTAGAATTTGATGTATTTTTGATACTTAGTTGTTATTCCTGACTGATTGGCCAGAGAAGGTAATACACCGAGAGAGATGGAAAGGAATGGGGAGGCCTTTGCCCAGCAGTGGGACAGAATAAGCTAACCAAGAACAAAAAGGTTTTATACATTATTATGAATATGTACGGTTATAAATATTTACACCTTTTATTCATTTATTATTCGAATTTTGCCACACCGTGATGAATTCCTAAACAAATCTTTCGATCTGAATGGAAGTTACAACATTCAACATGATAAATCTAGGGAATTTCTTTGACGCTACCTAATTAAATTAATGGGCCTGAAAGTTACGACAGGGAATAGTGCGACCGTTTGCGTAATGCAGTGGAACCAGGGTGTGCTCTGATACCATTTCGGCGAAATTCTGCGATTTACGCAATTTTAGACTCGATGTTGCACCGCATCGCGATTCGCGCCATTTGCATTTACCATAGACAGAATGATACGAATTAGTATTCCAATTACAAATGTCCACATCCTTATAAGTATATTACGGCAGTGATGTAACATCAATCATTCGGACGATCACACCGGTTTTCGAATTCTTGAACATAAATCTTATTTCTTTATTCTCCACGCCTCTCCCTACATTTATGATCGATTAACTCGTCAAAATGTAGGGAACAGCTGATTTTTTTTTCGCGATTTCTGGTTTGGTCACATAATAAAAGTTGTTCATAGTGATGAGTTCAATGACCTCTTAAGAGGTTGCTGGTGTTTTACAAATAACCCTGTATATTCAAGTTTTTCGGCGGGAATACGAGCACTTACTTGTTTGGTTTTTTTTTTATAAGTTATTTCTAACTATTCAGTCTTGATTCTTGAATTAAACCAAGGTGTGCATTTTCCATTAATTCCTTAGTTGTTTGCAAACAAACTTGTCTTATCAAATTTTCTAGCGCTCTCGTGTACCAATCAACTGCTTACTTTGTTGGCACTTCACGATTAGATTCACAAATATTCGTATTAATAGTCACGAATATCTCACGAATATCGTCACTTTCACTAAGAACAGGTTCCCCGGAGCTTTCTGTTTCGTACTATTGTGTTAGGTCGCCGACATTCTGCGTAATTACATGAATTATGTAGTCGCGTGTTACATAGAGACGCGGTTGCTTTTTTAATCGGTTATTGTAGGAAGAACGGTTTTTGTTGTGTGCCTTGCTGAAATTGGAACAGTGTTGAATTGGGTAACTGGTACAAAATGTGTTCTTTATTTGAAATGCACCTCACCGTCTTTTATCAGTTATTTTATCTCTGACTTTATGCCACTATCATCTTTATTGTTGTTACACTAGGGTTATTGTTAGTAGCTGTCACTAACAGACCTGTCAAAATGTTAGTGACCTTTTTAGCACTTCAAATAAGGTTGCTTTTGTCAGGCGTAAAATGTCTGTGAAAGAACTGTAGCTGTAACAGATTTTTTGTGTTATTGAATAATGAACAAATTATTCAGAAACAACCGTAGATTCCTCTGAATATAAAATTAATTGGTCTGGTCTACTAAATTAAAGATCTAGATTCTAGAAGATAGATACTAGGCTAAGATAACGTCAATTTAAAACCTGACTAAGTGTTTAGCAAATCTAATTAAAACTAAAATTTAATTTACATTTTATGAGATGCTGTTCCTAATTTTGCTGGCTAGGTTGGGTAATATGCTGCTATTACCTAACTACTGCAGATTTTAAACAGTAACTTTTTCACGACTTGGAAACAATTTGACGTTTTAGTAAACTCACGAACGCATCGCTTTCATAATCATAAGTTGGACCACAGATTAAAATCACACATGTTTGTATAATTAAATTATTCATTACATGAGTCCTGTCAAATCTTCCAACTTTCGCTTCGTCAAAAATTAAACTTTATTTTAAACGTTTTCACGATGACAAAGTCGTGTAAGTACTTCATTGTACCATGTGAATAACAATGGTGGTGCGTTCGTAGTTTCCACAAAACGGAAGAAAGCTGACTTTCTGACAACCAGTTTTACTAATGCAACACCTCACTCGCTTACGAACTATCTAGACTTTATTTTAGTGCCAATTCGTAACAATTAAGAAAGTGGAATTTAAAATTAAACACGTTCGATTTGACTTATGTGACAGTTTTGACAGAATGGTGGGTTTTCTTCGCCTTTTGAACTTTGGATTTCGAAAAGCGATTTTCACTTGTTATTTAAATCCAAAAGTCTTTGTTCTCCTGTGTCACGACAACAATATTTTGTGGACAAAGACACGATTCACGCAAACTTTCATTAGAAATAAAGCGTATTTTTAACGCACAAAAGTTAACACTACTACTACTAGAGCTTTTTACTTCTAGTGTCATTGACATTTTATCTCTGATAACTTTAGCTTCAGAAGTCGGTGACTTTTGTTTGTTTGATTGAGTTTTTTTGTCACCGACTTCTGAAGCTAGTTATTTTTCCATTATTTTGTGTGTTTGTAGTCGGTTTTATTTTTTGCAAAAAAATTGTTTTATTTTTCTAGTTTTAGTTGTAATATCCTATACAAATATTTGCTTTGCATTTATTTACATTGTTAACAATACATGTCATGATAATAGGCTTATCCCAATAAAATGGAAGTTAACATAGGTACCTAACTGTCGAAATGTGGGTGTACCTACTGACACATCTGCGTACTCTCCATACTCCTCCGAGCATATGGGCGTAATGTTATGTTATGATGTTGTGTAAACAATGAACATCCAAGAGATTGCAGCAATCACGGCAGATTTGCTGTCTATTATTGAAGAGTTCCATTGCTTATCTCCGAAGATCAGGATCAGATCTTCACCAAATTTAAACGGACCACCGCGGAATAGTATTCTTTCAAACAAAAAAAGAATCATCGAAATCGGTTCACAATTGGCGAAGTTATCGCTGAACAAAAAAAAATCCTTTTGGAAGTTGGTTAAAAATAGCAACCTACATGTGACTACAATAAAACTCAATGGTAAATAACTATGATAATATGAATCCATTATTCAATATCTCACCTTTTTACGGTAAATCAAAGCCTTTCAAATTGACTTTGACATCTGGGACAGAACTGCCAACACTCAATGCTAACAAGACAAATATGACAGACATAAATTGTGTCTGTTTGTCTGCTAGAGACGTAATGTATGGTCGAAAGTTGTGTAACCATATACATCACATTCACATAACTACACGCTATTACAGATGAGATGTTTTACAAGTCGTTCATTGTCATATTGCTTAGATTTTTCGCTCAAGTTGTCTGTTGTACCTATGTCTTCTGATGTTACATCAACCATGTGGATAAAAGGATAAGCCCGCCACACTATTCCCAAACCACTGTAACTCCTGAAAGCCAGAATCAACAGTGGCGACCACCAGAAAAGCGCAGAAACGAAGAAAAAAAAGCATAAGATAACTAGCAAAATTCTTGAACAAAAACAACCTATTCCTTTTTTCGCGCCCTATTACATTACTAGTAACCCATATTATACACCCCCCCCCCTTCCCCCCGTGTTTAATCGCACTGTCCTCCGTATAGTGTCAGCTCCAGTCTTCTTTCTGGACAATACCATCAAATCTTCATGAAATCACTTATTTGCATAGAAAACACTGTTTTAGGTTTAAGCAGCGCTTGCCAAGGTTGATTCGTGGATGAGTGACCATTCATTACATATTGAGTTCCCTCCGTGCCTCCGAAAGCACGTTAACTGTTGGTCCCGGTTGTCATTTCTTGATCTTTGACAATCGTTACAGGTGACTTCAGTGGCCCGAAAGTCTGACAACCATCTTACCAAGGCGTTGGTATCGTAGTACCCAGTACTAACTGGGTTGTGGAGGTCAGAGAGGCAGTCGCTGCATGTACATTACAGCTATTCAGCTGTATCCGATTAGACTGGAAGCGGACTCCAAAATACTTGTGAAAAGGCTAGGCAGATGTTGATGAGTTCGTTGTTTTAAACACTACTATAAAGGTTCACTTAAGTAATAGTAAGTACTAAGTAATGGAATGTTTTATTAAAAAAGTGTATGACGGTACTTCTATTTTGATATTTTCAATGATTCAAGGCTTTTATAAACATTTAGAAACCCAAACATGTATTAATAGTAAGAAAAAACTAAAATTCAGTGTCACGATATTCATTACAAATTAAATAAAAAAGCCAAATATTTAGTCCAACTTTCAGTTAGAGCGCGAAATTCAAATTTTCTTTCACATATTTCGGATACTGACCTGCAAATTGCAAAAAAACGTAAGAACATTTGAATTTCGCGGAATACCTCAACGCATCTGTCGAAATAATGCTCCAAATTCAAATTTTCCATGCGTCAACAAAATTACCATAAATAAGATGTTGTAAACTTTCTGGGACTATTCATTTCTATTCGATTACCAGCGCTGAAGCACAGGCTGAAGTTAGTTCCAAATGGTCCATTGTGTATTTGAATTGAGGTTTTTAGGTATGTATATATTTTTTGCTTGAAAGACAGTAAGTAGACTGTGACGAAATAGTGTTAGTAATTGTATGCATCTTATCTAATGTTTAAATCTATTTGTTTTGAACACGTAGATGGACGCATGTGACTAAAAGAGTGATGGATATGAATGTTAATGGATGGATAGGGAGGAAGGAGGAGGAAGGCCAAAAGAAAAGATGGATGGACTGTGTGACTACCTAATGTTACGAAAGAGAAAGGCGTAAATGATGCCGTGACGTCTGACAGGGGAGAATGGAAGAAGAAAACGTGTTGCGCCCGAAGTAGAATGGGACAAGGGCAGGAAGATGATGATGAACACGTAGATAAACGTGCAAGTGAAGTAAAGATTCAAGATTCTTTATTTTGCATGAAATATGGTACATGATGGTCTTATAAATAAAAAGGTTTACATAAGTATAAACATAACAAACACAGCATTAAGGTTGATAAAAAAATTAAAATTAATGGTAATAACTTCAAAGATCATCGCTTCAGATCAGAGGCTTGATTCGGCAACTAAATCAGAGGTTCCACTTGCTAAAACACTTGGTTATAACCAAATTATTCAACTAAAAAAGAGATGTCCTATTGTCACTTATATCTATGTCACCAAATCAAGCAATGCCATTATATGACATCACTAGGTAATGATAAATGTCGAATGTTAAGTGCTTTCTCACACATTTAACCCAAATCCGTGACAATTGCTAAGCACTTAAAAATAATAATATAACAGTGCCTGTCAGCGAAGGGTTAGGAAGAAGTTTCCCACAAACCCACATTTCGCCAGTTGTGTTAAAGTCACACGTAATATGTATGATGGGGCGAGCCTATTGCCATCAACCGGGCATTCATCGAGAATCCGGACTGTTCCTGAGATATTCCTGATGGTATAACCCAAAATAACTTTACCCGACCTGGGAATCGAAACCCAAGCCCTCATGCTACTCAGCCCTCATGCTAGACAGATGCGCTTGCGACCACTAGACCAACGAAGTGGCAAAACAAAGAATTATTATAAAACTAATTACGTATGCTATGTAATATAGTCGCGTCTCGTCTATAATTTCACCGCAATGACGTCGCGTCTCCTTCACACCTGCGTGCGTCTGCGCAGGTCGATGATCTAGGCTAGATGACTGAGTACCTAGCGTGATCTACTTACCACTAACTTCTTTTTTGTAACGACTCTTTGATACTCGTTATGTAGTTTTTCTTAAGTGTTACTTGAAAATTTAAATCGTTTTATACGTAATATTATAAGTTTTCAGGACTTAAACTATGTGACGGTAGATGGTGAATGTATTATTAGTAGTTTTATGTTTGTGTGATCATACATACAGACCTATGGGAGCCCAGAGGGTTTGTTTTCAGCAAGCATGTCATTATCCTGCCTAGCTTTCACCAAGTATATTCAGCACGACAAGATGAAAATCAAGTTTTTGAGGCTCTTGATTCAGGCCACGTACGATAAAAAGAAAAAAATCAACGCTGCTGAGCAAGCCGCTGTTAGATGTTGACGTTTTTTTAAATCTGAAAGTATGCCCCTGCGCGCACGGCTCCTTTAAGAAACTTTTCAACTTTATTTTTCGTCTTCCTATCATATACCCTATCAACTTACCTACTTGGCTATTAAGTTTTCGTGCTGAAATGCTTGCTGAAAAACCCTCCAGGGGGAAAGAGATGGCGATAGAAGACCTGTATAGCTCTGGCCCTTTCCCAGTGGAATTACTCCTGCTTTAAGACGTCATAGTAACCCCCCAGATTTGATGATCAGACTATCTCGTTTCTAAGTTAGAAAATTGCGGTTAGTTTATTTATTGCACTCTTACCTACAGTTCAAGTGTCACAATATGCAGAAATATTCATAAATATTCAATTTTTTATTTTTAAATATTTATGTTTTATTGCAAATGTTCCGAGAAATATTGTAACATAAGTATCTATTGTATGAAAGTATCTCTGTTTATTTAAACATTTTCTCCCGGATGTTAAAAATATGAATATATTCTTTCATATTAACTTAACCTAGTGCTGACTAGGTATTGTTAAAAAAAAATCCATTGCATATTTAATTTTAAAAGTGAAATTAAACCAAATTCTGATTTTTAATTAAATTAATAGGTAAGTACCTATTTTAAGCACACTGGATGTGTCATGAGATAACGACTAATAGAGAAGTATGGAAGAAGACCTCCTGCGTTGCCCCAAATAAAATGGGATGGGGCCATGAGAATGATGACGAATTTAAGCACACTTTACAGAGCTAGACTTAAAGCCATGGGCATTTTCTAACAGTCAACCTTTGGGTCATGCAGAGAAAAAAAGTGTTAGATGCAATTAAAAAAATTGAAGATTTCGTATTGGATTTCTAAGGATTCCTAGGGGTTACCTTGGAGACTCCATGATTAATATTTTGGTCCCCACTTTTCTACTCTATTTGGGTGTGTAAGTATATCTCTTGACATGTGCCATCTGAACTATTCTGAACTTGTCTTCTACATGGCATTTTAAGTTAACATTAAAGTTTATACGAAAGTGACATGGAAAATCCATTTACTTAACCAAAGTTTGCCGACACTGGCAGATCGTGAGCAGGTATTATAATTCACTTTAGCATTGCATAATCATTTTCTCCTGCCAACTGAATTGTTTACTGAGCCGGCATTCAAGCGGACTCGCTACTTTCTTTAAATGCTTTTTAATATTCATGCTTATGGTGTTTTTAGCTTATTAGTACCTACTTATGGCGATTTGATAATTATGAAAACCGTTTAACCATACCTAACCATAAGTTGGAGGTTATTTAATGGGTGGAAGCTGTAGGCAGTCAGAATTCACATAATGAATGTGTGTGTAGTAGTTTCTTAGTAACACTACCGTTTACTATAGATATTTTCTTGAAAATCCGTGTCAAAATATAGTTTCCTTGGCCATTTTGGCCGCAAACCCCGATACCGCGTTACTTAAAACAAGCGCCGAACTTTTTTTTCAACAGTCTCATTTACCGCCAAATTTGACAGCCAACGTCACATTTCCCGCTCAAAAGTTTCCTTCACAACAATGCAATAGACAACATAGAATAGATCATACTCGACGTCGCATCTCGCACTAGATTCGTCTGTCCGTGACGCATCAGTCACAAGAAAGTGCATTCTTGCGCACTCTCTGCGTTTGCGAGTTAACGCGCCATTTAGCCAACTTCTACTAAATATTAGTTTTAATATCCATTTACTTGTTGACTGTGCAAATTGTTGAAAGCAGGTGTTATTTTATGATGCAATTGTCGTGCAATGGCTGTTTGAATTCTATTGAGATTGTTTGCTAAAAATTGACAATTTTAACAATAATGTTGCAAGAGGTTTTCTTACAATGATTTTCTAACATTTTCGCATTGGCCGTCTGAATTTATACTTTCAACCTATTCAACCTGACCCTTAGATGTTACGATTCAAATTTTGCGATGCTATCACACGTCCAATGATGCCGAAGCACCTCCTGAGTACCACATGATAAAGCAATTGAGAATTTTAAAACAAGTAAACCCGCTTAAAATCTCTGATGCAATAAACACCGTAAGAAAATCTCAGCTTTCAATAATCAATTAGATATATTTTGTCGTCAACATCCTGAACCCAGACTAGAATTTATCTTCCATTTCACAGGTTTCATTGCGTAAGAAATTCTCACGACTTCAGCTATTTAGCACCTACCCGTATATCTTAGCTATTCAATTTTGAAACCACTTGCATTCTGCACAATATGACATAATTTATGCAACAATTCACACCAGTTTTGCAACTTTGTACTGAACAAATGTTTTGTTATATCTTATGTTTTAAACATGTTATTTGCATTACCTAACTACTCGTAGCTCCGGTAATAAAATAAAAATTGACAACGTGTTAAGTAAATATTCAATTGATCATTTCGTAACGTCACTTCCGTCTCTTAGTTATCTATGGGCCTACCTAATTATGTAATATTGTCAATTAAGATTTTTTTATTTGGTCGGTAACAACAGACAATCGAATTAATAGTTTTAAAAATGTGATTGTTATATTTCGTAGTTTGTTTTGTAATGCTCTTTGTCTTAATTGCCGGAATTAAATTCTTTTGGAAAGAATGTTAGACAGCCAATTACCTTGAGGAAATAGTTTAGTTTGTTGGTATTATTATACATAATAATATTTTTGTTAGATGCCATCTTTACATTCTATAAAAATACTAAATAACAAATTAACGGTTTCCTTATTTTTATTTCCAGGTAGAGAATGACTTCGATAGACGAAGACAGGCCTCGCTACCGCACCCCGGATTCACCGAGCATCAAACAAGATTTGGTCTGAACTCACCCCTACAAGGCTTTCAACCACAACAAGGCAACAACAACCCTTCCCCTAGCGTCCAGTTCCAACAATCCATATTCCCCCAGCAACAGCAACAGCAACAGCCCCAGCAGCAGCTGCCACAGCAACAGCAGCAGTCTTATGTGCCGCAGTTCCAAAACCATATCCCGAACATTCCCTTACAAAACAACAACTTTCAATTTAACCCTCAAGCGAGCAACCCACCATTGCTGCCACAGCAAAATAACTATCAACAGCAACAGAACCTAAGGCAGATCCAGCCTCAAACCCAGAATATTCTTCAACAACCCATTCCTACATTGCCAACGTACCAGAATGGACACTTACAGCAAAACCCCACCTTCCAGCCAAGTGTTCCCGCTACGGTTAACATAAACCAACAGAGACCTACACAGCAAGCTTTCTTGCCCACTATCTCGACGTCACATAACCTGCCTATTAACCAACCTATCTTCAGCCAACCGAATCCCATCACTATTCAGCCCGCACCAAACCTAGCACCTCAGAATTACAATCCCAACCAGAATCAGAACATTCAAAACAATGCACAACTCCCCTTCCAGCCGAATCTGGGCCAGCAACCCATATTCTCCAATGGACAATCATCCCAAATACAAGATATCCTAGAACAACAGTCTAAGGAGAACTTGGAGAAACTGAAGGAGTTACAGGAAAGAGCGAGAATCATTCAGAAGCACCAAGAGTTTGTGCAGAAACAGCAGCAGAAGCAACAAGAGAAAGTGGAGAAACTGCACGAAGAGTTTGTGAAGAAACAAGCGACGAAATCAGTTCCTAACTTCTCGACGACAGAAAATTATGAAGATTACTTCAGGAATACTGAAAGGCGGCGACCCATTCTGCCGCATGAGACCGATTTATTCAAAAAAGCTGTCGAATTGTACGAGAGAGACCATCCTACAACTACTACTACCACGACGACTACAACGACCACGACCACCCCGCCCCCACCACCCCCTCCGACACCTAGGTACAGACCTCGCCCTAAGCCAAAACCTAGGAATCCCCCACAAGATAGAAATAAGGCAAAACTCTATAACGAAATCAAGAATCTCTTAGAAGAAAGCGAAACTAAAGGATTCGACGACAGCCTGAGAGCGAAAAGTGCTGAACTATTGAAGAAACCAGACATTTTGAAGCAGCTGAAAGTAGCTCTCGCTGAAAACCCTGCAGACTTCTCCGAAAAGAATTTTTCATCTCGCGAGATTTCTCTCAATGGTCAGAAATACGAAGTTATAAGGACAAACAATCCTAATCTAATTCCCCAAGGCGCGATCACCGCTGACAGTTCTAACTTGGCTCAAATCATGGCAGCTGCTCAGATTGAATCTCAAAAGGAAAGCCGAGTTTCGATAGAAGATCTGACGAAGGGTATTTTACCACCTGGTGCAAACTTCGAGTTGATCAAACACTCAGATAACGGCAAACTTGAAGAAGTGAAGGCACCTAGTGAACTGCAGAACAAAAAGAAAGTCACATTCGTATTTCTAGAGGAACAAGAAGACGGATCCTTCAAAGTGAAGGGTGTCAAAGCTAATGGCCAACAAACTGAGGAAGGTCCTGAAGTAGAAAACATTTTGAAGAAAATAAAGAACGGTGAGATCCAACTGCCTGGACAGACGAAGATCTCGAACTCTATCTTCAGCTCTACTACTGCCAGCCCGATAACGGAAACGACGGACTACGTGGCAGCATCCTCCCACCATCCATCAAGTTATTCGACTTTCGTCAGTACCTCTAACCATGGATCCACTGGCCACACCGTTCCCATTTCTCACACAACACCGACGCCTCACTTCCAGCCTTCCGTCCAGTCTTCTAGGAGCACCGCTCAAACTCAGACTCACTTCCCGTCCACCGTCACCGTGTCCAGCACAGAACGATACAACACGAAGTCCAGCACTCCTGCCTTTGAGTACACCTCAAGTAGGAACAGCATCAGCCAAAGTCCAAGAATCACTTTCCCCAGTTCAACACATTCGACGATCATTAACACCACTCCATACCGCTCCTCTGAGAAAGACTTAGTTGTGATTGGCTCCAGTACACTTGCTCCTACGTTTGCAAGTGAACCTTCACCTCAATTGAACGTAGCAAGACAAGCATCCCCCTCAGGCAACCTGGGTAACCCTGGTCTAGTGGATATTCTAAAAGAGAATGGTCTGTTTGCGACGGCGAAGTACTTGCGCCAGTCAGGGTTGGACACGATCCTGAATGAGACGGGCCCGTACACCATCTTCGTTCCCACTGACAAGGCGTTTAGAACTCTGCTCGTACAACTTGGAGGTCCTGACAAGGCTGAGGAAAAGTTCCGTGACAACCCAAGACTGCTTAGTGGAGTAAGTATTGAGTTTATTCTTGTACTGTATGATAGTGTTCCTGTTTTGCAGGCTGGGTCATTATGAATGACATTTTTACAAAGTTGTGGACTTGTGAGCTTGTTAGTCGAAAAGTTGCCAACTTGGTACGTTATGACCACTTCAAGTTTTGCAGTTCAAGGTGGCGCTGCTTGTCAAGAAAAAAGCATCTATGTGTCAAACTTGGTATATTTATTCTAAGTTTTTAAACTGTCATGGTCACTAACATTAAAAAAAAAAAAAAAACAAAAAAAAAATAAAAAAAAAATAATAATAATTAATATAATTTAAATATCGGGAACTCAAAACAAACAGTGGACATGGTAAATATCCCGTTTCTAGTGTTAATTTTAATATTTATTCTAGTTTTGTGTTTTCCCGCCTGCACAGATAAGTTGGTTGAAGTGGTTCGAATCCAGAGGACCTAGATGTCACTTTGACACTATCAGTTAAGCTAAGCTTTCTTAAACGATAGAATGCAGTCACTTCCTGCCAACTTTATATGACTTTTACATCACATTCTTTTCAATAAATACACAAAATAATACTGCCTGGCACTTACCATATCGGCAGTAGTCTTACAACCTCCTTTATCTCCAAAACTTAATCCTGCTCTCACTACTTCCAGTTACTACTCCACCACGTGATCCCCGGGGCTTTCGACATCGGATCCCTGCAGGACGAGATGACAGGTGTCTCGCTAGCTGGCACGCAGTTGCGGGTCAACCAATATGACTTGCATGATGTGGAATGGAACGAAGTTCGCGTGACTACTATAAATGGAGCCAGGGTGTTAGACGATAAGAAGGATATTCATATACCACAGGTAAAATTACTACTATTTTTAGGTTACATACATTTTCATGAACACTAGGCTTCTCCTAAATGAATGCCTAATTAAACATACCGATGGTCTTTCAACGCACAGTTGTATTTCGAACATTAATGTTTATTCATTTAGGCGTCGCTTCATGTAATTCAAAGTTCGAATTAAGAGTCCACAAAACCTAACTTGATTATGGTCATTTCGAACTAAATCATTACAAATGCATATATATGTGCATTTGTAATAATTACAAATGCTTTATCCTAGTAATAATTATTATTACTAGGATACCAAAATAAATCTACTAGTGCGCCTTCTCAAAAGAAACTGCGCAAGACCCACTTTGGGTCGCTCAGTTGGTGCGCCTGCCAACATTCTTACGGCAACGTTTGTTTAAATAAAATCATAGCCGACAAACAAACTAGTGCATAATTGCGTATGCACCTGATTTACTATTACCACAATAGTAAACACTGGCAACAAAAAAATCTTTTTTTTAAGTAATCAAGTCTTTTTCTATTGAATTACCTACGTATCGCATGTTAACCACGAGTTTGGAAATAAAAATCCTTTTTTTTTTTTTTTTTTTGTTGACGCTGGGAAAAAATGCAATTACGCATACCCTCCCATCGGGGGACAGGAGGGGTATGTGGGACTCCCCGGGCGAACCCGGTATACCCACTAAAACGACCCAGCGCATTCCCGCTTCGTCATAGTGGCGGGGGACTGGGAAACCGGCATAGCCTTAACGACCAGTCCTCCGCCGACGATTGCCCCGCAAGGCGACCCCTCACACCCTCGCGGGTGTGGGGGGCCGGAATGACCCGCTAAGGTGACGGGTGCAATGCGGGCGAAGGCACCCCCGTGCCTGCCGCCCGCCGTCACCATGAGGAGGGAGGGCACGAAGCCTTCTCCCCCTTCCGCTGCGGAGCGGCGCAGCGAGAGGGTCGCCCCCCCCGCGCGCGCTCCGCCTCCTCCCTTTGCGAGCGAACTCGCAAAAGGAGGCTACCGCTGACCAGGCCTCCCCGCCCCCCAGCACGGCGTCGACCACACCGGGAAGCGAGGGCCCGGTCCGACCACCGGCGGGCTCGGTGCGCCACCGGAAGCCGTACGCGCCCGGACCGGCCCCGTAAGACCGGACCGAGCGCGCCCAACGCCCGGCGGCACACCGAGCCCGCCCCGGCTCCTCCGCTGCGGAGCGGCGCAACGAGAGGGTCGCCCCCCCCGCGCGCGCTCCGCCTCCTCCCTTTGCGAGCGAACTCGCAAAAGGAGGCGACCGCTGACCAGACCTCCCCAAACCCCAGCATGGCGCTCAACCACGCCGGGAAGCGAGAGGTCCGGTCCTACCACCGGCGGGCCCAGTGCGCCGCCGGACGCCGGGCGCGCCCGAGCCAGCACTCCGCAAGACCGGACCGAGCGCGCCCAACGCCCGGCGGCACACCGAGCCCGCCCTGGCTCCTCCACTGCGCCCTCTGCGAACCAGAGGGCCGCGTGGAGTCGCCCCACCGTGTCAGAATATTGGCCACGACAGTAACGTTCCCCGAGGAATAAGAATGTCTTCCCATTTATCGGGGACTGATACTGCCGCGCCCAGGGTGCACCGTCCACAGCAGCTGCTGTTCCCTCCAGACGTATCGAGAAGGACCGGCAGCCACTGGGCCCCCTAGGAGGTTTTCTGACCTAGCACCCCGGAAATAAAAATCCTACCTTAACCTCAATTTCTTCAGGGCATAGCACACGCCGTAGACCGAGTGATGTTCCCGCTACCGGTGGGCGACCTGGTGCAGACACTACAGGCTGACCGGGACAGGCGGTTCACCACCTTCCTCAAGGCAATCCACGCCAGTGGCTTCGCGGAGACGCTTGCAGGTCAGTTGGAATACTTACTATTGAAGATTTTTAAATGAAATAAAGGCATAATCAATTATTTTCCAGTAGACTATCTCCTTATTTACTTTCGAAAATATTTCTGTGGTTTTACATTCCTTTATTTTTGTACTAGCTTTTGCCCGCGGCTTCGCTCGCGTTAATTTATAATTTGACAATCAATTCGCGCAATTGTACTCTGCTTGTTATTTGGCCGTTGCAATCGTGGGCTTAGAACGGAACATTATTCTAGGACGCTAATCGAATCGATTTTCAATGATGATTCAGTTGCAAAAAAACCTGTCGCATCTATTTTGGTTGCAAATCCTTCGTATCCTCGCCACCATGTTTTTTTTATATTCTTCTCATTCCAAAAACAACCCTATTCATATTTTCCTTTCAAATTTCAGATAGCAAAACCTACACAGTATTCGCGCCCACGGATGCAGCGTTCGCGCGGCTTACACCCGCCGAGCTAGCGCGCTACGCCGAGAAGGCAGGCGCCAAGGCCCTGGTGGCCAGGCATGTGCTGCCGGGGACACTGTACAGTGCTGGCATGAGGTATTACCAGCTGCGGAACTCCATGGAGGACTCTAAGCCACTGACGTTGCAGAAGAATGCTGGTGAGTTGGCAGTTTTTTTTTTTTGAGTGGTAAAATATCGATATCTATTGCAAAAGATATGGTGCTGTCTATCACACTTAAATGCTGATGTCTCAACAAATCAGTCCTGAACTACCTTTTTATGATATTCAAGGAGGCCAGTTTTCCGATGTGGTGGTGGTAGGGGTCCACGACCGCTAGCACTAACACTCAATAAATTCATTTAAAAAGCTAAATACATGTATATCTAAAACATCCTTCGATCTCTTATCATATTAAAATGATTGACTGAAACAGAAGGATGTTTAAGGTGCAAGCTAGCCTAAGTAGGCGTAGCTTATTAAGTTTTTAAATCGTGATAAACAGATGCTGCTGCTAACCATATGAGCATCTCTCTTTATGTACTATTTTACGACATTTACGTCTCGAAACAACTTTTCATTCCTACCCTCCTTGTTTCTAGGTCGCATAAAAGTCAACAACGCACAAGTGATAACACACAACATCCCCGCGACGAACGGTGTGATCCACGCGGTCGACGCGGTCCTGTAGCGTGCGCCCGCGCAGCCCACCAATTAGCTTCAATGAAGCTTAGTACTCGTCAGTCGGCCCCCGACCATGCCACTATACGCACGACAGCGTCGCACTAACATAATGTAATATTAAGACTGTAAATAACGTTAGATTAAGGTAATAATTTATATATGCGTGTTAGATTTTGTAAATAAAGTTTTTTAATTAATTAAATGGGATTTTGATGATTTACGAAAGACCATACTTAAAAGATTTTACTAAAATGTTCGAAAATAAAACAAAGAAAATTGATCCGTAATACTATATTATTAAATATATCACACACAAAATCGCACTGATTTTAAGTACACTTTCATAAATCATTTCTTTACAAGTAAAAACACAAAAAGGTTTACCTCTCATGCACACTAACCACTACTCAACCATACTATCATCAAAGTAAATATCACTAAGACTGATAATTGAACTTCGCCAATATCATTTTCAACTTGGCAATCTCATCATCTTTCGCAGCCAGTTCCTCCCTTAAAGACTTAATGGTATCATCCTTATTTTCAGACAGATTCTTTAATTCTTCCAAAAGCTGGGCTGTGTCCAACCTCTTTGCAGGTCGCCTTTGCACCAACTTGCCTATGATATGGGCTACTTTAGGATAGTTGGCAGTTAAATGGGCAGGAATCTGGCCTTTTCGGAGGTCTGTGATGGTCTTCACCCGTTCCATGTCAGTGTTGAACGGTTCCACTAACTCAAGGAGGATGATTCCGAGGCTGTACATGTCACTCTGAAACGAGATAAAAAGAAAATATGTTTTTGTATTACATAGTCTGCTTTAAACATTAATTTGACTTACGGGTACTGGGTACCGCCAGTAGCAAAAACGTAAACAGGTAGATCATGCTTCCGCATGGTTAAAAATTGTATTACATACTGTCTGCTTTAAACATTAATTTGACTTACGGGTACTGGGTACAGCCAGTAGCAAAAACGTAAACAGGTAGATCATGCTTCCGCATGGTTAAAAATATCTAGAATTAATCATAATGCCTTTGTCGTCCTCTCCGTCATAGTGATGAGGCCGTAAACCAGACACGGCGCGCGCCCTGTGCGGCTCAGTTGATGTTACATGTCGTCGAATATTTGGTTCTAGGACAGCCAGTTTCTTCACGATGTTTACCTTCACCTGATTTCGCACATCTCCAGAAATACGATTCAACACCAGATGCCAGAATCAAACGAAACATTCATTGAGTGATCTGGATAAACTCTTCAAAAATAAACGAAGAAATGAGAAAAAAAAAATTGGAACATTAAATTGTCTAGTGTTTATAATTATATAACTCACCTTTGGATTACACTGTCCCTCCAACTGCTCCGGGGCAGCATACAATTGAGTCCCCAACGCCAATCCACTATGAGATTGCTGCAAGGGACACGCCAGTCCGAAGTCCCCCAACTGCACTGTCACTCCACCTTCCGTCTGAGCCACGAACACATTACTTGGTTTTATATCATGGTGGATAATCCCCCTAGAATGTATGTAGTGCAGCCCTTTCACCAATTGTGTGAACATATCTATCAGGACATCAATGTGTGTCCATGCTACGGGATATGCCAAATCTGGTGATTCAAGACAAGAGGAATCTGACGAATCGCAGTGATGAAGACCAGAGTCCTCAGACCCTTTTCGAGTGACCGTCATTTGCTGGTTCCTTTCGTCCAGCCATTGTTTCAAGGTCTGTTGGCAGTATGTCATTTGGATGTACAACGTCGCCCATTTCAAGTTCACTCGGGAGCAGTTTTCGAACTCTTTGCTGGTGAATAAGTTGCAGACAGCGTTCTCGTCATGCGGGGATGTACTATCTTCGTCAGATAAAAACTCGGACTCGTCTAAATCCTCTTTGGAACTCACAAAACTGGAGTTGTTTGAGTTTTTGAATGAGATGTCGAAATCGGAAAGACTTTTATGACTAAACAACTCTTTTGAATTGTGAGTCTTGAACGATGTTATTATGTTAGGCTGCGCGGATGATATCAAGTTCGAGTTGATGGTGAAGTCTTCGCTATCAGTATCCATCTTGAATTTACGCTTCTTTTTGACAGTGGATTCTATCATTGGTTCCAACCAGGCTGCTTTATAGTTCACTATGTTAGGGTGGTTGAGACTCGCGATAGTTTTCACTTCCGCCAAATGTATCATGATGGAGTCGACGTCTGAAGATTTTATATAAACCTTTTTGACAGCGTATTCTACATCATCGAGTCTATGTTTGGCTTTGAAGACGCTTCCAAAACCGCCACCAGCTATAAAGAACAGCTCTTCGAATTCTCGGTGGTACCTAGACCACTCAAGACCTGAAGGTTGGACTATAGGCCATGATGCTGGCAGGGTTATGGGGATTTCGGAACCGCTGGCGACAGCGACGAGTTGGTATAAAGCTCGTTGGTACTGACTCCTCATTGCTTCGAATTCTCCCATGGCATAGGAGTCGTCTATAAGGTTCATGCTATGCAGCTTCTCGCATATTGTGTTATACAGCTGGTTCGCTCTGATGTTATCTTTTTCGAGGAGGGAACATAGTTGTTTGACGAGCGACTGGACTAGTAAGCTGATAGGGGTGGTGGCCGCTGCGTTGATGACCTCGATCTGTTCCAAGCTCTGATGGAACACCGGCTGGTTGCTGCTGCTGTGATTTAATCCTGAAAAGAGAAGAAAACACATGGTTATAAAATGTTTAGTGGTTTAAAAATTCGAATACGTAAAGATATGACATTTATCATCCTGCACTGGGCCTGCCTTTTGGATTAAGGCTCACAACCTCTCACAGACAGGACAGTACCCAAGTAGTGGGAACGTTATAGGCTGATAATGCTTACAAGGCTACGTTTAAAAAATACGCATATCATGTTGAAACTAGGCATACATTTCATGTCCCCATCGCTAAAATGTTAAAAACATTGTTATCGAGATGACGTAAGCGCACTGCACATGTTATCATTTCATTGAGGGTATGACAAATTGCAACTGGTGTAAACTGTGGATATGGATATTGGATGTAATTTGTTGCGTCTTCGAAATAACCTTGGCAGTTATCGGGTTAAGTATAACATAACATATCATTTCTGTCGCGTCAAATTATTTTGTCCACTTTTCGTATTTCCATGGATACTTTACAATTTTAGTTTATGATATTTTTATAACTGTTTAATTGAGTAGGCACTGCCAATAGAACTTTCGAAATCTCAATCACCCCTTTTTTTGGGATGGGAAATCATCAAATGACTCCTCCCGCTCTGGGCGGAGCGGAAGGGAATGTCAGACTTTTACTCACTAAAACCCATCCTTGTTCCTTCTTTTGCCCTTTGTGTTCCAGGGCCGCGGTATCTATCTCAATCACCCCTGCATTTAAAGTTTTATGCAAATCAATATTTTTCAGTAAACATTTTTATCTTGCACACAGATCTGACATTGAATAAGTGTTTATTGTTTACGAATACTGAATAACTAATGGAAATCGATCCGATGTATCTTGAAGGTAACGGTTAACTGAGGGTTTCATGAAATATTGATGTTGAATAAATTGATATTGATCAGGGTAAATGAAGGCCGAAATTTTGTGGAGTTCTTGAATAATCTACCATTAGATATAAATATGAATGCGAGCCCCTTTGCTCTGTTTGTATGTTGTTATGGAAAGTTCTACCGAAAGATGCTCATAACGTATTTTCACACAGACTTAGCCGTTTGCATCGCAAGTTACTGACAGCGCGCAGCGTTTGGTGCCAAACATGCTATTTTAACAGCTTCAATGTTCTATTTACAAAAACTGAACAACTCGGACGTTTAGAATCCATAACATAACATCACGCCTGTAATCCCCGAAGGGTAAGGCAGAGGTATACCTACTTAATAGTACCTACACCTAGATGTCAGTTATGTCATAAGCCCCATGTAATAAATAGGCGGCAAGTCTATTGCCATCAACCGGGCACAATTCCAGGATCGGCGACTACAACAGAGACCGACCTGGGAATCGAACCCAGGAGCTCATACTCTGCGAGTTCTGCGACTACTAGAACAACGCGGCAGAAAGCGCTAACCGTATTAGTGATTTGTGGGATAAGAGGATTCTCTAGCACATGAAGAATGCACTGACTATCTTTGTTTCAAGTGGATATAATGTCTAATATCCCGATATAATATTTATTCTTTTTCAATGATTTTTAATGACTTTTTATTTTATTTTTTATTGTTTTTTATTCATCTCAATTTATTATTTTTGTTGTCTATGGGTATTTTGCCTGAATTAAAACACAATTTATTTATTTTATTCATATTTGTTTTGAAACAATCACGATACTAACGAGCGAAACGCGTTCTGTCTGGCTTCTGAAACCTTTTTCATAAGGCAAAGTGTCGACGAATAAAGTTAGGGCGCCCACACAAAACCGCGATGCGATGCGATACGATGCCGCATCGCAGGAACTTGTTCATAGTAGCTTGCAGATATTTACGATGCGTTGCGAATTCGCAGTTATGTGTGCCCGCCCTTAAAATACATAACAAAACATCACGCCTGTAATCCCCGAAGGGTTAGGCAGAGGTGTACCTAATAATACACCCACATTTCGCCAGTTATGTTTAAGTCCCATGTAATTCATGTAGGAATCGAACCCAGGACCTCGTGCTCAGCAGTTGTTGCATTTGGGGCCACTGGACCAACGAGGCTGTCACAATACAATCGACTTTAAACGATATAACAAAGAGCAAAGGGAAGCCACATAAGCCGTGGCTATGAAATTACTGCATTAAAGAGAATGCTCATGGAAGTATGGAATCCCGTACCATGCTGCATCAAAATCAAACCTTGTTTTTTATAGACTACACTGATCATATTAACTCCTACAAAAATTATTTTTGAAAAAAAAACCCGCGTTTCAGAGTTATTTTATAAAATCGAAACTAACCTAAAAAGTAGGTCTATTTTTTCGACGTTACCAACGACGTATTTTAACACACATACATTACATTATTGCTCTAAAAACAGCGTAATACACTAATATTAGTAAGAATTACGAGTTAAAGTAACATCCACAGTATGCTTGACTGAAACTCGATTTTATTTTAGACCTTTACATTGCCAATAGTCAGTCAGTACAGTACAAATGTCAGATGCCACAGATAAGATAACTATAAACCATAGAGTATAGTAAGTGCTATAAACTAGTCGGGATTTAGGCATGTAATCGATAAATCAAAATCTTTAGGCTGAGAAAATCTATTTTGTTGCAAATAGCAATAAACCAAACTAAATCGATTTGGTGTACTGATCTTACTTAATTGTAATTAATTTTAGAGTCCGCTCGACAGACAAGGGTTTGTTCAATTGAAACGGAACGTCATTTATATTCAGTTGAAACGGAACGTCATATAAAGGGAGTAAAACAATATTCGTACTTTTAAACTCGAAAAGTATATTTCCAGTTCAAAAATCAAATCCCCGACGCGTAATGCCGTAAAAAAATATGAAACTAGTTACTATAATATTTTGGTTTTGAGGCGCGAGACTTTTTGGTACCAACTTTGGTCATTGTCCTTTACCAAAACTAAACAGGATATTATGTTTCTAGTCTTTCTAGTTCCCAACTGAGAATCAAGTAGGTACCTGCCTGCCCCTGCTTGTCTGATTGAAAAAACCGAAAAAGTGCGAGTCGGACTGCGTCATAAAGGCTTCCGTACCATCGTAGTAGGGGAGCCCCCTTTAATGTTTAATTTATTTTTATAACTAGTTTCCCGCCCGCGGCTTCGCCCGCGTCGAGTTCGGTTATATCGCGTTTCCAAGAGAACTCTTCAAAAGTCCGGGATAAAAACTATCCTATGTTCTTTCTCAAGGTCAACTCTATCTCTGTAAGTACCAAATTTCATTAAAATCAGTTCAGTGGTTTAGACGTGAAAGCGTAACAGACAGACAGAGTATTAGTAGGAATAGGAATTTATTGACATAGCGACAACAGAAATACACATTCTGTGAAAATTTCAACTGTCTACCTATTACGGATCATGAGATACATCTCGCTGATAGACAGACGGACGGACAGACAGCGGAAGCTTAGTAATAGGGTCCCGTTGTTTACCCTTCGGGTATTGAACCAGAAAAACAATCTTCGTGCCTACATATGAACAAAACATTGAAATGTATTCAAGTTTATGCACCCAAGGATCTTCTGCTCAAGTTATCCTACAACCTTTGTTTCTTTTGTAAGCAGCAAACAATAAATTGTAGGGGTCGACGTCACCCTAGCGTAGCACAGCTTTTTAGAAAAGCAACCTTGTTATTTTGAAATAAAGTTGAAAATATGTAAGTAACTAAGCAGTTTGAATTTACACCCACCCACCACACCACCGTTTATTTTTGGTCTTTACGTTGACCGAAAATAGACCTTACGTTGAAGAGATAAAGTTCATTTTTAACTTTTTTACAACAATCTGGAATATTCTTGAACACGAGGTTTTGTCGTACCTACTTGCGAACCGGTGGTACTTGATGTGTGTGATACCTACCAGGGGAACAGTCCGTGTCCGTAAACCGCAGACGATAAAAACGACATTAAGTACACTAACAAAGGAATAAATACCCATGTTCATTTGTATTTTAGTTTCTTTTATTTTCAAGATAAAATAAGACTAAAAAATCGCGTGAAACAGGTCCTGCAAGTTGCAATTTTTTCCACATTGCAAAATAAATGTTGTTGAACTCGCCTAAAGTGCATTTTGGCTTATTGCCAACATAAACAAGCAAATAACAGATCTTAACCTAGGTCATGGTCAACTCCATTAATCCACCATTTCATGTAACATTCATCATAGTTTTAAAGCCAGTATAGTAATAGTTTCAGACTACAGTATATTTCAATTAGGTTAATTATTCTTGAAATATCCTTGGATCTAGTAGGCACATTGCCAACTGTTCGAGACGGTTCTAAATTCTAATTGTAGCTCGTTAATATCCACCTGTTTATTGTTTTACTGGAGCTATACTGTAGTTACTCATCAAATAGGTACTGTAACTATCGCCAATCGAGGCAGAGAGCCCACTTTATTTATGTGTTATCAATTTATCATTCGCACGAAGCGCTTTGCTACATCGTTTACTATGCGCACAGCCAAGGAGTGGAATTCTCTGCTTTCGTCATCGGTGTTCCCAAGTTCATATATGACCCCAATCTATTTAAGTCGCGAGTTAATCGAGTTCTTTTGGGTTAGCTCATTCCATCGTCGACCTCATCTCTGTCCTCAGGACTAGATTGAGGTCTAGAGTAAGCCCATAAAACAATAAAAAAAAAGTGTGGTATTTTGTTGATACTTTTTTTTATTGTAATAAATGGGCTTGCGCATGGCCGCAACTCGTCCGATGTGAACAGTGCCGGATTAAGCCAGCGCGGGGCCTGTAGCAAATTCTACCAAGGGGCCCTTAGACTGTTTTAGATTAGGTACTTATCGAGTTTATGGTATTATAATAAAACAAAACTGTTACAAACAAACGTTTCTTGATTTAATTTGGGCAAATTTATAAATAATGCTGTTGATATCGACTTCTCGGAGTAAATCATTTTCAATATTCATTAAAGTGAGGTGATTAAGACGTTGTTGGCTCATCGTGTTCCTCAATTCATTTTTAACACGTTTTAATGTTGAGAAAGATCGTTCACCACTGCAGTTGGTGATCATGAGAGACAAATAAATGCGCAAAGCAATTTCAACGTTCGGGAAACAAGACTGTAAAGAATATTGATATAACAGCTTCGTTTTTTTTTTTCTTTTTCATCTTTTGCCTTACGCTTTGCACTTCCTGAAGCGTAGTGTCGGCCAGTATCTCTTGATCTGCTGCTCATATTACCTACGATTAATCAATTTTTTAAATTAATGTTCAGAATAATCAAAATCGAACTTGACGCAGCAGGCAGGATCGCAGCTAACGCTCCATTTATTTTACGAGAAAAATCCGACCGTATTTAACAAACCACATAGACTCTAAAAAATATTTAGGTTAAAACATATTACAAAATATTCTAGATACAAGAACATATTAAAAAAAAACAGTTTTGAATAAAATCATAAAATTTCTTCGATAAAAAACAATTACAAAAAGACGTCTTGTTTTTAACCAATTTTCATGTATTTTCAATAGTATGCATGTGAATACGCCAATATTTTAATAACAATATGTAAGTAATTTTACCTATTACGAAGTGAGTAAATGTATTAGCAAAAAAATAATTTAAAGAAAAACAAAAAACGCGACTACGTAATAAGTATGTAATTTTAAAAAATATGTGAAAAAATAACTTAAATAAAAACTAAAAAGAAAGAAACAAGCCCAGTAGTTTAGAATTCTGTTAAGTAATACTAAATAACTACACAATTGAAATAGTTTTATAATCGATACACACATAAAACAAATCATAAATTCTAATGCAGAACAGAACGACTCACAGTCGGGGCCAATTCAAATTTTACCAATCAAATCTTCCCAAGGCAGGGGCCCCGACTGTGAGTCTTTCTGTTCTGCATTGTTCCTCCTTTGCGTCGCGCAGTCGGGTAAAAACCGAAATGGTGCTTACTGTCTTTGTGGGTCTGATAAAAATCAAATCTACGACCTGGCCCACTCGTATACAGTATAAGTATCATAAGTATGTATATCCCTTCTAAGAAATAACATAATAAACACTCGTCACTTTCCATGCGAATGGAGTCACGGACATCCAATCAGATAATTAAAAAAAACACAATTAATTGTTATTTTATAAGGGTGGCTACGGTCAGATCTTTCAGATCGTTCATATCGAAAGTACTATTATTATCATTCAAACGTAAATATCGATCATTCCTCCTCGAATGGTAGTCAATATAACCCTTTTCAAATCGGTCGGGTTATTACGACTAGCACGGAGAAAATATTAGGGAATTCCCCGTTTTGTTTAGCAGTATTACCAACTTGCGTGTACTGCGGTGCGAAACATGATTTTTGGTATGACCAGCAGATAGAAAAATAAAATTATAGTTGATCATTTTGATGCAAATATTTTCTTCTTAGTAATTGTGACTAAATCTAATATACATATAAATAATACTTTTTTATGGTCAGAAAACGTTGGTGCGCGGGGCCCCCAAATGCGCGGGGCCCGCAGCATTTGCTACTCTTGCTTCGTGGCTAATCTGGCACTGGATGTGAAGCGATAATGTGGCCTAGGGTAGAGCACGCCTGCCTAGAAAAAACCGATTCACTCGAACATTGAATAGATCCTCAATAAAATAAAAAGAAGATAATGGCCAGTTTCATAATAGACAAAAATAACTATATTTCAATAGTATTATTTTGATTAAGAAATCAGGCTTTATGCAGCTTGCTATAACTGCATAGTGCCATAGTAGATAATAGATAAAATACAAGTTATAGGTACTTATAAATCTTATCTCTTATCAATACAGGAAGTATAAGTACTTCAGAATACTGATTAATGATTGCTTAATAGAAGTCTATTAATTATATAGTAGGTATAATAAATAAATAATACCAGCCTATTAAATTCCTGTTTCGGGAATGCTTCAAGGAAATTTCGGTCTCGAAATTACCATGAAATCCTGGGATTTATCAATGTGTTAAGCACCGGTTCTGCCTAGATACATTTCGCGGTTCTTTCAATACTAAGGTTGTTCACTAAATTTAGTTTTTGAATAACATCACATCATCATCAGGGGTTTACTAGTAGCCACTAAAGGATTCCACTATCTAACACCTGTCTCTACCAGCAGATCAGCTCCAAGCTACCAAATTATAGTTTTGTCAAAGAATCAATCTTCGGCGGAAGACATGGAGAGGAAGACATCAAGAACAAGGGGCCTAAAACGGCCGCTTTGGCATAATTATAATAGATAGGATAATAATATGAATCACGTTAAAATTCTTCAAATGTTTTTTACGAATTGTAAAGTAATTCATATTTATTATCCTACTACCCAGTTATTCTGTTACCCGGGTCCTTCGTTCGCGTGATATTATTATTATAAAAATATTACTTCCCTTTTTTAATCGGATTTTGTTAATAATTTAAAGGGTTTTAATTTTCATGGAACCCTAATTATTTTTCTAAATTAAAAGTAGCCTAAGTTTGACCTTAGAACATCAGCTATCTGCCAGTAAAAGTCCCGTCAAAATCGAAAAAAAAAGTTTCGGAGATTAGCCGGAACAAACAGACAGGCAAAAATGGAAAAAAGTATGTTTTTGTTTTAAGTGTCGTTTATATTTTCATCTCATTACAAACAGAAACTTCAATTTTATTTATTTGTATAGATTATGTTTCACCTAAAGCAGCTATTTTAGACCCCAATATCTAACACTGCATGGTACTGAATATAGCTACAGGCGTAGAAAAAAATATATAATTATTTCTTACCTAATTCTGCACAAAATAGTTCTACACAAAATTCACATAAGTCCAACAATTCTTAGTATTGAGGAATGAGAAAATTGCTATTTATGTAGTTAGTATACACACCCATAATGTTTTGTTGCGACAGCCATAATTTAAATTATTTTGCCTCGTTCACAAAATACGCACTTTGAACATAGAATTGTGGATACCAGCCTGATATTCACAAGTTGCTAGGCCTAACGGTGCGACTTTCGAAAGAGATATGTGACACTGCATTACATGATTCATTAAGGGTGTAGGTAGTTCTTATCAGTCTGCGTTTCTTATCTATTTTACAGTTTCACTAGCCCCTTCAGATTTACATCAGCTTCTTTATCAGATAATAGATATAATGACAATAACAAACAAATGATGCCAGATGTTGCTTTTTCAGCATACTTTACACTGGATTCCACTTACTTGACAATTAGAAGCCCTCTTCGTTAAGGCTCAGTACAACTGTACAATGGTCCACTTTAAGGACTAAGTGCGGAAACCGAAATCACACCGAATCAAACATAGAACATAGAAGCCCTCATCTGTGATTTAATTTTTTGTGTTTTGGTATTCTATGTTCTATGTTAGGGATTTTGGTTTCCGCACTTAGTCCTTAAAGTGGACCATTGTACGTGTGTTTTTGTTTTGGTATTTCAATTGCTTCTCTTTCGCCTTTGTACTCGTAGTACTAAAGTATTATTAGATATTAATAACGAATTGGATTGTATTATCTGTTAAATAAATTATTTGATTTGATTTATCTGCACAGTTGACTTATTACGAAGGACATACAAAAATACGTATATGTATGCATGTATATTTAGTAAACCATTTTCCTCTTAAAGGGCATTGACCCAATCAGTACTCAGGATTTAGCTTATTATTGCTACTTTAATAATATTCCTGTCCATTTATATGTATTTTTCTGGAAGTGAATATAATAATGCAGGCAACTATTTACTGAATTTCATCATTCTGCTGGGTGCATGCGAAAATAGGCATTTCGTAGCTTAGTCAGGTAAATTGAGGAAAAATATTTAAAAAAAAACACAGCTACATGACGAATTATTCAACTGTAAGCAACATTATTTACGTGTTTTGACGTAGCTGATTTTCGAATATGAATATTTCAAGGCTCTTTTTTTAACTGAAGGAATTTACCTGTATAATTTGTTCTAGGTTAATGACTTACCTAAATCAAAGGATTTAATCGTAGCCAAAGCCTTCCACTTATCCTGTATCTGTTTCTCCATGGTGATATCCTTTTCTTCCTTTCCAAGATAATCAATGACCAGAAAATTGCAGCCAAGACTTCAATTCATTAAAGTCGGGGACCGCCATTTCACTTAATTAGGAGCCATTTTTTATTTGTGATTTCACTGCAAAATATGATAAATGCCTAATATTTACGTAAACTAATAAAAATAACACAACAGTGACTCTCGTACACACTCTCGATTCCTCCATAAAATTGACTGAATTAGAGATGTCCATTATCCGTAATATTCGACGATACGTTTACAATGAGGGCTACCGTTTTTGAGCTCAGCAGATGGCGCCACTGGTGAGTAAGGTCCTATTATTCGTTTTTATTGTATACTTTAAAGTATGTACCAATAACTTCATAAAAAGTTTATTTTATTACGTATAACAAAGTAGTCTGTAGCATGCGCATCAGTCGAAATAGGTTTAATAGCTTCCTGCTACCCCGGGGAGACTGCTATATGGGTCTTACGAAATACGTTAAGACGGGAAGCTCAATAGTTCTATGCAGACAGCAGTAAAGATACGTGCAGCGTACGTACCTTAGACTGCGACCTGCACTCGTTGACCTTCCAGCTGCTGTTCCAGACGACGATGAATCTAATCGCTTAATAAAAGTTTACTCGATGTGCGCGTTGAGGTAGGACACGAAGTCATAAAACAGATGTTCTCATGATATCGGATTCGATCGTTCTAACGGTCGCGCGCGTGTTCCGTACCAATTTTGACTTTTGAAAATCAACCTGTCAGAGTGACCAAAGACAACCCCGAGCTGTCACTCTAGGTTTTGATATCAGTCCGTACGCGCATGACAACCGGTATATCGGCGTCTCGTTACTGCTATGTGCACAGACGTACGTGAACCTCGATTCTTTGAAATACATTTTGTTAAGGTTAACAGAACAAAATCTAAACTTAAGATACATATTTACAACATTGTCCATAAAATGAACAAATATTAAACATTTAAAAAGCATTATTTTTACAAGTATTAACAAATTAAATCATATATTGTTACTATGAAGTCATAATTGGCTCAATTTTGACCATAATCGCGAACACTCTATGACATCTGACATTTCTGAAGACCTTACTCTATACGAACGCCTCTAGCAGCGAATTGATTGCGCCTGAATTCGCCGCTAGAGGCGTTAATTCTTTCAATTACAATCTAAACTGACAAATATTAATTTTTCATTTGCCTCATTGTATTGTAATTCATTTATTATTTCAAAATTTTCTATCTGAACTCTGAAGATAGGATAGGAGTTACAGTATACGCTTAGGAGCACTATGAGCAGCAAAGAAAACATTAAAAAAATTTGATTGAAAACATAGTTTTTGGTAGTGATAAAATTTTGGACTTAGATTTTTTTTCGGAAATATCCCTATTTTATTGCAGTATTGGGTTCACCTAGACAATAGGAACCATTTATTTTCTGAGACGCATGGTCGTCCGACGCTCCGTTTCTGAATTATGGGACTTTCAATTCAATTCAATTGTTTGTTTGAACATTGTTTTTATTTTCATTTTATTTAAATCGCTCTATATTTACAAAATGGTAGCTCAGATGAAAAACTTTTGGGGAAAGAAATTGTTGCTCTAGTCGAAATATTGGCATAGGGAAATATTATAAAAAAACTAAAGTCCATAATTCGTTTATGGTGCGTCGGAGGACTATGCGTCTCAGTACGTAAATGGTTTTTATTGTCTAGTTCAACCCAATACTGCAATGAAATTTTAAAATTTTCGAAAAAAAAAAACTAAATATTTTCTAAGTCTGAAACTTTTTCCTCGCTCCCTAGCACCAGTAGCACCCCTAAGGCTACACTTTAACCGAAGATTTCGTTTAGCGTGAATTGAAAAATCCAGATTGCATACATTAATTAAAAAAAAACAGTTGTGAATTGTTTTAAGAAAAACACTCATTCTCGATAGAACTTACTCTCTCCTTTGTTTTTTTTGTGCGGTTAGTGTTCTCTCTTGTTTATCAAATGGGACCGTTCTGTGCACTCACATCTACTGGATACAGCTCTAAATGAGACGTGCCGCATAATTACTGGTCGTCATATACTGACCCCGGTACGAATTCTGTATCCACTATCCGGGATCGCGCCTCCTAAAGTTCACAGGACTATAGCCAGCTGTATCGAGAGGACGAAGCTACAAGCTGACTCACGCCATCCAATGCACAGCTACGTCTCAGTGCCCCAGAGGCTGAAAAGTCGTAAAAGTTTTCTTGGATGCGTGGGCCCAGCAAGTTCAGCCAATTTCAATGCCCCCCACAGCAAGGTGCAATCTCTGGCAGGAGCGGTTTAAACCCCCCGACAACTTCAACGATCCATGAGAAAATCTTCCAACTGGGCACGCGTTGCCGTAGCCGACTTGGAAATCCCTAAACAGACTTCGAACCTAAGTCGGCCGGAGTAAAGACAATCTCAGCAGATGGGGGTTCATGGACGGCTCAGACCTCAAGTGCGTATGCGGCGTCTCGTCTCCCCACTGACAATGGCCCGCCTTCCATCTTGCACCACATGCTCTATCACCTGCGCACCTAATGATCAGCTTGCTGCATAAGTGAGCGGAGTTCTGGGCTAAAAACATAACATTTGAAATTTTTGTCATCGATACGCTAAGAAGAAGATCAAATAGTACTCATATTTTTTTGCTTTGATGACCTTTTTCAAATTGTTTTATAAATGTATTATGAGGTAAGGAAAAATAATTAATTGCAGCATTTTTCAATTTGACATGTTAGTAAATCGATTAAATAGCATTCGATGCGAACTGGATCGTCCAGAATCAAATACATTAAAGTATGTGTCCATCCCTTGATACTATAGACAAGATAGAAGTAGTGAAGTGACATGACAGTGACGTTCAGGGCAAATTCAGGATTTTCAAAATATTTTGGAGTCCAAATAAATTACAAAAATAAACTTTACAAGATATCTATTATCTCAAGAATAAATAAGATGATTTGACTACTCTTTCGCAGAAAAAGAAAATAGAATACAATAATCATTAAACGACAATGAAATCAATTTTCCGTAGCTGAACGATCGATACAATTAAACATCTATGTTTGTTTATGATCCTGTCAAGTTGTCAAACATAAATTTGACACTGACAGAAAAACAAACGCAATAAATCCATGCGTGAGCAATTTCTTTCGCTTTTCTGTGTTAATTATATTAAATCAAAATGAATCTGCTACCTAAAAGCCACAAAGAATTCAGCGAAAAAGATTACTGGAATAAATTCTTCAAGAAACGTGGGAATAAAGCATTTGAATGGTAGGTTATTTTTTGTTCCAAATCGTGCTAAAATCATGATATTGAATGAATGACTGAATACACTGTACTTATAATTAAATAAATATTTTCCAGGTATGGCGAATACTTAGAACTATGTGGACATTTGCATAAATACATCAAACAAAAGGATTCTATACTTATAACCGGTTGTGGTAACTCAAGCCTCAGTGCCGACCTGTACGATGTCGGGTATGAGAACATCATAAACATAGACGTGTCAGAAGTAGCCATCAAGCAAATGAACTCCATAAACTCCCACAGAACGAATATGCAGTTCCTCTGTATGGATGCGTTGAACACAATCTTCTCTGATGAGGAATTCAATGTAGTTTTAGACAAAGGAACCCTAGACGCTTTAATGCCAGATGATGCGGAAGAAACACGCCAAATCATAGACAAATACTTTTCTGAAATCAAAAGAGTTCTGAAGCTTGGAGGTCGGTTTGTGTGCATATCTTTGCTTCAGAGCCATATTCTTAGTAAGTTGCTGGAGACATTTTGTGATAAATCTTGGATGTTTCGGGTTGTGAGATGCCATGAGGCTGAAGAGAGAAATGCTGAGAACACTGATGGACCTACTTTGCCTGTATTTGTTGTTGTTGCTACAAAGTTCAAAGCAATGCCTCAGTTGGTAAGTTTTTAATATTGTCATCATCATTCTCTTGCCAATATTCTCCATATCTTCTTCTTCCATACTACTACTATTAGTCACCATCTCAATAGTCCCCTCTTTTGACCAGAGAGAGATAGTCAGAGGCATTGAATAGAAGTTTGATATTCTGAAAAACACTATATCTTCCTTTCCCCATTTCTTTTCCAGATATTAGAAGTATGCATGGCTGGTGACAAGATGCAAAGGCTTCAGACACCAGATGAGTTGAAAACTTATGTGAAGACAGCTCAGGACACTGCATTTGTTACTAATGGACTTGCTAAAACTAGCCTGGACGAAGATAATGAAGTAAGAACAAAATTATTTCTTCTTGTGTAACACAATTTCCTTCTAAAACGTCCTAAAACTCCCTCCATGTTGAGAAATATTAGGGAAAAACTATGAAACTAATCATCTGCCTGGCCTTTTCTTGGTCCCTTAAGATAGTTGGAGAAACTTCCAGTCTAACCAGATTGTTTAACATGCTGGTGTCCGCAACTCCACATCCAAACCGCGTATTTGGTGTAAGCCAGTCTGGATGCAGCTGACCACCAATACTGAGAGACATTATCATTAATACTAAAAACGGGATATTTACTATGTTTACGGTTTGTTTTGAGTTCCTGATAATTCAGCACTGTTGCAAGCATGGTCACGGATAAATTGAACTCATTGGGGGTGGGTGTATGATCAGACGAAAGGGTTTTTAGTGTTAATGATAGTGATAGTGACCATGTCATTTTAAAAACTTAAACTAAGAAACTACTGACATATTTTAAATACACTCGAGAGCAATGAATCCGGGTCACTTAAAGAATGTTAAAAATCTCGGAAACTAAAAATGATAGGTTAATGCAATAAATTGTATTTAATAGACAATGTAATACTCCTTAAATGAAAGTAAAAAAAATATGAGTCGCCATACATTTTATTAACACAAAATTACATAAAGAAAAAAACTGCTGATCTCTCCTTAAAACAAAAATAGGAAACATGAAATTTTTGAACTTTATTACGATTTTCTTGAATTTTAATACTTCGTATTGCCTCCTCGTGCTTCCATTACTGCGTTTACGCGGTTTGGCATGCTGTACACCAAGTTCCTTATACGATTTTGGGGAATATTCTCCCATTCCGCTGTGAGAGCAATTTTGAGCTCACGAAGCGTGATTGGGGGAGGGTTTCGTTGTTTTACGCATCTGCCTAGCTCGTCCCAAGCATGCTCGATCGGGTTGATATCCGGGCTGCGCGCTGGCCACTCCATACGAGTAATGTTCATCTCTTGAAGGTAGTCATTCACAATCCTACCTGTATGAGGTCGGGCATTGTCATGCATAAATATAGCATCCTCACCTAAATTGACCATAAATGGACCAACGTGATCATTGAGGATTTCTTCCACATATCTTACGCTAGTGAAAGAGCCGTTTTCTATGATCACCAGCTCTGTGCGACTTTCAGAAGAAATTCCGGCCCACACAAGTACAGACCCACCACCGTAGGCTACTTTTTCTTCGATGCATGCTTGCTTGAATCTTTCCCCTGGTCTTCGATACACTCTGTGTCTTCCATCGTGCTTGTAGAGCATAAATTTTGATTCGTCGGAGAACATAACTTTTGACCAATCTTCAATACTCCAATTTACGTGGCTCTGGGCATATCTTAGTCTTGAAATACGATGCCCACGCTCCAGTTTAGGGCCGTTTGCAGGTCTAAGGGGTTTTAAGTTAGATTCAGCAAGCCGACGTCTTACTGTCCATGCACTTGGGTTACTTCCTCCGAGGCGTCGAAACTGATTTGTGAGTTCAGTTCCTGTGAGAAAGCGATTTCGAAGCATGGTGTTCACCAAGTATCGGTCTTCTCGTGCTGTGGTACACCTGGTTCTGCCCGTTCCTGGTCTGCGTAGGTTAGAATCAGTTTCTTCGTAACGTCGGAGAACTCTTTGTACTGTTGACAGCGACACACCGACAGTCCTGGCTGTATCGCGCTGTCTCCGGCCGGTTTCCAGCATTGTAAGTATTCTGGTGCATTCTTCAGGCGTAAGCGACATAATTTCAGCTTGAATAATGAATATAGAGCACTATCAACATGGTTTATGTACCCACATAACTGGCAGATTACAAACAAAAGCAAAACCAAATGCTGTAATTTCGTAGTTCCATCTTCGAAAGTGGCCCTTTTTCAAATTTGATTTTTTTATGATATAACTTTACAATAACTAGGAAGTTTTAATACCTTCATTTAAGGAGTATTACATTGTCTATTAAATACAATTTATTGCATTAACCTAGCATTTTTAGTTTCCGAGATTTTTAGGATTCTTTAAGTGACCCGGATTCATTGCTCTCGAGTGTAGTTGAGCTGCACTTAGAAGACGACATGTCTGTCCCTATTAATATTCAGAAAAAGTAAAAACCAAAGCTACAATCTCAGGCCTGCATGACCCTGCCCTATTGCTATTTAGGCTTAACTTGGTTTTGTTGCTAGGCAATCTAGACCCCATATTTATGTAGAAGAAATTTAAATTAACTGTCCATCAGTCAATAACCTGTTAGATGTCACACTGCATCTTGGATGTCTGTTAAATTAGCTCAACATACCAGTATGTTATGCTTGTTATTTTCTGTAGGTATCTCTGGACCTAATGCAACCTGGCGTAGATTCGCCGCGTTACACCCTGTACGTGGTAGACCAGAAACGATCGCAAGCTATCAACAAATATGCAGTGTTTATAGTGCCACAGGGCAGGTAAGAAGCTTTGCTGTTTTATTGTTATTTATCATATTATTTGTGTTATGATCGCAAACGGTTTTACTAATACGCATGTTTCGGGATTCAAAATCACTAACCGTCTTCCCCTATTATGTGGGACATACAACTGGCAGAATGTGGGCATGGGTGGTATACCTCTGTCAAATCCTTCAAAGATTACAGGCATGATGTTATGTTGATACTGAAATTAGGGTAATTGGAAGCATGCATAAAGGTAGGCTGTCCTGGACTATCTCAGAATTTTAGTTTCTACTAGCTGTTGTCCGCGACCTTCGCGTGAAATTATTGTAAAAAATATTAGGTACTTCCCCTTTTAATCGAATTTTGTTACCAGTTTTCAAGGGTTTTAATTTTTTTTGCACGGTACTCTAATTATTTTTCTAAAATAAAAGTAGCCTATGTTAGACCTTATTACAACAGCTATCTGCCAGTAAAAGTCAAAATCGTTTCAGCCGTTTCGGAGATTAGCCAGAACAAACAGACAAAAACTAAAAATAATGTGTTTTTGTTATAAGTGCCGTGTATATTTTCATATACATTCAGAGAAAGCTGTTACTTGGATACTTGGATATTACAAACAGACACTTCAATTTTATTGTGTCATGACCTCAGACGAAAGTATTGTTATAAGTTACGGTAGCATATTTTTAAAATTTTTATGTGATTTATACTGGCATGCCACACTCAGGCCTCATTTACGGAGACGCGGGGCGTCTCGCGTCGCGTGTGGCGTGGCGTCTCGCGGCGCGTCGGACGTTTTTTCTGTTTACGGTGGGGCGGCGCGTGAAGCGGCACGCATCATCGCACGCGTAAACACAAACTTATAGCAATATACGACCATGTTCATAGAGAAGCGAGACGGGAAGCGTGGCGGTGCCCTGCAATCCTCTAGCGTGTAGCGAAGCACGCGGCGGGCATCGCGGCGGCGCACGCTCGCCTCGATCAAATCGACTAGTTTTATGTTGGCGAGAGATGGGAGCGCACGATAGCTTCATCGAGAATTGCCGCTGCGTGCGCCGCCGCGATAAACGCCGCGTGGGACGCGTCGGTGCCATCCGCGGGCTCGGCCGCAAAAAACGCCCTAATTCAAACAAACGCGTCTAAAATCGCTTCTCCGTAAACGCACTCATACAACGTCATATATTTGAATTCAGTGCGGGCCGCGCCGCTCAACGCAACGCGCGACGCCCCGCGTCTCCGTAAATGAGGCCTCACAGGAAGGTATATGTACGCAGTCTGCACTAAAAGTATCGGGAATGGAATATTTCCACGGTTCCTGTCATATTAAAATCTTTTTAATTGAAAACTCCTTGGTTTTAAAAATCGAATACCATTTATTTATTTAAAAAAAGATTATCGGTCTTATCACAAGGTTTTGTCAAACTTGTTTAGTCGTTGAGAAAATGGAATTGACTCGAGAAAATTCGGTTCGCGTTACTTGGTGCGTCAGAACTCTCGAAAGATTCCACGCAGGACCCTCGAATGCTGTATACAACATCGTATCAGGTGACGAATCCTGGATATACACGTACGAACCCGAAACAAAAAACCAGTCACTAGTTTGGGTGTTCGAAAATGAGTTAAAGCCAACAAAAATTGTTCGTTCACGGAGTGTTGCAAAAAAAATGGTGGCCACGTTTGTCTCCAAAACCGGCCATGTTGCGACTATTCCTCTTGAGGGACAAAGAACGGTTAATGCAGAATGGTGTGCTAGCATTTGTTTGCCACAGGTCGTTTCTGAACTCCGTAAAGAGAACTGCAACCGCCGCATCATACTCCATCACGACAATGCGAGTTCTCACACCGCGCACAGAACAAAAGAGTTTTTAGAGCAAGAAAACATAGAATTATCATCATTATCATTATCAGGCATCTTCTGGGCACGCTCGTTTCATCATAGACCTCATCCATCGCTTTCCACCAGGCGTGATCGAGGTCAAGAGCAGGCCCATTTCGTAATAAAAAAAATAAAAAAAAAATTATTAGACCATCCGCCGTACAGCCCCGACCTAAGCCCTAATGATTTCTATACTTTCCCTAAAATAAAGAATAAATTGCGTGGTCAGAGATTTTCATCACCTAAAGAATCTGTGGACGCCTACAAAACGGCCATTTTGGAGACCCCTTCCAGACTTCCGAATGGAATGGTTGCTTTAATGATTGGTTCCATCGTATGGAAAAATGTGTCAAATTTCGTGGAGAATACTTCGAAAAGCAATAAATACATTTTTAAATAGTAATGTTGTGACACTTCCTTGATTTCCGAAATTTTCAGTGCCGCCCTCGTACTATGTTAGGGTATCGGTTTCAGCACTTAGTCCTTAAAGTGGACCATTGTACGTGAGCCATGGCGGCTGTTATTCCAACCAGCCCACCTCCCTTCAGAAGCAGATCAATCTTCTCAGTCTTCTCTAGACATCCGCAAGGGATCTTGGTATACCAAGAGTTTCCTTGCGGATTTGGGTGACGCTGGTGCACTGGAGTACGAGTACATACACCGTTTCCTCCGCCTCCATGCACGCTCTGCACTTCAGTGAGACCTAGGACTTCAGTGATACCTAGGGTGTGGAAGTGTTTGTTGAGTGAGCACTGAGTAGTGATGGTCCCCGGCACCAGTTGCACGCTCTCTCTGTCCAGTCGCAGAAGGCCCTTGGTCAGCTTCATATCCAGGGATGGCATAGCTTCCTTCACACGAAGGTATATAGAACAGCTGAAAGGGCAGAAAAGAAAATTCTGCAAGCAATGTCCCTCCCCTTCCCTATATGTATTCCATAAACTCTTAAAAAATATTCCACTAGCAATAAGTATGAACTTTCTTAGCAGTATTTGTAAACATTTGAGATTTTCAGAAACTGCTTGGTAAACAACTACATAAGCACCTAAAAACATATTTATGTAGTAGACCAACGTAAACACCTATCAGGTATGTTTATTTCGGTAAAGAAAAACCGAGAATATGAAACGGTATAACAACAACATAGGTACCTAGGTGGTTAGGTACTCTGTTCAAATCTGGTCAAGAATAGCAGCAATGCGTAAACATCGCCCACGGTCCGTTTTATTGAGAAAGAGGATCTTGTTGTCTATGGAGAAAAATATGTATGTTTATCTAGCAAAGAATTTTCTACCCAAGTTTCAGAAGTTATTTTGATTTGTGCTGAGACAATAGGCTCGCCCCCTTCTATTACATAGGACTGCCGAAATATTACTAAATGCTATTCAAAATACTCTCGGTTTCTAAGAGACTAAGTATTTAATTTCGCCTAGTTTGGAAACACCTATTTTAATTGACCCCAGTTTTCCAAAGCTATTTCATTCTTCAGTCGGTTTTCTGCCTACCCATTGAATCTACTTTTACATGGGTGCCAGAATCCAAAGCGAAAAGTTCATGCACCCGGATTTTATAATTGACCACAATTTGACAATCTATTACTGCGCAAAAAATATTATATTATTGCAAGAGGAAACCCCCAGTATTTGGCTTGTGTTGTGAAAAATACTGCTCATATAAAAGACGCGAGAGGATCGGACGCACGCGCTGTATACTTTTTGAGATCTTGCTGGACGAACGGATAGTGCAACTGTGCATTAGGTATTATTGTAATTAAAAAATATATACTTTGAAAGTTTGGAAGGATCCACTTAGCCAGTTTAATTGTGGGTAGGTATCTTATTTTAAACTAAGATTTCTTTAATATTTATTAATTGTTGTCTTATTTTATTAATATTATCTTTAAATATTGAAAAACTAGTGTTTAAATACTTTCCAATAGTACTAAATTATAAAGGCAACAAATTCCAATCGATCTTTAAAGAAAATAGAAATACTTCACAAAAATAAATATCGTAACATCTCGCTTGTATTCTGTAATAGTCTGAGCAGAGGGGTAAAGAAGCAAACAAAATTAAACATGATTTAATTTTCCTAAAATTAAATGTCATTTTCATTTGACTCGTAAATTATTTTGATGTCACTGATGCCCACGATATGTCTTCGATGATCTCGCATAGGATTAGGTGACCTATTTCAGGAGGAATTCATAATATTAATAAACTTACCTGCTTCTTTTAACAAAATATTTTGACAGTAATGTTAATTTATCTGTTAGAACTGTTCTGCCTTTGAAGAAAAGCTCTCAAAACTCCTACAAAATACAAAAGATAACATTTCAGTTTTTTATCTTCAACACTTGAATCTCCAAAAAGTTTTTAATTATATCAGCACATGACAGAAAACCGTAATTTCTAGACTACGTTATTTCTGACGAATATCAGTTTTACGATAGTTTTAATCTGCGTCTTCCCACACATTGGACATCAACCAACTGGAACGCCTGGAATATTGTTAACATTGCAACCGCATAAAACATTAATTACCTTTTGGGCAATTTCCGTGATTCAAAACGTACAAAATCTTATTGGAATCTCATTTCAGCTACCTGTAAGCAATAAAACAATAATGTATGGACATTACAGGTATTTTTTTAAAGATCGCTTTTGAAATTAGAATGCGACAGTTCTTAAAAATACGGGAATTGTCATATTCTTCAGTATTACATTCATTACCACATAATATCCTTGGAGTACCACCAATAACTTTTCTCTTTAAATTATTACCTCTTTTGCGCCAATCTCGAGTTATTTAACTCTAGCTAAATTATCCTGTCGACCCATCTTGACCAGTCTCTCTATCCGAGAACTCACTCTCGTTGCTCCCAATTTCATCTGGCATAATTTACCTTGCCTAACCAGAATCCTGACTGACTACCGCGCCTTTATTGTCAATTTAGTATTTGCAAAATGACCTTCTTACTAACTTTGATACGCAAGGTGGATCCACCTTGCGTAATTTGTTTTAATGATACCATTTTATCAAAACCGTCGACCAGGTCCTGTTCGAAATCTGACATACGTACTCACCTGTTCCAAATCTGACTTTGAAATATTTCTGGTAATAAATAATGCAACTCCACTTATCTCCGCCACTAAGATTACCCCAGTTTAACTAAGCACCACCTAAATGAATGCCTAAACATATTGCAATCTTGGAATTTCAACTATAGGTGCTGACCCGACAGTTTTAAATCAACGGAGCGCTTTTATTTAGGTGTTGCCTTGCCTGCGAAACATAGCATATGATTACCTCATATTATTATATGCGAATCCGACCATGTCTCTGCCAGCAATCGCTCATATATCATCTTTATTCAGAAATAGATAATGGAGCGAGTGTTCATGTTATTATGTATGTCACAGTGTGCCGACCTTTGAATTAAGATAAAATCATGCTGTAATGAGATTAAAATTCCAGTCACTTTTGTGACATAATCGTTCTAATTTGTTCCCAAAATAATTGAGCATCTTCATCATCAGTTTAAAGCAGTCCACTGCTGGACATAGGCCTCAATCGCACGCCACTCAACTCGATTCTCAGCAACTCTCATCCAGTTGCTACCAGTCACCCTGCGAAGATCGTCGTTGCACCGACCTTGTGCATCTTATTTTGGTGAAATCACCAAGCACGTATCTATTTAACTCGATATGATACATCAGTTTCCAAGATCAACCAGGACAGACAGATGGAGCACTAATCATAACTTTCAGTGATGCTGCTGTGTGCTGCTTCAACAGAATATTATTTATTACCAGCCTATTACTGTCCCACTGCTGGGAAAAGCGACTTCTCATACAGAGAAGGCATAAGCAGTGATCACCACTCTTGCTCAAGCCAGGTTGGCGATTTCAGACTTACATTAATTTTGAGCTCAGATTTTCATACCATCACTGACGTCAGTGTCATAAAAGAAAAAAGAACTCGTTAATTATGTTCTAATGATCCATGCACTTACAAACACATTTGTAGCACATTGAAAATAACAAGACCACACCCACGTTGTGTGGTGCACAGTCGGGTAAAAATAGAAATGTTGATCAACAAGAATGCAGCGAAAGTGCGCGTGAGCCGATGAACTCCAAATGATAATAATAACTCCAATAGGCTAGTGTATAGTGTGTGGTGTGACCGCTGGACTGTCAAGTCATAGGTCACAAGTCCGAACCCAAGACGCACCTCTGATTTTTCGGATTCATGAGCGTATTGTATAATTATCACTTGCTTCGGTGAAGGAAAACATCGTGAGGAAACCAGCATGCCTGGGAATATTTCTCGACGGCATGTAAAGCCAAGTCAAAGGTCCATGGGAGGCATAAAAACTCTGACACCAGGTTAGGCACTAACCACACGATAACGATAAAGAATGAAGGTTATAATCATGGATACTTATGTAGCCTTTTCACAATTATGTTGGAGTACCAGTATTTTACATGAAGCGGCTGCCTATCTGACGTCCACAATTATAGAACTCGGACAGTATCTGTACCCCGTGGTATGACTGATTGTCAGACTTTTGGGCTTCTGACCACACGTAACGACTTGCCACAGATTTACAAATGACAGCTAGTAGGACCAAGGCTTAGCGTACTTCAGACCTACAGAGGCATTCGCGCTTTGATCAGCTATGCTTGTCGAAGGTACAACTTCGAAAAGCGTAGCTTGACCTTCGATACATGAACGGCTGTTAAATAGCCATGCACAAGCCCATCAGAAAAGTACCCTTCTCACAAAAATCTTCAAGCATCCATTCCCCAATTTTCCAGGGAATCAGAGTGGTTATTCGGCACGCCAGCCGGTCGCCGTCAGCTGCAAGACTCCGCTCGGTTCGGTAGGCTGGTGGTCGCAGTGCTGCGTAGAGGTCACAAGTTCGAGTCCTTGGAGGCTGTGAAGGAGGAGCTTGCTCACGCCGCCAAGATGCTTATACCGTATGGATTGACGGGACAGGTAATAATTAATTGACGTTCATGTTAAAGCTACTGGTTGTGCTTCCACAAAATCTTTATTGGTAATTATTTTATATCAAGAGAGTAAATAACAAATAAAGGCCATATAAGTTTTTAAACTGTCATGGTCACTAACATTATAATTAACACTAGAAACGGGATATTTACCATGTCCACTGTTTGTTTTGAGTTCCCGATATTTCGGCGCTGTTGCAACAGTGAACATGGTAAATATCCCGTTTCTAGTGTTAATTATAAATAGAGGCCAATGACGAGTCCGATCAGGACACGCGCAAAAGATGGTCTGGCTCATTCGGGGCCCAGTTGATGGCTGTATAGAGCCGTAAACCGAGGTCCGGGACTAAATCCAGGTTCCGGGCAGAAAACACAAATCGAAAGATTCAAAAACACTTTACTTGACCTGAAAATCGAACTCACGTTCCAATACTCATATTTCCAAAGAGGCAATCAATATAAAGATGTTTATTTGTAGCAACATCAATCAGCCCGAAATCACGTACTGCTGGTTTATTTGAAATGAATACTTACTGCTAAGATTTAAGGATTTTTGTTGTCATAATTATATCATACTAGCTTATGCCAGCGGCGCCCGCGTGGAGTTCGGGAATTGCCCGCAGGATGGTACTTCCGGAATAAAAAGCGTATGTGCTATTCGAGACTATAATCTATCTCTGTGCCAAATTTCATCCAGATCCGTTCTGCCGTTCTGGCGTGATTGAGTAACAAACATCCATCCATCCAAACTTTTGCATTTATAATATTAGTATAGATTTACATATATACTTTGTTCTATATTCATTAATATCCTTTCTACGATTCCAGATCCCATTCCTCTCTCTGGGCAGCGACGTGGGTCGAAGAGTAAAGATCTTCGAAGGTTCGTCGCAGCTCTCCGGCGACTTCGTGGTGGAGGACGTGGATGTAGAGGGCGCCACTCATCGCAGGCTCGTGTTCTTGGACAACCAGTTTCTGGTGCAGTCGGAGGCTAAGCTGAAGACTGGTAAGATATTTTGTGTTATGATGTAGAATATTAGAGTAACAGATTATCTTAGGCGTTTGCTATTCGTAAGAGGATAAGCGCCAGGATAAGCCGCGAAATTCAAATTTTCTTACGCTTTTTTGAAATTTTTCATATCAAATCGTGGTGGTGGTGGGGGTTTTAGGGGTTTTTAGGTCAGTGTCCGGCTGTATGTTGAATAAAATATATAAAAAACGTACGAATGAACTTCGCGAGCTACCTTAGCGCATCCTCGTTAAAGCTTTTAAGCAAGTTTAGACATTGCTTCGTTTTTTTACTTATATTTCTTACTACCTTATGTACGCAGCTTCACTCGCGTTAATTTAGAATTGACAATCAATTCGGGCTGTACTCTGCTTGTAATAATATAATTCAATCGTGATTCGAAAGACACGTGGCGCCATCTATTATCATAAGAACGTTATTGTTGTTGGTTTCTGTACACCTAACAGAAAATTTTGCATATACGTATGCAAAATTTCAGGATGATCGGTTCAGTTGTTTAGGCGTGAAAAGGTAACAAACAAACATACAAACTTAACTGAAAAACTTTCGCATTTATAATATTAGTAAAGAAGTAAAGATAAGGAGATATATATATATATAGTATAGTATAGTATGGAAGTATGGATTTCAAACAAAAACACTGTTTGTTACTCTTACAGCCACGCTGCGGGGGGCACAGGCCTCTCCAAATGAGTAGACCACGCGTGCCTCATGCGGGTTTGCTTACAACGTCTGTTACTGTTGCCTCCATCATCCCGCCGATGGGCAAAGGTTAAGAGACCTTATTAGGCCCATGACTTCCAGTTGTTTCGATCCAAGACTAATATAGGCCACTGGTTCGTTTGAAAACTATAAATGAAAAAGTGACGCGGTGTAACAAACATCTCATTAATTCATTATCATGTTATTTATTCTTGAAAATTTTCGTTGTTACGGCTATCAGTATAGGTAAGGCTTTGATGGTTAGGATTGAACCTCGGAAACAGCGAGCGTGCGCCTCATCGAGGCTGCCGCATGCGATGACATTCCCGCTCTGTTGGTCTCTCTAGCAAATGACGGTTCTGAGCGACAGAAAAATCTTTTATACTACCATTGTCTCTTTACAGTTAAAAGAAAAAACAAAACCAAGCTCGTTATCGACTTCGGCCACATATCCCTCTACCATTCCTTCATGTGCGTCGGAGTCCAGCTATCAAGAACAGCCTCCATCAACAATGTGGCAGTCCTAGGTCTTGGAGGAGGCAGCCTGTGCATGTTCCTCAGGAAGTGCTACGACAACGTCAAGGTCACAGCCGTTGACCTTGACCCCGCGATGCTGGACGTCGCGACGAACCATTTTGAGCTCCAAACTGATGAGCGGTTGGAAGTCCATATAAAAGATGGGCTGAACTTCTTGAAGGACGAGGTTAAGGAAGGTGGGTTGTGACTGTTTATATATAACTCAGATATGATTTAATTTAACATAAAGATAGGGTCCATTTTCTTTCTCAACTGTATTTCAACAAGTTTAAGGTTGGTTTTTGTTTGTCAGTGAAACCCACGCTGGGCTTCGCCAGGTTTACACCGGCCTTAAGCAGTGTTTTCAGTGTGTGGCGACTATAATATTCATCATTGGACGACTTAATACCAGCTATTTTTGGGGTTCCGTAGCCGAATGGCAAAAAACGGAACCCTTATAGATTCGTCATATCTGTCTGTCTGTCTGTCCGTCCGTATGTCACAGCCACTTTATTAAAAACTATTAGGACTACACACCAAGTGTATGGTTGTATTCTGTGAACTGCTTTACGATTTTTATACAACAACGAAAAATTAAGGGGGGGCTCCCCATACATAGAACTGAAACTAAAAAACCAATTTTTCTCAGTCAAACGTTTGAAAGATAGACACGTCCAAAGTGGTCTCCCCCCCTCTAATTTCTAAAGAGGAAAATTCTGAAAAAAAATTAGGATTGTGGAACGTAAAAAAAAACATATACAAAAATTGGTTGGAATAAGATTTGATGTTTAAGTTTTTGAGATATGCGACTTTTTCATCAAACTGCAGCAATAACTTTGTTTTTCATTAACATACTATGAAAAACAAATGTTTTGCTGTTGAATGGAATACAATACAACATTTATGAATGAGCCCTCAAAATATTTTTATTATATTTTTTGGTGCTACGGAACCAGACCTTTTTTGTTGTAGCTAACCTCTTTTCTTGTCTTTCCTACATCTTCAGGTAACCGCTATGAAGCGGTAATGTTCGACATGGACAGCAAGGACCGAACGGTGGGCCTGTCGTGTCCACCGAAACAGTTCCTGAACCACGAAGTACTGGATGACGTCAAGAATATACTTACGGACGATGGTGAGGCATTTTTGCTATATTTACCGAAAAAGAGCTTAGCGTCTTTGGCAGTATGGTTAAGGACTGGAATTAGGAAATTTTCAAAAGGACTAATAGTGTGACTGCTTAACTGGATCCTAGGTTGGATGCTCAGGTCAGGCAGTCTGAATTTGTGCCGTTTGTAGAAATAGTCTCGCCCCTGACCTAAACATAAGTGGCTGTACACTGTACTGTTCATTACTGTTTACCCCTTCAGGAATACAAGCGCCATTTTCTGCCTTTGTCTGTATCTCTTCTGGCTAAAGGCCTCCTGTAAAAGATTTTTTTGAAGTCATATTAATACTTATAATGATTTAGAGTAAGTAATCATGGAATTTCTTGCCGATTCTTCTCCATAGGAAACCACCAACCCGAACCGTGCACCTTTTCTCGACGTTTTAAAAGTACCCACGTAGGCCTCTGTGAAATAAAATGTGATTGATTTTGAATGTCTTTTTCAGGCCAGTTCATCCTCAACTTAGTCTGTCGCGACGTAGAGCTTCAGCAATCAATAATGGACACCCTAAAGTGTCATTTCAAACATATGTCAACAGTAAAACTATATGAAGAAGTAAACGAGATAGTTTTCGCTAGTAATAGCACTAAGTTGTATAATGCTGACGACTTTGATAAGGCGGTGAAGGAATTGAACGCGGCGGCGCGGCGGAAGAAACTTGTTGATGTTCGATGTGTCGATTTGAAGGATTTCTTACAGTCTGTTATTATTCTTTCATAGATTTAAGCTGTTATAGGTAAAAAGCGAGGTAGGCGTGTCTATGCACAAACGGTGACCACGTATTTAGCACATCCTTTTGAACGGCCATAGAAAATTGTCATCGGTAATAAAAAAATCAGCTGTTCAATACATTTTTAAATTACCGATGAACTTGAAAGTGTGGTAACCATTTGTACGACGATGTCCCACCCTGTATAAGTAACTAGGTATTTAATGAATTTGAAGTGTACGCGTTTTGTGTTTCATTCATAGACCGTACATTTCACATCATTATTGATATTTGTAAAAAAGTCATGTTCTCATTTTAAGAAATGTTTGAATAAATTTCTTATTATATTTGTCATCGGTTATTAAAATTAAGTAAGCCAGCTTAACTCCAATACCAAGTGTTTATTTTGGTGTCAACAGATACAGGTAATTTAATTATAAGTAAAAAAAAACTGCTTTCTTTATGGTGCCAGCAGTTTCGCTGGATAGTTTGATTCTGTATTTTCAATATACAGGGTGTAAAGGATAGCCCTCCGCAGACTGATGGCGTGAATTCAGTATATCATACTAAGATGACCAGTACAAGAAATTAATTCAGGAACGTTATGGGAATCCAATAAATTTGATTTGTTTTATTTCCTCATACAAAATGTTATCGTGGCAAAACGCACGTAGCGAACGGCAAGCGCGACGACGAGTTTGATGAACTCGTGTAACTAGGCATGAAGTGAACAGCTGATTTCACGCATCGTTCGTTAGAGTATTTTATCATCCATTGCTGGTTTTTTTTTTGCCGTATTATTTACTTAAATGGAGTGCTGCGTACAGAGAATGTAATTTTACATTGAAATAAAGGAAATAGTAACTGAAAAAACGAAAATTTTTCAGAGAAACATTCCGGTAGAATATCATTCAAAATAAGGAGCTGAATGCACCCTGTCAGTTTGTGGAGGGTTGTCCTCCTCCTCCTCCTCAATTTTATTGCTAGGCGTAGCATCTGCATCTGGTCAGCTTACATCTTGCGATTGCTCCTCATGCACTTGTCAATATTGACATTACAATATGATAATATTGTTATTGTTTGTAAATATCATAGTTTAAATTAAGATAAGGTATTGTTACAATGAATGAGTCGTAGTATGATCGATTGTAACTGAGATGAAAACTATGTAGTTGAAAATATCATTGTTTGTAAATAAAGAAGTTATAATCTGGTGTGATTGGAACTTTAAACTGCCAAGACGATACTATCAGTAGACTTAAACGGTCATTAAAATAAAATGTTATTGTCTGTTTGCTCTATTACTAACCAAAATACAGGGAGGAAGGTACAACGACGCCACAAACGCTTACCACGTGTTCAGTACATCTTTCCGAACCGCCATAGAAATGTTTCATCGGTAATTTAAAAAAAAAATATCTGCTGTTTCATACATTTTGACTGTGTAGATATTGCACTTTTGTTGGAAAAACAACTGAAAAACCCGAACGGTAATGAAAAAAACTTTTCATTTTATTACCGTTCGGGAAGTTGGGAATGATGTACTGGGGGTCTAAAATGGCCGCTTTAGCAGAATCATAATAGGATAATAATATGAATTACGTTTAAATTCGTAAAATGGTCAAAAGGTGACAATTCATAATAGTAGGTACGTATATGGCCATTTTAAGAATTTAGACCTAATTCATATTATTATCCTATTATGATTCCGCTAAAGCGGCCATTTTAGACCCTCTGAATACGTGGTTAACGTTTGTGCGGCGATGTCCCTTCTACCCTGTATAGCACCATTGGAATGAACTCTCGACGCTGAGCTGAGCGCTGACAATCCAAAAAGTGCTTTTATTTAGGCATTAATTTAGGTGTCGCCTATCCTTAGTGTAATAGTCTGCCGTAATTGGAACTTAATCTGCAAAGAGAATATGTATGTCCTATAGAAATCAATTAGCGTGTTAATAAGTATATTTTTCTGTAATAGGTAAAAAGATGTTAATAAATAAATGAAACCACAGAATAAAATTAATGCATTTAATGCCGTTTCTTTGTTTACCGATCGCTCCCCACTCCAGACTAGCACTCGTCTTACCAATTTCGCATTATTGTCGCCATTCAACACATCCACAAGCAGACATCATCGCATAAAATCAAAATTTAACACACTAACAATTAGGCTCCCTAATTTATCACAATTGGCACCTATGAGGTCTACTAACAACAAATATACAATAATTTAAACATTAATATTCGCAATGAAATAAATTACAAAAGCGACGCGCTTAATACTTTAAGCGGAATACACGACACTGTTCAATTAAAATTATGTCCCTCAAAACACTTTCTTGAGAATATTCTTAAGACTCTTCTTCTTTTTGTTACCACTGTTCTCGTTTTCTTGCTGTCCGTTCTGTGATATTTCCGTGGATTCGGACCAGAGACTGCCCGTAGGCGACTCTGACGCAGCTTTTTTGTTCATATTCCCGTTGAAAATAGGTTCTAACGTCCTCACAACAGGGCTGGGAGTGCTTCTGCTACTCTGTCTACTTAAAGTCCTCAGGAATGCTGGAGACGACAGCCGCCGCGTTTTCATCGTTTTCGTCTTCAAGTTGTTGAAGAACGAGCCGTTTGTTTTTGGTAATTCCTGCTTGGGCGGACTGATCGGCTCGATTTCGCTGAACTCTTTTGGTTCGGAAACGGGAGCGAAGTATTCCTCCTCGTCTAATGGTATAGGATTGTCTTGGAGTTTTCCAATACTGTCTAGTCGGACCCATTCTTTGGGCTCCGTCTCGCCTGTTCTGTGCACTATCGATGTCTTTCTTCTCCTATTCTTGCGCGCCACCTGCCACTCACCGTCGTCTTCCTCTCTGCTCATCTCCTCAGTAGACTGTCTGGCTATTTGCAACGCTTCCTCACTGGGCCGTCGCTTCTTGGCCGAAGGGGTCTCATGTCCGCTGACGCCTTCGACGGATTTTCTCCTAAACTTGTCTTGTTTCTTTTTGGTCTTTTTTATGACTGGTATGATGACTGGTTCTGCTTTCCGTCTTCTGGAGAAAAAGTAGAAGGCAAGGGCAAATATGATTGACTGAAATACGATGAATTTGAAGAAGTTGATATTGCCGAACCAGCTGTCTCGTTCTTCCATGAGAATGTGCAGTGCGGCGGCCATTTGCCCGAGCTGTTCTTGGAGGCTGGTCATCTGTTCGAGGTACTTCTGCTCCCTCTCATTGCTCTTCCGTCTTTCTTCTGTCATCTGCTGTACTGTTTTCTCAAAGGTCTTCTGCATTTCTTCCACCTGCTTCTTGTAACGCCTGCTCAACTCCTCCAGGTATTGACCCGAAAGAGACATGTTGCGTTCCAGCGTCTGAAATTGAGAATGAATAATGTTACAATGGATAAAGACAATATAGGCAAGTGAAGATTTTAACTTTCTCAAGTTCTTCTAAAGTTGGGGGTACATTGACAGCGCAAAATAATACAAATTGCCATGGTTTCTCTTTGTAACGGGAAGTTGTTTTGAACGTTTACAAAAACGTAGACATTTACTTTGTTTTAAGAGTACTATGTTAGTTATTACTCTAGTTACCAAACAGTTGCTCTTGTGTATAGCATTGTTTATCTATTAATCTGGATGTTTGTATAACACTGGGTCTGGCGTATAGACAATTCAGTTTAAACATGATTGTATGTAAACATTTAATTTAGTTTCGTAGGTATTTTAGAACTAGCTTTCCCACGTTGCTGCTTCGCCTACGGGAAGGGCGGAAATTATCCCACGGGAGCGTACTACCGGGATTAAATTATCCTATTTCCGAACCGAGGTCATAATCTACTGAAGTCTACCTGCGTCCCAAATATCAAAACCCTTTCAGACGTTAAGCCGTAAAAGGTAACATATAGAGTTACTTTCGCATTTATAATACTACTACTGTCGATTATTGTGATACTGACCTTCACTCTGTTAGAAAGCCGCAGAAACACAGACTCCTTCTGCAGCGTCGTCGATCCCTGGTTCTGATTCTGCGATGGGACCCCCGCGGGGGTCGGGTCTACCGCTATCTGATCTAAGTCCGATAAAAAGTTCTCAGTATCTATGATTATCGGATCACTCACTTCCTCAACAATATTGTTTTCTTTTAATTTGTCTGTGTTCACTTCTGTTTTACCGTTTTTAGGTTCAGTCTTCTGAACAACATCTTTATTTTCATCTACAACAATTTCAGTAGTTTTATCTACTTCAGGTACAACTTCTAGCGTTTCTTGTACTGGTTTCTCCTCAATCGAGGGTGTTTCTTCGGTCTTTTCGTCAACTGTCTCATGTTGCTCTTTCGGCAACTCAACAGGCGTAGTAGTGCCTTCAGCCACAGCTTCCGGCGCTGTTCTCTCTTCTGTTTGAGCTGTTTCATTGGCTTTCTCGTCATCAGAAGCTGTATTCTTATCTGGAACCAACTTTATTTCCAGTTCAGAAATCGTCTCACTATTTACAGTTTGTGGCGACTCATCAACAGTTACATTCATGGTAACATTCAGTTCTGTTTCAAAACTCGTATTCAAAACAACTTTCTTTTCTTTAATAGCTAAGATATTACAGAGGGCGGCTAAATATTTTTGAGGGAACAAAGCATTCATATAAGCGACGCGTTCATCACTAAACTCTATTGTCTTTGTACTTTTAAAATCTAGTCCGTACGGCTGGCAAATGCCGGTACACTTTAAAGTCTCGCGGAGGAACACCTGGCGCACTAAACTCACTAACTTGTCCGAGCTACAGCTAATTAGTTCGTACACTTCATTGTAAAGCGTCTCACTGCAATTATCACACACTATTATATGGCTGGGCGAACAACACCGTTTGTACGTTTTGTCTGTCGACGTATCGTTGTGTTCGGAGGATACGTTTTTAGGAACTTCAGTTTTCACCAGCGCTTGTGCCGCCTTCTTCATGATAGACATCACTGCGTCTCTCGCGGAACCGAACAGGTTCTTTGAGGGCTCTGTTTCGGCAGCGGGTATGTCTGGCACGTCTATTATTTCATCATCCTCATCCTCGTCAATGTCGTGAGCGGGATGCTGCGAGTTCTCTTTTTCTAAGACTTCAAATTCTGACGTGCCGTACACTTTAAAAAGGGATACCGGGCAGTAGTGCTCGGACCCATGGTGAGATAGCATTTCAACTTTGATAAATTTTCCAAATAAATGCGGGTAGAGGTCGAAACTCTGCACGTCTCTCATGTCTTGCGCCGTAAACTGTCCGACGCTGGCCCAGTCCCTCGTCGGGAACCGGTCGCTGAAATACACAGCGATATCTTTGGGGGTTGATGAGAATAGCTCGAAATTAGCCATTTCGATTTTCTGCGCTTGCACCGCCTCGCAGAGCTCGACGACGAACCAGATGCGGCTGGTGCAGGTGTTGAGCATGTACTCGTCCCTATTGGGCGACAGGATGGAGCTGGCCGAGCCGGCCTCGGGGTTCACGGCCACGATCTTGGCACCGCACGCGAGCGAAGCGTAGTTCTTCGATCGTAATTTAGTGCTTTTACTACTAAAGTTCGTATTACTATGACTAGGTTGACTCGAGTGGTTCAGTACTGTGTCTTTTTTCTCGGCTTCGGCTAGCTGTTTCTGTGCCCACTCTGAGAACGAGGGGATGTCCTCCTGGGGAGTTTCTGGCTTGACTGGAATGTTTTCTGTTTCTTGTTCTTTTGGTTCTTCGGCTTGAGATTCAGTGGTGGCTTCTATGTCCACCGTGGGCGCCTGAAATGCTTCCTCTACCTGCCTGGTCTCGTGCACGGGCTTGGCTTTGACGACGAGTCGTGGTTCTGTGCTTTCCTTCTCCACGTCTTCCGGTGGTTTCTCTGCGTCATCTTCAACGGGCTCGCCGTCAATGATGGAGAAGATCTTGGTGTCATTGTGTTCCTCCGAGTCGTTGACGAACAGTAGTTCGTCTGGATGCCTCAATTCCAATTTGGCGTTGTCTGCTAGCGATATGAGTACTGGAGGCTGCCCGGTGTCAGGTAACCTGAAATAGAACAGAAAAGCATATGTTAGAAACTAGTATTAAAAAAATTGCGAACGTCGTGGTATGAATATCAAATGAAGACGTTATACTGCAAATTAAAGAAATAACCTCTATTTTATGTTGTTTAAAACAGTATAGCTCAGATTACATCATAATCACTAGTTTATTTACGAAACTCCGATAATATTCATATTCATAAATCGTGAATACTCAACGAAGAAAATCGATCATTAAATATACTTAGCGGCACGGAATCTTGGCCAACCGCTTATCTCGCGATATCAAAAGCTTTAAGTGTTTCTGATGAATGTTTGTTATGCAGTTATGTCAAAAAATGTTTACCCTTAGTTCAAGAGGGTAATCCATTATGTTAAGGTGCACATCGGCCCGAGACGACCGCTTTATTGTCCTGAAGATTTTGAGAAACCGCTACCTAACCGCTGTTGAGAAACTCCAGCGGCTTCAAATCGCGAGGGGCGTTAATGTTAGTGAGCGTACGGTGAGAAGACGAATGGAGGAAGTTAATTTAAAAGCGCCTAGACCAGCACGAGGTCCAGCACTTCTCAGACAGCACCGAGTAGCTCGACTTTAGTTCGCATGAGAACACGTCAACTGGACCCACGAGCAATGGGATAGAGTACTGTTCACAGATGAGTGTTGAATAGCTTTACGTGCTCCAGAAGTTCGGGAACGAGTATGGAGAAGAACAGGAGAGCGGTTTCTACCCATTACCACCACGCAAAAAGTGAGTTTCCATGAATGCTCAATAATGGTATGGGGAGGTATAAGTTCCGACGCAGGTACATAATTGATTATCGTCGTTAATCAGCTAACAGCTATTCGATACATCGTGGAAGTTCTTCAGGAACACGTAATGTCTTAATTGGTCACGACCAATTCCTAATGCAAGATAATGCACGCCCACACGTCGCACATTGTGTAGAAGAATATCTGGAAGAGGTTGGCATACAAAAATTGCAGTGGCCAGCTCGTAGCCCAGACTTAAACCTAATTGAGCATATACGGGACAAATTCCAGCTCAAACCCGCCGCAAACTTTAAACCAGCTTCGAACTGCAGCGCTGGCCGCTTGGGGCAGTATACTGCAAGTTGATGTCAGAAACATCATCCAAAGTACGCCAGATCGAATGCAGACGCTTATCAGGGCTAGAGGAGGAAACACCCAATATTAAACGTATATAGGCAATAAAGAAAAAGACTTTTAATTTCGTAGTGTTTTTAAATTAAAACTGGAAAATTCTTTATTTCAGTGAAAGTGTGTGATTTTAAAAACTGATTTGTTTCATTTCCAAGTTCTAAAAGCAAAAGAGACACTCTTATTGAATCCACCTACCCTTAATTTTTTTGCCAAAAATGCAAATGCAAATAATCAGCAAATTCACGAGTGGTCAAGTTTCCGTGCCGGTGAGTGTAGATTGGACCACTGCACATATTTTTAACATTTCATTTGAATGTCCATATTGTCCATCTAATACCTACACCTTTTTTTGTATTTTAATCAAACCTAACAAATCAATTACTAGATTTCCAGCCAACATTCTCCCAATCTCTGCGCCGCCATTACATAAACTAGATAGCCAATAAAAAACCAGCCGCATTCCATTTACCGGGCGTAAGGCGCGGCCATACCGCATTACCGGTCGCACAACCGACAATGGGACACTCACAATGAATGTATCGTTAAGATTTCTTGCGATTTATGATCATTGATCCTGATACGAGCAATTGAAACAATCAGCATAGTTGATGTAGATTGTGTAGATGTTAAGCAATTTGTGGAGGGTCGATGGATCTGTTTTATGCTATTTTATTTTGAAATGCGATTTGTGAAATTACCAAATTCGTATTATGCATGTTGGCGTGCTCACATTGCCAAAAAAGAATATATTTCAGTAGACAAATGATTGGTTTGTTCAAATTTTCTCTTACAGACCGCAAAGACCTTTTCCAGTACAGTCTAACTTACGTAAGCAACTTGAAAACCAAGATTCAATTTCATATTTTCTTGTCGAAAATAATAAACTAGTCGAGGTTCCTTTCTTTCCTCATAAATTATGTTCAAGGTTCCGAGACTTCAATCGTGCGTAATTGAAGACAATTTTCATCATTACAGCATTATATTTTCAGACGAGCAGCTACTGTGTCAAGGAATGCGTAGTTATGTTGTTTGCAAATGAGCTTTTATTTTGTGAGTTTCTGTACAGGACCAGCCTTGTGCTACATCTTATTTTATCATGTTTTAGGTTGAATACAAGTTTTTGTGTACATACAAAAGTATATCAAGGTAGGTCGCTGCAGATAGAATTTCGATGAAGCAGGGTGCGATTACGGTACCTCAACACAAACTATGACTCGTCTCCTGTCCTGCTTAACGTGTATTTCCACCTGCACTTTGAGGGACCTGTTCGAAGCCAAAACCAACGCCATGGAGGTGGCAGAGTTCTGGACAAAGCTATTATAGGGACTTTACTCTAATAAAGGAAATCACAGACACACAACACGACGGGGACACGACGAAGAAGAAGAAGAATGCTATCCAGCGTCGGAGTACAGAACAGTTCATTTAAAATGGATTTTGCTCAACACAATTTCCTTTAACTGAAAGGAAAGTAGGTACCTAAATAGAGTGACATTGTTTAACCTATAACGGTTACTACTGAAAAGCTTAATGTCAATTTGGTCGCAAAAAGTTGTTGTAAAAGAAATACAAAACGCATTGAAACCGGCTGTCATTTATCTACCCACTGGTACTTGCACCGCATGATGTTATCGACATTTTAACCCTTCAAATTTCGACTGGATCACTGGGTTTCTTTTACGCGTTACCCCAGGCCGCGTCATCGCTTCACATCAGGCGAATCGCGACCAAAAAGCCAAAATAGTATTAAAAACCGGCCAAGTGAGAGTCGGACTCGCGCACGAAGGGTTCCGTACCATTATCTATAAAAACGGCAAAAAAATCATATCTGTTGTATGGGAGCCCACCTAAATATTTTTTTTTTTAAATTTTAGTATTTGTTGTTATAGCGGCAATAGTAATACATCATTTGTGAAAATTTCAGCTTTCTAGCTATCACGGTTTATGAGATACAACCTGGAGACAGACAGACAGACAGACAGCGAAGTCTTAGTAATAGGGTCCCGTTTTACCCTTTGCGTACGGAACCCTAAAAATCGGCCAAGTGCAATTAGGACCCGCGCATGAAGGGTTCCGTACCATCGTAGTAGTAAAATAAATTAAAAATTAAAGGGGAGCCCCTTTAATTTTTAATTTATTTTTAATATTTGCTGTTGGGGCCATAAAAATAAAAATGTGAAAATATCAACTGTCTACCCTGTTACTCTTCGGGTACGAACCCTAAAAAAGGGAAGGTATTTACCAAAAATCTAGTTAAAATCCACGTCTATCGAATCCTACGATATCTCTAAAATCGGATACTGTAACCGCAGCCCTAATCCCAGTTCTCAATTTCCAATACTGTCGAAACTCGTTAAATTTCAATAAGCTGTCTGCGAACTACGAAATTAAATATTGGAAATTGGATCCATCCCACTTTATCTTTTTCTTTTATGAAAGAACTTAAAATTCTAGAATTTCCATGGAGGATAATCCCGTCGTGACAAACATATAAAATACAGCGCAGTGTATATGTGCACTGATAAATTCTGGCACGGTATATTGAAATAAATCTAAACTACCGAATCAATTTCATAAACCGATGACTTTGTATGTCGTCCTTCCTCCAAACATGAGTTGCCTAACTACCGGGAGATACACAAGAATAGTTTGATGTGATATTAATTCACTACATTAATCACTATTGGTATAGTTTTAAAATCGGTCAAGGTCCTTGGTGCATAAAAAAAGACCTTTCTCAAAATAAGCATAATCTACTGATAAGTACGGGAACTAAAACAAACTGGGTACACTGTGTTGATATGTTATCCAATATATTTTAATAATAACGCCGATATTATAATTATATGGACATAGTTTAATATATTCAGTTGAGTGTTTTAATAATATGGGGAGTGGGAGGTGTTGTTGAATTACAAACGCATTTAAGCTGATTGAGTCACTCTTTTGGTTAAAGTATACCCAGGAAAGCTCAAAAAATTTCCAGTTAAGCTCAGTCCATCAGCGAACTCACGAAACACACTTGGAGAGGTAAATAAGGCAATTTTGACAGTTTTTGAAGGATGACAGACGAATTTTTGGAGGAAAATCCGTTTTAGGCGCTACCTCACCGGGAGCATTAGCCTGTAATGTTTGATTGATTCTGTACAAAATCGAATCTTGGATTCTTACATTAAAGATCTTTTACAGAAAGCACCGATATACATCCTACTAAAAAATATGTTACGCAATTGGAGTACACCATAAACAGTACAGACAAGTTGGTTGTGATCGATAAACTCAACCAAAGCATGCAACAAATGAGTAAAAAATATGTAAATAAATAATCTGGACGGTATTCCTTTGGAGGTCGAATTGCACTCAAAAGCTTTCCAAGATTATTGTATAAGTCAACAAAACCTTAGGCAACAGACAGGAACAATTTTTTATGTAAGTAAGTACTTAATTACAAGAACAACACATTGTTTTACTGTCGATATCTAATATCCGTGTAAAATATAAAGTTTCAGTGTTTCAAATGACAGCTTGTCAATTTGTCATTCATCATAAAATGAAATATGAAGCAGCATTTTCAAACAAGCCTTGAATTCAAGGTGTGACCAGCCTTGGACTGAAATCTATTACAATAAAGGCCACAGTTGCATAGCATGTGGTATAGCTGTAAAAATGAATGAGCAGTTGACTGAAAAGCCCTGAAAACGTGGCCATGGAAAATTATGTATTTCTAATTACTGATATTTTTAACTGGATACGTTTGTTTGAGAATGAGGAAAATGTCGTGAGGAAAGTTTTGAGTATGAATGTGGTTGGCTACAGTAGAGGAAACCAGATAAACGATGGCATAATTATCTGAAACATGATGCGGATAGAAACTAATAGAGAAGTATAGAAGAAGAAGACATGCTTCATCAACCCCACACATTGGCAGAAAAACTAGCTCTAGTTGTTGCTTTTCAAAAATATCTGATTGGATTGATGCAACATAATAATCAGTAATCAATAATATTTTTAATACGATTGCCAATCAACATTAGTTATTCGAGTCATGTGTGCTGTGTGACAATGATTTCTTAGCTATATAAGTTTTTAAACTGTCATGGTCACTAACATTATAATTAACACTAGAAACGGGATATTTACCATGTCACACATGCCATGCCATGTGACATGGTAAATATCCCGTTTCTAGTGTTAATTATAATGATTTCTTAGCTGTCGATGCAAATAATGTTATGATGGATGAAGTCGCATTCCAGACCATTTGCGACTTCCACAACTTTTGTGTAGGTGTCCTTCACATCCATAGCCATCTATATAATAAATATCTTATTTTAAAAATAAATCCAGGCTTTAATACAAGTATGGTGCTGTTCCATAAACGATGGCACACCTGATATCGTGTCCTGAGCTTGAATTGACGGACGCTACTAATGGCGAGAACTCGTAGCTAAGTTCTGGCCCAATAGGTCGCCGTCGACACCCTAAGACACGGTTTCCACTAAAGAAGAGACGAGCAGAGCAGTGCGAAGACGTGGATTTGAAGATATGAATGGTGGATTCCCGCACGTACCATCGCCGCTTCGGTGGTAAAAGGCCTTAGCGTGTCGATGGCTACGAACAACAAGTGTAGCGCCATCAGAAGCATCCATCTTCTCAAGATTCTTAAGATAAAAACCATGCTTACGTGCAAAATATCTTGGTGAGTCCTTGGTGGCCACCGTACGATAGCAGTTGACATATTAGCAGAGCCGCCAGCAACGCCCGCGCCGGCGACATCCTGTATCCGGCGCCGGCGCATTGGCGACGCGCCGCTACACCTATCACGATACGACACGACACCACACCACCGATGCAACACGAACGTGCAACACGATAATAACACACACGGAAACTTGCACTTTTTTTGTAGCTACTGTTTCTGCACTAAAAAGTTCGTAGTGCGTTTGCGGCCACGTTATTTCACCTTTTAATCTTGTAATTCGGTTGAACACTGTCTCCGTTGATGACCATTCGGGTAAGACCTATTAGGAGGAATCGGCAAATGTATTACGGATGTTTGCAAAACAATGATTGTGAGAGACTTCTTAGACAATAGGTTTGTGTGTAGCGATTGTATAGTAAAATCTGGCTTGTTTGTCAAGTTGAGGATCTTGGGAAAGAAGATGCATGTATACTGTCTTGTGGATTAGAACACACAATTATCGAATGCCTAGGACACTCCATGTTCCTATACGTAGTCAAATATCTATGTGTTAATATTTAAGAATCAAGGTTAAAATTTTATTATTCAAGGGTTGGTAAACGTTGGTTAATTTGAAGCACTCGAGGCAGGTCACAATCTCGAAATCGAAATTCTACTACGTTATTTAAAGGCAAATGTGTACAATTTATTCAACAGATGTCTTATGTATGACAACACCGCTTTGTTTAGTACAAACAGTGTCTCCTTTCAATTAGTGCGGCGACTGTCTGTTTGAGACACTGCTACTCTGTGGCAATTATAATACATTGGGTCAGTATGGTCCATACTATGTTATGATTATGATGATGGCTAATTAACCAATGGAGTTTTGATAGTTATTAGTAGTATACCTGTCTAATTGACGGAAAAGAATAGTCCTACCGGCCGTTTGCGGTCATGGTGGCCAAGCTCATCAGACTATTACAAAGTACATTAACACAGGAAATATTAGTGCACAAGTGACAACAATACAGTATTAATATAAAGAGTGAGATAATGTAAGTATGTTGGTAAAATATGAAATTGGTTGTCTTATCTTCTCTATTCTTCGTTACAGTTTGATTGCTCGCAAAGCTGATTTCAAACCGCAGCGGCTACGTCGTGCCCAATCGCAGAGACCACAGTGACACAAGTGGTTTCCATGAAACCTTTTAAAGAAGAACCTTTTAACCTTTCATAGTTAAACCAGTCGCGTGTGTCATTGCGATGGGGCGTCGTTGCGTAGCGGTTGCCTTTGAAGGAGCACCTTTAATAATCTTCCATACATTGGTTCACACATTCAAGCCAATATTTGAACACACCACACACTGTATTCTCGTCTACAAGCCGTCAAATAAATTGAACAATGAATCCAATAACACAATGTCGTTGCCGCACACAAAACGGCTACAACTACTAAAGTAGTTGCATAAAATGAATGAAGTTCTTGTTAGAACAAATAAATAAATAAATAAATAAATATCCCTGGACATTTTCACACAGCACCATCTAGCCCCAAGCTAAGCAACTTAATGCTTGTGTTATGGTAGCTAGATGGCTGATAAACTACATATATACATTTTTTTTTTGTAAATACATACATATTATAGATAGAAAAACACCCAGACCCGGAACAACTACTTGTAGGTCATACAAATATTTGTCCCGTACGGGAATCGAACCCGCGACATGCAGCGCAGCAGTCAATCGCTTGACCACTGCGCCAACCGTGTCGTCAAAAATTGTGGGATACAATGTATTTCTTGAATAAAACGGTTCTTATTATGTTGTTTGTTTGACCCAGATGGCTTTGATAGCACTGCAAATTGTACAGATAGGGAAAGACTCCGGACTCCGGAGGCTCGTGGCAAACTAATAAGTAGTCACACGGGTTGATTTTTGGTCCTGGCTGTCATTCGTGGATCTTTGACAGTCGTTACGGGCACTCAGAAGCCCGAAAGTCTGACAGTCTTGGCAAGGGATATCGGAAGACTGGTAACTATGTCGTGGGCAGTCGAGTCCATGAAAATCCTGGTATTCAGCTGTATCTATTAAGACTGGAACCCGATCTCAACATGGTTAGAAAAAAGCCAGGCAGATGATGAGTCAAAAAACTGCATTGGATTTTTCAAAGATGAATACAGTGGATTCAGTGAACCTGGCATCAAAAGTGACTTTACGAAACACATTTTGATATGACTGCATTTCATCTTTACAAATGTGGACTTGTACTACAATATTGTCAATCGCGTACGGTGTCAGATACTTGGACTCGACAACCGAACCTCGAAAAGAATCTGCTCAGACACAACTTGCTACAAAAGAAAATACCATAATGTAATAACCGTTTACACCCCGAAAAAAATACACGGGGCCAATATAATGTACAATACAAAGCCATGTGTTTTATCTCCGCATCACAAATCCGCATACAACTAAGGTTGACGACTGACACATAACACTCAGGACCACGTGTAGTAAGTAGTGCAATTGAACAAAACAATAGGCATTGATTACTTTGTAGCATATTATCATATTATGACGTAGTATACAACAAGTCATACGCGTGGGAAAACTTGCGTAATAACTAGTGACGCGCGGTTTCGCGTACACTTCGGATAAATATCCGCGAATTCCATTATCTTGTACATCTTTTCCGTACGAGAGGAGTTGTAAACATGTAAAATAAAAATGTTTGGTTTTCTCGTTTTGTTATGCAAATCATGTGAGATTGTTCAGGAGTAACTTTATTGTGATTTTATTAATCTTTTATACGGAAATAATGATGACAATTGCGTTTATGTGCAAGATTGTCAGCGCAAAAGTTTCACCACGGAAATGAGATTTTGTTCATTTATAGTCTCTGTTTTAATGTTTGTACTTTGTAGGATCATAAATTAGCGCTAATTACAGTAACTACATAATCTTCCAGTACATAGAAACATCGCAAGTGCAATTTAAATACATAATAACTCGTATGCATATCAACTTATTACCTGCATCGCCGCGCACGTCTTTATAATGAATCAATGTTACGGAAGGCAAGTTTAAACTGGGTTCACGATTTATGATGTTTGTTGTAAAAACAACTTCAATAACACAGAAAATTCAGTTTGCTCTACAACTTAAAAAAAAAACTTTTTCAATAGTAGTAGTAATTCTAAAATAAACTTAATTTTTATTTATGAAGTAAAGTTGAAATTCGTTTGGAAATAACATCAGTTAGAAACAAGGACTTGAATAGGCATAACTCGACTTGTTATTATTTATTTCTAGTTGCATTATCAGTTATCGATAGCGGAATGAAATGCAAAAGATAAGAATCAGTACAGCTGTTCCGAAAATTGTGTTGTCACTTTGTTATTTACGTTTATCGGTCAATAAATCGACATTAGTTAGACAGCCATTATTTACGTTAATTGCAATTATAGTAATAAATATTAGATGAAGAATCTAAACCAAGTGAATACCAACCTTCAAAAACAGAACTGTATTTGAAAAATAATTATTCAAGAGCTGTGAAACTATAGAACAAGAACACTCACACGTAGAAAAAATAAACATTATGTATGTGCCGGTATTTTGTATATCTAGTACGGAAAACAATGAAAAACGTGAAGATCGCTATCTAAACCTTATGAAAATAAAGAGAAATATTAATATAATTTAAAACTTTACATTATATTGCCTTTGTTATTAATTTGCTTTGTACAAACAGACGTATTTTCATGTAAATATTTATGTTAGTTATCAAGAAAGTATATTGTTGACTAAAGATTATTTATCAGTCGGTATGTAAAGTTTATTGTTAGCCAGAACGCACTTGAAGACATGTTAATAGACAGGCGAACGAATGAAGGTCTTGAAACAGTTTACAAGGTATAATTTTTAAAAGAAAATCTTTTTTATCCCTGTGTACCTGTGCACTATAGCCCTTGCTTCATTTACCTAAGCAACTTAGTTTAATTCAAATACTGTCTCAATCTAACCAGCCAAGGCTCCAAACATCAAGAATAATAGATTACCACAAACCTAAATGAAAATTAACTAGAACCCTTTAACAAAACAAGTACACTAATGTGAAAACAACATTGCAAATAACTACTAAACAACAAACGCAATACACCGGCAGGCGGCAACAAATCGGATATTTATCCGAAATCTTGCCACCTTAAATTCGTATAACGACTGACCGAAGGGAGTCGAACCGAGTTGTATTACGCAATGTCCCAACACTATTCTATATCTAAGGGACTTCGCGCACTACGCGGTTACGACTTGTTGCAAGACCGGCCGCTATCTTGTCCAAAACTAGTCGGACGCCCGGTCGTGCGAGCAAACTTTCCTGATTTCGACAAAAAGTCACTTCTGCGGCCAAAATTCGTAGTCTTCCCGAAGTCCCTTAGTAATGGCCCTCGCCCACCCGACGCAGCAATGCAAACGCAAAACGGTCGCGATGCAGTCAAGATGCTGTCGCTGTCTGTGTACCTTCACCTACATTACCCCGATCCTGCGCCACCCTCCCTACGTTTTCCACTCTTCGCCTCCTCGATATCATCAGAAACAGTCAATTGCATCGATACATTGGCGCGTTTGTTTAACGCGCGTCAGCATCGCCACAAAAAGCCGCCGTGAGCGAGGGCCCTAAGTGAATAGTTATCAATAAGCCAATAAACTAATTAAATAAAGCTTGCCTAGTGTCTGAAGCAGTCTAATAACCACAGTTATCTATCTACTATGAAATATTGAACACTATTAGCATATCGTTAAGGTGACGTCGGTTTTGTAAACTGATCGGGGCGAAAGGAATTCTTAGTGGTTTTAGCTTGGTTGGTTTAGAATTTGTTGTATCTGGGCTAATAAATAGCTGGGTTTGGTAACGACATGGTATCGTGGGAGCAAAAGGTCGTGAGTTCGAGACTTACTCGACGCAATATTGTTTGGAATAGCTTGGATTAGATACTTGGATAAAACACGAAATGCAATTCGTTTTTGCCTCTAGTGTTAGTCTCTCTACATGGCTAGAAAATAGGTGACTGTGACTGCTGAGATGACGAGTAATAGAGAAGTATGGAATAAGATGACATGCTGCGCCGACCCCATCTAAATTAGGATAAGGTCAGTAGAATGATAAGTGTTAGTTAATGTCTTTTTCAGTTACACTCTTTCTAGAAACCTACATTGTAGACTATCTTTTACTTTTACAACAGTAAGTAAAATATCATAATCAATAAATCAACACAGCTGACCCTGCGCATGTGCAGGCAATAAAATTACGTAAGAACTACCAATGATAAATTATTTATGTTATTAATAACTTTAAAACTGTCATAAACGACTGTATATAGACGCAAGTGACATCAAATACAGAACGTTGATAATTTGACACATCGAATTTTAGACAAAATCAGAAACACATGAACAGTTGTACACACGGCGACACATCAAACTATATTTCCAGTTTAACATGGCCTGGCTTTGTATAGATTTCCTGTACAATGATAGATCCGCATAAACTGGTTTTCTATAGCTTGATAGGTCGTGTATAGACGAGTAGGTACTGTTCTTTAGGCTTTCAATGATACTGATTGACACGTGCATGACAGTACCCAAATCAAAGCACAAAAGCTGTTTAGCAGCGTCGAGATGTATTCACTTAGATGTAACCTATAGTTCGTGAAAGGTATTAGTCGTAGACATATTCCCAGTACGACTAGTAGTAAGTATGTAGTATGAAAGTGGAGCAAAGTGTATCGTCTGGTGGGTATCTAGCTAGACGGGTCGACTTGGGAAATGGGTCATCTCATCTTGTTCGAGACTCTGAGAGTGACAAGCTGTTAGTGGTCTAGTTCTGTAGAAATGAAAGGGTTTTCTTTGTAATTCGAATCACAATGCTGCTTTTATGTGTAAAATTTGCGACCTCATTATACTTTTCGCAAGAATAATATTTACCTTTCACATCATAGTCGAAATGCTCCATATCTTTTTTGTTTTCTACTTTTTATACTAGTCTGTTGCTGGGATCCGCATTTAGCAAAATATTTATGAACTAGTAACCTGATAAAAAATTGTACCAAAAATATTGATAGATACCTCATGGAACATTAAGGGGCTATCTCCACGAGCGAGAGAATCGCGGCGGATCCGCGCTTCTATCGTCGGGTCGTCTCCACGAACGAGCGATTATTCCGCCAGCGTATCATCGCGACTGGTAACGGAATCGCCGCGTGCCCGCGACGACTCGTAACGGAATCGCCGTGTTTCCGCGACGAGGCGTTGTACAATAGTTTTGTTGAAAGAGTTCGCCCGCCGCGCGCTCGCTGCTAGAGCGCCACGTTCCGCCGTCGTCCGCTCGTCACATCGCCGCGATAATATCGCCGTGTGGAGACGCGTTCATAGAGAGTGTATAGAAATACGTCGCACGATGATATTATCGCCGCGATTCTCTCGCTCGTGGAGACAGCCCCTAACTAAGACATGCCGATCCCAAATAAATTGGGCTACGGGCACGAGGATGGTGATGATGAAGACGTAATATAACATCCGCATCATTTAGTACATAGCCCATACTATAGTTACCTATACTATGTTATGTTAATAATGTTCCCCACAGAGATCTAACGACGCATCGATCACGCACTTTCGTTTTCCATCACCGATGTTGCTTGCTACAATATTCGCGGATCATTTAGTAGGCACAGTATCAATTTATAAGCTTCTGCTATACCACTTTATGCTATAGCTTTCGCCATGAGGCCAACGCCCGCAGTGGGCGGGACAGGTTGCGTACTCAGCTAGTTGAGGGTGCAGACGTCAACTATGTTTGGAAATAGGGGTGGCTGGTAAAAGAATGAAAGAAAGAAAAGCTTTTTATTCTGAACAGATGAGGCGCAGATTATAAAATAATCTTTACATAGTATAAAACAAAGTCGCTCCCGCTGTATGTACGCTTAGATCTTTTAAACTACGCAACAGCATTAGATATAGTGATTCAAGAGGAAGATTTATATGTATATGTGTATTTACATTGCACCCGTGTGAAGCCGGGGCGGGTCGCTAGTATGAAATAAAATAAAGGAGCCAAAACCCTAGTTTTAAAAACTGATATTTCTTTCTTTTAATTTAATGTTTAGGCTAAGAAAAAAGAGGTTGATTATTTTAGATTGAAACCATTTATATTCTATTATCAATAAGTTTTTTATAAATTTAATATAAAACGACTTTTCAGAATACCTAATATTTTGCCTGTCAAGCAACAATATGTTTAATATTGGTGTGAGCTTCCATTCTAATCTAGAAATGTGAATACATAATTAATTATGTAATTTAATTATGTATTCATAATATATATAATTTAATATTTTCTGCCTTTTCTGGAACGTGTTTATCAGTATTTTTATTTTAGCGAGCGTTTGAAGTGTTTATTTTTGGACAAAAAGTTGCACCAGATTTCTTAATTAATGCCTATGATTTTATCATAGAGCATAATTATTTTTAGAAAAAAAAAAACAAATGTCAAATGTTTTGACTTTGACTTTTGAAACTATAGTGTCGACTTCTAATCTAAATAGACGCATCTAAAATCATAAAGAAAAGGTTATCTAAAATATTAAGTAACAAAAACAACATTTAATTTGCATCATATCACTGATGTGATGATACAGATTATGCAATCGTGTTTATAATCGCTGTAATGAATACTACGTTATTAATTTATTCATGTCGTGCGTTTAATAGTTTGTCTACATCCTGTCACATTCAATTCTACAATAATTCATCACGTTAAACGAGTAAAAGAGAATGCTCATGGAAGTATGGAATCCCGTACCATGCTGCATCAAAATCAAACCTTGTTTTTTATAGACTACACTGATCGTATTAACTCCTACAAAAATTATTTTTGAAAAAAAAAACCCGCGTTTCAGAGTTATTTTATAAAATCGAAACTAACCTAAAAAGTAGGTCTATTTTTTCGACGCTACCAACGACGTATTTTAACACACCTATATTACATTATTGCTCTAAAAACAGCGTAATACACTAATATTAGTAAGAATTACGAGTTAAAGTAACATCCACAGTATGCTTGACTGAAACTCGATTTTATTTTAGACCTTTACATTGCCAATAGTCAGTCAGTACAGTACAAATGTCAGATGCCACAGATAAGATAACTATAAACCATAGAGTATAGTAAGTGCTATAAACTAGTCGGGATTTAGGGATGTAATCGATAAATCAAAATTTTTAGGCTGAGAAAATCCATTTTGTTGCAAATAGCAATAAACCAAACTAAATCGATTTGGTGTACTGATCTTACTTAATTGTAATTAATTTTAGAGTCCGCTCGACAGACAAGGGTTTGTTCAATTGAAACGGAACGTCATTTATATTCAGTTGAAACGGAACGTCATATAAAGGGAGTAAAACAATATTCGTACTTTTAAACCTTTTAAAAATAAAATCCCCGACGCGTAATGCCGTAAAAAAATATGAAACTAATTACTATAATATTTTGGTTTTGAGGCGCGAGACTTTTTGGTACCAACTTTGGTCATTGTCCTTTTTATTAATAACTGTATGAACACGGGCAATAAAAATAAATTATCTCCTGCCCTTATTCTTAATTATCTTCTCTTCTTCTTCTGCCTTTAATTTATTTAGGATCGGCACAGAGTGTCTTCTTATTCCATACTTCAACCCTTTTCTGTACATTCACCTTTCATACAACGCACCCATGGTCCCTTAGGTCTTCACCTACTCCTATAGCCATTTACATTCATACTCAAAACTTTCCTCACGACATTTTCGTCATTCCTACAAAAAAATATGATCAACGGTAGAAAATTTAGAACCTACATTACAATTGATAAAGTTCTAAACAAAGCACAAAACTTGAAATAACAAAATAGTTGTCTTATTTAACTTTAAAAAACAGAAAAGTAATAAAATATTCAAAAAACATGTTATGTCTGATCCCTCCGCCAGTCTGTTACTAGGTAGAGAGAGATATTATTAGCGAGCGCAGTCGTGCATCGGACGCCCTGCATCGCCGGAATGTCGCAAAAAGCGTAAGGTATTCCAATGGAAAAAAAAACTTCGCATCCTAATAGCCTTGGTTTGAAGTATCTACATTCATGTAGACTAAACGGGATACTTACTGTGACTAAGGTTTGGATAAGGATGATAAATTTAATTAGGGATACCATCCGGACCGTCCTGTCGTCATTTGTCCTAACTTTTAGGCATAACCGATATTTTTAGAAAAAGTAAAATGAGTAGACCGTATTGAATATTAAAAGCTTTAAAAGCGATATGCTCGGTCTTCTTGTCTGGAATTTCAAATTCCGAAATGATAACCTTAGCAGCTTTATTCGTCTTGCTCTGTGGTCTTGCTACATCGGTGGGCTGCCATAACCTTAGTAATTGTCATTTTAATGATAATTCATTAGCAATTACTCAATTAGTGTGAAGAAAGAATTTCTGTTCGAGTGCTTGGCAAAAAAGCGCTGAATGCAATAAATCCTATTTTAGAGAGGAAACAAGAAATGTGTGTGCAGGTGGCATATTGTAGGATGATGTCCTTGAATGTAAAAGAGCATTTAATTTTAAACATGTTTACAATTTATTCAGCTTTATACAATATACTAAACCATAAATATAGTATACCTACGATGTTCCAAGAAACAAAATCAATAGAAATAGCAAACTGGAATTTTATCAAAACGCCATAAAAATCATCGACATTCAACTGACCGCGGTGACATTTTCAAAGCTAAGATAAACAAGACAAAGAATAATAACTTCTAAAGGTATACAAATAACGATCATTTTAATCCAGGTGACTTTGAGGTCTTACAGTCAAGAAAAGGCGACCAAAGTCGTTTGCAATCATAAATCTATGCTGCAGCCGAACAGTCAGATAATTAATCAAAATCCACAAGCAATTTATTGGTACTAACAAATCAAATGGTGGAGAATGCAGTTTTGACAATTGCAATTCTAGGCGATAACTATGAGAAAATGTGTTAGGAAGTTTGTTTCTCAATCATATCATCTTTGAATAGAAATTCTTCACGCTCAGCTAGAATCAGGAACATTTTCAACGCTAAAATGAAATTTATTTGTTACGGCCAGATTTCTCGGCTTATGGTACACCTGTGACCAAACTAGAATCTCGCTGTACTATAGATGAGTGAATGTATCGTGCGCTTGTTAACGATCTTAGGACCAGTTTGTTTGAGCAAGGCGGTTTCTGGTAGACGGCTGGGAAAAGCTAGACTGCAATAATGATTTTCCGACTCTCAAGAATTTCTGCAATTTAAAGGTAACAAACAAGAAGCAAGAACAGCTCAATGGTAAAGGTACCGTCTTACGTATTGTAGCGTTACGTATCGAAAACATGAGATATCGACCAACCCGCACTGGATTACAACCCTTTCCTTTACATACTGAGGAAGCCTGTGTGCCAGCCGTGGGAACAGTAAAGGTGATAAAGCTTACTTCGGGGGGAAAATCTGGATGAGGCTGGCACAAGAACGTGAAGAATGGCATATTAAAAAGAGAGGTGTATGGATGATAATACTTATGCTAAAGGTAATAAGAAGAGGGCACATGCTGAACCGAAGGCCGAAAACACAAAAATGGTTGTACCAGCTTGTAATAACCACAAAAAGGATTCAGTATCCTTTTGAAACGGCATTCTCGCGGTGCTAAGTCAAATCCCACGTACGCCTCCGCTTGGTGGGCGAGTCATTACGAACTGTCGCTGCAAATACTGCAATACTACTGTTTATTAGTGTTTACTGCCCATTGTCTTAGTATGGCGAAATCTGCAGCTTGGTATAATTTTGACAGCCGTTGTGGATGGCTGTGGAGCCAAGGGTCAATCTAGGTTGTTAATTGAATATTTTGTTTATTGGTTCCTGGTTGGTACGGGTGATTAGATACAAACTGGCCATGTTTTCATGTTTCATAATCTGGATGCTGGCTTAAAGACTGTTTTAATGGAAAAAAGTGTTTGATAAACGCAATTGTAGTGTTGATTGATGGCATTGCTACGGGTGTTACGATAAAGAGTAAAACAAATAGTTTACTAATCTCAAACTATTCGCGAAGGAAAACAAACATTTATTATGTGCAAGAGCTTTGTAGATCTTTTTTATTTGATTTGCAGTGGACAAATTCTCTCGAAACTTGTTTGTGATCTTGCCTCAATAAAGCAATATGTATTTATAGCCTTCCTGCTATGTTTGATCACTCTTGTGAGATACATTTCCAATATTTATCTGTAGCCTCATCATATTTACAATGTGCTTGATCTTTCATCAACTTACGATTGCTTTCGATATTAAGTTTTTTTTCGGAAATGTTTTAAAGGTTAATTTACTTCAAATATTGCTTGACATACCGTGATGTAAAACACACGGTGACATCATTTCCTGACATTCCTCACGCATACTCAACCCAATTGTAACTCGGTGCTTTTACGAGTCGCAGGCGCAGAATGACCTACTGAACGAACGAAGGAATGAACCGTTGAATGGTTTGTGTAACAAGGCGAGAATGGTGTAATCATAATAAAATTTATATAAACAACCATTTTATTGGGTCTAGTGAAAGCTATAGAAGGGGGAATGATTGGTGTACTTATTTTGAATGATGATAGTATTTAGAGCGATTTATTTACGTAAGATGAGTTATGTGTATCGAAGTTTCTTTTTATGCATTGCATGGCTAATTACGTTTGTATAATTAGCAGCTTCATTACCTAAACCGGGTTAAAGATCGGTTGTCTAGATAGCTGAGCACTAATAATGTAACTGGTCCTGTATTGCCTCCTGAAGCGAGAAGGTTGCATGCTACTTGATTGACTTTCGCATATTTTCTTCGTCTGTTACATAAACATCGTCATCTTTCCCTTGTCCCAATTTATTCGCAGAAGGCTCAGCATATCTTCATAAATCATCTCTCTATTAACTATGACCTCAGTGGTCATCCTTTTACTGGCCATATTTTGAACTTGTCAATCAAATCAATTTCTTTCGTTTCGTTATCTTCATTGTCTTCGACATAATAGTCTACAATATGGAGGTCTATTCTTGACTTGTTTCAAGCCTTAACTTTCGATATAGTCCCATGTTCAGTACGATGTTTTCTCAAGTTATCATTGACTTGACATTTCGCATTCATGTTCCGATTCTCAATCACATTTTGTTGGCCATATTATTATTATAAAATTTCTGACCGTATAAGGAACAGTATACTTCGATCCAAGACCCAAATCGCAGACGTTTGCAACACAGCCGCCAAATTAAAATGGAAATGGACAGACCACATCTGCCGCATGTCGGATCAAAATTGGGCCAAAGTGGCAATAGATTGGGTTCCGAACAACAGAACAGGCGACGTGGAAGGCCCAGAAGTAGATGGCATGACGAGCTGGACTCTAACCCAAAGGACTGGGCCCAAATCGCCAAATACAGAAAAAAATGGAAGGGGCCTTTGCCCTGGAGTGGGTTACATCAGGCTCATAAATAAATGATTAAATTTATAAAAAAATCATTACTCGTTATCCTTTTTGTCTATGTGTGACATAATAGTACACAAAATGAGAGCCATTGGTTTAGCTGAATACATGTTTCTGAACCTTTATTTGCAAGATAATACCATGTTCAGTACCATCTTTCCTCAACCCATCATTCGCTCGACATTTCCCATTCATGTTTCGATCCTCAATTACATTACTCTCAGTCTTAACTTAAAGGTGCATTGCATGTTGTACGATAACCGTTACCGTATCGTGGTTAAGTGGACCAATAGCAATAGAGATAGCACTGTCATAAATAGTGACAGCTTTGCTATTAAACCTACGAGGGGAGTCGAAGCGGCTTTAATGTACTAACTGTTGGGCCATGAGTTACACGCGGCTTGCGACAGTTTGGACCGAAAAAACCAGTGAAAGACTTTGTTTGAACGCCCCACGCTGATGATATCGGGGGAACGCAGAGTGGAGAAAGTAGGCAATTCAGTATCGATGCTAAATCTGTAAAAAGTCACGATGGGCGAGGGACCATAGAGCATGCCACAAGTCACTGCGTCCTGCGAGGAAACAAGTTACGCGCGTGCGATTCAGTTCACATATTTCGCGTCGCTTATCGCATCGTCCGAGGCCGTGACCGGGGCTTTAAGTGTTTGCGTAGAATTACAGCTAGGCTCTGATATTGGTGTTCTGGCACTAAACACAGGGAACACGCTCCGTTGAGCAAATGCATCTACTAAGTTGCGGTTATGCTCTGGTACACTTGATTCTTAGTTGGATACTTATTTGTTATGTTATGTAGTCCTAGTCGGTTATTTTATTTCGTTTTGAATTATTTATCTAGTTGGAAAATTAAGATTTAAGAGCCTAAGGAAAGAATAGCGATACCGATAAGGAAAATTCTTATGTAAGTAATTCATAACTTTTATAATCATGATAAGAAGAAACTACGCGATAAATTCTAGTATTTTCTTCAAAACGCGGTCGTCATTAACGTGATGGCAGGCGCCTCATTAACTCATTAGTCGATAAGAGCATGATTGATTGATCATTAAATCATATCAAAAGATACTTGCGCACGAGTTGCAAATAACTTTACATATTATACTCTGTATGAGTCTATGTGATTACTATTGACTATAATCTAAAATACTCTAGATATTATTCTATTCAATAGTAGGTCATGGAGGTTTAAAAGGTTGGAATTTTTACCTCCAATATCTGGAACGTTTCCAGGTATGGTTCAGAACAATAAAATATCACAATGACGGAAACAACAAGTGCCTTTTGGCTTCGTTAAGGGGTCTTTTACGGGATTAATGATGATCCATCTCATATATGAAAATACCAATGTCTAGAGTCCATGAGCTAGAAACCTCGTCGCACACGCACAACCTACTCAAATCCAATCGCATTATTTGTCAAACGTGACTGTCAAACGGTAACACCACATATCGGTACCGTTGAAGCTATGTTCCATATGGAATATGGATGAACGGAAGCATTATTACGGTGAAGAATTTTATGATATAATTGCATTCATTTGTGAGTCATATTACTTTGAGAACTTGTAGTGAAAGAAGAATAAAAACGATGACAAGTATGAGTGATTGACCGAAATAACTGGCAACAAGCCAAAACAAACACCAACAGGATGGGTCACGATTGTTGGAAGTTTGGGATCCGAAAAATTTTGCTTGGGAGTGTTTTAAACCCACATACTATATAGATAATAGCCCTGAACATTGTGAGGTAGATTTTAAAGTAGAAGTAAGTCAGTACAAATTAAAACATACTGCTATCATTACTCCCGATTATGGCATAATTGAAGCAGCTGAATTAGACGTGTAAAAAGAAGAGCCTGTCAAGAGGGCTTACGCGGATGCAAAGACCATGTTTCCGGATGATTAATTATAGAGCTTGTTATGTTATTTTTAATTAGTTTCATGAAAGAAAAATTTAATATTTACTGTATAATCAATCATCGTGGCTAAATTAAAACAGCCGCTCGGGTCGATCTTTAGGTTAAGCCGCGCTTGGCTAGGTTGGTCCGTGGATGGGTGACCACCCATTACATACCGAGGTTCCTCCGTGCCTTGGAAAGCACGTTAAGCCGTTGGTCCCGCCTATCATTAGTAGATCTTTGACAGTCGTTAAGGTAGTCAGTTGTTCGAAAGTCTGACAACCAGTCTTACCAAAGAGTATCGTGTTACCCAGTGTTAGCTGGGTTGTGGAGGTCAGACAGTCGCTCCATGTAAAATACTGGTATTCAGCTGCATCCGGCTAGACTGCAAGAGAGGCTAGGCAAATGAATCAATCATTGCGATACGGTGACGAAATTATAATACGTTGTCAAATAAACTTTATGTGTGTACAGAGATGGAAATCATAATTCGAAATGCTGTTAAATGCACACTGCATTTAATAAAATGTCATCATATGATTCTTGATGCGCTGTTAATCAGTGCTGAAACTTAGACTGAGTTCATATGAAAACATTACACGGGTTTAGAATAACAATGTAATTCTTTTACTAACGTTGAACGTTGTAGAAGTTTTTAATAACAGTCTTGTCTTTATAGTAACCTACTTTAAATAAATGACCTTGACTTTAATGCTACTTCTACTTAATTGGATTATAAATACTTATTGTTATAACGGTCTTAGTTCGACCTTGAACGTTGAGTTAATTAAAGTTAATTAAAGAAAATCGATACAGGGCTGTTATTTTGACTAAAAACGGTTATGCCGAGTCATTAGTTAAGTATTTTTTATATGCATAATTTAGAAGTCTAGGGTTAGACTTATCTTCGAAATAGTGAGCAATTTACTTGCATTTGGAGAGAGATGGCGCTAGTGCGTCTACAATCACTTCGAATCCGTGTTTAGAAATAGTTTAAAATTATAAATTGTGCTCCGGATATAATCAATGTTATCTAAAACTGTGCTTAAACATCTAAAGCTACTACCTACGGTTTTGTCTCTGCATCACCCTAAGGTATACCTACTGGTAGAAAATGCCCAAGGCATTAAGTCCGCCTTTGTACATTATGTGCATAAAGTTTTAATAAATAAATAAAGCTCTAGTGACTTGATGAGTCACTGGAGTCCACTGTCCACCAGTAATAAAATGGCTGAATTGAACGTCAAAACAATCTCATTAAGTCTGCACGTGTTGTACGGAATAAATTAGTAATTTTTTCTATTTTTCTGGCTTGGCATCTATGTACGAGTAATATCACAATTTTGATAAGAGTTTAGTCCATTTAGCGCCTTGCTCCTTTCCCTGGTCCTATTCTTTTTTTCTTCTGGTTAAGACAGGTCAGCTAATGCAGGAAACTGACTATACCCATCTGGAGAAAGAGACCTATTACATCTCTTTTGACGGCACAGTTTGCGCAGTGTCTGAGCGATTGGCTGCTGCGATTCGTGTCGCGTCGCGTCGTACAAAAGAAATCCCTAATGTGGGGAAACGTTTAAAAAAAACTAATGTAATTTACATACGAAGGTTGAGAGCTTTAAGGCACAGTCAATTTACATTAGACAGCTCCCGCAGCACCACCAATCATAAGAATTTCAGAACTGCACCAGAAGTCCACATTCAATAACTCCAACGCTGCATACGAAGTTCAAAAACAGTGGCTAGCTTAATCTAGCTATCAAGGTTTTCTATCGTCTATTGACCACTATTCTATGTGGTCCATATAACTCAAAGTATATTGCTGTTGTTGGAAATATGGGACCTGAAAAAGAGAATTTTAGCTAGGGAGTGTTTTAACTCCGACAAAACAAACCACTTTGACAGTGGTCTTCAAGATTGCGAGCTATATTTTAGAGTAGAAGAAAATCTACCGATGAAATGCACATTTAGTAACTTCGGAACGCCAAACCAAGTCTTTAAAACAGTGGCTAGCTTTTAATCTAGCTATCAAGGTTTTCCACCGACTACTGACCCCGATTGTGACTGGTCCATATAACTAATGTATTATGTGGGCGTATTGTGTGAAATCTCTATCGTTTTATGACTTTGTTAGTACAAATTACATGTGGTGATCGTAATTTGTGAATGGTCTTTAAGATATTGTGATAGGAGAGATTTGTAGTAGGATCGTGTCTTACACTTAGATCGAGTAGACGCAAGTACGACTGCCAATGGTTATGATTTCCATGGCTTTCCAAATTAGGCAAAATGAGAACAAAATTGTCTTCAGTGTAGATGTTTGTTCAGGAATTTCAGGCGTTTACTTTGTACAAAGGAGGTAAACTATTTTCGAGTTTCAATTTCTAAAATTCAATTCCTTAAAATTTAAAGTCCCAAAAATTTTCCAGACAACAGTATCTTTCAATAAAAGTCAACTGCCACATGTATGACGGGGCATCACTTGAAAAATAAATGATTTGATTTGATTTGAGGACGGCTCGAACGATTCACCTGATTTTTTTGTTGCTGTATTCGTAATTGTCAGGTTTGTAAAAAAGTTTTTTTTTGGAAAATCTACCGGATAAGTCGGAAGTTTGGACCTGTGCGAAGCCACGTCGAGTTGCTAGTTTATAATTAAATTAACTGTAAAACAAAGAATAAGATACTAAAAACACTTGGTACCGAGAAGAATATGTGCCTATAACAACCCGACACGCTTAGATTTGTTCTCAAAACCTAATTGATGTTTGAGTAGACAAAAACAAAAAACTTGTATTCATTGAATTGAAAGTAATAGTATTCTTTCTAGACTTTCACTCTCGACTAAATCTGATGAAAAAAGTTTAGGCAATCGTTACGTTACTGTACCTGCCTATTATGGTATAATTTGTAATTTGTTTGACAGCATAATGGGTTTTAAAACATGTAACGATTACTATCTGTAAATCTGTAATAAAAACAACATCTTTCGATTTGTTGTGCCTCGAGCTAAAAGCTATGCAGAATTTAATTCCCTGATAGTTCGATTCTAGCTGAAAACATGCCAAAACAAAATCCGCTTTTCTAGGTTTATTTAAGCGCATTGCGATGCAATTACTTTATACTAATTGGAAATTCAAATAGGCTATCCGTCGACTAAAACCGTGCAGCATTGTGCCAAATTTTATCGCCATTTTAACTGAGCAGACTCTTCGATTCATTATTGCTAGCGATTCATTAACGATTTATGGATATATATAAAGCTCTTTCTTAAAAGTCTACTCAGCAAGTTAACAGAAAATCCAGATTTTTCGCACTAGATGGTGGATGGATCTGACTCTCCAGTCTCATACTCAGAGCTGTCTTTTCAGGTAGCATCAAGAATGGCTCAGCCCCGACATATGCCAGCGCGAAGCCAGAAAAACAAATGAACAAGCAAGGTTACAGTCCTCAGGATTAAAGGACCGAGTACAAAAAACAGGTGCCCATTAAAGGCCCACCTACAACTAGAGATGGGTAATCACCCGGGTTAAAACCTACTAGTGGGTTAAAACCCAGTTATCACCCGTTTCATTCCACCCACTGGGTGGTTTGGCTGGGTGAAAATAAAATATTTCGGATTTATTATTTAAACATGTAAGTAGTGAACTACGGCCGGTGTGCGGGGTGACAAGACCGAGAGGGGAAGGGATGTGACTCACGCGCAGCTATCCCCGCGCCCCTTCCCCGCTCAAACTTCAAACTTGTCAGTCTAGTTTACTTCGCTGGTTAGAGTGCGCGCGTTTTAGGTGACTTTTTATAGGTGTAGACTTGTCTCTCTCACACACACTCAGTGCTGTAGACCATTTAGTTCTACAGCACTGAGTACACGTATACACCTTGCGGCAGTCCGGGGAAGGAGGCCTGAGTCTGAATTAAGTTTGTCGATTGAAGGCAGTGCATCTTCAGTGAGCCAGCCAACAAATGTAAATAAAGAACATTTAAATTCATTATTAGCTAAGGCTATTTATGTATCGGGAACACCCCTTTCAATAGTAGAACACCCCCTGTGGATTAATTTTTTCAACGAACTCCAGCCACTGTACAAATTGCCAACCAGGAAAACGGCTTCTACCACCGTTTTAGACAAAACTTATAGGGATATGCATCATGTTAAAAGAAACCGTCAAATCGCAAACATGTTTGCACTTAATGCTAGATGGTTGGTCAAATTGTAGGAATGAAGGAATAATTAATATATTAATAGCAAAACCAGAACCTGTGTTTAATAAAAGTATTGCGACGGCAGAAAATCGACATACAAAGTGATTACTTATGTGAAGAATTTTTTAATGTATTATCTGAGTATGGAACAAATAAGTTTGCTACGATGACAGGAGAATGCAGAAAGCTTTTCGTCTCGTAAAAGACGAACATCCACACATAACTTTTATAAACTGTGCAGCTCACACTTTACATTAACTCTGCAAAAACATTATCAGAATTGATGTAATAAATGCTAGTAAGAATATGGTAACTAATGGTTAAAACTATTAAAAAAAGTCAAGTTTTAACATCTTTACTTGCAAAAATTGTAAAGGAAAAAAATGCTGGTGAAACTTTGAAGTTGCCATGCGATACCCGATGGGGCAGTTATTACACTAGCTTTAAAAGTATTGGCGGCGGCGACCTCTCGCGTCCGGCCCTGGTTCAAGCCATGGTCCGGAGCGAGAGGGAATGGGAGGCCGTCACCTACTTCTGCGAAGCAGTCATCGAAGGAGGTGGCGGAACGTGAGAGGGTGAGGACCTCACGTCCCAGCCGCCGCGGGAGAAGCACCGGGTGTCGGGGGCCACGGGGTGGCTCTCGGCCACCGTAGGCGCGGGCCTGTGGACGGTGAGTAATGGGCTAGCTCGCCGTCCGTCCGTCTTATGACGACAGGCCGTGTCGACGGCGCTTTCTTGTTCCAAGCGCGCCTCAAAGAGATGTCAGCAAACAGGGCCAGGGGTGCGGGACTGTTCGAAAGAGATACCGCGGCCCTGGAATACAAAGGGCAAAAGAAGGAACATGGATGGTTTTTAGTCAGTAAAAGTCTGACACTCCCTTCCGCTCCGCCCAGAGCGGCCAGGCGTCATTTGACGATATCCCATCCCAAAAAAAATAAAATATATAGGTATATACATTTATCCTGTATTTGACCCGCGTCAGGCGGAAGGTGAGGGCGCCGTGGCGCCTCTAGCCACTCCTCAAAGACGTATTAGGGGACTTATCGCCACTATCGTGGCGTGCCCTGTACGGGGTTGCGACAGTCGCTCTCTCCATGTCGCCATGAGATCGCGCCGGAGGTCTGTCCGCTGAGCGACAATTTGCCGCGGCATGGGAGCTTCCCCCCGGCGTAATGCCTCCGCGCGCCACTCGTGCAGGCGCGCGAGTACTATGGCCTCCAGATCCCATGGCGGCAATCCGGCAAGGAGGCTAGCCGCCTCGCCGGAGATCGTGCGGTACCCACGGACCAGCCTTACGGCTACCACCTTTTGGGGCGCGTTCAGATAGTGCGCGGCTCGCAGCCTCAACGAACGCGCCCACACCGGGGCCCCGTAAAGGGCTATGGACCGCACGATCCCCGCGTAGAGCCTCCGGCAGGAGGCGTTTGGACCCCTCAGGTTGGGCAAGAGCCGCTTGAAGGCAGCCCCGGCCCGTTCCAGTTTGGGAGCCAAACATCGGAAGTGCTCCACGAAGTTCCACCGGCTGTTGAGGACGAGTCCAAGGTACTTCAACGTCGACTCAACGCCGATGGGAACCCCTCCTACCGTCAGTATGGATCCCAACGGTGGCGCATTCCGAGGCCGATGAAACCACATGGCCTCGGACTTGTGCAATGCCAAATCTCGAGACCCAATTGCCGGATCCTCTCCACGACTATCGCAACCCCGCGTGTCATTAATTCGGCCGCCGCCTCGTGCGACCTCCCCTGCGCCAGCACCAGCGTGTCGTCAGCGTAGCAAACTACACTGACGCCGCTAGGGAGCCACGTACAAACAGCCCTAAACCATCTACATCCGGCATTAACAATTTTAATTTTTTTGATTGTGACCGTGTTTCCGATGCAAGCGATGATGATGATTAAACTGCCTACTAATTTGTTGTAATTTTTCAAATTAATAATAAATGTATCTGATTTTGTGTTTATTTTTGACAAGTTTATAATGAACTCTACTTCCCACTATTTAATAATTAACAATACTCATTTTCACCCAGTCAAATAGGTGAAAATGGGTTAAAACCGGGTTATAACCCAAACCACCCAGTTTTAACCCAAATGGGAAGAATGGGTTTTAACCCACTACCCATCTCTACCTACAACTAGTGACCGCTGTACGAATTACGAACATAGACAAAGTAAAAAGAATCGTAGTCTCTGCGTACCATGGCAAATAATGGCAATAGCTATGACTTCATACATATTGTTATAAATTCCAACAAGTATAAGCATTACCACCTGGCTAACTTTTATCACCGCAGTGTTATCGTAACGAATACTGTGTCATAATCAATTCAGCTCGGTTTAACATAACAAGTTGCGGGCGGAGATAAGCCTAATGCACTGTTTTAGCAGCTAGAATGCCTGGTGTTCACGCGTGTAGGGTTAATCAGGTGTTGCCGTGTTGGAAGGTAGATCGGCACTGGCTTAGAGAGTTTTAATATCTGCATCATGGGAAGAATGAAGAAGGATCCTCTATGTGTATAACATCAGCTTTCAGGAAGATAAATGATGCAGCCTTAGGCACGGAAAAACGTTAAGCCTTGCCCGAACAAGGTGTATGTACCTCGCTTATGATATAGATTTGGTTGGTAACGGTAACATTTTCACAACTGTAGTAACTTTTTAACAGCTCACTATTAAAACATTCAGATTGATTCAGATGTGGTACGATTAGAATTTAGAACTGATCCAAAACTTTTTGGCATACATCGACGTCCCTACTTGAAGTCCAAGTCTGAGCAAATAGAAGAGGCAATAAAGTTTGGCCGAATACATAATACTGCAGAAGTTTCACAAGAAACGATAAAAACGGCCGTAATAGGCAATATCAAACCAGACTATTGAAGTTGGAACACGTCCAACACTTCTTGACCTTAATCTTACTTGATCAAAAACAAATGGGATGCTACACGAAGCGATTACAAGACGTGACATTACAGTAACGGTGAAAGGAATTAACTAGAAATGTCACCGTTTACGGCATACTTGACCATTTTATTACATGTTCTTGCGTAAATACTAAATAGTTATAACACGATATAATCATCACGTTTGCTATAGGTTAGGGTTTTGTGAAATAAACCTAGATCTTCGATGGTTGATGCCAAAAGTCTCGATGCACTGCTACTAGCAGTCTGCTAGACAGACTGGCAACGGAATCTTTACGACCGTAACAGCTTTTGATAGCCGTCGAAAAAGGGTCCTATCTACGGCAGTTAAAGAGTTTTAAAAATCTACCAAATTAGCCACGTTATCACGGCTCGAGTCCCTCAAATCGCGAGAACGCATAGCCATTTCTGAAGCATACTTAATTTAGGAAACTTTGTTCTGGTTACTGAAGTCGCCTAACTCGACCTAAGTGCACACTACCACCGCTAGACTAATGAGGTGTTTAACATGCTAATTAGCCTAGCGTAAACAACCAGAAAAAAACGATTGCATGTTGTCGTTCCTTTCCTTCATAAAACAACAATGTCAAATTCTGTATGCACAATGATGAGACGCATGCAGCGCAAACAATACCAGTAGAAAGCATTGTAAACGCAACGCAGGAGTGCATGTATAATCACGCAAAGGTGAGGTACATCAGAAGTAATATTAATGAAGAAACTGTGGGCGCGAAGGTTTGTTTTAACGTACGAAAAGATGGTGTTGAATGTTGTTAAAATATATATAAATACTACTGTCTGCTACCTTTGCATGCCTTAACGGTTGATCTGTCTGGATGAAATTTGGTACACAAGGAGGCTAATAAAGATATTTCTCAATCCGATAATACCGATGATAATACTGATGATGGGATATCCGACCTCTATGTGGGTGAAGGCCTGGGCAAAAGCGATTTTGTTTGTAGGATGTCAGAAAACCATTTCATAATGCATTTATGTTATGATATTTCTGATGTCAGTGGTGCTCACAAGTAAATAGTTTTGGAACATTCCAAAGCTAAACGAGCAACTCAATCAGGCATACATTCATGCTTACCATACAATGCCAATAATCTCGTGCTACATAGATTTCTCTAACAATAATTACGAAGCTATGTCCAACACCCACCACCACTGCAGCCGACTCCGCGGTGGGCGCAAACTATGTAAATCGTGCCATGGGGCCGACCGAACAAGTTTTCTATTTCAAGGAGAAAATACAGATTTACAGTGCCCGTGAAACGTCAATTAGGTGGCTTTCGCGCCTTCTACTACTATTTCGAGTATTGTATGATTGTCAATCTATTTTGCCTTAAGGGGTGAACAAAACTTCGGGCGGTATCGGGGAATTGGTTTGCTTAACCGTTCTTAGATGTCTGAAAGTGTGATGGGTGAAAATGTAGGTGCGATAATTCACAAGTGAGTTTTATTCAGCAGTGTTCCCGGCCCGCAGCTTTGTTCAAAGGAACTTTCTGTGCTCATTAGAGCTTTACCAGTTCTTTCATCTTTTATGTGGCAAGCTTCGGGTTCTACTAGGTCAACAGTCTTTTGACCTGTGCACCCTTCACGTTTGACTAAGCAAGCGTAAAACTCTTTTTCTGTTACACGTTTATTTGATTTTAATTTTAAGGACTTACGTCAAATATGTACAGATCATCAAATTTGTTTTCCTAAAGAGTTTTTACGACCTTTACGGTTAGAGGTATTGGGATTTATTCTTATTTGTTGCATGTTTTTTCTTTCCAAACTACTCAACATGCCTATCTTACTTGCCCAGTCATTACAAACAGACTTATTCATTTATTTACTGTCAATATACTATCAGAGCCATCAGTCCGAACGAGTTCAGGTTGCCATTTAAAACGGATTAGATTGCTGGTATTGCCTTGAATCTTGTTTAAGATTATTATGCAATGCGGCAACACTTTACAAATTATAATCAGAGCAAGACCAGTTCTTTCAGCAAAGCTGGTTCTGGTAGTAGGACGAATGGTGTTAATGTATGCAAAGTTACAGATAAAGAGTGAGTTACTTTACACAAAGAAGTAGTCGGTACTGGAAATGAAGAAAATAGTGGCCAAATTAATAGCTGTGTTTACAGAGGGATGAATCCAGCCAGATAATTGATAGTGTAAGCTGTTAATGCTTGGAAGAGTCGGAAGATCAACATATATATGTTATCAATCCCAAACAGTGCCCTGTGCCAGTGTCTCCTACTTCCCAGGATTTAAACGAGCCAATGATGGAGCTGTCCAGGTGACTACATACTGGTCTGAAAAAATTAGAGCGTTATTGACACACAAAGAAAAGCCGAACTATTAGCCAGTAGTCCAGAAAGGGTGGGTCTATTGTCGCCAACCTCTTTCCCAGGCTTTTTGCTGAATATCAAGTATATTTTGGTGTTCTGTAGATAGTACACTAGTAGTTAGCACTATTGGATAGCTACAATAACGACAATGTCTATTGGAGGAAGTAGATTATAGTTGAGCTTGCAAGCGATGGTCCCAACGTCACAATTTATGTACAATAGCGGTCTTTATGTACCTATGGCGCAAGACGCAATGCAGATTTGAATACTTTCGGTATCTACAGTTAACATTGATCCCGAAAGTCTTAAAATTTATATCGTGTTTGCCAAGTTACTGAGTTGTGGAAGTCAGATAGTCAGTCGCTTCATGTGAAGTACTGCAATCAACTTCATGCAGTTAGACTGGGAGGCGAAACCGACATAGCCCAACTATATCCTTAGAAAGTCTAGACAAACGATGCTGAGTTAGTGATGATCATATTCTATAATCACGAGTATGAATTACATTGTACCGATAATAGAACCAAGAACCGTCAGAATCAAATCATGACCAAATTCAACATACGTTGTATGATTGAAATTACTAGTATTAAATGAATCATATCTATCGGATAGTATCTTAGTTTATGAGAGGCTGTGAGAAAAGTCAACTGGATCCTAAGATCGCGTGTCATTACATCATTTGAAAGATCATATCCAGCATGACAGTTACATGAAAGGAACCAAATACTTCTAATTACTAATTACCAAGTAGGTATTGTGTTTCTTTCCTTCTAAGAAAGCAACAGATATTACTTTTTATTACTCAGTGTAACATTACAGAGTGTGGTTACTTACATAATTTGGTGTGACCATCAGTTTCAGTGAAGTATGAAACAATATGAGGAGAATATTTATAAAATAAAATAGTGATTCAGTTAGGCATATGCAGTTTCGTCGTGATGTTTTGATATGGAATTCTAAATCACGAGTGTCGAACCATTTGTATCTATATTGATAACGCTAATACTCCAATAATTCGATCTAAAAAGAAATTTCTGGACAAAACTTGTCGCGAGTCCGAGAAAAACAATTCAAAGCTGCTGTGGCTCGTAGAGACATACAAGCCCATAGTTTTGTCGTCAAAAGGACCAGATATAATCTGGTCCTATAAGTACAAAGGACCAAGTTTTGTAATGCTTTCCTAAGCCGTTAGACACAACCGCGTGATTCTACTATGATGTTTGACCCTTTGACCGGTAATGACGACTTATAGAGCTATCGTCAAGTAGAAAATCGGTAAGTTAAAGCTGGCGAGGCAAGAAATAATTGGGTTGGCTATGCCCTCTAAAAATTTTTCGATGTTTCTTTTTATTTTTATATTCACATGGACAATCAGAAAAGGAGCTAAAAAAATATTTTAAAGACTAAATAAAATTATTTGAACGATAAATTACATTAATCATAATTATCTCACTTTCAGGTATTTCAGTAAAGCAGGAAAATCCAGTGATTTGTCATAGGTGTCATAATGTGCCATTAATGGAATTATATTACAGATAGTGTTATGAATATGTGACGACTTTGGCATACATGTTGATAACAATATATCGCCATCAGCAATCAGAATGCTGAACGTGGTGGTATTAGAAATGTTTTTATAAGGAAACTGTGAAAGATGAGTGTGATGAGTGTACAGCAATTTTATTATTTCTTATGACCTTACATGGTTATGATTTTTAATTTATTACATACATTTCATTTGTATATGTCGCAGGCATTTTGTATTGACACGGCATTATACATTTTGCCTTCGGCATTTTTCATAACAGCGAGCGTTTATAAATTGCCGACGCCGTATGTAAATGGCGAAATCATACAAAAAACAGAGAATCGAGGAGCCCCGCGCAGCGGGGATCCGTCGACCTGCTGACGGAAACGCTAACCCTAGACGGTCGACGTCAGGGGCACCCCGAGGTTCGGTTAGTTAGGTTCCTGTAAACCTTGCAGACAGAAATAGGAGCCCCGCGCAGCGCGGATCCGTCGACCTGTGTTTCGGCATATTAGATAATGACACGGCATTATACATTTTGCCTTCGGCATTTTTCATAACAGCGAGCGTTTATAAATTGCCGACGCCGTATGTAAATGGCGAAATCATACAAAATGCCTGCGACATATATATTATTATCATGATAAAGAAGATTAGAAGAAGAATATTTTAAGAACATTTTCGGATTTTTTTTCAAACATATCTATAAAATTCCTATTTAGTCAGACTTATGAGAATTTGTACAAAGATTAAGATTTTTTTTGAAAATCTCCAGAATTTAAAGGTTCGTCACTGGTGTTCATATTAAGTATACCTATGTATAAAGAAATCTTTCAAGAAAAGGGTAGTGTTATTGGAGAACAAGGTTTATTCGAGCACCTATAAAAACAAGGATATTCTGGTCGTTAAATGTAAATATTTGTACTCCAGACTAACTAACTACCAGACAAATTAAAACGCAAGGTTGGAGAAAAAAATGAATGTGAAGTATAGTATTGAATGTAGCAGAAAGTAGATAGGATAGGATCAAGATGATAAAAATGTGGGATTTTAAGAAGATTTTGCCATTCGTTGGCACCACATGTGACTGTTCCTTATTTACACTAGGCTGATAAAATTCTCGTTTTTCCTAATTCATGTAAATATTAGTATTAATGTCGGTTTTTAATATCAATGTCAGACGAGGTAAGGGTAAATATTTTAGAACTTATAAAATTATAAACAAAGCCAATATGAACGTTTGACAAAGGGTAGCCACGAAAATCAAAATCAAATAGTACGAAAATAAACAAACATTCAGTTCATACCCTAACAATATCATTCATTGTTATTAGTAGGAAATCGTTAAAGTCAAAAAACTAGAGCATGGACGCAGTGGACCTAATTCGTAAAACAAACTCCGAGAAAATTTGCAGTCTATCGGTAATTCTAACTTACTCAGGTTATGTTAATAGATGTAACTGCCACGAGCGCCTCTAATTACACGTCATAATCGTTAAATAAATCGGAAATGTACAAAAGAATTTATTTGTGTAATAGAGAATAATATTTAAAAAAAAACCCTACGTGTTCAACAATCAATGTTTTGCAAACACGTAAAGGGAAACCCCAGTGCACGGGAAACTCACGTTACAGAAGATATACCACAATCCAATTTTTTTGATATTCCAAGCACTAACACTCAAAGAAGCGAATGTAATAGAAAGCTAAAACACGCTTTCGTTCATCGAAAATTTAAACTTCGCAAAATTCACGATCGCCGCGGATAATAAGATTTATTTTCCGTCCGAACGCAGTGCACACGTCTTTCATGTGCGCAGTCACGCGCCTTACTGAATTATTACTGAGTACTGCGCCGACTGTTGAGAGCGAAATTGGTTTTCGAACGACTAATCCTATCAATACAAAATGAGCCCTGATTCATTACATTTTAAAGTTCACTATTATATGGGGATATCAATTTTTTTTTCGCAACAACGCGCAAACAGGTTGGACACGAGAAATTCGCAGTCTGCCAGGAAATTGTCACGTAGGTCTATATAGCTTTTTGACCGATAGTGACTCGTAATCATTTTAGTTTTACGCGCCCATAAACGGGAATGCGCGGTTGCAGTAAGTAGTAAATTAAATTGTAAAACAGTTGATTAAAGTTATAAAAACAGATATAAAATCTGTGCACTCTCTCTGGGTAAATAGAAAGCTACGTCTATATCCTTCCCAATTTAGCGTCGCTGTTTCGTGGTGCATTTAAATTCATCACAATTGATCAAATGGACACACAATGACATGAGCAATCAGTCAAAACAGTCCCAATATGTCTGCCTATAAAATAGAAGCTGCAAAGGCAGACTAGACCTTTAAATAACATAACCATAATAACAAAAGGGCTTTTCATGAATTCAGAGCACAATCAAAAGAAACAAACAGCATTTCGGATATGCCAGAAAATTCTCCAGCCTCTGTTTCATCGGAATTACTTTCTTCAGCAATGTAAGCAGAAATGAGACGAGGTTACAAATAATCGGTTCCCGTTAGAAACTACTTACGGCTAACGCAACGAGTTTTAAGATGAAGTGGTGGGTAGTTGATAGTTTATAGGGCCTTGTTAAACATGGCAGAAGTTATTCCTTTCCGGTTCAACTCTGTGATCTGTTGCAACTTCCATGGTGATGTCACGGGCTTGTAGGCTGATAAACTTGAATTATCCAAGCTTCTAGTCTTTGACTGAAGTTTCTTGAGATTCGTTTACAGTCAAAATTGTTATTACATTTACTTAGGCCGATAAAGCCTAAATCACTGGGTTTAGAAACATCTGCACTGCACCAGAATTACTAATAACGAAAAACGTATCTATACAACGAAAGTGAGCACTTAGGAATGAGTTACACTTGGGATTTTGAAAATTTTATTCTATTCAGGATTTAGGGACAGGAGATGAAATTTTGTGAGGAAAATCGTCATTTTTGCTGTTGGAAATTCTCTCTCCACAGGAGTTAGATAGATGAAAATTATTATGAAACTTCGTCATTCGTGCTGATAAGACATCCATCTGCAGGACGGCTTGTAGATAAATAAATAGTTAGTCTACTACGACCCTCTTATCAAACTAATACTGCGTTATTGTGATATAAATATAAACTCGTTGACATATTACGTTATGTCATCGCTGCACCGCACGTTGCTTGAGCACAAAGGCCATGTCCCCATTATGTCATAGCAGCTGTTTTACTGTCCCGTCTCATGTGCCGGAAAGGTCTCAGCGCGATCCCGACGCGACGCCATTACAGAACTGTTTTGGATGAGGCTGATTTTGGCCAGCTGTACCCAACAATGGAGTCTGTTTTCTTGGTTTATGTTAGAGATTATCCGACTGTCTATCAGAGCTAATTAAGAGGGACTTTATTTACATGAGGTCTGGCTTTTAAGTGTCTTTATTATGGGATCTACCTAAGCGTAAGCAGTTGGTGTCAGTGATCCCGACGTTATTGCAGAATTATTTTATTAGGGTCGGTTTGGTGGGTTGTCGATTGCTGTTTCAAGGTCAGTATTTGCACAGTTTGGCCCTTTAGTGTTTTTATTATGGTATCCATCTAAGCTTGTAAAGTTATTGAGTGCAAAGGCCATGTCCCGGTTATGTCACTCCAGCTGTTTTACTGTCCCCTCTGAAGTGCCGGAAAGGTCTCAGTGATCCCTACGCTATTACAGAACTGTTTGGCTTTGAATGAGGGTGTTTTTTACCGGCTGTGTCCACTTTGAGGATTCTTCTCTTGGTTTTATATTGGTGAGTTGTCAACAATATCAAGGTCTGGTTAGTCAGGAGCTTTACCTGGTCTTTACAAGATTTCTGGTTTTTAGTGTCTTTAAGATTTAGCTAGCTCGAGCAGTTTATATATTCTGGACTGGCCTACTTCTAGGCAGAGGGTTTCCAAGTCCTTTCAGCTTGAGTCATCTTATTACATAAAAACACGTGTCACTATGACCGTTCACGCTTATCTAACCACCCAATCGAATTCATTGAAATTTTGTGAATTTCTGTGGTTGGTTCCAGCTTGAGAGATCACAACAATCCTATGTTCTGAACTCGATGGAGCAATGCGAAGCAGGGGCAGGTCGCTAGTAAACTATAATTTTCAACCGTTCGTTTGCTCCACTTTCAGCATTTCCCAGCTAACATTTTTATTTATCATACCATCTCCCAACGATGTAGGTCATGTAGGTTAAAAGCTCGCATGTATCAACTCATGTTAACATACTTTGACATCGAGTTAATGCAAAACTGTTGTTGAATAGTAGATCGATGCTTGTCGACGGTTTTAACATAAATATAACTTGTGATGTGAATGGTGATAATAATAATAAACAGAGTGATGAAAAACATAAAGTGATTAACACTTAAGTTATTAGTTAATAGGTCGTTCTAGGTATAGTATAATGAATTCGTGGAAGGCTAATGGTGTTGAAACTATTAACTGATGAAGGGCAGGAGTGATGAGTGGATATTTCTTCAAAAAAACATTTAGGAATAATCGCTTATCGTGGAATGGACTAAAACCATTTAAATATGACATCTGCATAGTAACGGTAGACAAAAAGCACCTTTATTATATTGTCTTCACTAGAGACATTCAAATTATGAAAATGAAAATCATTGTGAAAGTGGTGAAAAATTTGTCCCATTTTTCATGAACAAAATATCGTAAAATACGTCAGTGAGTAACCCGCCTATCCAGCGATCAACATGATGAATAAATGCATTGAAAGATACGTCGACAGCGATAAGCGGCTGAAAGAGAATAGCGGCCGCTAAAAAAATCGAATGGGTATTGACTTTTTAAATACTACACAGTCTACCGCACATTTGTGGCAACAGATTGAACTTTAGCTGGCCTAGCATTGTGCGGAGTATCAATAGAACCAGAGACCAGTTTATATCGATTTTGTTAACACTGACATGCAGCCTATGGATACTACTGTATATTTCAAAATTAAATTTACTCTACTGGTGCTGTTAGCCTGCGTCATCATACTGCTGGGCAAAGGCCTCTCCCCATGACTTCCAGTTGTTTCTATCCAGGACTAATGTGGGCGAGTGGTCGCTGGTTCTGTCCAGGTCGTCACGCCATCTTCCACGAAGTCTGCCGCGACGCATTCTGACTGTGTCTGGGCTCCAGAAAGTTGCTATTTTGGCTCACAGCTCATTAGGATGACTAACAAACACAAAATGAGAGAGACAGACACTAATTTAAGTGTAAATTACAAAAGCGACGAAAAATTAATCCTGCACACTGCATCACAGACTGCATTAGCAATGCATCCACTAATAACACAAAAGGGAGTCAGTCGCATCTTTGTCCCTACACAAACCGCATTTAATAATCGTCTAAAGTTTATAGTAGGATATTACTAATACAAAATTAATAAGGAAACGCCAGATTGACGACAGTTAATATTCATAGGTTTATGGCTAATTTACACGAAGGTGTCAATTGTTAAGATCACAATGGCATTTCGTGCAATCTGCCCAAGGCTACAATTATTTACTGGAGTTTAATAAACCGTATTCTTAATTGACAAATACAATTTATTTCTTTGTTAATTGGCTAGGTACTGCTAATTATAATCCTTTTTATGAAAAAACAGGGTAAGTAAGAGTTTGGACAAAATATGGTTTTCAGGTTTAAAAAATCACGTGAGCAATGGGCTAGCTCGCCGTCCGTCCGTCTTAATATGACGACAGGCCGTGTCTACGGCGTGTTCGAGTTCCACGCGCGCCTCAAAGAAATGTCAGCAAACTGGAGGGGCCGACACGCGAGGGCCGATGCCTGCCAGGGCTGCGGGACTGTTCGAAAGAGATACCGCGGCCCTAGAACACAAAGGGCAAAAGAAGGAACATGGATGGGTTTTAGTCAGTAAAAGTCTGCCAGTCCCTTCCGCTCCGCCCAGAGCGGGAAGGGTCATTTGATGATTTCGCATCCCAAAAAAAAGTGTCGTGCCAGAGAAGAAGATTTGGTCAAATAAGTCTTCGTTCTTCGACTTTGAAATTACAAAATGTATCTTTTTGACGTCATTTTCCTTATGAAAAACAAGTTCTAGAAACAAAACATTCAAATAAATCAGAAAATATCCTCATTTATGACGTCATTTCATATTTGAACAAGTTACAAACGGCTGTTGACGACGACGCTAGACTATTTGCTTGATTAATGAGTCTATTCATTGAAATAAATACAATTGAAGCTGTTGTTTAATATAACGCGGAGGGCACAAGTGACATAAAGGATTTGTATTGCATCAGACACTGTCTTAATAGGTGAAACATTTTGAGTATTTATGTGGATTGGATGACTATAACAATAGCGGAAGACCTAAGAAACGATGGATGGACTGTGTGAAGGATGATATGGCTAGAAAGGAGGTGACTGCTGAGATGACGAGTAATATGGAAGAAGAAGACATGCTATGACTAAATAAATTGGGTTAAGAGCAGGAGAATGACAATGATGAAGATTGTCTCCTCAATCGTAACATCAGTAATTTTTTTACCTGGCCCTTGAAGTTTAAGAGAGGAAAGGAAACCCTGGAACATTTAAAACTAGAGCAGTAGTAGAAACACGTGTGTTTGTGGCTAGACGGTTGCCAAAAATACAGTAAAAGAGCTAATTAAGCAACTGAGGATTATAACGAAAACCTTGACACACTGCAAGGTTGAATTATAGAACTTGGCAGGCTTCGGCTAGACACGGAGAACGTTAAGGTTCATTTTACTGAAAATATTGAAGCTAGCAATTTCGGCCTATAAAATGAGCCTTTACGACCCCAATTCACAGAGAGTATGCCTGTGCCCTTGCGGAAACTTTTTAGGCTGATTTTGCCAAACCAAAATGAACGAACCCACAAATATAAAAAAAAAACTGAATTACTCTTCAATACTAATGAACCTTGTTTAACAGGTGATACTACTCCATCAGAGATTACCCTATCAACAACAAAAAGCGATGAAACGTTATCTTCAGTACAATTATTCTTACTACTCTTTCAGTACATAGTAACAGTGACGTAAATGACGTATAAAATAAACGTCAAGCAGACGATTTTGTCCAAGCCGTTGAATCTGTGACGGCTAACGTCGCCGTCGGTGGGCGCGGTGGCTCGTAAATACTCGCAAATAGAGAAGGTGGTGTTATTTTTAAATGACAACGTCAAGCTTAGAGTACGTTTGAGTAGTTTCGTTGAGATATTTTTAGGGCGATTCGGATTTATCGGAGATGAAATGGCCGAACTCAACATACATAGTTGGGAAGACTAGACAGATAATGATAATGAAGTTGAAAAGTGTGCTGAAAATGAAAAACGTAATGAGCGCAAGAGAATGCGTCGGCATTGCCTACGAGACCAGTTTCTCTATTTCGAAATTTGGAACTAGAGTACCATCTCACAGTTCAGAAGATATTCCATGCTTTGAGATTATTAGTAAAGTTGGTTCATCCAATATTACATATTAAGTTGCCTTATAATGTCTCTGATATTATGTCTAAAAGCAACAAATACATCATCAGGCTTGTCATAAATAACTCCAGACAGCTCCCCACACTCCACAGTCTATACAGCATCACAAACACATAACAATATTGCACTAAAACAATAACTTCATAACAGTTCATACATTTCCCACTGTGACGTCACAGGTCACAGTTCACTCCGCCACAAGATCGTGACTCACGCGCCTGATAATCAAGACGTAAAAGGGGAATTAAACTATCTAACAGATGGGAGATGTGTACAGATTTGTTCCTATGCAGTTATGTGGTGTTAAAACTTGGACTTTCACTCTTCATTATCTAGGGACTATGGTTTTGCAGTTACGGGTTGCGGCTTTATTTCGTAAATGAAGAATTGAAGGAGTTATTGGTGATGATGAGGAATAAGATTTTTTTTTATTCGAATTAAAGGCATCAGAATGTTGGGATTCAAAAGGGATGGATGATAGGCAATTGCATGATGCTGAGATGATAATGCTACGAGGGATTTGTGGTGAATAGTGAATGGATTTAATAAGAAATAACTACATAAGAGAAGGTCTGAAAGGGGCAGCAGTGACTGAAAAGGCATGTGGTGCAGAGAAGCGGTAACTGTCGTGAAGAAAGTATTGAGTGTGTATATGGTTGTGGAGGGGCTATAAGGGCCGCCGTACTCTATAAAACCAAAGAAACGATGGATGGACTGTGTAAAAGATGATAAGGCTAAGAAAGTATGAAAGAAAATAACATACTGCGCCGACTCGTAAACAAATTGGGATACGGTAGAAGAACTATAAAATGCAGACAGACATTCAAAATGATAGCTCAACAAGACTTTGAAGAGTAAATGTAAACAATACTAAATGAGATGAATGCGTAAATTATTCGGTGTTTACAAAGCTATGTAGTGCAAACTTTCACTCCTTATTATCCAGTAAGAATAAAACGTAGCCGTGTCAAAGATCAGACCAGAATTAAAGCCTTAGAATGAAATGTGTGGAACTGGGTGATAAATTACAGCTTTATTGATTCAAAGTAGTAAAAGGTAATGTTTATAATACTAGTGTATAGCAACAAGAGTTAGTCCGAGTATTGAGGCTGTGTGTGAGTTTATAACGACAGTTTAGCAGAGTCCGATTTATAGAAAGACGTTAAGTTCGAATAACACTTTAACAATATTGGCACTTATGGCTGCAGTTAAAGGGCTTGAAGTTCAAATCTATGGAAGTTGAAGCTAGCTGAGGGACTTTATCCTGACAGGGAATGGGGAATGCGGATGCTTAGTATGATACTCAAACGATTGGTCCTTTTACCGTTCTAAAGGACCAAGTCAAACAGATCCATTCAATAGTCCCATATACTTCGAACATAATCCTCTTATACCCAGAAGAACAAGTAATGAACTTACATTAAAGTACAAGCCAGCGAGTATCAAGTATTGAGTTCTCAAAGTCAAACACAACATACAAAGCCATTCCCGAGAAACCCACGTAAAACCAGATGAACTTAATTATGAATCATGTACTGCTTTCTAAGACGTGAATAACTTTATAAGGCCCGTATTTAGAATTAATTACGTGGAGACAATGGTTTACGTAAGTACGCGGTCAAAACCTGACCCTAAGGGTCCAGCACACGTTGGTCGTGGCAAGTATTTATTTATAGTAGTACAATGGAACGTGAATTGGCAGAAATTCTTTTAGATGTTTCAAGAACGTTTTTCAAGAATTTACGAGCATACTTCGGGATTCTCTTGTCTATGCGTGCAACTTTTTCTGAGATGTATTGAATGAGAAAAAGGTAATGAAAATGGGCCTTCACTGACATTGACTTATAGTTTACTATTCTATCACGTTTATTTAAAATTGGACTATAAATTTTACTCCCAAGGCGCGGCTATCATTGATTAAATCATTCAAATGAAAACACCTATGATTTATTACATTATCAATTCCAGAACATTATGGCCTATCAAAAGACTTATTATATGCAAATGCACAATCCCACGAATGCGTAGGCATATCATTGAGTGCATTTGAAATATGCTAGTCGGACACTCGCGCACTTCAAAGCGAAGAAAGTTGGAAAGCCAATGTTTGGAACACAGTGGTGCAAGGTTTTGTGCGCGAAAGTACGTAAAACATTTTGTACAAATGTTTGGCTCGAAGCTCTGTAATTTTGTACATGTTCAGGATTGTTCACATTTACATACTGCGATGAATGTGGTTGTAAAGCAATTGCAAGCCTAAGATGTTGCATAGCAGGAGGAAGGTTAGATAGTACATGGTGCCTACCATGTGAAGTAAACTAAGCGATTAATTAATATTACTAATAAAATCAATAAACACCAATACAGAGCCTCAAGCTAACTGAATTTGTTACCCCTACAAGTAGTTATGGCTTCAAGCTACGTAAACTAACTAGGTATTCTGATTTAGTATTTCCCCCGCCTCATAAAGGGGAAAATCGAGAGAAACAGACATAATTCACGAAACTAGGTTGACTATAAATAAATATACTACATCAAACGGTGAAGGAAAACGTGACCTAACCCACGCCTTAATCTGGCTATACATATGTTTATCTATTGAGCCTACATTCACTCACAGTATGGGCTTTTGGGCCGCGCCTAAGTTTTTGGTCCTACTTCACAGACTTACATCCATTTCCGTTGAGCCTTCTTACAGATCAACAGGGGATTATCTGCTGGATGGATGAAATAAGCTGCGGTGAATGGAAATTTAAATGATTCTGGTTCGGGGATTTGGTTTCAATAGCAAATAATAGTACCTACTGCCAGGATTGTACCCAATAAGACTGATGACAGACGCCGATTTATTTAAAAAAAAAATATGTTGTGCGATCGTCGTTGCTTCGGGGTGCATTGCAGTGTCATTAGGTTCGCCGTTCGAATTTGCTGAACTATAAAGCTAAACCTAAGCAACTACAACACATATTCGGCTTTCATTCGGATCCTGCAGATCGGAACACTTCGTTGACTTCGTACCCTCGCTAATCAAGTTCGAACTACGTAAAGCGGCTTTGCTTGACCATATATTGGATTTTGAACCCGGTTATGCCGAACCTTGCTCCTCTCAAAAAAAAGAAAAATCTGCATAATTCGTTCTAGATTAATTTCTACATCTACTAATGCCACTAATGCATTTGCTAATTCCATCATGAGCATAATCCAAGCTAGATATCACGTATGAATCTTATCAGCGCTAGCATCTAGTGACTAGATTCCAATCCCTCGTGTGGGAACTTGGTATTTGGTCCTATGCTCCTAGTTTCATGTGCTTATGACCTTACATCATTGATATAATATAAAAACCCAAGATGCACAGTCTCGAATAAAAGTAACGTTCGAAACTGTCACCAAACACTCACCAATTATACCTACGTAGTTATAGTTATGCTGTACGCATATATTTTTGCAAATTCAACCTTACGCAAATTGTATAAAGTTGTTTTTACAACGCAGTGTTCGAAAAACAATAAAATTTTGCGATTGACAGTGGTCGGTAGGACAAGGCATTGAGTGGAGACGAACATCTTTATATTTTTTTTTCGTTTTATATTTATTTAGTATTTAAAAAAAAAAATCAACAGCACGAAACAAAAAATAATTGAATACTACGATACTACGAGTATTTGACAAATTCATTTTTCTGGCTAACGAGTTACTTACCACTACGCGAGGAACCGCCGTTTTACGAAGACGTTTTATGCCTTTTGCAGTGACATACATATCTTCGTCCAAAAAATGTTCTGAACAAACGACGCTTGAATTACTCGGCTTAAAAAATCTTCACGCCTTTGTCGACTAACAAGTGATCTCCATTCTACACATCGTATAGGATCACGAGGAAAACTAAAATATTATAAAAATTACGCTAATAAGTTTTCAAGAAGTTTTTATTTTATTTTTTTATTATTTAAAAAAATCGTCAAATTGACTACCTTTTCTCCTTTATTAAATTATTTATAACTTAAACATATTCGTCAAAAACGAAATAAAAAAAGTTCAAAGGTACATAAAAATATTAATTAAAAAAATAAACAGAACAAAAAAAAATCGACTCCATTGAACAAGAACAGGGTCATTTTTATTATGCGACTAAAATAAGAAGGAGTCTAAAATGTATCGTTCTTAAACTGAAAAAGCGGCAATTGAAATTTGCCGTATTATACTTTGATCGTTGAATTAAGTTTTTAGAAAAATAAATCAAAATCGCATATTTACTTCCTATATTCAGTCATAAAAACAACAAAAACTAATCAATAAACTCTTTTATTTACCGAAAATATGATATCCCATCCTTTTATAACCTTTTTGACGTAATATTTCTACAATTTGTCAGAGAACACTTCGGCATTTTTGACGAGTGCACCTAGACGCGAGTGACGCGAGACTATTTGAAATGAGCGCACTATTTAGAATGTTGCGCTCATTTTATGCGGACGGTTTTGAGACGTTGACTGTGCATCTTGGGTTTTTATATATCAATGCCTTACATAATACTTTACAAGTTAGTTGTTGTAACAATACTGGTAGCGTTACGTATTAGGCTTTTGTTTCAGGTTGTGAATTTCATGTTCGTAAGCAGACGTTAGCACGTTTTCACATTATTATTATTATTATAAGCCTGTATTGTCCCACTGCAGGGCAAAGGCCTCCCTTCCCTCTTTCCACATTTCGCGATCTAGAGCGATTGTAGGCCAATCCCTTGCGTAAGAGTCCAGCTCATCCCGCCATCTCCTTCTGGGCCTGCCGCGTTGTCGTTTCCTGCTATTGGGTATCCACTGAGTGGTAATTTTTGCCCATTGCTCCTCCGACATGCGGCAGATGTGACCAACCCAGTTCCACTTCAACTTAGCAGCTGTAAGGCCAGCATCAGCTATTTGGGTTTTGGAGCGAAGTATGGAGTTTCTGATGCGGTCCGTAAGTTTGACACCCAGTATACTTCGCTCCATAGCTCGTTGGCAGACCCCAAGTGCGGACTTCTGACGTTTTGTAAGCGCCCACGTTTGCGCTCCATAGGTGAGGGTGGGTAGAATGCACATGTCCATGAGCTTTCGCTTAAGTGACAGGGGAAGAGATCCCTTCATTAAATGTTTCATCGACCAGTAGCTCTTCCAGGCATTCTCGGTGCGTCGAGCAACTTCTTTATCTTGTCTTGCATGGAAAGAGACTATCTGGCCGAGGTATATGTATTCATGGACATATTCAATCCCCACACCCCCAATTTCTATGTTACGCTCTGTGCTGTTCGTCATCAGTTTTGTTTTGGTCATATTCATTGAAAGCCCGACTTGAAGACTGGCGTGGCTCAGTTGATCGAGCATTAGGCCTAGCTCAGCTGCTGAGGAAGAAAAAAGGACAATGTCGTCGGCGAAACGAAGATTAGTTAACCTCTTTCCGCCGACGACAACACCCTTATCCTGCCAGTGTGGGTTTATTTCTTGAAAAACTTCTTCCAGCGTAGCTGTGAAGAGTTTAGGAGATAGCGGGTCGCCTTGCTTGACTCCTCTCTGAATGGGAAAACGTACACTTAACGAAGCCGAAAAACACTTGTTCTCCCCGTCATTGCGATCACTTTTTGTTCTAGACCATACCTGGGAACCTTCTAATTACGGAGATATTGGGGGTCAAAGTTCGAACTTTTTCAAAAGGTTTTATTTAATACAAGTTTGTAATGTTATAACTTTAAATACCTCCACGACCCCCATACTATTCAATGCATCCATCATCACAATGTTTTGAGTGCGTTACATTGAGTCCTACCGCAAAAAGTGGTTTTTCACCTCAAAAAATGTAGTTTCCCAGCAATAATATATGCGTATAGTTACTTAGTTTGATGTACAGAATGCTTGGTTGACGGTTTCGTAAAGGGTCTGCTTACACCCGGTATAATTATACCAGTTACATTAGTCTCCAACCAATTTTGTTAAAAACATGTCGTCTGCTTAACATGTAGTGGCCCCCTATCTATTTAGTTCAACTTTTTGTCATTTAATAAGTTTTCTACAAGTATTCAATAACACTAGTATTTCTTATACAGCGTGTAACGGAAGGGGGGTATCAACCCTGAAGGAGGTGAATGTGCTCATGAAACTCAACAACTTTCCCCAAAGAACATAGGTCGAAATATGAAAAAAAAATTTGGCCCTCCCTTACAAAACTGACTACCAGCTGATTGATTTACTATGGGAGGGCCAAATTTTTATGGTGTAAACGATAACAACACAGTAGTATAGTAACAAAGTCAGTAGAGACAATATGCATAATACTGAAGTACCTATGTCCTTTCAACCTAATGACTAATGAAGCGATGCAATGTGTGTAATGTTGCGTTAGACTTAGTACAATATTGGGGTTAGTGCATTTCAGGGCGTTTCAGAGCACACGCATTCTATGTTAAAACTATGCCACTAAAAATCCTACTAGTTCAGTCGATTTGGGAAAGACTAAAACACCCACAGTTCACCAAAAAATACTTCAGAAATTTTCCACCCCGGGTCTGTTAAAAATTCAGCCACATATTTTCCACTATTCGAAAAACGCTTTAAATGCATTCGTGTGCGTATGACCACAAGTATGTACAGTCACAAAGTCCCATTTACATAAACGAGTCAACGTCCCCGCCCCGTATACAGTCCACGGGTTAACTGGGTTACCGGCGGAGTCGACCGCTGCACCCGATAGTACTATTGCATATTTCAGGGATTAACGCGAACGTGAAATGGAGGTTTTATGTTGTGGTCGACTGTCCGGGAGGTTTTATTTTCAGTTATATTGTGTTTATATACAACGGTAATGTTTTCCCCATTGTTTGTCTTTTTAATTTAGTGTATCCGTGTAAATGTCTATTTAAATTAATATATTTTAATATATATTTTTGTAGTTTATCGTCGTATTAATTAAAATTATTTTCAAAATACACCTACCACTGCTTGTCTCCGCATCACCCAAAGGTTGACTGGTAGAAAATGCCTATGGCATGAAGTCCGCCTCTGTACTTTGTGCTTGAAGTGTTAAATAAAATAAATAAATTACACTTTGCCCAACCTGAGAACCGAACATAGGACTTCATGCTCAGCAATCGCGCTTGCGACCACTAGACCAACGAGGCAGTCCACTTTTTATTCATATATTTTCCCGTTGGATAGTTTCCGATTTTCACGCAGGCGAAGCGGCGGGCGAAGCCTAGTATTAATATAAATCGTTTCCATGCGTTCACCTGCCAGCCTTAGCTCTCTCAGTTCTCGTGACAACCGGGGTCGAAGGCTTAACGTGCACTCCATGACACATTATGTGGTATGCGATAATTCGAATAAAATGTACTGAGAAGTGAGAACTAACCTGACTGGTTCGTTTATCTAGTGGTCGGAAACGCTGTTGCCGAGCATGAGGTTTTGGGTTCTATTCCAAAGACGGGCAAACTGTAATTAGGAATTTTTCAGTAGTAGCCCAGAGTATAGATTAATGCTCGGTTTATAGCAATAGGCACGCCTCTAAAATGGGGACATCTCGTCCGTTTCTGGACTTTGGTTCAATTGCGAGCATAACTGGCGCAATGTGGATGTACTATAGGTACCTACACTTCTGCCTCATCCTTCACGTGATACAGGCGTGATGTTAGATACTGAGAAACGCCTGTATAACTCATGCGGAACTTAAGACCAAAGTCCAAAAATAAAACGACATACACCAATATCTGTCATCATTCACCGCAGTACAGTGAGCGGCACTATTTTGACATTTAAAGTTCAGATAGAGACGGTATAATTAGTAGATAAGTACGCTTAGCGGATCATTAGAAACTAATAATAACTAGAAGCCGGAGTAGATAACAGAAGGACTGGTAATACATATGTATATCTATTTTTTATACGGGCTGGAAGGGACACCGACGCGAAAACCCACGTATTCAGTACATCATTCTGATCGGTTATTAAAAAAAAAACAGCAAATCAGCTGTTTCCTACAAAAGTGGAGTACCTACACGGTTAAAATGTATGGAACAGCTGTTTTTTTTTAAAATAAACGATGAAAAATTTCTATGTAGGGCTCAGAATGATGTACTGAATATGTTGTAACCGTTTTCGCGTCGGTGTCCCTTCCACCCCGTATACTCTAAGTCAACTAAATTTAACTACAACTGCAAGACAAATGTCTCAAAGACAAGGCACCAGATTGCTGCTGTCAAAACGGTGATAGAAAACATCGTGAGGAAACCGGCGTGTCCTAAAATCTAAGGACAGTCATAGAACAAAGAGAAACGCATTGAAATCGTAACGAGTATACAATTGAAATGGCGAAGTTAGATTTTTAATTATCCAACAGATCAAAAACAAGTGGCAAATGGCTGACAAAACCTATCTATACAAATAAATAAAATTAGTGTCTGTTTGTAATTTCAAAATCACAGCTTTTTCCTGAATTTATATGAAAGTTTAAGGTACTTAAACAAAAACTCTTATTTTAGTTTTTTGACTATCCGTCTGTTTGTTCCGGCTGATCTCCGAAACAACTAATGTTATAAGGAGTAACTTAGGCAACTTTAGAAAAAGGATTAGGGTTCCGTGCAAAAAAATTGTTAACAAAATCCGATTCAAAACGGAAAGTAATATTTTTATAATAATTTCACGCTAACGAAGGTCGCGAGCAACAGCTATTTATATTGGAGCAATAAACTTGGTACTTATAAAAATGAAGAGGCTACATAGCAGACAACCCCAATCCTAAATATCGATAAGTCCAAATTCGCAGAGTTCAACAATACTGTGAGACCCCGGAAATTGTTAGTTTCGTTGCGAGCAGCCCTAGATGTACGTGACTGGTGGATAGGCCACGGCCCTGACTGCCACAGGGCGAAGCACGGGGACGGAAGCACGTGTTCCATCTGATCCTATTATGATTTACGTCGGTGCACAACTCGTGGAGATTATGTGCTGACGATTGGGAGCCGTTCTAGCTGAATGAGGAAACCTTAAGAAATGTTTGGTTCAGTTCTTTTAAGATCCATTGTTTTAGTCGCCACTGCAATATTTCAATGGCGAATTTCACTAATGAAACCGCGCACAAACACTAAACAAGTTTATGAGCTGCTAGTATCAGCCATCATTGTTCTTGAACGCAGTTTAGATAGGTGGGCTGATCGCAGTCAATTTAATTGAATTAACCAATTCAATCAATGGAATTGAGTTATTTTTCTCGAAAATACACTGGATTAATGCGATGCTGAATAGCATAAGCATAGCATAATCAGCCTATAATGTTCCCACACGGTCTCCTCTCTATGAGAGGGAATGGTCTATAATTCACCACGTGGGCCCAGTGCGGGTTGGTAGATGTCACAAGTCTTCGTATTTTTGGTTCTAGGACACACCGGTTTCCTCACGATGTTTTCCTTCACTGTTTTGAAAGCAGCGGTGATGAAATAAATTACACAAAGTAATGCACCTGCCTGGGTTCGAACCTAGGACTTACTGTTCGTAAGTCGGGGCCGCCAACACTTGGCCACCGCTGCTCTTGATCGATGCTGAATGATGGCGTACAATTGACAGAAGTTGAAAAATGCTCAACCATGAACTTTGCCGACTCCACATTTTTTAATTAAGTATTTTTATTATGATGTTCGAAGTTTCGAACCGTGTTAAATGAATTAATATTCTCTTTAATCACAATTACCTTAATAGGACAATGTCCTAAGCCACGCCGTCTAGGGAGTGGAAGGTCGTTAGTTCAAAAACTAAATGGAACCATTGTGTCTTAGTTACTGTAGCATAATTAACTAAAGTCTAGAGAATTACAAAACTGAATAATTTAGAGAATTTTAACCTTAACCAAACAATACTGAGTCAATGACCTCTTAATAAATCTAAGAATATTTTTTTATCCACTAAATGAAATTTTGAAAAGCTAAAGCCTGGAACAGACCGAGAAATCGAGACGAAAAATCTTTTACGAAAGCTAAAGCCTGGAACAAACCGACAAATCGAGAAGAAAAATCTTTTACGAAAGCTAAAGCCAGAAACAGATTTGTAACAAACAACAACTTATCGAACACGCGTCTCCTTAGTGCGGAGTGGCAAGTGTGTTCAAGCTTTAATCTCAGAACAATGGAACAAATTAACACAATTCTACTAACTAAAATGAATAACAACTAGGGTCCATTGATCCAGATCTTATGCACTACATCATTTGTTTCTCTAAACGGTTCAACGCACGCACGCGCAACGCTTATCTCTTTCAGGTCGTTAGCATTACAGATGTTTAGACGAAAGTTCAGATTAAAGGAGTTCGCACACTAGTCGTTTTTAGGGTTTCGTAGCTAAATGGCAAAAAACGGAACCCTTACAGATTCGCTGTCTGTCTGTCCATCCGTATGTCACAGCCACTTTATTCCAAAACTATGAGGTCTACCAGACCAACAGCTCCAAGAGGACCATACACGTAGGCGGGGAGAATATACAATATGTCCAAGAATATATCTACTTGGGCCAAGTAATCTCTTTCCAGGCAAGGCAAGATAAGGAAATTGCAAGACGAACGGAAAATGCCTGGAAGAGTTACTGGTCCATGAAGGAGTATTTTAAGGGCACTCTGCCCATGTCTCTGAAGCGGAAACTAATGGACATGTGTATTCTTCCTATTTTGACCTACGGTGCACAAACTTGGTCTTTGACTAACATCCAAAAGTCCAAACTCAAGGTTTGCCAACGTGCTATGGAGCGTAGTATCCTAGGTGTAAAATTAACAGATCGTGTTCGAAACACCACACTGCGCTCCAAAACGCAAATCGTTGACGTGGCTCAAAAGGCTGCCCAACTTAAATGGGACTGGGCAGGACATGTCTGTCGCATGCCGAATGAGCTGTGGGCCCGTAAAGCTCAGGATTGGTGCCCTGAAACAGTGACACGAGGTCGCGGCAGACCACGAAGGAGATGGCGGGACGAACTGGATGTCTTCCTTGAGAATTGGAAAGTACTAGCACAGAATCGAGACCGTTGGAAGCAATGGAGGGAGGCCTTTGCCCAGCAGTGGGACAGTATGGGCTAGCTATAATAATAATAATAATAATGAGGTCTACACAGTTGAAACTTGGTAAATGTATTCTGTGAGCCGCTTTACGATTTTTATACAAAAATAAAAGATTAAGAGGAAAATTGACATTGAGGTATCTAAAACCACTTTTTTCTCAAAAACAATCGTTTGAAAGATAGACACTTCCAAAGTGGTAAAATGTGTGTCCCCTCTAATTTTAAAGTAAGTGAAGGAAAATTCTGCAAAAATATAGGATTGTAGAAAGTAAAAAAAAATTCAACGAAAATTGATTTAAGTAAATAAGATTTGATGTTTAGTTTTTGAGATATGGGAGTTTTTCATCAAACTGCAGCAGTAACTTTGTTTTTCATTAACACACTAAGAAAAACAAATTTGTATTTTTTTTTTTACAAAATGAGCCTGCTCTTGACTTCGATAACGCCTGGTGGAAAGCGATGGATGAGGTCTATGATGAAACGAGCGTGCCCAGAAGATGCCTGTTCACTCTTGTTTTGAAGGCAGACGGGTTAAATGTGGGATCAACACAGAGTTCCAAACTTTGGTTGTGCGCATAATAAAGGTGGATGTAGTTTTGCTGTTGAATGTACAACAATACAACATAAATATGAATGAGCCTTCAAAATATTTTTATTATCTTTTTTGGTGCTACGGAATCCTGTGTTTGTGTGAATACGACTCGCACTTGGCTGGTTTTGTTTTAGGTTACTAATAGCAACCTATTTAGGCTGATTTTATAGTCACGCGTTTCAGCAGCGCCGTCGGGCCTGCGCGCGCTCGGATATGTATTGGGGTAGTAGTAGCGTTTCAAATTCGCGCGCTTGAGCAGCGCCGTTCGGTGTTCCTGTTCAACAGCGCGCTGCCCAACGGCGCGTCTAGCGGCGTGACTATAAAACCAGCCTTAGGTTCCTGGTGGAAATTGGTTTTCGCTGCCACCGATCCACAAGTCCCGTCAAAATCGGTCAAAAAAGCTGTTATTTTGATATTACAAACAGAAACTTAAATTTTATTTATTTGTATAGATGAGTCATCAATAATGCTGGACGCTATTAATCGTTGAAACGGCATGACAACAAGAATTTAGCTGTAAATATGATAAATGACAGAGAATACAAAACTGAGCGCCAGCTTGGCTGCATTGAAGTCAATAGCGATAGAAATATGAAATTATGCAAACAAGACACGATTCTCGAACAAAAATAGAATCAACTAACAACAGTTCAAGCTAAATATGCACAGACTTATGTAAGGTCTAGCTGGGCTTATCCGTCGCCACCCTTAAAAGTATTACCAGTAAGTTACCTTTGACAGACTTTTTCAAACAAAAGACAAACCACTTTCGACAAGTGTAGACTCTTCTTTACACAGTTTACCTATTTGGCATGCCAACCTACAAAGCGCACTTGGCACGCTCGCTAGACGCCACTCCAAAACTGTTACGAATCCGTCAGATATGCCAGGTAGATACCAGCTAGCAATGTAAACAATGAACGATTTAGCGTGGTTTACAATGGCAAAGGTGCCAAGATTTTGATTAAAATAAAAAGGTTTTTATAATTTCTTCGTTTTCAAGGTCGATTAGGAGAATGTTTTCAATTTTAGGTAGTCTCATTTTAACTTCAGCATTTTATTTAAATTTTATTATAAGATGCGACTTACCTTTACTACTACAGCTAAAGAGTAGATTCATGAAACTTACCTGAAAAAGAAAACATTATTATTAGCTATGAATTAAATTAAAGACAGTACACACGGCGACATCTTAAGCATACATTTCCAGTACAACATGGCCTCGCTTTGTGGCCTAGCTTTGCTTTGTAGATTTCCCATACAATGAAAAATTCGCGTATAAACAAGTTTTGTATAGTTTGACAAGTCGTCTCGCGTCGTGCGTAAAAGTACCTACAGTCCAAAAGCATTGAAAGTATTCATTTTAAGTTCCGTTAAACCTGTATGGACAAAATTGCAGATGTGGCTACAACAGATGTACTGAAGTAAGTAAAGTACCCGTCAGTGTCCGAAGTCTGAACCTTTACTCATTATCATTCCTTTGACCAGCTATGGAATTTATTGTCAAAATTGTCAACTATGGACTAAAACTCGGTTTTAACATAAATCCGTATCAAATACCAAGAGACAACTTGATTGAAACAACAATAGACACGTCTGAATAGACTTCAAATACAACAAAGTAAACGCACAAAGACCAAACGGAAGCCAATTACCATACGCTAGTAAACCTACAGTCGACTTCAAGCAAATTGTATTTAATTCTAATGTATACAAATGTGTTGGGAATGAAAACGCATATACAGCGTGTAACGGAAGGGGGGTATCAACCCTGAAGGAGGTGAATGTGCTCATGAAACTCAACAACTTTCCCCAAAGAACATAGGTCGAAATATGAAAAAAAAATTTGGCCCTCCCATAGTAAATCAATCAGCTGGTAGTCAGTTTTGTAAGGGAGGGCCAAATTTCGACCTATGTTCTTTGGGGAAAGTTGTTGAGTTTCATGAGCACATTCACCTCCTTCATGATACCCCCCTTCCGTTACACGCTGTAGAAGTCAATATTTTATGTTGTCTGTCATGTGGGTGACCGTGAATACACGCGAAGTTTTAGGGATTGGCGAATTTACTTTCTGAGGGTATTTCCATAAGAGACCCCTGGCTATCTACTTGTAAACCGAGCAATTGGGAAATCTAAAAGTTTTTTATTCTACGATTTTTGGTCCTAGGGCGTACCGTTTTCCTCACGATGTTTTCCTTTTTGTTTAACGTTTTGAGGGAAGTGGTGAAAAGAGATACCACAAAAGCACAAGTATTTTTACTTTACTAACATTTCAGGATATCTCCTTTTGGCAGTGTATTAGGTAATGGCAAACTTTGAGGTTGATAATATCGGCCACAAAATTGGTCCTTGTGTACCTGATCCTTTCAACTTTCTACGAACTCAAGTCCTGCATTCCTATCCCTCACAATTCAAGGATATCTACATTCCTCGAACTCCAAGTGAACTGGATACTTAGTATCTGGAGAATTTCAAACCGGACTCAAACAAATCACGAGTCAGTTGAGTACGATTTGATCAAACGCCTTGCTTGAGCCAGCCCTGACTGGAAGTAAAGGTTTGCGCAGACATGGTGAAATGTGTATTATGTACACTTTTGCCTAACCCTATAAACTGGGGAAATCTCATGTTCATCATTTCAGCCCGAAATCACCTACTGCTGAATATAGGCCTCCCCTTTCTTCTGCCACACTTCCCGGTTCCACACGTCTATCCGGGCGCTTGCGATGACTTTTGATATTATCTTACTTATCTAATAATCATCTGTAAAACGCATACATAACGCAGCAAATCAAAACCCATCCCGCACAGTTTAACGCTAAGCAGACGATTGACTATAATTATGTCGACCGGACAGAAATTACCGCTTCAGCCCGTCGGTTACCGCAGTTTTTTAATGTATTGGTTAACGTCAAAAGCCTGTTCAGGTCTTTAGTACTTACATAAATGTTTGAATTTATACGCCAAGAAAGAGTGACTACACTCAGTTCTGCGGCGTCCATAAATCCTTTAACTCCTGTGACTCATATCCGTAAGTGATACGTTTATAGCTCACATTTGTACGTCAAATGATTCCTCTTTGTTTAGGGGATGTTTCTGTTTCTTGTTTACCTAGTTTAATTGTCTGTTTTGGTTATATCTTTGTGTTGAACTTGGCATCGGTGTAAACTTTGTGTGGGTTAAGCTTACTACGTAGTTTTGATGTAAATTTTGTTTTTAGGAATCTAATTGAATCAAACAAAGTCTATTTATCATAATAAGACCGAGCGTGAGGATTTTTAAACGCCAATATACCATAAAATCTCCCAAAATACATACACAAAGTGATGGAGGCGGTGGTGGAGTGGTTGTTACATAAAGTGAGGATCGAGGCTCGTGGATAAATAACAACAGCCGCTCTGGTTAATCTTCAGGTAAATCCGCGCTTGCCTAGTTTGGTCCGTGGATGGGTGACCACCCATTACATATCGGGTTTCCTCTGTGCCACGAAAAGCCGTTGGTCCCGGCTGTCATTAACAGATCTTCGATAGTCGTTACAGGTAGTCAGTGGCCTGAAAGTCTGACAACCAGTCTTACCAAGGGGTATCATATTACCCAGTAGGTACTAACTGGGTTGTGGTAGTCAGATAGGCTCCATGTAAAATACTGGTATTCAGCAGAATCCGATAAGACTGGAAGCCGACCTCAACATAGTTGGGAAAAGGCTAAGCAGATGATGATTACATAGTCCCACAAAGTGGCGGCCCTTAACAACTTATCGAGTGCTTAAGTCGGGGAGAAGTTGCAGAACAAACTCCTTAGCAACACATGTTATAGAATAAAAAATAAATATCTTGAAAATGTTAATGTTACCCTATCTGCGATTAACACAAAATCAAAAATACCATCTCGCTGTACAAGGCTGTAAAAAACAATATCCTTGACTGATTTTTTTATAGCAAATTAAGATCTGCCGCCTATTTACTTATATATTCGTCGACCTCATCTCTGTCCTCAGGACTAGATTGAGATCAAGAGTAGGCCCATTTAATATAAAAAAGGCAAAATAATTTTAAATTCCCAAATTTTTATCTGGTGAAGTAAATGCTAATTATATGTAATTCATAGTATTTTTAGATAAAGTAAAGGTAACGTGCATGTTCGCGATAGGTCCAATTTCAATAATTAAGCATATTTAACAGATAATTGGATCATAATAGATTAGATTAATATTTGTCAGCGGGAAAGTACTTTTTGTTGTCACTAACTGGCCTTGAGTTAATTTACCCGTCAAGGCTAAAAAGAAAGATAGTAAATAATATGATAATAACTAAATATTTAACAGAACTTCACTGATTACAGAGAAAAAAATCTAAAAATAATTTAACTCTATTTCAGACATACGTCCATACATTTTTACACAGAAAGCGTTAGTAGGGGTGTTAGTAGTACACACAATAGTAACTTAGTCTATTTCCTGCCCGGTACACAGTAAAAGGACTGTCTATTTGCACGCTAAAAAAGTCTAATAGAGAGAAGAAAAAGCATATCAAATAATCAGCACTTTTCGAACGTCAATGTATTATAGACTTTAAACACTGTATACATGATTTAATATCGTTTATAGATTGTAAAATCCGGCCAAACGGTGGTTTGGTGGAAATCATCCTTAGTTTACAACAGACAGTTCCCCAAAACAACACATTTGTCTGTTACGTTAGAAGACCAAGATTCTATACAATAGTGTATTTAGGTCCTAAACCACGATGTTTAAAAAAGAATTGCCATAATCTATCCAAATCCGAGTAGTCCTCGATAAATTCTCTCCTGCCATTCATGCATTTTTGTATTTGTCTGTTTGTTTCGGCTAATCTCCGAAACGGCTGGATCGATTTTGACGGGACTTTTACTGGCAGATAGCTGATGTTATAAGGTAATAATAATAATTAGGGTGCCAAAAAATTAAAACCCTAGAAATTGGTTAATAAAATCCGAATAAAAAGAGAAACACATTTTTTTTAAATTAATAATTTCACGCGAACTAAGCGGACAACAACTAGTAGACTACAAAGCTTATTTAAACGCCTTCAATAGCAACTGTTGCGTAGTAGTTAGTAACAAGTGCGTAAAAGTCTATCCCTATATGAAATTCAACTCTGACTAAACTATCGACTTCTAATTAGCGCCGTACCCATAATGAGTAATACCTAATTAATGTCCCCAGAATAGTTAATGACAGGTGGCGCCAACCGCACCCAATTCAATGACCGTTTAGTTTAGAAAATAACATTAAATTACCATTATCTATAGGTGCCCTTATTGACATTGACGAGTTGTCATTAGCAAAACTGGTTAGAACTTAAGGCTATTCTCGAACTGGTGTATATCTGGAGATTAAATTAAAACTGTTTTACAAGAGCACTTAGTTTGTTGATAAATATTGAAAGTTTATCTCAGAGAGAAAACGTCAAGATATTGCGTGTATATTGCAAAGAAGCTTGTATAAGGTTCGATACGTAAAATTGGTCCTTTTGTACGCGATTCTACGCGAGCCTTTTTTTATTTTGTGATGGTTAATCATTAAATGACACCTCTTGCTCTGGGCGGAGCGGAAGGGAGTGTCAGACTTTTACTGACTAAAACCCATACATGTTCCTTCTTTTGCCCTTTGTATTCCAAGGCCGCGGTATCTCTTTCGAACAGTCCCAAAGCCCTGGCAGGCATCGGCCCTTGCGGGCCCCTCCTGTTTGCTGACATCTCTTTGAGGCGCGCGGAACACGAACGCGCCGTCGACACGGCCTGTCGTCATAAGATGGAGGGTAGGCGAGCTAGCCCATTACTCACCGCCCAGACGCCCGCGCCTACGGTGGCCGAGAGCCACCACGTGGTCCCCGACGGCGTTTCCTGCGGCGGCATTCTACGCGAGCCTATTGTCATCAACTAGACTCCTGGCCGCGACAGAAAATTTCCTGATGGAAAATCTCAATAATACTTTAAATTGGCCCATTCATCAAATTATACAAATATTAGACTGCCTCGTTGGTCTATTGGTCGCAAGCGCGACTTCTGAGCATGAAGTCTTGGTCTCGATTTCTAGGTCGGGCAAAGTGTTATTGGGTTTTTCCATCAGGAATTTCACAGTAGTCAGTCTGGATTTGTACCCGTTTGATGGCAACAGGCTCACCCCCTAGTACATGAGACTTAACATAACTGGCGAAATGTATCTGTAATATTAGGTACACCTCTGCCTAACCCTTCGAGGATTACAGGCGTGATGTTATGTTATGTAGATGAGGTGAATAAAAATATACAAGCAAATGTTCCATACGTTGAAGTACCAATGGATGTCTGAAGACCAATGAGTATGAACGATGAAAAGCAATAGTTACTAATACCTTAGTAACTCATGATCTTTTAGTAAGCCAACGGTTCCTAGTATTTGTTAAGTGTAAACAATACGTTACTTTCAAATACTGACCCTAACTAATATGTTAAGCTACCGTAGTTTACCCTGTTGCCATTTCTATTGTTTTGTAAGTAGGAAGGTTTTACAAGTAAAACCAGTTTTATCATTTTGAGGGCATGTTACATGTTGTAATGTAACTGAAACAATTACCAGTGCTTGGTAATAGCAATTTGGACTGATAAAAGTGTTAAACTCAACAGTAAGTTATTTTTTATTCATCCATTTGCATGTCGCTTTTAGATTAAGCGAACTCATCGTATTACACAGTAAAACTAGTTTTAAAAGGAGTAAGATATTTTCAGGAAATTCGTACATTACGAGCAAGACCGGAGTCAAATTAGTTTCACATAGATAGAGGCGAGCTGTGTTATTTATGGCCTGTCGCTGATTAGTAGCGTTTCATTCAACTTTGGCTAGACGTGACACACAATCATCTCTCTCGCATTGAAACTTCCAGGAAACATTGGAAGACTACCTAAAAGTAGAATAGAATAGGTCTTTATTTGCTTAGAATGTAGGTACAGCCGCCAGCACATCAAGCTACCCGAAACTGTCATATTTTGCCAATCAACCTAGAACCTAATGCTTTAGCGATATAATATTGAAAATCTATTAAAGAAATGTGACAGATTGTAGTAGCTCGTCTGTACATAAAAATAAGTTGTTAAATAATTTATCAGGATCCATGTACATTGTGCCTTTATAGCATGCAAATGTAATAAATACTTAGCAGAGGATAATAAAAATATTACAAAAAAAAGTCATAATTTAAGAAATCCTGCATAGAATAATAACATTTGTCTACAAGTAATTCTCTGAAACGTTTTTTAAATTTTTGCAACGGTATGTTTTTAATTTGGTCAGGTATTTTATTAAAGAATACAGGAGCCATACAAATCACATTTATTTTTAATACTAGGCTAGTTTTAAATACTTACGCCAGTTCTTAATAGATTCTGGTATTGAGATCTCATATCTGTAGATTATAAGCACTATCTACTGATCGACATGGAGAAGATGAAGAGGTGTGTGTATGCACCTAACACACACACTCACACACACACACGCATGAACACATATACACACACATACCAACAGACTAATATAAAAATTAAACTAATAAAAGACTAAAATAAAAATTCTTTTCTTTAGTAACATGTTACACTAATTGTAAGACACACAAGAGCAGCACCTCCTGGCACAGACATCTATATGCTTAAAAGGAGACGCCACCAACTGTATAATGTACAACGTGTAATAATGAAAAAAAAACATTTTTGTTTTCTTTTAGATTTTTTGATTTTTGACCTATTACACTCCAAAACGCCCGTTACTTGACAGGCCAAAGTAACCCATAGATCATTCCCATACATTAATGTATCTGTCAAAGTTCAGCCAACTCAACTGCTAAAACTTCATAGGTGGCACATATCATTCCACCACCACGATTGACGTGTCTAATGCCTACGTCATACCTAACCACAACATCTCGGACTTTGGCACGCCTCTCTGCGCGTGCGCTTACAACGATGAAAGCATATTAATTTTTCGCCATTCATGCGTGTTGTTCTGGCACAGCCTTGTTTGGCTGCGTGCCTGAATGTCAGGTGCCATAGCAGCGTTGTCGGTGTAGCGATTAGTTTGACGTTTTAGAAACTGACTAAGTCTATGAGATATTTTTTCTTTAGACTATCCCGCATGTGCTACTTATATATTTATTAGGTTCAGTCGCCAGTGCATCAAGTTACCACAAACTGTAAAATTTTCTCATTCGATTTAAAAACCATAAAATGTTGAAGTCGGTTAAGTTTAAAATCGAATTTGAAAATTTGATGCGCTGGCGACTGTAAATACTGGAGATCCAATGCAATTTTGTAATAAATACGAACAGGGCACAAAAAATCAGCCAAATAGGTTGAGCGAGCCGTTCTCAAGTAATAAACCTTCATAAATGCGATTGATTTTTATTTACATATAGATAGACAAGCTAGAGCAAATAGGGTAGGTAGGTGCTTACCGTTGACAAGTTGAAACGGAGTTTCGATTCTCAGTAATGTGTCATAAAATCAATTCTCCTCAATCTTATGAATACTCTCTATTGCAACTTCGGAGAGAATTAACATAACATTCAATAGCTAAATTAAATAAACTGCGAAATCAAGTTCCTTATTGTGGAGATAATGAGACTAGCTGAAACTGCACTGACGTATAAAAAGTAACGAGATGAGAGCATTTTCAAGAATCAGGAAAAATACATGACAAAAAAAATATTTACAATATTTCAAACACATTATTTATAATGTATAAAAGAAAACCTTTTCCAGTTTACATTATGTTTAAATCAAACAGAATCAATATACTTTTGTTCAATTGACAATGTTATGAAAACTCTACATGTTGTAACTACAATTTGTATTTCAGAAAATAATCATTTTAGTTTTAATTTGAAAACAAAAATCTTCGCTTTTCCTGATTAGACTCCGGATTGCACTGAATGATAACTTTAATACAATTTAATACATAGTTCAAAATCGAGACCAAAGCAAATTAAATTTACTTGCGCACATATGATAAACTGAGCCAAATACACGATAACCTTTTGCAATCAAAGAATATTGTAACAGTTTCACATAAAATATTATATGTATTTATTGTGTTGTATAAGTACAAATGATTAGTTATCATGCTGATTTAGAATCACGGTTGTCAGCTGCGTTAAAACTGAACAAATATAGAAATGAATAATAACGCAATAAAACAAGTATAGGCCTCAATTCATTGTTTCAAAGCAATTTCTTTAACTTTTCAAAACCAGAATTCTATTTAAATGTCTCATGTCAAGAAAGAGGAGGACAGTGCTGGAGTGGAGGTGGACAGATGATCTTATTTCAGTGGCCGGAAGAAACTGGAACACCATGATACAAAACCTCTAAAAAATTAGGAGACTTGGAAGAGACCTACACTCACCATTGGGTGTGTTGAGTGGTCAAAGGTCGAAAAAGAAAGACAAGAAAAAATAACACCTCGGAATTAATTTCAAACCCATATTTTCATACGGAGAGCTAGTCAGACAAACTAACGCAGAAACCAAAAATACATATTAAAAAGAAGAAAAAAATCACATAGACATTTTCAAAATGTCCCAATCAGTCACAATTGACTGCAACAAAGAATGTCTTGTTTACATTCTCTGACAGATAGCGCGAGTGGTATCGTGTTCGCTTCTTATTAATTTGGCGAAGAATGTGATTACTTGCGATCGCAATTATCTTACAGATAAATACGGTGTATGCTTACCGATGTCGGTATGTGATTCGAGACGGTTCTATCATATTGATATCTTATGATATTTATTTTGTTTACGGTTTTTCCTGTGTTCGTATAATAACTTGAGGAAAACTTAAATAAAAATGATCCTTTTAAAAGTTGCAGTATTATGTAAAAAATACACAGTCAAGATTAAAATAATTATGTGCATTTCAAAGAAGGTCGGTAGCCAAATTGTTTTATCATATCCTATTAAATGCTACAAATTAAATGCTATAAAAAAATCAAATGTTTAATTATTTTTATAAGTTAAACTTTTATTAGAAAATTAGGTTTATCTATCAACATTGAATGCGGGAGCTCGTGGCTAAATAAGAACAGCCGCTCGGGTCGATCTTTAGGTTAAGCCGTGCTTACCAAGGTTGGTCAATGGATGGGTGACCACCCATGATATACCAAGATTCCTCCGTGCCTCGGCAAGCACGTTAAGCCGTTGGTCCCGACTGTCATTTGTAGATCTTTGACAGTCGTTCGACAGGTAGTCAGTGACCCGAAAGTCTGACCACCAGTCTTACCAAGGGGTATCGTATTACCTAGCGTTAACTGGGTTGTGGAGGTCAGATAGGCAGTCGCTCTATGTAAAATACTGGTATTCAGCTGCATCCGGTTAGACTGGAAGCCGACCCCAACATAGTTGGAAAAAGGCTAGGCAGATGATGATGATGATATCAACAGTGAATGCGTATACAAAGTTTCGTGTCAGTGCTATTAACCTTTCAGGAGTTCTCTTGTGAGGAGGCGATCCTGGCTGCAGAATCAAATCATGTCTGTGATCAAAATGTATTGTCACCAGAACCGAAGGCGTGTGCAAAGTTTCAGCTCAATCGGTTGCGGGGAACTGGTTTGAAATTCAGTTGTTAGATTTTCCCAATGCACACTAACTAACTAACAAGGCTACTTGAATAAAACCTTATAAATCACGACTGTTTTCCTCAGAAGGATTAGGAAGACGTCTACCCTATATACACTCACAGAAACTTTAGTACACAATACAATAAACCTAATGAAAATCTACATCACTTTTATACTTATGTCCGTCAGTTAAGTTTACCAGGTGAACTGCCAGACTACCTGATGACGGAACGAATTGAGCGTAAAATGAATCAGGTATCAATCATAGCGGATGCATTTGACATGGAATGTCGTTACGATACATCATGATCATTTATTTGATGCCAAAACTATCAGACGCACATTTGCACTTAGCGCCGCCGGTCTTAGGTCTGGTGCACTTGTTTGTTAGTAGAAGACGGTTTTGTTGTGGTCTTTTTTCGTATTAGGTAATTATTATTGTTTTGTTTATTGATGGTCTAATTAGTATCTTTAAATTTTTCAAACGCATTTACATATTTGTATCTATAGATATGTATGTTAGATCGGTACGTACCTATGTTGTTCATTTTAATGTACCTCCCTAATGTAAAAAAAAAAAAACATTTTAAATTTGCATGCTATTATTATGGCGGAATTTAATGTGTCCTGCTCTATAACATTTTTATAACATCTTGTCTAGACCACATTTTATGCAAATATATATACTTGCTTACTTATTTAAATCTTTCATCATGGCAATTTTCCCTGGAGGGTTAGGCAGAGGAGACCCGATATAGGTAGTACGGGCACATTTCGACAGTTATTCTTAATCCCATGATATAGGGGGCGAGACTATTACACATATACTTCTATATACCTGTTACTGTTCCTTTGACTAAGTTTTGAGTATGACTGTGGATGGGTATAAGAGAAGAGGAAGACCAAAGAAACGATGGATAGACTGTGTAAAGAATGACATGGAACGAAAAGAGGTGTCTGATGAGATGACGAGTAATATAGAAGTATGGGAGAAGACGACATGCTGCGCCGACCCCAAATGAATTGGGACAAGGGCAAGAGAATGATGGCTGTTCTTTTGACCAAATAAACATTTTTTTTCGTTCCTATTGTAATTTCACAGCTGTATTACGAGATGGTCACCAATGCGTTGGTCCGACCAAGTCAAAACTGCACTCAATGGTCCACTCCACGAATGTACAAGAAAAGCCACAGTAAAGGAGGAATGGCGACGGATTGTGATGCTTGCTACCACCCCTGATGTGACGACCACTCTGCCAAGAGTGTGACAACGAAGAAGAAGATTACAAGATGACGTATGATGTATTTCGTTTAATAATTTGATGCATTTGTACTTAGCTCCGGTCTTTTACATCTGTATGTTTGCTAGAAAGCGAATTTGTGTGGTATTTTGATGATTAAATATTATGATCAGTTTAAGATTAATTAATAACATTTGCCTTTTCTAATAAAAACGGGTCTCAAACGGATATTATTACACTAGGCGACATCTAAATATATAAAACAAGTTTTCAACTTGCGGTGCTGAACCGAGAATTAATATCCACCAGTGCAATCATATTAAATAAATAAATAAATATAAAAAAAAAAAAAAAAAAAAAAAAATTAAAATAAAATAAAAAAAAAAAACAAAAAAAAATTAAAATTATTTATTAAATAAATATTTAGACATTCATTTTGGTATCGCATAGTGCTCATGAAAACGGGCGTTCGGTTCATAAGTCTTATTCGATTTCAAAATTGGTTATTAAAACAAGAACTTTATGTTACGAATCAAGTTTGGGCGCAAAATCAACACTGTTAAGTTATGGTTTCCCCTTATTTATGAAGAAGGCTTTTATGATAACAGCAGAACAATAAACAAGGTATAAGGAAAGCAAAAACACAATAGGATAAGTTAAGGAAATCTTCAAAAGGTCACTCACTAACAAGTGCTTTGTTTATAGATTTTGACGTCAATCAAATTTCATGAATCAAGACCTTGGTTCAAAGTTTACCTTGTCCCTTGAATTATCAGGCCTTTCCTTTAAATAACCATGAATGCTTGCTAATCCTATAGAGGTCATCAGCAATGAACATTTTTCTTACTTCCTTACAATTTCCCTGATTTAAATTCAAGGCACTACTTTCGGTAGTACTAGCTAGAGGTAGCCAATATCTAACGTTTCGAGTTTCTATTCTATTTTAAAAACTACGCGGTAATCATCATTATATGCCTAGCCTTTTCCTAGCTAGGTTGGATTGTGCCCATCTGCGCCCGGAGATCTGGGCGCAGGAGGGGGGGAATTGGGGAAGTCCGCCGTCTAAGCAAATAGGCCCGAGTTGGCGTCGCGTGGTGGTTCCGTGCGCCTCTAACATAAAATGGCAGGGCGAGGAGCACCTCATTCCTCCCCTTTACCTGAGACGGGGTTTGTCGCAAGCAAACCGTCACCGATTTTGAAGAATGCAATTGTGTACCCGCACCCCAGCCAAAAGTGACGAGGAGGAACACCGTGTGGTTTAAGTTAGTAGAAGTCTGACAGATCCCTTCAGGACATCCATTGAGGATTTCCACACGTAAAAAAAATATGTTCCAGTATAGCCGTACGCAATTGAATACCAATACCTATTTCAGATGGAACGAATATGACCTCCACAACTCAATAATGAATTCTTCTTCTTCGTATCGATGTTCCTTCCATATTACACGGTTTCGGCCCAGTAGGTGGGCACGTTTATTGCAGCGGCAGAGGCGCTATTCAGTTCGTCAAGAGTGCAGGTGAACGGACATCTGGGACACTCCAGCAGGCGGGGCATAGTTTTAACCGGAGCGCCGCACTCGCACTCGGTATTGGAGGAACCAATAATACCCCATTTTGCCAGATTATGTTTGCAGCGGCCTACTTGGGTACGCAATCGATTCAAAGCTTTCCAGACAGGCCACTGTAGTTCACTGCCAGAGCCAGGTGTTCTTGGGGCTTTAAGAAGTCGTGAGTAAGTTATTAATTCTAAAAACAACTCTTATCTAATTCTGGTAATTTTTAACGTTACAGCCATTTTTAACACAGCCAAAAAAATAAGAAAATATAACGAAATATAAGTCTATTTATGGTTCCAAAGACCAAGTTCATAATTCAGCCATCTATGAAACGTCTCTTGACTTAATGATTGTCAGTTTATATGTACATAAATTATGTTCGAAAAACATGTAAATTGGGTTCTACTGAAGTCTAAAAACATGTACATTTCAGGCTAACAAATTGGGGTAGGAAAATCAATAACAACCGACGGTTCTGGCCGCGGAGGCGGTTGGAGGCTCGCCAAATTGTCTGTGTGTATCGATCAGCTGATTTTATTACTTTGGGGATAGTGGGACCTAAAGTAAATATTCAGGAGCTATTTTCCCAGTTGAAACGTTTGCCGATATCGTTGGGGACGACATGGATGAGGGACGCACGAAAAATATGACTGAAGACCTTTCTCCTGCCATATTTTCCGGTTCCGTGCGTCCTGGACTGAAATGATGATAACTTAGTGTCCCAATAGGCAATATCTTATTTTTTTTTTCGTGGATAATAATTTATCTATCAAGTTGTTGGCAAAAAAAGCTTGGTATGGCTTGTACCTGCCAGATCGCATCCGAAGGTAGCATTGTTTTATTGTTATTATTAAACGTTTATTTCAGAAAAAAAATATAGTCCATAGCACAAATTCACATAATTAATTAAATAAAATTACAATACAATTACAATAAAATCATAACAAATTACATAATACTCAATCATTATTAAATTCTTAAGTTATATCTAATCGAATTATAAAATAAATAACTAGACATTCACTTAAAAATTCATAATAATAAATCAATCAATAGGCGAGCCAGACACCACCAATCTCCTGCGCTAGTTTGCCGACACCTAACGTCCCATATAATCCCCACATAATATTCATCCATCTCTGTTGGATTGGGCAATCAGCACGTGAAGCAAGCGCTTTAGCATGTGCTGGAGAGGTTCTGCCATTTTGATTTGAATTTCTATTATTTTATTATGATTAGTTTTTACTGTTTAATTATTCCTTTTAAGTTTTATCTTGTTTGGTATTACCATTAATTGTATTATATTCTTTACGGTTTCACACATCGGATGTTGATAAGCATAAATCTCGGATTTACGTGCAGAAAGGCAATATACCCAGTAAATCTAATTATCATAAAAGTTATTTTAGTAAGCTATAAAGACATTAACAGTTATTATGTGCAACTTTGTTAAGATCAAACTGATTTCATTAACTTAAAATTGAAATATCTATAAACAAAGAACGTAATTGTAATGTAACTTAATTTGTGTAAATAAATATGTTTACAGGGGGAGTCATTTATGACAACCTTACAGCTAAATCTTTAATAGTCTTTCTCGACGCTTTTTTTCTTCTAACAAATATGACAGTACCAAAAACGAAGTTTTAACGTTAAAACTTCGTTTTTGTTTTTATAAGAACCATGAAAAATTATAAAACAGACCATAGTAAGGCAAGCTGTCATGGTTTTGATTATATGGTCCTTTACGACTTTTACCAATGCAAATCTGTGTCGTAAAGGACAATCTCCTCTGTAGGAGATTGTGTCAGGATACTAAAATAAGTAAAACCACGAAACAAAAAAACACCATAGTTTTTTCCGGACATCCGGACATCATGGAAGGCTCAGATCTTTCAAGACAAGGCGTATTGAGACACGTGGGTACCATGACTTTATTTTAAAATTCCTTAGCGGACGATGGACTATTTGTCCGCCAGACTGAGATAGCCGGTGAAATGAAACCTGTATATTGGTTGCTGCATTGTTCTTTTACTAATTGGTTGACGACCATAGGTTGTTGCAAACTGGCCGCAGACAAATTGTTCATCGTATGCTCAGCGCTTCACCACGAGGCTTTATTTGCTCTTATACCCAGAACAGAGCGCGCATGACGAAAGCCTTGAAAAAAATACTTTACATCTTTTCCGGACCAATGAAAGCTCAGACCTTACAAGCCATATCGAGTAACGTAAGTTTCCCGTACCGCGCCACATTGACGCCTCACAAACCACATCTTTCAAGTGTGTGAAAGTACTAACACAAATACTTAACTGGACTGCACTGCAATGTTGCGTGGCAGACGTGTTTGTCTGAAGATCTTACGCGTGACAATTGACAAGAAGCTGCTAATAAAATAAATAAGTATTGGAAATACTTTCACTGGTAGATCGAAGATCAGCCCCCGCCCCGTATTCGCAAATGGTTCGATTTGATTTCGATTCGAGAAGTCATATGTCTATCTCGCTCGCTTTAATAATGCCAAAAAAGGACGGACATAGGTACGATTTCTCGAATCGAAGCGTTTGTGAATACGGAGGCCGATGGATAATGCCTAGTTGTGAACATTTAGGCGGGCTACAGCAAACACAGTATGCAATTTTATGGCTCCTCTACTTATGGTAACTGAAGACACACAGTGGAATTATCATCGATAGGAGTGCGACTTAATCTCATGACAATCTGTCCGATGAATCAGATGATGATGGATTTCCTTACGAAAAAATGCTTCTTCTGGCTATAACCATCTCCTGAAAGAGGCTGTATAGTTTTGTCAAAAATCAAAAAGGTTTGATAGACAAGACATTATCCAGCAAACCTTTTGTGTTCTTCTGAAAAGGACTAGATAAGACTGATACATTCATTCAGATAATCTTTGCAGTTGTTACAGCAGTGACATTGAATTACTATAAGAATCTTGAAACAACAGACATAATCACACACGCAATTAATAAAAGCAATATTGACTTAGCTTGAAAAAGTGATCATAAATCTCATACAGTTGAATAAAAAAAAACTAGCACTCCGGGAGTGCCGGCAGAAGTGAAAACTTGATTATTAACGTTGAGCATGTTTGATATTTTGGAATGGTTAGGGAATAATTTTGCACCAATTGCTTTATCAGTATAAAAGTACTATCATTTATGGAAGTGCCCTTAGACTGCCTTAGTACGGGAACCAGTGTCGCCAAACTCATACACTTGCAAATTAAAATGAACATTCCAATACACAGAAAACGATAAAACATAGCAATGATGCAACTGTAATATTTTATTTATAAACAAATTACTGTCCTTGAAAAAGCACTAACTTATTATGTATAATTCTTATTTTCGATTGTGGTTCAAAACATTGTTTGGTACTATGGTGAATACGGGTTTCGAAGTAATGCATTGCGATTGATTTAATGAGGAGAGTTCTGTGATTCCCTATAAAAGGCTGACTGTCGAAATGGTCATTAATAAATATATTAATATTGGTACGTGTGCATTCCTTGTAACACGATAATATAAGTGTTGACATCACATTTTTCTCATTAAAAAATGAATTTCCTTTATGTGAACGCGCTCGAAATATCTTTTCTGCCAATTCACAGACTTTATTTAAGTCAGTAGAAGGATAAATAAGGCCTCCTTTGTCTCTTCTAGCAATGATTCCGTGATTTTTTTTTTTAATTTATTCATGACCATGGATACATGTCCTTCAGTCGTAATGATTCCGTGATACTTATCTGTGATCAAAGCCAAAAGACAATCCTCACATTTAATAACTTTCCTCAACTTTCTTGCAATAAAACCAGCAATATAGGTTATTATTTCTTTAGAATAAAGAGTAAGCCTAGAAGGATCTGTTAAATAATCATGATCTATGTTGATCATAGGATCACATCCTAAAGATTCATGCGGTAGCAGCAATCCACAAGTTTCTTATTTCGGGTTTATTCGGAAATCTGAAAATTTAATAAGATTTTTTATTATCTTTCATTTTTTGCGTCAGGTGAGTGCAGTTATACGAATTAAAATCGTATAATACGTGTGTTACTAACATAGATTTTAAGTAGTGCGTATTACTAATATCATATGAATCAAGGTCGGAAGAGTATTTTTTTATAGACATTGCATTATTCGGTATTACCCATATTAAAGGGTAAATTCCCCGTCAAAAAGTGGCAACACTGAATTTTGAGGTAAGATAATAAAATTATTGCAAAAATCACGATTATACGAGATTTATCCATTAAACGAATTAGTTGGTACATTACTGCGACTATTTTATGAGAAATAATAGGACACAAAGCGATTGAATACTTAAAAAGATCTAATACTTACGAGTGAAAGGACAGTCCAGCAATCTTCATCAAACTATCACTTTTACAGTTTATTACACTGCACCTTACCATTTTGCACAGTTGCACAAATGTACTGTTGTCGAATTAAGCTCGAAAAGATCATATAATGTGTATAATTTCGATGCAATTGTTAATAAACAAATTGGATGTCAATCTGGCACCGCCACAAACGTCAAACTTGTTGTGCACTGACAATGATGTGCTCAGCCGACACGCGATAAGGGACAGAAATATTTATACTCTGTCTCTTTTCTTTGCTAGTGACGTTTATATGTTCTTCTTTTTCTTGTGCGAATGCAAAGGAAGATATCCAGCAGTCTATAGAATACTCTGTCTACGGTTTTTTCTATTCCGTGTTTATCCCTAAAGCATTAGGTTCAAAGTTGATTGGAAACATTTAAAAATTTCTTTAAATGATTTTAAACCATAAAATGTTGAAGGTTAAGTTCAAAATCGTCTACACTCCATCCGTCTTACGCTTTTTCCAAATTTCTTTAAATGATTTTAAACCATAAAATGTTGAAGGTTAAGTTCAAAATCGTCTACTCTCCATCCGTCTTACGCTTTTTCCAAATTTCTTTAAATGATTTTAAACCATAAAATGTTGAAGGTTAAGTTCAAAATCGTCTACTCTCCATCCGTCTTACGCTTTTTCCAAATTTCTTTAAATAATTTTAAACCATAAAATGTTGAAGGTTAAGTTCAAAATCGTCTACTCTCCATCCGTCTTACGCTTTGTCACGTGTCCTGACGCGAGTGTCCTGACGCGAGTTTAAGATTTTATACCCATTACAGAACAATTTTTTTAAAGTGCTCAACGCCGCTAAAGAAGTTTTCACTTCAAAAACAACAATGCACATTTATTTTATCTGTGGTGAGTAATAAACGCAGAGTACATACAAAAAGGACGAGCCAACACATTTTTGAGTAGTTTCACACAGTTAATAACACCTGTACAAACAAATTATGTTGGTATACCACGCTGGTGGTAAACAGAACTTTTGACATTGTTTCTGGCGAGCAAGTTATATTGTACTGTGAGAAATTAAATTGACCAATATTGTTTACCAAAAACCACATACTTAATTTATATTTATATTAAATAAATTAATACATATCAAACATTGAAATTAACTTAAAAACAACGGAAACGCCTCCGACCTTGCATACCCTAAGTGTATCAAGGAATTTATTAATTTAAGTAAGAATGACATGCCTACTCAATAATTAGTGATAAAGTTCGACGATAACCGCCTAGGGACTGAAAACTGTTATCAATGTGGAATCAGGCTTGAGCCGATCAAGTGTCTCCAACACATTTGGCGGATTTAGTTAGGCGCGGTGTCGAGTCGCGTCGTCCGAGCCGAAATGAGTCAAATTACCCCTATCGTATTGTATGGTTTATACAGAGAGATTATGATGATACAGAGTTACTTTTATGAAATAAAGCTCTTTTATTGGATAGAAATAACGCTCTTTCTGATCGGCTTAAGCTTATTCCGCGTCGATAAATGCTTCACTGTGCAGAAACAATATTTGGCGTAAATAAGGCCCAGTATACACTGAACTTCACGTATAAGTTCGTACAACTTGTTTCACATAACATAACACACATGATATGCCAAGCGACTCAATATAATACGGGTCAGTGGTTCAGAACAATAGATACTTGTGTATTTTTACACGTAAAAAGATTTAACGTAGAACGTAGTGTAAGCAACCTGTCGTTGTTTCAATGAGTTATTGAATTGAAAAGGTGTACGATTTACAAAATCTTTACCGCTTTGAGGAATCTAAAATCAATGATGAGTACAGACGACATCAGTGACTTCTCCTAGCTAAAACACTAGGTTGTTGTTTTGGGGAACTGATATACAGGGCGGAAGGGACACCGACGCGAAAACAGTTACCACGTATTCAGTACATCATTCTGATATGATATCCGATGAAAAATTTCTGTCGGGGGCCACATAGGCATTTTTCATCGGTTATTAAAAAAAAATCAGCTGTTCCATACATTTTGACCGTGTAGGTCACGTCACGCCCCAAAGGTGTACCTTACTAATAATACACGAAAATTTGGAAGTCTATGGCAATACGCTCGCCCGCTATTGCATGGGACTTCAATATAGTATAAATTGAATTCACTGAAATACCAAAAACAGTGGCATCCGCAGAAACTGATACTCCATAATCAAACGTAACAACTGCGAAAAGCGCGCCCCGTAACGCAACGCCATTAAAATTGCGCGATATCCTTTACAGACATCACTATTATAATTGTTGTGGGTAACCACAAACACAATGTCGATAAATAACCGCATAATATCGTTTGCCAAATGAAATGAACGAGGTGATAAAATAACTGATGGATGGAGGAAGATACGATCGCTTTCTAACTGAGGAGATTGATAAATATAGACAAGTTGTAATATAAGAGTTATGTAATGATAAAAATAACTTTGTGAAGTAGGCGTGGCACTTGCACTTCCGTTGGTTACGATGGTAAAGCCCTTGAAGAAAATAATGATGTAAGTTTGGATGTTAAGATGTTCTTCTATTTAATACTAACGCAATCCAGTGAAGAGTCCTCAGGCCTAAGAAAGCTTTAAAACATCGACATTGAAAGTAAAGGTTGTAAAAAAGCTCTTTCCGTTATACGATATTGTGGACCATAGTCCATAAGGACCATCTCCTTTAAAGAATATTGGGACTGGTAGCGATGAAGCTAACAAATTTATTTTTTGATATCATCCAAAAGACAACCCACTAGACTTAGGCCTGCCCGAAACGTCAGACACCTACACCATGGTCCCACCAGGTCATGCACTTCTCGTATCCAGCGGACCCAGCGGTTCTTTTGATAAATTGTATTGGAAGTTATCAGCCAAGGCATAGATACTACTATTTATGCTTAGGCAGATGGTGGTTCTTCCATAGGAAACGACCAACCCGAACCGTGCACCTTTTTTTCGATGTTTTAAAAGTACCCATGTATGTAGGCCTATGTGAAATAAAATATTTTGATTCTGAACCGTAACGAAATTTTAAAATCGTGACGTGGCGTGGTCAGTGCCGTCCGTGAATAGTGACAGCTCGGAATTTCGAGAATGACAGCCAGTTCTATTTCAGTCCTATTCAATGTAATTAAGTACTTTTACGCCCACATAGTCTTGCGAGTCGTGTAAACTAACGTATGTCAGTCGACACGCGCCACACAGGTTATTGACTAAACTAAATAAGAAAGACAATGAGAAACTAGTAACCTATTTATTTTCCGAGAATTTTACAACTCGTTAGACAAACATTGCTGTTTTATAGTAGTTCCAGGATGCCGTAAAATAGTTAACGTTAATAAAACTAAATACAAGACAAGTAACAAAATTAATGAAATAAAATCAACCGATAGTCTTGTCACGATCAACAAAAATAGTTAATTTAAGTAATTAACGCTGTCTACACAGAACTCGTTTTTCTGGTGTTAAAACTTGCCTTAATAATACAATAGATTAGAAAAATACGTAATAAAAATAACGTCTGTTGAGAAAATCTTTGCTGATGACCCATTATGAGATTCTCCTAAAATTAACCATGGAATCAAGCTTTATGATTAAAGATTTATGACGGCTCATTCATGGGCTTAAACTAACAAGACATGTGTATGAAGCCGTAAACTTTACAGCTGCCAAACAATCATCGATGAAAACGATATGTCTAAAGTTATAATCCTCATCACATTTCGAGCATTAACTGTGAACTATCAGTAATGTTATACGAAATTAAATAACTCAATAATGCAGTGAAAGCAACTCAATATTATATAACTAGTAATTAACTGCGAGAAATGGCAGCTAGTATAGCAAGCTAGACTGAATGGTTCGACGCAATGTGAGTTAACTACTTGAACTGTACAAAGGATGTTTGTCCATTGAACAGTGGAGCGGTCCGCAGTAATGAACTAGTAGAATTGCGCTAACTCCACATGGCAAGAATTTAGTGGACTGCTATTGGTAAAATCCTAGTGCTGCATTTATCTGCTCCAATAGTGAAACTGCCATAAGTAGTAGTAGATGTAAGGGCAAGGCATAAGGAAAAGTCAAGACTAATGAAATTGGACATACTATATTGGAAGCCATATTTCGACCCTGGCATGAATAATATAGCCACACGCTTTCTAACGAACGCACCACCTCAGGAGTTCAGGAGCCACGCAGAGATTAAGTTACTTTAAGCGGGGGTCTTTAATCATGGAATGTCAAATCTAATTAAATGGCCGTGAGAACTTGGCTTACGAAAAGGGGTCTGTATTTCGAAGTACAAAGAAAAGCAATGATTCTGTAGCAGATCATCATCACCTTCCCGCAGAATTCCCAATTTATTGGGGTCAACATAAGTCTTCTTCTTACAAAGTTTCATCTCTATCGGGTGTCATATCAGTATTCATCCCGATTTGAGCCCTATTTTATTTTATACAATGTATTCAGCGATTATCTGATTTTGCATACTGCATTAAGTATCGAATTATTCACACATTCGATAGTATTAATCAATATATCGTTTATTTAAACACGTGTATGTTTTTCAAAGAAATCAAGGTACCTATGTCAGACAGAATCAATAATATAAATTATTTATAGCATTTAGAGTGTAAGGTTAAAATAAAGACTCCATTTTGTTAGTAACACTTATCACTCGATGTCTGTAAAAGTTTTTGAGAAATAATGGCCACAATTTTCAGTGCTGCCGAAAAACATGAACGAAATGACAGAAGTTTTGTAATATATCGAGTACAATTTGCAAGCGTTGCAGTTCGTCAGAAATTGAAAGCATTCATATAACAAAATATTTGATAAAACCTTTGTAACAGATGTAATTTAATGCAAATGTGACTTAATGATTTAAATCAATTAAATTATTATTCAGAATGCTCATTCTCAAGTCTCTTTACTCTGGACCTATTAAGACAAGAGAGCACAAATTGAGAATCACGGTACTTTAATGTTTGAAAATGGACTAACAACTATTCATTGTTTTGTGGATGCGTGTAGCACCAAGCTATTCAAAGAATTTCTCAAAATCTTTAAGAGTTGTTTTCCAAAACAAAGTCTTAATTTAGTTCGTTAATCCGCGATTAAGATCACAAAGTTTCAACACCAGACAAAATATTGTAAATCCATCAACGTTCAAATTCAAACACACAACAATCTATATTATTGCTAGAATCTTGTATAAAGAGAGAGAAAGTCGTCCGGACTTGGGTGCATCCACTGCTCACGAAGATTGATGATTAGGAAGTGCCTGATTGAAGACCACACTCGATTATTGTATAAAACCAACATAATTACTTGCAAGGGAGAGTTAATAGTTATTATAATTACTGGTCTTAGTCTACAAGAGCTTGATATTAGTTATTTATTTAAGAGAGAGCTTTAAGACGCTGACAGACCTATGTTTAAGCTGTATTTTTACTTTTTCGTCGTGTTCTAGTTTCCCTCAGTTGACTTTTACGTCTTCTAGATGATAGGCTGCTGACACGTTATCATTTTCTTTCTTGGAGTTATCAATATGGTAATATTTATTAATGGTAAGCTTGGGTTCCACGACAGCATTAATTCCTTTTTCACATTTGATTAATTTCATTTTAATTTGAGTCAACATTGTCTTGTGCCGCACGCATCCCTACAAACACGTACTTATTCACAAATTCGCAATTTAGATCTAGGTACTTTTTGTTATCACAATAAACGAGTTTATAAAGGAAAGTCTAGCATAGTCCCACAACAAATCTGTTAGATTTGAGTGTACTTAAATAAAGCTGTCGTGCAAATTGAATCGTCTGTCAGACGGTTGTGTTGTTAATCTGTTCGGTTACCTACTCAATCGCACTATAAAATCGGTGTGAAATGAGGTCGTTCACAAGTACCTAATTGCGATATCGATTCATTGACGGCGAACTAGATTTATCAAACGTTTATGGCCTAACAAAAGTTGTAAATGTCGCCCATTAAGATTCTCAAGTGACGGATTTAGGTCCTTTCCCTGCATAATGCGACACAATGTTTATAGCGCCATTAATATCGTGGCCGATCAACCTATTGAGGGGCAAAACAAAACGGCATCTACTCATTATGATGGTAATACTCGAAACAATATAGTTCGCGTTTCTATACTTTCTATTATTAATAATAATCAGAAGACTTTGCACTTCCACGGCTTTTCGCTAGCAAGTGCAAATTGTTGGGAGCATAGCTTCCTGTGAGAAAGTGCGCTTTCTTCTTAAATCACCATATATCTGGTTGTATCATCACAGTAACATACTATTATGGTAAACGGGCAGTGCTTAGATACTGTTTAGTGTTATATGACTGTCTCGGAGCATTGTAAATGAGTTATACTGTAATACTTGGCTTAGTTTCAGCATCTTTCTCTGTTATTAATTTTAGTTATTATGAGTCCTTGTTTTAAGTCTAAACAATATTTATAGATCGTTAGGTTGTTGTGACTTGTGACTATTACTTTCGCTGTGAGCGTCTCACAATATTCTTGCGGTGACTGCAGATTTTATATTTCACAGTGTGGTGTAAAATATCTGATTGGTTTCTAATTAAATTAGAAACCAAGCATTTCAAGCTGCTCACCAAAAAAAGATAATGCCGGTCAATTTACACTTTTAATTCAATCGAAAAAAGTAGAGGATATTTTTGCATTTCACCAGCAATGGGATGATGCAGCCTGACAGTAAGTACCTTTGCAAGTTTGCAAGAAAGCAATATAATTTACCATCTAAAATCAGTAAGACTTCATACTCATCATCTGTCCAGCCAGCCTTTCCTCAATAGTATTTTGCATGAAGCAAGTGCCTACTGCCCTCCAAGACAAGGCCCCTTGGTAAACCTGTTTGTCAAACTTTCGGGTTTAAGACTATCCGTAACGACTGTCAAAGATCTACAAATCACAGCTGGGACCAACGCACGGAAGAGTCTCGATATGTAATTAATGGTCACCCATCCACGAACAGAACTCGCCAAACGTAGCTTAACCGTCCGGCTGTTATTACTTAGCCATGAGCCTCTCTAATAAAAACAGTAAGTGCAGTAAATAATAGAATCATTAAACCGCATCGAGTTGCCGCACAAGCGCACGCGCAGGATAGCGGCCATGTCGCTACTTCCTCCCTATATATGGTATTGCTGATAATAAGCCCGCTTCCTATCAACTGTCCGCTGACATTAACATTAGAAAGGTCCAGAGTGATAACATCGGGAAATAAATTGATTTTCTATTAGGTAGGCACTTGTTTTTTCACTTAATGAGGTGTTGAAACTGACTGGTTCTGGTGAGAACTTGATTGAAATAATATTGCAAGATTTTACGATATAAAGTACTTAATGGCCGATAATCAACGTTGTTAAAAATTACTACAGTAATCGGTTTCTCGATAGAGAATGGAAGATGTCAGACAGGATTTTTAACTATCGGTATTAAATAAACATGATAAAAGAATGTGCAAACAAAATTACAATAAAACATTTAAACGTACAAAGGTTTTTAAGTTGTACAGCGATTTGCTCAACTATTTAATTTTGTATGTTTGCTGAAATTAGAAAAAGTCAACAAGGGCGCAGGTGATTATATCACAGTACGGGAGTTGATTTTAATTTTATTTCCAAAGTCATTTTATAGAGGCTGACATAAAAGAGCTTTCATATTTCCACAATATCAGTAAGCCTGAGTACTTACTTCATAAATATTCCTGATATCTCATAATGTCAAACACTGTTTTAAGCCTTCACGGTTTAAAACTATACTTATTCTGTCACTTACATAAGCGCCATGATCGCGCTTGCAACAGCGTCGAAATATCGGGAGCTCAAAATCATGAACAATCACGGAAGATATCTTCGTTTACGTCGATGATATTAGCAAATGTCAAATGCTTGTAACTTTTATTTCTTAATCTTATTTTGCCGAATCTTATTTTGCTGAGCATTATTCACGAAAAGCAGTTCCGTTAGAAAACCAAAAATAATAAAGATACAACCATAGGTCCCGGACTATAACCAAATATGTTTTTATAGAAACTATTAAATAACCCGACAAGAACAAATTTTAAATACATAGGTCTTGTTGGCGCTAGAGGACATCAAAACGAAGAAAATATAAAACCTCGAAGGTTAAAAAAAGGTAAAGGTCAAACCACTTAAATATCATTATGAAGAGATTAACTAAAATAAAGCAAGAACAATGCTCAAAACGATCCTTAAAAACAGAGGACGTACAACACTTCATTAATTAAATTAAAACAATATCTGAGACGGCAAAACAAGAGCAAACAGACCAGTGCGTGCCACCCGCAAATGAATCTTACGAGACAATCTGACGCATGCGCAATGCCAATGTTTGATGTAGTGCAAATTGTGCTTTTAAATCCAGTACGTGCAGCGCCAAAGGGATACACATTCAAAATAGTCATAATAGATGAAACAAGTAAAACATTGTGCAATGTATGGATCAAGAAGAAGAATAGAAACTGAAACACAATAAAACAGAGGGATTAGTAAGCCAAAAATAGAAGTAGACAATGAGAGATATATGGTAATTAGAAAACGCCATTATAATATAGAAACTGATTAGGAATATATTGAACGCGCAATTAAAATGCAAAACATTAATGTTTTACTACGACGCAATTAAACAGAATATAATACTAGTATTGGTGATAAAAACAGTAATCGAGGTGTGGAAGTGTCTCACTAAATGTCTACGGAGATATCGGCACGGTTTCACGACGCGGCTTACTGTTCTGTACTGTATAATGACAGGTAATATAAATCAGACCGTTATTACTTCTTGTAAATAACCTTTAATAATATAACAATATTGTTGAAAGAGTAATTACAACTGATGATACAGGATACGAGAACACGGTACTCGTTAAGATAAAGCAAAAATATTAGATACTGATGCAATAAAGTAAAGCTTATCGACCAATGATAACAAAGCAGGAAGTCTAGCTTAGCATAGTTGGGAATATGCAGATTATGATAACAAAGATGTAGCACACCCCAAAGGTAAATGAAGCTAACCCTAATCACAATTTGAGGGCTTTGATATAGTTATATTCTATCAGTGATAACGATGATCGAAGAGAAAAACTTATGTCAGTTTTGTTGAAATTAGTTCCAGAAATACGAAACGCTTTAGAAGCAATTAGTACTTCTCTAGATATGTTCAATACAAATTTTGTGTGCTGTTTTGTCTGTAATTTGACAGCTACTGCGCCCCAACCTGAACTAACATTCCTCAGAGTACATACAGTACTTATGCAAAGCTTAGAACTGGTATTAGCATGCGTATGTCATCATAAACTTCATAATTTGAATTTCTGTTTAACGAGTTGAGTGACTCTTTGATATACTAGTGTATCCGGTTATTCTGCAAACTATGTATTTGGGTTTTGTTAGAAATCAAGTTTGCTAAAAACATTATTATGACTTAGGTCCTTCTTCTGTTTTGTACTCAAAGTAAAGTCTGGTTTTTGCACAGGCCGACGTCTTCATAGTATTTAAGCTACTTCGAGCTAAAACGACGTCATTACAGCCGGTCGTGCCTTCCGCGTGGCGTAATAACATCACACATGTTTTGTTGATCTTAGTCATTATCATCAACTGACAACATTACAATATTTAGAAACATCTATCTACTGCAGACATCGGACGGCCTTCCCCTTGACCGCTAACGGAATCGCATTTACTTTATTCCTACTTAAAAAAGTAGGGGATCGTAGAGAGTGATGATACTATGAGAATGATGATTGTATTATGGCAATTGTAGGGAAATTCTTGACTGGATAGATGATTAGCAGTTTTAGGGAAGGAGCGGGAGAAGTGTGACGACTGTCACACAAACTGTCTTTGAAGACGCCTACGACATCATCGTCGTCATGGCGACATAGGGAGAGCGACTGTCGCAACACCGTGCAGGGCACGCCACAAAAGTGGCGATAAGTCCCCTCTTTGAGGAGTGGCTAGAGAGGCGCCACGGCGCCCTCACCTTCCGCCTGACGCAGGTCCTCGCCGGACACGGTTGTTTCGGGAGGTACCTGCAGCGAATCGGGCGGGAGGAAACGCCCGGGTGTTATCATTGCGGGATCGCTCGGAGGACACGGTGGAGAACACCGTGGAGGTCTGCTCCGCTTGGGCGGACCACCGCCGCGTCCTAGTAGCGGCGATTGGCGGCGGCGTTCGTGTTCCACGCGCGCCTCAAAGACATGTCAGCAAACGGGAGGGGTCCGCAAAGGCCGATGCCTGCAAGGGCTGCGGAACTATTCGAAAGAGATACCGCGGCCGTGGAACACAAAGTGCAAAGAAATAACATGGATGGGTTTTAGTCAGTACACGTCTGACACTCCCTTCTGCTCCGCCCAGAGCGGGAACGGTCATTTGATTTTTCCATCCAAAAAACAGACACCTACTTTTTTTTTGCAACAATGGGTCAAAATCGGCTAAAATGATAACATATCTACACATAGATATTCCTAATGTATCCAATCAGCAGTAAAATATAGATGCTATTTAAACTATACTCATTAGACATAAACTTTAATGGAAAAATTAATGAAATTGTACAAATTAAACGATTCAAAGTACCGATTTCTAAAAGCAGGAGGCAATCCATTAGTTACTTAATCATGCTTGGACGTAAAATCGATCGACCAAGGTCTGCCGGTGAAGACTGATGTCGTAATAAAGTTTCGAACGTTAAAACTAATTTCACTTTAGTATAAAATAATGTAGGGTAGGTGAAAGAAGTACACTTGAGGAAAGGAGGTAAATGATAAGAGCAAGAGAATGATGACGTGAAAGAAGAATACTTGTTGAAGAATACTGATCTATAGATAGGTTGAGTAGAGTAAGTACTTGACTTTCATACAGCAGAAGAAATGACTACATTTGTGATTACAATAGGACTACCTTTTCCGAGTAATCCGATTAACAAAGCAGATCTTGAGGTTGCATCTGTCGGTAAGATAGCTTATTTGGAAAGTTTTCAATAGCGTGATCTGATAAAGAAAGAAATGTTGCAAGCTTAGGTCATAATTTTAAGTCGTAATGTTTTAAAGCTAATGCCTAATTTGCAATAGACGCTAACCTGAGAATTGCCATCACCGTGCCAGTTATAATAAAACCATTCATTTCTATTATGAACGCTATTTTCCCGCTATAAATCATTCACTATTCACGATTAATTTCTGAGTAATAAATTGTGCACATGATTCAAAAACTCATCGGTGCACGTCCGGGATCAAACTCGCGACGTACCACGAAGCAGTAAACAAATGGAATTCTGATACTGGTGTCATTTTTCTAACCATCCATATTCAATTCTAAAGTAAATAAAAAAAACAGACATAGGTACTTCTTGTATGTCTGTTTGTTACCCTTTTTCGCCTTAACGGCTGAATGGATTTGGATTAAGGTAAACGGGTAAACACCATGACCTGGTTAAAAGAATTAGTCTCTGTAGTACATACCTGTGAGACAATTTTCCCAAACAAAGGCATAAATTACAGAATTCGTGAACTATATATGTGTGTATGAAGTTCACGAATTCTGTTATGTCCATGCGGAAGCAAATAGTAATTTTGATGAATTATGATCATTGTCATGGGGCGTTGATTGACAGCTTCTCATTTCGATAATATTCGCTGTTCGTGGAGAAATCTTATATGCAGTTGTATCAATTAATCAACTCAGCCCTTTGCCGTTTACTACTGAAGTTACATGTCTCCCAATTAACAGTTGTCATTTCTCCCCCAGCTCTCTCTTTCGGGTCTTGATTATTTTCTTCCTGTCCTTGTCCCATGTTACTTGGGGTTGACGTAACACGTTCTTTTCTGCCATCCTCCCTGTCACTCGTCACTCTATCGTTTACTCCTTTTTCTTACATATCAGTTCATCGTGTTTCCTAAGTCACTTTATTTTCTAATTACTCCTTGGTCTACTCGACACCCCACCTTGCACCTATCGTTACTTCTAAGTAAATGAGTGACGGCCGAAGTTCCCATATTTAGTTCCTGACATTTCTACATTTTACGACTGTTATACGAAACACGTTAAAATTTATACACGTTACTTTTAGTGGTGTTACCTAGGTGTCAGATTTCTAAAGCGTGATTTGTGCTAAACTTTCGACGTCTATAATAACGCCTCGAATAAATTATTTTAGCAATGTATAAATAACTGTCTCTTGCCCATTGTAACTATGCAATATAACAAGGTCACGATTATTTATGTGGGGGACGTTTAAGCCAAGTAGTGCGAATTTTAGTGCCCTCAATCTGTATAGGGTCGAATATTGTTAGCTTATGTATAACGGGTTCTTTCACCGATAATGTTGAAATCTCAACTTCTAATTGGAACAACTTGAACTTAAATCGTAGTGAGATACCTCGAAACTGTTTTCTACAGTACCTATTCCCGAAATGTCAAAAACTTCGAAAGGGAATCCTGTCTCACATCATCATCATCATCGTCATCATCATCAGCCTATAGCAGTCCACTGCTGGACATAGGCCTCCTCAATCGCACGCCATTCAACTCGATTCTCAGCAACTCTCATCCAGTTGTTACCAGCCACCCCTTTCTCACATACTAAGCATAAAATTCCACGCACAGCACACAATAGAAAATAAACAAATCTAAGCCAAATCAATATCAAAACACGCCACATCGCGTGAAAACTGAGTCCAACCAAAAATGGTAACAGTCCAGCAAGACCAGAGCCTTTCCAAACGATCTTAGGCCTTACAGATACGCAGCGTTCAAACTGTCTGTAATTACATAGATTATTTATATTTATATGCATTTGTCATTGGATGTGTAGGCGGGGAGAAAGCAACATTTATCTGACGGTTTATGGTACTGGTCCCAGTAATAATGCTTATAATTCACCCAAAGCGTAATAGATTTCCGCTCGACTGTGTGCACAATGCGATCTGTCACTGTTGGTATATGGCAGCACTTACTGTACATGATCAGAGATTTTGATGTGATAAAATTTTATAGAATCTACTAACCTATATTCTAAAGTCAAGGATTGGGTTTCGAAAAGCTGTTACGTATATTACCAATTTTCCAGTAAACTATCATAATCATCATCATTCTATTTTTATCACATCTTATTTCAGTTCTCTCCAAGTTTCTCTCCATTCAGCCGTCACGGTATCATTTGCTCCTTCTTGCTTCAGATCATTCCTCACACAATTAATCCATTTATTCTTGAAAACTATCAGCCTGTCACTATTCAACTGATGTAATACTTTGGCCAACCTTTTCGACTAATGAAACGTGGCCATCTTCGAATGGTTCCCATCAATAATTCAGCAGGGTAGAATTCAAGGCGCGACCTTCTGCATGACCTGCGGTACACACCCAAGGACTCCTATCTTCATTTAGTTCGATAAAACTAGCCCCTGAAGTGCTTTGAACAAGGTTACTGATGTAATTTCATAAATAGTGGTCAAAGGTAGTATAATTGAACATACACTTATAAGTGACTCATCAAGTAGGTATCAAAATTTGGTTGACTATTTTTTTCTTGCTGTGCACACATATTGTGAGTTTGTGGATAGTGAACTCTTAGTTGTAGATTTGATCTATAAATATGCAAATTGACAAGAACCAGAACTTTCAAGTCCGACATAAATAAAAAATCTTTCAAAGAATTCATCGGTACAAGCGTTTTACTAAATGGAATTTAGCACAAACATCTCAAGAGCTCCGCAGCTGGAACACAATCCTTACCACGAGACAGTTGTATCGGCAAGCTTGGGCTATTTCAGCATATCTTCTACTTGGCACCGAACGAACGTGAGAATCAAACTAAACTCGCAATTACCTACTAAGAACTTCGAGATTTATTACATTAAACACGCTCATTTCACTTTCGGAATCGTGTACGAGAAAACGCGAACAAGTGGTAGACGGCCCTGTCTGTTAGCGATTCAACATTAAGCCGATCGGCTTTCCCTACAACAATCGTAAATAACGAATTCATTACGAATAACATAACCGTTTAGTTGTTTTATTGTGGAGTACGAGAGATTAGATTTTCATTGCCACTATAAAGCTGAAATGCGCCGTAAAGCCGAGATTGTTCTAGTTAGTAGGGAAAGACGGTCGAACTTTATGATATCGCATGTAATGGAACGTGTCACTTTGAATAGTTGGACAAATAATTGTATTGGTCACACGGCTGGATTAGAAATCGATGGTCATAAGAAATAATTCGAATACCATATTAGACCAAACAGAATACAGATTCGATCAAGTTTCTAAAACTAGCAATTACTCGGCTAAATGCAGCAGCAAAAGCCTCTCAATGAAACACGAGTAGCCACGAAACCGACGCTTGATGGAGTAACCAATTTCCATCTCTATAAAATGATAGGTATTAAGAGAAGCAAAAACCGCGGAACAGTTAACGAGCTCTTGGACAAAATTAAGCTACAATTGCAACCAAATAAGAGTGATTTTAGAGTGTGTGTCGAACACGGAGGTTCGGACACTAATGATCGCAAAAAGTCGGTGTTTGTATAACATTGAATTTATCACTTTCCCTGTATTGGACACCAGCTGAGCAGGACTAACGGCTGTTAATCGTGCGTCTGACATAACATTACTATGGCAACTAGAATGGAACTCGACAGTTACATGATTTGCAGGAATACATTCTCCAATAATCTTAAGTGAAACACAAGAATGAAAACCTTCACAGTGAAAAAAACTTTAAATAATAATAATCTAATAACCCTAGGCCGCAGCATCGCTTCATGTCAGGCGAGTTGCGGCCAAACGCAAGCCTATAAAGGATAAAAAAAACAGACTCAAAAAAGAAATCCTAAATACATTATGTAGCTATGTAGATGACGATGACCAACGACCAGTAGTCCAAATTTGCCTTGGAAAGATCAAAATCAATAAAAATCAAATCTAAATGTGTGATGTGACAGTTGGACGACGTAAACTAACAGTATGCAGATTACTTCATAGATGCGTTGTATTCTATAACTATTTCAGCAAATTCCTAATATTGCTAAACTCGACTCCCAAAGACCCAGACCAAACCTATTGACAAATCTCAGTAACTAAATTATTAACCACTTAATAATAATAATAATAATAATAATAATCATTTAATTCAGATTAATTACTTAGCTTTAATGGGTCAAATAACTTGAATCTTACAAGCGAAGTAATATCGCATAATTTCCAATTAAGTACAACTACGATAGAACCACATGATGTCAACGAATCTGAATGACATTCAAGAGCCTTTACAGACCAAAAAGTTATAATATGCAAATCGTATGAACAAATAAGGCAGTAGGTATTAATTTATGGAGGACAGCCTTTAGATCGCGGCTTCGCCTGTGTGGAGGACGGAAAATCGGAAATTAACCTACAGGAACGTAGATACTATTGGTGTACAAGCAACATTTTTTTAAATAAGCTTTTAAAAATAGATGTGACGTCATTTTTTTCGTGTTGTCCTCACCAAACCTTTTTAATTGAGACCTATATCATGGAGGTGCATAAAAATGACTAGTCCGCAATCTTTGGGAGTCCGCCATATTGGAATTAGAATTACGTGGGTCAAATTTAAGTTCTAAGATTTATTTACATAGTTACAGGTGAAGTTTCATCAAAATCCGAACGGCCGTTAAGGCATGAAAAGCTAACATAAAAACAGACAGAGTTGGTTTTGCATGTAGGTATATTTTATTATTCTTAGTGTGTATTAATTTTAAATAGCGGTATCTGTTACTATTTGGAGAATCGCCAATTTTAAGAGATTACCTTGTCATACTTTGGAGGAGATATAGTGGGTAGTGATGAAACGGTGTTATTAAGTAAGCGTCAATTTTCCCTTTTTCGACTGATACGTTCACGCTTTGTTGATCTTTAATAGCTTGTCTTGGTCTTCTGATTCGATTGCTTCCATTTTGTTAACATCTACTCACGCGACTGTTGTTTCCAGAAATAATACATCGTATAAGGTCCTACCACTTCAGTCGCACTAAGAGGCATTTTATGTTGTCCTTTGAAAAATTATAGTTTCAATCTTGGCTCATATTTTACATTTCTGTTATGGTCAGCTCCATTGGTAGGACCAACAGCTACAGTTTCCTCAGTCACTAAGCAGCTTTCAACAGTTATAATCTTAACAGATAGCCGCCCCATAATAACAGCCATTAAATTATTAGTACTTGACGTTAATACGCTGGCTTTTTATCACTCTAGAAACGCTATTACTCTCCGTAATTGCGCGAGCCAAATACCATGGTAACCATACGTGCTAAACCATAATTTCAATTTATTGCACCCTATTAACAGGTTGCTTTGCTATTTTGTTGCAAAATTTATTAGGAATTACATTACATTAAAGTTTTCTCCGACATTGAATTTCTAGAAAAAACTTGATTTAATAGTGTGTGAAAACAATGCTAAAAACAAAACTAAATAACAACCTACATCGGTGTTAATGAGAAGCGACAAAGGTCATGAATACAATACATATGCTAGGTGTAATACTTTTAAAAGAATTTGAAATTCTAATCGGCGTCTCTCTTACGTTACTTACCGTATAGAATTTGAGAAATGAAACAGCATTTGTAAAACTATCAATTCAAATTATATCCGTAACTAAATAACCATTCTTCTGCGACAAAACGAAAATCTATGGGTGTCAACGAAAACCATTTTTGGAGTCAGACACTTCAATAACTCAACTCGAAACAAACTCGAAAGCTGCGCTCACGCACCAATAGTAGCTTGTCTCACCTTCCAGACAGTTGAACGACCGATTGCAACGTCCGCGGCAATACCTTTTACAAGCTACGGAAAGCAACAACAAACGCGGCGTACTTTCAAAACCTCTTCGAACAAGAATACGATACGCGAGAACTTGGCATAACTGAAACATGGTTTAAAGAGACGCTCGCCAGGATAAGATCGCGAGATACATATTGATATCGAGAGAAACCAGATAGAAACTTTGAAAAATATGGCTGCTTCAAACTGGAGATATATGGACGAAATGCAGATCGTTATCGTGTACTATATGGCAGAGGTGCAACACGTAGAGGATTAAATATTAGTAGGCTATGGCACTATTTTCGAGAGATTTTATCGGGTAGATCTAAATTAATCGTTCGCTGATTAAGAATTAGCTGTTCATCGCAACGAAATCTTTAAAGAACTTGGGGAGACACAAGAGGAAAATCGACGTGTCAAGTTGGTATTACCCAATGCCATTTTTTCCTCTTATATTTTACACCTCATTTGTGTTACCTAGCAGGTTGCCTCTCTTTTTGTCCGATGGTTAACCCCTGATGACAGCAGGGGTCGAAGTCATATAAATCAATCTCTTTCTGGCTAAAATTACGTCTCAGACCAACTGGCATTACCAATTGTCAATGTTTTATGAGAGCAAGAGTCAGGTCAACTCTTCCTCTGTCCAGGCCAGCCGCATTGTCTTTACTTTTACTTGCTTTACCAATATTTACGACTCTATTTTCCCCAATAAAATTTGCACCTGTGATTTTATGAGTGTATGTTTTAGCATAAGCTTTCACATTTATCATCTGAAGCACATTATTATTTTAATGGCGAAGGTACTACCATACTACCATTTCATAGGTCGTAATACTCCTTGGAGCGAGAAATGTTCCATATATTTGCTGAATATATGGTCAATTTTATTTGTTCAAATCAAAAAAAACGTAAATAGAAAACAAATAGCGGGATAGCTGCGTAAAATTTTGACAATTCAACGTTCAGTTATTTCCGTGATTTAGCAGACATAATTATGGTCGCAAGCGCTACTGTTGAGCACGAGGTCCTGTGTTTGGTTCGCAGGCCGGGCAGTGATATTGGGTTTTTCCGTCAAGAATTTCTCAATTACAGTCTATCAAACGGAGTCTGGATTTGTCCGGTTTATAGCAAATGGCAAAAGACTCGTCCCCTATAAGATGGGATTTAAACTGGCGGAATGTGGGTGCACTATTAGGCACACCTATGCCTAACCCTCCGGTAATATAAAAAAATGGGTTATGAATATTTTTTAAAATCTTTCTACTTGTGTTAGCAAGTGGGTTATGTTTCGTGTTAAAATCTTTGCTCTCGTATTTTGTAAAACAAAAGCGTGTGCGCAGAAAATGCGATCATTAAACTATTGCCCTACATTTACAATCAGTGAACCACGACCATTTGCATTGCAAATGCAAGTAGTTACCAATTAGCGTATATTTAGATTAGGTTTTATTATCTGTGGCTATTTAAATTAAACATGGGTCCTTTAACTAATCTTCTATGCAATTGGTACTAATCTTTAAGTACGTACTGCTGAAATATCAATCTATTTGTATGTACTCGTTTCTACGAGGATTGTCCGAAAACAAAACAAAAATTCCTTTGGACTTTTACCTCATCAACTTAGCGCCACTCATGTCGATACAGCAACTTAATATCTCTATTGAGAGGCTGTCCTATAGCGTCTACAAAATCCATTATTTTTCGCCTTACGCCAGAAATATCCTAATTTACTTGGAGTCGGCCAGCAGTCCTTATCTTCCACACTTCTCTATTAGTCGTCATCTCAGCAGTCACCCTCTTTCTAACCATTATCATTTTATAAAACAATCCATCTTACGTTTCCCACGCTAGAAACATCGTATCTTAAACACGTCAAAACAAACATCTATTGCAAAAATGTAACAAACACGCTTCTAATATTATCCGAACGGCCTCGTGGAGAGCATTGCCAAAGCCACTGTACCACAGATCCTTAGTAGACGAATTATTATTAACATATACAATATTTTCACTACGAACGATGAGAGTGGTGGAAGTTTGGAAGTGGCGCCTCTAACAGAAAAATTGAAAGGGAGTCGTCTGTCTTAGTATGGACTTGTGATGAAAAGGGATGAAACACACGTGACTAAAAGAGAGTTTTATAAATGTTGATGGATGGAGTGGGAGAGTAAGGTCAAAGAAAAGATGGATGGATTGTGTGATGAATTATATGAAAGACGAAGGAGTAAATAATGCCGTGACGTCTGACAGGGGAGAATGGAAGAAGAAAACGCGTTGCGCCGACCTCAAATAGGGTATGCGACAAGAGCAGGAAGATTTCAACTGGAAACAAATAGTTAGAATCGGGACACACATGCGTGCAAAATTATACACGAATTCTAAGCATGCTTCGGGTAACAGGTTACTCGTTGGTAATGCAACATAGCAAGTAGGTATCTGTATAAATAAATAAATAATAATAAGTTAAATTGAGTTTGATTGCACAAAAAGGAGCTTAATTAGTTTACTGCTTATCTTTATACTGTGACCATACTGTCAGAAGTGTCAGATATTTATGACACTGAGTACGCGCATATTTCGGTTACGCTAACTTACACCTGTTTAACTGCCGACATTGAAACTATATTTTCGTTTGACCCTCAGTAATGATTTCGAAGTTGATTATGGTAGTTGTGTTCATAAAAAGTAATGAGTAAACGCACTTTCGATCATTTCGTTTTGTCAGAGTTTGTAATTATTGTGAATTTCACTGAGCCGTAAAATTCTATTACTAGCTACTATTTTAGACAAACACAAACCTATTATTTAGCGCTTAAGGTGGTAGCCCCATGGTAGTCCGCGAAATTCAAATTTCTCTTCACAGAATTGCAAAAAAACGTAAAAAGAATACTTTCGCGGGCCACCCAGGCGTTTCCCCCTTAACGTATTTAAAAATGTTTAAGGCTCTACCAACTTCAAACAACTGACAGAAACATTAACGGTGTTTCAGTTCGTTTAGTGCTACATCCGTTTAGTTAAATGTGGTGTGGGGTTTAGCTACATATTTGAAACAACTAATTCGATTATAAAAAAAAATCAATAATTTGAAACACTAGGTACTAATTCAATCCGAAAAAACCGGCCAAGTGCGTGTCGGGTCACGCACAATGTAGGGTTCCGTAGTTGCCCATCAAAATATGCGGACTAAGTTTAATAAAATATATAAGTACGTTAATTTAATCCACTTCCTAAGGTCCGATTTGCCTCAAACACAACCGTTTAGCTGGTAGAGGGGACAGACACACACTTGAGTTTAACAAAAAATAGCACTAAATATTTCACAAACGAATCCCTTAATCGAAAAATTATTTGAATAAACTCGCAATATTTTCCAACGACTTCCCACACTATGGGGTTCGTGAAAAACAAAAAGTCCCCACTTTACGTGTACAGTAGATACCCTAAAAAAATACTTTTCGTGATTTTATTTTACCGCAGTAACACCTGCGTCTACTAAACCAACGTGCAACGATGCGAACGACGCTAATTACAAAAACCAATTAAAGAACTACATGGCTAATCGGGAAAAACCAAACACTTCAATACTTTAGCGAACCGCGCCATTATGTCAGCTTGACCATTACATAACGACATTACATAACAACTTTTACAGAGTACAATAGCAATTATTTTACCGGTCAGTAATTCATCTATCAAATGCCCAGAGCTATTGAGTCGAGGGTTCGATTAAGAAGGCCTGTTATCTAATAATCTTTTGAGCCAATGAACTTATATAAGTAGGCAATTTGTTTGTATAAGTATCCAAGTACTTATCTATAAACAATGGCGGTTGTATATAAAGTGTGGAATGTGTTCTCAGACAAGTAAAAGCAGGAGTCTTCGCAAAGGTGCTGAATGCGATGATTAAAATTGATTTTAATATTTTTAATCATTGCAATCCTTCTAAACCGATTGCTGCTATAATTATGTACCTACACCTTAGGTAGATAGGTTTCCAGGGCTGCGGGACTGTTCCAAAGAGATACCGCGGCCCTGGAACATAAAGGGCAAAAGAAGGAACATGGATGGTTTTTAGTCAGTTACAAGTCTGACACTCCCTTCCGCTCCGCCCAGAGCGGGAGGAGTCATTATTTTGATGATTTCCCATCCGAAAAAAAAAAGGTAGATAAGTTTACATAATTCCACTACCTATGGACAGTCATTTATGCTTTACGCATTTAATAGTTTTACATATATCTTGAGTAGACTCCTGTAGGTCAACACTAGTCGTAATCTTTCAGGACGCATTAAGAAGTTCCAGTTTAAACCATACTTATTACAAGGTAACAAGGTCCCTTTTGTAATTTTATTAGTCTTTAATGTTCCTATGGCTCGGACACACGTCTCCTCTTTTCGAGAGGGAGTGAGAGTATTCCACCACGCGGATTGGAAGATGTCCACATGTCTTCGAATTTTTGCTTCCAGCACATGCATGATGATTTCTTTCACCGTATCGAGAACAGTAGCGACATAAACAAATTAAATAAAATGTACCGCATAAAATGATGATAGCAATTTTCTCTTTATGGTCATTTATTGTACCACGAAGGCCAATGGTTTTTTTTTACATAATCATAGTTATCAAGTCATTAAAACTATTTCACTCCATCATCAGCACATTTATTGGTACGTCACGGTCATGTGTTAACTCATGCGTCAATGGTATCACGTTCCATAGAATTCATACCTACTGTACTGTATCTAATACCGCAAATCATTTGTTTCATTCAACGTACCATCACGCCTGTTTCTAAGGGTTAGGCAGAGGTGTACCTAATAGTACGCCCACATTTCGCCAGTGATGTTTTAAGTCCCATGTAATAGGGGGCGAGCCTATTGCTATCACCCAGCTGAGAATCTAAACTCCGGGCTGCTATTCAGACCGAGGAATTGCCTTGGGAATCAAACCAACACCTCATGCTCAGCATAAGTGCTTGGTGACCACTAAACCAACGAGGCAGTCGACTTAAGATAAGCAACAGATTCAAAATAGTCTTTCAGACGAAAGCCGGTGCTTCTTATCTTTGCCAACCAATCAGGTATAATTATTTTACGAACGCTAAACTATCAATTAACGGTTTGTAACAAGCCTCATTCTGATAGTAATTAACAGCTTTAAATTGCAAAGCGATCATTTATCACTTCCCATTAACACCAGCTAATTTACTTAGGCTGCCAGTTTTGGCACTAATATTATTTTGAATCGATAGTACAATATTTCAGCCGATTTCGTTGCCTTAATGGTGTTGGAATTTAGTATTTGTAACTGATTATTTAGTAGGGTGATTGAGAAAATACTTATTTGGGCGTAATTGTTTGTCTTGCTAAGTACTGGTAGGTATTTCATAATTCGGAATAATATTGGACGTTATTTTCATTTGCAATCTTACTAATATTATAAATGCGAAAGTTTGTAAAGATGGATGGATGTTTGTTACTCTTTCACAGAAGAACTCCTGAACGGAATTGGAATTTAGTACACAGATAGTTTAAAACCTGGATAGGATACTTTTTATCCCGGTAGTACGATCCCGTGCGTCAATTGCCGAACTACACGCGGACGAAGCCGCGGGCATAAGCTAGTGAATTTATTTACGACTGCTATGAGACAACTCACATAAACTATGTGCAGTGAAGAGTCACAAAATGTGATATTTAAGATTAATCTCTCTCAATTGAAGTCAATTTGTAACAAATTAAAGACTAATGTTACATTAGGGAGCCACATTGAAAAAGCATCAATCCATTGATTGATTCAAACAAATATTTCAACATTTTCAACTTTATAAGCTTGGATAAATATATATTATGTATACCCTCATCTATAGAAATAGAAGCTTAGTTGATAAAATACAATATAAATAGTATTAATGTCGATCTAAAAATACCAAAGTCAGTCAGTAAAGCATTGCCGGTAAAAGAGAATGACCAAAGTTGGTACCAAAAAGTCTCGCGCCTCAAAACCAAAATATTATAGTAATTAGTTTCATATTTTTTTACGGCATTACGCGTCGGGGATTTGATTTTTGAACTGGAAATATACTTTTCGAGTTTAAAAGTATGAATATTGTTTTACTCCCTTTATATGACGTTCCGTTTCAACTGAATATAAATGACGTTCCGTTTCAATTGAACAAACCCTTGTCTGTCGAGCGGACTCTAAAATTAATTACAATTAAGTAAGATCAGTACACCAAATCGATTTAGTTTGGTTTATTGCTATTTGCAACAAAATAGATTTTCTCAGCCTAAAGATTTTGATTTATCGATTACATCCCTAAATCCCGACTAGTTTATAGCACTTACTATACTCTATGGTTTATAGTTATCTTATCTGTGGCATCTGACATTTGTACTGTACTGACTGACTATTGGCAATATAAAGGTCTAAAATAAAATCGAGTTTCAGTCAAGCATACTGTGGATGTTACTTTAACTCGTAATTCTTACTAATATTAGTGTATTACGCTGTTTTTAGAGCAATAATGTAATGTATGTGTGTTAAAATACGTCGTTGGTAGCGTCGAAAAAATAGACCTACTTTTTAGGTTAGTTTCGATTTTATAAAATAACTCTGAAACGCGGGTTTTTTTTTTCAAAAATAATTTTTGTAGGAGTTAATACGATCAGTGTAGTCTATAAAAAACAAAGTTTGATTTTGATGCAGCATGGTACGGGATTCCATATATCCATGAGCATTCTCCTTTATATGCAATTTGTACACCTTACGGGTGAAACATGTACGAACGAAATCTGTATTGTGTCACCATGCATTCTTAATTTGCATGTATACGCATGTTTTGACAAATAAAATTATCTTTATCCATAGTACAGCCAGCCTAAACAAGGTGTATCGTGTCACTCAGAAATTCGATTCGACAGGTTCAACTGAAGCCCAACCCAACATAGTTGGGCAAACGCTAGGTAGGTGATGATGAGGATGATGATTAGGACTTGCACGATACTTAGGAAGTCCAGCCCTGATAAATCAAGATGGTAGAAATAGGTGAGGACAATGCATGAAATAGCGCCAACAGTCAGAAGTAATGAGAGGACAGTTCAAAGAAGACGTATGAAACAAATCAATCCCTACTACTCTTCCTACCCAAAAATATGCGGATCCGTTGGCGACCTAAATCATAACGCATCATCTGCTTAGTATTTTCCCAATTATGTTGGGGTCGGCTTCCTAGACTAACCGGATGCAGTTGAATACCAGTATTTTACATGGAACGACTGCCTATCTGACCTCCACAACCCCGTTCGTAACACGGGGTAATACGAATTACGACACCCCCTGGTAAGACTTGTTGTCAGACTTTTGGGCCACTGACAATCTGTGACGACTGGAACGGGATCAATGGCTTAACGTGCTTTCCGAGGCACGGAGGAGACTCGGTATGCAAAGTGTGGTCGGTCTATGGACCAACCTGGGCAAGCGCGGCTTAACCTGAACCTAAAGGTCGACCCGAGCGGCTGTTATTATCCCCTAAATTATAACTCATTGCGAATATTATTATTGGCTGGAAATATCTCGTATGCATATCATATCATGCGTTACTTTTGGCATTCCGCCCTGCAGATAATGTTGAGTTATTGTGTTTCATTACTTAAATTGTTGATGAGATTAGTTACTCGTAACTCGTGTGATGAATTGTGTTTCATTACTACTTTTGAAAATAATAAAGGATAATAATTACTGATTCTGAAGGTAGAACTCTTTTACATGGGTCGCATTGTGAGGAGGTTCCTGTATATGGAGTCCTAATCATCGGTAGCTTGGACTATGCTCCTGACACCGATAAATCACATTTTTTTTTAAGTAGATTAATAACAAAATACTACTTACTGGTCCTTAGCGCAAAAGCATAAAAAGGAGGACGACAGATAACAGGATTGCATAGAATGATAAGATAGCATAACGAATCGTTGAGCAACGACAATAAAGCCAAGAATTTGTATGAGAATAAAGAGCTTTACTAGACACGCACGTGGATCAATATTTGCCAAACGTGATTTCGAAACACAAATACTAAGAATGTTATCAAAGAACAAAGTATACTGCATGTCTGCACCAAGTTTCTGTCTATAAATGGAAATTACCTAGAATGATATTAATAACCAAGTTCATAGACAGTGTCTGACCGATGTACGACGTTGACGAGTATTATAGAGATCGTAGCAAGTGGTGTTCATTTTGTCTACCCCCATGGAAAAAAGAGCGAGAGTTTATGTAGGTATATGACAACCACATTTGTATGTAGATAATTTGTGGAATGTTATGACTTATGTGATGCAGAGGAATGAAGAAAACTTTGGGTATGAATGTGGATGGCCATAAGAGTAAAGGAAGACTAAAGAAACGATGGATGGACTGTGTAAAGGATGATATAGCTAGAAAGGCGATGACTGCTGAGATGACGAATAATAGAGAAGTATGGAAGAAGACATGCTGCGCCGACCCTAAATAAGTTCTGATAAAGGAAGGAGGACGATGATGTTTTAAGACTAAATGAGCTGACTGAGTGCAATCAATTGGATATTTGCCAAGATATTTTCTGAACTGTTATGACTGAGTGCAAGTGAAGCATTTCCAATCCATTCAAATCACAACCAATTTGATATTTGCCAACGCGTATTTCTCGATATTTCATGTCTGTCAAATGGAATTTATTTGTCATATCGTACAAATTGAAGGGAACTAAATATCTGGCCATTCCTTGTACTCACTATAGCCATTAACTCCAGCAGGAGCTTACTAGATACGAAACTGCGCAAATATTATGAATTGTGAAGTTTATCAAAGATAAAAATAAAATTTTGTAATTATCATCTTTTGATGGGTAACTTGGGTAAGGTACTTTTAGTAGAACATGAGGCTAGTAAACTTCTAAAAACTTGACAGTATACCTAAGTGGTGTTAAGTTTTTGGTCAGACCTAGTTAAATAACCAGGTTAATCTTGTACGTATATAAAATCTCGTGTCACGGTGTTTGTGGTCGCACTCCTCCGAAACGGCTCGACCGATTTTTATGATTTTTTATGTACCTATATTTGGTAGTTACGAGAATAGGTCGTAAATTATATTTCAAACCGCTAATATCACACGCACGAATGGCGCGGTGCACAGCAAGTATTTTTATTAAAAAAATTGCGAGCGGTCCCGGTTTCGCACGGGTGGAATGTACATAAACCATCCTCTTGAATCACTATCTATTGCTGAAAACTGCATTAAAATCCGTTGCGTAGTTTAAAAGATCTAAGCGTACAAACTGCGGGTGCGACTTTTTTTATACTATGTAAAGAAGATGATTTTATTTCAGCCTTTTTGTGTATGATAGTATCTCACAAAAATTCTTGTCGAGTATTAATTTTCCATTGTTACTTAAATTTATTAGCAGATCATCCACATAGACATACAAGAAAAACTCTGTATAGAAGATTAGCGGCCCGTCCCGGCTTTGCACGGGTGGAGACATTTATTTTTCCCAGATCCCCCACCATTTTTTTTCTAGTAATAATAAATATAGCCTAAGTTATCTACTCAGGGATAATGTAGCATTCTAATCGTAAAAGAATGTTTTAAATCGGTCCAGTAGCTCATCAGTTCATTCGTTACAAACATACAAAACTTTCGTCTTTATAATATTATTAGTGTAGAAGTGTAGATCACTCAAGCAATGTGAATAAAATTTATATGGAGCGCACCGAAAAAACAATCGCGTAAATCAGATCAGTATATATCACGGGGTTATGGGGTAACAAATATATAATAAAAAATAAAAATAAGTCGGGTTTTCCTTCCTGACGCTATAACTCCAGAACGCACGAACCGATTTCCACAGTTTTGCATTCGTTGGAAAGGTCTCGGGTTCCGTGAGGATTATAGCAAAGAAAATTCAGGAAAATTAGGGTACGTAGGGTAGTGATAGTAGTAGGTTGGAAAACATGCATTGCAACGCATGCCGGGCACAGCTAGTATATAATAAAAAACAGTCGAATTGAGGACCTCCTTTTTAGGAGTCGGTTAAAAAACAGCAACAACATAATTATTATGTAATTGTAAATGAAAACAGTCATTCTAGCAAACTGCCTAATCACGAAATACGTTTAGCTAATAATCACTCATTTTAGCTATTCACGTTAGCAAATTCTTACTGAGATTATAGTGATAATTGATAAGACACGTTTATCAAGTCATCGTAATTTAGTAGCGTATCACCGAGATTTGTAAATAGAGATTGAAACTGTCGGTGTTGATTAGAGCTTAAACTAAATGGACGCCAGCACATCAAGCTACTACAATCTGTCAAATTTCTTTAATAGATTTTCAACTTTATTGCTAACGCATTTGATTAAAGGTTGATTGCAAAAAATTGACAGTTTCGGGTAGCTTGATGTGCTGGCAGCTGTACCTTTGAGAACTATTCGAATTTTGTATTAACTACCCAAAATATCTTTTACATCTTTTACAGGAAATCTCTCGCCGACTAGTCGACACTTCGCGTGACCAGAGGGCTGGGTCTTTCTTTGGGCAAAGAATTAGCATTGCCATTCAACGTGGCAATGCTGCCAGTCTTCTGGGCACGTTTCCAGATGATAGCGATGCGGAGGAGTACTTTGACGCCTAAGACGTGTCCTATTGTCATCGTTGTATATATATAGGTACTTTATTTTAGTCTTCTTTTTATATTTATTTTAGTTCTATTTGTAGTCTGTATATAATGTACATATCAATAAAAGTTTTGAATATTTTCTTATAAAAGCATATTAAGTTAGTTGACAAATTCCGTTTTACATTAAAAACATATTGTTTTAATATAGGTAACGGAAAGGTCGGTATAGTAGCCGTTACTATTATATAAATTCTCAATCAGGACAGAAGAAATTAAACTACTAAAAGATCCATAAACATAAAACTGTAGCAACTTCACTATCATATCGAGAATATCTTAATTACCGCTCATTCTCGTTTGCAATCAGCGATATCATAATTATATCAGAACATTGGCAGTTATTCTATTTTCAAGGCCGTAATGATCGGAAACGAAGGACATCATAATATTGATATCATGGGAAGGTAAACTTGATATATCTGATTGGAATCACACTTTGTTTTCTCTAAAGAAAAAATTGTAAAATCTATCGGTTGATCAATTCTGCGGACCTCTTTGTTTAGCTGTCAAATAATTCTGCAGAAATATTTTTTTTGCCGGCAACGTAACTTTGAACTGCTGAGTTGCGAATATACAAATGTGTATCATACTCATCTAAGTTGTTCTAGTAATCTGATTGATTGTCAAGGTCATTCACACACTACTACTAAAAAAAACAGTGCTATGATTTTTTATAGCACTCTTTGCAATAAAATGGTCTAACAAGCAAGTACATGAAAACACGGCTAAACATTCGAATACTTATAGAATCGTACAGAAACTTCAGACACGGGTGGCAATGAACTCGCTTATCCCACTCGTATATCCAAAAATGAACAAAATCCGGAAGGTAAGTCGTTCACATTCATACAATAAAGAACGAAAGCATGAGTCGAATACTCGTTAAACATCCATAAGGTCATTGCCGCTCTACTTCAACAGTTCCACCATTATTGTTTCTCGATAATGCAAGGCACTCGGACGGCTATTTATAGCCAATACTCTCGTTTTCTGTGTTTCTGACCGTTGAAGAACAGTTATCTTGACGGCTGAACGATTAGTTAAAGCGTGTAAGTGATTAGTGTGTTGGCATGTGATGAGAGATGAATCAGGTGGGGATGAGAGAGTGAGGAATATAAATGTTGGATGGATGGACAGAGATCAAGAAAAGATGGATGGATGAATTGTTATGAATGAAAGTTGATGATGGGAGATTTGAAGTGAAAAACATATTGCGCTGACCGGGACCTCAAGTGCATGAGGCTGTAAAGATGACTAAGAGAATGATGAATATAGATGTAGAGTGTACAAAAAGATGTAGATTAATTGAGCAAGCGATGATATAAATGAAAAGGAAGCGAATGATAAGTAATGGATGTGAGAAAATTGAAGAGAAAAACAAATTATGCTGACCGTGAACCCAAGTGCAGGAGGCCAGGAAAGAGAAAGCGGTTACGTCTTAAGAATATCTATTTAAAGAGAATTGTCTGTTTTATTTTAATACAGGAGTAAATGATATTTTTGATGAGAATGTGTGAGGGAATACAAACATAATTTCTTCAAATGTATAAAACGTTTTATTACAAATAATAGTCTGGCGGAAAATTTTCGGGGTTTCCAATTTGATTGTAATAGACGTCACGTATGCAAAATTACGTTTTTCATACAGTTTCTGTCTTTGTATTGTTCAAATTTGAATTTTGCCGTCAGATTAATAAATTAAAGAAGTCCATGAACTCGGTTATGTGGCATTTATTTTGTCCATTTTACGAAAAATTTCAGCAAGTCTTGTAAAATATTTTCAGGAGAAAAGCAGCTCTTAAGTTGAAAGGCGGGAATGTCATTCACATTCAGGTTTAAGAGCCATGACATGCAGTATAAAACAGACTTTTATGTTTGAGATGTTGTAAATTTCTCATGAAATATTTATGGCTAAGACAACTCACAAACAATTACTAACTCGTTAAAACCGACTACCATATTGTTTTCTCCTCCACAGTAAAACGTCATGTCATCTCGCTGAAGTCAATCAATCATTAATTGACCTCCGTTTGTCCTCTAGGCATGTAATGAAGAGGAATTCAGTGCGAAATATTCAGCTGCAGCAGGTTAAAAGGAAAGGAAACCGACCCCCACAGAGTAGGAAAAAGGCTGGGTAGATGACGATACGGAGGAACAGGATTTAGTAGAGTGGGGCGTGAGTTAAGTTTTAAACATGGTTTATGGCTAAAGAATCAATGGACAGATTTTGTAAAGATTAATAGCTAAAATGGGGAGGTGTATACCAGTAGCGAATGGTCAATTTTTGTAAGAGGTAAGCCGGAGTATATCTTTAATTTGATTATATTATTTGTCTATAGAATACTGACTGTGCCATTTTTCAATGGGAAGCCGGTAGGAATCGAGTTGTATGGAACCTTCGCCACTGGTGTATACTAAGATAACTGCTTTATAGAAGTATGGAAGAAGACGTAAATTGACTAAAGACAGGAGCAAGAAGATGACAAAGTTAAAAACCCAATATTTGTACAAGATACGATCAAATAACTACAGAATAGTTGAAACAACAGTAGACATGGTGTTATCACACCACAGTACAATGTTACTACATCGTGTTTCGAGTTATTATCAGAAACAACATGAATGGGGTAATTGTTCGCTATCGCAAAGTTATCTTGTATCAGGAGAGGAGCGGCCTTGCGAGATCATCAGACGTTATGCTCTAGAAGTCTAGAAACTACAATTACTCGGAGAACCAGAGATCTTAACCAAGGTCTGTGTTTGGAGTACTTGGAGTAGCATTTTTAAAACAAATGACACTTGCAGAAGTAGCTCATGCTTTGGTAAAAACGAGTTGCAAATTGGTTTGACTGCGGTCACCAAGCACGTAAACCAAAAAATATCCAAACATGAAAAGACATTCAGCGAGCCTTTGGAATGTTTTGTCTTGGAATCAAAATTGAGTGCAATCGTTTCTTATATTTCAATTCAAGATTAAACTGGTGGAGAAATGAGAGCCCTGTTGAGATTCAATCGACAAACACACGTCGATTGTGGACCTCAATTTCATAACAAGAAGCCCCTCAATGAATATTTCCATTGCTTCTATTTATAGTAGCTTTATGCATAATGGAATATGCCTACCAGTTGTCGCACCATCAGATCGGTGCGTCAGTCACGCGCGATACATAACAATATGTTAGACAAACATGTCGCACGTGATGGACTGAAAATTTGTTCGCCGCTAATTTATTTGTTCGTGAATTTACTAAGTTATTGCCCTGGGCCGGTAGTCTCGACATAGATACCGACACTTTCGCAAACTTTTGATCGCTTATTATGAACGAAACAATTCAGTTGCAATAACGATGTTTGCGAGAAACCCATCTTGGATGTTCACACTAGCATTTCTCGCAAGCAACGTTATTGCAACCGATTTTTTCTGTTATTATTAAGCGATCGAAAGTTTGCGACAATGTCGGTATCTATGTCGAGACTGCCGGCCCTGGTCGATACTATGTGCCGTTTCGGACGTAGGGATTTAACATAAATAAAATATGTTCGACCTGCATATTCTAGTCGGAGATTACTTATCTTTTGGTAGGAAAAATGCCAGAAAATCTGCACAGGATTACAGTGGGATTGACTCACAGAATTCAAAACAAAGAGAGATGTTTTTGTTGTGTTTCATGAACTCGAAATAGATACTGTTGTAGCTTTCACGGTTTAAAACAAAATTTATACTGTCACAATTTATTTTCCATCCACGCATTCTCCAGTCAACCTGCGATCATGGCTCTCATTTTATATATGTTAGTCTATGATGGCGCTGGCAACAGAGTCGAAATATTATTATCGGGAACTCAAAATTATGAAAAATCACGGAATAAATCCCGTAAGTGACAGAATGTCTCGAAATAGAGAGAGGAAGTCGGGTGAAAAGGGGAAGTAATCTGTTAACGCCGAACTTTTAATGTTTTACAAGAAATGTGTTCTGTTATGGCGTTCTCCAACTTCAAAGACCGGATATATATATTTTTATACACAGTCCAGCAAGAAAAATCTTACTTTTTCCAGGTTTAAAACAAAATATCCGTGTTATTATTGGGACACGAATTACCTAGACGCTGTGGTAGCCTGTTTTACGCATTTACTGATTTTATTGCCGCCTGAAACATGGGACTTAACTGGGGAAATGTGGGTATGATACCTACACTTCTGCCTAACCCTTCGAGGAAATACATGGTGTATGTTTTGAGACATAAAATGCCACGATCTACTGTGTACTTAATACATCTTACTATTTTACTACAGGGAACAGATAAGCACAGTCGGAAATCCGAGTCAAGGAATTGTTTTGATTGGCAACAACCTGACAATATACAAATTGGCTTCACTGTACAGAAACATGAAAAAAAGATCATGATATCCCTGACCCAATTCGTTACCATTCTTATTCTCATTTTCTCCTTTCTACACTCCAGCTAGGTAGTCTTATCCATACTAATCGTATATTTTTACGCCTTAATAGCAGATCAGATTTCGATTCAAGTAATATTTGGTACACAGGTGTACCATGATTTGGGTTACGACAATTTCCAAACTTCACGCAGGAGAATAGCTAGTACCTAAATTATGAGCATAATCAGCCTATAATGTTCCCACGGCTGGGACATAGGTCTCCACTCTATGAGAGAGTATGGGCTATAATAATCCACCACGCGGGCCTAGCGCGGGTGTCACATGTCTTCGAATTTTTGGTTCTAAGACATGCCATATGCCTAAGTTATATTTCAACAAAAAATAAATCTGTAAGTATAACTGTTTTCGTCATACGCGACATCCCGACCCCGATAAGCGATTTAGCGACAAAACGTCTGAGCAAGGTCAACGCTCGGTGATTACAATTTTCGTCTAAAATTATGCGGGTTCCGGTACACGCCTTTCAATTTAAACGTCACGTATTGAGAACTGTTTCAACAGTTTTACCTATCTCGGAATTAATCTGTTAGAATTCTTTTCCCGCGGCTTCGCTCGCGTTTTGGTTGAAAATTATCCCACGGGAACGTTTTAGATATAGCCTATGAGACTCGGGGATAGTGTAACTTTATCTTTTAACATTAGTGAAACAATTTTCGGAATCAGATTAGCAGTTCGAAGATTAACAAAATTCAAACTTTACCTCTATATTTATAATATTATTGCAGATGTGGCTTTGGTGGGCCAAAAGTAGATGTTCAGAAGGGTAAATAAACGCATTGTGTCTTGCAATACAGTAACAAGACATCACAAAGCATGTCTACAAAAGGGCCGGTTTCTGGGGAGCAGATGTCTCGAACAGACAATAGGTTGGATTATTTCTCACATGTATGTGCTCCACTTTAGTGACATGGCAACCAGCCCTATATTTGTGACATATCTCGTGCATGTTTTAAATGACTAACTAATGATTGGTAAGTCGGGAATTCCGGATGATGCGCGCAGAAAAATTGCTCACAAGACGTTTTTGGTTGGTTGACATTAATTGACACAAATCATTTATGCCCTACTTGTAATAGGCCGTGAGCCTTTCTCTTTTTTTGTACGACGAATGCGATATCAGTAAGTATCTTCGTTGTTGAGTATTCTCTCACTTTTCGTACTTCGACCGCGACTTTGACCTCTAAAGGCACGCTCAGACAGAGTTCATTTTAAAGGTGACCAAGTTCAGTTTTTGGTGGTCTTTCTAGACAGTCCGTGCACTAAAAACCAGGGTCGTAAGACAACAAATCCAATGCCAAATAGTAGGCGTGTTTGAACTACATAAAAACACGTGGTTGCGACCACTGATAAGAAATAGATTGACAACAAAGATTAGTTTCCCAGTAAGCCAAAATGATAACAGCTGATATTGGGCTGTGTTATCAGCAAGTGATCATCCACATATTAACCATATAAGATAATGCACTGGATTATGGGTGTTTCCAATATTAATGTGAATTTTGGGGGATTTCCCAATAATCATGATAGATGAATATTTTTAGTTAATGTTGACCTATATGTAGATGCTTTAATCATACATGAAAGGACCTCTTCATAATTAATTCTTTAACACTGAAATTGTGGATATAGGGATATGATTACTGATAAGACCTGAGTAGATGCCTGATCTATGCTATGGTACATTTCTTTTCTATTACCTGGTAGAAGGTTAGTAAAAGGCAGCCTCTGAACAGTCAGTCAGGGCTCCACAGCTCATTTATCAACAACATTAAGACATGATTCAAAGTGATACTTAGACTGAGATGAATCTCTCCACAATAATAAAACCTGAATCAAAGTGAGCATACATTGCAGTTACCGCAATGCAAAGGCATTGTCTCATAAAATGAGGACACACCCACATGTAGGTCTGTTACCCACATTATTGTTGTCATGGCCGACAAGTAATGTACTTATCTAACTATTATGTAGGTAATATTAATAAAGCCATCACCTGCCTAGCCGGTTAGGCCTTTACCCAACTATGTTGGTGTGAACATCCAGTCTAACCAGATGTAGCTGAAAACCAGAATTTTAAATGGAGCAATTGCCTATATTGACTCCCACAGCTTAGGTAGCACAATACCTCTAATATTATGGACTTTCATTTATGTTAACAATTTGTTAAATCTCTGGCTTGAATTTGATGTTACGGATGGATGGACAACACATTAAGTATCTACTGTTCTTGTGCATAAAGTTTATTGTTTCCTATTACATTTAAATTGATTGAACATTAGTACTGATTGCTTATTTTCATGACTAAGGAATATATTATTTTGAAGTATGTAAACTGAGTGAATAACAAGGAAACAAGGAAATAGTAAATAGAAGATAAAAGTGCCTTTGACTGCAGAATAAATTTAAAGTAGTAATTATGCAGCTTCCTTCATTGGATAAGATTTATTATGTAATCTGCACACATTATGTGACATAGTCATTGATTTGGAAAATTCATATCAGTATGGTAAACTGGACTTCAAGATAATAATGACGAAATGTTTAAGTGACTTGTTGATGTAGAGTGCAATGATGTTCAAATTTTTACATTGATAGGCAACATTTGGCTTAACACTTTCTGATGCAAAATCTAGGTTTTGTTTAACATTTAATTAAAACTTAAGTAAGACATGAAAATCCTACTTTAGTTATAATCATCAAAACAATAATTTTACTCTACATAAAAATTTGTTTCCGAATAAATCAACAATAACAAATGAAACGATAATGAGTAAAAAAACCGAAGGCCAGTGGCAGCATTGAACAGAACCACTCACTTTCACTAGTTTACTTATGAAATGTAAAGTTTCACTCACCCCTCCGTTGTCACAGAGTTCAATGACAATGTCTCGGCGAATATCATCTCATGGTCCTCGTTCGTCTTCGGGTCTTCAGGAAACTGACCATCAGGGGGGACCTGGGGCCCTGACACATCTTGCTCACTAACGACTTTCTGACTGACATTATGCAGTCCCGATAAATCGACATTAGTATCGACACCACCCTCAGCCTGGAGAGCCTCCGAAACCACCAAAATGAAGAGAGCACAGCTGTGGAAGACCATACTCATGAGAATCAGCCTATTGTTTAAATATTATAATGTCAACAAAAAATTGTGTTTTCTGTACCTGGATAGCACTGAAATTGTCAGCAAAGACGTGTAGATCACACATAAACCACCCTTCATCGTAATATCAGTGAAATATCCACAGTCCATACCATTTTGTGCGTAAAATTAACACATATTCGCGACGCCTTCAAACTTCACAATGAAAATAGAATAATATTACTAATACACATCACACCAGCACAATAATGAACACATTTTGAGGGGTTGAATTGAATAATAATAAAAATTTGCTGCCGTCGCCAAACAGATAAAAATGTGGGAACGAACTTTTGCTCAATTTTACTAAAATCGAATCGTGTAATTTGACAATTGCCAAAATTTTCGTTCCCGTTGTCGTTGAAATCATTCACTGAATACTATACTCCTATTGGTAGAAAATTAAACTCTAATCGATTCTTCATTATGCACCAATAGGAGTTTAACATTTAATGCCTTAGCTACGTTTTTATTGGCGAAAGAAATATCAGAAGGATAAGTTTCTTTATACGGTTAAATACAAATAAAACCATATTTTTATTTGGCTTTCCACTGAGGTATGCAATAAATGTTCTGAAACTAAAATATGACCAAAATTATTTTGAATGGTTTAAATATGCATTGGATGCTTTGAGTCTTTTTTCGGAGTACTAAAACCACATTTTATAACAATCATAAAATAAGTAAAATGGAGTGTTAGAACATCTGTTCTAGTGTTGTTCATGATATGATGAAGTCCATGGTTCATGGTATAAAGTATGACAATCGACTTAATTAGTTTATGAAAGGGTTCATGGGTATTATAATATGTTTGTATTTATTCCAAATGTATTGGATTTAGTAACATAATTGCCATCATTCTACGAGACACTATGCCGCTCAGAGTAGTTCACAATGATTTTTTAAATTAAAAATTGAATTAGGGAATCTACTACGAGCGCTTGTCCCATTGTCGATTAGTTCAACATATCACTACACTACCAACACAGATAAAGCTCAATGCTGTCATCGACGTCAACAGGCGTTTAGCGATTTGTCGGTTCTTGTTTTAATAAATTCGAAAAATGGAAGCTTTATTTGCAATACCTTTCACGGTTCTTGAAATTCCTAACATTAAAATTAAAAAGCCGACATGGCTACAAGCTCCGTCTGCCATGACAACATTTTCTTTGGTGCTGCTTTCATATTTTTTAGTGACCGGAGGTTAGAAGATTGTTTTGTAAGATTGCCAATTAATTTCTTATTGGATTCGTTTCAGATTGAATCTAATATACGTGTTTTTGTTGTAGGAATTATATACGACGTGATTGTGGAGCCACCAAGCGTGGGTTCAACGACCGATGAGCATGGGCACAGTCGACCGGTCGCCTTTATGCCAAATCGTGTAAATGGACAGTACATTATGGAAGGATTGGCGTCTAGCTTCCTGTTCTCTCTTGGTGGTCTTGGCTTCATCATCCTCGACCGCACACACAACCCTTCAACCCCTAAATTGAACAGAATCTTGTTAATCTCAGTCGCTTTCCTATGTATTCTTGTATCTTTCTTCACAACTTGGATATTTATGAGGATGAAGCTGCCGGGTTATCTACAGAACTGATTGTTTACTAAAGTAGAGTAAGCGAAGTCATAAAATGTTTTTTAATAAGTTTAATAAATATTTTTTATATTCCATCTAAATGTTCTTTTATTTATTTTGTTGGCAAGTGCTTTAATTTTTTATATACTTGCCTACTTCTTATTCCATTTCCCCAGCTGCACTGTCACTATGTAGGTTTTCTTATCATTGGAATGCTTCATACCATTCTTATCACTTACAAGTGCCACAGTTATAATGTCAAATGTTTTGTAAAACTACACGTACGTAACATAACATCATGCCTGTTTCCTCGAAAGGATTAGGCAAAGGTGTACTGTAGCTCACCAGTTGTATTTTTTTTCGCCTTAGGCATTCACCAGTTATGTTTAAGTCCCATGTAATGTGGGGGGAGGCTGGGGTGTCTAATTTTATCAATATAATCTATTTTCAATAGAATAGAATATAGACATTATACTGAAGAGTGTGAGGAGTACTAAAAAAATAATAAATTCCCAAAGAAAAAAAGTTTAATACTTAAATATTTGGCATTTTATTACAAAATTGTTCTAATAAAAATCAAGAACTACACAATTATTATTTATCACCTTATAAGAAAACACTTCATTGTAAAAGAGATTCACAATACATACAATTGGAATAAAATAATATTATTAATTTAAGGAAGACATAATTACTTCATACATTTTATAACACAAATATCAACAACAGTCTTAACTTGACTGAGATGAGCTTGAATTAGCTATGCGGTGTGGGAGGGGTGTTAGAGCCCATCAGTGAGCATGGGCTCTTCAACACACCTCGTAGCTACCTCTGCTGTTTCCCGATCATTATAAAACGTATCTCTTCAAAGTTCCAGTGAATCAATTTGTTCTAGGCAAGCATGCTCCACCCCAAGCCGCATCATCGCTTCACATCAGGCGAGTTGGTCTATTTGTTTAGTGTTAAAAATAAAAGTCAGGCACCATCTCAATCAAACAATAGGACTGAACATTATAATAGAAAAGGTTTCCTTGTATACTAAAATTGCTCTAGCTGCAACTGCTTAATTCATACTCAACAGTGGAAATTTTAAAGGCTCTAAAGAACATTGAGCATGCTGTTTTATATGCATCGTTCGGCGCAGTGCCCAAAGTTGAAAATCCTACAGCACACAATGTCTTTTAATGGGAAATTCTGTAGGATTTTTCATATTTCCACGATTGAATTTTCTTTTGAAGAACTTTAACACAGGCAGAGATACAGCTGCTGTTGGTAAAACTGTATTATAGTAGCTCTATTCACATTTCTATACTATTCAATACGTTTCTGAGTTATGAACAATACAATCATTAGAACAGTCTACATTTACACTTGGCTAACTTCAAAAGCTATTTCCAATCTATACGATTTAAATTATAAGGAGCTCCGTGGATAGGATCTTAGAACCCATCATAATTATTATGACATAGGTCTGTATTATTTCAAAGTTTCATCCTTCATAGCTTTATACTATACTTACCTCATATTAAAAATGCGAAAGTATGTTTTTACCTTTTCACGCCTAAACCACCGAACCGATCATCTTGAAATTTTGCATTTACATTGTTAGATGTACAGAAACGAAAATAGAGTACCTACCTTTCATCCCGAAAAAATTACTGTTCCCGAGGAAAACAACAACAATAGGTACATTATGATAATAGATGGCGCCACGTGTCTTTTGAATCATGATTGAATTGAAAATTATTATTACCTACAATCAGAGTACAAACCCGAATTAATTATCAAATTCTAAATTAACGCGAGCGAAGCCGCGGGCAAAAACTAGTTCGTTATAAATACTTACAAGAACATCAAACTGTCTCCCATGGTAAATAGGCAGAAACCACAGAAGGCAACCTGCTACGATCCTTACATACTCCTTTTGCCTCGTCCACGTTCATCCATCTGGTCATACAAGCACGCCGGTTCTGAGACGAAAAAGGTCAGTGCCTTTTAAGCCCTAGACGGCATTAGAATCGGCGCCTGCTTCCGTCGTTCTTTCAAGAGAAAATAACCTTTGAAATTGTACCTTTGAAGTGTATTCATTGTCATATACATTATTATTAGGTAATCATTTAGATCCATATGGTAGAAACAGAATATAAAGATTACTTTGAGACAAACACAACACGAGTAAGTATAAAATATTGACAATGTATGAGTATGTAGTGGCAGAATGTTGAGTATTTCAGTGGTCCTCACTTCACAGTCTTATTCTAAATGCGCTGAAAAATAAAATAAAGAGAATCAATAAAATGGGTTAAACAACTTAGCACATGAATATAGAAACTTATAAGTCTAATTGTAGGCAACTTAAGGTACCGTTCCGAAGGACTGGTGACCACAAACCGTAGCGCCAGCGGCATTGCTGTCAACACAATGATAGTCCACAGTGATACCACTGGTTTCTTTGTAGCTCAAAGAAAGCGGAAAGATTCGGCTATATCGCCATATAAAGAAGTGTTTTCATAGACTCAACATCAATTTTGCAGCTGCGGTTAGCTGCTATAACTTTATAGACAAAAGTTTTGCGAATTTGGCACATCACTTGTGTTTATGTAGTTGACCTGTAATTTAGGACTTGGCAACCAAAACATAAACAGAGCATTACGGAGTGATCACACTTATCGACATGGATCTACTTGAACGGATTAGAAAGAGCATTATGCAATAAAAGTGAATAAGGCGAGAGCCAAAACAAGGCGACTGACGTCTTTTCGCTTCATTAAATAAGTGTGGGCACACCCTTACTTGCAGCATTTGCCTTTTTTATTGTAAGGGGTTTTACAGCTCCAGTCAATTGGAAATGTCATTTATTCTGGACATTCTAGAATTTTATATTTGCATGCCCCTATAACTAATATTAAATCTTAGAAAAGGAAGCATAATAAATACTCAATAAACTTACTGGCAGAAATCAGAGCTCTTATCAATGATATGTTCAAATTCTGCAAATGATAGCGCTCCATCATCATCTAAGTCAGCTTCCTCTAGAACATTTTGGACTAATTGCTGGATCTCTGAGTCTCCAAGCTTGAGCTCAGGGCCGCACAACCTTTCAATAACTTCACGCAAGTCTGATACACCGATCATGTCGTCGCCATCAAAATCTGGAAAAAGAGAGTGATTGTTTATTTCTGCCACATATTTTATTATTAAAACCAAAAGACTGCTATAATATAATTATCAAGAATATAATGTTTACACCGGTCAAAAGATTTCTTCTAATAGAAATTGTCTGGAAGACAATAGAATAGCGAAAAAAGGGCAGATTTTTATTTCTTCACCACTGGTGTCCAAATATGTCTGTGTCCTGACTTTTTTAGTACTCCAACCTGGGTTGTTCCCGTTGAAGTTTTTGATCAGTATAAGAAACAGGATCAATTGGCATCAATAAAATATTTTCCTAAGTCCATTTTCGTGTAGCTGCAACGGTTAAGGTAGTTCCCCTTACTGCCCCGCTGAAAATTTCAACCCTGTATATCTGACATACGGTTCCTAGTGAAAATAACACAATCAAGGATTGAATGTCCTGAACTTCTTTTTAAGCTGTCCCTGAATGTTTCACCTCGACGTTCTCGCTTGAGAAGTCTTCGTGCTTCTGACGTATGTTCACGGTTTTTTTTTTTTTACTGTAGCAATAATTTTTTGCTTTACTCAAACAAAGCATTTAACCATTTGTAATGAACAAACACCCTTCAATTTCCGATTTGTTTGCCAGCTGCTTAGCAGCAATTAGTACTTCCTTGCCTTAAAGCATTCTGATGAATTTTAATAGTGGTTGTGCCAGCATATCTGCCTGTAATTGTTGAATTTTGTCTTATTCTTTCTTTTTATATTATGCTTAGGTATTATTAGTTTGTGCAACAAGAGTTTATTGCTAACTGTGGAGGCTTGTAAATAGCTTGTTGTTGATTGCCTCACTGAATTTTTGTATTGTTAGCTGTTATGTAAGTCACCCAAACATAAAAAAATAAAATAAACTGAGCACAAATCAAGTCTATGGCTGCTATTTAGAAATTCTTACCAAATATCCTAAAAGCATGTTCAGCCTTTACTGCCTTCGGAGCCATCTCGCTGAACACAGACATCATATCAAGGAAGTCTTCGAAGGTGCAGTCCCCATCATTACTGGAGCTGAACACCTTACATATGCGGTCTCTGAACGGGTTAACACGTAACTCTGGGTATTGCAGTATTTTAGTCATTGGGAGCTTCGCATTCTTGTTGTGACCAACTTTCTCGGGCGCTAGGGCTTTGAATTTTTGATGAGCACTGAAAATGTAAAGAAAGTTCCACTAACTAGATTTAAAAATAATACTTTTAAAACTAATATAATTATTTCTGTATTTAATGAAAAACATTGAGGATCTCCAATATTTCAGATGCTATGTAAAATACTGGCCATTGGCTACATTTGAGACAGGAAACAACCCAACAAAGTAGAGAAAGCTGGACCAAACTAAACTGATATAAGGATTTTTAAATCTGTTCACATTTTTTCTACATATATTTTAGGTACAGGGAAACCTATTATTAACAGAACAATAGGTTCATCACTTCACATTTAGACATTCTGAAATAGTTCAACTTTAGTTGGTACCTATTCTAAAAATTGGATTATTAAAATATTTAGTGCAATAGTTAAAATATGATTAAGGCTATTGGATTATTAAAATATTTAGTGCAATAGTTAAAATATGATTAAGGCTATAAATCAGATTCGAAAGAACATTTTTTTTTTAATAAGTAAGTGAATGTACCAGTCAATTTAAATACATTCTAACTAGACACAAATAGACAGATAATGCTTCAAGTTTAGAGAAGAAATTCAATGAAGAAGTTCAAATAATGTAATAAAACATGTGTACTCACTATAAGACTTCCTTTTTGGTAAAATAAGTCAAATCCTGTAAGTAAATAATGACGAAATTAGTCACCCGTTTCCTGAAGCTGATTATAACAAAAATGGTTATTGTAGATGTTTAAACAGCATGTTACTGAACAAATAAATAATCTCTATTTACTTATGGTATCAGTAATATCAGCCCCAAACAAAAAAAATAAAACTTTAGGACAAAACCCAAAACAACTGAAATAAAACTGTTACCTCGTAGTCCTGAAGTTCCTCCTCTGTAAACTGACTTTTTCCTTGACCCATTATATTATAATGTAGAATAATTATTTTATAAATGAATGAATTTATGAGATTCTTGTAAACAAAAACACAAAGATCTGAGATTCAGGGCGGGGAATAAATGGAAAGGGGGGGAGGTAGACAAAGGTTCTGTCAGCTGTCAATGTCAATTTGATTTATGCGTTTAGTTCAGTCATGAAATAAACAAGCAAGGTAACGTAATAAAATTATTGAATTCAATCATAATTTTTTATTAAAATATAGTAATTGTATTAACAAAATTGTTTATCTTTTAAAATTATTCATCGTCTCTCGTATTATCCGTCGTAGTCTCTGAAAAAATTGAAACAAAATATGGGTCAAGAAACGGTAACGGTATTACATGTGTATTCTTATTTTACTTACTACTTAGCCTTCAAACAAATCTCTTTAAATACTCACCGTTAGCTTTTATTCTGGAGGCAAACAAAGAACCCCTCTTGTAAGGACCACCGGGAACTAGCTCACAGAGCATTGGGTAGTTTTTCTTACAAGGCGTCGAAATCCATGTCCTGGATCTCGTGAGAAGTACACAGTCGAAGTTCTTGCGGGCCCTTCTCGGACTGCCAGGTGCCCATGCACGGTATGTTGAGCAGTCCAGGCCTTCACCTGCGAGAAGCAAGACCAGATCAGATATTAAAAAAGAATAAAGGAAAATAATAAAAAGGTATGTTTTCAGGTCCTCATTTCATCATTTCAGAATCACCCACGGCTGGGTGGTACCTGCCAGCCTCTTTTCTTTTCTTTCACACCCTCTTCGTTATTACGCTCATTCAATGATAAAGTGTAGAAACTGGTGGATTTCTTCTTCTGATTACCGTGTTAATTTCATGGCAATTTAAATTGAGTCGACCCAGAACTTGTCTACGAGTTAGGCACCTTTAGAAGCGACTATTACTGATGGCTTTATTATGTATAGACATATATCCTTACTCACCAGTAACACTAATAAAGGCACTTCCATTCTTGCTCCTCATCCCGACAAAAGCCATCTTTATACTATTGCCGGCCAGCAGCTGTGCGAGCGCATCGGTTCGCTGCTCGCTCGTGACGTCAGCGGGCAAACTGCTCAGGTTCTTGCATTCACGGGACCCTAGGGTGTAGTTCATCTTCTTTGTGAGGATAAAAAACATGCCCAGTGCTGGGACGCAAGATGAGTTTACGTGGGCTGGAAATGCATAGGTAAACTAATTCATTTTTTATCCATGTTGTCTGATTATATTAAAAAATTTCAAGCAAACGCAGTTTTGAAGTGGAAAGTTTCTCATCCTCTATAGAAAAGGCGCGATCCTCCGATCAGACGGGTGTTGTGTCTGATTGACTAGGTACTGTGGAAAGTTGTTGTCTGGTTTTTGTATGGATGTTACATTGCGGATGATACTGATATAGCGACGTCGTGTACGCACGTGAAGTTTGTGTGTGGCAGTATATATGTTACCACAACATGATCAAAATAAATTAATTGGTGAAACTTTACAGACAAAAGACTAGAACAGAAGAAGACAGAGGAGAAAATTCAGTCAATATTTAAACTCACGTATCGGCTTCGCATAAATACTGTAGTAATCATATCTGGAATCATTGACCATGGATAATCCGCCATCAGCCTCAGCACACTTCAGAACTTCACACGTGTAGTCCAAAGTCAAATTACTCTCACCCCAGGCCTCTGGAGGGCTAAAGTTTATGGCCAGGCCCTTCTTCTCAATGCCTAGCCTTTGGCAAGAGGTCAGGGATGTGAAGTTAGCCTTGAAAACCATACCAAGCTTGGATCTGTAGCATTTCTCTATGAGATGGTATTTTGGAGTACGTAATTGAGAATCGGAAGAGCATTTCGATTCGGCTATGACTGTTATGTGTGTAGTTGATAGTACTGCTAATAGAATCAATAACATTTTATTTCTAAATTTTTCACTGTTTTCCAGCTATTTTATTATCTTTATATTAAACTTCAATAAAAATCACTTCACAAACAGTCACCAACACCAACCTGCACTGAGCCCACGTGTAGAGCCCACTTCGTGTTGTAGTGAGGAGGTCTGTATCTTAGTAGTGGGAACGTCTTACTGATTGCTTTATGTTATGCTATGGTCAATGAAAAATTTTGAATTGTAGACACCACTTTTGGAAGTTTATAAAGGCCTGTTACATTTGTCATAGCAATATTCGCAACTGTGCAACAATTAAAAGAACTTACTTTTTGCAATTTTCTGCAGGCGTTGATGTTAAGAACAAGCCATATTATTTTACAGTCACAGAATTTATTACAACATCACTTTTTAACAGTATGAACAACTAAATAACTAGCTAACTATGAGTTAACTAACTGGGTTCAACTAAAAATAAACCTAGCAGAAGCTGTTCCTAGTTCCGTGTTTGTAATAGGGCTTATTAACGTCAACTTCCATCATGACTGACATGATGATGATATAATAAGAGGAGATGGCATTGAAATTGACATTGTCTTGTGTCCTTGTGTGTGTTGTGGGTGGTTTAGGTTACACCGCGCATTTTACTGTACCACCTTTACGCCAATCGAGTATAAACACACTAGTAACATACTAGAAAGTTGCTACGTATGTATGTGACTACCTGCGGCCATCAATGCGACGTCTACCGCAACCGGAACACAGCAATGCTGGGTGGCATAGGCAGTCAGCTCAATAATCTCTTTTGAAGAAGCGACAGTAATAGCCTTAGGTCACTATTAAAAAAATATTTGTATACAACCTTCTTACGTCTCAGCCAAAAGGTTTTATTCCATAAAGTTGATACTGTCTGAAAAGTATATAGAGGTATTTCGAAAACCGTCAAAAATCTAGTTGTCCCATTCAAACGACTGTCATTGATTTGGAAATGTTATTTTACTCAAATTTTATTGAGGATTATAATTTAATTAATTAATTTTACAAAGAAATAAGCTTGCTTATAGTGCGCGTGAAAACAAAATGGGTTGTTTTTACTCTAAGAATACGGAGGAGGTGAGTGCCATCACACATTGAGTGTGGTTTGACATGGTGGAGTGACTTATGTAGGTAGTAGACTGTTGTGGAGGGCCTTCAGTTTATAATGTTATTGTGGAGAACAATCTAGAGTGTCTACTGCGTTCATCTCTGCAAAAAATCGAAGATGTATCTGACAAACATGATCTATAATAGGGCGCGAATAAACGTAGTAAAAACCACTTTGTGAAACTGGAAACACTTGTGTACCCGCTGTTTAGATCTCAAGGACGCAGTCTAGTACTGCGGTCTATCCATGACGATCAGCCAATATTGCTCGACATTATCAATCAACCACAACTCATTCTCATTCACTACAATTCAATCAGCAAAAGTACTTTATCCCCTAAAACTTCAATAGGGTTAACTCCTTTTTTATTTAATTAAACAGGATATGGTCTACGATATGACTCCTATCCGGCATTTGCCCGTGATCTTCGTGAACGGAGTTCCGGGTGCCGGCAACCAGACTGTGGCGCAGACCATATCAAATATAACAGGATATACAATGATAAGACCTGGAGAGTTGGTGCGAGCTGAAGCGGAGAAGGACACGGCGAGAGGACGTTTGATTGCTGATAAGTTACAGGCACAAGATACAATACCAGAGGTAGGACAAATTGCAGAACCCATGATAGGTTACCAATTAAAACGATCTCATCTTCGCTTCGCTACCTGTGCCGTGTGTTGGGGAAACTTGACTGAAACGTTCGTCCAGGATACTACCAGGATACTACCTAGTAATATTACAAAGTGGCAAAGTTATTCCACAGTCCATAAAATGTAACTTGCCGTCAACTGGAGAAATCATGTGGTTATGGTAGATTCGAAAGTGAGTGACAGGTCTTTACATTGCTCTCATTATTGCAGCAACTGACAGTGGACTTGATAAAGGAGTCGATGCTGCTGCAGCATGAGGCCAAGGGCTTCATCCTGGTCGGTTTCCCCAAGAACCCACGTATGTCCAACATCTTCAACAGGCAGGTGAAGTGGCCAGAAAAAATCGTGGCACTTGAAGTTGACAATGAGGTACTTAAAAGATTTATTTAGATTTTTTCCTTCGAGATCTTTCATAATTTTATTTTTTCAGCATATTTTGTTTATGAATGAGGTTCTTGTATGTCCAACTGACTTCCAACTTTTTATATTGTTTAGATGTATTTTATCCTTGTTTTCATCGTGTGTGTGGGTGAGTCGTGACATGTGCCAAATAAAAATAAATGTTTTAAATCTTATCGGTGCGAGTCAACGAGATATAAAAGAATTATAGAACGGACATACAAATGAATAAAATTGAAGTGCCTGTTTGTAATTTCAAAATAACAGTATATAACATGAAAGTATATAGGTACTTAAAACAAAAAAAAACATTTTAAATTTTTTGTCTGTCCGTTAACATTTTCGATTTTTTCTTTACCCGCCGCTTGTCAGGTAGCATTCGTGTGTCAAACAAAATCGAGCATTATCGAGATCACAATTTTTGTATGACTTTATTTCCAACTACCTGTTGACCGCGACTTCCGTCCGCGTGAAATTAGCGGTGTGAAATATACTTTACGACCTATTCTCATACCTACCAAATAAACATAAAAGATTTCATAAAAATCGGTCGTGCGGCGTGCTGTTTCGGAGGAGTGCGACCACAAACACAGTGACTCGAGATTTTTAGATATAAGATTACTTCCCTATCTGAATCGAATTTTGTTAACAATTTCAAGAGATTTAATTTTTTTACACAGAACCCTAATCTGCTCCTTAACTATAATCCACCACGCGGGCCCAGTGCGGGTTGGTAGATGTCACATGTCTACGAATTTTTGGTTCTAGGACATGCCGGTTTCTTCACGATGTTTTCCTTCACTGATTTAAGAGGGCAGCGGTGATGAAATAAATTACACAAAGTCATGCGCCTGCCTAGGTTCGAACCCACGACTTACCTACTGTTCATAAGTCGGGGCCGCCACAACCTACTGGGCCACCGCTGCTCTCAACGATTTTTTTCGTTTTCTTTTTCGCTGGTAAATATTTGAATGCCTTTGGTGCCAGTTTAGGTCTTACTCGTGTTCTAGAAGACCATGCAACTCTGCGGCTCAAGTGCTTAAAGTGGTTTGGTTCATCTGATTACCAGGTAGCAGCGACGAGGCTACAAAGCAAATTATCGGAGTTGGGCAGACCAGAATCGGAGATCAACGCAGCGAGGCAAATCGTCAGGGAGGCTGCACACAAAGTCAAAAACGTACACAAGCGATTTGGAGGACATGTAATAACGGTAAGCCTTATAACTCTCTGGAGTCTGGAACTGGTGCTCTGAGGAGTATGAGGTTTTGGCGAGAAACCGCACTAAATAATGAGATTTTTTTTCAAAATTTTAAAGATATCCTTTAAATTAACACCTTCTCAGTTTCGTTAGAGTATATATAAAATTGAAAAACTAACATAAAACTACTGACTGTCTCCATTACTTTAGCATCATTACAAGTTTAGACGATAAGACACAAAGTCACTGAGACAGTTTCCTAGATCTTTTTGTTTGCAAGTGGCTAAGGCCCATTCAAACCAATCTCCAAAGCAGTCTCCACAATCTGCTATTGAAAACTTGACAAATATTGGAATGCCTTTGGTGCGAGTTAATAGGCTTCTTTTGGGTTAGCTCGTTCCATCGTCGACCTCATCTCTGTCCTCAGGACTAGATTGAGGTCAAGATCTTGACCTTACCTACTCGAGTAAGCCAATTTAATAATAAAAAAAAAAATTGACACTGGCTTCCTTCTTCCACAGCTGGACAGTAGCGGCAACCCAAAAGCCCTAGCGTCCACACTCAAGGAGATTCTATCAGACACGATCGAGAAGTGCCAGATGCGGCCGGAGTCACCAGAGCCCCGGCCTCCAACCGCAGTGTCAGCCCCCGCAGTGGCTCAGATCTCATTGGTGGCGGCATTGTCACCGGAGCTTGTTGCCCCCATAGAGGTTACGGCCGACGGGGAAAAGTGATAGGGTTACTCGTTTAATTTTATTGTGACTTGTTTTAAATTTTGCTATATTACATGTAACTTTTCTTATTTAAGTGTTTTATTAGGACAAAGACCTTTGCGAGGTCCTTAGTAATGTAAAAGCTAGCAAATATAATGAATGTCGTGATACTTTTGATACGTAGGTCGTACATTCTGCACTCCTTCTCCATAAAACTTTAACTGTGCTAAATTTCATACTCCTCCGTCTGCTTGGCAAAGGCGCCTTCATTCCTTCCACGGTAGTCCCAAACATCTGTTGCTTCATGGTATACCGCGGTCAAGTACTGTTGCAAAGGCCGCGCCAGAATAGCGGCGGTAAGACCCGTTATGAGAAAGTGGCTGGAGAGACGGCATGGTGCTCTTACTTATCGGCTGACACAGGTGCATTTTATCTGTCTGACCTTAACAGCCATAATTATTGGGGTATCGTATTACCCTTGGTAAGACTGTTGTCAGACTTTCGTGTTCTAACTGCTCATAACGACTGTCAAGGATCAAATTGGTTTGAATAAGATCTAATAATTTTGAGATTTGGGACTTTTTCATTAAACCGCAGCAGTAACTTTGATTTCATTATTATAAATGCACGTGCACGAGTTTTATTTTATTGTGATGATCACCCAAGCATTTTCGAAATAGAATGCTGAGCACGCTTTACAGCATAAATAACAAAGGATATCAAGCTACTTGCAGTAATCGGAAAAAATTATATAATCAGCTGCCCCATACATTTGCCTAGAGTAGGTATTTTAATTTTGAATGGGGCAGGTGATTATTTTTACCCTTTCTGTGACATGCTGTTTACATATAGACGTGTAGAAAATAAGCCACCATTGCCTTTGTTATAGCTTAATAGTGAGCTTTTGATTGCTGAGCGTGGTGGTGATATGATGATTATGAGATTATATTGGGTTTTCCACGATTTGGAGCATGGCAACTTTGCCTTTAATTATTTTAATTAATTGAATGAAACTCTTAAAAAAAAGCTGCGGGTAGGTGTCATGCTCTGCCGCAGAGCCACCATTTTAGAAACCGGTCAATTATATCTTAAAATGATGTACGTCAAACGTACATAATGTACGTTTACCGTTATCGCTGTACGTGCATTAGGTAATGACAAAATAGCCATTGATTGTGGCTCTGCTGGAGAGCATACTCTCTAGCAGAGCCACCCAGAACATGTACTCAGGAAAGATAAACGCTACTGTTTTTTGATGAAAACTGTTGTACGAATGGTGTTTATTGCGTACGTGTTGAAAAATATCATTAATAGACAGTGGTTTTATTTATTTTTATTTTACTAAATTTTCATAGAAAGCGCCTGGTTAGTTCGTGTTAGCAAAACGTTTTGTGACTAGGCGCACTACTATAAATAGGCCAAGGAAGGGTTATGTTTTTCGCGCGTATCTTATCTTATATCTACATATAATAAAACTGTAGAAAAGTCATTTTTGTACATCAAAAAAACAAAAATAGCCAGGGTGTTAAAGGACAACCAATAGAACCCATTTCCAGCATTATTCGATTTTTTGTCTGTTTATTTGTTCGGGCATCACGTAAAATGTACGAAAGCAATGTAGATAACTTTTATACACGACGATTGAACGTAACTTGAAGTAACATTTAGTTTTTGATTCATTGCAATCGGTTCAGGCTATCAAAAGATATTTGAATTTAAAGTGTCCCAGAAGTAAAATTAGGGTTATTTGCATTTGGTCTCACAACTTCACGTAACTTTTGTACACAACAATATGTGTGTAAATTGAAGTAACATACTTAATGTTACTTCAATTTTTTTGTTTCATCGTAATCAGTTCACACCTTATAAAAATGTAAATTAATAAAATTATAATAGTGTTTCCGAAGTAAAATATTAAAAAAGCGCCATCGATCGAACTTAGACTGGACTATATCTAGAGATCAACTGCGTGCAGTATTTTTAGTTCTTCGGAAGCAGTTTGGCGTATTTTAAGTATCCCAATACATGAACGACATAGGTACACCAGTAATCCATCTTGATGTGCACCTTGAAGGCGGGCAACGAGTATATTTTCAGTCTGAAAATATAACAGAAACGTTAGACAACCCGAGGGAAATTTTGATTTTTTCGCCTTTGCGAAACAGACACTTATTTGATGGAGATCAGCATTGGGATGACGCTCTAGCTGAAGCATGCTTCAGCGATTGTCCACATTTATTTGCCATCTTATTGACTTTTTGTGGGTTATCGGATGCTAAACAGTTGCTGAAGATTTTTTGAGACATGTTCAACTAAATACTGATGGAGAAATTCCTGATAATGACGTGTAATTTATCACAACAGGTCCTTATTGGCTTAGATCAATCAATACGGTTTGCCCACACCGACAGTCGATGGGGAACGTATAAACAGAGAGTACGTATCAGGAATTAGTTATAATCCCGTGGAACTCGCAGAAATTTTACAAAATGGCTACGCAAATTTGAGAGAGGAACAACGCCAGACGTTTGATAGGGTATGCTGCAATGTAGATAATGCCTCGGGTGAAATCCTATTTTTAGACGCACCGGGCGGAAAAGATAAAACTTTCCTAACCAAAGTGTCAATAAAAAAATTAAATATGTTAATAGTTACAAAAAAAAAGACACTTTATTGTAATTAAAACTATTCCTTTATAAAAAAATAATAAAATTGCCCTTGCTGTCGCCTCTTCAGGGATAGCAGCCACATTATTGCCTGGAGGAAAAACGGCACACACAACATTTAAAATTCCTATCGACTTAGACCGCACGGCAATAGCGATAAAGCAAGGGTTTTACGCGATTGTGTTTTAATTATTTGGGACGAGTGTACAATGGCAAACCGCAAAGCTGTAGAAGCAGTGAATAGCACTTTACAGGACATAAGGCAAAATGACCGGCCGATGGGAGGCATTACGGTGCTGTTCTGCGATGATTTTCGGCAGACACTCCCGATAGTACCCCGAGGAACGAGAGCCGATGAAATTGCTGCCTGTCTGAAGAGTTCTGTTTTATGGTGCAATATATAATCTACACACCTGAGTGTGAATATGCGTGCACAGTTAGGAGGCTGCGAAAAAAGCGATGGCACATACCCCGTACAAGAAGATGGAAAAGTTATTTTGGTTGATAATCTCTGTTGTACATCACAACAGGAGCTAATTTCTTCTGTGTACGGTGATTCCACAAACATGGGAAATCAAGCCGGTTCTTGGCTATGTCAGCGAGCTATTTTGACTCCCCGCAATGACCAAGCTGCGGCAATCAATTTAAAAATATTGATTCATGTGTCCGGGAATAGTAGAGAATACACCTATACAGGGTGTTTGGCAGAACGTTGAACATACGAAAATGGTGGATAGTTGGGGTCATCTGCTACTTACTCAGCCCTAATTTATTTGGCCCTGGCCCACTGGATATTTTTAATTATTTTTTTTTATCTTTCTTCTTGTTTCACCACTTTCTTAACTTTAAAGTGTAATTTTTATTAAAAGTGGGTGAAACAGGCAATATTTAGTTTTTTTTTCATACTTTTATGTTTGCAGATTCTTATAAAATTATTGCTTTATTCAGATGTTACGAGGGGCGTTCAATGTATTCTCGGTATGGGTATGTTAGAAAAAAGGTAAACCTTGAAAAAAGATTTATTTTTCAATATAGTCTCCCATGATATCAATACTTTTGTTTGATCGCGAAATAAGTTTTTCTATTCCCTTAAAAAAATAATTTTCTTCTTGGCCCGAAAAATGCTCATTTACAGCGGACTTGAGCTCATTATCGTCAGCAAATCGTTTTCCCCGGAGGTCTTTTTTTAAATTTGGGAATAAAAAGAAGTCACTGGGGGCCAAGTCTGGGCTGTAGGGTGGGTGGTTAATTTCCTCGAACCCGCACTCTCGTACAGCAGCCTTGGAGAGCCGCGCAGTGTGAACCGGTGCGTTGTCGTGAAGAAGCAGCACTTTCTTTGCCAGCTTTCCTCTTCTTTTTTCTTTTATTGCTTCTCTCAAACGGCGTAAAGTGGTTGAGTATTTTCTGCGTTGATAGTTTCACCTTTTTTTGTGTACTCGATCAATAGTATTCCTTTAGAATCCCAGAAAACTGTGGCCATGATTTTGCCAGCCGATGGAGTGACTTTGAACTTCTTCGGAGGGTCTGATCCCTTTTTATGCCACTGCATAGACTCCTGTTTACTCTCAGGGTCATAGTGATGAACCCACGTTTCATCACCTGTAACTATCCTTTCGAAAACACTTGCTGGATCGTCGCCACACAGCTCTAAAAACTCCTTACAAGTGTCAACCCGCGCCTGCTTTTGAAGCGCAGTGAGCATGCGCGGCACCCATCTTGCACTGACTTTTGTAAGGTTGAGATAATCATGTAGTATAGTGTGTATAGTACCAACGGATAGCTTAGTTATTTCTGCCAACATTTTGATTTTTACACGTGCATCTTCTAATACAAGTTTTTCGAGAATTTTCACATTTTCTTCGGTAGCCGCCGTGATTGGCCCACCTGGGCGGGGGTCATCTTCGATACTTTCCCTGCCTCTTTTGAATTCACTTGACCACTTCTGTACGGTCGATAATGAAGGAGCAGAGTCTTGATAAACGACTACCATTTCTTCATGGATAGTTTTTTGAGATTTTCCTTGTTTAGTGAGGAATTTAATCACCGCACGATGCTCGATTTTTTTCAACATTGTCGCGTCAGTCATTTTCGTCGACTTTGACTGGAGGTCGCAAACAAACCAATGAAGTTATGAACATGAAATTTTATATGAATACCCTCAGATAATGTTGTTAGCTAATGATAAATTTTAATTACCCACAATAATATCAAATCACCCCGATACCGAGAACACATTGAACGCCCCTCGTAGCTAGAAAAAAAGTTATGAGTCCTGAAACTTACAGAAAGATGTAAAAAAATACTTAAATCTTAATTTCAACTTGCATTTAAAAAAAAACAAAAAATGATTGAGGAGTTCCAATTCTAGCAAAACATCCCTAGTGTGTGAGCTTTCTAATGGTATGTAATTTGCTTTTATAAAAAAAAAAACTTTAAGAGTTATTTCATAATTTTATCAAGTAGGACATTTTTGACGAAACTCTGCGTTTACGGAAAGTGAAATGTTTTGCGAAATTTAATACTGCAAGGTTGGTAAAAATTAAATGGTCGATTCAAATTATGCTGTACCAGTTAGGTGTGTTAAGGAAACAATTAAAAAATGTTAAATAATTTATTTAAATAATAAATCACAAATGTTCGAATTGACGCCCTTCATTTACAATACAGGCGCGGCATCTACGTCTGATTTCTACAGTCGTTGTGCGCAGCAGCATCTCCTGTCGCATAACTTCGAAAGCAGTATTAATTCGATTTATCAAATCTTCTCTACTTTCTACTTCTGTAGTGTAAACTAGTTCCTTTGCCCTTCCCCACACGTGAAAATCGGGCAAGAGTGAGACAAAATTTCTACCTGCTTCGTGTAACAACCATCCCAAGGGAATAGTGAATGTCAATTTGCACCACTGCTACTGGCAAGCCGGCGATCATTTATTTTTTACCAACCTTGCAGTATTAAATTTCGCAAAACATTTCACTTTCCGTAAAGGTAGAGTTTCGTCAAAAATGTCCTACTTGATAAAATTATGAAATAACTCTTAAAGTTTTTTTTTTATAAAAGCAAATTACAAACCATTAGAAAGCTCACACACTAGGGATGTTTTGCTAGAATTGGAACTCCTCAATCATTTTTTGTTTTTTTTTTAATGTAAGTTGAAATTAAGATTTAAGTATTTTTTTACATTTTTCTGTAAGTTTGAGGACTCATAACTTTTTTTCTAGCTAACATCTGAATAAAGCAATAATTTTATAAGAATCTGCCAACATAAAAGTATGAAAAAAAAAACTAAATATTGCCTGTTTCACCCACTTTTAATAAAAATTACACTTTAAATTTAAGAAAGTGGTGAAACAAGAATAAAGATAAAAAAAAATTAATTAAAAATATCCAGTGGGCCAGGGCCAAATAAATTAGGGCTGAGTAAGTAGCAGATGACCCCAACTATCCACCATTTTCGTATGTTCAACGTTCTGCCAAACACCCTGTATAAGTACAGTTATGGAAGAAGATGACGCCACGCACTACCCGGTAGAATTTTTGGATTCCCTCGACACACCCGGACTTCCAGCCCACAAAATAGTTTTAAAAATCGGTATACCAATAATTCTCCTCAGAAATGTATGTCCTCCCAAACTTTGTAACGGCACTCAGCTCAAAGTCACAAATCTGCAGCAAAACATAATCGAAGCTGAAATATTAACCGGTTGCGGCGCCGGTGATATTATTTTTATTCCAAGAATACCTATAATTATAGGTATTCTAACCTAACCTAACCTAACAACTTTCCTTTCTCTTTCAAACGAGTGCAATTCCCAGTCAGTCTGTTATGCCATGACGATTAACAAAGCTCAGGGTCAGACATTATCCGTTGCGGGGGTGGACCTAAGTACTGGATACTTTTCCCATGGTCAACTATACGTAGCTCTTTGACCCGTAAGCAACCCCAATAATCTTTTTGTGTACGCTCCAGATGGTTCCACAGCTAATGTTGTTTATTTATTTATTTATTTAACAGTTTATGTACACACTAAATACAGAAAACAAGAAAGGAACAGAAAAAATAGGTACAAAGGTGATGCTTATTTCTAAAGAAATCTCTTCCAGCATACCTGCGAAAGGAGAGTAGAAAAAAAAGAGATGTAGACATAGTGTGTAAAAGATGAAGAGAAAATTGAATACATAAAAACAAAGCAAATAACGAATCTAAATAAAACATACAATACAAGAATATATTTAAATATTGACTAGTAAAAAGACAAATATAAGCTACGATATAATACATATCAAATAATATATAATAATAAATACCTATGCAACTATGGCGAAATGGAAAGATAGTGTTCTTTCACTCTTCTTTTGAAAACCCATTCATTCAATTCATTCATTCATTCCATTTTTTTTTTTGTGTTTTTTTTTTCTTTCTTTTTGTTGTTCATAAATACAAAAAAAAAAAATGTATCGGTATCCTCCAACAGCGCTTCGCACTAAAAATACATTGTTAAGTTCCGACATCCACGCGAACGAAGTCGCGGGCACAGCTAGTAAGTAATATTTATAGTAGTGCGCCTAGTCACAAAACGTTTTGCTAACACGAACTAACCAGGCGCTTTCTATGAAAATTTAGTAAAATAAAAATAAATAAAACCACTGTCTATTAATGATATTTTTCAACACGTACGCAATAAACACCATTCGTACAACAGTTTTCATCAACAAACAGTAGCGTTTATCTTTCCTGAGTACATGTTCTGGGTGGCTCTGCTAGAGAGTATGCTCTCCAGCAGAGCCACAATCAATGGCTATTTTGTCATTACCTAATGCACGTACAGCGATAACGGTAAACGTACATTATGTACGTTTGACGTACATCATTTTAAGATATAATTGACCGGTTTCTAAAATGGTGGCTCTGCGGCAGAGCATGACACGCGGGTAGATATACCTTTATAAACAACTAAATTATGTGTATTACGAAATCGAAGTCTTTTTATACGAAATAGTATATTCATAGACCATAAAATCATCATAAAATGCGCGTTTACAGATTGTAAATTAACGAAAGAGTTCGTACACCGCTGGAACTGGCCGTTAATAAATTCTTTTTTTGCAAAATTTTCAAATGACAAGCGACAGTGCACGTCGTTGTCAATTGTCACAAAAGCGCATCGATTTTCGAAACAAAATATAATTAAAACGAATTCATTCCCTAAAGAGCGGTCTTTGGCTCCTCATCTTCTATCCATTTTGTTTATTTCATTATCCATTTTTACAAGTTACTTTTGTGATGTCAATGGTAAATATCATAATTCATTGGCAGCTCATGTCAAAAGCGTGAAGTTTGGTGGCGGGAATTAAACTTTGTTGATTATTTGGTAAAGTCGCCACGCTGCCTAGGTCCGTGATCAAAGTTATGAAGATCAAACTGCGTAAGTATTTGAAACTCACTGTTTTACATACTATAAGAGAGCCCTGTCTGTTACAACGCGGCAACGTAGCTTCCATAACGAAAGTTTTACATCAAACATGTTGGGTACTTCCTGCTTCGTTCTGAAGCTATTTGTTTGCCCAATCTATGGGAAAAGCTTTTTAAGGGAAGGCACATATTATTTTTAATTTATATACCTATGATTTACATTCTGTATTTTTTCTTTTTAACAAAAATGATGAATCATAATGAATAATCTTTTTTACATTTTATTTAGTCTTTTTTTTTCATAAACATTCAGAAATCTGCCATTTTGTAAAATATTCAAACAGGTATGAAGATAATCTGAAAATTTTAAATGGTGATTTAATTTAAAATTAAGTTTAATATGGCAAAAAAGTTAATTAGAATGGTATATTTTTATTTAGCAGTTTTGCCATACTTAAGAAGGAAACGTGGACACGTAGACCAATTTTATTTTTAAGTTATGATTATAACAGCGTGTGATTAATAATTTTCAATTATTCTAATAATTCTAATCTGCGAAAGTAGCTCTGACTGACTGTCTGTCTGTTACCATTTCACGCCTTATCGGTTCAATGGATTTTGCACAGAACTTGGTACCATGATCTGGGTAACCTGGCTTACCACACAGGCTAGTTTCCGAACGCTACGCGAGCGAAGCCGCGGACAATAATACAAAAAAGTACCTACTTATGTAAGAGACTGCCACTGCTGAGCATAAAGACCTTGTTCAGTTTACCGGGCTTAGTGTTATTGAGTTTTTCCATCAAGAATTTCTTAGTAGCAGCCTGGAGTCTGCATCTTGTGCCCAGTTGATGGCAATAGGCTCACCTTTATATCATGGGACTTAACATAGCTGTCAAAATGTGGGTGTACCTTACAGCTCTGCCTAACCCTACGGAGATTACAGGAGAGATGTTATGCTATGTTATTCAGCGCGAGACCGGTTTCCGTCGACGTCATCGACGGAGGATAACGAGAGCGGCACGGACTGGGATGCTGAGGGTCGCCATCCCGCCATGACACACCCCCGCCACCCCCCACCACCGCAGGTATCTGTAAGTGTTTGCATCTTGCTTGTTTTATATGTAACCTCACCTTGTGTGACTTGTGTCTATAATACAGACTTCACAGAATTCAGGGTGGAAGGGAAACGCGAAAACTGTTACCGGTTATTCAGTATGTAGGCTCAGAATAATGTACTGTATAGGTACGTGGTAACCGTTTTCGCGGCGGTGTCCCTTCCTTCCCGTATAAAAACTACAAAATTTTCGATACGTGGCAGACCTAGTTGAAAAAATGTGATAGGGTGTTCCTTAGGGGAGTGAACATACTTATGGACGTGGAGTAGGCTTGACCCGATCAGAAGAGCTGTATATCCATGCAATAAAACCAAAAAACACTACGTCATATGCCTTGTTGCGGTTCGGACAATGCGCACTTAATGCATGAGCTTTCAGAGCCCTTTCTGACCGGCCCAAGCCGATTTCTCTATGATAAGTTTTTAATCTCAATCTCAAATCGTTTATTGCTATATCCATAATGTACACTTACAGGGGGTAAATAAAAAAAAACATAGAAACAATTATGGACTCTGTCGGGCACGTGTGTTTTAAATAAGTAGAGAGAAAGAGCGCTTTATTACTTTTCCTTGTTGTTAAGTTTGAATTATTTTATATCCTATTCAGAATTATATATTATATTTTCATTCTTAATTATTCGATTAATATTTTAAATGCAAGTCTATCTATTCATTTATTTAATTATATTTAATGCTTTTGCATCTTTACTATTTATCTATTGTATCAGTTGGATTCGGTATCAAATTTGTTTTAAAAATATTATTAGGATAAATAAATATTAAATAATTTAAATTTAGGAGTCATAACTTTTATTGAAAACGGTTTTAAGTCTTTTTGATTGTTATATTTATGACAAAAATGGCATGTTGTATTTAGAGATTTCAATTTCATGGCATGTGATATTATGTGATATTAAGTTCGGTTAAGTTATCATTCGTACAAATGATGATTAGGACAAAAAAAAAATATAGCACTTTAGATTATGGATCGAATGTATGTAACAGCAGATTTTTTAGGGTTCCGTATTCCGTGTTCCGAACTCAGTTCTGCTACCCCTTAGAGCAGTGAAAAAATCAATCTTAACCGATAACCGTTTGTGCGTCGGTGTCCCCTCCACCCTGTATTTTACTTGGATCCGGACAAAAAAAAACAACACAAAGAAAAATAGTCGAATTTAAATGAAAAATGGATTGGGAAAAATATGTAGGTACCTACATAAATATCCATACATTCACATACATAGTTTTGTACCGACGATCTTCGTTGTTTACGACCTTTGTTTTATACTTTGGAATTCTAGCTTTTAAAAAGGGTCGGTCAAACCAATAAGGACAAATTGCGAAAGCATTATCGGACACTGGACTAAGAGATATTGTACTGTAGTATCTTCCAGAAGCCGGTCTGCAACCTGCCCGTACTAGTTTGACTGAACCTTAAATCTTCTTTCTCAACAGAGGATGGACAGTACGGACTGGAACACGGACGCCCGTCATCTCGCCATGACACACCAGCGACACCCGCCACCGCCGCCACAGGTAACATTAGGAATAAGTGTTGTTTTACTTTACAAAAAAAAACCTCGACTTTTTATTTTTATTTTTCGGATGATAAGTTATCAGTGTCAGACTTGTACTGACTAAAACCCATCCTTGTTTTTTCTTAGACCTTTGTGTTCCAGGGCCACGGTATCTCTTTCGAACAGTCCCGCAACCGAATCCTTGACTTTACATTCTCTCTCAACGCGTTGCACGTTGTTAGCACACAGTGTCAGCCATCAAACTGGTCAATTTTTTTCCTTGGGACTATCTTCGTAAACACAAACAAATAATAAGGTTGCCACTTACAAAATGTCAATACCTATGCGATCGAAATGTGGGGCAGCTGAATATTTTTTTCGCGATAACGATGTTGGTCCCATAGAGAAAGTCGTTCAGTTTGATGGGCTGCAGCCATGCTGCAGCTCACCCTTAAGTATGACTATACCAAATCTGTTACACAATGTATAATAACGAGTATTAAGTCCTGTAATGAAGCATGTAACTTTGCCGAGAGTAACAAGGTCTTCCCTTTGATTTTTTTCATTGAATCTTTAGTGGAAATCTACTAGATATTTGGCGCTGTAATGGGCCCTTTAACACTCCACTCATATTCTGCTAGAACTGGTTCACCAAGTAGTGCTTATTTTTGGAACGTTAGGTCCTCACATAGGTTCCATTCTCTGTTTCCATCAGGCGGTGATAGTGGGTTCGGTGCGCAAACGTCGCGGGAACCTGCCCAAGCACTCGGTGAAGATCTTAAAGAGATGGTTGTATGACCATCGTTACAACGCGTACCCCAGCGACGCGGAGAAACTGGCGCTCAGTCAGGAGGCTAACCTCACTGTTTTGCAGGTGAGAGGGAGAGGAAACATGTTTATAAAGAGGGTATTGAATTTTTTGAGCATGACCATAGTCGGAATTAACGCAGCGGTCTTGTTTTTTCACTACAATTTCCACAGAAAATTTCGCAATAATTCGTGCGCTAAAGGAACCCCGCCGCATCTTTTATTTTTAAGAAATAAGATCAAAATAAAAATTGTGTTCCTTTCATGAGGACCACTAAATTGAATAATTTCTGTTCTCCCTTACGTTATTAAAATATAGGTACCTCCTATTTTGAAATGTCGTTGGTTTGAAGGTCACTTTGCTCCATAACTAAAACCGGTATGTTACGTAAACCGTTTCGTTAGTTGTTGCGTCTTGAAAAGAGTTTTTATAACACAGGTCTGCAATTGGTTCATAAACGCCCGCCGCCGTATCCTTCCCGAGATGATCAGGCGTGAAGGGCACGACCCCCTGCACTACACCATCTCTCGGAGGGGCCGGAAACAGCCGGGGGCCATGGCAGGAGTGGGGCCAATGGTGGGGCTGGCTGGAGCCTCCACGTCAGGGTTAGGAGTGGCTGCAGGGGATGGCGTCAACGTAGCGGCCTGGGACGGAATCGTTGTAGAGGTTTGTGCAGAACAGTTTTTAATAATCGAGCGAGACTGCCCTATCTGATGTCCACGCACTAGGTTCTGGGGAACCCGATTTGTATCAGGCTTTCGGACTCTTACTACTATTTGAGACTCACCCCCAGTAAAAAGGTCCGTAGTTCATAAGACATGCAAACTGGGAACCGGGTTTATATCTACGAATAATATGTATAAATATATAATTTAAAACACAACAAGTTATCCTTGATTTATGTCTAATTTGACCACAAATCTAGACTCTAAATCCATGAACTCCACCTATCATGTACCATAGCTATCATAGGCAGTTCCTAAGCTACGCCTCAACACCGGTTTTTTGCCTTCTGCAACGAATCTCTTTTTTAATGACTTCTGTTTACCTAGCTGGGGGACCCACGCTATGTAACTAGAAACAGATCAAAGAGCCCATAGGTCATTAAAGCAGTACCCACAGAACGGTCCGGATGGCCGTGCCCACGACTACGGCGACGGTCTACTGGTCTACCGGAGCGACGGCGACGAGCTCGGAGACGTCGAGGAGGGATACTCCAGCACCATCAGCGAGGAGGAGGTCAAGTACGACCCTTCCGTCTGGCAATCCGTCATTCGCTACGGACCGGAGGACCACGATCTGCATCCGGCTACTAGGGAGTAAGTCTGTTTTGTCAGTCTTATTACAAGTTCCAAATGTTAATTGTCTATTGAGTTGCTTGATTTCAGCAATCAACATTGTGTTCTTGGTCTCTGAAAAACGAACGAACTTGACGAAACATCGAGCAATTTTTAGGCACTACTTGTCCTCCATTTCACTTTAGCTTTACATAAAATCGATTCGCTCGATCGCTATCCTTGAGTTACACAAAATTGTCCAATACACAAGAGTTATTGCACAAACTCAAAAAAAGATACTCTTTACTAAACTTTGGCGTTCATATTGCTGTAGTAATTAAGCAACTAAACTACATAACGTCAAAAGTCACTGCGACGAATCCTTTTCCCTCCCACAGCAGAGCATCAATCGTATCAGTGGCCGCGACCAAAGACATGGTAGAACAAATCAGCGAGCCGCAGGATACTAGTTCAGAGCAGTTCTGCTCGAGAGCAGCCCGGGCAATAGTCGAACGCTGGTACAACACTATTTAACAATTCTCTAAACATTGTCCGACGTCACATAAGCCCATAGCATCTTCAGTCTTTCACTTCAGAAGTCATCATCATCATCATTGGCCACCATATTCCACCCAAAGCACTGCTGGGTATATGGCCTCCTTTTGTGCCAATTTTCCCTGGTCTATGCGGGTCTCAAAAAGTCTTACTCGCGATCTTGTTTAAGACATCTGCTCATCTGACTTTTTGGACTGCCAACACGTCTTCCCTTCAGAAGTACATCATTTGCTCTTAGTTAATTTTGACTCTAGGGAGGCCCATGCTGGAAAGCAAGACAATCTGAGTTACCGATGTCAAATAAATAAATATGAACTTATAGTAATGGATGGAGTAAAATTAGTGTAAGATTGTTAAATTATGGCTATAAATAACAAAAATTTTGACTAAGACTTGATCATGCAGAACTAAGTCTGTATGGTCAAAACTGAGCATCCAAGTTTTTCGTTCTTCAATCCGATTTGTTTTTTCCGCCTGCAGCACGGCATCAGTCGTGACAGTGTCTACTACGGAGGGGATGGCGGGCCAGGGTCAGGAGCCCGTGTCCAGCAGTGAGGACGGCTGGCAGGCGCTGGCACACCCGCAGCTGGCGCACTTGCCGCAGCTGCCGCACCCGCTGCGCGCACGCCGCATGCAGGTGAGCCCGCCCCCGCAGCCGCCGCCGCCCGTCGCCGTCGAGCTCGAAGTAGCCACCACCGATATGTGGTGCCACACCTAGACACGTTTCTAACACAGGACGATTCTCATATTTACACTTCCGTTTACTCTGGCAATTATGCCTAAGAAAAAAGGTTTCTTTTGTCAAAAAATTTTATATAAAATTCCTTTGCTTATTTGTTTAAAAATAAAATATGTTTGGAGTTTTAATTTGGTTCTGCAAGGGTGTTGTAGCCCCAATTTACCATGTTTTGTACATATCTAACTGTAGGCGACGTCGGTGTTAAAACACTATAGTTTTCCCTTTACAATCAAGTTTTCCTTTAATAAGAGAACTAAAGGGTGTTTTTTTAAAGAGACGGAGAACTTTAAATTGATATAAAACACGGAAAAATCGTTTATTATCCTTGAAATAGGCTTCATTTGACCTACAATTTGTTACCATTAAATGTTTAAATATCATTTTGGGTCACCGCGGCTGGCGCGTCCATGGCGTAATCTGATGGTCCAATTTGTACACATTTACCATAGTAAAACAGGCTGTATTTTGGCAATAATTCGTTGAATGTTGGCTTCCCAAGTGAAAAATTGTTTCCGATATCTGCGTAGAAATGCGACTTTACATAACCCTAGAGGAAGAACGTTGTCAGTCAACGGTGAGCGGTACGGAGATATGAATAGTAACTGTGCCAATTGGAAGGCATTCATTTTGCAGAAATGTGGTTTCAGCAATACGCGGAGCCTCATGCCAAACAGAGCGCGATGTGATTAATTTACTCAAAGAAACGGTGGCCACATGGCCGAAATCATATTCAAACATAAATGGTATAAAATTAAAATGATCAGTCAAATAAAGCCAATTTTAAAAATAATAAACTGTTTTTCTGTGTTTTATTTCAATTTAAAGTTCTCCACCTCTAAAAAAACACCCGTTACTTAAGTGATGTTAGTGTTTTTGTTTTGTTTTTAGCCTAGAGACGAGTTTCTGTTTGTTGTGTAAATAAAATTTTCTACTAAACAATTGATTTTCATTCAAGTAGACAGCTGTAATCACGTTTTGGGCGCGGGGTGTTTTAATACCGGCATCACCTGACAGTTACTACTTTCAAAAAGTCCCTTTGTCTGTGTTTATCGCTTAGCTTTTAATTTCCAAAATCTAGACATGCCGTTGGGCTCGCTTACTTCCTTTTTATTTAGTCAATTTTTAATATAGTGACCAAAATTGGAACCAAAATTGGAAGCTAAGGTCGAATTTTGTTTGCCCAGAATTAATTCTATTGCAAAATTGACTTGGGGCCATAACTGCAGGTGGTGCCGCGCACGCGCAGGGCGGAGGGCGAACAAGACAAGTTCAAGTGTCTGTACCTCCTGGTCGAGACGGCCGTGGCGGTGCGTCAAAGGGAGAAGGAACAAGAGGAGGCAATGCTACCAGTTTAGTTAACCGTGATTTATGCGAACGAACTCTTTTCTTATCTAACTTTAAGATTAAGTAAACCGTCTTTCATATATCCTTAAGAAACTGACAGTAGGTAGATTAAACGCTGTGCTAGTTAGTAAAAATATGATCGAACTTATTCGTATAGATAAGTAGGGGGTGACATTTTAATCCATAAAATCACATCAAAGGACATCCTGTCATTCTAGTTTGTGCTCATTAAAGATTAGATTTTTAAAAAAGAATGGTCAGTCTTCTATTAGATCATATACTATTCCACAGTTTTCTTTATCATAAGTTATGTTTTTGTTTAAGCCTTCGTAGAAGTTAAGGATATTACGAGTATTTTGTTGTTTAGAATATTACATAAAGCCTTCTCGCCCACTGGGCGCCCAACAAAGTTTTAAATGTTGGTCTTTTCAGTTATTTTACCTTTCACAGCAACCCAAACCCAACTTGTCGCATGACCGACCGCTATCATGAACGAAACTTTCTTCCTGGTAGAAGCTCCTGCAGCCAATAGTAGTAGTGGCCGCGTAGTGCGCGAAAAAATTTCCCTATGGATGACTGATTTTGACAGTATTGGAAAATGTTAAATAACTGAAAGGGCTGTGGTGGTCGTGGACTCTCAGTGCGCGAGAGGAGTTAATAATTCCCACTAGAGTAAGATCGAATGTTTTGTTAAGAGTTAATAAATTGAATGATTCATTAATTGATTGCTTTATTCTGTTTAATGCCGTTGTCGACTCAAGGTTCTGCCGATTGCAGAAATGTAAATAGGTTGCACAATAATTACTTAAATCGTTGCGGCGCTACTTCTAATTATTTACATAATGGGTCCCACCGCTGGGCGAAGTCCTGAAGCGATTAACCTTCGCCCGGCGGTGGGACGATTTGATCTTTCAAGAAACGTAAGTAAGGGCGTTTACTTCAAACGCGCGGCTGCGGGCGCAGGTGCACGGTCGCGTGACTGTTAGGAAAGACAATAAGAGCGACGCTAAAAGAAGAGCGAGGGCGCGGGCGCGTGCGACCGGAGTTCCAAGGACATTTTGCTGGCGGGCACCACCTACTCCGTGCGGTATACTCCCAACGGCCACCACTAAAACAGGCACCAGTGGTGGCCGTTAGATCAGTGCATTATTTTTTGTTCCAACGCCCGTGCGAGGTTTAGAGGACACCCGAAAAGGGACCAGTTACATATAGTTGGTCGCTGATTGTTCACATTGCCTGCAAGAATAATTTCTCCACTAGTTTGTCGCAGCGATAAGCGTTATCAAAGCACAGTGATGATCGCTTTGCGGGAAGAACACTGTCTGAGAGACTCGCTTGCCAGACTACTAGCAAGTGACTGAACGCGAGTAATCGCCCGTAGCTGATTGTCATACCCCAGCGACGAAACTATCATAACTTACTCGCCTTTCATTGCACTGGGCCAAAAACAGTGTCAATGTCAAGAGCTGTCTGATTGCAATTGCTTTTGCAAGGTTACAGACAGCCTCATTGCAGTAGTTCAATGTCAATCGCCGCCGATTGTTGGATATGGACTGAACATATTGATTTAATCACTAAAATTCTACTTATATCGACCGACGTCGATTAAATAGGTGCTATAAATTGGACGGAGTGACGCTAATTCCGTGGACTTGAACCACACTGGATCGGTTAAAGATCGAGCGAACGCTAAAACTGCACGCTCGCGTTTCTGTTGTTGCTTGTTGGCGCGGGCGCGTGTGACGAGATTTCTAAAGCCAATAATAACTGTTCAGTTCGTCCGGAACGGACTCCGTTTTGTACATCAGGGCGAGTTTTAGCATACGCCCGTTGGCCCGGACAGAGTGCGGCAATCGACCAATCATTGGTTGAAATCCACGTCTATCGTGTGGTTGGTCGAAACTTGCACGTGTCCGCACCGCTTGCTTTGGTGGGCCTAAGGTCCGGGCCGTCGACAAATCATGCAGTCGCGTCCTTTAAAATTTGTAATTTAATTATCGTATGATAGAAATTGCTGGTAGCAACTGGATGAGAGTTGGTGAAAATCGAGATGTCCAGCAGTGGACTGCTGTAGGCTGATGATGATGAATTTAATTATTATAAGTAATATGATAGAAATTGCTGGTAGCAACTGAATGAGAGTTGCTGAAAATCGAGTTGAATGGCGTGCAATTGAGGAGGACTATGTCCAGCAGTGGACTGCTAGGCTGATGATGATGATAGAAATTGAGAGAAAATCACGTTTTTAAGGTCCATTTATTGGTTTCGGTTCTTACTTGAAATTGATAAGGAAAAGAATATATTATAAAATCTGTCTAAGCTAAATATTTAACGTTACCTTGTAAACGTTTTTCATTCATAGTTTCAACTCAGTACAGATTTTACGTTTACATCAGGTTTTGTGGTTCAGTTTTAGTTTGTCCAGGTTTTTTGTTTACAGTTTCCGCTAATGCAGGATTGTGTTTCCAGTGTTAGGTTAGGTTATTCGCTTAATGTTTCAGCGCAGGTTTTATATTTCCAGAATCTGGTTTTGAATCGGGTTTTGAATCAGGTTCGTAATCAGGTTCAAGGAATAGGTAGTGCACGTTTTGCTTTTTCAACTTTAAGGGCTTCGACATTTTCTATAAGTGGGGCCATGTATTTCATTACCTCTGAGGAGGTAGCTGACGGAGTATCGCCCGCTATAATCTGTAACAGTTAAATTATATACTAAGGTTTGTTTGTTGATCAGTAATTTTTGTTATACTTTTTTTTCAGAATTATTTTTTACGGTAGTAACCAACTTATAGTTTTAATGTTATGAATTTATTTAAACTCGTTAAACGTTTAAAGTATTAGATGTAGATAAAAGTTGTCTGGGTCAGCAGATTCGATTTGTCAAATATCAAAGCAACTACAGAACGTATATACACATTAGATTTTTATTTTTGTTTAAGTCCCATGTCATAGGGGGTGAGCCTATTGCTATCAACAGGGAACAAGTCCAGACTTCGGACTGTTACTGAGAAATTCCTGATAGAAAAACCAAATAACACAAGAGAGGAAATCGAATCCAGGACATCAGGCCAGTACTAGCGCTTGCAATGAGTAGATCCACTGGCGCGCACTCACGCCCCGACTACGCATGAACGGAACGCGGGAGGAGAGGGATAGCTGACCTCGCCACAGGCGGCGTCTAACCCGCGCGCCCGCGCTACACGCCACCCGGCGCGCGGCCGCTCGACAGTACAGTACGACCATAGCAGCCGCGAAGAGCGGGCATCGTTAAACACATTACGCGTGAACAGCGAACCACATTACTGTCGCGTCGCGGTCCGACATCTTAAGCACTAAATTGAAATTCTATTTTTAAATATAGAACCAATTATTCGGAAGAAGTATTAACTATTATTTATCTCCACACACTATCACGACGAGATCACAGCCCCATCAGTTACAAAACTATAAAAAAGTAAAAGTAGTTTCAGACCTTCACAAGCCGGTATTTGTAGAGTTCGATAACGCCTTCGTTGTACTTCATAAAGTTTTCCAGGCGGAGTTTGATGGCTAGTGGCGTCTCATCCAAACGCTCCTTTTTTTTCGGCCGATTTCTCATTTCTTTGAACATCTGATCTGTCGTTGCCTCGATGTATACTATGAGCTGTAAACATGGTGTTACGTTATAAGGGTAAGAAGAATAGGGTGTAAATTTCTCCATCCCCTAGGTATAGAAAAGGGAGGATCCTCCGACCAGACGGGTGTTGTGTCTGGTGGGCTACTGCTACTGCCCGACAGTTGTTGTCGGGTTTTTCTATATAGTCTTCAAGTCGCGGATAACTTAATAGCGCGATTCAGAATTTTTATGTTATTCTTCATTTGTGTCATAATTGGCGCTGTAGTACTTATCGGACTATGTTGCAGTACTTTTTGTGGTTCCGCTACAACGTCACTGAATTACTTTATCTTTTATATTGTCAACATGAGCATATGCAGCTTATAAAATGGAACCACCCACTGCTAGAACACAGGGCGTGTCTCTGCGAAAAAGGGTTGGCTTAATCCAACAATGCGGGTGCGGTTTCATGTTCGGCTCCTAGGGTCGTCGTCTGTTATATAGCCTTCCTCAAGAATTGGGTCATCAAATGCAAAAAGTGTGAGTCAAAGAAGAGCGCTTTTAAACCAACAAACTCTTCAGCTTTATTGTACCGACTAGTATAGATTATCATGCACGTATCATGAGGGACAGAGACAAGACAAGACACTTTTTCTAAAAGAAAGAAAGAAAGTATATGTTTTCTTAAATATAAGCCGATGTTACTGCCTCAATCTGTACCTAACATTGTCCACTATTCAATGACAAGTCACTTACAGAAGGGTGTCCCAGAGCTCGCTCAAACAAAGGACCTTGTGCCTTTTCGCGAGGGAACCCGTTTATGACGAAGCCAGCTGTTCCCTGTGCAGCATTCTCTTCTACCGCTTTTATTATCACTTCTAATACTAAATCGTTCGGGGGGAACCCACCTGCGGAGTAGATGCTATAAATGAACACCATTACATTGAAAATGCGCAAACTGTGCCCAAAAGATTTAAATGTTGATGGATGAAGAGAAAGACCAAAGAAACGATGGATGGATTGTGTGAGGGATAATTTATACATATACCTAATAAAATTGTAACAGGCCCATGTGTACATTACCCCCTATTTTTTAAAATTATATGGGGGTCTATCTGTCTTAGATATTTAACTTAAAATGTAGGCTCCATTGATATAGTTTTGGACCCGATAGGTGGCGCTGTGCGAAGCAAGGGCGGGCCGCTAGTGTGAAATAAAATAAATTCAATGATAGAGTGTGGGCTGCCAGGAGAGAATACAGAATACCTACAAGAAAAAAATGTGTAACGCCGATCGCAAGAGTAACATCAACAGTTGATGAACTACATTGATACAATTGATATATACTTAAGTTAATTTTAATGGTTTTTGTACCAATTTGATTATTCTTACAGTTGTTAATAAATTAATTTTTATTTTATAAATTTTACTTTTCTAATTGAATTGTGCTATGTAAAGTGATGGCCTGAAACACAGGTTCAAATAAACCTAGATCGGGCAGGTCGCTACCAAACATTTTAATTCAACATTTTCGTTACTTGCAACTGTTCAATATATTTCAGTTACAGTTTACTTAAAAGCACTAATTATACCATTGCTTGAGAAATAACACTACTCCGCCACAAAGTAGGTACACTTTAGTAACACTTTTTAAATAAATTAGTTTATATTCTTATTCTTAAATACCTCCAAAACCCAGTTATTAGGTAACATGATGCTTGATGCATTGACCCCTCTGGATTTTGGGGTGGAACCACATTTCTATCAACACCGAATCGCAATTTTCTATGCTACTATCCTTTTCTGTCGCTCAGAACCGTCAATTGCTAGAGCGAGATGCAGCTACCTCAGCCAATTTTTTAAAGTCGTCGGTCCATTCAGCTGCTTCCAATGCTGCGCTTTCCTATATGCGGACTACACTCCAGGACTCGCTTGCTCCATCAGCCGTCGGTCTTTCGACTGACAGGGCTGGCTCTCTGCCAGTTCAGCTTGCTTACTCTTACTCTGCAAGACTGCAAACTATGTCGAACAAAAATTAATGAGTTGCAACTGTACCTCGTGACATGACAGACTTGAGGCACTTGCTCCTGTCGGTACCCGCCTTCACTTCAGCTCGTAAGATTTCTCCAACGGATATGACAGAGAATTGATATGCGGTGGCAATGGTCCTGCACACTGCTTCCCTGCCGCTGCCTGGACCACCTATTATCCAGACAATGGGCATCGTTTCGTAGTCATACACTGGCTGGAATGATAATGAGTTTTAAAATCATTTTTTTTATGAAAATCTTGACTTTTCGGAAAACTAATCTATAATATAAAAATAAGTCGGGTTTTCCTTCCTGACGCTATAACTCCAGAACGGACGAACCGATTTCCACGGTTTTGCATTCGTTGGAGAGGTCTCGGGCTCCGTGAGGTTTATAGCAAAGAAAATTCAGGAAAATTAGGGTAGGTAGGGTAGGTAGGGTAGTGAAAGTAGTAGGTAGGAAAACATGCATTGCAACGCATGCCGGGCACAGCTAGTTGTATATAATATTCGTTGATTTGAAACATAATGTTAAGGAAAAACGATGGACTTGCAGCGCAACAATAAACTGAACCGAACACATTGTCCTCTCCAAATGTAAGAAGAAGGCTAATAAAACTGAAATGTCTAATACCTTTGTAAGTTCTTTTTACACGAATTGTTCTATTTTATATAATCAACGATAATAAGCTTCATCCACTGTTAGTTATGTAAAATTCTTAGTGTCTGCCTATATCTACTATGACAGCCTTATCAAAGTTCCACCATTGATAGCAACAATTTCGTCTGCACAAGTAAAGAGAGGACAGTGCCCAACAGTGGATGAAGTGAGGCTGTGGATTAAGATGATGTTGATCATTATAGTTTCTTTTATTCGTTCTACTAACCTTTTTCTTGTAAGCCATGCATTGCACAGTTCGGCATTGTAAAGGGCATCCTGGGAGCTTATCTATAACAGGCTCTTCGCACCCCGGACAACATTTGTGATCCATGTTTATTATTTCTTTTACGAATCAGGCGTCTTTGAATGAAGCTTTGGGTGGATTTCTTAGTTTCCTTTTGAAAACTAGTAGATGCGGATACCGGCCAGATAGTTTGAATTCACATAGCTGTTAGAAGTGATATTGGTATTTAAATGTGTCTCATATTTCTGATATTATTCACTGCGTCACCCTCAACTTCAAAACATCATATTGCAGTGGATTTTATGTCTTTTGTTGGAGAGACATGGATGAGAGAGGAATCACATGATGGTTACATGACAGCTATGCCAGTTTTTCATGAATCGTAAATGTTACTTTTTTAGGGTTCCGCTGCCGAAAAACGGAACCCTTATAGATTCGCCCTGTCTTTCTGTCTGTCCGTCCGACTCCGCCATTTTAATCCAAGTGTGTTCGCACCACACAGTTTTAATTTGTAGAGCAGGTGTCTTCTATGAACCGCTACCTACGTAATAAGGAGGAAAATTCTACAACGAAAAATTAGTTAGAATTAGTTTTTGAGATATGATATTTACTTTTTCGTAAATAGTGGTAGGTAATATTGGTACGTAAAATTGGTTGGCGCTACGGAACCCTTTGTGTGCGAGTCCAACTCTCACTTGGTCTGTTTTTTATTTATTAATTGTGGTCGTCAGAGCGATCTACCAAGGAGGTAATTTGTTCTTGGTCGAACTCTGATGATTCGAGTCTCCGTCGTGATCTTTGGAACTTCTCTATGCGGCTATAAAGGCTATCATCATCATCGGCGTGACCTTTTCCCAACTACATGTACGGGGTGGAAGGGACACCGACGCGAAAACGGTTACCACGTGTTCAGTACACAATTCTGAGCCCCCGCCACATATTTTGATGTACTGAATACGTGGTAACCGTTTTCGCATCGGTGTCCCTTCCACTCGTCTAATTGGATGTAGCTGAATACCAGCATAACACTCACAGAGAACGGGTGCGGGTCGGGAGTATGGGCATTATGACATCACTTATGTCCCATCCAGTGTAAAAATTAGACATACGTACATAACATCACGCCTGTTAGGGGTAGGCAGAGGTGTACCTAATAATACATCCATATTTCGCCAGTTGTGTTTTTTTAAAGTCCCATGTAATAGGTGGCGCGCCTATTGCCATCAAACGGGCACAAATCCAGACTCCGTGGATTCAGATCTACTGCAAAATTCCTGATGGAAAAACCAAATAACAGTTTGCCGGACCCGGGAATCGACCCCAGGAACTCACCACTCGACCAACGAGGCAATCAGTAAAAGTTAGTGTATGGGTAAAATCCGGCAAATCAGAGCTAATCGGGTCTTGTTTATAAACATTTTATTTTGTCAAATGTTTACCAACAGCACCTCTTTTTATATTCGACTACGGCGATGCCAAAAGAAAGGGTATGATTTTAACAGTCTATGTATGTTTCTCCGTAGCGCCTAAACTATTCTTCCGATTTTGACGAATACGGTGTCAATCGATTCATTATTGTGGCCCGTGTAACATAGGCTATATTTTAACCGACTCCAGTAATAGGAGGAGTCGATTTTGCCTTGTAAACTCCGATTTTAATTAGAGCGTGATTTTTCAGTAGTCCGGTTTTTTAGTTGTAGTATACCTACCACACAAATTCTTAATGACAATCAAACGTCACCGAAAAGCAGTGTACGGATTTTGATTTAATAAGTCACACCAACATATCAAAATATTACAATAAATTGCGTATTTAATGCGCGTACTCGTGCAAATAATAATAGTTTTTGTTTCATCGAAATCGGGCCAGGATTTCCAAAGTTACAGCGTAGTAAAGTTTCACAGCTTTTTCGCGCGCTACTGCGATGACGTCACGCTGCAAGTGTCATGTCCGATTGCGGGTGATGCGGAGTGTTTACCAGTGCCGGATTTAGGGCAGGGCAAAAGGGGCCCTTGCCCCGGGCTTCCACAAGGAAGGGGCCTCCACATCTTGGTTAAGAAAAAATTACATCCTTTGCGTCCAAGAGTTCATCAAAGAGTGTTCAAACACTCCCCGAAATCTCGGATATCTACCTATCCCAGGCGGAATACTACAATTTTCTAGTTCGCTTCGCTCGCTAATACATCCTACTCTCATCTCAATTCAATATTGACAATGTTGACAGATTTACTCCTTTTCTCATTTTTGAATGAATGAGCAAAAAGAACGTAATTTATTCGAAGAGGGTTGTGCGGTTATTATGTTACACCTTCTTTATATTTTTTCGTCTATCCCAAAACAAATTTCGGTGCCCCCACTTCTAGATTGCCCCAGGGCCTCCACACCCATAAATCCGGCCCTGGTGTTTACGTTCATAAAATTTGATTTGTAAAGTGGTTTGCACTTATTATTTCGACTCGCAGCTCGCAGCGTGACGTCACACGTTGGTCGGATTTTTCACCGGAGGCCGTACATTGATTTTTAAGATAGGAAAAAAAAACTGATTCTGTTTTCTCGAGTTACCTATTGCAAAATTTCATGAACGTCAAGATGACGGGACCTCGCCAGGTTTTGCGAATGGGATATAATACAATATTTCTACTATTTCATACTGACATGCTGATAACAAAAAACATTGGTGTGACTAATTGAAATAAAATGTAAAAAATGAAAACATGTAAAATAAAAACATTATTTAATCAACGATCTTTAAAATTAATGTATAATAGAGGCATATGTACAGAGCGTGTATAAAAGGTTGCGTTGTGCATTAGTTGGCTGCGGAGGCTACCACGGGGTCCAGGATCTTCTGGACCTGGTCGAAGATTTCATCAACTGAAGTTTCGGCGTTTATCTGTAACAATGATGCACAATCATTATTTGTGTCCATCTCAGTTATCTTGTATTCATCTGTCTAGCCTTTTCTCATCAATGTTGGGGACGGCTTCCAGTCTAACTGGATGCAGCTGTATATCAATACTTGTCATAGAGCGACTTCCTATTTGGCCTCTACAACCTGGTTACTGGTAATAGGTACCGTGTGTTAAGACTGGTTGTCAGACTTCTGTCTAACTGCCTAACCGTGGCGACTGTCACGTCAAGATCTTTAACACAGCCGGGACCAACGAGTTTTATATTAACAAAACAGATTAAAATACACTATATGTTTTATCTTAGTCTAAATTTGGGTTTGGGGATCCGTTTTGGTTATTTATACATAAAATGTTTATTGACAAGTCTCACTCACAAACATCAGCGTAGCCCTGGCTCTTGTTCTAGGAGTTCCTATATCACAAGAGCCAGACCTCTGAATTTACAGTATTTGTAAAAAAAACGATAGACAAAAAATGAGGTACATTAAGCCTGAGAAAGGTATTTTCCGATATTCAGAAAGAAAACAAAAGACGCTATAGCGTCAGTTCTCGGCCTAGTTTCTATTCAAGATGATAAAGATACTATTCCGACTGTTCCAGCGAATCGCAGTGGTAAAGGAGCCACGTCAAGCCGCTGGTCCTGCGGCTGATCTCTTTCAAACTACGAGAATGAGGGACGAGAGAGTGTATTGCGCAAACATTAATTTTGCAATGTACTATCTTCCGCGTCTATGGCTAGAGGTGGGTCTCTATGATCGAAAAAGGTCAGGAGGATTAAATATGATTTTATAAGTATAATATTCTAGCAGCAAGGCCTTAGGTAGAGAGATTTCTACGAATTCAGCATTCTCATAACTCCGTTAGTATATTGACAAAAGTTTCTACTCACCCTGTTGATCTTACTGGGGTACTGGTCCAGAACCTGCTGGTTGTTTTCGAGGAAGGTCTTGAGACGCAACTTGATGGTCTCTTGGTTGTCATCAGCACGGCCTGAGCTCGCCGCGCGGCCCAGTAACCTCTTGGTCAGGGTATCCGACGATGCTTCGAAGTAGAGAATCGCCTGGAATGTGGGAAGGGGAGTCGTTCAGCTAGCTGTGAGGGAAATGTTGGGAGAGCCCGTGATCACGAGTTACACGGTCAAGCGACACTCGTCTTGTGGCGAAAACAATGAAAGGGTTTCTTAGAGTTTGGCACGCGTTCCGAGACGCGACCCACGAAGCGACGCCGGAACGCATGCCATATGCCATATCGCCCGAGGCCCTCAACGGACTTTAGAATTAAAGTTACAATGGAACCTCACCTTTACCTTTCTAAATGTAGAACTTCTGCAGCAAGAAATCGTACTTCTGCATCAGCATCCACTTGTGATCTATGTATGTATTTATAAAAAACCAATGTCTGTTCAAAATCTATAGATTCCTAAACTACTGATAGAGAGAAATAATCTAAAAAATTGCACGATCCGTTCCACAATCATTGCCACGCATGACGAGGTCCAGCTGATATACTAATAAATATCAAGGGCTTACGAGTAGTTCCGATATACGCCTGGTGGGGACCGATGTTCCCCTTGACTTGTTCTCTATTGTATTGATAATTTAGAGGTTTTCGACATTTGCAAGTTTTAAATGGATTTATAGTGGAGTGGGTTGAATCCTCAAATCTCAAGGAGAGACGGTAAAATCTGAAGATTATTTAAACAATTGTATAATAATCTCCAAGATAGATACTCACAGATACAGGTGCGATTTCCAGTTCGAAAGCGATGCCCTGAGACTTCTCCCGAGGGTAGCCGTCCACGAGAAAGCCCTTGGATTGAGGTGCCTTCTCCACGATGGCTTCTCTCAGCAGCTCCAGGACAACGTCATTGGGAACTAGGCCACCTGGAAAGAGAAGAAAATTATTCATCAGTGGCGTCTCCTACTAAGTGCTTTATTTTTAGCCCTTTTTAAATTCTCAAGTGTGAACAGTTCACACTGTGATGTTTCACTAATCAGTAAAATTGACAATGTTCAAGATTGCCAACAGCACACAGAATTTAAAATCTCCTATCATCATCATCATCCTTTCCTGCCCTTGCCCCATGTTACTTGGGGTTGGAGCAACACGTTTTAAGTCTCCTATCACGAAAGTAAATCATGAACTAAACTATTAATATTTCTTCATCTTGGCGTGTCGATGGTAATCAAAATTAAAACCCAGAATTTAGCCACAAGTTCCTTCAGTATATCAGGGGGTCTAAAATGGCCGCGTTAGCAGAATCATAATAGGATAATAATATGAATTACGTTTAAATTCTTAAAATGGTCACAAGGTGTCAATTCATAATAGTAGGTACGTCTATGACCATTGCTAAAGCGGCCATTTTAGACCCCCAGTTCCTGTAACATGCAGACAATAGTATAATGGGTGCACAAGTACCCTTGACGAAGCCTAAAGGTACTTACTCTCCCCGTTATAGCGATCATTTTTTTTTGTTCTAGACCATACTTTCTAACCTTCTAGTTACGGAGATATTGGAGGTCAAAGTTACAACTTTTTCACAAGTAATTTTTTTGAATACTGGTTTTTAATGTTTTAACTTTGTGTAGGTACCTCCACGACCCCCGTATTATTCAATGCATTAATCTTTATTTATCATTTAAAAACAAGCACGTTGAGTCCTACCGTAAAACTTTATTTTTCACCCCAAAAAAAAAGTTTCCCAGCAATATTTTTTGCGTAGAGTTACTTAGTTTGATGTACAGAATGCTTGGTTGACGGCTTCGGTAAGGGCATAGACTAATATATAAGTGCGTGCGATGATTTAGTTGATTTATTGCAACACTTTTTACAAGTTGTAATCTGTTATTTTTATACTGTGGTTTAAAATTGATTTTAGAGCGGTTAACACCGAATGGGGTTGTGGATGTCATGGCGGCGGTGACAGCGCTTTTTGGTTGTGACTGTCACCCGGTGGTCAAGTACAAATCATATATAAAAGTACTCTGTGCGCACAAATCCATTGGCTCTTAACTCAAGTCTAATAATGATTGTAATTTGGATTTAATCAGTAACTATCATTGTAATCTCTTGTCATTTTGATAATATTCCGTTGAAATCTTTGTAATTATAATATCAAGAGAATTATTCTGCACGTATTATTTTTCAACCATCTGCACATACACGCCCATAATGGAGGACCAACAATTAATAACGAATAAACAGTGACACGTGGTGTCTCGGCCCGAAAATTCGATATATACAGCGTGTAACGGAAGGGGGGTATCAACCCTGAAGGAGGTGAATGTGCTCATGAAACTCAACAACTTTCCCCAAAGAACATAGGTCGAAATATAAAAAAAAAAATTGGCCCTCCCTTACAAAACTGACTACCAGCTGATTGATTTACTATGGGAGGGCCAAATTTTTTTTCGTTCGTTTTAGTTGTTGAGTTTCATGAGCACATTAGTATATAAAAGTGAAGGGTCCGTTTACTCCCTGTAGAAATACTATTTAATAACCAGAGATTTCTGGTCATTCCCACTTCACAACTGGGCACGTCTTAAAATCCTAACTCAATGACTTTCATTAAAGAATGATGATTAATATCACAATTTCTGCTTTAGTCTCCGTCGTCATCAATCATGAAGGTACAAAAATAACTGGACCAGCTTACATCATCATCATCATCTGCCTAGCCTTTTCCCAACTATCTTGGGGTCGGCTCCCAGTCTAACCGGATGCAGCTGAATACCAGTATTTTACATGTAGCGACTGCCTATCTAACCTCCACAACCCAGTTGGTTAATACGATATCCTTGGTAAGACTGGTTGTCAGACTTTCGGGCCACTGACTTGTTGACTACCTGTAACGACTGTCAAAGATCTACAAATGACAGCCGGGATCAATGCACCGGCTTAACGTGCTTGCCGAGGCACGGAGGAAACTCGGTATGTAATACGGTCACCCATCCCCAGACCAACCTAGGCAAGCACGGCTTAACCTAAAGATCGACCCGAGTGGTTGTTATTGTATATTTAACCACGAGCTCCTCAGCAACCAGCTTACCTTGTTCCATAATAGTGGTAAGAGTCTTCGCCCTCTGAGAGCCGCTGTTCACCTCGGCTCTCAGCAGGTCTCCAGTGGACAGATGTGTGAAGTCATACTTGGCGATGATCTTCTCGCACTGGGTTCCCTTGCCGGATCCTGGGCCTCCCAACACCCAGACGATGGGCTTCTTCGTTGAATCGATAGGTGCCTGTTGAAGTAAGTAGTGAATTAGGTAGAGACTCAACGTGGACGGCGACTAGGTGTTTAAATATATTATAACATTACGCCTGTAGCCCCCAACAGGTTAGGCAGAAGTGTATTTAACAGTATACCCACATTTCGGTAGTTACGTTTAAGTCCCATGTAATAGGGGCGAGCCAATTGCTATTGACCGGGCACAAGTCCAGGCTCCGTGACTGGTACTGAGAAATTCTTTATAGAAAAACCTAATAACACTATGCCAGACCCGGCTATCGAACCCAGGATGATATTAAGAGTCAAATCGACGGTGGAAACATGTAATGTCGAAAGGGACACTTAGCAAGCTGTTGGATTTTCTACTTTCGATACTGATTCCAAAGTTACTATTTCAACAGCGCGTTCAATATAAGGCATTTATATATGTAGTTTCTACTGTCGAAAGAGTGTCCTCTTGTGTCAGGAGATCTATCATGCTGCGATCATGTTTTACTAACAAATATGGTAGTGATTCTGAAATAAATGTTTATTTATTTATTTTTCACCACACGTGGTGCAGTGTGGTTGAGTTGAAAGCAATTAATAGAATGTTTCACTTTCAATATAATTCGAATATTTATTTTATCCCAGTCTATAGCTGGACTACCAAAGATGATAGGAATCAAGAATTATTTATTTGCAAAAAAAATTTTACCAGACGTATAAAATTGGAATGCTAAACTGTACCGTACCTAAACTTTGCCTTCAGTAACACCTTACTTCGAGACTACTAATTTGAAGTGAAGCCAACAAATCTATAATACAGTACTTTTCGCCATCGATTGACGATAACAAGCTATTATTAAAGGGAAGGACATTTGCCATAATCTGATATTAAGTATTCATTTATGTTCTTCTACAAGGTCAGGTGCTTTCAAGGGCGTACTGAGGGGGAAGACTCCAACCTTGAGCCTGAAGAGTATAATGACTCGATGTATGACCATGAACGCAGTAAAGGTTTTTTTAATATTTAATGGGCCTACTCTTGACTTCAATCTTGTCCTGAGGACAGATATGAGGTCGACGATGGAAGTAGTTGTCCCAAAAGAAATCTATTAACTCGCGACTTAAATAGATTTGGCTTATACGAATTAGGAAATACTGACGCAGGCAGGGAATTCCAAATCTTGGCTGTGCGCATATGAAAAGTCATCAATGTAATGGCGCAATTACACTTGGTCGTTTGCCCGAATTAGATTGCCTTTACGAATTTGTTTGAATTTGAACGGGGTTGTCTACGTCGGTCTTCGGACAATCCTGTTCGGTTTAATGATGCGACTTCTTTCAAAGTACTCGTTGTGTAATAAATGTATGAGGTGCTCAATTTCAAGTAAAGTCAAGTAAAGTATATCGAGCACCCGAATACGGGCAAACGACCAAGTGTAATTGCGCTATAAAGGGTTTTGTATTTTCCGCCAGGAAACAAAATCATTTCTCCATCGAATTGTCCGTTTAGTGTAGGTACCTCCCTATCCTTTTAACTCCAGAGGTTCAGGTTATGTTCTCTGTCCAGGTTTTATTTATTAAGCGATTTGTTTAGCAGTAAGTTTGAACTTAAAGCTAGACAGAAAAAAATTAACAGAAAAATACGTACATCAAATGAGATTTCTATTCCTATTATTTTTTGATCCAGTTTACAGTCACTCTGCGATAGAAAATAGTGTGAAGGTAATAAACAGCACATTTCTTAGACTTATTAAAGTAAATACAGGCTTAAACTTAATAATATAACTTTAATTATATTTAAGACATTTAACGAGGAAAAAACAATTAAAGAAGTGACATCTTCATTTTCTTCTTTTTGAACGATGTTCATTGTTATTATCATCTATCTATGAAGGTTTCATAGCTTCACCATCAAAGAGTTTTGATATACAAGCTCTAACATCTTCTCTTGAAGCTAGGGAATGAATACAGAGTTTTTGAACATGTAGGCCAATCTCACGACAAAGCATAGCCAGTCTTGGCTTATACAGTGGCTCGTAAACATGTCGGCAATTTGATTTTCTGTACCAATCTTTGCAATCATCGCAGTCCCATCAGCTATGGCTTCTCGTGTAAAAAAATGTCGTAGATTAATATGCTTGGTTCTGTTGTGGAACACATACGTCGGATTCAGTTCAAGCTTGATGGCAGACTCGTTATCCACATGGAGAACAGGAGTCAACGTTGATTGCTCTATGTTTTCAATCAATCGCTTTAGCCATATTATTTTCTTTTGCAGCTTCACTAGTCGCTACTATTTCGACTTCTGTGCTAGAGATTGCGACTGATGTCTGTAATTTATTTCTCAATAATATTGGACCTCCGTAAACACATACAAGTCCTGAAGTTGACCTTCCAGTGTCAGGATCACCACCATGATCCGCATCACTGTAACAGACCAGTTCTTTCTGCATGCCTTTTCTGTACATAATGCAGTAATCTCGAGTACCATTCAAATATCGAAATATTCTTTTCATTTTTGTAATATCTCTTTTTGTAGGAGCTTCTACGTGTCTGGATGCAACACTAAGAGCGTAAGCTATATCGGGCCTTGTGCCCACCATTAGATATGCAAGGGCTCCAACCGTTTCTCTATAAGGAAACGAATTGTCTCCTCCAGCATCTTCTCTCAATTCGGAGTCTTTGACTATAGATGTAGCAGCAGCGTTACTATTCTGCATACAAAATTATTCAAGTACCTTCTTGGTGTAGGCACCTTGATGTAATTTGATACAATCTTCCTCTTTCTTTATTTCAAGTCGTAGAAAGTAATAGGAATCTTTCGTTATTTTGGGTTTTATTTTAAATTTCTTCTTTAAATTCTCAAGAAAAACATCAATTGGTGCCTGTGACATGCCAGCAATTATGCCATCGTCAACATATAGGGCTAGAAGTAGCCTGGTTTCTCCCTTTTTCATAGAGAATTCCTTCTGTTGGATCGTCAACTAACAGAATTGTTAAATTCATGTTGCTGGTCGAATTCTTTGGTGGCCTCACGTCGGAAATCCATTTATGACATTTCTTGACCATTCGCCGACGTCCTGTCCGCAATATTTACACTTTAATTGCTTTTTGTTAAAGTTGTTCTTACTCTTCTCAGATTTTACTACAAGAGCTTTCACATTACTACTACACTCTGCTTTATTTATTAGCGTTCTTTCATAGGCACATAACTGTATCTTCAGATTCTCAATGTCTCTATCCTGTTTTGCCATCAAATGCCAAATGCTTGACTTAAATGAAAATAATTGTTCCAGAAGTGTATCCAATATCTTGCACTAGGGTAACTGGTTATTCTTTTTCTTCCAATTCAGTATTCAGGTCGAAGAATAAAGATTTTACTGCACCTGCAGATATATGTGTGGTCATGTCATGCTCAGGATCCTTTTGGTAGTAGTCGTAGCTCTTATCTTCTGTAGCTTCGTCGTATGGCCTGAAAAGTTCATCCCACATGTCCTTTGCTGTGGTGAATCTCATCATCTTGTGCAGCACATCCTCAGTCATATTTGATGAAAGTACTAACTGTGCACTTATCAAAATTATTTAACGCCTTTTTTAATTTTTCCAATATTTCGGGTGTGGCCTGTTGTAATATGATATTAGCTTTATAGAATTTTTATGTCTATTGATAACTGGCAGTTTTGAAGTTTATGGTTTTTATAGTGTTAAGAAGTTATGATTCAAATATAGAAGGATGTTTGATTTTTGAGAAGTATCAAAGAAAATTTGTAACAGTCGGTTTGAAGTTTAGATATGAGGTTCTAGTAAAAGGAAAAATATGTGTAGTTGAATATTGTGTGTTGGGTTATTTCAGTTATTTGGATAATGTTTTAATTTTGGTAATATACAAACAAGATAAGTTTTGATATGTTTTATTGAGTGAAGATCCCAAGGGCAGAAGAAACTTTCCACCTTACAATGATGGTAAGATTTTAGACAGATACCAACAACAGGTTATGGGCCCTCGCCACCGATGAAGATATGGCATGAAAAGGTAAGGTGGAACGTGGAAGAATAAAGAACCCTTAAAAAAATGTCTGGAGAAAAAGTGTAAAATTTAATTTAAAAAATATACAATAATTTTTGAACATGGCGGAAGAAATTACTATTTCAAAATTAAAAACAGAAGAAGAATATTTTATATGGAAACAAAAATTAATTTTACTTTTGACTGCAAGAGATTTAGAACAAGTTTTGGAAAGAGATGCTGAAAAAACAGTTAAGGATTTTAAAAAGAAAGACGCAAAAACAAAATTAATAATTATAAGTGCTATATGTGATAAATATATGGTCTATGCAATAAACTGCGAAAAATCAAAAGATATCATAGACAAATTTGACCAGTTATTTCTTGGACACAAAGACACACAAATTTCACAGCAATTGGAAGATTTTTATAAATACAAAATTATAAATAAGGATATAATGGCAGAAATTGCAGAGATTGAAAACAAGGCTACAAGAATCAGAGCATTAGGATATAAATTTGATGACGAACAGATAATGTCAAAAATACTATCAAATTTACCGAAGGACTTGATTCACTTTAGGACTGCATGGGAATCAACGTCAAAAGAAGACAAAAATTTAATAAATTTAATTTCAAGAATAAATTTAGAATTAAAAATGAGGAAAGGCAGTGATGAAGAACCGAAACCAACAACATCCTATGAGAATGAGACTGAAAAAGAAAACATCTTTCATGTGAGGAGTTGCTTCAAATGCGGAAGGAAAGGACACATAGCGAGATTTTGCCATGATGATAGGAGAGTTAACAACAACAGCTTATGCTATAAATGCATGAAGACTGGACATAGACATGCAGATTGCAACTCACTATACAATTGTGCACACTGTAAGGATAATTCTCACTACACGAAATTCTGCCTAAAGCAAACTGTAAGTAACTTTTATACAGATCATTCAGAACAAGAGGAAGTTGAATTCATTATAGATTCAGGAACAAGCAGTCACATTGTTACATCAGAAAGGTTTCTTGTACATAAGGAGAAAATAAATTATAAAATTATGACAGCCGATGGAAACATACATCATGTTAACACAATGGGAAACTTATATTCTAACAATATTACATTAAAAAATGTTTTATGTGTTCCCCAACTTAAAAAGAACTTGATATCTGTATCTAGATTAGCTGATGATAATTATTTTTTAAAATTTTTCAGAACAAGCTGCCAACTCGGAGGTAAAAACTCTGAATGTATGGAGTCTTGCGAACGGAGGGAGGATGGTCTATACTATTTAAAATTATTAATAAATACGACAAAGCCAGTCGTACCTTCGAGGTCAGTCAATGTTTTTCAAATAGATAGTAAATTCTGGCATCGTGCATTAGGACATGTACCTGTTAACAAGACAAAGGAAATTGTTCGAGGGATAGATGGAGGCCGTGTAAAGGAAGTCGACATCTGTGAAGTCTGCACACAATCAAAATTATGTAGAAAACCATTTAAAACAACTAGACAGAGAGCTAGTCAACCATTAGAAATAATTCATAGCGATATTTGTGGTCCTATTCAAACAGAAACATGGGATGGTTACAAATATTTTATAACATTCTTGGATGATTATACTCATTTTGTAAAAGTTTATCTAATCAAAAATAAAAGCGAGGCTTTTTCAAAAATAATTAACTATATAAATTTGGCAGAAAATCATTTTAAAACTACAGTTAAAACATTTAGATGTGATAATGGAGGTGAATATACTAGTAAACAATTAAAAATGTATTGTAATAACAAAGGTATTAATATTGATTACACTATTCCATATTCTCCACAACTAAATGGTAAAGCTGAAAGATTAAATAGGTCTTTAATGGAACGAACAAGAGCGTTGCTTTTTGATATGCAGCTACCACATGATTTATGGGGTGAAGCTGTGTTAACTTCTGCTTATTTATTAAACAGGAGTGCAAATACCATTAATGTTAAAACACCAGCAGAAATGTGGTTCAATAGAATACCGAATTTAAAACATTTAAATATTTTTGGATCTTTAACATATTACAAAAATAATTATCAGTTAAATAAACTTGACTCCAGGAGTAGTAAAGGGCTTCTAGTAGGGTTTACTAACAATGGTTATAAGATCTGGGATCCTTCAAATTTTAGAATTATTTACTCGAGAGATGTGGTGTTTAATAATAGTAAGAGTGAAGTTGCAGATTATTTGAAAATGTGTAATTGTAGAGTGGAAAAGTGCGATTTAGAGAATTTATTTAAAACGGTTAAAGTTGGTATTGGTAGTGATGTTATTAATGGTGATAGTTTTCGTGGTGAAAGTGGTGATGAAGATAGTAATGAAGAAATTAGAGGAAGAATTGTTGAAGATAATATTTTTGAAGATAGTAATGAAGAAATTAGAGGGAGAACTGTTGAAGATAATATTTTTGAAGATAGCGTTGAAGAAATAGGGGGCAGAACTGTTGAAGATAATGATATTTTTGAAGACAGCGTTGAAGAAATTAGAGTCGATGTTGAAGAGAATGATACTTTGAGAGGGGAAGACGGTAATGATAGAGTAGTTGAAAGTAATGATGAGTTTGAAGATGCAATTGAACCAGTGAATAATGATGGATTGAGGATTTTACCGAGAAGAGAAAGGAAATTGCCATTTTGGTTGAAAGATTATGATTTGGAGACTTCGTTTTTGACTTATACAGATGTTTTTAATAGTTTTGAAAAGGATTTATGGAAGATAGCAATGAATGAGGAAAAAGATTCATTAGATAGAAACAAAACTTGGGAAATTGTGAATAAAAGTGAAGCGAAAAATAGGAAAATAATTTCAAGTAAATGGATTTTTACTATAAAGCCTGGCGGAAGATATAAGGCTAGATTAGTGGCAAGAGGATTTCTACAAAAATATAATATTGATTATAAGGAGACATATAGTCCAGTAGTAAACACAAGTAGTGTAAGATTGTTGTTGGCGATTGCAGCACAAAAAGGGTTTAAAATTAAACAATTTGATGTAAAAACGGCATTTTTATATGGAGAATTAGATGAAGAAATTTTTATGGAAATACCTTTAGGATATGATATAAAAGATAAAGAGAATAAAGTTTGTAAGTTAAAGAAGAGTTTATATGGATTAAAACAAGCACCACTTATGTGGAACAAGAGATTAACGGAGTTTTTAAAGAAATTAGGTTTGTTACAATTAAAATCGGATCCATGTGTGTTTGTTAATAAAGAAAAAGAAATATACTTGGCTATTTATGTTGACGATGGTATTTTAATTGGTGAAAATGAAATTGATTTAAATAAAATTATTAATAAATTAGAAAAAGAATTTGAAATGCGGAAATTTGATAAGACAGAAAAGTTTATAGGGTTTGATGTTAAAGTAGAACAAAACTTTATTAAGATTTATCAAGAAAGTTATATAAATCAAATTTTGGAAAAGTTTAAATATGAAAACTTAAAAGATAGTAGTCACCCAGATATTTTAATTGATACACATCAAGAGGGGAAAGTAAATGTTGATGATGTGCATCGATATAGACAATTGATTGGTTCATTGTTGTATTTGGTGAATAAAACAAGATTGGATATAGCTTTCCATGTTGGTTATTGTAGTAGGCATCAAGAGCATCCTAACTTAAATGATTTTGGAAATATTAAGAACCTTTTTAGATACATTAAAAATACAGTCAGCAGTGGTATACAGTATGTTCGTGGTAACGATTTGACTTTGAAAGCATATTGTGATGCAGACTTCGCAGGTGATCCTGATACTAGGAAAAGTACGACTGGCTTCGTAATATTTTATGGTGGTGGTCCAATTCATTGGTGCTCACGTAAACAGTCAGTCACTGCTCTTTCCAGTACTGAGGCTGAATATATTTCTGCGGCCGAATGTATAAAAGATCTTCTATACATTCAGAGTCTCATCTTCGAGTTGACAGATAAATTACCAAAAACTGAATTGTTTGTTGATAATCAATCTGCGATAGTTTTAATTAAAAATGGAATTTTAAATAGAAGAAGCAAACATATTGATGTTAAATATCATTTCATTAAGGAGAAAATAGATAAAAATTTATTAAATATTTACTATTGTCCGACTAAGAACAATTTGGCAGATATACTGACTAAACCATTGGATAGAACAAAGTTTTTGAGATTGAGACAGTGTATAGTGAGTGATACATAAGTGAAGAACATTCTATAATGTGATGAGTTATGTAGGTTAATTAAAATATAAGGTTGTTTGGGAATTAATTTGAAATTGTAATGGATAAGTTAGTTATGTAAGGTGTTTAGATTAATTAATTCAAAAGTTTGTTTGTTGTAGTCAGTTAAGTTGGGTGGGTTAATTAAGTTGGGTTTTAAAGTAGTTGATGAGAAGTTATGTGATGTTATTCAAACTGTAATAGACATAAAATTCAGAGGGGATGTTGTAATATGATATTAGCTTTATAGAATTTTTATGTCTATTGATAACTGGCAGTTTTGAAGTTTATGGTTTTTATAGTGTTAAGAAGTTATGATTCAAATATAGAAGGATGTTTGATTTTTGAGAAGTATCAAAGAAAATTTGTAACAGTCGGTTTTTGAAGTTTAGATATGAGGTTCTAGTAAAAGGAAAAATATGTGTAGTTGAATATTGTGTGTTGGGTTATTTCAGTTATTTGGATAATGTTTTAATTTTGGTAATATACAAACAAGATAAGTTTTGATATGTTTTATTGAGTGAAGATCCCAAGGGCAGAAGAAACTTTCCACCTTACAATGATGGTAAGATTTTAGACAGATACCAACAACATGGCCAATGGTCCTGGGTGAGTAGGCCAACCTTTTATAACATCCATTGAACCTGCATAACTTGTTAAGTAATCGAGTTATCATGAATTTCCATGTTTGCCAATTCTGTCCATCCAGTTTGTTAATTTCGATCTTTGCCCCAGCTACAGACTGTATGATGACGATCGTAAATTTTACTTATCGTAGATACAGTTCAACTTATACGTAAAATTCTTGCTGTCCACCCATAGAATTTAGCCTCAGGCAACTCAACGCTCTGCTACCATATTAAAGTAAACTAAATAAAGAGCTCTTCCTCACTCTAATTATTAAAAAAAATTGCTGTGCGCGACAGGGTCTATTTTTGTTTACCACCTGTAAGTGTACGTTAAGGATATAATTTAGTCATTTTACAAGGGAAAAATATTGAAAAAGTGACACTATCATTTTATTCTTTTTGAAGGAAGTCCATGGTTATTTTCGTCTGTCTATGAAGGTTTCATCGCTTCACCTTCAAAGAGTTTTGATATACAAACTCTAACAACCTTAACAGGGTCTATAATTGTTCTTTATAGTTTTAAGTAACCGGTGTTGCGTTGTGTCTTGTGACGAGAGACGCAATGGCAACGCACCGAAAATGTCCGTGTGGCATTACTCTTATAAAAGTATGCAGTTGTGGCTAACCTTTATATTAACTGGGCACTTGGTATTGGTGCAATTCGTCTTGTTTGCATTGGGCTTACTGCTCGCCATCTATATCGCTCACTTTCCTACTTCAGGTCAGCAGAGAAATAGGTGCAATTTATATTAATCGTTTATTTTTCCTTTTACTTTCTTTGTGATTTATTAAAAAAAATGAGGCCGCCATTTGATATTTGGTCGGTCAACGGTTTGTGTATTTTTTGTGACGTACAGTATGACTACTTTAAATGTGCAGTTCCAGGTGGCTTGTGAAGAAAAGATGCATCGATATGTCAAACTTGTTATTTTAGTTCTGTGTTTTCCCGCCTACAGATAAGTTGGTTGAAGCGAATGGGACACTGACGTTTTTGTGCTGTCAAATTAGTGGTCCTAAAATGAGTATATTTAATGTGCTGTTAACATGCTGTTAACCTTATTTATAGTGCTGCATGGTAGTTTTTGCGCGTGGCCATAGTCAAAACTTATAACGCCATCTTGTTTTTTCAATACAATTTCCACACACAATTTTTCTAGCAGTGACCTTCTGTTAATGTCCTTCAAGCGACTGACATAACTGCGTTGCTGGACCTACACAACTGTAACTGTAAACTGTAACTGTTCGTAATTTATGCAACTAAGAATGTTATATAACTGTTTGATTCGAAGCCTATCCATTCCATGCAGTATTGATTCTTCTAAGCCAATTACTTTAAATGTACTTACGTATGCAAATTACCCGATCAAAACGTGATAGATCGACAAAAGTTTACTTTTACTGTTGTGTGTAGATATTGTATGTCTTTTTATTGGATATACTACTACCCAATAAAAAGCCATATTATAATATCTAAATTCCATATCTTTCGGAGCTTTTTAATACAAAGCTCCAAAAAAAATTAGCATAATCAAAATATGAAACAGTACATATTTCATATTTTGAGTGCTCATTTATTTTTACATACAATATCTACAAAAAAAAAGTAAAAGTTAATTATAGTCAACCTATCAGGTATTGATCGGTCATTCCCTTCCCTTAAACACTAATCTTGCGACAACTGAAAGATAAAGAAAGAAAATCAATACAGCATTGGTTGACGTAATATTTTTTCACCAGCATAAATTGTTTTTTTAACCTATACAATAAATAAAACAGGAATAAAAACAACGTCAAGATAATTATATCAAAATATAATAAGGCGCAGTCGACGTAGCCCCGCCACGTCCGGCTCCTATTTCTGTCTGCAATGTTTAGAGTAACCTATTTTTTATATTTTGTTCCCGGGGTGGAAAATCCACACGGATGTCCTCCGCCCTGAGGCGGGCGGAGGGGTCTGTCGGACTCTAACCGACTAAATACCACCCCGGTGTTCCCTTCCCACGCTTGCACCGGGGATCATGGGAATTAGTGCGCCTTCCACGATATAACCTAACCTAACGTCGGGGTGCCCCAAGTCCCGAGCTCGCTTCGCTCGCTCTTGCATGCTAAGTTATAGAGCTTAAGAAAACGATTATTTTAACAGAACATGTTTTCGGAAACCTAGTATTTTTTTTCGGAAGTTTTTTATTTTGGTTTAGCAGTCAAGTTTGAAATTGCTATTTCATCACCGCTCCTCGCTGAAAGAAAACATCGCGAGGACACAGTATGTCCTAGAACCAAAAATTCGAAGACATAATTATGACATCTAGCAACCTGCAATGGGCGCAGGTGGATAACCCATTCTATCCCATGGAGAGGAGGCTTGGGTCCCAGCAGTGGGAACATTACAGGCTGATTATGACAAAGTTCGAAAGTTCTCTGAAAATGTGATCCTATAATAGATAAGCTCACAAAAAACAGACGTTTGATACAGAAATCAGAGTATTATAAACAATTTCAGTAACAAGGTTCGTAACTAAAACATGTTTTCTGATTTCTCTTGATTTAAATTTTAACTAACCTAACACTGAACAATGAAAGTCAGAAACTCCTCTTGCTCGCTACGCTGGAGTAATAACAAGCACCAACAATAAACAAAGAGCAACCACGAGCTTTCTGCGTTGTTTCAACTTTGGTTTGGATAATTTATTATCTAGTTTGTCTCGAAATTAGTGCAGAACAACCTAATACTTTCCGAAGTTTCTAAGGTGAATGGTTACTAAGTAAATGGTAAAGGTTGTAACATAATAAACGCAAGACTTCTCGTGTACTGATGTAAAAACCAATATCACTTTGCCCAACCCGGGGATCGAAACCCAGGACCTCTTGCTCGGCAGCACTAGACCAACGAGGCAGTGAGTCTGAATACAATATAAAATAGCGTACCCTATTTATAAGACACATAATGTACTACGCTTTAATACGCAAATAAAATTATTCTTTTCTAGGACCAAATTAGGTTACTTTTTAATTTCGGAAAACTCTGAACATCATCCACAAAAAAAGTCGTGAATAAACGTTATTACGCGTTATTATGCTTTACTTACTTCTTTTTATCTTCTGATTATTGTATTATTAATAATTTTGACATGATTAATGGTGATTTTGACATTATTTTTAATGATTTTGACATTATTATTATTAATTTTTTGACATTATTAGTAACTATTACCAAAATTTTCCAAATATAATTAGGTATGTACTAACACTAGTGTTTAAGATGAAGATGTGTATGTATTATTTTATTAACAAATTGGATTGTATTCTCTGGGTAAGAATTGATTTGATTTGATAAACAGAAACACTACTAGTCTGAAGTCGTCTATAGGTAAAGAAAAGAATTAAAAAAAAACAAAAACGACTACAAAAGTCACACAAAACAACATGTCGAAATCGTTAAAAAGTTTTACAACTTCTCTCACGGCATTCAGTAATTTCAGACGCCAAAGGTCACTGTACGCCTTGTAGACTTAATGTAAGGTCATTGCAGGAATGACGTCATACTATTTGAATCCGTCCCGTTCAATCTCTGCCAAATCCTTGATACTAAGTGGAACCTAATGTCTGAATTGGCGACGTTACTCAAATAATCGTGGTTATTTCCAGTGCCATAAACCTGGAAACAACCGAAAGAGAATGTAGGTACAGTTCGCTTACCTATATATATATTTAGTTTAGCCTTGTGTATCCCAGCGCTGGGCAAGGTCCTCCCCCATACTTTTCAATCGGAAAATTAGTAAGTAGACTGGTTGGCGAAGGCAAGACATAATTGTTTTGCCTTCTCCGACCAATCTACGAGTCTGGTTCGTCACACCAGCGTTTCATAGGCCGGCCTCGGTAGCGACGCCAGTCTTCAGGCACCCACTGTGTCTATTCGTCTATTCTAGCCCATCTGTCTTTATCTTTTCCAGATGTGTGACCCGCCCTAAAAATAACTGGCTAGATGATCCGAGGGCCCAAGTAGCAATCGCTTTCAGTAATTTAAAAACAAAGGCAAAGACTTTTAGGAGGATTGACTTAACTCCATTCTCCATGATCTTAGGCCAATCATTTACATTTTTGACTTTTGACACCGTGGAGTGTGAATACCTGGCTGGTCTGCAGTGGTACAGGAAAAGCCTTCCTGGCAGGACCTGGGGAACACCTATACCAACAGTATGACAATACGGGCTAAGAATAGAATACTTTATTGTACACAAAAATAATACACAATTGTAAAAAAAAAAAATACAAGTATTCAGCTAGCCCTTGGTATGACTGGTTGTCAGACTTTCGGGCCAATGACTACCTGTAACGACTGTAAAAGATCTACAAATGACAGCCGGGTCTAATGGATAAACGTGCTTTCCGAGGCACTTATCCTTAGTGAGGATAGAGGGGATCTTTTTAAGTAAGCACTCTAATATAATATAATTTCGACAGGAACTATTTATAGATGGTAATGGTTTCAGTGATCATCATTATGTACATACATATACCTACTCACGCCTTTCCCATATGGGTAGGCAGAAACCACAGAACGCCACCTGCTACGATCCTTACATACTCCTTTTACACTTGTCCACGTTCCTACACGCACGCCAGTTGCGAGTACACGCACCTGACTATCATATAATTTTTAGATAGGAAAAAGAACAGAAATAAACTGAGATTGTAATGAGAAACAAAATTATTGTATAAACAGTAAGCTAGAAAAATGGTCCTTTTGAGGCGTATGACTTCCAACTAATGAGGAGCTCGTGGCTAAATAAGAACAGCCGCTCGGATCGATCTTTAGGTTAAGCCGTGCTTACCTAGGTTGGTCCGTGGATGGGTGACCACCCATTACATACCGAGTTTCCTCCGTGCCTCGGAAAGCACGTTAAGCCGTTGGTCCCGGCTGTCATTTGTGGATCTTTGACAGTCGTTACAGGTAGTCAGTGGCCCGAAAGTCTGACAACCAGTCTTACCAAGGGGTATCGTATTACCTAGCACTAACTGGGTTGTGGAGGTCCGACAGGCAGTCGCTCCATGTAAAATACTGGTATTCAGCTGCATCCGGTTAGACTGGAAGCCGACCCCAACATAGTTGGGAAAAGGCTAGGCAGATGATGATGACTTCCAACTAATATTTCCTAACTAATATTATAAATGCGAAAGTAAGTTTGTTTGTTACCTTTTCACGCCTAAACTTATGAACCAACCGATTATCCCGAAATTTTGCATATACGTTGTCAGGTGTATGGAAAAGGACATAGGGCACCTTTCATCCCGAAAAAAAGTACTGTTCCCGAGAATAACAACAATATGCTCTTATGATAATAGATGGCGCCACGTCTCTTTCGAATCATGATTGAATTATATTATTACAAGCAGAGTACTGAATTGATTGTCGAATTCTAAATTAACGCGACCGAAGCCGCGAGCAAAGGCTAATCATAACATAAAATTACACCTGTAGGCGAAGGGTTGGGTAGGGGTGTAACTATTTACTACACATTTGGCCAGTTATGTTAAAGCTTAATGTGTTAGGAGCTGAGCCGAGCCGAGCCGTGCTAACGACCGGGTGCAAATCAAGACTCCAGGCTTCTCCTGCTAAATTCCTGATTGATAAATCCAAAACTACTAACCTGGAAATTAAATCCATGACCTTATGCTCAACAAGTAGCAACCGCTACTGCCGCATCCATGAGCATGAGGTTTCAAAACCAACGAGTCTTACATAAATAAGTTACGTTCCAAAAGATTTTTAAGCCAATTATAAAACCATTATGATTATTGCTTGAAACTAATTCAGAATGCGAAGTACTATTGTATTGCACTATTGGAACTTCGACTCTCCGAGCTGAACTGAGCCTAGAAAATCCAACAGTATGCTTTTATTGAGGTATTAATTTAGCTGTCATCTAGTGTTAGTGAAAACTAGGCACACGTTTACCAATTACCTACATAAATACGCCAGCTTCCTTATCGACAAGCAGCATCTCTATCCGTTGACAAGACGGGTCTATTTTCAACGCAGCATTGACAGTGACCGTTCCGTAGTTGCGTCGGGATAGGCATGCAGACAATGCCATCCGTAACGAGCGGAACTCAGCCGGTGTCATTAGTGCTGACAGGTCGTTACGCTCAAATTATTTGTGTCTTTATTATTATTTGAAGTACTCTTGTGTTTCGCCTTGAATAATGATTGTATCTTGCCCGTTCTTTTCTATTGAGATCTAAGTACGCTTTGGTATATGGTTCATCTTTGGTTTTTACTGATCAACTCCGTGACAATTCAAAAGTGCCCTTTTATTTGAAACAGGTAGTTTGAGTAAAAATATTTTTCGTACTTACGTTTAAAGTTTGTTTGGCATTTGTAATAAAAGACATTCAACCTTACTACGTCAACCAAAAGCCGTAAGAAACAAAAAAAAAACTACTTATTGGATAATAGAAGCATCTGAAGACGGAAACAAACACAAGTAACATTTAATTAAAAGAATCAAAAAACCCGACTACAAATTGTATTTTATACCTATATATATTTGTAATCTTCTTTTAATTTCCTTCATTTTGATACCCTAATCGAAAGTTGGGGTTAAAAAAAAAATTGTGACTTACAATTTAGCGCCAAAAATCCGCCATTTTGTTTTTAAACACCTTTCTAAGGACACTTGGGTTTTAAAGACGAATCTAAATGATATCTTAATCGTCGAAATACATCCAGCCATTTGGAACATACGAGGTAATAAAGAAATATACAATATACGCGTGAAAAAGTGTGATTCTGTATGATCTAGTCGAAGAGAATATGAATCTTCTTCTTCGTGTCAATGATTCCCACAGTTATTATATAAAAGGACAATGACCAAAGTTGGTACCAAAAAGTCTCGCGCCTCAAAACCAAAATATTATAGTAATTAGTTTCATATTTTTTTACGGCATTACGCGTCGGGGATTTGATTTTTGAACTGGAAATATACTTTTCGAGTTTAAAAGTACGAATATTGTTTTACTCCCTTTATATGACGTTCCGTTTCAACTGAATATAAATGACGTTCCGTTTCAATTGAACAAACCCTTGTCTGTCGAGCGGACTCTAAAATTAATTACAATTAAGTAAGATCAGTACACCAAATCGATTTAGTTTGGTTTATTGCTATTTGCAACAAAATAGATTTTCTCAGCCTAAAGATTTTGATTTATCGATTACATCCCTAAATCCCGACTAGTTTATAGCACTTACTATACTCTATGGTTTATAGTTATCTTATCTGTGGCATCTGACATTTGTACTGTACTGACTGACTATTGGCAATGTAAAGGTCTAAAATAAAATCGAGTTTCAGTCAAGCATACTGTGGATGTTACTTTAACTCGTAATTCTTACTAATATTAGTGTATTACGCTGTTTTTAGAGCAATAATGTAATGTATGTGTGTTAAAATACGTCGTTGGTAGCGTCGAAAAAATAGACCTACTTTTTAGGTTAGTTTCGATTTTATAAAATAACTCTGAAACGCGGGTTTTTTTTTTCAAAAATAATTTTTGTAGGAGTTAATACGATCAGTGTAGTCTATAAAAAACAAGGTTTGATTTTGATGCAGCATGGTACGGGATTCCATACTTCCATGAGCATTCTCTTTTGTTTCGACCAGAACTCAGCCACATCGACGGCGTTGGAAGTGGTTTCGGACAGGTCCCTTAAAGTGCAGTGTAAACAATAAGGTACGAGTACACCTATGACAAAACCGGTAGTGAGATGGTGACTGACGAAGATGTAGGTATAACAAAAAAAACACGGAAAGCCAATTCAATATGATGTATACCTAATAATAATATAGCAAATGTGAATTTAAATGTGAGTGATAAAAAAAAGAGTATATACCTATACCTTGGCAGAAAATAAACAGTCCAGTTTTGCCCCTATATAAGGATTAATGAACTAGGGACCACGCCGAGACCTTGCTCCATCACAAATTCATACATATTTTATTATCAATTGGGATATTGGAAATGTTGTTTTTCTTTTCGTAGACGAACTAACAGCAGAAACAGCCAGGTATATTGTAATCAAGTATGAATGCATGCAGATGATGATTGGGTCGTGTGTGGAATTAAATAAAAAGAAATAAATGATAAAGTGACAGCTGACAGCGGAGAATGGAAGAGCCTGGTCGGCGCAACAAACAAAAAATTACGAGGATGAATATAAATGATAATGACAACAAAGTATTTAAAATCATTCCAATACCTGAATTCCGATATTCAAATTTCTCTCCTTAAAATCAAATCTCTTCACATCCATCCAGAATGCGACCACCACTACAAAGACAAATCGTAACTTCGAATCATAACTTTCGTTCAAATGGACTTTCATTCCAAAGCTTCAGAATATTTTTCACTATTCACTAAAACCACAAATTTATCCGTCTCTCCAACTATTTTGTTTATTCAATCTGTTAAAGAACGATGCTTTTCTACTATCAACTCCGAATTAAAATCCGTCGGCCTTCAAAGATTCTGTCGTAAGACACTATTCCGTTTTCCTTTAAATAAACAAGTTTGGTGGATAGGTTGCCAAAAACCCGCCAACCGGCGGCGACTACGGGTTCTCTCTCACTGATCTGGATTATTTTGGAGAAATTCGTCTTAAAGCAATAGTCGGTGCTGTACAATATGTGTTTTTACACCCACGTTTGGCTACTGATAGTTTCACGTGTTGGATTGATGTTCGTTCGTGTTTATTCTTGATATTAAAAGCTATGGGTTGGATTTGTCGGTCGAAGCCAAATAGCTAGGTATTATGCTATAGCTAACTAAACTACATACATGTGTATTGTATCTACTTTTGGATAACAGCTAGGCCTCTACTCCGTGATCAGGAGTGGGCAGTATTTCACCAAACGAGGCCAGTGGGTAGCTGTCATGTTATGTCCTCGAATTTTTGGTACTGGGATATAACGATTTTAGCTGGCCGCTTTACTAGAATGAACGCATACCTAGGTTTACTACTCATTGCAATGAATACATTCGAGGAAGCATTATGTGCACTATGCCCTTCGACTATGCCAATGATGTTATAGGAAGTATACAATTTAGATTTATTGAAACTCGGCCACGACTTGGCAAAGACTATGACGATGGAAATGTAAATGCAGCGTATGTAGAAAATAAAGCAGTCAATACCGAAAGAATGAAAGAAGAATCTTCAAGAATAACAATCTAAAATTCGTTCATTCACTGACGGACACCGCATAGAAAAAAAAGGCCGTGGTATAGTGTGGGTTTGAAGCACAAAAGCAAAAAAGTTTCTTTAATAACAAAGGTGTGCACAAAATTCATCTCCTAAAGCTAAAAAGGGGATGAAAGTGTGTACGGAATTTCGGAAAGCCGACAGAAAATCTTTTTACGCACGAGATTTGTTATAAATATTTCTACAGACAACGCTCACCTGTTTTGTTTATTTAAGAACGATCTGTAAGATTTTTCGTTATTTTCTTATTCAAAGTTTTGAATAGCTAACGATTTATTTAGAATAGTATTTATTTGTGTTTCGACACGTGTAGTGCATCTGAGATTAAGATATAACCTAGGTTATCTAAATAACTCCGCATACAATTGTTACGTTCAATATGTAACTGCTTTTATTTTTAAATAACCTTGTAGAACTAGAAAGATATTTCTGTAAGTAGATTTTCGATGAAAGGTACGTATATTTTATGAGAATATAAAGGAACGTCCTAACTCATTCACTGACTCATCAACGCCCAGCCGAAACCCTTTGACCTAGAAAGCTAAAATTGTGCACAAAGTCAACAGGGAATAAGGTTTTCGAAATACCCACGGGACAAGGAGTACACGGCGGACGAAGTTGCTGGCGAAGTGCTGGAATATTAATCATCATCATCGTCTAAATCAGGGGTTCCCAACCTTTTACCCTATGCGCCTCCCTCAAGTTTACGCTAAAAAACTGCGCCCCCCTTGTCCCAACCCAACTACGATGGAAATAAAACAAACGATGAAAACTTTAATGGACTTTAATATGTACGACATACTATACTAGTGAGAACATTGTGCCTGCACTTTAATAACCAATTTATCAATTCTTGGCTTCATATTGGTCAGTGCACAGCGCAGATCACTTTCGACATTAAGTCTATTTCGTTGCTTCGTTTTTATACCCAGCAGCGTCGAAAAACCCCGTTCACACATATAGGTAGTCGAGAAAGGTAAAAGAATACGCAGTGCTTCCTTGCCGACAACCGGATAAATGGCATTATATTTTATCCAACATTCAGTCAAAGCCATGTGGCTGAAATTATCGTGAGCAGACGAATCATTTTTCACGTCCAAAGCTTCTTCTTGCAATATTTCGGGCAATTGCTCGACTTCAATCATAAATGGATTTCTTACTAATTTATGGGTTGGGTTTTCAGAAAAGTTTTCGGGAAAATATCTATAAAATTCAGCAGCAAGACTTTTCAAATGACACATTATGTGTACAGACAAATGTCCAGTTTCTTGATTATCATTCAACATTGAGGATAACTTAGGAAACGTTGAGTAATTTTTAGCTTGCATAGTTGCAGTTTTTCAACAAATGCTTTGATAACATCGTGATGAGCTATGATATTTGAGTTCATGTTTCCTTGTAGCTTCAAATTTAGGTTATTCAAATATTCAAAAATATCCGCAAGATATGCAAGAGATAATTGAAATGTTTCAGTTGACAAAGAATTATGTAAGTCCGTTTTACCTTGCCGTTCAAGAAAAAGTTTTACCTCATCTTTGAGCTCGAATAGTCGTGCGAGCATATTTCCCTTTGACAGCCATCTTACCTCTGTATTAAATAATAGCGTCTTATGAGCTGCGGACAAATCATCACAAAGAGCAGCAAATAATCTGGTATTGACAGCACTGTTTAATATAGTTCACGATTTTAATAGCCAAATTAAGAGCACTGCTCATCTCTTTGAGAAGTGTTTTGGCAGCTAATGCTTGTCTGTGTATCATACAGTGTGTTGATATTATTGACGGATTTTTTTCTTTGAGTAGTGTCACAAAACAATCATGCTAGGAGCGCCGTCTGTACAAACTCCGAAAAGATTTTCCCATGAAATCCCATGAGTATCGAAAAAATCACTAAATGCCTGACTTGTCGCTGTTGCAGTCAGTCGCTCGCAGTCCGCGGCGAAGTTATGAATTATAATAAATACCTAAGCCAGTCGTCGCGCCCCCCCTTAGATCACTCTACGCCCCCCAAGTGGGGCGCGCCCCACTTGTTGGGAACCCATGGTCTAAATGCACTGTCATGTAAAATAGTGGTATTCAGCTGCATTGCATGCGGTTAGACTAGAAGCCGACCCCAATATAGTTGGGAAAGGTTTGCGCAGATGATGATCATCTTCTGTAATGAATTATGTTAATATCCATTTCATTAAAAATATTATCTTCTTATTCTTCTATTTCACGAATAACATCACTATTTGAGTGTCCTCTTCCATTGATCAAAGTCATTGAAGCATTGACCTCGACAGAGTTTGAGTGTTTGCCAAATATATGTACCATCATGAACATAAGGTACCTGTTCCACTGCCGACAAGGAAGCAACAAGTTATCGACGATTTTCTCGCTCAAGAAACGTATTCACACTCTTTAGTTGCATGACTTGCATGGGACCATCTGTAGCCGAACAAAGACGAGTCCTGTATCTTGGCATACAGCGCCAGAACCCTCAAAACAGAGATGGTACAAATTGTCCCAAAAAGAAAGCAATGAATAATATCTAAAAAGAAAAAACTAAAACTAAAACGGAATCAATAGAAAAATGTGTTTTAAAATTGTTTTTTTTTTTTAGTAAAATGATTGTAAGTCCCATGAACTCCCGTGTGAGCTGAGAATCTTTTCTCAGATCCCAAAATGTTACCTAGGGGTATCGTTTTACCCCAAGTTACAACTGAATTGTGGAGCTCAGATAGACAGTCATCATCATCTTCCTGAGCTTGTCCCATGTTACTTGGGGTCGGCGCAACACGTTTTTTTCTTCCATTCTCCTCTGTCCGTCAAGCTATCATTTACTCCTTTCTTTCATATCATTTCTCACACAATCCAATCCATTCATCGTTTTCTTGGTCTTCCTCTCCCTCACCATTCATAAACATATTTTACATTCATCGTTATTTTGAGTCAATAAAAGATAGACAGTCGCTCCATGTTAAATACTGGTATTCAGCTGTTTCAGGTTAGACTGAGTAAGAGATACCAGATTTATAATATAAAAATACATTTATTTCAAAGACTATTAAATTATTTACAAACTACAAAACTATAATAGTAATAAATATGTACAAGTAGAAAAGGGTTACAGGGCGTCCAAAAATTCGTCCGCATCGCTGTCAACAGGAAAAGTGCCCAGAAGGCTAGCAGCATTGCCACGTTGGATGGCAATGCTGATTCTTTGGCCAAAAAATAGGCAATAGCAAAAAAATAGAGATACCTGAAAAATATAATCATTGATCTCTAAATATCTAACAAACAACTCGATTATAGTTGCTAGCTGTTTTCGCTAATCGCTGGTGGTGAGACAGATGCTTTATTTGAGTTGTTGCTCTCACGAGTTGATAAACATTCGTTACTCATTAAGAGCTAGATTTTAACGACCCGTGGCGTTGGTGATTGAATTGTAATTGTTGTGTTGCTATTGTCACCATCTTAACTGCCTGAAGGTATGATATAATGCAACACAGTTACTCCTATATGGGCTTCTTATTGTATGAGGTAGGTACATCAACCTACTATTTTTATTAATATGAGCGGCCATGGAGGTTTTCCTTCTTCTCCATAGAGATTTAGGCTTTGGAATGGACAGTCCGTTCACGGTTTCATTGTCTCTTTTTGTATCTCCGTCAAAGACATTCAAACAGTTATAAATATTAGGTATAAGTATTTTACTGGAAAACATCGTGCGGAAACCAGCATGATTGGGAGATATTTTCAAACGGCATGTAAAGCCACGTCAGAAGCCCATGGGCGGCATAAAGACTATGACACCAGGTTAGTCACTATAACCACACGATAAAGACAGAAAGTATTCTATTCTTTGGTTTTAAATCTCTTTGATCTCCGTCTAAGTCACAGTCATATTTATTTTTTTAAACTTTATTTAGAAAAAGGCTTTCATTCTGAAACGATTATAGGAGCCAATAATCTTTATTTTAATAATTATTTTATTACAACTAAAGTTCCTGCCGTCCGGGGTGGACTGACTATTACTACTACTATTTAACTGTAGCTTCATGTTTTGTTTTCATCTGACCAATCCCCTGACGAGCCAAAAGTGACTTTAAATGGTTTATTTGAATTATTCAACGAATAAGTAAAATACTTGTACCTACCTATTATTATTTTTTTATTATACTAGCGTAGTTATTTATTATTACTATTACTACTGCTATTACTATTACTACTATTACTAGCGTAGTTATTTCCTTTTAGAACCGTGGAAAAGTGGTTACATTATCTGAGAAATCGGCCATTTTAAAACCACAGTTTTATCAGCAATTGCAGTTTCCTCTTACGTTGTGCATTTGCAACTTTTTTTTAATCTTTGCCCTCACTAGTTATTTCTGCTGTATCGTGAGTGTAGTGTATCTATTTAATAGATATGGTAACACTGTCTCACGGCCACAAGCAGTCGGGTAGCTGTCACGTAGGACAACTGTCAGTCACCACGAATGGCGGAGAGTTGGTAGGTGAAGCGTACCCTGGACTGGTTGGTAATGGTTGGTGTGAGCCTGTGATATAAGTAGTAAATTGTGTTATCAACCTATTAGCTCGGTTACAAGTGAATACTACAAGTGGCGACGAGGATAAAGGTCAGAAATTCAAATAATTATACTTAGTGGAAGTTCACAAGTAGTCGAAAATGAAAAAAAATGTTGTAAGTACAGATAGCGGACTATGCTGAAATATAATTCATGTAAATTATTATATACCTACTGGTATTAAGTATTTCAAGCTGAAGGAACAATTCTGTTCTGTTTTATCATGCATTGTACCTAATTGTTGCATTGTAAACTATGGGTTGCATTGGAACTATTGGAAGAGATAGATGAGATAGATCCCACAGTACAAAGGTAATGAATTCATAATACAACGCATGCATGGCGTTTTTATCATCTTGATAAAACTAATTTGATATGCAATATAATAAAGAACCTACACAGGTAAATATGTCAACATGTTACATGAGTAAGTCTACATTCATCAAGTTATTGTTGAACTTAATTAATTAAGCATACTTATCTGCACATCAAATAAGATAATAGGTAGGCCCTTAATCACTAGAATAAGGGCAAGTTGATGATTTATAATTTGTATTCATAGACATTAAATTATTAGATACAGGATCTAAAATATTTCTATATGAAATGGTTTTGAATTTCACTTCACCGTTAATACCAGATAGATGGCAACAGTGTTGAACTACAATTGCTTGTGAACATGTTGAACTAACTAGTAAGTATTTGTATAACAATCATCAAGTGCTTCGCTTTAACAAGACCAGTCCAAAATAAGTCATATTTACTTTTAAAATATAATTTCTACTAGTTCCTTTAATCAGTTGTAATAACTTGGACTGTATGAATTATTGGTAGCCTAGTTATTGTTTGTTGGTATGATTATATTATTTGACAATTCACTTCAGACAGTGTCTATCCAACTAAGAAATTACAGACATTGCTGTAAAATAAGCTGAGTGGTTTGATTGAATTTATTTTGTGTAGTCATTAGGAGTACAATCGAAATTTAGTTTTAGTTTAAATGTTGGTGGTTATTTGTAACCATACAAAAGTAAAAAAAAAAAGAAGGGAAAAGTAAAGTAAGTTCATGTCCTACAAAATACCTAAAAAAAAAAAAAGTAGTACTAAAGTAAGTAGTTAGTTAGCTACTAAGACTGTGTGTCTAATCTTCTTCTTAGCATGTTGATGGCAATCTAAATTGTGTCAGCCAGGACTGAGCTACTAGTTTGGCGTTTTCAGTAGCGTCCATCGGTTCCTATAGTGAACAAACAACCAGATACAATATTAAGTGCCCCATCGTTTGTAGAACAGCACCACATTTACTATGAATCTCCACTTGAGCAAGTTTTCCTTGTTGCAACCAATCTGGGTCCGGAGACTATTCAAAGACTGCCAGGTCAGCTATGGCAACTCATGTTCAGGTGGGAGATTTTCAGTAGACGGAATGAATGGGTTAGGTAAGGATGCACTACCTCGCCACAGCTTAGTCTTTCTGTGGACTGCTCGCCAGTGAGTGGGGTGACACACTAAAGAGTTGTCTAGTAATAGAGGAGTATGGAAGAAGAAGACATGCTGCACCGACCCCAAATAAATTGGGATAAGGGTGGAAGATACATATTGATGATACACATTGGTCACAAGCATGGCTGCTTGGTGTGGGGTCCTGGTTTCGATTCTCAGGTTAAGATGAGCCTTGTTGGGTTTATTCATTGGGAATTTCTCGGTAGCAGCCAAGGAGTCTGGATTTATGCACAGTTGATGGAACTAGGCTTGCCCTTGTTGCACGAGATTTAAATATGGCTGGCAAATGTGGATGTGCTATTGTGTGCAACTCTGTCTGGTGCTTGTGGTATTGCAGGTTTGATGTCATGTTGTGTTATGTGATGCAGATACTATGCAAGAATAATAAGTGTGCGATAAATGGGTGCAATGTAAAGTGGACATTAAAAATTATAATACCAGCCTGTTACTGTTTCACTGATGGGCAAGAGTCTCTTTTCATACAGAAAATAAGTGCTTAAATAATATCAAAGATACCTGAGTACTGTTTGACAAAATTGCAATTTTTAATTGGATTAATAAGTTGGACTAAGTGAAGAGGCCTGTTAATTAATGAATAAATTAATATGGTTATACAGGTCACTAAGTTACAAGTATGTACTATGTAACTTTAATGTGGAGCTAATGTATATGTACTATATTATTACACAAATTAAAGGTAAATAATTAGTTAATTTAACAAAATATAGGTAAACTTAAAATATAATAAGTAGCAACAACACATATGTATGTATCTCATTAATATTAAATTTAATCACAGTGGTGATGGCCTAGCCCGACTTAGGTTGTGGGTTCGAAACCAGGCAGGCATTTTGTGTTGACACTCACCACCTAGCCCGACTCAGGTCGTGGGTTCGAAACCAGGCAGGCAATTTGTGTTGACACTCATCACCAATAGGTACTCTGAAATGGTGAAGGAAAACATCATGAGGAAACCGGCATGTCCGAAAACCAATATTTCGAAGACATGTGACATCTACCACGCACTGTTTTCGCGTGGTAGGATATGGGCTCCATTAAGTTGGAAGCTATGGGCTCCATTAAATTGGAAGCAATGGGCTCCATTAAGTTGGAAGCAATGGGCTCCATTAAGTTGGAAGCTATGGGCTCCATTAAGTTGGAAGCAATGGGCTCCATTAAGTTGGAAGCAATGGGCTCCATTCAGTTGGAAGCTATGGGCTCCATTAAATTGGAAGCAATGGGCTCCATTAAGTTGGAAGCAATGGGCTCCATTAAGTTGGAAGCTATGGGCTCCATTAAATTGGAAGCAATGGGCTCCATTAAGTTGGAAGCAATGGGCTCCATTAAATTGGAAGCATTGGTTATCCATTAAATTTGACAAAGTGGGCATCCATTAAATTGGAAGCATTGGGCATCCATTCAATTGGAAGCACTGGACATCCATTAAATTGGACGAATTGAACAACCTTTAAATTGGACGAATTGAACAACCATTAAATTAGACGAATTGAGAAACCAGTAACAATAGAGCTTCTCGTCAGTTCTTCTCCATAAGATACGACTAACGCGAACCGTGCACCTTTTCTCGACGTTTTGTGGGTGGCCATGTGGGCCTATGTGAAACAAAATATTATGATTTTGGAGACTAGAGAAGAATTCAGATACGACAAACAATTAAGTAGACTAAATGTGGGAGTAGTGCACACAAACCTCAAGATTTGTCCGGCTAAAGGGAAAAGTGTCACGATTGTTGGGAAACCTCAAAACTAACGGAAACTCGAACAAAACAAAAAACTGTAGGAACTAACTAAATAGTAAACGACCACGTCAAGGAAACGCAGTTAAATTCTTTAGAAAAAGAGGAAGTATAATTAACGATGAAACGGAGGTAGAATGTGATGTTCAGGAGTGAAATGAAAGATGTTAATTGATTGGGGTTGTAAATTAAATTAGATATCTGACGAAGTTTTGAACTATTTGAAATGTAACAACGGAAGTTGTTGTAAAGAGGTTAAAGAACCGAATAAAACTTTTGTAGCCTAAACTCCTTGATTGTCGAAGGAAGTTTTGATATTTCTGTAAAGATAAATGGTAAAAAGGAAACTTATTTAATAATAAGGACACAGTGTTACAATTAGGTGTGCTGAAATTGGGCACCAGTGTCAATCTTATCAAGCAACCTAAAGATAAAAAACTCCTGGATCTTGTGAACGGTACGCAAGTCATCGCTGATGCCAATCCAGTTGGGGTTGAAGCAGTACTAGTACAAACTGAACTGAACTGGTTCCAGAATTCTAGCAAACTAGTTGTAGTCCTTGGTTTCACCTACCGTTTCTCTTTCCGGCTCCTTAGGGTCGTTGCGTGATGTTGAGTGGCATACGGCCTTCTTCAAGAATTGTGCTATCAAATTTCATTTCAATATTTTATTGAAGATCATACATATGTAGGTAAACAAAAAGTACAGATCTCAAAAATAATAAAATGAATGTTATGTCTTGCCGTCAACGGCGTACAAAGTATAATAAAAACATTCGAAATTAATAACCAAAATGTAAACATGTGGTATGTATTGGTGGATCCAGAGACTGGCGCATTCATACAAACAAGCTCTTCAGCTTACAGTATTGGTATAGTTGGAAACTTCAGATGATGTACAAAGATATACCCAGATAGAGAAGGAAGATGCCTTTGCTCTTGTCTGGGCTATCGATCATTTAAACATCTTTATTTTGCAATTTGATTTGATTACCGATCACAAAATATTGGAGTTTTAGTTAAATTTCCTTATATAGTCTAAACCTTGTGCCGGGTTGATGACCGCTGACAATGGGAAGACAATTTGTAGCAAGGAATTTTAGACGTTTTGTAAAGAATGTAACATTCGACGGTGCTGTAATATTAATACGGTTACCTATTGGCCCAGACGAAGGAAAAGTTGAGCGACAAAATAGAGTTATATTAAAGCCAAAACACAAAGATGTTACAGTGAGATATTCGCAGAGAATTTTTCTGAATATCTCATGTTGTAAAAATTTAACCCCTCGTTCGGTTACGGGGCAGAAACCATCAGAACTTTTTTTTAGGAGATGTCATTGACTAATGAGGTTAGTAAAAATTTTATAATTAAGAAAAGGAAAGGAATATAGAAATAGGAAGACGAATTCATACAGACCCAGAGGATAGAGTAGACGATAAAGTTTATAGAAAATACATGAAAAGGTTTCATAAACTATTAAGCAACTTCAATCCTACTCCACATTTAGTGGAGGCTATCGGAGGGGAGGTTCAAATAGGGTAACTGGGTAAACCCTCAGAAGGTAAAGCATTTTTATTAAAACAAATATAATAAGGAAGGGATGTAGTGTATCTATTTAATAGATATGGTAACACTGTCTCACGGCCACAAGCAGTCGGGTAGCTGTCACGTAGGACAACTGTCAGTCACCACGAATGGCGGAGAGTTGGTAGGTGAAGCGTACCCTGGACTGGTTGGTAATGGTTGGTGTGAGCCTGTGATATAAGTAGTAAATTGTGTTATCAACCTATTAGCTCGGTTACAAGTGAATACTACAGTGAGTGCGTTTACAAACATTTAAACTCACTAACAACAGACAGCCAGACCCGGAACTAAAAACCTTTAGACCATACAAATGTTTGTTCCGTGCGGGAAACGAACCTGCGACACGCAGCGCAGCAGCCAATCGCTCAGGCACTGCGCCAACCGTGACGTCAAATAAACCGGTTCGCCGGACCGCCTTCTAACACTAGTTCGGCCGGTGGTCTCGCGTGTTCCATGTTTACACGTACTGTCTATCACCAGAACAAACTAAAACCACTTTAATAATGTCTAATTATGACTTTCGAAAGCGTAATTCGTATCTATCGCTGTCACCATGAAGTGAAACACGATCTTGCTAGATAATGACTGATTTATTAAACTATTCGGTATGCGGACTAACAATTCCTTTAACATTATTATGAGGCTACCCTCAATGTGTGATAATAAAATACAACAAACCTTATGTATAATATCGACGATACTTCAAATCAAATCAATGTCAATAATCAATCAGCAGTGGGATTTATTGTATGTTTACTTTGATAAATATTTGAACTTCAGCTATTTCTGTTATCAATTTATACAAAGTAAGGGTGATATTCTGGGTCATGAGCTTTTCGCTAAATGAATTTAGATTCATAGGCAGGTACTTCAAACTTTCATCTCCTGGGAAGTGTTTATCGAGATTATTTTTCATCTGAAACCAAACCAAAGTCTGTAGTGATTTTTTTAAAGATCTATTTAACTCCGTTTGGCCACCGTCAATGAGGATTTCATACCAAAAGCCTTTTTTCTGAAATGGTATAGTCTGGGGTGTCGTTGTGCCCGGTTGATGGCAATAGGCTCACCTCAACATGCGAGTTTTTAACCATCACTGGCGAATTGTGGGTGTACCTACATATAAGGTACTTATGTCTCTGCCCAACCTTTTATATTGCTGGCGTGACGTTATTTTATTACTTAATGCGCCATGGAAATCATGGAATGCACAACGCCACATTATTCCACATTTCTTCTTGGCCGAGTTTATCTTTGTTCTGCTCTAATTGTTGCATAGATCTTATCGTCATACAAATGCGTGTTTACAATCTATGAATACAAACTACCATCGTGCAAAACAATTGCTATGACGAGAGGATATCGGTCATCAGCTCGCTTGTCTAGAAAGCCGTCACTTCTTAGTTTGGGGAGGTTATTTACCTACTGTCTTTTTGCAGAAGTGACCTTAGGGCGACAATATTTCTTGTTTCTACAAGGGCCCAGCTGCTGTCATTTATTATTTATTTATTTAATGAATTACAACGAACCAATTATATGTAGTACCTTATCTATACAAATAAATAAAATTGAAGTGTCTGTTTGTAATATTAAAATAACAGCTTTTACTGAATGCATATGAATCTACATATATAGGCACTTACAACAGAAACACATTTTTTTCATTTTTGTCTGTCTGTCTATCTGTTCGTTCCGGCTAATCTCCTGAAACGGCTGACACGGCTGGACCGATTTTGACGGGAATTTTACTGACAGATAGCTGATGTTATAACGTCTAACATAAACTATTTCTATTTTAGAATTTGAATTAGGGTTCCGTGCAAAAAAAAATAAAACACTTGGAATTGATAACAAAATCCGATTCAAGAATGGAAGTCATATTTTTTTTTATAATTTCACGCGATCGAAGGTCGCGGGTAACAACTAGTTAAAATTATAAAAATAAAAATAAAAGGGACAATTACAACACATATTACAAAATACAAAATATTATAGAAAAATAATTGAAGTGAAAACATAAATAAAAGAAGGTTTACATCATTGTCATAGATTTTCGATCGCTAATACTGCTCATAGCATATCAGTGTAGCTTGTAAGTAGGGCTATTTTTTTCAAGGATAGTTTGGGTAACATCTACAAAAGACATGTCAACATCATTATCTGCTTAGCTTTTTCCAACTATGTTGGGCTCGGTTTCTAGTGTAACTGGATGCAGATGAATTTCAGCATTTTTTCTATCTGACCTCCAAAACCCAGTAACTGGGGTTATACTCTTTGGAAAGACTGGCTGTAAGACTTTCGGGGCTGCTGAATTCCTACTGTCATTGAACTAAAGATGACAGTTGGGATCGAAGGTAGTGCTTCTTGATGGTATACATAGGTAGGTACATAATTCCTATACTGATATCATTTCCAAGTTCATTCAACTTATCCACTATGAATAAGGGGGAAACTGGGATGTAATAAATCACAATCGCGTTAGAGCGTAAATACTTTGGGGTTCGTAATACTACAGTGAATGTCCTCTAATAAACGATGCCGAGATTGGGCTTCGTAAAAACCGTGAATAATGCCACGAGATTATCATTCCGTCTAAGAAAATAGGCATTTACAGGTTAAAAAAAATAGGGAAATAATTTATATATATATAATTTTATTAAGGTACCTACATAAAAGTTTTGTAGTAGGTAGGTAGAGGGACTTACATTTACACTAATATTATAAAGACGAAAAATTTGTATTTTTGTGTGTGTATGTGTATGTTTGTAATGAATAAACTCAAAAACTACTGTGCCGATTTCAAAAATTCTTTCACCATTGGAAAGCTATATACATTCACCCTGAGTAACTTAGGCACCCGTGCAAAGCCGGGACGAGCCGCTAGTAGTATAGAGCGATGTGCTTAAACTAAGCGATCCTATTGTTTGACGGAATTCTTAAAAAGTGAGGTTCGCAAAATGTTCTATTTCCACTTTTAAATATTTGTTTTGAAAGTCCCTTATTTTTTTTAAGTGTTTTTAATTACGTTTTAAGTAGTGTTTTCAGCATCAAAAATAAGTGTTAAGTTTCAAAAGTATTTTAAAGATAAAGAAAGATGAGAGACAGAATTTTATTTTAAGAAGAAACTTACATGTCTATAATTAATTTACTTAATATAAAAGTAAATAATAGTTTCAAAGTCATTTGTTACACTAAACTAATTACTATTATAACAGCAATTGTGTGAAATATACACAGATAAATAATAAGCCAACGTACTTTTCTCAGAAACTAGGCGTTTTAATTCTCCACCTACAAACCTTGAAACAAAAGTTTTTTCTTCGACCAATAATAAAATACAAAACCGTGTTTCTAGTATAACTTTATTCATTTTTAAATGTCGCATGACTACGCTTACCTATTTATGTAACACTACATTGCAGTAGTACAATGCTGTATTTACCAGGGACATTCAGTGGTTGCCAACCGTACAACGTACACAATTTGTAATAAAACATTTTAAAAGAGTAACGAAACTTCCTTTGCAAATGGGCACTAAGTGAGAATTTGAATGCAGAATTAGGTTTTTATAGAAAGAATACCATTTAAAAAATTACAAAAAAAAAATATTACGGTAAAAGTACAAAAAATATCAATACTCTCTTTACTCAATTTCTTCTAAAAAAAGTTGCCAATTCTATCATGAAGACTCAATATCAGAGGCCCTAGCCCAAACACGCGGTGTTTAAACGTTACGCAAATTAAATACGTCGACTTTTTAATAGAAAATACAATTATCTTATAGTTTAGTTTAGTTAAATTGTTTGCAACAAGCACAATCAGCACCATCCATACATAAGAATACATTCATACATAAACATTATATGTGAAACGGGTATTTTTTATTTGAAATTCGACGTATTAATGTTACGTTTACACTGCGAGCTCGTGATAGGGTCACAGCTGTCTTTCCTGTTTGATATGCTCTAGTAAGAAGAGTAACCAGGTTAACAATACTACAGTACCAACATCTGTATCAAATGAATTAGGTCAAGTATGCAACATTGCCTATCTATAACTACCTAATCGGATTGCTGTATCCATGTAAACAGAAAGATAATATTGATTACTAATTGGTAGATAATAATCATGACTTCATAAAGTAAAGAATTGCTCTGATTGGATTATTGTTGTCCGCGTAGGATTTTATCAAAATGAGCCGTCCATAATATATTTAGATATCATGTATTTAATTTTACTTTCCTTAAATTATTTATGATACAGTAATGACTAAAGAGTAAATATGAGAATAGTTTCCAACTAAAAGTTAGCCTGCTTTTAATGAAACAATCTAGATCGAATGTGTTAGTACAGCTTCAGGAACTATTTTAAATAACTAGCTACACACCGTTACGAACTATATATATTTCTGCAAACAAACATCTCGTGATAACCGTTTTCTATTCTTATGCCGATAGTGACGTAACCTCACTGAAAACCAGCTGAAATCTCTGGAAAACGACTTCGTATTACACAATGGTAACCATTACACTAGCTAACAACCCATTAACACAATTTAATGATTAATAACGGCTTAAGTGATAAAACTCACCATTTTAATTTAAAACCGGCGCGTAATCCAAAAGGATTTGTAAATGAGAACGATGACACGTCCGTGCGCCGCGAGCAATGCGGACCAACTGCGGGCGCGTAGCCGGTCAAGGGCATGGAAACTGTGCCAAATGCTAATAATCGACCTCTGACAGCGCGGGAAACTTCAGCGATGGCGGGAAACGTTTTCAAAATGGCGTATAGCGCAGGCGGCCGCCACAACCTAAGAATGTCGGCCTTCTGAACTTTGATATTAATTATTTAGGCACTTTTTTCGTTAATATCGACCGATGGTACCGAGCGGTATCAGTGGGTACTGAAACTTGTACGTCATAAATCAATAGATAAATATTTCATTTTATCTTCACACTGCGTCCTTCAAGAGGTAGGTATTTGGCATTACAAGTGTCATAGTGGAGAATTTAAAAGCGAAAATAATTGTAGCGATTAACTATTATGTGTATTGCCACACTAAAAAATACACGCAGTTATCATATTATCTCTTCCCCCCCCCCTAATGTGAGTAATTGTGATTTTTTCTGACCCCTCCCCCCCTTTTCGGATCTCACGTGATGCAAGGACGACTCCTTTTGAGTATGGCCCCAATAACGCAAGAACTTAGTTTGCGTCGGGATTTCGAATTAATGGGATTCGGAAAAGGAATTTCTTAATTTCGCTGCCGGGTAGACTTTGACATAGGTACCTACACTATATTTCATGTAAGATAATATTTTACATTTCACTTTTAAACATTTACTTTTCATATGTAGAAAATCCTGCAATAGTCGGTTTATTTTTGCATTTAACAATCCATTTGCTCACAATCTTTTGTATTGATGTGCTGATAGGGTTTTTGTTATTATTTTTTTCAAATAATATTTTAGACGAGTACGGAAGAAGAAGACATGTTGCGCTGACCCCAAATGAATTGGGATAAGGGCAGGAGAATGAAAATGAATGATGGTTTCAGAAAATGCCTATCTTCAGGTATTTTTTACGAAATAAAACACAATTTTACAAAAGTGTGCTCATTTATTTGTTGATGGTAAATAATACCTCTACTAACACATATGTGTTCAGTTAATTTAATAAAATATCAAAATATAAATAATAATATAAATATAAATTAGAGTTAATGTTAATTTTTTATATTAATATTGTAGATGGCACTGACGATTTAATTAGAAGAAAAAAAAAGAAGAAAAAAAATTAAAATGCACTGATTTAAAGCGGTAGTTGTAAATAGTAGTTTTGGTAAGTTAAACATTACAAAATGCATATTTATTAACAAGTTCGGCAGTTAAAACTTAGCAGTAAACAAAACAAAAATGAGTCGTTAAAAATAATAAAATGGATCATTTAATAATTATACTCAGCAGTAAAATAACTAAATGAGCGGTTACGAGTGGACAGTTATTCGCCTAAAAAGCGTAGTGAGCGTAGCCCCGCTACGCGGGGCTCCTATTTCTGTCTGCAGGGTTTACGGTAATCTAACTAACCTGTCCGAGTCGGGGTGCCCCAAGTCCGGGTGTCTCCGCTCCCTATGAACTGCCGAACTATTTATCTAACCGCTCATTCCATCATTTTTACCACCCATTCAGTTATTGGACTGCTCAATTATTTTTAGAATTGACATTGTATGATAAAATAACCGACTAATTGATTTTTTATTACAGTCCATGTTTTACTGTCGCAATAATTAATCAACCGCCATTAAACTAAATAACTGCTCAATATGTTTTTCAACTGATCATAATAACATCTCGAATATTTAAATAACAGCTCAAAAAATTAGTTCCCAAATTAAAAAAAGAGATTAGAAGTTAAATAGTGACACATCATTATCATGTAACTTTAGGTATTTTATGGGAAAATACCCACCTGTTGTACGGGATGACGCATGCGCGCTGGAAAAAAAAACCGGCCAAGTGCGAGTCGGATTCGCGCACGAAGGGTTCCGTACCATTATCTATAAAAACGGCAAAAAAATCATTTCTGTTGTATGGGAGCCCCCCTTAATATATTTTTTTTTAATTTTTAGTATTTGTTGATATAGCGGCAATAGTAATACACCATTTGTGAAAATTTCAGCTTTCTAGCTATCACGGTTTATGAGATACAGCCTGGAGACAGACAGACAAACAGACAGACAGACAGACAGACCGACAGACAGACAGACGGACAGCGAAGTCTTAGTAATAGGGTCTCGTTTTACCCTTTGGGTACGAAACCCTAAAAAGAACCAAGAATCTGACTCCCGACATCCCCTGCTACGACTGCACAAGTTCCCAGGGTAGAGTAAAAATCCGCAAAAGCTTCCTATGCTACACTCAGGCAATCCAAGACAAGCCACCTAAAGGACGAAGCGAGTTATAGCACGAGAAGTGTCCACCAACCCACGACTTCGTGAAGCCCCAAGAACATCTGGCTCCCGGTAATGAACTGCATTGACCTATTTGGAATGCTTTGAATCGATTGCGTACCTAAGTAGGCCGCTGCAAACATAATCTGGCAAAATGGGGTATTATTGGTTCCTCTAACACCGAGTGCAAGTGCGGCGGCGGCACTCCGGATTTAACTATACCCCCCAGTAGCGAAGGGTCAATTTTTAAGAGGTAAGCCGGAGTACATATCTTTAATGTGATTATATTATTTGTCTATAGAGTAGTGACTGTGCCATTTTTGAATCGAGTTGTATGTAACCCGAAGGTTACATACAACACCACTGATACCCCCCCCCCTCTATTCGCTGGAGTATCCCAGGTGTCCGTTTACCTGCACTCTTGACGACCTGAATAATGCCTCTAATGCTGCAATAAACGTAGCCATCTACTGTTTATAATATGGAAGTGACATCGATACGAAAAGCAGAAGAACGAGAAAACATTTCTTACACAAAAAATCGAAGGACATTCACCAACAACACACTAAGAACACCACTAGGCTCGTATGGTGGGTTCATTCCTTTTTGCAGAATGGGGGCTATTATCCTAGCAGAGGGAACAGTACAGGCTGATGATTATACTACACAAAACATCAGTTTTTTCTAAGAGCAAAAATTTTCAGCAATTATTTTTGAGCTGGCTAGGTGATCTATTTTACACGTGTTGTAAACGTGCCACACGTGTTTATTTTATAGATAAGAATAAATAATGATATCGTAAGAAAATTCTGGTTTAATGATTTTTTTTCTTCAGTTAATTTCGTACCGTCAGCGCCATCTAGGATATTTTGAGCTTGGCAAATGACTTGGTAAATGACTTCTGTACTTTTTTGCCAAGACCCAGAAATATTTTTACATGTACTTAAACAAAAAAATTGTACGTAAATACATAAATAAGTAGGGACTTACAAATTAATAGTACTTACTCAAAGTCAGCTACAAAAGCAAGAATACACGTAGAAGTGAAAAAGTATGGATACACGTTACAAAAGTGTGCCTTCTCGGTATGTGAATTTAAAGAAAAAGCAATTCACATTTTTCAGTTCGGCTTCCAATTGTAACATCATTTTGCAGCTGACTGTACCCACTCTGTAAAATACACCAGGTCAACAAAATAAGCACAGATTTGTACTAAATATACAGGGTGAGGGACCCCGACGCACAAACGGTTACCACGTTTTCAATACACCATTCTGAACCCGACCCGCCCACATCGAAATATTTCATCGAATATTGAAAAAAAAAACAGCTGTTCCATACATTTTGACCGTGTAAGTATCGCACTTTTGTAGGAAGCAGCAGATTTATTTCCCACCCTGTATACTTGTATATACTATTTTTTCTGTTGTTTTTTTACAACTGACATAATTAAATAAATATACGTAGTACATGACATGTACGTAAAATATATTTTAACACAGCCATTAGGCACAGTCGCCAGCCTATCAAGTAACCACAAACTGTCAAATTTTCTCATTCGATTTTGAACTTAACCGTCAACATTTTATGGTTTAAAGTCATATGGAGACATTTGACACTTTGTGGTTACTTGATGCGTTGGCGACTGTACACTAATTAATAAAAAAAAAAGAATTATGACAATGTTTATTTTTTTACGGGCCGAACATTTCGAAAGGAATTTTTAAAATTGTGTTTACAATATACTATAATTTCATATAAAAGTGCATGATAAGATTTTAAGTGGAAATATTAACTATCTACAATAAATATTATATTCTAAATATGTTTCTAGTTGACTAAATCTAAGTTGGCCCCTTCAGTGATACAATTCTACGTGACTTAGTCTAACTAAGTTTAGGACTAACTAAAACTAATTTTTGTACGTGTGTGTGTGTTGCACGCTAAATTAAAAATAAGCAAGCCCACTTCTGATGTTTTCAAAGACTGAATCGAAATTGAATTTGATTTACATTAGCCCGCCACACTATTCCCAAAACCCGACCGCCAGAAAAGCGCCGAGACAAAGAAGCTCGAAGTCCACAGCAACAATATAAATTTGACCCCTAAAATACAGGTCCAGGCCTAGTTTGGAGGTTAGGATCAGATTTGTAGTAATACACTCGTGTACTTTTTTATTGTGCCTGGCCTGTAACATGTATTTTTAAGTGTCAAATATTTTTTATTTTTTATTTTAACTGTCTTGGATCCCGCATTAATCTAAAAGAAATAGTGGAGGAGTAGGAAAAAAATGATTTACATTAGTGTGCTTTTCCCATTATAACATAACATCGCACCTGTAATTCCCCAAGGGTTAGGCAGAGGTGTACCTAATAGTACACCCACATTATTACACTTCAAATTCGATTCGATAAAAAAATCGAAAAATGTCGGGAGTGAGCTAGCTTATTTTGAGATCAAAATGTCTTAGAAATATTGTTGTAGGTAAAACTTACAATTAAATAAACTAAACGTGACACAATTTTTATCATATTGTATCTACAGTCTTTTCACAATTATTTTACCTATGTTTTGCATCATTTTTATATCCAAAGTGACCTTTACTGCAACGTTAATGTTGCAATAAGGTTTGGTTGGCTGCCCCTGACTAGTCTTTCAAATCACAGTGATTATTTTCGTTGTGATAAAGTTACCAATAAGTTTCCAGGAAAAACTCAAGCTGTGGCGAGACAGTTTTTCCGAAACAAACCATTTCTAACGCCAGTTAACCCGGTTGCCTTGGCTAATCTGAAATTCTTTAAATTGACTCAGCATTTGCGTAGCAGATTCATTGCAATGCAATGAATGCATGCACCATTCCAGAATACAACGACAACGCCAACAACAACAACAACAACTGCAACAACGACAACAACACAACAACGACACCCGCGACAACGTCAGTAACAAAAACGACGTCGTCGTCGTCGTTCGACAACGTCATGTTTACACATATTAGTGTCATGTTTACACATGACGTCGTCAGCACGTTACTGGAACTAATGGACGCTATTGATGGTGCCCACATCCATTACATCACGCCTATAACCCCCGAAGGGGAAAGGGGAGAGGTCTGTCTAAGGCAGAGGCACAAATCCAGCCTGGATTTGCTTTCCTGATGGCAAAACCCAATAACACAACTACCCGACCTGGGAATCGAACCCAGGACCTCATGCTCAGCATTCGCATTTGCGACCACTATACCAACGAGGCAGTCAGAGTCGATGATGCCAAACTCATTGCCAAATTCTAGGCCGATTCAATTTAGGTATATTCCCATCTACACGCTCAGAAGACTGAAGAGGTTAGCTGTTGGCTTGTTGTTATCAACGGAAAAATAATTGTGTAAGGACTGTATGTCTACCTATGCCTTATTTGATTTTGACAATTTTATAGGTTGATGATCTGAAAAAGATGTAACCATAAACTATACTAATTATTTTTAGTCACTACAGTATGTTTTTTTTTAAATACCTCTAAAAATAGCTACGTCTTAAACTAAGGCACTTCTTACAATATTTGTGTGTGCGTCGTTTTTACAAAATACTGGATATAAAATATATTAATATAGTAAACGTGTTTTATACCTATATATTTGTGCCGACCACGACTGCATTTGATTTGTCGACCATTTTTCTTTGTTTTTTAATTTATAACTGACTAATTAATTAGTCAACTGATTAATATTAGTAATTACTTGGTCCATGTTATTTTTAACTTATTGTTTACTATGGAAATATCTTTGTAGATGTCAATTTAGATTAATAACAGGTGTAAATACAACCTTAACGAAACCGAAAGACACTTGTTCTTACCGTCATTGCGATATTATTTTTTGTTTTGGACTTTACTTGCGAACCGCGGAGATATTGGAGGTCAAAGTTCCAACTTTTCACAAGTTTAAAAAATATACTAATTTTTAATGTTATAGCTTTACTTTAAATACCTCCATGAATCTTGTACTATGCAATGAGCACAATGTTTTGAGTGCGTGACATTGAGTCCTACCGTAAACAGTGATTTTTCACCCCAAAAAGTAAAGTCGTTTCCCAGCAATAATTTTTGCGTAGAGTTACTTAGTTTAATGTACAGAATGCTTGGTTGCCGGCTTTGTGAAGGGTCCGTTTACACCTTGTATATTTTCAGATTGACATAATATGCTCGAAAAAACTATTTTTGTAAATTTGTTTGCCGACTAAATCAAATATAGTCGAGTCACTTTAATATTTTAATTCGATTTTAATTTTGCTTACAACATAAAATTTCTTAATTAATTCTAAACCAATAATTTTATCCCAGTTTTTGGTATGATATTTAATTTTAATATCTAAATCTATCTTTTTAGGCACTTTCACTGCTCTTTGAGAGTCCATCAATATATTGATATTATATACCAATAGTTAGCACTGTTTGCAGTAACTAATTAGTTGTAGTTTCTGTACTTTGGTCGGTGTTCTAGTTCGTCTTCTTTCGTTTTCACGAAACTTAAAACTAAACCATACGTTTTTAGTTAACCGTGTGTGTAAGTTTAATTGTTTTTTTTAATAAATATAAGTACATTTTATATATAGTTAAAAGATTCATAAAATTATTTATGCTTTGTCTGTTTTTACTTAAATTATATATCTATATGAATGAAAACAGAGTCATGTTATTACCCGTATAACCTCCAGATTACCAATACCTACATTCATTAGGTTTTAGTTTAACGTAACTTAACTCCGCCTTTATTAAGATGAAGAGCATTTTGACAGTTTTAAACTGTAATTCTACTTTTAGGCGCCATGATAAAGAATAATAACTATTTATGTTAGGTCGAGTCATGTCTGTCGAAGCGCCGACGGCGCATGCAGCAAACAATCCATGAGTGGAGACCGTGTATAGACAAGCGTAACATTGGACGCATCTAGATGATCTGACCACCTTGAAAAGGTAGCTGGGACAGACTGTATGCCGAATGCAGAAGACAAGGAGTTTTGACGCAGCTTGCGAGATGCCTATGTCCAGCAGTGTTCTGCGAAGGGTGGAGTTAATTGAGGTCGAGCTGTGTGTGTTCCAGCACAGTCTTAGGCTCCATTCACGGCGTAGAAAGATGCGACACACGTGCGCGCTTCTATTGTTTCCTGCGTGCAGGTACCGGCCTTTTGGTTTCTCCATTGCTGTCGCCAGGCCAATGTCACATGTGTGCGTATCTCGTGGCTGCGGGGTTATCCTGCTTTCGGACACCATGATGAGACTGTTATATTAAAGAAAAATAACTATTTATTTATGTTAGGTCGAGCCGGATGTGTAGCACGGTCCCACGCGCGTTGCTTAGTGCGGTTCTGATTATTATAAGTAACATAATATGTATCCCAGCACGGCCTAACTGTAACTAATAAACGTTGCGTCGGGCCTAAATGTGTGTGTTCATATGGATCTCTCCCGAGCTCTGCTCATAGAGGGCGCGCACGTTGTCGTGCGTCAGCTGGGAGACTGTCGGGATCTTTGATACGTTGTTCAGGATTGGTTTGATCTGTAACCAAAATAATGTACATTAAAATCTGAACGTTATGAACTGGACGGATAAAAGAAATGGTGGAAACTCGTTGGCTTTTTGCCCTCATGAGAGCTCCTCTACTGGTTAAACCGGCCTTCTTAACAAGGAAGATGCGGGTCTAGTCTGAAGGTAGGTGAATCTGCTGAACTCTCAAGAGCGTCCAATAAACCGTACCTACTACCTCCTGAATGACAGAGTGATATTTAATAACCTAAACACAACAGCTCTAATTTAAGTTTAGTTGTGGCAAACCAAAAAATGGATACCGAAATGAAACTGTCCTCGTATGGGACGGGAACCCCTTACCTTATTGCCAGCCATGCCAATGAATCCGTTGCTGACTCCGCCATTGCGAAGGTTTCCATTGGGCACGGAGCCGTTTGCATGCCCGTTGGCCAGGCCTCCTGCCATGCGCGTCACAGCTGACGCGAACTGCTGCATACTGGGGTTGTCTGGAAATGTACACAGGTTGTTAATTATTTGTCTAGCCTTTCACCAACTATGTTGGTTTTGGGGCCGGCAAGGAGCGACTTCTGACATCCACAATCCAGGAACTGGAGGCCTGTACTAATAATAGGCTATTATTAGTAAGCTGCTATTTAGGCCCACTTGCATTAAATGCACTAATCGCCATACGTATTCAAAATATCGCCCCAATTTACCGATCGTTTGAAGTAGACAGGGACAGAACGATGTTTTAAATAATAACGTAAACCGAAATATTTTACGATAAGCTGACAATCTGTGAGCATCATTGATGGTACCTGATATAATTATGCCACTTCTAGATCTTGTTTATCTGTGTATTGTGTGCCGCATACCAGATTTTTAGATTTCATAGTATAAATCCTTTGTGAAATAAAAATATTTTAATTTTGTTTAAGTGTTGTAGATATAGTGGAAGTACGGTGGCACGTACTCACCTCACATCTCCTTTTGTCACAGTTATTTTACACACACACACACAAACCTGCTCACACATTCACAAACATACACACACACACACATACTCACACACTCACACATTATTGTATGCTAATCTAATAATATTTGATATGCAAGAGCGGAGTCTCCCAATACAGGCATTACTTGCTTAAAGGGAGGCTCCAATCACTAATTCTGTTTTTGTAAAATATGTTTCTGCAATAAATGATTTTTGATTTTTGAATCTTCGATGTTTTAACAATACATTTCTACCTGAGTAGATGCGGAGAGTCTGATAGGAGAGTACCTAGAGTTCTTATGGCGAGAAATCTTTTTGGTGTAGGTGTAAGTGTGTTTTAAGGGGTATAGTTGAATGGACCAAATACAAGCAGTATCCAATCAGCATCCCAGGTGTCTCATTATATTTAATGCCCGTCCTTTTATCTTGAACAACTAGAGGTTACCTCTGCGAGCTGGTAGTTGTTCCTGCGGCTGCGGTATGGTGGCCAGGGCTTCTGCCCTCTCCATCTCCTCGAGCAGCACGCGAGTGAACTCCTCCTGTACCTCAGGATTGTCCGTATCGCCATCCACCTGAGAATAAAGAGGGACTAACATAAGAGCTGATCAACTAATACAATCACTTCTTTGGGAGTTGTAGAAGAGAGTCGTGTAGAGAAGTTTGTTTTGATTCCTTGTTTTTTATACAAGTAGGAAAGTCACTTTTAATATTCTATATTTATTACTTACAGAATAAGGGTAGGTAATAGGTATGCTACCTAGAAGGTGTACAATATTTTGTAATAATTGAATTGTAAAAACTTTAAACCGCCCTACGGTTGAATGTCACTTGAACTGATTAAACGATAAGGTCTATTTGGAGAAGTTATACACCATTATTTTTAGGTCGTTCTGGAGCCGAATACCATGAACTCGATCATCGAACTCGAAACGATTGGGACTATTTTTTTCAAAAAATAACAATAAAAAAAAATACGAAAAAATAAATTTAATGTTTTTTTTGTGAAATAATGAGAATCGATCGATGAATGAATTTTTCAATGGGTATCGTTCGCATGTGTTGCCGATCGTGGATACGTTTTACACACATATGCATTTGAGTTCTCATTATTTAAAAAAAAAAACATTAAATTACGAGGTACGATTATACAAGTAAAACCAATTGGAATAATAATAAGGATTTCAAGTGATCAGGCCGATACTCTGAAAACGAAACGAGTAAAACCGAAATCAATAAACTCACAAAGACTATCCGATGGTCCTGGTCTAGTTTCTTGATCATGTGCAGTGTGTGCTCGCGGAAGACCTCGAGTCTGCGACGGAATGCGGCCACGGTGTCGTCGCGCCGCCCGCGACCGAGCTGCAGCTTCGAACAGTCCAGGAGGATCATGCGCGGGGTGACGCGGAACTGGAAGTCCAAGAAAAAGGTAAACTGCAAACAGAACTTGAATGAAATGAAAGCCGCGATGATTTCTTGGCACCTAATTTACAACTCATCTCTGATGGTACCCGTGGTTGTCGCAGTATAACAATAATAGATACTGAACAAGTTAAAATCGCTGGTGCTGAAAACATTATAACAGGCAACAGCTTATTCTTCATTATCTCATTTATAATGTACTAAACTAGTTGGCTGAATTGATTCTTTACGAATTAGGCATTTTTTCTACTTCAGCCAATGTTAACTTGTGGCTTTACAGAACTTAGCTACCATTACCAGCCAATACAACTAAATCAACTAAAAACGACTTCAAAATCCTCACCTCAGTCTGGAACTGCTCCATCTGCCCCAGATCCCTCGGATAACCGTCCAATAGGAGTCCTACGCCCGTCCTGCTCGCGTCCAGCATAGCTGCTCTTATCAGCCGGGTGACCAGCTCCTCGGGAACCAGTTCTCCCTCACTGACGGCAGCGCGGGCGATCGCGCCGTCTGATGCGGGACGCCCTCCCGCGTCAGCGAGGCTGCGGAGACGCTGGCCTAGGCTGGAGGTGGAAGAAAAAGTTTGAAGTGAAGTCTTGTTTGTAAATACCCAACATTATGTTGAATGGAGAGGTTTGAAAGGAAGCTTTGAACCAGTACTGGGACACAAGCTTGTGGTGGTATATTTAGTTAGTATAGGCTATCTTACTTCAATATAGACTTGGTCATCTCTCTCCAAATAGGCGATAATAGGCGGTGCTAAAAGGCAGCATTTACATGCCAGACCGAGAGTAGGTATTAGGTTCAACTAGGCTCTTTACTTTCTGTATTATCACGCCTGTAATCCTCGAATGGTTAGGCAGAGGTGTACCTAATAGTACGCCCACATTTTGCCAGTTATGTTTAAGTCCCATGTACTAGGAGGTGAGCCTATTGCCATCAACTGGTCACAAATCCACACTCCGTGAAAAGCCCAATAACACTTTGCTCGACCTGGGAATCGAACTCAGGACCTGATGCTCAGCGACCACTAGACCAACGAGGTACATTCTGCAATACCATATCCTAGCTGCTCTGAAAACAGTAACGGAAAGCATCGTGATTTCGTGACGGCCTTCTCTCTCTTACAGAGGAGTCGCAGCAGTCAGGCGGTGTTAGTACCTGTAATGCGTCCAGCCCGGTCTCTGCGCCACTGCTGGTTGGCACAAAGTAGCCTTGTTGCTGCCGGGACCACTCACCACCCACAAGAGTGCTGGCGTGGTCGACTCTCCACGGACTCTTATCACTTCAGGCTGGGAAATAGAAAACAATTATACATTTCACCTGTGGTCTAAAATCTTGTATCAGATCAGTAGTTTCTTCGATTTCACACTTACACACATTTTTCCAATTGGTGTGCTGCGGTCTACCGTGATTTAATAAGGGCGAAGAAGATGCCTCTAACATTATCAGGATGTTTTATGGGATCATTTATAGATTTGCATTTGGTTCCAATTAGTGTACGTACAGAGACTGAGAGAATTTAAAAGCTTGTCTATAATGTTTTTTAACAACGAAACATTCTAAAACAAAGTTTGAAATTTAACGTCTTGTACTAGTTTTACAACTGTTTGTAAACTCGTGCTAGTTTTTAAATTAGGTCCCTTTGGTGGGAAATGACACATGTGACTCCAAATTCTACAAGAGAATAGCTTTAAAAGTAGCTAAAGTAAAGAAAGATTTACAAAAGTCGTCTTTAGGTCAAGGCAGTGCCGTTCGTCCTGACCTCTTCCATTCTATGAAAAACTTGATAAATTCACAAAACAATATTTTTCGTCTAGTCACTGCCCTTTAGCAAGTGTCTTAGACGCCATTTTAGGCGTTGAAATCGGCAGTTTATCCGCCATTTTCATCAATAGTTAGTTTTTCAGAAGATTATTATTCATTCTTGTAAAGCACAATTATGATGTGCACTGTACAGAAGCTCCGTTCAGGACCTCAGGTTATGCGACTTGTTTCCTTTGCTTAAGTACCGTTGCATAGCAAGTTGTAAACTCAAACTAAAAGCATTTATTTCAATTAGACCCTTACAGGCACTTTTGAGTGTCAAAAGCTTGAAGCTACAGTGCCCGTCACAAGACATAATAAATTGTGAAAGTCGTAGACAGAGTATCCTATAGACACCGGCAAAGCGTGTCGCAAAAAGAGACAAAAAATAAATACGTCACGAATTTAGGGTTACCGGGTGAGGAAAAATTTACCCCACAATTTATGAGAATTGGAAATTAGTACGTAAGACAAAGCCTGAATATGCCAATGACATATCCGTTACCATCGGTACGCAAAGGCATGCGATGCGGAGAAGACATGCTGCCGAACTCAAATTAATTGCGATGAGGGCAGGAGTGACGATGGATGATGATGATGTGGTTCTAAATTACTGCCATTTCTGATGTGATAGTAGGTTCTGGGTTTGTGGGTAAATAATAGAACATGTTTATTTTTAATAAGCTTTTATTGATTTAACACATTATTGTCCTTTAAATAAAACAAGCTTCGTATGTTTCTAATTTTTTGCTTAGGTTCAAATCCTTTTGTTGCGTGATGTATACGCAGTTCAAAATAGTGCATGGCAATTGCCTTAATAAGTAACTTATATTCTTCTTTTTAATTCTCAAAATGTTTGTTGCAAATTTTTGATGACGGTTTTGGTGTCCAATCTGTTCGTCCTGTAGCTACAATCCAATTCTGACGTAAATTATCAGGTTCAGGGAAACTGCAAAAAGTCATTAAATATTTCAGATATTTAATTAATACTCACTGCAGAAGCCATCACATTATTATTTCCCATAATAGTGGGTAATAATTTATAGAAAAGTTGGCAACACCAACGTTTTTAGGTTAGAATTTATAATTGAATAATAATTGTTATTTTTGTGCTTTTTAAGGATGAATCGTACGTCTAGCGTACATTATACACAATATATGAACATAATAAAATGTTACTGAATGCCTAGAACTGATAAAGAGTGGCATACTTACGAATGAAAAGACAATCCTGGGATTTTCGTTCCACTATCACTTTTACACCCTTTAACGCTACACCACACCATTTTTTTGTATAAATGGTTGAAATAGTAAGTCTAAATTGTTCAAAACAAAATATAACATAAATTACTTAACATATAACACGTAAAAACTGTATTTTAAAGGTAGACGATGGCTAGCTGCACGTCAGCTGTCAAACTTTGTTTAGCAAACTAGTGTGCTGACCTTGAAAAAACGTGGCACGCTCGATGAAACAAAAAATTTTATCGTTCTGTTTCATTTCTTTACACGACATCGGCATAAGTTGTTCTTTTTCTTGTGTGAATGCGACAAAACATATCAATTAGTCTATAGCATTCTCTGTCTACGGTGAAAGTACTGTAGTTGCCCATTCCAAAGCGTAGATCTCTATGGAGAAGAAACTCCATGGACAGTTGGACATTCTTTTAAATCAATTTTTTTTTACAAGATCTTGGTTCGATGGTATTCGTCGCAATTGTGAACCAAAATCCCTTAAATATAGAAGATTAAAAAAAAAGATCTTAGTTCTATCATGTGTAAACGATGTACAAAAACGTGCACATAAAGAGCGTCCAGGGGAAAGATTAAATCAACAATTTTAAAAATGCTATGCATTGATTCGTGGTATGCTATGCATTGATTCGTGGTATGCTATGCATTGATTCGTGGTATGCTATGCATTGATTCGTGGTATGCTATGCATTGATTCGTGGTATGCTCTAGCCTCTAGGTAATTGATTCATTTGATTTCTCCGCAGCTTATGTCGTAATAGTCGTCTTGCTTGAGCTTGTAGGTCGTAGCCAACATGATGAGAGATCGGAAGATTTCACCATGTTTTTGTTGTGATCCAAAATTGGTATGGCCATAAACTAAAGTACTCAAAATAGCAATCAATTCTTCAATACATTTAAAACTAACCTTTGGCGTAATAACCCTCTCCGTCCCCATCTCCCTAATTGCTAGCGGCAAAGGCTTGACCACAGGCAGCGGCATCGCCAATGGCAACGACATTGCCCCCGGGGCTTGCATCACTGGTACTGGCATCGCTGGCATGAAAGGTGGCATGACGATCTCGTCTCTCCTATCTCTTGTATCCTGGGTTGGTGCTGGCTCTACCCCTACGATCTCCCCTGGTATACCACCAGCGCCAACTCCTACACCACTGACGCCGTTCATGGTTGATTGGTCTTCTGTTGCGCCCAAGATTTGGAGGATAGCGGTTCTGAAGTCTTTGTAGACCTCGTCGGGGTTGCGTTCGCCGTTGACCTGTGGAAGAAGTGAACTTTGTAGATGTATGTCACTGATGGCTTTTATAAAGAACCTGAGATAGGATTTCAATAGTGCGTTTTGTTTTTGATTACTTACTTTAGAAGCATAGTGTTTACTTTCATCGGGGAGTGCTTAATTTTGGAAACAATGTTGCAAACTACGCATCAGAAGAGGTCCCGAAATCTACGTGAAATCATGCCTGGGATTTTCCCAATTTTGTTGAGTTCGGGTTAAAAATGAACCAGGTGCAGCTGAATAACAGTAACATGGAGCGACTGCTTGTCTGCGTTCACAACCCAGCCTAGTTACACGGAACTCTCAGGCTACTGCCTTCTTCTCAACGTTTTGGAATTCTACGTCATCAATAGCAAAACATAGTCACTATTGCACTTTGAAGACACAAGATAAACGATCGAAGGAATATGAATTTACGAGTAGGTATCTACTCGTAAATTCATATTCCTTACAAATACAACTCCAGAACAAAATTACCGATATTACAGAATAAATACTTGATAGTCAGAGCCCTACCATAATAGTTAGCTCTAACTGTAATTAAAGACACATTTGAGTTTCACGCCCATTGACACAGATATTCAGGTCGGGGAGTCATGCATCATAAATGTGACCCAGTATCTGATATCATAATTTGAGATACATATTTGCTATCTGGCTAGCGAAGAAATTCGTAAAACGCGAATGGATCAAATTAGAAATGAGAATAAAAGCATGACATAGAGAAGTGGGTGGAAAGGCGACCAGTCTGGGACGAACCTTACAGAGTCGTGCGGTTGGCGGGGCGCGGCCTTTCCCCTTAGGTGGAAACCGAGTAAAATACTAATAATTACATGATTTAGGAAAAACGAAAATTTTATCAGCCTAGGGTAATTTAGGAAAAGTCACACTAACAAAACCAAACACAAAGGGAAGTCTGAAAGTGGCAACGCCGACTGTCGTGTCTGTTTACCCCCATGATCTTCAAATTTTGAAAGATGTTACACGTGGAATAGCAGCCAATTCACCACTGCGTGCCGTGTCGTCCCGTCAGAAGCTCAACGCTTCAAAAGCTGCTTTAGTTAAGTAGTCGGTACATAGGTATATTCAAAAATGCCGTGCCTTTGTGGTGAAATTGACTATCATCATCTGCCTAGCCTTTCCTATCTATGTTGGGGTCGGCTTCCAGTCTAACCGGATGCAGCTGAATACCAGTATTTTAAATGGAGCGACTCCCTATCTGACCTCCACAATACTCCTCGGTAAGACTGGTTGTCAGTCATGTAACGACTGTTAAAGATGAAGAAACAAATGAAAGCCGGGATCAACGGCTTAACGTGCTTTTCGAGGCACGGAGGGTGGTCACCCATCCACGGACCAACCCAGGAAAGTACGGCTTAACCTGAAGATTGACCCGAGTGGCTACTATTATTTAGCCACGAGCTCCTCCTGGCCAAATCAACTAAGTTAGTAGAAAACACTCGTCGAAACTAAATTGTACTTACGACCCGAGACGACTTTAATGAACAAGCAATTATTTATATCGACGAATACAAGTGGGCACAATAACAACAAAACATAGAACCATCATCTGTTTAGCTTTCTTTTCCCAACTATGTTGGGGTCGGCTAACAGTCTATATAATCAGATGCATCTGAATACCAGTATAAATTCCACATGAAGCGACTGACTAGCTGACCGTGGCTTCAAGTGTAACCTAGTTAGTAGAATCCAATACACAATACCCCTTTATGAAGACTGGTTATCAGAATTTTGGGCTTTTGACTGCACGAAACGATGGCGAAAGATCTGCGAACGACGCCCGGGACCAGCTGCTTAACGAACAAAGTGGCATAGAGGTTTTTTGGTATGTTAGGGATTGTCTTTAACCACGAGTCCCTTAGAAAAAAAAGTCGCCCTTGCCATTTAATGGTTATTTCTAGTCAAATGTTTACTTAGTCTTATATATAAAAATAATCTATACATATAATAAAACTGTAGAAAAGTCGTTTTTGTACATCAAAAAAAAATCCAAAAAAAATTGCCAGGGTGTTAAAGGACAACCAATAGAACCCATTTCCAGCATTTTTGGAATTTTTGTCTGTTTGTCTGTGTATTTGTTCGGGCATCACGTAAAATGTACAAAAGCAATGTAGATAACTTTTTTGATACACAACGATTGAGCGTAACTTGAAGTAACATTTAGTTTTTGTTTCATTGCAATCGGTTCAGTCTATCAAAAGATATTTGAATTTAAAGTGTTACAGAAGTAAAATTGGGGTTATGTGCACTTGGTCTCACAACTTCCCGTAACTTTTATACACAACAATATGTGCGTAAATTGAAGTAACATTAAGTTTTTGGTTTCATCGTAATCAGTTCACACCTTTTAAATGAAAAGAAAGAAAAATGCAAATTAATAAAATTATAATAGTGTTTCCGAAGTAAAATATTAAAACAGCGCCATCTATCGAACTCAGACTGGACTATATCTAGAGCTCAACTGCATGCAGCATTGAATATAGATATTCGATAGATAGCATTGTGCGTGTGACGTCATTTTCTGATTGAGGCATGTTCAACTAAATACTGATGGAGAAATTCCTGACCTATAGGGTACGTGAAATTGGTCACAACAGGTCCTTATTGCTATTAAAGACATAGTTATAAGTATACCAGGGAACCCGATCAGTCAATACGGTTTGCCCACACCGACAGTCGATGGGGAACGTATAAACAGAGAATACGTATCAGAAATTAGTTAAAAACCCGTGGAACTCACAGAAATTTTACAAAATGGCTGCGCAAAGACAGAGGAACAGCGCCAGACGTTTGATAGGGTATGCTGCAGTGTAGAAAACGCCTCGGTTGAAATCCTGTTTTTAGACGCACCGGGCGGAACAGGTAAAACTTTCCTAACCAAAGTCATTTTGGCTCGAATAAGGAACTTTAGGAGTATGAAGAACAGGGTGTAAAGCTCTTCAACTCCCATTGAAAAGGGAGGATCCTCCGACCAGACGGGTGTTATGTCTGGTGGGCTACTGCCCAACAGTTGTTGTCGGATTCTTCTGTATAGTCTTAAGTCGCGAATAACTTGCGCGATGTAGAATTTAGATATATTTCGATTTTTAGTTTATCCTCTGCGTCATAGATGGCGCTGTAGTATTTTTTGTAGTGCCGCTACAGAACCAAAATCAAATTTCCCTTGCTGTCGCCTCTTCAGGGATAGCAGCCACATTATTGCCTGGAGGAAAAACGGCACACACAACATTTATAATTCCTATCGACTTAGACCGCACGGAAAGCCCGGTTTGCAACATATCGCGAAATAGCGATAAAGCAAGGGTTTTATGCGATTGTGTTTTAATTTTTTGGGACGAGTGCACTATGGCAAACCGCAAAGCTGTAGAAGCAGTGAATAGAACTTTACAGGACATAAGGCAAAATGACCGGCCGATGGGGAGGCATTACGGTGCTGTTCTGCGGTGATTTTCGGCAGACACTCCCGATAGTACCCCGAGGAACGAGAGCCGAAGAAATTGCTGCCTGTCTGAAGAGTTCTGTTCTAAGGCGCAATTTATCATCTACACATCTGAGTGTAAATATGCGTGCACAGTTGCGGGGCTGCGAAAATGCACAGTAGTTTCCCAATTTATTGTTACAAATAGGCGATGGCACATACCCCGTACAAGAAGATGGAAAAGTTATTATATGGTTGATTATCTCTGTTCTTGCGTTACATCACAACAGGAGCTAATTCCTTCTGTGTACGGAGATTCCACAAACATGGGATATCAAGCCGGTTCTTGGCTATGTCAGCGAGCTATTTTGACTCCTCGCAATGTCCAAGCTGCGGCAATTAATTTAAAAATATTGATTCATGTGTCCGGGAATAGTAGAGAATACACCTCTATAAATACAGTTATGGAAGAAGATGACTCCACGTACTATCCGGTAGAATTTTTGGATTCCCTCAACACACCCGGACTTCCAGCCCACAAAATAGTTTTAAAAATCGGTGTACCAATAATTCTCCTCAGAAATTTATGTCCTCCAAACTTTGTAACGGCACTCGGCTCAAAGTCACAAATCTGCAGCAAAACATAATCGAAGCTGAAATATTAACCGGTTGCGGCGCTGGTGATATTGTTTTTATTCCAAGAATACCTATAATTCCTAACAACTTTCCTTTCTCTTTCAAACGAGTGCAATTCCCAGTCAGTCTCTGTTATGCTATGACAATTAATAAAGCTCAGGGCCAGACATTATCCGTTGCGGGGGTGGACCTAAGTACCTATTGAATGCTTTTCCCATGGTCAACTATACGTAGCTTTATCTCGCGTAAACCCCAATAACCTTTTTGTATACGCTCCAGATGGTTCCACAGCTAATGTTGTTTATAAAGAAGCACTAGCATAAATACATTGTTAAGTTCCGACATCCACGCGAACGAAGTCGCGGGCACAGCTAGTCTATAATAAAATAATTTAATCTATTGTAATTTAATTTAATCTATTCTAATTTAATGTAATCCATGTTATTTAATTTAATTCAGTGTAGTCAATTTAATTTAATTTAATTCAGTGTAGCAATTTAATTTATAAAAGTTTTTATTTTTCTAATTGTGTATTTCATGTTTTAAATATTTCATTAAATTCTAATTAATTAATTATTTGCGCATAATGTAGTGCATGCTGTGCTTTTCTGTAAGTGATGAGGCGCTTAGACTTAAGTTAGCAATGTACAAATTATAATGTAACAGCGTACTCATTGTTGAGAAGCCTAATAATAAATAAATAATAAAACCAACAAAAAACAAAGAAAAGTTAAAAGAAAAGCACATCAATACACCCTAACAAACCCGCTAACTAACACCAACGCTTGCTACGGTACATTTCTAGTGCATCACAAAAAATTCATGAACCCCTCATCGAAATTACGTTGTTACCCCAGTATGTTGTTGTTACCCTTTTTATTTATTAACTGCTTGATTGCTACCTTCGGCTGTTATGAAAAAGTATAATTTTACACTTTACAAGGCTGCTTGTCAAATGCTGCACTGCCCAGTTTTATAAGTATCGAAAAAAATGGTGGTTAATTATTGTTTGTTTCATTTTTCCATGGAATTGGTTCCGTTTTGTTCGTGGGAAAATGTGTTGTTTTTACACGCGGCTGTCATTAAAGACATTGAAATGTCAAAAGAATAGAGCGTCTTCTTTTCTTTTATTGTTTATTATAGTTAAGCACACGGAAATTCACTCTAAAATCTCTGTCTTTGAATAGTGCCAAAATTAAAATATAAGAAGGTTAGGTGTGTTCTATAAAACTCAAAACATATTGATGGACTAGTGTTCGCGAGCGCGACTGCTAAGCGTGAGATCCTGGTTTTAATTGCCGGGTCGGGCAAAGTTTCATTGGGTTTTTTCAATCAGGAATTTCTCAGTAGCAATCACGGAGTCTGGATTTGTGCCCGGTTGATGGCAATAGACTCGCCCCCTCTTACTCTTACCTTTATGGACTTAAACATAACTGGCGAAATGTGGGTGTACTGTAAGGTACACCTCTGCATAACCCTTCGGGGATTACAGGCGTGAAGTTGTTATGTTAAGTTTATTGCAGTTCCAGAATTAAGTAAATTGGGATTTGTTAATAGGAAAACACGTTTCCTAAAACATTTGCATATTGTTATTATATTATAGCTAGCCCATACTGTTCCACTGCTGGGCAAAGGCCTCCCTCCATTGCTTCCAACGGTCTCGATTCTGTGCTACTATTTTCCAATTCTCAAGGAAGACATCCAGTTCGTCCCGCCATCTCCTTCGTGGTCTGCCGCGACCTCGTGTCACAAACGTCGTCGTGACGTCGCGGTCGTGTCTTTGCATATTAAAATTTGGTATTTTAATTTGCAAAGGTTCTAGTCCTAATAATAAATTTTAAAACTACAAACCACGATCCTCCAACTGAAACACACAACACAAAAAACCACGTACCCACACCAAAAAGGAAAAATACCCACCCTTCCATTTTCAAATCAATCGTAAACCGCATTCCTAATGCTTTGCAAATAAAACGGACATTTACCAATATTGAATCATGCTACTGTCATCAAAGAACATCAAAGTGCCACTATTTACGTGGAAAAGTATGAAACTGTCAGTGTTCCATCGGCTACACTTGGGCAGTCCCACGGTACCGTGAAACCACTAATGTTGCATTACTTATGCATAGGAATAGATATCTAATTGTATTTTCGTTTCGTAAAATATAGCGACGATTAAAGTTATATGTGCGGTGTTTAATATTAATTGTGATAATGATGTTACGGGTTTCAGTTAATTGTAGATTTGTGGTCATCACGACCGCAGGAGATAGCTGTCTGAATAAGAGTTATGTGATTTCGCTTCTAGATCGTAGCAGGCGTCTTAACATTCGCGTTCGCTGAAAATTGGAGGGTACTTATTATAGTAAGTGCTCTTTGTTTAATCAGATTTTCGCTATTATTTTGTTTAAGGCAAGTTTTCAAATGAATGCTTCTTCAAAATATGGAATTGGGCAAAGTAAAGGACGAATTGGGCAAAGTAAAGGACAGTTACATATTATCGCAAGAATTTTGTTCGCCGTATTGTTGAGATTATTGCGTTGCGTATTCAAAGATATTTAAAGCAGTTGCCTTATAAATAATTCTCTACCGAGGTTTTAGTGCTGTGTTTTCTTTATGCTTTAAATTATTTCTATCATCTGATGCATAGGCAGCTGACATACCCTATCCCTAAAGACCATTTATTCTTCTTAGCAACTGTCAGACTGCGCTTATCGCATAATATTGTCTTGAATCAAGTTTTTTTCACTTTAAATGCAGACGTGTTGGTGAGTTGGTTGCGCTCGTTGGTCACCCCAACTAAAAAAACTATTAAGTGGCGAAGGGCGAGCATTTTGGAGGACTATAATGGGTGTAACAGTACCACCCTTAATCATGCCGAAGGGTACTTGTTCCCTCCGTCATTGCGATATTTTTTTTTTCTAGACCATACCTGGGAACCTTCTAGTTACGGAGATATTGGGAATCAAGTTCCAACGTTTTTTACAAGTTTTTAATTTTATAACGTTACTTTAAATATGTCTACGACCTTACAATGCATCCATTAGCACAATGTTTTGAGTGCGTTACATTGAGTCCTACCGTAAAACGTGATTTTTCACCCCAAAAAAAAGTAATTTCCCACTAATATTTTTTGCATAGACTTACTTAGTTTGATGTACAGAATACTTGGTTTACGACTTCATGAAGGGTCCGTGTACACCCTCACCCTGTATTATGTGGGATGGCCACATCTGGCGGAGGACAGATCGCCGATGGAGCGAACGAGTGGTAGAGTCAGAGACGGTGACGGACGGCGCCAACAAACGTAACGTGTGACGCTTGCTAGATGGAAGGCTGGGTCAGATTGGATTCAGAAGATGAACAGGCCGTTGTGTCGCAAATTGAAAGGGGCCGATAGCGAGTGAGGATGTCGAGTGATGTGGGGTTAATGAGTTGAGTTGTTTGATCTTAACTCATTCTTACGGTCAAAAAATGCCGAGTCTTAAACATATTTCAATAAATGTTTTTTTAATGTCCTATGTCAACGACCTGTACCACGACCGTTTTACACCCACACGTTTTCTACGCAGTACCGATAGATTTTTAAGTCAATATACCACACCCTAAGACCTGTACATACAAAATCAATGGAAACACTTAAAATTTGGTGATTCACGAATTAATTGTTCAAAGAATAGTGAGAGGGACACCTGGCGTTTTCCCATGGACGCTATCATCAAGGTTTTAAACTAGAGTCGATGGTCCGTGACGAATAGGTACTTCTTTATTTAAGTAGGTTGTTTCGTAAATATTTTATGGAACGTGTCTGTTAATAAATAGGTTATATTGGCTGCGACAAAAATGTTCGATGGAATATGCGTCTTTGATAAATTGTTTACTGTTTTATGTCTGACCAATTTTTTTTTTGGAGGGTGGGAAATCATCAAATGACTGCTCCCGCTCTGGGCGGAGGGGAAGGCACTCCCTTCCGCTCAGACTCTTACTGACTAAAAACCACCCATGTTCCTTCTTTTGCCCTTTATGTTCCAGGGCCGCGGTATCTCTTTCGAATAGTCCCGCAGCCCTGGCAGGCATCGGCCCTTGCCGTTCGCTGACATCTCTTTGAGGCGCGCGTGGAACAGCGTGGAACACGAACGCGCCGTCGACACGGCCTGTCGTCATACGACGGACGGACGGCTAGCTAGCCCATTACTCACTGTCCACAGGCCCGCGCCTACGGTGGCCGGGAACCATCACGGCGTGGAATGAATCAACTTGGACGAAGCAGAAGGATCAGTTTTGCAAGGATCGTGGCAGGACACGTTCTGTAGCTCTTACACCAGACACAGGAAATAAGCTTGAGCATATGTATGTATTATGTTTTTTATCTATGTATGAAAGCACACTAGAGGAAGTATTTAATGTAGGTATTCTAACTGGTAATCCAGAGGGTGTGCACATTAGTATCAATTGATTTCAAAGCTTTTCGTCTTTCTACAGCAATTTTCTACAGGTTCTACGTACACGCTTATGTAGTTTATAATAATATAATAATAAAACATTTCTTTCAAGTAACATAGACTCATAACTTTAGCAACAAATTACTTACAAAACTGTGTTAGTAGCATTTAATTACTATCCTCCACTAAGTTAGTATGAGCAGGCACATGCAGCTGACTTGAAGTATACAAGATAGGATATCCAGTTTGTTAGCAATTACACTCAGGAGACTATTGGAGGTAGTACGCACTCTGCGCAGCAGGGATGCTGCATGCTTGCGTCTGATCGAACAAAAAAACATAAGAATTCGCGTCTGCGAACATATCCGAGGCACTGCAGTAGCGTGGCAACTCCAAAAGCATTCTGAATGCATTGTTGTACTGGACGCTGAGCATTCACAGCTTTTTAACACTCACAAACTTGTTTCAGTTTAAGACCAGCCATTGACGGAGAAGAAAGAAAGAAAGAAGAAGAAAGAAAAATTTACTTGGCACATGCCACAAGTGCACACAGTGTACAAAAGCAATAATAATAAAAAAACCAAAAGAATAAAAAAAAAAACTTAAATCTAAACAAAAATAAATAAAATAATGTGACATTGTGTGCCTCACGGCTGCGCCAAAAAGGCTCAGCAGCGCCATGTCATCAGCATAACTAATATTATTAAAAGCTATCCCATCTAAGTAGCAGCCACGCAAACTGCTGAGCTCAACATGGGAAATCATCAAATGACTCAAATCATCAAATACTCCCGCTCGTGGAGGGAGCGGAGGGAGTGCCAGACTTGTACTGACTAAAACCCATCCATGTTCCTTCTTTTGCCCTTTGTGTTCCAGGGCCGCGGTATCTCTTTCGAACAGTCCCGCAGCCCTGGAACCCAATACATCTATGTTAATGTCAAGCCAATACATTTTTGTCATTTCTATCGTCGTAAATGCTAATAGAATCTTAATTTGTTTAAGTCCTCAGAACTTAGTCTGCTTGTGTGACTGAAAAACAAACATGGAACTAATAAGTATATACTAACGCTCATCCAAATCCATCAAATAAGCATCTTTAAAATCTTTCATCGTTAAAAACATTATAGGATGGTTTTTTGACCTGAAATTTGACATACCTCCTTAGAAAAAGTTATACCCGACGATTTGTGTGTCAATATCACCCTTCATGATTATGTCCAAGGCGTTAGGTTCATTATAGGTCAATGCCTTCCGTGATTATGATATAATGATAATGTTGGATCCTGAGAGAAAGTTGTAAAGTGTCATGTGGATGTCATTTCTACGGCACCTACTCTTCATCACAGCTGGACATAATTACCGAAGGACAGATCAATAAAATAGTATTTAAAAAAAAACTTAACTCCGTGAGATCCAGCAATTAATAACTCTTAATTATTGAATTGAATTACAACAACCATCGACTGCCTCGTTGATCAAGTGGTTGCAATCGCGACTGTTGAGCATGAGGTCCTAGTTTCGTTTCCCGGTTCGGGAAAATTGTTATTGGGTTTTTCCATCAGGAATTTTGGAGTAGCAGCTACGGAGTCTGGGTTTGTGTCCGGGTGATGGCAATTAGCTCGCCCCCAATTACAATGGGTCTTAAAACATAACTTGCGAAATGTGGGTGTACTATAATTAACACTAGAAACGGGATATTTACCGTGTCCACTCTTTGTTTTGAGTTCCCGATATGGTAAATATCCCGTTTCTAGTGTTAATTATAATGCTATAGTGACCATGACAGTTTAAAAACTTATTTTGTGGGTGTACTATTACGTACACCACTGTCTAAACATTCGGGGCAGTAGTTACAGGCGTGAAGTTGTTATGTTATGTGTTACAACAGCCATACATTGTAATTGGCCATGCATTGTTCTTATTTTGAAAAACCAATCTCTTCTAGTTTGTTATTTTTATGCGGTATCCACCAAAGCGGAGAGGAGAGGAGACGAGAGGAGATGTGTTTGAATAAACCAATCCGATTTCGTTATTTCCACATCTCTTCTCCGCTTAGCTTTGGTGGAAATAGGTCAAGCGGAGAGGACAGGAGATGTCTCATTTTTCTATAGAATTTTGTGCAGCGAGCGAGCAAGCGGCGCGGCAGAGCGGAGAAGTGTCTAGTCGGGACGCGCTCGCGCACCCCTCACCCCGCTGCCTTCTCCGCGCGCCTCGCACGTTCCGAAAGCGTCATTCGATTCACTAATTCTAATTCTTTTTCCTCAAGCAAATTCAGATATAACTTTTGTAACGACATGACGTCTTCCTTTCGTAGACAGCACTTGACTGTTTTCGATCTCTCACAGCTCACATCTCTGCTACACACAGCTCACATCTCCTCTCCGCAACGCATCTCCTCTCCGCTTTGGCGGAAATAACCTGCCAGCTTCGCGGCACATCTCCTCTCGTCTCCTCTCCTCTCCGCTTTGGTGGATACCGGGCCTAAGGAATGTAACCTCGAGTTGAGAACGACAAGTCGAGCCGCCATTCGGGATTTCGCTCGGCTATCCGGCGAGATCGAGACTTCGAGCTTGAGAATTAGCCTACTTTTTAGAATAATTCGTCTAACAACAGCGATTTGAGAGTTAATCAAGATACTTAATTCAGAACTGTACTAGCTGCAAAAGAATGTTGGGAAAACAACAAAATACACAAAGAAAATAATTGTCATCCAGTTCTTTAGAGAAATATGTTGACCCTGTCAATATTGTCATTAATCATTCAATATTATCAATAATCTCGCTCAACGCCTGTTAGTGTGATTAAGCTTTTCCTACAGTTAAAAAAACGTCGATAATATTTGAATCACTTCATCCTATTAGAGAGTCGTCGATAAATGTAGAGAAATATTAAAACTCTTCGCTGAAATAGCAATGAACAGGGCCGGCAGTCTCGACATAGATACCGACACTATCGCAAACTTTCGATCTCTTAATAATAACGGAAAAAATCGGTTGCAATAACGATGCTTGCGAGACATGCAAGTCTTAACATCAAAGATGCGTTTCTCGCAAACAGCGTTATTGTAACCGATTTTTTTCGTTCGTATTAAGCGACTGAAATTTTGCGACAATGTCGGTATCTATGTCGAGACTGCCGGCCCAGGTATAGACTGGGTTCTTCATAATGTGACGATGGGGTGCGTGCTAACTGCGAAACTTGTAAGATGATTAAAGGAAACGCAGCGGTAGGGATCAGGAATATACTTAAAACTTGTATAAGCAGTAGGCTGGACCATATCTCCTAAATAGAATTTTGACCCAGAAATACCGTGATTCGATAAAACTAGAGAAGAAGGTCACTTTCTAAATAGACTGTATCCTCTCTTAAGGTAAGCACCAAGACAGCCCGCTAAAATTCAAATTTTCTTACGTTTTTTGCAATTTGCAGGTAAGTGTCAGATTGTCTGTTGATTAAAATATATGATTAGCGACCGTAACACGTATGTATTTACAGAATTATAATCATTAATATCATCAATACAACGGTCTAAGTTCATTTAATACCATTTAATGATTATTTCATGAAAAAGTCATTCATTGGGATACAATATCGCGGGCTACCCTGACGCTTCCAACTTCATGAGCGTTTACGACTTACGGCATTTCAGACAAACTTTCAAGTCCTTTTTTTCGCAATGACTTAGCCGATTTTAATGAAATTTCATACGCATAAGCAGGATACATAGTTCTAAAAAGTTGAGAGAACATTTTCAGAAAATAGTGTTACAGCTAAATTAGACCGATTTTAGATTTGCCATAGAAACAGAAATTTCCAATTATCTTTTTTTTTAAAAGACATTTCGAAAATGTAGACTAACTGTGGCTAAATTTCATCCAATCCGTTCAGAAGTTTTTGCGTGAAAGAGTAACAAACATCCATCCATCCATCCTCACAAACTTTCTCATTTATAATATTGGTAGGATTGACAGAATACCTTTTTTTAGTTTGTAGGTAATTAGTTGCGAGTGCCGGTGTACGCTTTTAATTACTTTCATAACCGAGGTATTGTTGCATGGACTATCAATATTTTTATAGTTATTCTTTTATGAACGACGCAGTTTAACAATGACAGCAGTTAAACTGTCAGAGATATATTACTAATTTCCTAGCATATTAAACTTATTAAAGGACAAGAAAAACAAGCAATTATAATGTCCATTACAGGATGTGAGGATACATAATGATTTGTCAGATCTAGAACATTTAAACATGTAAATAGGTAGGTAAAAACGTCACTATAATGTTCAATATAGTTATACGTCAGTTTAAGTTAGTTAACTTTTTCTCTGCTTTATAACTGCTGCCTGCAACATTGTGTCTGCTCTAAAATGAAAAATAATCTAAAATCATTAACACAAGAAACGGGATATTTACCATGTTTACTGTTTGTTTGTGAGTGTCGTGTGTCGGGAACAGAATCGAGTTGCGAGTGACAGTGGTAGCGGTAATGAGTGCAAAAAAACGAACAAGAAAGAGGGTAGACCGATTTGTCTGCTCATGAACACCCAATAACTTCAGTTTATCCGTGATCAATATCCCGTTTCTAGTGTTAATGATAACGTTAGTGACTATGACAGTTTAAAAAATTAAAATAATCTACATTCACCAGCTTACAGGCTTATCTGTCAAATTTCAAAACGATTGGATCAATGGGTATGGCAACTGTGGAACTAATGGCGCTAGCTTAGCTGGTTCCAAGCATCGTCATTGGTTGAAAATCTGTTAATGTCATTTTATATTATATTTCAAAATAGCGCGACCTCATTGGTCAGATTGATACAATTAGCTTTTAACGGCGTTCCCCGTTGTTTAATTTAACTATGAAAGTGTTAGCAGACACAGTTAAAAGAAAGAAAATCTATTTATTTGTCGCAGGGACATACCGTGCATCATTCAAAATGTCGGAAAAAATAATAAACATACAACGCATAATAAATATTTATAAATTCAACAAACAAAACAAAAAAAAGTTATCAGGTTGGACGTCGTGACTGCGACAAGCAGGTTACCACCACTCAGCATGACGGCATTTATTTTCTGCATTTACAATATTAACTTAGTATGGATTCAAAAAAAAATATGTATATATGTAGTTTATCAGCCATCTAGCTACCATAACACAAGCATTAGGTTGCTTAGCTTGGGACTAGATGGTGCTGTGTGAAATGTCCAGGGATATTTATTTATTTCACTTTATTCTGTATTTATTCTGCGTGCGTAAGTATTGACAAATTTAGGACCATGTTCTTACAAAATATCCACTGAATTAAAAAATCCCTACATACAATTCATGGTTTAAATAGCGTAATATATGACCCACGCAGCTAACCATTAGCTTAACAAGCTGCAAGCTGCATACACGCATAGAATGACCATGACCATAGACAATAACCTAAACTACCGAAACTACCCACATGAAAAACGGACATTTCAGTCTTTATATCGATAATGTCGTCATACTTAGTCCTAGAATCCTTTAAATATGCATGAAGGTAGTCTGTAATTGGACAAATGAGTTGACATAACTAACATTCGACCTTAAACTCTTACTTTAAGGGTCAATGTTGAACGTTTAACGGTATAGTCATACGACTTTTTGTTAACAGATGGTTTAAGTAAATTCATTTGGTAGTTGTGGTGGAATGGAAGGCCACAATATGTTAGATGCTTTCGGTGAATTGTCATTGAAAACTGTTTTGTGTTTTAAAATCTTAAACGAGTTTAGCAAAATAAACTTGCAACGTATACTGTCACTTACGGGATATCTTCTGTGATTGTTCATGATTTTGAGCTCCCGATATTTCGACGCGGTTTGGTTATAAACCGTGAAAACTTAAAAAAGTATTTCAAAATAAACTTGTTGTTTTGGAACATTTATTTAGAATAAAAATTAACTTTACATTCCATTTATATTCTTATCTGACCGTGCATCACTTTGGGCCCTATCAGAATACCAGCGCTGTGAGCCTGTGACTTTTTAAATGTGACACCACCGTGTGACAGCACCATGCTGAGATAGCCTTATGACCTCGTACAGGACCAATTTAATTAGTTTTATCTTTTCTTATGTTTACTTTTTTATATAATTTTATTTTATTGCTAATTGAACCTTTTTTTTTGTTTTATCCTGTGTGAGTCTAATAAATATTTAAATAAATAAATAAAATAAAGTAAAATACTTTTTCTTTTCTTTCTTTCCCTGATGAAATATTTTCCATAAATATGAGGTACTGGGTTCGATTCCCGGGTTGGGCAAATTGTTATTGGGTTTTTCCATCAGGAGTTTCTCAGTAGCAGCCACGGTGTCTGGATTTGTGCCTGGTTAATGGCAATAGGCTCGCCCCCTATAACATGGGTCTTAAACATAACTGGCGAAATGTGGGTGTACTATTAGGTACACCTCTGCCTAATCCTTCGGGGATTACTGCGTGATGTTATGTTATGTTGATTTCTGAAGAAAAAATATCAGCAGAACCAAGAAAAGTTAACAAGTTTCTGTAACGTTATTCCGTCACCCTTTTGAAGAACCACGACCATAACTACTCGGGCCACTGACTACCTGTAACGATTGTCAAAGATCTACAAATGACAGCCGGGACCAACGGTTTAATGTGCTTTCCGGGGCACGGAGGGAAATCGATATGTTATGGGTGGTCCAGCCATGGTGGCGGCTTAACCCGAAGATCGACCCGAGCGACTGTTATTATTAAGCCAAAAGCTCTTCCTAAAAGTAACTTCTAAAAGTATTACACAATTAATTAAATTGAACTTGAGTACTTTTATTTTGGACCCAACAAACTGTCCTCACTTTCATTTTACTACTTAGTAGCTGTTGTCACATGCCGATATCATACAGGCAAAAAGTAAAAATCAGACCTTTCAGATGAAGCCAGTAAAAAGAACATTGTACGACACGACATCAACAACGAACAATGATTGAATCTACAGGTAGGTACTGCCGCTATCGTGCGGAGGTGAAAGATCACAACCATGCATAAATAAACCGAGAATAAGTGATGAATGTCACGTGGTTACTGGGGGAATGTCTCAGCATGACTTTGACGAGGTGAAAGAACTCGTAGTCTGATAGGTGACCTGAAGTTTTAGAGGTACACTTACTCTGTCACTTACGGGATATCTTCCGTGATTTTTAATTATAATGAGCTCCCGATATTTCTACGGCTTATGCCCGATTCGTCACAGAAAAACAAAAGACCACGATTCACAACGTTTATTTACCATCTACTTACCCGAATTCTTCAGTAATCCCGCGATCATGGCGCTTGCAACAGCGTCGAAATATCGAGAGCACAGAATAGTTAATAATCACGGAAGATATCCCGTAAGTTTTTTTTTTATCGTGTGGTTAGTGCCTAACCTGGTGTCAGAGTTTTTTTATGCCACCCATGGGCCTCTGACTTAAGTATTGACTTATCCCGTAAGTGACAGTTTAAGCTTAAAACAGTGTAACTGTGTAAACATTGGCTTCTTTCAGGAATGGACTGACAACTAGAGGGTCTCGACGTAGTGACATTCTATTAGCCAAAAATATATTGGGTTGAGTACACAAAACTGTATGTCAGTCCTCTTGAAAGTGGTTGTTGAAATACGAAAGGCATTGGAAGTGATTCGTACTTGTTCGTAAGTAACAGTTAGAGGTTTAACGTGGATATTGGCATCCCGAAGCTATTATGCCAGCTATAGGGCTTTAGCCTAGCTTTAAGGTAGGAGCAGGCAATAGACAGAGAATAAGACCTATCAACTGACTAACCTGGGCTCTAACAGAACCCAATGATGAACAATAGGATGTCAAATAATGCCACTGCAAAGATCCATCTGCTGAAAGCAGATAGAAGATCATTTAAAACAGAATAATGTCAGTTTTGTCCAACGTCTGAAACCGCTTATAAAAAGTTTTTCTGGAAACTCGGCAGAGAACATATTATGTTATCATATTTGTTTTTTTTTCAGGAATCAATCCTGCAACCTGTATCTTGAAAGCAATATCTCAGCCGCTGCACCAATCAAGCCGAATTAACACCATCAGATACAGGCGGCAGTTCGGAGCAGCTGTTCCCCGAAACCCCACTTCTACTGTAACCAATTCCATAAAAGTCGTGAATGTTAAATCATGTCCAGTAAGTGACATTGTACATTGACCGTCACAGAGCCGATCGATAACCAGCAAGCGTCAACCGTCGTGTGTTTTATTCAATAGCATCGATTGTCAATGTCCCGGGTGATTTGGATAATGATGCCATTTTATCTTTAGACGGTGGACATTTCTTGAAGGTTGAGGTAAGCTTCTTTTCAAGATTTAAGGGTTCAATGGACTTTAAGATAAGCAAGGTCAAGGTTGGTTAGCTTTAATTAGCTAATGTAGACATGGCTAAGTTCGTTCAGTTCTGGTTGAGCTTCACGTTTACTGGCTTGCACTGACTGGACAGGTCCACTCAAATCTGTGTGATTCTTACTTCAAAAGACCATCTTAGTCGCGAATCTGCATGGCTGTCTAGACATTATCTTGGTCATATGATGTGACTGAATGTCTGGACTTTATGAGACTGTGACCTCTGAGTGTCTTTCGGCTGTTTCTTCTCAGGGTAGTCACTGTAGTCTGATAGGATACATCTACCTCATCTAGTTTTATGTGTTAAAGTTTTTTTAACCTCCTTACAAAAATTAATATCGTGGTACGTGTAACGTTGTTATTTTAAACAAATTAGTTTGCTGCGACATTAGCCACATTAAGCATGAAATGCTTAAGCACGCGAAGTAGGTGCTCTTGCCTTATCTAGGTATATCTTCTTCTTCTTAGCGTATCGATGGCAATCTAAATTGTGTCAGCCCAAAACTGAGCTACTAGTTTGGCGCTTTCAGTAGCGTCCATCAGTTCCTGTAGCGAACAAACAACAGGACACGCAGGACACGATATTAAGTGCCCCATCGTTTGTGGAACAGCACCACATTTACACTCCAGGGCAGAGTCATTAATGAATTAGGTATATCTATATCTGTGATGGCCACCCTGCATACAAGAACCGTCGGTAGAAGACCACCAGACTTGACGAGGCACAACATAGGTCAGGCCCTAGGATCCTTTAGGAATTTTAGAATCTCATCATAACTGATGCAGCTACAGCTAGGTTAATATACTATGCTTATTTCCACAGTATTATGTCTTATGGCATTCTGCTGTGGGGATCGGCGGCAGACGTTGACTCAATTTTCATTTTACAAAAGCGGGCAGTCCGCGCGATCTATAAAATGGGTCCTCGCGAGTCCCTCAGAGAAAAATTTAAAGAGATCGATGTACTGACTCTGCCTTCCCTTTATATCCTAGAATGTATTTTATATGTCCGCAAAAACCGAGGGCTTTTCAAAATTAGAAGCGACTTCCACAATATTAATACACGCAGTAAACACGAAATTGTAATACCCAAATTCAGATTAACAAAAACTAGTAAGTCTTTTCTTATTAACAGTATACGTTTTTATAACAAATTACCTAAGTCAGTTATAGAACTGACCGATGGAAAGTTCAAAAATTACATTAAACGTGTCCTTATTAAAAAAGCATATTACAAAATCAAGGACTACGTTGAAGATAAAGAGGTTTGGCTTTAGTTCCTTCTGCGCATGCGGCTTCCCTGGTAGCTCATAAACAGCACAAATATGTGGATGTCTCTAACTATTCTCAATCTCATTTTTTTTTTTTTTCATTTTAATTTACAATGGTTTTTTTTTTACAATGGTTATCACATCACTTAAACACCCTTTGTTCAGAATAGTTGCAGCACTGATGACAATATTTTTGTCACTTGTTTAATTTAGTCTTTTATAATATTTTCTTGCCTTTGTATAGATTCTTTTTAATGATTGTTTGTGAATGTGTGAACAGTGTAGGCCTTGTAGATTCCTAGATGTGTGTTAATTGAATTGATTTATTTATTTTATTTATGCTGTCCCCCCATACTTGAGTACTAATGCTGTAACATGATAATATTGTAAAACTAATCATTTTAAAAGAGTAACCATGGAGTTTCTTGCCGGTTCCTCTCCATAGGAAACGACCAACCCGAACCGTGCACCTTTTTGTCGACGTTTCATAAGTGCCCATGTAGGCCTATGTGAAATAAAAATATTTTGATTTTGATTTTGATCTACCTAGCCTTTTCCCAACTATCTTGGGGTCGGCTCCCAGTCTAACCGGATCCAGCTGAATACCAGTATTTTACATGGAGCGACTGCCTATCTGTCCTCCACAACCCAGTTGGTTCACTGGGTAATATCCTTGGTGAGAGGTAGTCAGACTTTCAGTTTTTTTTAGGAGTTTTAGAGCCGAGGGTGGAAGAGTTACCGACGCACAAACGAATACCACGTAGTCTTTTTAGAAATGTTTCATCTTCTTTACATAGTATAAAACAAAGTCGCTCTCGATGTTTTTACGCTTAATTCTTTTAAACTACGCAACAGCAATATATACTCGTAGAGTGATTCAAAAGGAAGGTTTAAATTATTGCACCCATGCGAAGCCGAGGCGGGACGCTAGTCTATACAAATAAATAAAATTGCAGTATCTGTTTGTAATATCAAAATAACAGCTTTTTACTGAATGCATATGAAAGTATATACGGTACTTAGGTATAACAAAAACACATTTTTTCAATTTTTGTCTGTCTGTCTGTTTGTTCCGGCTAATCTCCGAAACGGCTGAACCGATTTTGACGGGACGTTTACTGGCAGATAGCTGATGTTATAAGGTCTAACATAGGCTACTTTTATTTCAGAAAAATAGTTAGGGTTCCGTGCAAAAAAATTAAAACCCTTGAAATTGGTAACAAAATTCGATTGAAAAAAGGAAGTAACAACATTTTTTTTTAATAATCATTTTACGCTAATGAAGGTCGCGGGAACAGCTAGTCGGTTATAAAAAAACAGCTATTTCCTACAAAAGTGCAATTCCTACACGGTGAAAATGTATGAAACTGCTGGTTTTTGTTTTGTTACCGTTGAAAAATTTCTATGTGAAGGGGTCCGGGAAGATGTACTGAACACGTGGTAACCGCTTGTGCGGCGATGTCCTTCCACCATGTATAGATATTTAACCGTACCTGACAGACGCACATCAAGCTACTACAATCTGTCACATTTCTTTAATAGATTTTCAACTTTATCTCTAAAGCATTAGGTTCAAGGTTGATTGGGAAAATCTGACAGTTTCGGGTAGGCCTGCTGGCGACTGTACAATGACCACTCCTAAGTATACAGTCCTTTCAGTTATTATTTTATATTTGACAGCTGCAGTCCAACAGTAACCTTATTGTCATGAAAATTAAGATCAGTTTTTTTTTTCAGATTGATTACAACCTAACTTAAAAACTTTCTTTCTTTCCATTATGACAGACTAGTTTTCCGCCCGCGGCTTCGCCCGCTTCGAGTTCGGTTATATCGCGTTTCCAAGAGAACTCTTCAAAAGTCCGGGATAAAAACTATCCTATGTTCTTTCTCAAGGTCAACTCTATCTCTATCTGTCTCTACTAAATTTCATTAAAATCAGTTCAGTGGTTTAGACGTGAAAGCGTAACAGACAGACAGAGTTACTTTCGCATTTATAATATTAGTGGGGAAGTAGGGATAGTAGGGAAAAGTAGGGATTGACAGCGATGCAAGGGCGCAGATAAAATAACTGAAAGGACTGTAATTATTTTTAACCTTGACAATTTTTTTTGTAGTTCTGGATGTGTCACACAACTAAAATTTTGCATACATAACCTACCCACTCAGCAATTTTAACACAAAGTTCTTAGTAAAAGTTAATTTCACAACATCAATGGAAATTATGACAATTTATTTTAATGACTAACAATTACAAATGTACAACTTTACAAACGTTGACTATTAATTGCTTAATAACGCATCACATAATTATATGCGGTATCTTCATAGACTAATATTTGTGAATACACGGACATTTTCTTTTACCATCGGCCTGCGCAGACGAGGGACTTTAGTTCGCCGGAAAGAAATGACCGTACCTGTTCCTCTCTCTCGTTTGCGCAGGCCTTAAGGTGGTAGCGTCAGGGTAGCCCGCGAAATTCAAATTTTCTTACGTCAGAGGATCCTCCCTATTTCTATCAAGTATGATCAAATTCACAGTCTGTGTCTTATTCCACTCGAAAATACTCTCACTACCTCAAACAAACTTGACGAGCAGCGGCCACATTCATCTAGTAGGAATATGCCCCTGCTTATGTCTACAAAAATACAAATGGCCCGTTTAAATAATATACTCAATACTCAAGTCTTATTGAATTCCATATGTATTACATAGATGATGTAACAAGGCGAAAAATCTATATGGACCCTGTCGGGCACAGCAACATTAGGACATCCGTCCTAATGTTGCTTGTTGACATTGATGGCGTAAAAGCAGAAAAGGAAAGGAAAAAATATTTATTTGTCTCGCAGGGGACAAAACAAAATGATTAGATTGACATGATAAAACCAAATTATATAAAAAGTAAACATAAGAAAAAATTAAATGAATAATATGACACACATTAAAATAAATTGATCTTGAGCCAAAAGGTCCCTATCTCAGCTTAGTGCTTTAACATAAAAAAACCGGCCAAGTGCGTGTTGGGCCACGCACAATGTAGGGTTCCGTAGTTGTCCATCAAAATATGCAGACAATTCCTACGGTTCGATTTGCCTCCGAACGATGATATTTCTTGTAATAATAAAAAAACAAACTTACATTTGCAGCTGAAAAACCTGTGCGCAACAGCTGTGCTGCCTGTGCTGTGTCAGCTGCAAATGTAAGTTTGTTTTTTATTATTACAATAATAAAAACAAATGATTTTTATTGTATTGTATTGTATAATTGTATAACGGGCTGGTGTCCGCAACTCCACGTCCAATGCGCGTATTTTGCGTGCGATTTTTATTGTAATAATAAAAAACAAACTTACATTTGCTTACATTTTTATTGTAATAATAAAAAATTATGATTTTTATTATAATAATAAAAAAACAAACTCACATTTGCAGCTGAAAAACCTGTGCTCCCATACATTATGTTTAGAAAAAAATCCATCACTTTACGTGTAGGTAGGTGGAGAACCCTAAAAAAAAATACTTTTCGAGATTTTATTTTACCAACTTGTCGGCGTAATTCATCTGTATATTCATACCAAATTACAGCTTTCTAGTACTAAGTCTTTGAGCTAAACTGCGGACAGACAGACAGACGGACATGGCGAAACTATAAGGGTTCCTAGTTTGTTGACTACGGAACCCAAAAAATGACACAGCGCTGGTATTCTGATAGGGCCAAAGTGATGTGAAAAGTGCATGTTTACGGAAATATTTTATAAACGTCGAATGACTGGCACAAAATAACCATTCGTCATGAGCCGCATAACGTTTGATGCATTATTTATTCATTGGCCGTTTTACCACAAGTCCGAAAACTTGTGTTTTATTTGCGTCATTTTCTGAATGCCATTTATTGCTGGAAAAAGGGTTTCAGTGATATATTTCTAGAAAACAGTAATATTCAGTTGTGTTTTATTCAGTAACTAGCTTCTGCCCGCGACTTCGTACGCGGATCCCGTTGCTTATGCCAGCGACAACGGAGTCGTCAAAATCGAAAATCTGAAACGTCTGATGTAGAATTCTAAGGCCCGGGGACGGGAAAACAACGGGATGAGCGAGACGATTGGAGTCGTTCCAGATCATTCATTTTTGTATGTCAACAGGAAATGCCCATCAGACTAAATAACTTTTGCTAAGACGTCATTCCATAATATGTTATAGCACTGCCATGGGCTTTGGAGTTCCACAGCAGGTGTTCCAGATCTTCAAATTTATTCTCACAGCAGAAAATGCTCTTCACGTGGAATATTTTTATCTATGGCACCATTTTTATATCTTTTGTACTGTAGCTGGTCTGTTGCGGTTCTGCATCAGGTGTTAATTTTCCAAAATAAATTATAGCCTTTATGTTGCCCAGACTATACAACAAAAATTTTTCTTCCCGTTATTCCGCAGCAGATCCCAAGGGTACACTGAATTAACTTCTGTCTCTTCATGCCGTTCTCCAGCAATCCTTTCTCTCTCACTTTCTAACTGATTATGAATATTTTGTTGTGTGCGTGTTCGGGACAATGTATGATAATCTCGATCAGCAGTTAGTCGCGCATCACGTTCATCACTCGTTTCAAAAGACCTGTTAGTAGATGTGCGAATTCGCTGAGAACTCAAGCGTGATTCTGTATCGGTAAACGTTTCTGACTCGCGAGACAATGCATGTCGCTCACGATCAGCAGACAGTCGCGCATCACGTACTGCACTTGTTCAGTAATATATTTTTAGAGATTTTTTTTTTCTGTTGGGATGCTCGCACCATTGACGATTTTAAATACTTTGCCATGTTGTTTAGTCACATTACCTTTATTCGATTGTTACTATGTATTCAATACGTTATCCTAATGCTGCAATGGTTGGTTTGCATTGAAGGATGCTAACCACTAAGAATAAACTTAGGTACTTTTTATGGTCTGATTTGAAAAAAGTTCCTTTTTACTTGGGCATTTTTTTAATTCTTTCGTTTTGTCACCATTTCCATGATTTTATTTCTATTATCTATCAGTCTTCGATTCTATCCGTTAATGGATGCCGACCTCAACATAGTTTGGGAAAAGGCTAGGCAGATGATGATCTTCGTATTTTTTTCATAGATATTACGTTCTTGAAACACAAAAACTTTTTCAAGTTCAATAGGTAACTACAACTATTATTCCACAAGTGCGTACTTATTTAAAACTAGCTGTTGCCCGCGACTTCGTTCGTGTGGAAATTTTGGCGTGTATGTGAGAGACTGCCTCGTTTGTAATACATACCGTTCTGTACACTACATTAAATGACTTATTATTTTCCGCAAGCAGGTGTAAGTTTTGGGCACTGAACCACCAACATATAATTGACCGTGTGAGAAGCATGGAGTGCACAATTGAATGCCTGTCACTTTTATGGTCAGGGCCAACCCTGGGATCTGTTGGTCGTCATTGTAAAAGCCAATTTTAAGGGAAATTGTATCCTCTTAAATTGAAATGGCAATTTATTAGAAATAGTGGGCATGCGGGGAATTAAAACGCTCTCTCCTTTAGCAGCTCCGTTTTTATAATGTTACTGCCCAGCTCTGTGATACGAAGCCTGGTGCCGTTGCACAGTCTGGTTGCATCAGGGTTTCGCATACCACCACTGGAACCAGAACTGGAACGCCAACTTAAAGCTCCAGCTGATGGCACGCCAGGGAGTTAAAAAATTCAACGGGGTAGGCAGTACTATCGTCATTAGCCATCACAGTCTCTATGGATGTGTAAACTTTTGAATCGCCGACGGTCATGTCAATTTTTTTTTGTTTATTTAAATCGTCGTTTCTAAAAATGGTAGAAATGGGTTCTGTGTGTGATCCTTTAACACCCCTACTATTTGTTTTTCTAAATATTTTTAATGTACAGAAACGCCACGTAAGTACCTAAACACAAACGTTTGCAAGCGAAACGTTAGAATCTTTAGAATTAATGTTAGAACCGGGGCCGACAACTGGTGATTTTCACATTACAAATGCAAATAGTCGCTTCGGCTTATATAATAACCTATGATTTGGATAATACCCGCCTAGTAAGGCTAGCTTCGGCTCCTACATGGAGTTCATAAAATTGTTAATATTAATATTTAATAGCCCGCAGTTTGGCTCATGTCAATATTGTCGAAAATTATCCCAGGGGGAGTACCGGGTTAAAAATAATTACGTGTTAACCGATGTTTGCCCTTAAAAGGGTTCGGTTAAACCGGTTCGGACACTTCGCAGACAGACGCGACTCTTAGGGGCTGTCTCCACGAGCGAGAGAATCGCGACGATATTATCATCGTTGCCACGTATTTCTATACACTCTCTTAGAGGCCGTCTCCACGAGCGAGAGAATCGCGGCGATGTTATCCCATACAAATACGTAATATCGCCGCGATTCTCTCGCACGTGGAGACGGCCCGTTACAGAGAGTGTACTGAAGTACTATCTGTCCACGCTAGGACATCAGGTGTCACAGCCGGTCCGCAAACTCTCCGTAATTCTTGGACCGACTCTTATATTATATTATCCGTAGTTTAAATTAATATTTTAAACATAAAGGGTATATTTTGTGTTGTTGAAACTGTGCTTGTCTGAAAACTGGTGATTTACTGCATAGGGGCCTAGAAAACTGCGCGGAAACGATTTGTGTGACGGACGGCGACCTACCTAATCTTGATCTCTCTCTCGATCCGAGAACCAAGTTTAGCTGCACGACCGATTAATCTAACCGCGGATAGACTTTCTTCAAGATTGGCGGCTGCTTAGTGCATAAATGCTCTATTTTCGTATTTATTTCCTATGACGCATTTGGAACAAGATTATAAAATACAATATCTTTTTTGTAGGCTACCCATTTGATACAAGAAGCCAATTATTTTACGAAAGGAGTTCCACTACAAGATTAGAAAACACTAAAATTACAAAGACTTTTTGTAAAATTTTATGAAAAACTTTCTTAAAACACAAAAAGAGATTGTGGCCCATGAGGGGATCGAACCCGCGACCTTCGCGTTATTAGCACGACGCTCTAACCAACTGAGCTAATGGGCCGATATGAAAGTTGTCGAAATATCTGTACACATGCCAAATCCTAGACATTCATACATGCAGTTTGCATAATCTGTATGCTTACGTCATTTATTTATTGAAGAAGATATGCTTTGAGTTGAAGATATCGTTGGACATAATACAACTTTCAATTCGATTTGAATTTTTATTGAGTTTTCCATGAGGAACATCTCAGTAGCAGCTACGGTGTCTGGATTTGTACCGGGTTGACGGAATAGGCTCGCACCTTAATACAAGGGACTTAAAACATAACTGGCAAAATGTAGGTGTACTATTAGATATATCTCTGCCTAACCCCTCGGGGATTACAGGCGTGATGTTATGTATTACAAGAGAGTGAACGATTTCAAGATAAAAATCTTCTTACAAGATAATCTTGCAGATTCACCTGCTTATGTAACACGCTTTCTATTATTAACATGATATTTTAAGATTATGATGGCGCGTCTTAGTATCGTGTAAACGATGTCATAGCCTTTTGTTTATCGTACTTCGCTTTTGCGATAGTTAAACATATTTATATTGGATTACATTTTAAAATAATGGATTACTATGATAACGCTTAATCTGTAGACTTAGGTAGGTAAGTAATGTTTAAAATAATATAGAATTAGGTATTGAGATGGGTCATACAGTAGTACAGTGAACACGATAGAATAGAATATAATATTATTAATTATGTACACCATGTAAATCGCTAGCCGGAAAAAAACGTCTCAAAACATGTCTCGACATCAGAAGCAAAAGGTCGGATGTACAGACCGCCAGCACATTAAACTACCCAAAACTGTCCCAATCAACCTTGAACCAAATTCTTTAGCGATAAAATTGAAAATTGATTAAAGAAATTTGATAGATTGTAGTAGCTTGATGTGCTGGCCGCGTTTGTATAAATCCTGAGAGTTTTGTGGGGAGCGAAATAACATTTTCAAAAGACATTTCACATAGGGTTAGGGTGACTGGGTGACAATGGGCGACAATGGGCGGTCTTATAGCTAAAAGCATTGCTAAAAGCGATATTTTGAAGACCACGATATTTAGTAAATTTCTTTTAAAGTATATAAACCAAAACTTCTAAAGAGGTATAATTGTTTGCTTGTTGAAGAAGGGCTTATGCCCGACTTGTCATTTTTACGATTGGTCACCAAATTTTTTCCATACAAGAAGTTCCAATTCGTAATCTTATGAAAACAAAGGACAATGACCAAAGTTGGTACCAAAAAGTCTCGCGCCTCAAAACCAAAATATTATAGTAATTAGTTTCATATTTTTTTACGGCATTAGGTACGCGTCGGGGATTTGATTTTTGAACTGGAAATATACTTTTCGAGTTTAAAAGTACGAATATTGTTTTACTCCCTTTATATGACGTTCCGTTTCAACTGAATATAAATGACGTTCCGTTTCAATTGAACAAACCCTTGTCTGTCGAGCGGACTCTAAAATTAATTACAATTAAGTAAGATCAGTACACCAAATCGATTTAGTTTGGTTTATTGCTATTTGCAACAAAATAGATTTTCTCAGCCTAAAGATTTTGATTTATCGATTACATCCCTAAATCCCGACTAGTTTATAGCACTTACTATACTCTATGGTTTATAGTTATCTTATCTGTGGCATCTGACATTTGTACTGTACTGACTGACTATTGGCAATATAAAGGTCTAAAATAAAATCGAGTTTCAGTCAAGCATACTGTGGATGTTACTTTAACTCGTAATTCTTACTAATATTAGTGTATTACGCTGTTTTTAGAGCAATAATGTAATGTATGTGTGTTAAAATACGTCGTTGGTAGCGTCGAAAAAATAGACCTACTTTTTAGGTTAGTTTCGATTTTATAAAATAACTCTGAAACGCGGGTTTTTTTTTCAAAAATAATTTTTGTAGGAGTTAATACGATCAGTGTAGTCTATAAAAAACAAGGTTTGATTTTGATGCAGCATGGTACGGGATTCCATACTTCCATGAGCATTCTCTTTTAATTTTGAATTTTTATACACCATTATTTTTAGGTCGTTCTGGAACCGAATTCCATTAACTCGATCATCGAACTCGAAACGATTGGGATTATTTTTTTCAAAAGTAACATTAAAAAAGAATACGAAAGAATAAATTTAATGTTTTTTTGTGAAATAATGAGAACTCAAATGCATATGTGTGTGTAAAACGTATCCACGATCGGCAACACATGCGAACGATACCCATTGAAAAATTCATTCATCGATCGATTCTCATTATCTTATCATTATCAAAAAAAAACATTAAATTTATTCTTTCGTGTTTTTTTTTATTGTTACTTTTTGAAAGAAATAGTTCCAATCGTTTCGAGTTCGATGATCGAGTTAATGGTATTCGGTTCCAGAACGTCCTAAAAATAATGGTGTATAACTGGAAATACTGATCCGATTACAAAAACTTTTCACACTACTACAATATCGTCGAGTGCTATAGGAAGTGTTTTATGGTTTAGTTTACTTTGACCTATTCATTATTTCCATTATTACCTGATTCTAATTTAATTCCATGCTTCACAAATTAAGTTTTTACTTGGACGCCGTTATTTTTTCAAAATTCCCTAATTAGTTAGCTAAGACGCTTTATAGTGTAACAATGAATTTTTAAAAAACCCTTTTTTCTTAATACCCGAAAGTTTTGAAACGTGGACTTGAAACCCTTTTACTGCAAGCCTAGGTTCTCAATTCTCGTATTTTGACCTAGTGGCCTACCATGATGTATTAAAGCAAGAGTAATTCCAGTGTGGGAAAGAAATGGCGCTAGACGACCTATATAACTCTGTCTCTTTCCCACACTGGAATTACTCCTGCTGTAAGACGTCATAGAAACCCCCCTGTACGGAGAGAGCGTGGAGCGGATTCCGATAATGTGCCTACTGAACTATCTGCAAGCTCCAGTGTCCGCAGCCAGTCTGCCGTCCGACCCGCTCGGTCAGAACCTCAGACCTATCTCAATCGGTTAGAAATACCCTTATACCTACGTTTTGACAAGTTTTTGACATTGATTGTCACCGAGAAGAGATTGGCGACTAGATTTTTTTTTATACCTCTAACGGGAATTGATCTTTAGATTTCCGGGAGGTAACATACCTTTTTTTTCGGATGGGAAATCATCGAATGACCCCTCCTGCTCTGGGCGGAGCGAAAGGGAGTGTCAGACTTTTACTGACTAAAAACCATCCATGTTCCTTCTTTGCCCTTTGTGTTCTATCTCTTACAAACAGTCCCGCAGCCCTGGCAGGCATCGGCCCTTGCGGAGCCCTCCGGTTTTCTGACATCTCTGTGAGGCGCGCGTGGAACACGAACGCGTCGTCGACACGGCCTGTCGTAATAAGACGGACGGACGGCAAACTAGCCCATTAATCACCGTCCAACAAAGAGGTAACATACCTTGGGTAACGTTTCTAGTACCCAACCTCAACCTTCGGAAAAGCTTAAGCGCCTTGACCGACAAATGTTCTAATAGATGAGTAAATAAGACAATCGTTTTAGTCAAGGATACGGAATCTTCGAAGGTTAACGCGAAGAGGCAATTGTTGTTATTGGTTTAGAACTAGCAATGCCAGATTGTTTCTGTAGTATAATAAAAGATTTCCTCATTGGTCTAGAGGTCACAGGCACTGCTAAGCTTGAGGTCCTGGTTCGATTCTCAGGTCCTCAGGTGTTTTTGGTTTTTCCATCGGGAATTTCTCAGTAGCAGCCACGGAATCTGGATTTATGTAGCCCGGTTGAAGGCACTAGGTTCGCCGTCTATTACTTTACATGGGCTTGCAGCATAATAAGCCTATAATGTTCCCACTGCTGGGACACACGGCCTCCTCTCTATGAGAGAGAATGGGCTATAATCCACCACGCGGGCCCAGTGCGGGTTGGTAGATGTCACAAGTCTTCACCGTTTTTGAGAGCAGTGGTGATGAAATAAATTACACAAAGTAATGCGCCTGCCTGGGTTCGAACCCACGACTTATTGTTCGTAAGTCGGGGCCACCACCTCTGGGCCACCGCTGCTCTCTAAAGGAGGCTTGTAGATAACTTGTGAATTGTGGGTGTAATGTTTGTATATACCTTTGCGTTACCCTCCGGTGATGATAATGTGTGATGATATGTTATGCAATTATCTCCTACTGCATCTGCCTCCCAATTTATAATCTCTCCATAACGACACCGTATAGTAATGAGCATTAAACGTTACCCTTCAGGCAAAATTGTAAAGCAATTTGCTCCCTAAGTAATATTAGATAATAATTTATGTAATGATTGCTACGCTACGAATATAATTAATTTCGAAATATAAGAAAATAAACAAGTCATTTATATATTTTTCTTAAAGTTGCAATCGTTATTTCACACGGAAAACTTAATCTTTAATGTCGACTACTTCGATGGCTAGTTTTGTTGACAAATGGAGCTTATTTGTTACAACATAATATTTACTAAATAATACGCTTTCTTTTGGCGACGGAAAAGTTGTCCGGTGGAAACGGTCGCTTGGCGCTGTCATATTAGGCACTGTTTAGGAATAACAAGTGAAAAAAGAAAATTAAAGTGTGACGTCATTTTTTTCGTATTCTTCTTTGCAAACCCTTTTAATGGATACCCATATCTTAGGGGTGCATAAAAAATAACTAGTCTGCCATATTGGCTTTAAAATGACGTCACTTAGCTAACCATGCATTATCATTCAAACTAAACGTGTATGCAAAATCATTAGCTTAATCGTTTGGAGATAACTGTTTTAAAATTCAGTTGCAAGATTTGACTAAAACAAACAAACATACAAAAATTGCAAGTTAAATAAAAACTTGTCAAAATATGAAATACAATACAATAAGGTTCCACTCACCGCAATCAGCATATTGGTCTGATCGAAGTAATCGGCAACCGGCATCACGTTCTTGTAGAAGTTGTTGAGCTCCATGCGGGCCAGACTCAGCACCACGTGGCCCAGACGAGCTCCGTACTCGATCTGACGCTCCAGTACCCGCTGGCGCCAGCTCACCAGGACTACGCCGTTTATGGTCTGGATCTAGGGAAAAAGGAAGATAGGTGAGTGTTTTGGCTGATTAGGGGACTTGTGGATTAACAACAGCCGCACTGGTCGATCCATCTCCAAGGTTAAGCAAGAATTTCCGAGGTCGGTCCGTGGACGTGTCACTATCCATAACATACTGAAACCCCTCCGTGTGTCGGAAAGCACGTTCAACTGTTATTCCCCACTGTCAATCATAGATCTTTCTTTTGTTTTAGTGCCTAACCTGGTGTCAGTTTTTTTATGCTGCCCATGGGCTTCTGACTTAGTTTTATATGCCGTCGAGAAATAACTCTCAGGCATGCTGGTTTGGTTCCCTCAAGATGTTTTCCTTCACCTAAAAGGAACTGATTAATTATACAAAACGCACATGAATCTGAAAAATCGGAGGTGCGTGTTTGCAGGCCCGAAGGCACCTAAGAAGCCTATTCTTGCCGGCTTCCCTTCGGGAACAAGGCACTCACACGTAGGGTCTAGGTTTACTGTAGTCAAATAGTACATTACATACATATCTGTGGGTAATGTGTCTTGGGTTCGAATTCGACACTAGGCACTGCTGAATCGTGGATCTTTGACCGTTGCTACGGTCAGCCAGAGGCACGAAAATCTCACAACCAACCTTATCAAGGGGTACCTCAGTACCAAGTTATTGAACTGTAAAGATCAGATAGGCAGTTGGTCCATGTAAACATGATGTATTCAAGTTGCATCCTTGTAGCCGACCCTAATTAAGTTGCGAATATGACGATGATGCTGAATCATGGATATTTTTATTTGTACTGAAAGGGTTATTCCGCGTCTAGACTAAAATACCGGGTAGTTCTTCAATAGACTCATGACATCAAACGTCAAATTAGGTACTCGCAACAAAGCTAAAGAACTTATTTATAGATTTAAGCATTACTCTTCCATAGAAAGTAAAAGACAGCTTTTTCACACCGTCATGTTTCGCAGTATAACTATAAAATTCGTGCGTGGCTACTTATATGACTCATCAATATCGTCATAGCTAATACTGGTGTCGGGACCTACATTGAATTATAACCGTATAATATGAGTCATCATCTGCCTAGCCTTTTCCCAACTATGTTGGGGTCGGCTTCCAGTCTAACCGGATGCAGCTGAATACCAGTATTTTACATGGAGCGACTGCCTGTCGATACGATACGATACCCCTTGGTAAGACTGGTTGTCAGACTTTCGGGCCACCGTATAATATGAGTGTTCTAAAAAAATTCTTCACAAAAGGCGATGTCAAAATAATGAACTGGCAGCAGACGAGTCAATAACTAGAGGTCAAAAAGCCGGAACAAACAGACAGACAAAAATTGAAAAAAATGTGTTTTTGTTATAGTGCCGTATAAATTTTCGTATGCATTCAGTAAAAAGCTGTTATTTTGATATTACAAACTGACACTTAAATTTTATTTATTTGCATACATGTCTAAATTAACTTTATGCACAAGTTAAAACTGTACAAAGGCGGCCGTAGGTATTGCCTTGGACATTTTCTACCACTCCATCTTAGGTAATTTTCTCGTATGGATACGATTTTTAATGGTTATAAGTAGGGATCGGATATTCGAATGCGTTTTTATCTAAACTACAGGATAGGGTACAAAAGTCTCGAAGCGGGTTCTACATTTCTTCCCCAGAATCGCGGTATTCCATAAATAATACAGTTTGTATAAAATGTAACGAAATTTTAAAATCTATTTAAAAAACAGACAAGTTTGTGGAAAATAACACGTAAAAATAAAACTATTTCATTTAAAATTTTGCTGCTGAATATTCGAATAGGACAAAATGGAACATATGACAATTCATTTCACTTCGGGACTTTTTCCGTACACACGCGCGCTTCATACTAGTCAACACTCAAACTTTAGGTAAATATGCATCCGAATATCAGATCCCTACTTTTAACCCTTAAAAATTGTACCCATACGAGAAAATTACCTAAGATAGAGTGGTAGAAAATGCCCAAGGCAATAAGTCCGCCTTTGTACAGTTTTAACTTTTGCATAAAGTTAATAAATAAATAAAATTGTTAATTGTAGTTTCTAATTCTAACTGATTCTACATTTCTCTATCTCATTAATTGTTGCAGTGCCGTCACTAAACATTTTGTTGCGATCCTGTTTTTTACCCGACTGCCAAGGAAGAGTTATGTTTTATAATTATGAATCGCTCTTGATAGTTGAAATGGGCCTTAAAAACTTCTTTCATTTTTTTCACCGTAATCACCCCGTCGGGACATATCGCTTCAGCGTGTACCTCGTGTCCAACATGTTACGTAAAATTTCCTCCACTATAAACCCCATGAGTGTTAGTAAATAAGTACATCAGAACACGTCATTACAAGTCCGTGTTTATCAGTCGATAACGATTACCTGTGAATCACGCTGGCATCACGCCACCATGCGAATAGGGGTGACAAATTAATATATAATTAAGGGTTGTGTTGTCCCGGCCATACACATGCTGCACCGTTTCAATTATATCTGATTAGGGGATGTATTTGTTACATTGACTCTTGGTTTCCCGAAATGTAATTAAAAGAAAGGGGAGCCAGACTCATTCGGTGTCTGGAAACCTTATTTATTATGTGTCTTTCAGTGTATGCTGATGAATTGAATGTCAGCTGCTATCACTAAAATAGCAACAAAATATAAGCAGCGTTTTAAAATCTTTTTTCGGTTACTCTGCCGAAATATTTGCGGTACTTTTTAATTCTATGAGCCCTTTTTTTCGGATGGGAAATTATCAAATGACTCCTCCCGCTCTGGGCGGAGCGGAAGGGAGTGTCAGACTTTTACTGACTAAAAACCATCCATGTTGCTTCTTTTGCCCTTTATGTTCCAGGGCCGCGGTATCTCTTTCGAACAGTCCCGCAGCCCTGGCAGGCATCGGCCCTTGCGGGTCTCTCATCATTGCTGACATCTCTTTGAGGCGCGCGTGGAACACGAACGCGCCGTCGACACGGCCTGTCGTCATAAGACGGACGGACGGCGAGCTAACCCATTACTCACCGTCCACAGGCCCGATTCTATGAGCCCTTGAGTAGTGATAGCAAATCTAAGGGAGCTCATCATCATCAGCTTACAGCCGTCCACTGCTTTACATAGGCGTCTTCTCTTCAATCGCACGCCACTCAACTCGATTCTCGGCTCTCGGCTAGAGAGCAAAGGTACGACATTTTCTTGAATCTAAGCGAATGTACAGACACCAGGATATCAAGTTACCCGAAACTCAAATTTTCCCAATCAACCTTGATCCTAATGCTTTAGCGATAAAGTTGAAAATCTGTTAAAGAAATTTGACATAAATAGTAGGTTATATAGGGTATAGTAGGTAGTTGGTAGGTACAGTAGCGAAGGGTCAATTTTTGGAAAAAGTAAGCTTGAGTACATATTTTTAACGTGATTATATTATTTGTGTATAGAATACTGACTGTGCCATTTTTCAAAGGGAAGCCGGTAGGAATCGAGTTGTACGGAACCTTCACCACTGGTAGGTAGGTGGTTTTGTAGTAGCTTGATGTGCTCGCGTCTGTACATGAGTTGTAGCCGTAATAACACAAAACTTCAGAGTTCTTCAGAGAGAGCTTGTGTTACAATTTACTACTGTTTCTCTTTCGATGCAAAATACCAAAGACAAATATCGTGTCAAATTCGCAATATTATTTCTTATTAAAACCCACAGTGGTCCTTGACATTTAATAATGAAAGCAGAGACAAGCAAACATATTGGCACTAGTTATTAACTAAGTGCTACGATATATGGAACGATATCTACGTTTGAAAAAATTAAATTAAAACACATTAAAGTCTGAACAGGCAGTCTATTTTTAGACTTTTGGATCATTTGGAACTAGTTTGGAACATAAAATATTCGAGGGTGTTATTGTGTACTAGCTGTGCTCAGTGGCTGCGCACACTTAACTGTGAATTCTATTGATTATAAGTAAATGGGAACTTGAAGTCATAGTATATCCATGTATCATACTTACCTAAATATTGTAACACTTTTTATGAATCAATAAACTTTATTTATTTATTTATTATGATTTATTCCTGATATCCTCTATAACATAGGTCGATTTTGTTAATTTAAACCAAAACTTGTCAGTAATGGTAAATCATTGGTTTGACTATATAAACCAAAAAATATATGTAATTCATGATGTCATGCAAAAACAAGTGTATTTTCATTTGAGAATTCTCATTAGCAGTCAATCAGTTAATTTGTTTGTCTTTTGCATGTGATATTAAACATATAACTGGCGGAATGTATGTAGGTGTAAATAACTGTATACTACTACTTACTACCTATACAATACATACCCACACGAGTAAGCTTCGTACTGGGAAACATGCAGGTTTGGATTATGTGTTCCGTATGCAGAGTGCCAATGGAACCCGGGAACGTGACGGGCGGACAGACAGCGAAGCTTTAGTACTAGGGTCCCGTAGACATTGGTCACAGAACCCTTTAAAGTACCAACTATCGTATACCGACAATACGAGTACATTTGACTATAGCACCTTCCTTTTAGCAACCTTTTTTAAAACCACGGATGAGGTAAGGGAGAGAAGGGCTGATGCCTGCTAAGGGCCGATGCCTGCCAGGGCTGCGGGACTGTTCGAAAGAGATACCGCGGCCCTGGAACACAAAGGGCAAAAGAAGGAACATGGATGGGTTTTAGTCAGTAAAAGTCTGACACTCCCTGCCGCTCCGCCCAGAGCGGGAGGGGTCATTTTGATGATTTCCTAACCCAAAAAAAAGGTTATGGAGAGAAAACACTAAAGAACTTTAATCTATTTCTGATAACTTGATAACTCACGCACAATATCAATTCAACTAATAACCTGCACAATACCACACCCCATAACAAGGCTTGCAACACCCTCTATCACCAAGGACTTTGACCTTTCATTGGCTCCCATATTGTAGTACCATTGTCGCTATAACTTTGAATGGAGGTGTAGTAAATTTAAGTAAAGTATAGACTTCGAGGGAGCGGCTTCATTAGGTGATAACATCTAATGATCCGACATGGTAACTGTATTGAATAGGAGATCATTGGTGACGATATTGTGTTAATTAAGTGTTGGCAAATGGTAGAATAATATAGCGGTGCAATATAATTTCAAGAATAACTTCACTTAAATTGCAATATCATCATCCGCCTAGCCTTTTCCTAACTATGTTGGGGTCGGCTTCCAGTCTAACCGGATACAGCTGAATACCAGTATTTTACATGAAGCGATTGCCTATCTGACCTCCACAGCCCAGTTAGTACCCCTTGGTAAGACTGGTTGTTTGACTACCCGTGACGACTGTCAAAAATCAACAAATGACAGCCAGGACCAACGGCTTAACGTGCTTTCAGAGGCACGGAGGAAACACAGCATGAATGAACAAATATGAAAGGTGCTTCATGAAAAGTCGTCGATCTGTTTCTTTCATACTTCTCTATGAGAGGATGGCACACGATATGACGACTTATCCATAAAAGTTTATCTATAAGTCCGCTAATTGTTAAAGTTTAGCGAAGTGTTTGATAAAATTTATTTTTCAGACACCATCACGCTTGTTCTCCCCCAAAGGGGTGACAAAGTTGGTGCACCCGTATTTGGTAATGTAGTATGTGCCCACTATTACGTATATTAATCATGTTTATCTTAAATATAGTCAGTGTATCTCAACTCGTCTTTCATTCCACTCGTACTACCTACTCATACAGTAAGCTATTTCACAGTTTCTTATAACATGAACCACATTATTTCAATTTCTGTTGTATGGGCAAACCTCCGGCCAGCAACCAAGCATAAATCCAAACTTTCTAAGAATTTTGTCTTTGATGTAGGAATATAAATGTGAGGGTTTGAGCTCCACGATGACCGCCTCGCATTCTGTATGAATTTATTGAATTATCTGAATTATATTTTCAGCTTCCTGCCGTATTTTAGATTGAAGAAATAAAAATCTATGAGCAACAAAACAGGGGTTTATTGGGAGAAGCTATCCTCCTCATCACAACATTTTCCTGAAATTATTTTACCATGATTCCTACAAACATGAAAGTCAAAAGCAATCAGAACGCTCGACGAAATAATTATCGATACAAAACATATGTACGGCGGCTGTCGATTTTATAAATTGTTACTTTGGTCGCTGGTTCGCCCTTGACACAAATATACCGATTTTTATCCTAGCTGTCTTCACTCCATCGATCCACGAAATAGTTTAAATAAGCTCCTGTTACAAGATGGTAAACTGAATTTTGATTTCTGATAGATTGTTAAGTTATTTAAAGTTTCTTTTCAGTACTATTTTTCGAAACTGAGATGTTTGTCATTACATACCTAGTTTCCTCCCATGCGTGCCTCGGAAAGCACGTTAAGCCGTTGGTCCCGGCTATCAATTGTCGATCTTTGACAGTCGTTACAGTTAGTCAGTGGCCTGAAAGTCTGACAACCAGTCTTATCAAGGGGTATCGTATTACCCAGTACTAACTGGGTTGTAGAGGTCAGATAGGCAGTCGCTCCAAGTAAAATACTGGTATTCAGTTCCATCCGAATAAAATGGAAGCCGACCCCAACATAGTTGGGAAAAAGGCCAGGCCGATGATGATGACGAATGTTGAGATGTTTATTGCGATTGTGAAAGATGTTCCTTAATCCTTAATCAATGAAGAAATATAGAGAAACTAGCATTAGCCGCGGCTGCGACTGTAAATCGGCAATTATGTCACAGAGACGTTGTACCAGGAAAAATTTACACTGTTTGCTAAGTTCCTAACCCAGATCTTATAGTCTATCCGTATGTCAAATATAACCGGAATCTATTCAGCAACAAGCAAACAAACTCACTTTTACATTTAGAATACTATTAGTATTTAGGAATAAGACTATAAATGAGTGACAAATTATGTTTATTTTGCAAATAGGTTTTTAAAAAAACTTTTAGACGTCATTATTTTTTAACTAAATGGGGCCGATGTTTCGTACTTGACTACTCTTAGAAGAAACAGCCGAAACAAACTCAGTGGTAGTCTCTTCAGAGGTCATAGTCTCTTTTAAGGTCCAAACATAATCTTGGTCAATTCACATGAGGACTACTGAGATGGTATTTTGAAGTAAGAACCACACAGATTTGAGTGGACCTGTCCAGTCAGTGCAAGCATTTGTCAGTTATCGTGTGGCTCGACTTCTAACTCAAGGACGATCCACCATACTGGAAACACATCCTTCGAATTCTAAAATATTTACATATTTGTTCAGAACAATTCTAAGGGCTCATACAGACGAGCGGCACTTTTCCAACGGCAGATATCACTGTAGCTGTCGTCACGTGCCGGCGGCAGCAGACGACGCGTCAGCGGCAGCCGGCAAAGCGTCGTCGGCTACTGTCGACGCATGAGGACGCTTGTAGTTGTGGCGTGCCGCGTAAATCTATTGCAGTCGGGAACCTTTATAGATTTACGCGTCACGCCACAGCTGTTGCCCGTCGATGGCAGCCGTGGTATCTGTCGTTGGCAAAGTGCGCCCTAAACTGGATAACATTGATACATAAAGAATCACAATTTTAATACCTACCCACAATCTAAAACCACTACACTCTATGTATAAAGTTGATGATGATTGTTATGTACGACACGTAATACTAAAAGATTATTTTATAGCTGTACTATAACAAAAATCGACAGATTGTTTCTTTATAATTATTGCCTATCTGGAATCAAACGTTGTACACATTGTTACAATAAAATATAACCCTCGTCGCTTTCACATTGTCACTTTGTTTTTACGAAAACAATGTATTTAAACCGCCTTCCAAAACGGAGGAGGTTCTATGTTCATGTGTATGTATTGTTAGGTGTACATTACAGTAAGTATTCATATATCAGAATTTTTCTTTATCGTGTGGTTAGTGCTTAACCTGGTGTCAGAGATTTTATGCCGCTGGGCCTGTGACTTGGCTTTACGCGCCGAAAAATATCACTCAGGCATGCTGGTTTCCTCACGATGTTTTCCTTCGCGGAAGCAAGTGATAATTATACAATACGGACATGAATCCGAAAAATCAGAGGTGCGTGTCTTGGGGAACTTGAGATTATGAATAGTAGTGACTAAGTGATAGCCTAGTGGTGTGACCGACCGCCTAGGCTACTGCTTATAAATGCCATGTCACAATCAAAACTAATAAATAATACCTCAAAACTTTACCAACGTTACCAACTATTTTAACAAAATATTAAGAAACTTCTATGATTGGTAGGTATTTTTTTTGACCCTTAAAAAATATACTGATTCTAGATAACTAAGATGTTAATCACATCAATCGTCAAAACAGAAGTTACGAAGCAAACAATAAGGATCTTGGCTCCTGGCGTAATACTTTCTACCAAGACCCATGAGTTCCGTGGTTTCTTTCTGCAGAAACACAAGATTAGTGAATGTATGTACAACTCTGCTCACCTTATCCGAGTACTCAGCAACATCCCTCATGGAGCGTGGGTAGCCCGACACGAGGTAAGTCTTGGCCGTGGGCGCCATCTTCATCTCCAACATTAGCACCTCGGTAACTGTCGTGCTGGATAGTGTGCCGAAGTCCTGCATGTCTGTTGGAGAGGGAAGTTGTTAGTGCAAAGGTGGAAACAGAGAGCCTAGACAAGCGGCATCTCTCCAAGCGTTTCGCATTTCGACAACGACTTTTAGAAGGCACATCTATCAGAGCCGAAGGAAGCGAAAGAGTCGAATTTTAAAATTACTTGTATGAGATCCTGTGACATGGCACATTTATCCGCGCCGAATCGGACGAATAGATAACTTATAAGTATGACAGAACGTATAATTCGGCGCGGACAAGTGTGCATTTGCCTTAACGTGGCACAGGATTTCGGTACCTAATGTCAATTCAGTAATATATTATGCTACTTTGTCTAGGTCTTTAACTGTGGACTAAAAGTAGGAGTTTTCATTTAAAAGACGCCTTCAAGAATTGGGAACACGGTGAATCTGTACATTACTTACCAATTTAGTTGGTGATAAATGTGATAATCAAAGATATATATATGATATATATATAGATGTATATATGTAGTTTATCAGCCATCTAGCTACCATAACACAAGCATTAGGTTGCTTAGCTTGGGACTAGATGGTGCTGTGTGAAATGTCCAGGGATATTTATTTATTTATATTACACGAAACATACACTCGAATACGGAACACTAAACTGGAATGGGACTATTAAAAGCTCATTGTAGATGGCGCGACCATAGCTAGGTCCTAATCTGACCAATAAAATCAAGCCATTTTGAAATACATATAAAATGACATTACCAGATTTTCAATCAAGGACGGTTTTTGGAACCAGCTATGCTGGCGCTATTAGCATTACAGTTGCCATCCCCATTAAATAAAATAGTAGGAAACACAAAGATATAGGTGAGCATTCACCCTAAGTGACCATAAACTTGGAATGCCAATAGGCATTGACCAACTTTGACAGACCAACAATATCCATTGAGTTGTCAGATTTCATAACATTCGGCGCAACGTACGTTGTTGAATCATCAAATTGTAAGTTAGCGCGGTTTTGTGCTTGTAGCAATATTGTTATATGGTGTTTTCTGTTGACTATTATGAATTAGAACCTGAAATTATATAATTTACAAATACGGTAACGTGTTGTTCGACAAATAATGTTGCTTATTTCGGATGATAGGTTGTATTATAGCTCGTGGCTAAGTAATAACAGCCGCCTCGGTCGATCTTAGCCGAGTTGCCTCCGTGCCTCAGAAAGCATGATAAGCCGTTAGTCCCGGCTGTCATTTGTAGACCTTTGAGTCGTTACGGGTAGTCAGTGGCCCGAAAGTCTGCCAACCAGTCTTACCAAGGGGTATCGTATTACCTAGTGTACTACGGGTCAGAGAGCACGAGGTCAATCGCCAACACGATGGTCCGACCAAGTAAAAGAGGCTCTGTCTTAAAGCAAATTTCAGCAGGTGGTGATGGCAACTTTGGACCGGAGTAGATGGAGGCAGATTGTCCGTTTGAAGGGGTCCGATGACCAAGATCCTCAGTAATGTGGGACCGATTGAACAAGAAGAACTACGGGTCAGGTACGCAGTCGCACCTTTTAAAATACTGGTATTCAGCTGCATCTGGTTAGACTGGAAGCCGACCCCAACATAGTTGGGAAAAGGCCAGGCAGATAATAAGGTTGTATTATTAGGAGTGGAAATTTATCTCCTCCTCTACCCACTATAGGACCTCTATACAAGTGTCAATGTGGAATGGTTCCATAAACGATGGGACACAAAATATCGTGCCCTGCTTGTCCTGTTGCCTTCACGTTATAGGAGCTGATGGACGCTACTCCAGCGTGCCGAGGGACCAACAACACGGCAAGCTTCTAGGGCAGACTGTTCAGAAACCCTGACATTATGAAGAATGGTAGGTTATACGGGCAAGCCAAGCTTTTATGCTTTTATTAGTACCGCCACCAGCTATTGGAGACTCGATGTAGATTGTCAACGACACGCTAAGACGAAGATTCTGATATCTATTCAAGACCGGTATGTATTTTGGAACTAAGAAAACCGGCCAAGTGCGAGTCGGACTCGCGCATGAAGGGTTCTGTCCTATCGTAGTAGGGGAGCGCCCTTTAATTTTTAATATATTTTAATTATTTTTTGTTATAGCGGCAACAGAAATCCACATTCTGTGAAAATTTCAACTGTCTACCTATTACGGATCATGAGATACAGCCCGCTGACAGACAGATGGACGGATGGACGGACGGACGTTTAAAGACACCGCAGAAGGACGGTTGGTTACCTTTCGGGTACGGAACCCTAAAAAGTGTTAATTATTTAAGTGAAAACAAAAACGACGCCACGTTTTGTTTTAACTAAGCTGATCTATTTTCGAATAGTTTTCAAAATAAAGCTGCGCATTAAAACAATGCATCGTATTTTTTTTAACAAAAAATAAAAAAAACACATTGCAGTCGAAGTTAATAGCTCCCGAAGTATGAATAAATGATCACGAAGTCTTCAACTCGACGTACAAACAAACACGTGGCTCAACTGCGCCTGATTACTATCTGAGTCATCATTCCACAAACAAAATACTAACATACAATCGTATTCTATAATATTTCTCAGAAAACTAACATATGTACACTACCTATCATTATTTAAAACTGCCTACATATTAGTAGGTATCGAATAAAACGAAAAGCAATTGATTTGGAGTGTTACTACAATGTGATAGAGTTTATTTTGGCTTCTGGTGAAATAAACTATCTTTTTGGGTTCTTTGACCGATTTTAATTTCATTTGCTTCGTTTACATGCTTTTTGAGCTTGTCAGGTTAGTGCCTATTATTATATGATGGATAGTTTTGGTCCCGGTTGAACGAATCGTTGGTCCCGGCTGTCATTTGTAGATTTTTTGACAGTCGTTACAGGTAGTCAGTGACCCGAAAATCTGACAACCAGTCTTACCAAGGGGTATCGTATTACCTCCCAACATAGTTGTGAAAAAGCTAGACAGATGAAGGCTAAACAATTCGTTCTAGAATTGTTTCCTGAGAAAAAAATGCCTTGTGTAAAAGGCTCTATTATAATTCTAGTACTGTTTATTTTATTTTCTTATTTATATAATCAAAAATGTATGCTTTCTTGGCTTCCATACGCACGGGTGGCTACTGAAAACCAGCGCTGTGAGCAACCCTCATAGCACAGCATCATGCTGAGAGGTAACCAGCTTGTCGCAGTCACGACGTGCAAGCTGTCATTGTGGTCCGTCCTGTTGTATTCATATTTTTTTTTGCATGGCCTATATTTTTTTTTTAAATTTTTAATGCAGCTCATGTCCATGCGACAAATTAATATTTTTTCTTTCTTTACTTCTATCCACTCTAACCCTGCTTTAATGGGGGCAGTACCCCCATTAGATTGTATTGTGTCAATATACCTTCATTATAATTAACCCAAAAACAAAACTACACGTATGCATTTCGATAATGCAGGATATAAAACGAAGTATCCTGTCTCGTAGACACTTGCTACGAGGCGTAGCACGGAGTCTACGCGACGTAGCATGACACCTACGCGGCGTAGAACTCTCGTAGAGGAGCTTTCCATAGTACCATAAAAAGAGGTTTCCAATTTGATCGATCGTTTTCTTTAACCTACATTAGAACTATGTACAAGAATTTTTTGCTCGAATGACGTTGACAAGGGGGTGTTGTAAGCAAAAAGTGAAATTGTTTTGTAAAAAGTATTGTTTTGTAACTAAAACTATCGATAGTTTTAGTTTTGACAACGCGCTTTGATATCCTTGTTCAGCTATACCTAGAATTTTTTCTTAATAAATGAACTACGGTGGCAAAATGTAAAATGTAACATTGCAGACCGTTTCAAACAATTATTTTATTTTACCATCAGAAATATTTTTCCATGAATATAAACGTTGATGGATAGAGAGGGAGAGGAATACCAAAGAAACGATGGATGGATTGTGTGAGGAATGATATGAAAGATAAAGAAGTAAATGATAGCGTGACGGTTGTCAGAGGAGAATGGAAGAAAAAAACGTGTTGCGCCGACCCCAAGTAACATGGGACAAGGGCAGGAAGATGATGACCTCAGAAATATTTAGTGTGAACATAATACGGCACATGCGACATATTAACATAAAATGCATGTCAAAGGAGTTTTCTTTTCCAAGAAAATACCAGCAAAAACTATACCTTCTTACTTTGGTAAACTGATTTGTTTTACAGCAATTTAAACGATTATTTATAATACATTTTTCTTCCATCATAATAATATGCGTATCTGATCTATATTTCAATGAAATCTAAATCTTAATAAATTACAGTTACGGTTATTATTTGAACCAGTTGAGAAAAAGTGTTGAATTTGTACCTACTTTATATATTGAGTAACAAAATATTCCTTTAATAAACGACCTCAATTACTGCTCACCGCAGCGACAACGCCACCCAATCGCAATGATAGAATAGAACAAAACATTTTTATAAAGCATCACTGTACCCTGTGTTATTATTAACGTTTAGTGTTTGGCATGAATTGTGTTGTGAATCTACTTACTTTTGGTTTCGGAGCGTGAGAAACCTTTCTTACAATAAACTTAACTACTCAGGATTTTGACTGAGGATAAAAATGAGAACACGTACTGCCGATTTGGAGGCGAGTTTTATTCTAATTATTGGCTCATCCGGTCGACATAGACCGCTGAGCTTGCACTGGTTGCTAATCTAGAGCAGACGGGTGAGGTGTATCTATAACTACTTACCTTTTAACTTTATTTTCTGGTTTTTCGATTACTTACGCTATTTTGTATGCCTTCTGGTGGGACATAGTATGGACCAACATTTATTTATAAAACATCTGTATATTTTTACCCTATGTTCACAAAATTAATAAATGAATTTGAATTTGAAAAAACGCGACACGAGTTTAAGTTTTATGAAAACGGCAACAGGAAGCAATAATACTGTTGAATAAATATAAATTTATAAGATAGATCATAGATGTCTTTGTAAACATTTTGTTGAAGAGTGTCTTCATAAACGAATGCACTGTTTTTGGTTTTCTGCACTGGCGATAGCGGCGCGGTTGCATTCTCTTTGGTAGAGAAAAATGTCATGTCGTTTGTGTTCGATAGTAAACATCGTGTTTATAGAAATCTAACGTGACTTTTATTGAAATATTGCCGAAATCCAATAAATACTTTCTGCAGAAGTGTTTTATCAGAAGCTGAAACCAAAAAAACTATTTTAAATGAACAAGTAAAACCACCTACAAATCCTAGTATCATCATTAACTGTGTAGTTAACACACAATTTTATCGGATTCTAACAACATTACCTACGTTCGTTCAGTTGCGTTATACATAATATTATGTTAAACTGCATTATGCTTTTATGTATAAATGTTTTTAGTCACGATATCCGTGAACTTGCAACTTATTAACTAGTTAAATGCATATATGTTAATTTTATATAATTTTACTGTTAATTAGTGAGGGTAAACGGGCATGGGATAAGAAAATTATAATACCTGCTACATGAAAAAAACCGAAAAATGGAAAATAATATCTATATCTTTACGTTTAATTTAAATAAGTACTCGTAGAATATTTTAATCCAAGCGTCGTTGCGTTGGGGAACGCTAAGATTTCATATTTTGTACTATGTTATGTACTTATCTGTCGGTTAAAAACTTAACCAAAATGGGATCATCCGTTCAGGAGCTATATGATGCCACAGACAGACACACATATACACACTTCAAACTTATTTCACCCCTCGTTTTAGTCGGGGGTTAAAATTGCATACATGGATTCCGCCACAAAAATACTGACTGAAGTATCTAGCAGCATCAGGTATCCGCAGCCGGTTTGCAATTTGTATGTACCAGTTCGACTGATCCATCATTAGAAAGCTGTCCAGGTCGCTACGTACTGGTGGGACAAAATCTAAGTCATTAATTCAAGACGAAGAAGACGCGTTCCCCGCTACCGATTGAGCTGAAATTTTGTACACACCTTTGGTTCTGGTGACAATACATTTTATGACAGACATGACTTGATCCTGCAGTCTAGATCGTCTTCTCACGAGAGAACTCTTCAACGGTCAATAGCACGGAAAAGAAACTTTATATAAGCATTCAATGTTGATAGATAAACATATTTTTCTTGTTTTCATTTTAATAAAAGCTTGTTTAAGGTATTTTTTTCTGTAGGCTGAAGCTAACACAATCACTGCTACGTGTAACATCGCAACACTAGAAACTAACTATTACAAACGAATATGTTCGTCCATTTATTGTCAATTATGTCGCGTTTTCTTTCGGTTTCAAATGTCATTTTAATTGATGTGCAAGCTTTCACTTATTCTGCAATGCACGCTTTTTAATATTCTCACGTCGCAGATTTGCTACGTGCTTAGGTAAGCATGGCGCATACAGCTACTAACGCAGCATAGACTAATTGTTTAGTATACCTAAACGATAACAAAAGCCTAAACCTAAATAAAAACACACTGTTCCATCTTCCTCGCTCCTCAGTGGTGAGAGTCGGCTTCACTGTTCCATCAGGGAACAGAGAAGCCAAACATTATAATCTGGATCTATTCAAAGTTCGAGTGAATCGGTTTCTTCTAGGCAAGCATGCTCCACCCTGGGCCGCGTCATCGCTTCACATCAGGCGAGTTGCGGCCAAACGCAAGCCTATCTATACTATATGTATATTATATTATTTAAAGCTGAAGAGTTTGTTTGTTTGAACGCGCTGATCTCAGGAACAGCTGGTACGAATTGAATTCTTTTTGTGTTGGATAGTCCATTTATCAAGGAAGGCCATAGGCTATATAAAAAAAAATGCAAATGCTGCGGGTTTGTCAGACGTATGCTGCCTCGCACGGACTTGTGTATAATGTGAAGAAATGTGAATACATTGTCTTTAAGGCCGGCGGTAAATGTCCAGATACTATACCGGACATTACCCTAAATGGCTTGAACGTCAAAAGAGTGACAACATTTAAATATCTAGGGCATATTCTCACAGACGACCTTAAGGACAATTTTGATGTTGAAAGGGAGCGTAGGGCTCTGGCGGTCCGAGGTAACATGTTGGCCCGAAGATTCGCCCGGTGTAGCACCTTAGTGAAGATAACACTGTTTAAGGCATATTGCCAGTGCTTTTACACGGGGAATCTTTGGGTCAACTATACCAAAAGAGCGCTGGATGACCTACGCATACAATATAATAATATTTTTAGGATGCTGTTGGGGCTGCCGCGTTGGTGCAGCGCTTCTGCTATGTTTGCGCAAAACCGAACTGACGGATTCCACGCCGTCATTCGGAAGAAAACCGTGTCGCTGCTGTCACGGTTGCGGGCGAGTGACAACAGCATTCTAAAAATTGTTGTGGAGAGTGTCGACTCTCCGATAATTAAAAGTTTTGTGAAGAGGATAATCACTGAACATTAGTTCGGGGAGGTCCTTTTCACAATACTATTTACTCGGTCTTCCTTATAATATATTAGCTACTAACACTAGAAATAAGTAATTTTATTGTTTTACTAACACTATGGATCTTTGTTGTCTGAAAAATAAAGAATATTATTATTATTATTATAACATTACGCTACGACCCTTAGGAGCCGCGCAGCGTGTGACACCGCGGGGAATAGCTAGTTCAGTATAAAAAAACCAATAGTGTAATAATGAGGCTTAGGCATTCCATTTGCTATAATGTTAGTCAAAACCTTATCAACATGAAGGTAAACCTCATTTCCGTTAGCAAAATACTACGAATATGATGACATAGACAGGAATGTAAACATTTCTTTAAACCCGCCTGACTGATTAGTTTCATGGAAACGCAGTCAAGTTCGTGGTCACATCGATAATGCATGTCATGTTAGTTAAATTGTTTAAATGTTTTTACCAAACGACGGATTTGATGATCGACAATGTTAAAATTTCGTTTTCGTAAAACTAGGTTAGGCCCACGGCTTCGACCGAGTTGAGTGTAATCATTCCAGTCTCACAGGATCGTACTACCTGGATAAAAGTATCTTTAGTGTTTATTCAGGTTATCTGTGTGCCAAATTTCATCTATATGCGTTCAGTAGTTTTGGGGTGGAAGAGTAACAAACATTTATCCAATTATCTATCCTCACTAACTTTCGTGCATACACAATAGTAAAAGACTTGCTTGTAGTAAAACTAGCTTTTGCCCGCGGTTTCGCTTGCGTTAATTTAGAATTTGACAATAAACTCTTAACACACTACTAAAGTTTCTATAATAATATAATACAATAATGATTCCAAAGACACGTAGCGCCATCTAGTATCATAAGAACGTTATTGTTGTTTTCCTCGGGAACAGTCCTTTTTTTTCGAGATGTAAGTTCCCCAATGTCCGTTTCTGTATACCTGATAACGTATATGCAAAATTTCAGGATGATCGGTTCAGTGGTTTAGACGTGAAAAGGTACCTAACAAAAAAACTTACTTTCGCTTTTATAATATTAGATAGTTAGGATTTGGATAGTTAGGATACACGGATTTATATATCCTACGTGTAGTAAAACAGATAATTACATATATCCACGGTGTATTCTAAAAGCATCTTCTAAATTAGCTGCAGAGTGACTTTTCCGACGGAAAACGCTACGCTACATTCTATAGTTGCTGCCAATTAAGATCGCAATAGCGGTCATTGTCCTTTCCCTAATATCTCTTCGTACGAACTAAAACAAATGAACCATGTATCGTTTTTCATAAGAAAAAATGTTGAAGATCACGATAGATGACGATTCAAGACATAAACAGTCTTATTTTTGGATTTCAACGTTAATAACTTTAATAAATGTAGGTGGGTCAATGACCGCTATTGCGATCTTAACTGGCACCAGCTATAGCTACAGTGTAATCTAACTCTATACTACATAAAGTGCAAACCAGGGTGGGCAGTACCGTTGCCGATGGCGTACTGTTGCAGCAGATCGGTCATGTTGATGTGGACTACGCCGCGCCGCTCCTGCATCAGATTGTCGCAGTGGGTCACCTTGCCGCTGCCTGGACCACCTGGGTACAAAGGAAATGGATTAGAACCTTGTTCACACTATGAAACTAATGTATATCTGTAAAAAACATCTACAAATCATCACGCATGTAATCCCCGAAGGGTTAGGCAGAGGAGTCTTATAGTAAGTACACCCGAATTTCGCCAGTTCTGTTTAAGTCTCATTGCAAAAAGGGTGCGAGCCTATTAACAGCAACCGGTCATAAATTTAGACTCCGGGGTGCTACTGAGTAACTTCCTTGTAAAAAACACAATAACACTTTTCCCGGCCTGGAAATCGAACCCAGGACCTCATATTCAGCAGTAGTTTGCACTCGTGAACACCAGATCAACGAAACTCTGTACTCCAAGTTAGAGTAAGAAGTCCTCGCAATATAAGGTCCGGCTGGAAACCAGCGTCAAGTACCAGCTGTCTGGAACTAATGCTGAACTGGGCCTATTTGGCGTAGCGTACCCAGAATACACCTTTAGATTGCAATATAACTAAGTTTTATTTATTTATTCGGATCCCCCATGAGTCGAGAGCCATTACACGGTTACATTCGCGCGTTCGTGCGGGGTCCAGTAGCAGCAGGATCCCAGTTAGACCCTCTAACTGGGATCCTGCTGCTACTGGCCCCTATTGAACGATTCAGAACCTATTTGAGTATTTGCAGCAACTTTGGATCTCGGATCGTGGGCCAGTTCGATCGGATACCAACTATGTTTACCTAATGTGTGTAAGAATACCCTTAACGGCTTCGATTCGGTCGCGAATCATATTTTTATCAACATACAATCAGACACTGAACTGGAAATTGCATAAAACGTAAGAAAGTTTGAATTTCGCGGGCTACCCTGGATCATTCACCTTAAGAAGCGATGTTAATAATTTCTAATATCCGTGTTTTTCTTTAGATACCATCGTGATGGTCAATACGTAGTGAAGAAAAACACGGAAGAAAATAAAATTCACTTAATCATTAGGCCCATTAGCGCAAGTGTTTATACAGGTAATGTGTTAAAAACTATCCATACATCAGTGACCTTGACCATCAAATATTTACTCAGTGTAATACATTAAAAAGTTACTCTGCAGTTGGTTAACGTCAGAACCCCTGTCAGTTACATATCATACAATTAAATGGTAGAATGATGTAATTTGAATTGGATGGTCTGAATGAATTGCATTTACCTAATCATGAGTTCGTGACTCATCAGTAAACTTACACACACACACACAGTACAGTAAACATGGTAAATATCCCGTTTCGAGTACTTATTAATGATAATGTAAGTGACCATGACAGTTTAAAAACTTATATCAGTAGATATCGGATATTCGGATGCATATTTTATTTACCTAGTGTTGACTAGTATGGAGTGTGAGTTCGAGTATCAAAATAATCATTGTTATAAACCCATTCATATTTTACATTTTATTCTATTTGAATATTCAGCATCAAAATTTGAATTCAGTTATTATTTATTTTAAAGTTGAAGTAATTTTTACGTGTTTCCATAAATTTCTTGCCTAGTTTAGAATAGAAATATTTATTATTCTTGGAAATACTACATATACACACAATTTTTTTATGAAACTCCGCGGAATCGGGAAAAAAATATACTTTCTATAAGAAGCTGCGTCCACACTTTTTTACCCTTTGCCGGAAAAAAATGTACTTTAGGTAAATGTGCATCCGAATCTCCGATCCCTACTCATCAGTTATGTTTCGCGACTTTGCACAGACACAGCACCCGTATAAATACTACCTAAGTATATATTAATGTTTACTCATGTGTATTTATACTTAATATTTTAGGCTAAGTTAGATAAGGCACATAAACACATTTTTCTCTTCCTTTTCTCACACACTATTGTCTACATTTCTTTTTCATTTCTCCTTTTGCAGGTCTGCTGGCAGAAATTTCTTGAGAAATAAGCAGTACCTTTGCACTCATGTATTATAATATTATTTTCCTGTGTTGTCTACTGTGTGTACATAAATAGTAAAATAAATAAATACCACTCGTCTACCGTCTGGGCTTGAAAAGCAAGAAAACCGAATCGAATATGTAGCTGTAGGCAAAAGATCACAGCATCACATAATCTACGTCAGAATTCTTCGAAAGCGACTCACTAAATTTAAACTTTGCCCCACATTGGGATTGCCTCTATATTTTGAGCGTTTTGCTATTGGGATCTACTCACTCATTCATTCATTTCAGCCCGGTATCACCCACTGCTGGGTACTAACTGGTAACTGCTCTGGTATTTTCTTCTTTCATACGTCTCGGTTCCATGCGCCCTTCATCAACGTATTGTGATAAACGGGGCACCAAGATCGGATTCAGATCCATTTGTATTATTTTGCACTTCTCTCGGTATTATTATGTAGTTTATTTGTTGTTATTTCCTTTAGTTATATATTTACAAATCAGTTACATTTTTAAATATTCCTTAGAAAAAAGAAATATTAAAAATTGTAGCCCACCGGTATCGCGAACAGGGTCCAAGCTACCGCCGCCGCGCCGTCAGGGCTCCAGAGAGAGGAACCTCCTATTTATTTTGTTTTTGTTATCATTATTGCTGTACAGAATTTTATTTATTTGTTAAGTGTTCGCAATGAACTTTGACACAAAGTATGATACTGTTTTACGTCCCTAACTCAGGTTCAGTGGAAAACCAGCGTCAGGCACTTTTTGTCCGGCATTTTGATGAACTGGGCCTATTTGGCGCGGCCGTGAGACACACAAAAATTAACTTTTGCAATTTTTTTTTTGTGTTTAGATGTAAGTTTATTTTTGTTTAATGTTGTATGCGCTTGCGGCATGTGTCAAATAAACCTATTTCTTTTCTTTCTTATTCTGGGCTGCTACCCACTACTAGTAAATTCTTAAAGGAAACCCTCATAGCACTGATCGGCCTGGGATTCAAACCCAGAGCATCAATGGCCGCTTTGTGACCACTAGAATAAAGAGGTTTTCGACGCAAAGAGACACTCGTGTTTATTTACTACTAGCTTGAGTCCACGGCTTCGTCCGCGTCTAAAACACATATTCTATGACTCGGCAATAGGGTATTTTTCCAACATAACATAACATCACGCCAGTAATCCCCGAAGGATTAGGCAGAGGTGTATCTTATAGTACACCCACATTTCGCCAGTTATGTTCAAGTCCCATGTAATAGGGAGCGAGCCTAGAGCCATCAACTGGGCACAAATCCAGAGTCCGTGGCTGCAACTGAGATATTTCTGATGAAAAACCCCAATAACACTTTGGCCGACCTGGGAATCGAACCCAGAACCTCTTGCTCAGCAGTCGCGCTTGCGACCACTAGACCAAAGAGGCAGTCGAGGATTTTTTTAACAGTAAAAGATCTCCTGAATCCAAACTTTACCTCTATAGAAGATAGAATAAAAGAAGTTGAAGTATAGATTATGAACCATGTGTTAAAACATGGTTCAAAAAAATCTTTTTATGAATTAGTAGTTTTACTTACCCAGTACGAATATAACAGGCACATTAGGCGGCTCGAACTTGACGTGGCTCGAGTTCTGCATGGGGAAGCCGGCGGCCGGAGGCGTCGCTCGGCCGGCCCACGCGCTCTCGCCCCGGCTTTGCTCCCCGCCCGTCGTCTCCAGCTCTTCATTTTTTTGTTCTGGATGTTGGGTAACAGTCAGGAAGGTTTGTTCTTGGGATTATACATGGTGTAATGGGCAATGGCGCGCTATCAGTACTGTTGCCTACAAGGTTTAAGGAACAACTGTTTTTTTTTTTTTTAATAACCGACTATAAATAGCAAAGCTGGTGGATCAAGAATTGTGTACATAGTCCTAACCGTTTCTCGGTCACGGCAGCGGTCAATCTCACGGGAGATTAGCCACCGCCGCAGTTGATATTGGCGGTGTATGTGCGCACAAGTGCACTCTCACTCTCATAGTCCGAAGGGAGGACAATCCGACACGACCGGAAAGAGATCAGGCGCAGGGCCAATGGCTTATCGTACTTTCCGAGTCTCGAGGGTATCATACCGCCAACTTCCAAACTGTGGGCTGCTACAGAGAAATTTCTGATGGAAAAAGCCCAAGATCGCATCGCACCCAAGACCTCAGCAGTCGAGAGACCAACAGAGCAAGAATGTACGAGTATGTACTGAATTCATGATAACAGTTTGCGCGTCGTAGCCCCTTACACCCTGTTATCGCCAAATTTAGAGATCGTAGTGTTGAGAGACCGTATATTTAGAAACTATAAACCACCTGAGCTATGTGATTTATATGGAATAACATCATCCATGGTTATTGCAGCTGCGAAGCACTATCTAGGCCAACTTTCGGGGTCAGGTGTTATTTAAAAGCCACATATATTTTTTCTTTTAAATCTCGAAGTGGTTTTTCAGGTGTTTTTGTCTTTCCTAGAAGGCTGCGTTCCCACTGCACATGTGCGAAGATGCGTAGTTTACGTAGCGAAGGATAGGTGTGACCCCTCGCTGCACATCCTTGCACAACTCTGGTGGAAATACAGCCTTAGTTCTGCGTTGGGCGCCATTAGCAAGTCATTGAATGAAGATCAGTGAGAACGACTACATGTATTTTGCCATTTTCTTCTCCAGCCATTACAGATTAACAGGTGCATGAAAACTTTGTTGGTGAGGTCCGTGAGACTTAAGTTGCCGTGAACAGTAAGGCGTAAAGCTGAGCGATAGGTCTCTACAACGCGATACCTGATGGTTAGTTAGGTTACCTATTCTGGGCAATAAGCCGCACACGCAACCAGATGATAACATAAGCTTGCTATTTTCTTAAAGCTCGTATTGACAAATTTATCTGTTCAAAAACTTGTTTAACAAAACCCCGTCCCTACAAGTGTCGGAATGAAGAAGCATTACTGACACGGGATAAACGAACGCTTACACGGTTGTGGTTCGGCCACACCGGTACGGACAGATTGAGGACGCGGATCCGGACACTGACATATTGTACTGAAGTTTCTGTCAGTGTGCCCGGAACCCGTCCGCAATCTAGTCGTCCTTAAAAGCGCACTTTTCGTATTTCATTGTTGATATGACTCACTTTACGCATCTAACATTTGACGCTGTATGCATCTTTCATCTTCTTGCAAATTCTTGGATGCAGCAAATACACACATCTCTTCTCGGTTAATTTTCTTTTTAACCGACTTCAAAAAAAGGAGGAGGTTCTCAATTCGGCCGGTTTTTTTTTTTTTTTTTTATGTATGTACACCGATTACGCCGAAGTTTCTGAACCGATTTACGTAATTCTTTTTTTGTTTGATGCGGAATAGTTTCGAATTGGTCCCATAAAAATTTGATTCAGGTAGGCCCATTAGTTTTTATTTTATGAGCATTTGACTCTGAAGTCTGTTACTTGTTTGTTGTTGTGGAGTTACTTTCGCATTTATAATATTAGTAAGGAAGTAAGAATAAGCCTATTACCATGAAATGTATGGTTTACAATGTAAAATGAACGCATAGAAAAAATTTGTATAGGATATTGCAAAAAAAACTGAATCAAACAAACTAAAGTCACCGACTTCTGAAGCTAAAATTATTTTTCACTTTTTTGTGATTTTGAAGTCGGTTTTATTTTTTGCAAAAAAGTTTTTAAATTCGAAATTTAAACAAAATTCTTTATTTAAATAGTGAAACTCACTAAATAGAATCAATAGCGATACATTGCAGCAATACTATAACACGTACTTGATCCCTAGACACTTTTGATGTGTATATTTAGCGACGCAGAAGATCCATAGTATATCAAGTGCACGCCCAATTTTAGGAAGTGCTTGATTTCAAAATTGTGCATTACACTTCACGTTATTGTTCCGGTCAAGTGAATAAAAGTATCGTTTAAAATATGAAGAGTGGAATAACATCCATAAAAGCTACCCTACTCGGAACTGCAGTTAGGTTTCAATGAAAATTAAATGAGACTGCAGATGTCTGGTTGTTTTAACGCCAGACAAACAAGTGGCTACAGGGGACAAAAATGGCCGCTTTAGCAGATACAAAATGATAATAATATGAATCGCGTTACAATTCTTAAAATGGTCACAAACGCAGTTAATATTATGAATTGTCACTTTGTGGCCATTTTACGAATTGTAACGTAATTCATATTATTATCCTACTTATTAGTACTTCGCCCGTGACTTCGTCAGCAATAATTGTGATAGCTCGGCTAATATGCATGATATAAATATAATTTATAGCCTATAGCACTTACAAATAATGTATCTTTCTGCCAGTGAAAGAATTTTTTGAATTGGTTCATTAGTTCCGGAGATAACCCCTTACGTACAAACTTCCAAACAAATTTTACCTCTTTATAACATTAGTATACATTCTGAATCTGTTAAAGCGGGTATTTTAGGACTGGCTTTTAGAGACCGGTGATTATCAATCAGTGTCCGGTGTCGATTTGGCCTAACCTTTAAGAGAAGGTGCGTTTTATATGTAGGTAATTCTGTCAGACCAAAATCGAATTCTTGTTCACTAACAATAAGCGACACAAGAATGAATGTGTACATGTTTTTTTTTAATGACTTCCCGCATGTGGACCTATAAGGCTGTCTTCTGCTTAACCGGACTACCCTGTGGGTGCCTTGAGTGTTAAGCCTCCAGCCAGGGGAAAATAACTTATAAACTAAGCGACAGCGCGCTAGCGCCAGCTTCGCTAGGGGCAGAAAAGGGACAGGCTGGATCTAAGTGATATCATTATTTAGGGATTTAAAACTACTGGCTCAGCAAAGCGGGCTTGCTCGAGCAATGGCCGAGGGGGTGTGTGTAAATAATAGCACACTGATAGATCAGGGGCCCAATTCTGCTATTACAATAGTGTCATAATGGTCTGTCATTGATTTCATAATTGTTGATTTTGACTTGTCAAAACTTGTCAAAATCAACAATTATGAAATCAATGACAGACCATTCTGACACTATTGCCGTCTATTGTAATAGCAGAATTGGGCCCCTGAACGCTTGTCTCGGCGACGTGAGATGAAATTGCAACAGTGAAATAATATTTCGGCTTTCATTGACATGCCGTTTAGTTCAGTGTTTATGTGGTGTAGTGAAAACTACCATTAGATTTACTAAATAAGATGGTATACGTTTGTGAATAGGTATTTTGGCGATGACATATTGTTATGGAACTGTGGTCCTTTTACAACTCACGATGACATAATATGAGTAAAACCATAATATGAGTAAAACCATAATATTTTTTAGGTATAGATAAGATCTGCGTAAGCGCGTTTTGCTAATAAGAAAAGACGAGCACTTTTAACTAAGTAAGGCGATTCTCACACAACGCCGCTCACCCGCGCGGTCAGGCGATGAAGCGGATCTCATGTCGCATTGGCTTGTATAAAATCCGTTATGTGAGCCACACATATACCGCCCGACCGCACCGACGAGCGGCGCTCACCGCCTTTCCGCGCGGTACACCACCATAGATATTGCCTCCACCCGACCGCGCGAACTAACGGTGTCGTGCGATTAAAATGATTACACATTGACGATTTACTAAGATATCTACTCGTATAAAATATTTTTGTACCTGCTTATTGTGATTTTAGGAAAAGTCCAGCAACGTCGCTGATAACAACTAACTTATTTTAAACCAACATTAAAATTAGGCACCAAATTGCTGTTGTAATAATATCCCTAATAGTTTATGTATATGTATGTGGGAGGCAACTTCAATTAATATGATATGGAAAAACAAAACAAGTTGACGCATTTCAAATGTTTACAATGGCGCCCAAATGGGACCACACCACACTTGTGTTGATAAACAGATATTAAACGTAATGAAGCGACATAATATCTGTGGCCGTAGATAATGATGATTAAAATGGTTTGTTTTCTTTATTTCACTGGCATATTGATCTTATCACTGTAATTGGAAGTAGCTACGTATTGGCGCCCAACATAGAACTTGAAAAACACGTGCAGACCTGCTGTCAACCCTGTGGTTCAGCCATTAGTAATTAGTACTAGTTTTAAAAATAAACTTACTTACCAGTGTCTAAACAGATGCCCATATTCCATGAAGATGCGAATTAATTTTAAAGTTTTTCCACTAACAAACTTTACGGCACAAGGTCCGTATTAAAAAAATATACTTAACTATACGTTTTTAATTGGCACTTTACAAATAAAATATACATCCAAAACACGCGTGTAGTTCCGTTGTCTACCGGCCACGGGCAATCACACGCGGCAATTAATAGTTTATCGATTGAAGGACGCGACCTTCGTGGACGAACCTCAAAACGAAACTAAACATAAAACTCTTTAACTTGAAAATTATCTCATCTTACAAAACTTTTAACTGATCGACTTGTTATGAGTTATTCGGAAGTTGTGCCTTCGTGATAGCATTTCTGCGAGCGGTTTGAATCTTAATGGCATCGCGGGCCAACCGCTCCGTCGCAGCTCTCACACACTACTGAAAGAAACTCCTTCCATCGCCGGAGCGCCCGACGAAACACTGTCTATCTCGCTCTTTCACATCAGACTACCCGCGTAGAACAGGGACAGGTTCATCACGTGAATAATTAAAACTGCGTCCCCCTCAACGAAACAAAATAATTACAGTATAAACTGCAAGACATGCTCCTGCATGTGACTGATGACGATGTTTGCTGACTAAGAAATGCGTTCGATTAGGGTCATAATAATTTTTCAGATCGACAGCCCCAAGGCGATGCTATTTTATTCATGATCGTTACATTTACGATAATTGTCACGTTCAAAACTTTTGAATTCTATGAAAAGTATGTTTCCAATTACTGGGTACGATCGGTAAATATTCGATACATTGGAAGTTTGTGCTGGGCTGTAATTATCTTATTAATTTTTTATTTGGAATGATTCATCGACGGGTTTACGGGTTCTAGTTTGTTCGAAAGTTTTCTTGCAAGTTTTTTTTCTTGTTTAGGCAGTGTGTCAGGCGCTCTGTCTGCCTTGTAATATTTATTTTCTTTTTCTTTTTTTTTAATTGTGTTACAGTGAATACATTTAAAAATTAAGGTTTTGTCTAAGTAGATAGAATATAGAATTCAAAATTTTCTAACGAAAGCTAGTTCAAAACTTCGTAATTATTGATGTCACTGAATTGTTTGAACATAAAGTGATGCGATTCATATTTACAAAATAGGAATTAATGTGTATGTATATACAAATGTGTATTGTGTAGATTATAATTATTACGTAGGTACGTTAAAAATGAGGAAAAAAAACATATTATATGAAACATTAAGTTTATATTTCGTTTGAAACATCTTTGCACAGTAAACTAGTGAGTGCAGAGATTCGGAACAGTATGAAATTAAAAATAACAGATTCTCTATAATCACATTTCTTTATAAATTATATAAATATCAACCTTAAAATTAAGTGGTTTAGGTCTAAAATTGTGTGACAAATTAAGTACAATTTTGTACGATAAAGAATTAACATTTGTGAACCTTTTTTTTAATTATAAATTTATTATTTACAGTTTTAGAAGTCACATAGTGCTTAACTTTAGGCTCTGGCATGAGTCAGTTTGAAAACCTTAGAAAATCTTTAGCAATTACTTACTTACTTTAAATAATTCTATTTTTCTATACCTTGATATTAGTTCTAAAAATGTAAGCATTAGCTCAGTTACTTTTTACTGACAAGATATTTACCAAATAATTAAAGAATTCGTGGTAGACAGAATTTTTAGATTATTCTGTTTTGATTATTTATCAAAATGCTTTTACTCAAGCTTTTACTTGTACATTAAAGTGACCATCTACAGCGTGTACCAGAAAGGTGTAAATCAGACAAAAAACTTTCTCCAAGGGTTCAACCCTTGAAATCTCCCAAAAAACAGCTATTCAGTGCAAAACTTCAATACTTACTCTACCCAAATGTATATGACAGGTGTTTTTAGGATTCCGTAGCCGAATGGCAAAAAACGGAACCCTTATAGATTCGTTATGTCTGTCTGTCCGTATGTCACAGCCACTCTATTCTGAAACTATTAGGCTCGCTTTACGATTTTTATACAAAAATATCTCCCTATAATTCCACACATGGAACTGAAATTAACATTTTTTTTTTCATCAATCCTATACGTGTGTGTCTGTAGATAGGTCTTTAAAAATGACATTGAGATTTCTTATACCATTTTTTCTCAAAGTCAATCGTTTGAAAGAGAGACACTTCTAAAATGTGGTAAAATTTCTAAAGTAAGAAGAGGAAAATTATGAAAAAATATAGGATTTTAGAACGTAAAAAACTTCAACGAAAATTGGTTTGAATAAGATTTGATGTTTAGTTTTTGATATAAGTATGGGACTTTTTCACCAAACTGCAGCAGTAACTTTGTTTTTCAAAAACATACTATGAAAACCATTTTTTTTTTTTGATTGCGGTCCTATTGAGAAAGTTGTTTTTTGACGGTCTGAATCACACCCTGTAATATGACTACGTTTCTAGTACACGCTTCTTCGTCTTCTATAGTATAGTAAATTGCTAGTAAGAAGTACTTATTGTGAAACATTTTATGTTAATAACTTTCAAAGTTATTAACACAAAATACCTTGTGGCATTTCGCTTATGTACTACTATTCTATATGAAGTTTAAACAAATAAAATTAAATACACGTTACGAAATTCATATTTGTATAATTAATAAAAATAGTAACTAGAGTATCTACAGTTTATTTGATATTTCGTAAATCAACACTTTAAAAATTATGTAGTAATAATTTATAATAGAAATTCTAAAAAACGTAATGTCGAATTTTGCAATACTTCTGCTGACCACAATATGCTGCCTGATTTTTAATGATTTTAGAAGCGTCGTGCTATCTTCTACTTCTATTTAAGCAGTGACGAAGTCAAAATTAAAAGAGGATATTATTTTATTATGCAGCTGGCCTTCTTTCCGCCATTTTGTTTGATTTTCGAAATAGGAGCCTCGCATTAAACCAGAATTAATCAATAGCTGGATAGAAGATTTTGTCTCATACGGTACTTCTTTGTATTGATGCTAGCTATTAATACAGGGTGGAAGGGACACCGACGCTAAAACAGTTACCATGTATTCAGTACATTATTTTGAACCCCCCCACATTGAAATTCTTCGTCGGTTATTTTAAACAACCGGCCAAGTGCGAGTCGGACTCCTGCACGAAGGGTTCCGTACCAATCTATAAAATTACGTTATCTAAAAAACGGCAAAAAAAATCAAAAAAAAAAAAACATGTCTGTTGTATGGGAGCCCCACTTAAATATTTGTTTATTCTGTCTTTTAATATTTGTTGTTATAGCGGCAACCGAAATACATCATCTGTGAAAATTTCAACTGTGAACTATCACGGTTCATGAGATACAGCCTGGTGACATACGGGCGGACAGACAGCGGAGTCTTAGTAATAGGGTCACGTTTTACCATTTGGGTACGGAACACGAAAAAAACCTACACGATCAAAACGACCGTATGGAATAACCCATGAAATATTTTATGAGGGTTCAGAATGATGTGCTGAATGCATGTTGTTTTAGCGTCGGTGGGGATTCCACCTTGTATAAATAGGTATTGTGTGGCTAAAGAATATAAAAAAATGGGGGACAGTTCAGCCAGTCAGGCTCCATAATTAAATATGAAATCCCCTTTTTACTTGCTAAAGGTAAACTGCTTTCAATATAAAACTTGTAAAGAAGCACGAATCTAAAACCACTAAAATAAATATTTCACAGAGCTATAGTTACTCTCTATTTCTAATATATAACACATATTACATAAAAGATTATGTACATCGCAAGATTAGCTAACTAACATAACTCGAATGGAAGAACACGTGTACTTACACTAAATAAATGCGCATTTCTATTTACAGTAATATTTTACATAATATACTACCGTGTGAGTATACAACTTCTTATAATATTGTCTATTATGACTACGTCTTTAATAAAATTATAGGATAAATAAGCGATTGAGTTAAGAAGAAAATAATTAAAAGATTAGATATAAAAAATATAAATTGTTAGAAAAATAAATTTAAATGGTTTTCACTTTAACGATCTGATAAACAACAGCCGCACGGGTCGATCTTTAAGTTTGAGCAGTGCTTGCTGGGGTTGGTCCGTAGATGGGTGACCATAATTACATAAATAGAGTTTCCTACGTGCCTCGGAAAGCACCTTAAGCCGTTGGCGCCGTCTGTCATTTGTAGAGCTTACAGCTGACAGTCATTACGAGTGGTCAGCAACACGAGTCTTCCCAAGGAGTATCGTATTACCTGGTTACTGGGCTGTGGAGGTCCGATAGGCAGTTTCTCCATGTATAATACCGGTATTCAGCTGCAAATGTTAAGTCTGGAAGCCGACCCCAACGTAGTTTGGAAAACAGGCTAGGCAGATTGATTGATAAATGCATATTGCATTCGTATGGGTTTTGACACCAGGTACTTCAGATATATCCGTCAGTGTCCGGTGTCCGGAGCCGAGTCGGCAATTTGTCCTTTCCAGTTTTACGTGATAAGGATTATCACGAAGGTGTAAACATTATTTTACCTTTGTGACAGTTAAGTTGGACAGTTATATTATATAAATATCACACAAGTCGACCTTTTCACGTGGAAAGCAGAACGTATTATTAGTTTACACACGACACGACCCGAAGAAGATTGTCACCAATGCATAGGCGTGCGAGCAGTTGTGGTAACGGTAAGAGTAGGTGGAAGAAAGACAGGCAATTTATTTTGTTAACACGCGGAGATGGCCATGGAGCAAGGCTTTGACAGAGTGATGGCCAAGGTTAGGCCAAAGAAACCAGGGCCGTCCTAAAGCTCGTTGGGTCGACGATATCGTCAAAGTTGCGGGAAACACCTGGATAAGGGACGCACAGAACTGAGAAGTATGGCAGAAGAAAGAGGAGGCCTATACCCAGCAGTGGGTGATTCCAGACTGATATGATGATGAAATCGTTTCATCATCACTGCTCCCCAAGTATCCATAAATAAAAAAAAACCAGGACGTGGTGACAACTATGAATTCACTCTGGGTTCTCGTGGTGGATTACGGTAAACAAAGAATTAGCCTGTGTTCCAGCAGTTCGCAACATTAAAGGTGTTAAAGAGGGTGGGCCAAACACCCTCTCAGTTCCCCTTGTTCCTAAACTGCTACTGCTTCTCAGACAGCTGCTAAATGACCTAACTATGTTTAAGTACACGACCATGGCCCATTAGCTCAATGTAACCACATATTAACTCAAAGAGGTAGTTACCATTTGTCAACAATGGCATTATGACCGCGACTTTGCCTAACGACTTGACCGTAGGTATTACTGACACGGTTATTAATCGAATACCCGTGGTAATAACCGTTGTGTTTATAACTCGTTATTGAATTTTATTTCAAAGTGCAAGCGAAGTAAACATTGTTAAGGTGCGGCCATATTATTGACGTGTTTAAGTTTTTGTTTTTTTTTTTGTGTTTCAGTGAAATCCATTTCTGTTTCGTTAACTGAATATAGACAAATTAAAATATAGTAATAATGTAATAACTACAAAATATTATTTTTTTATCGAGAAATAAAATATCTATTAGTAGCTGTATTTTAAGCACGTTGTATTGAAAGCCATTGTTATAATAAATTATTATTGCAGAATGTAATTGTCAATATGCCTACTATAACTATTTTATCATGACTAACACAAACATTTAATTGATATGGTTAGATAATATGTACAACAAAAATAGTAGTATCATCACTGACCACTTCGAGAATAAAATAGCATTGAAAGGATATTAAATAAACATGAATACAAAAATATTAGTTGGCAGAATCTAATCTTAGGTTCTAACGCCAAAGCTTCAGCAGAACAAAAAAAAAAATAAGCAGAATTAGAAAACAAGAAAGAATGTACATATTGTATCAGAACTTGCACTTCAAAAGGTGCCTAGTAGACCTTGGTAGACATATTCATTCATTTATTATGTTTCACATTAAAATCGAGACACATTACTGGATCGTATCGACAATCGACGATCAGAGGATCAGAAATATTTCTACCACATTTTATCATTATCATGTACACAAGTACTTACTTATATTGGTCAAAGGCTCAGTAGCGTCACCTTGCGGACAAAATCTACAACAGGTGCTTTAAAGAACACACAATAAAATAACAAATTAAAACAATTGCGCAAATTGAATAACACTAAAAAATTACAGCAGTAAATTGAGATAACAAAGTCGTTGGATGGACTTAAAAATATCACAATGTTCATTAAGTAATATAATAATTAAAATATTTCAGGAGCTAATTTCATCACAAAAAATAACAATTGATTAAAAATTATAGTCTCTCGGAAGTGACAAAAATAGCTCTGGTATTTATTGATTATAGAAGTAAAAACACAAAATGATATTATTGTTCTACAAAGTTTTAAAATGAGTTTTGTGCATGGTGGTAACCTGCTTGTTGCAGTCACGACGTGCAAGCTGTTAACTTTTTTTGTTCCGTCCAGTTGTATTTATAAATGTTTGTTTAAATGCGTTGTATGTTCGTTTTTTTTTTTAAACCGACTTTCATTTTGTATGCAAGTCTTGTCCCTGCGACAAATAAATATCTTTCTTTCTTTCTAGTGTAAGGTAGATACTTTTCAAATACAATAGAGAAAACTCTTTTCTAGAATTACAACGTCTGTATTTAATAAAATTGTGTTTTTACTTCCAGTCTGACTGTACAATTCATTGCGGTTTAGTTTTACAGGTAACTTATATGTTAAACAAAAATAAACAAATATAATTAATATCATCTGTGTACAAATAAACGTGAATGTTATATTATAATTACATAATTGACATAAAAAATATTTCACATCTACACATATAATCGTCATTTTTTTTAAATACAGGGTGGAAGGGACATCGACGCTAAAACGGTTACCATGTATTCAGTACATTATTCGGAACAATATTTTTAAATTGTCGATGAAAACTTTCATGTGGTGGGCTCAGAATGATGTACTGAATACGTGGTAACTGTTTCAGGGTCGGTGTCCCTTACACTTTGTATAAACTAATATTACCTACGGGGTTTTTACTCACTGTATTTTCGTTCGAATCGTTTTTTTTTTTACAAAATTATTAGATTTAAATATCATTGCAAAACAATGAAAACCTCTTAATGAAATATGTCTTTTCACATAATAATTTTTAGTGTGAGCAATATAACAAACAGTGTCATTGGAAATTAAACCTAAATTCGATTAGTTAAGGAACTAAATCCTATGATTGTCTATTAAGTATTAAGGCCTACTTTTTCTACTTACTAAATTTTTAATTTCGTTATCTAAATTTATTAGAAGGCCTAAGTTTAAGTACCTAATATTAATCTATCTAGAACACAACGTTGTTTGCAGCTTTTGAGCGTGGGTATAAGTTTAGGGCATTATTTAAATATATTTAATTCATTTATGGCAAGTTTGTGGGCAACCTAATTTCTTTTTTTTTTAATAATATTAGAATTTAAAAGTGGTATAGGTTTTTTTAGTATTGCGACTTTAAAAGGAAAAACGGAACGTCACTTTTGGGTCCGCTTGTCACAGAGGTTTTTTTTTTAAATAATAATTTTCAATCCAACTCCATACTATCGGTTTAGTTTATAACGGAATATATTATATACGTATTTATGTCATATTTTATTGTACTGTTAATAATTAGGTCAACCAATTACCACAGTTTTGTTCAACATTGTTCTGCCTCTTAATTAACTTTATCATTTGTATTAACACGCTCAAATACAGCCACAATATTACTAAATTGTCCTAGATTCCCTGTTATTAGAACCAATGTCTTTACAAATACACTCTAACTCTGGAATGATCATTAAAACATAATTTTGCAAGACAAGTACAGACATAAAATCGTCAGAAAACTTATTTACTAATTAACAAAAAAATAATATTAGTACACAAAATATAATAAATTGATTTAAGTAGACACAATCCTGCCGGCAGATTTCGGGAACATTAAAAAAAAAATTAAGTCATACCTAAAAAGGTATAGTGTGTCCATACACTAACAACAATAGAAATTTACTCTAAAGCTCATTTAGGCCGTATTTTCTCATAGAAATATATTTGTGCGACGTTATTAGCTTCTTTTGCTAGTAACTTTCTTTTAACAAAGTTAAAATGTTCCAAAGCAAACTCATATAGTTCGTTCTCCATTTTCCAGACCGGCGACTGCTGGATTTTGTCTATAGTAAGTAGGTTAGGAGAAATCTTAGAGCTAGTTTGTCTTAAATGTGACTTGTTGCTGTTCATATAGTATTCAGTGGCTCCTTTGAAGAAGCGAGGTAGAGTAGCCTCTAGTACAGTTATAAAGTCGAGCATCTGTTCCGTAACACCCACTAAAAGGTAGTGGTTGACTAGATTGTGTTTCGCTTGGTCTAAGGCCCATTGGTTGCCGGGTTTCCTAGAAAAGAATGTTGGTGTCAATATGTGGCAAGTTTTTCTATCGGTGAGTTAGTCATGCAAGTGTTTGTAAGGAATCTGCGATGATTCCCGATGTCCACCCCGGCTTGTCCAGCAGTGGTGGACAGCGACACAATTTATAAAAATAATTCTCGCTTGCCACCAGATGGTAGACAGAGACACACCTTTTAAGCACACAGCCACAGCCCTTTAAGAATTTCCCCTGAAGGCACGGCTGGTGGATAGTGACAAGACTTTTCTTTAATCCACCACTGTTGCACAGTGACCAAACCAGGGAACAAAGTCTTACCACCAATGGCGGGTAAGAGTTTGTTCCATTATTAAAACGAGAATTATTTTTGTAAATATTTTGCCACGACCCAGGAAACATACCTTGTTATTTAACAAGAGTATAGATATATAGGTACCCACATTTCATTGCATTTGCCATGTTCGAAAATTGCTGTGAGAACTCTAAGGCTATTTCGTTTTAACCTTGTAGTTTGTTTAAAACGATCATTTCCGTCAGTAGTCAAGTCATCCGTGACTAAGCTAGACCAACACAAAAAAGGCCTGTCGTCTTTTAAATGACAAAAACGAATTCAACACTGCGCATTAATCCATAGCAGTGCTAAATTATCTCAATAAAAGGATTGTCTTGAGACAGATAAGATTACATAAAAATATTATTTACTTAACTCTTTTTTGTAATCTTGAAAATTCCATGAACATTTTAGATTAACTACTTTCCCGGTACTGAGTGTTCACTCACAATTCTAGCCTTTACCGAGTTAAAAGCCACAATTTCACATATTTGAGTACCATTTTGTCACATATTTGAGTCGCTTGGCGTACAGGGCACGCGCTTGCTTGTCACGTATATGTGACTGGCAGTCAAAAGGTTATTAAAGTAACTAGCTTGTTTTGTACCAGCGCTGGGCAAAGGCCTCACTCTCATTTTCCACACAACTCTGACTTGCTATTGTCGGCCAGCCCTTCCAGTCGAAGACTATGCAGCTCATCCTGTCATCTTTGCCTTGGTCTATGTTGGCTAGCGTTTTGGAGGCACTTGGTGGTTCTTTTAACCCATATCTCATCTGACGTCCAACGCAATCCCTCATAAGATTGATAATGCCATTGAATATTAATCCCTATAATCAGTGCCTTAAAAGTGCAAGTTATCCCGCGTAAGCGCAATCAACACCTTTCTACTTTTTGACTTTAAAAATAAGGTTGAAAGTTACATACCAGCACTCGGCAGCATGTCCACAAAAGAAGGGTACTTGCAGCCACATATTGTTGGGGTCGCAGTCTGCTTGACCCCTCTCCACGCACTCGTCGAATGTCTGGGAATTGATAACGGAACATTATTATCAAAATAGCTGTTGCCCGCGACTTCGTTCACGTGGAAATTTTGGTGTGTTTGTGAGAGACTGCCTCGTTGGTCGAGTGGTCACAAGTGCGTCTACTAAGCATGAGGTCCTGGGATCGATGTGAAGGTCGGGCAGTGTTAAAAAAATGTACAACGTAGTAGATTTTATCATATTTTAATTTCGTTTTTATTTTTAAACTTTTTAGAGATTTTATTTCGTAATAGGTTGTAAGTAGTACTTATTACTTCCATACAAAGAGTAAACACAAAAGGAAAAAAAAATAAAACCAAATTCATTTTCAGCCATTCCGACTACACTTCGACTAAAACCTATTTACGTAAATAATTAAATTTATCATAGAAATCGCGTAAGAGGTTACTAACTAAATGTTAAACATTAACCACTCTGCTCGACAAGATTTTGACACATGACACATCAGCTGAATCGGGGGGGGTGATGCGAATTGTCATGAAATTCAAGAATTTTCGTGAACATTCAGCATTCGATTTTATGATAATAAATATGTCACGGCAGCTGTTTCACACAATAAGTTTGTGTTAAATATCTTCAATACCGTGTTGAGGTTCGTAAAACGGCGTCAGTCTATTGCCAAATATGTGTAAAATACATATTACGGCACGCTTCCAAAAAATAGGTAACTTAGATACGCTGGAAATAATGTACATAGACAAGTTTCTCGTTTGCTAAAAAACTCGAAAAGGTAAAATAAATACAGTAACATTCTATCTGCGTTCTTATCTTTGCTATTATTCGTACATAATTTCATAAAAAAACACGATCAAAGTCTTGACAAATATTACTAAAAAACTATGTTGCAAGTGTTGCAAAATGACACTTCTTAGTGCTGACCGTAAACCCAAGTTTTATCATTACGATTAAAAAGTGGTATTCAGCCTAATCGATACTCGCAATGAAATCGAGTTTAGAAAAAAAAAGAGTTGAGACTGAATTCTTGGTATAATTTCGAATCATAAATTAATCATTTAATTTTATCTTTTTTAATAATTTCACTTAGTAATTATTCGATGTTTTTGGTTGACTTCAAGAGAAGGAGATTTATAAATATATTAAAATAAAGTTAAAACTTGCTTCTATGTAATCATTTTGATGATTATCTTTCTTTCCGTTGAACTAGCAGCGTGAAATTTGGCAAGAAATAAGTCTCACAGTTCAAACAAAGAAAAATCTGAAATGGATCGATTTTCAATTTCAAAATTTGAATTAAGAATACGCTCGCAATTCGCAATTTTAAAGTATTTTAATTTAATACATCATTTATTGTGAATTTGGTTTTCTAATATCTGGCGGTTGGACTGGAAGCCGACCCCAACATAGTTGGGTAAAGGCTAGGCAGATGATGATGAATATCTGGGGGTTGGATATAGAATGTCCAGGATCTCGTCGGTAGGCATAATAAAAAATTAGTTTGATCCGTCAAAGATACAATTTTATAGAATAAGTAATATAATGTCATTAGGTATATTACTTATTCTACAAAATTGTGTATAGTACGGTTGGGTTATTGTGTTACGTTGGGACAAACTTTTGTTTTGTTAGGATTATTCTTTCTCACTGCTGGGTGCTGGGCAAAGTCCTCCCCTTGGCCAATCAGTCAAGAACGAGTGAGTCCAGATCGCCACGCCAGTGTTTCTTGGGCCTGCCTCGGTGACGACGACCGACAAACTTATTGTCCTATATTTCGCAATCAGCAGTGCATAGGCCGTATCCTAAATAAAAATTAGTTTATTTTTTCAAAGCGGTTCACTGTCCACTCTAAAACCTCTTTTTACAACTGCAAAGTTCAGGTTATGCATCATAGGCCGTGGGCCGTGTGACTTGAGTGAGGCCGTGAACAGCTATTTATTTTATTTTATTTTATTTTATTTTATTTTCAACCTATAAGACAGAACCCTCAGGGCAAGAGTCCTACTCCCTATTTCTAGAAGTTTTCTTAAAAATACAATTTTATAGTTTTCGGGGTTGCTACTAAACCAAGCTTATCTACGCATAAAAAAATAATGACGATTAAAAGTATTGGTCGGAGAAGGCAAAAGATAAAGAAAATTGGAAAGCCATGGGGAGGTTTGCCCAGCAGTGGGAGAAAACTGTCTGATAAAAAAAAAGTATTTGTAAATAGTGAATTCCTAATAACCAATCCAACTAACCATAACCCAATTTTGTAGACTAAATATAATTTATCTTGGTGGGAACCAAACAAACACTATGGCCTACCAAGATCCTTGGCGTTCTATATTCAACCAACCAATAGAATAAAAATCACAATAAATTATCTAGTACCTATAAATACAATATAAATTGGAACAGCGAGTGCATTCCTAATTTAAATTTTGACATGGAAACAAAATCGGCGCGAATTTAGCCATAGATTAATCTGTTGTTTATTGTTGGGTCGGTTTTAATACCTACAATGCACGAAAATCTATTAAGATTACCATTATAAAAGCTTTAAAAAATATTATAACATTTTTTATTGTATTTAACGCTTAAAACAAAATTATTTTAATTTTTATCTATCGATTTCTTAAATTCTTACATTTAATTACTCGATTTAATCGAAATTTACAAAACAAGAATCGATTGAAATAATCGCTTTCACACATCCCAAAAATTAAAAAAAAAACAAATGGTCGTCAATTTCGAATACAAATTGAGTAGTGGTAATGAATATTACGTGTTATTGGTCCTGAATTAGTAAATTACGCTAAGATCTGGGCATTTTCATGTTGTTTATAATATTTGAAATTATATTTGTCACATTTGTTATCGAATCTTTATGCGTTTGTGTGATATAATGTGAAAAATAAAAATGTAAACACGCACTATTGGCGCGAAACTTCGACTTTAGATACCAACATTCATCATTACCACTGCTTATTTAAATTGAACTATGGATGAATTCGTCACCTAATTAAATGACGAGTTAATTATTATCAATAAAGTGGAGTTTGGATGTCCGAAAACCACAATTTTTATGATTTTTAGCCTCGGCCAGCACTGCTGTCAAAATGGCGAAGACCGTATTTACGCACTTGGATTTTGTAAGGTGAAATTAAGAAACTTGCGCGCTAAATACACAAGTTTTAATGGCGTTGACATATGAGCTTTTTATCCAACTCTCTTAATTAACGCACACTCATAGTATTTGATTATCAGAATATTAAATATTTACATAAATAATGAGGATGACGTATGACTTAAATGCTAGCCCCTTTCGGGGCCGATACCGAGCCAGCGGAGGTTTGTATGTCAAGCCCCCAAAGGGGCCCGTACCGAACTATATGGTTAACATCTTTGAAATTATCTTTTTAACAATGCTTCTTATGGTTCAACATTTCGATTTTGAATACAATGAAGGGTTTTTACGTGATGCGCGCACAAACGAACAGACAAACAGACAAAAATTCTAAAAATTGTAGAAATGGGTTCTGTGTGTGATCCTTTAACACCCCTAATATATTTTTTCCAAATATTTTCAATGTACGGAAACGCCACGTCTACAGATTGTATAGATACTAGCTTTTGCCCGCGGCTTCGCTCGCGTGGAGTTCGGTAATGTCCTTTCAGTTATGTCACATCTGACTTAGCATCATTCTAATAGAAATAAGGATGCTGTTAAATTGCTATGACTGACCGCCCGACCCTTGCTAAACGAGTCAGCTCGAGCCGCTGAGCCAGTAGCTTTAATAAATAAAATAATTCAAGGGCTTGATTCAGAAAGCAGTACTCCTGGACACGGCACGCATTGTGAGGCGGTTCCTTTCTCTAGAGCCCTGACCACCGGCAGCCTGGACCTTGTTCCTGATGCCGATGGGGCATCTATTTTTTATATTTTTAAATGTTCTGTTTACTTTTGTTCTTTAAATATTTAAAAATGTATTAAATAAGAAAACTAATGAATAAAGGAAATCAAAATAATATTACGATCCAGCCTGTCTCTTGCTGCCCCAATGACGACCTAAGCCGAGGTCCGAATCTCACAGAGTGTGCCCTTAGCGAGCGGTCATTTAGTTTTATAATTTAGTTAGTGAGGCTGGGGGCCTTAAATTCATTTGAGTTCACCGTAGGATAGTCCGGTTAAGCAGTAAACAACCTTTCAGGCGTTGAACTGCATGTGGCCCAATTAAATTTAAAAAAAAAACGGCCAAGTGCGTGATGAGTCACGCACAATGTAGGGTTCCGTAGTTGCCCATCAAAATATGCGGACCGATTTGCCTCCGAACGATGCAGCGATGGTTTTTATTGTAATAATAAAAAACTAACTTACATTTGCAGTTGAAAAACCTGTGCTCCCATACATTATGTTTGGGAAAATATGTGATCCAAGTACATTTTATAAGTTAGTCGACTATTACACGTAAACTTTTAAAGCCTACTTAGCTGTTCTAGTTTTCCATTTAATTTCGTTATAATTATTTACTATCACCGTGATTTTTTCCACGCACCCAAACACAACCGTTTAGCTGGTAAAGGCCCCCCCCCCCTTTACCAGCTAAACGGTTGTGTTTACGGTTGTGTTGGGCACCTGAGTCTAACAAAAATTTGCACTTTAAAGCTTAATATTTCACAAACGAATACCTTAATCGAAAAATTATTTCGACAAACTCGCAATATTTTTTAAAGAGCTATCCAACGACATTCCACACTATGGGGTACCTACCCTAAAAAAAATACTTTTCGAGATTTTATTTTACCAGTTTGTCGGCGTAACTAATCTGTTCTGTATATTCATGCCAAATTACAGCTTTCTAGGACTAAGAGTATTTTGAGCTAAGCTGCGATAGACATACAGACAGACAGACAGACAGTCGGACATGGCGAAACTATAGTGTTCCTTGTTGACTACGGAACCCTAAAAATTGGTATCACTGACAAGTCTCTCAAAATTTATAATGGTATTTATGGTTGTAACAATATAATTGCTGTTGCATTACAGCTGCAAATGTAAAATAACTGTGAAATTACCGTAATTAACCCACGGGAACGTCATACTAGCATAAAAAGTATGATCTATCCGTATGCCACATTTCATCGAAGTCTGTTCAGCCGTTAAGGCGTAACAAACAAACAAATTTACCCTCACATTTATCATGTATATCCTAGGTACTGTATTAGACGTTACGTCATAGCACTTAGGTCATTGCGAAGATAGTAGATATTAAGAGTTATTTAAGGAATATAGGCCAAATGATGTATGACTGGACGTAAATTTTCGTAAACAAGGATATTCTTAAGTACAGCTGTACCCGAAACTGTAAAATTTTCCCAATCAACCTCGAACCTAATGTTTTAGAGATAATGCTGAAAATCTATTAAGAAATTTGACAGATTGTAGTAGCTTGATGTGCTGGCATCTGTACTTTGGGAGCACAAAAATGCAAACATCGTCACGTATTACATGGGGCCATAACATGCCCACCTAAGTACGACCATAACTGCCCAGCCCATCAGGGAATGAAGGTAAGGGGCTGTCTCCACGAGGGAGAGAATCGCGACGATATTATCGTCGTTGCCACGTATTTCTATGTATACACTCTCTTAGAAGCCGTCTCCTCGAGCGAGAGAATCGCGGCGATATTATCCCATACAAATACGAAATACGTAATATCGCCGCGATTCTCTCGCTCGTGGCGACGGCCCCTAAGTGCGACCGTAACTGCCCAGCCCATCAGGGAATGAAGTTAATGTTGCGGTTATATTAATCCCAAACTTAAAACAGTTATTGTTGGGGTATGGTGCCCAACAGTGAGGATGTTATGTACACTTGTAAGGTATGTTATGTTATAGAAATGAGTAGATAACCTTGATGGATTTATTGCTACAGTTTATAATATTACATGCTAAGTTAGTGAAATGCCCAGCTAAACGATATTGATACCTATGCATAAATGAGTATGACATACAAACTACACAAAAATCAATGTAGTGTAGCTCGTGCAAAAATTCAGTTTATGACCATTTGTTTAGGGAAAATAAATATTTTTTATGGTAATCGAACCGGGGACTGTATGATGTGAATGTACGATTTAGGCCTCTAATTTACTCTTGATAAAAATTTAGATTGTTTTAATTAGTCATCTCATTACTTTCAAGGCTAATTATAGTAAAAAAACTATGTTAGGGCAGTTATGGCAATTATTTTAAATGTGAAAAATAGCAAAACAGTTTTTTTATTTAATCACCAATTATGTTTGTCAGTATGGACTATTTTAAATAACTATGTTTTTTTCATGTTTGTTATTTTTGTCATCCATTTTGGCTATTTCTTTATATTACAGTTTACATAATTACTTAAAAAAAAACTAAAAGTAACTTACCATTTTATCACCATGTTTTTTCCGCACCAAATGTGGTCTATAATTGTCACCGTTTCTTAAGAAATAATAGTATGACACTAATCTATCAAGTGGTTTCCTTACTAAGTTTATAAATATAGGCTTTGTCGTAGCTCCCAACCTGGAAAAATGAAAAGTTTATGACACATTAGTACTTAGTTATCTTACACATGTATATCTAAATTTATGGGGACAGGACAGGAATAAATAAAACCGGCCAAGTGCGAGTCGGACTCCCGCACGAAGGGTTGCGAACCATTATCTATATTATATATCTATGTTATAGCGGCAACAGAAATACATCATCTGTGAAAATGTCAACTATCTAACTATCACGGTTCATTTGATACAGCCTGGTGACAGACAGACGGACAGACAGACAGCGGGGTCTTAGTAATAGATCCCCGTTGTACTCATTGGGTACGGAACCCTAAAAATGAGATCTACGTCTTCAAAGATTGAGTAATTTCATTCCGTATTAATGTTTGTGTGTCTATGTCCCTTCCACCCTGTATGCATTATTACAATGAAAAAAGATTAAATTATCCAAAAAAACTCCTCAATGCTGTCAGCTGGTAACGGGCCCAAGAGAATGCCGACGTTACCACGTTTTACGGCAACACTTAGCCTCTGGCCTCTGGATAAATCCAGCCCTTGGATCAAGGGAAGGGTCGACTAGGCGTTTAAATTGCCTCAAAAAGGCTCGAAGATATTGTTCGAGTAATTTAGTTTGTTTAAAGTTCAATTTAATGTTCCTGTCAACTATTAATTATTATTTGATCCAGATAATAATAACAAAACAAGAAACATTGTACTAGGTTAATCCACAATTGGCAGAGCACAGAATAACTAGTTCATTAAGCTATTCAATGAGTAATTATTCAAGTGTGATACTGATATGTATGTAGGTACCTATCTAGGCCATCTACTTAGGTCTATAGCCATATAGGTATTACATTGGCATGGTGGTAGACCTTATAAAGAATTATAAACAGGTGATATCAATCTTTAATGTTCTTACATGGAAACGGTATGAGTTGAATACAAATGAACCCGGCTTTGCTATAAGTTTCTTTCTTAATTTATATAAAAGATGTCTATAGAATTTTACACTGAAAACTATGGCACTGTTTCCCTGTTTTGCCAGTAAAACAGCCTGCTTTTTTGTGTTAACTTCTAAATTTAAGAAGTAATAGAAAATTCTTTATCAATATAATAACATACAGCACCTATCTAGATTACTAAGTATCCTGCGGTTTTTAGAACAGGTTTTTCTTAGATCTTTTGTGACCTTTTTAGAAATGGCACAAGAGAAAAGCGGGAAGGGAGTTTCAAGCGACTTAAAATAATTCCTACTTACCGATCAAAGTTAAGGAATGCCATATGACCATGATACAGTGCGGGCTTCACCTCATCCCACTTGGAGACGTTCTGAGCAAACTTATACTGATTGTTCAGCGACATGATATGTCTATTAGCAGTAATGTTGATATGTAACACTTTGAAGTTGTTCTTCTTACACAAGTCGTACGCTACGCCCACGAAACTCGTCGATCCCGTCTTCGGGACCCTGTTGTATATCACCACAGTATCATCATCACTTTTTTCTACACTTTTCGGGAAAAACAGGCGAGATTCCGAGCGACTTTGCACCAACCTAAATTCTGAAAATTTAACAGAAATTCATACACCAAATTCCACTAGCTTCTCAATAAACACACCACAGATATTTCAGCTCACCTAGTTTTCGATAATTATCATCTAAACGGGCGATTTCTGATTGAAAATACAGGACAATAACAACAATAGTGCAGAGGCAAGAAAACAGACATAGTTTGTTTATGTTGAACATATCGGTATGCGCCCCGGACCGTACAACTTCACGCCGAAATCAGCACTGACATAATTAACTCGCGTACATTATAAATAAACATTATTTGGGACACATAGAAATGAAAAATAGTTCCGCGGACGACAAACGCCATGTAATATCATTCCATGTCTCCATTAGAAATTAGGTAATATTCAACATTCTTTCCACTGTTCTCTTTCATTTTCTAATGTGATAGAAAAAGACAAGACTACATTTGATGTTATTGCTTGTGGATACGAGGAGACGCAACGCAACTCAGGCGTATTATGTCAACACTGGTATGTCACAAATACAAAGTTTAATTTGCAGTTGTGAAAAATATTAAGTGATAAAAATATCCCGCATTTTTCCTTTTAGTAAACGCAAAATAAAATTGATGGCATCCGACATTGACAGGAGAAACGTTTTATTTCATGTCATAAAAACGTTATCGTGTGAATTATGACTTGACCACATTGCTCTACATTATCAAACAATATTTTATTGAGAATGTATGAATGTAAATGAAAGCACTAAAAGATAAAGAAACTTACTAAACATTTATTTCTATGGATATCTTTATCCATAGAATAGAATAAACATTAATTAATTAAAAAAAAAAACTAAAATTGCTCTGCTCAGAGCTTAATGTGATTCATAGAGGGAGAGAAATGAATTCATTGTCGAATCAATTGATTCGTTACTATATGTATATTACGTGGCATTTGTTACTATGTCGTAAACGAAAAAGAAAGATTGAGCCTGTTACGTACGTACCTATACAGAAGCTGTCAACACCACACTACCTTTAAGTCAGTTGTTTTAAAAATCAACATAAAAGAAGAGATGATGAAGCAATACAAAGCGTATCAAGTCGTTTTGTTGATATTGGCACATTATAAACCGCAGTTCCGTGCGAGTTTTCAGTCAGTACCCAGCTAATAACACCGCTACAGCTACCGCATGACAATCAATGTGTCATGGTGAGCGAGTCTAATTAAAATCGAGCCAATATTATTCCTAGAAACTTGCACCTTGGTGGTATTGACTACCACCAAGGTGCAAGTTTCTAGGAATGTGGGTTGGTTCCTTGATTAGGCAGTTCTTCCGTCGATGGAGGAGGTACAACATACGACTCTACGAATTGGTACACGGCCCTACAAACTTTAGCAGGCTGAACGTAGGTTTATGGGTTCGATTTTCAGGTCGCGTGAATGAATACCTGGATTACCTGGTATGGTGGAATCTAGTTTCGTGGATCCGAAGAGTGAACATTTTGATTCAATTGACTTTGTAGAATAATTTTAAACATATAGAACAATCAGAGAATGGTCCACTACATAAAGACAGGCCTGTTTCCCAAGTGGGTTGGCAGAAACTACAGGACGTCACCTAGGTACTCCCACTGTAATACTAAACTAAATGTAATAAACTACCTAGCAATGTAGTAAACTTAGCGTTATGTACGGAAATTAACCCATGGGAACTTAGTTAATGTGCACTCGGAGATAATGTAGCTTCCCGTTTGTGAAAAATATTTCGGAATCGGATCAGTAGTTCCGATGATTATCCCTACATACAAACTTACAACCAAATTTTACTACAATGGTACAGACGCCAGCAGGTCAACCTACCCGAAACTGTCAGATTTTCCCAACCAACCTTGAACCTAATACTTTCGAGAAAAAGATGAAATCTATGAAAGAAATTTGACAGATTGTAGTAGCTTGATGTGCTGGCGTCTGTACATACCTTCAGTATTTATATTTTTAAACGTAAACAGCAAAATATTACAACAGCTGTGATCAATTGTCAATTTTGTACGCACAGGAAATACGGACATTACCTAGATATTCCAAGGTGAATCATTCATAATACCACCTCAACTCAGTCAGTGTCCAATGGCGCTTCGCCCCACGCAGCCGGGTGCGCGCGCAAAATAGCGCTGACATTAGTTTTCCCGCCAAATGTGGGTCGCTGAACGGTCGCGTTCCAATTATTACGCAAAATAATGATAACGTTCAGAGTTTTATTAAACTGTTTGTTATTCTAATTTTATTTGAATGTATGTCGCGATGTCACATCTTTGGTAATTTACGATTTGTTAAGTCTTATTTTTGTTTCAACTGTTTAAAATCAAGGATATTCATAGGGTGAATAAAATAAAGACATGATAATCTTTCTTCGTAAGACAAAATCGCAAATTTGATAACATTCTCAAAAATTCATAAGTTCATTCGTATCTAAACAAACAAACTTGATCTAAATCCACTATTAATTTAATTAGGCCGGAAAGGGGCCAACCAGTATCCTCAATGAAAACTAAACCTTGCATCATTCAAATAAGGTTTTATACCAAAAATAGTAATAAGTGTGTTTTTGGTCATACAAATGAACAGTTTATCGGTTCCTTTTCCGGTCGTAATGGGACCTCGATTGAGTTTGCACGTGCTCTAAGTAATATCGATTGTGCTATAAATGATTCGGTGTAATATTTCGCTATTAAACTCGATGCTGAGCTGAATGAGGGATTGAGTGTTCGTTTCAGTTAATTTGTAGGTCTTAATGTTTGTTTCTGCTGGACTGGAAATAGGCCTGTTTTTACCCGACTAAGGAGGGTAATGGGTTTTGTTGATCGTAATTGAATCGTCCCATCATATTACTGAATAAAAATCACAACCAAACAGTTGGAATATACCTGGTATAAATCTGAATTTATACCAGGTATATTCCAACATTACACACACACACACACACACACACATACACACACACATTCACATCATCATCATTATCGTCGTCGTATCGTCGTCATCGTCGTCGTCGTTCGTTTCATTCATTTTGGGTACATTCCATTGGTTTATTGGTGTGTTGTTGCTGGTTGTTGTTACTGTTGTGTGTTGTTGTGTGTTGTTTTAAGGTTTTGTTTTTGACTGATCAAAAACAAAACCTTAAAACTAATTATGGGCCTACCAAATTCTAAATTTAGGTACTTAGATATCGATCTATTGTAGGTTTAAGCTGACCTAGCATAATACGGAGTTTCATTGGAATAGGAGGCCAGCTTATAATGGTAATCAATACCACTTTACAAATAACGTGCGGCCAACCGTACCAAGAAAGCAGTAGCATCCACTTAAATAGGTACCTAGGTAAGTAAGTATTACTTACCATCATTACCTATTATATCTAATCTATGAACCCACATATTCGTAAAAAATCAATCAAAACCCAAAGGAAATGAGAAATGGCAGGGGTGGTTGAACAAAAATAACTTTTAGTTACGAGTCTCATCCCTCAGCGAAGAAATTAGACGGAGCATGCATCACGGGTGATTGAAGCTGCCAGTTATGAAAGGAAGCCAAGGGTATTATTAGTTAATTATAGATTTCAGTAAATGGAGGATGATATTGGAACTTTGGAAGTAATTTAGGTTTGCGATGGACTGAGGACGACTTTGTAAATCGGCTGAGAAATTGGAAAGATTAAAAAAAAAACAGATGACTAGGTTGGGATTGCACCTTTTCTCGACGTTTCATAGTGCCCATGAAGGCATATGTGAAATAAAATATTTTGATTTTGGATTCACTTTGTTACACGTTTTCACTAAAACTAATTAAGTGACACCTAAATGGGTGCGCAAATAGAAATGCGCTGTTGAATTTGATTTATCGGATAGATGAATCCAAAATAATTTATTTCAGAGCCGATAGATTCGATCGGCACAACACTGAAAATCTTCTTCTTTCTGGAATTCTCCACTCTCCTCTCCTCCTCTCTCTCTCTCTCTTCGGCTTTATTTTAGACATTCGCTATAGGTGTCGTCTAGTGTTTGTAAAAACTGTCAAATGACTAAATGACGATAAAGACGCTCGTAGGAACATTGGTAATCTTGGTATATCCAGGACAAGGAACAGTAGGGACACACACACCAATAAGCTTAAACTTTCAAAGCAATATGGGTATTATCATCACACTTTATGGTCCTTGCAAATGCGCTTAGGAAGGTCCCTAATCCCTGGGTCAGCATATTCGTTTTGCTCTCTCAGATGTAGGTAACCGTAATTCTGTAATATTTTGCACTTTTAATTGCCACTGCAACCGCTCTTGGTACACCTTACTAATCCCTTTCTAATACTTAGCAGAACGTATAAGGGTAATACACAAGACTTTACTAGCTAATCTACCAGGACTTCAGAACAGAGTAAGGATTGAACACACTACCATTACACATGTTACGATGGTCCCGTACACATGCCAGTCGGATACCGCACGTCTTGCCGGGCGCACGTTTATTTTTAACAACGCCCTTCACGATCGGGACGCTTTCGAAATATAGATCAAGTTTACAATCACCGTTATAATATACAAAACTTAGAGAAAACAATCGCGGAAAAAGATGGCGGCTTGATTTTTGAATAACCGTTCTTTTTAATATAAAGTCGCGTTCAAAATAAATAATTCTTCAAAAAATACCGCGTAAATTTGAGAAGCTTCTCTTTTTTTTCGTCGGTATAAAAAATGGAAGTGGACCGTATTCTATACATTTTCGGCAGCTTTTCTCGCAAGAAGCAGGACAAGAGAAAATCTTTAGAACAGCTTTCTCTAAGTGCTGGGAACAGTCCCCTCCATGCTAAAGGTTCCCGTCGTCCAGTCAGTCAGAACTTGAATGTGGCTCCAAGGACTTCAGCATACAATGATGGGAGAAAAAGTAAGGTGAAGGAGTGGGACTGCGGGATTTGTAAGAAAGAGCTAGTGGAGCCGAGGCTTTTGGGGTGCCTGCATAACTTCTGTACCAGATGTCTTCAGGGGCTACATCAGGAAGGCGAAGCGGAGGTGTGGAGTGAAATTGATGGTGGTAAGTTTCATTCATGATGCTAATCTATTTCCTACTATGACGTGAGTGGATACTTACCTCATTTAACATTCGTTTTCTTGGCTTCTTAATTTTTGTTCTCCCGTATCAAGACCTTTCAGGAGCAAAGCGATTGTAGCGCATAGGTCATTACTCCCTAGCCTTTTCCCAACTATATTGTGGTCGGCTCCCAGTCTAACCGGATGCAGCTGAATACCAGTACTTTACATGGAGTGACTGCCTATCTGACCTCCACAACCCAGTTATTGCTGGGTAATACAATATCCTAGGTAAGACTGGTTGTCAGACTTTCGGGCCACTGACTACCTGTAACGACGGTCAAAGATCTACAAATGACAGCCGGGACCAACAGCTTAACGTGCTTTCCGAGGCACGGAGGAAGCTCGGTATGTAATAAGGTCACCCATCCACAGACGAACCTGGGCAAAGCTTAACCTAAAGATCGACCCTAGCGGCTGTTATTATTACCTATGTCGCGCATAGGTATAAAGGTGAAAAGATTAGTAAGCAAGGTTATTAGCAAAACAGCCTTCACTGTCCTGTCAAGGTCCAGCGAGTCTGTATTACGACAGTCGTAGAGTTTCTTTTACTGGTTCCAAAAAGTAATTGATGCAATCTCGCGTAGTAGGATACCTGTTTATGTCCTCAGGATGAGATTGCCTCAGGAGATTAGCACATGCATAGATACTGCAAAGAGAGTATTAAAGTTAAATTATGGATGATGTTTTATTTGCCTTAAGAGTTAGTTAATAGTCCTAGGTTCTAACCAAGGAACTATTAGTTAATCTGTGCTATAAGTATAACTCTGTGACGCTCTGATGACATACAGTAGGTAAGTACATGGTTTTACTGAATTTACCTTTTTCATTCACGCGTGCTATCCCCGGAGGGTTAGGTAGAGGTGTATCTAATAGTTCATTCATTCATTCATTCATTTATTTATTCATTAACAATTTACATTGTGTTGAATATTACATATTAAATAAAATTATTACATGCAGAAACAAATACATTTAAAAGCCTATTAAAATTAAAGTAAATGTTGAGTTTGAGAGTCAATTAATTTAAAATATGTATAAATAATAATAATATGTGTAATTGTGTGTGTATGTGTTGTAAATATGTGTATGTGTGTATAGTATATGTATACCTACCCACATTTCGCCAGTTATCTTTTAAATCACTTGTAATAGGCGGCGAGTCTATTGCCGTCAATCGGTCACGAATCCAGACATTAGACCAACTAGGCACTTCTCTTACTAGACGTAGCATACGAAACATTATTTTGTTATGTAGACGCAGTTTCTCGACCTTTCACCTAATTAGCCACACAACAGCAATCTATAAATGTCATCTCGAAATAGAATTAATCGTATTTGATCCATTTTATAGAGCCCATAAGATTTGCGAACTGCTGTGCTCTATTTTTGAACATAAACTAGGGAGGGTGCGAAAATTGTAAAAGATACGATTTTTGTCTCCTCATAGCTATCTATAATATAATACGGCTGATGGTTTCTATAGAAATAGAACTAATAAGTTCAATTTCTACACATACCTACAGTCTTACGAAAAACACACTCCAGGTACACTTTAGACCGGGCCTGTGGACGGTGAGTAATGGGCTAGCTCGCCATCCGTCCGTCTTATGACGACAGGCCGTGTCGACGGCGCGTTCGTGTTCCACGCGTGCCTCAAAGAGATGTCAGCAAACAGGAGGGGCCCGCAAGGGCCGATGTCTGCCAAGGCTGCGGGACTGTTCGAAAGAGATACCGCGGCCCTGGAACATAAAGGGCGAAAGATGGAACGTGGATGGTTTTTAGTCAGTAAAAGTCTGACACTCCCTTCCACTCCGCCCAGAGTGGGAGGAGTCATTTGATGATTTCCCATCCCAAAAAAAAAACACTTAGATACTTATTCAAAAGTTGGTCGACTCTTCACGTGACCAGAGGGCGGGCCTTATTTTTTGGCCAAAGAATCAGCATTGCCATTCAACGTGGCAATGCTGCCAGCCTTCTGGACACTTTTCCTGTTGACAGCGATGCGGATGAATTTTTGGACGCCCTGTAACCCTTTTCTACTTGTACATATTTATTACTATTATAGTTTTGTAGTTTGTAAATAATTTAATTATCTTTGAAATAAATGTTATGAAACTTGGAATAGACTGGTCAGTCTTTAAAATGTTACACATTCGTTATATTGTTTACAGTGGCCAGATCAGAATATTGTGTTAGTCATAAAAAAGCAAGGTTGATCCATTTCTTAATCAAAATCCCTTATTCCCTTGGTTAAATAAATATTTGTCTGTATAGTTTAACCCTTTCGTAAACAATGACGCTCGTTAAATTCTTTATCTACTTACCTACTAATAAAATATTTCGACGATTTCGTTCTTTCAAACTATAAAGATGATTAAATAGTCGTTATTTTAAGTATGTCTGTTTCACTGACCATTTTGAAAGAAACCGCTTACAATAAGGAGTCCCGTAAAAAAACTTGTTATCTTTCAGTGTTGGGGGGTCATTTTGTATTGGACATAGTATTTACGTTAATAGAACGGTGTTTTAACGGCTTTACTCTGAGTTAAGTGCGAGTGGTGCGATCTGAAGAAGCTATCAAAGCTGTGTTATGGGTCATTATTGGATCAATACTAATAGGTCAGTCTATTTGCTAGTAAAATTCCTATTTGTATTCTATTTGGTGAGCTATGAGCTGGGCAAATAGGTTTATAACACTTATGTTCTGCCAACAAAGAGAATGGAGATACCCTTTGTACAAATTACCGGCTAGACATAAACGTTTACTCTGTTTTCGTGCTATCTTTGTGTAGGAAACTAGGAAGGTCAATCGGAAAAAATAAATATAACAGTAAAGCCAACCTGAGCAGGTAGGTACTTGTAACCAGTGGCGGATTTGATACGTTGGCTGCACTAGGCCTACGAAAGATTGCCGCCCCCCTATGTGCTGAAAAGCATGAAAAATTAAATAAACTATAGAAATTTAATTAAAATGAAAAAAAAAAACGATAGTCAGTTAATGATTTAATTATCTCAATGAGTATTTCAGATACTGATTATTACCATTTCTATTTGTGAGTAACAATGAATCGTTATTCACAAATTGTCTTACATGTAGGCGCGTGGGCAACTACTACTACAAAAAAAAAAACAAATTTTGCCGCCCTAGGCCCGGGCCTACTCGGCCTATAGGGAAATCCACCACTGCTTGTAACACTCTCTCACCTGTGCTGTGCCCTATTTGCAGAAGTTATCTAGTCTAAAAAAATTGCGATATGAATTCCTAAATCCTGCAGATAGAGCTCAAAGAATTATGGGCTGGAAGAAAACTGCTGTAGTTAACTATAAGTTTAAAGTTACTACCAATTTATACGGACAAAAAAGAACGCTAAAGAATATAAAAATATAACTGGTGAAATCTAGGGCACACCGTACACCTCTGCTTAACCCATCAGGTAAATACAGGTGATATTATAGAATCTACTAAATACGCACAAACTCATGATGACTACACTTCTATAATATAACAAAAACACAATACCCATTCAAGTTTTTTACATACCATACCAAAATTCGACATTGTTGCCCCATTTTCCACACATACATAGGGACAATGTATTAAATATACAATGTATTAAAGCCCACTCATGCTTGAAGTACGTTCGGACGATGGGAAGCCGTACAATGGTCAGACTTCTGACCTAGCTATATAATCCCATCATGGTGATCGAATGGCTGGCTTTTATGTCAAGTAGAATGTGCCAGTTTGTAGTTTTAGGCATAGCCAATGCTACTACTAGCCGTAGATCCGGGAATCGAACCCAGGACCTCATGCTAAGCAGTCGATCAACAAGATAGTCTTCAAGCTATAAGCCTTGTTTAAACCTCCATCTTTAAATTTAGTTATGCGAAAAGCCAATCACTGACGCGGTCATAAGGTCGTCACAGATTAGCAATTGACTGGAAATCTAAGCCGTCTATCACAGATGGGGTTTCCATCTGTGGAAATTACTTCTGCTGCAGGCGGCTTGAGTTTAAAGTCTATTTAGAGATTTCGGAACACGACGTGCTCAGGTTTAACTGGCTCTCTGGTTCGATAAAGTTGTCAGGGGGCTATAGCTTAGTTTAAGTGCCAGCTCCGACCACAGATTACATATTGCTCTGGAAGCATTGCTATTGGCTGAACTAGACACCATCCACACACCCACTACGCACAAATGACCTATGCATATACCTACCTCCGGTGACTTCTAAGCTACGTTATTATATGAAACAAAAACGACGTTCTACTCGATTCGGAAAATTTTATTTCAGTCTAGAAATCCGACCGACCGGGCGACCACGTCCAAAAACATCATAAAACCAAAAGAAATATTTGTTTCCCCAGCACAAACAGCCAAACACGGGAACAAGTAACGATAATGTATCTTAGCTATGTCTCATTGATTCAAACAGGAACTAAGCTAATGTGTTTCTAAATATAGTGCTGCCACCCGGTGCGGCGCGCTATGACAGGACTCACAAACATACTGGAACTCCTACAATAGTAATGTTATCTATACTTTCAATTCTTATGGCATTGTGCTTTTTCATGTTTGACCAATGAGCCGTTTGTAATTTAATATTGTTCAGTACGTTAATTGCCTCGTTGGTTTAGTAATCGCAAGCTTTACTGTTGACCAGGAAGTCCGGGTTTAACTTCCAGGTTGTGCAAAGTAGTATGTGGTTTTTCCAGTAAGATTTTCTGAGTAGCAGTCCAGAGCTGCTAATTTTGCCCGGTATATGATAATAGGTTCGCCCCCGATTAGACGATATTTACACAAAAGTGACGAAATGGGGTTTTACTATTAGTACACCCTCTGCCTAACCCCTCGGGGATTACAAGCGATACGTTACTATGTTATTAACTAACAAAAAGTTCCATTCGACAGTTAGTTTGGTTTGATTACCGCATGAGCTAATTAATAAACGTGTGTTAAAGCGAAATTATGCCACTTCCTTATCATAAGAATCATACGAAGAATATTTATTTATATCGTTGTGATATCATTCGTCATCCCGAAGCACGAAATAAAAATTTAAGGACGGTTCGAATTGGTCGTTTACTATGTAGAAAACCTTGCAAGAAACTTCATAGTCACTCTTTAACTTTCCACTCATCGTAACTAACGCTTTCTTCAAAAGTACCTACCTACCCCCAAAAATCATCAGAATCGCCATAACCATCACACATGACTGCCTCGTGCCTCATTGCTCTAGTGATCGCAATCACGACTGCTGAACATTAGGTCCTGGGTTCGATTCCTGGATCGGGCAAATTTTTAATGGGTTTTATCCATCACGAATTTCTCAGTAGCAGCCACAGAGTCTGGATTTGAACCCGGTTGTTGGCAATAGCTTTGCCCCCTATTACATGGGACTTTAACCTAACTGGAGAAACGTAGGTGTGCTATTACGTACACCTCTGCCTAAACCTTACAGAATTACAGGCGTGATGTTACTGATTCAAAATATACTTCAAAAGATGACGAATCGTTATACAATAACACATCCGAAACTCAAGAGTTCGTCGAATCATTACTTATTATTTTTATGCAATTGCCAAGATCCTCTTGACTTACTTAGTACGGTTTAAGAAACGTTTGAACCACCTCCATGATTCATTCTGAAGTTTAATCATAACAATACGAATGAAGAAATTAAACAGACTCCTTTTATAATAATAAACAGACAGTTTATTAGTGTGATCATTCGCAGAATCATCTTTTATTAAGGCAGTGTTTAAAATCAAAGTTGTGGTTTATGTTTATAGCGACCCAGAAACACTTTTTTAAGTTTTAGATTTTAATGTTGTTTACGAATCATATTTTTAGGTGGCTGTTGTGTAATAAAAACAAAAGGTAACTAGTGGGTGGTACAGTCTTTAAGTATTTGAACTAGGGACAGCTAAAGTTAAAAGTTAACTATCGTAAGTAAGTAGCATACCTGCCTTGATTCCTCAAAGGAAATCATAACGACTATTGTAATTCAGGTATGATTATCGTAGGTCAGTTCATTGTCCTTAAAGAACAGTCATACACAAACAAAAATGTTAAGATTTTCTAAGGAATCGGAAAGAATTTACATATTATCGCTATTAGCGTTAAGACCGCAGCTGAATCCCTATATTTAAGAAAATTTTAACAGACAGGTGGATCATAAATAAATCATCAATCATATCAAACTAGGGGCCCAATTTTCTTTGCACCCATTTTATCTACCCCAGTCCGTCCCTGCAAAACTAGTTTTCTACGACTAGTTCATCGACACATTTCGCCTTAGCATTAATAACCAGCTAATTTATTAATAGTAAATGAATCACGCTACTCAATGTCAAAAGCTTTGTACGATCTTCCGGCAAAGCGAGATAATTTCTTTGCCAAGATCTTTGACTCATCGAGTTCTAACCGCTTGGCCACGAAATACACGTTTAAACGACACGCTTTTTGCGATAGTGACTGCGGAGAAAACAAATGAAACACATTGCGAGAAAAGAAAAGGCATTAGAGCGTGCCACAATTCACTGCGACACGACGGTAGGTACAGTTAGCCTCAAAAAGATTTAGTTATTATGTCGTGGCTAGATCTTAGAATTGATCACGTCATGATGTGCTAGGCTATGTTATGTTCCTTTCCATTGTACATCGATAAGAAGAGACAGACGCATAAAATAGTATCAATTTGTAACCAGAATACATTACACACTGGGTTAATGGTAGCTAAATATTGTAAAAAAATTACGGAACACAAGTTGTAGATGAATTCTCAATTCAATTCAATTCAATATTTTTATTGTGGATCATAGGTACAATACATAAGTCTTGTCAGTGTTTACATCTTTTTTTAGGTTAGCTGTACTGTACTACCCGAAGGCAACTTGAAGCGGAGCGACAAACGCGCGTGACGATATTCGCATGATCGCATCGCTTGAGGTTGTGAACTGGGTGTACAGTCGCCGTCAGATATATTGTAGCTGACAAGGTGACCAAATACTTCTGAACAATTTAAAATGTCAATAAGTTCCTTACACTACAAGTTACCATTAATATCTGAACATTCATTACTTCATTAATATCTGAGCAGATGCTTGTCAATAATTTCTATACACACAACAAACCAAAAATATCTAAACACTTACAACGTCAAGTGTATCCACGCAGACAAACACTGAGCTTACCTAATTCGTTACTGCGTGATATAAAGGACGAACCAAAAACGACTATCGACTTGACTATGGTGGTTAGTCCAGTCATTTGGTAGTTTTACCTTATTGTCCCCAGAGTTCTATCGCAAAGGCATAAATGACTACCGGTATTGATTTTACCAAAAAAATGTATGGCGGTGCGAGCAGCCAAGATAAAAAAGAGCGACATAGTGAAAATTCGAAGAGAACACGTCGAACTCATTAAAATAACCAATTTTAAAAATTCCAGACAACACCCTTTTTGAACACCAAATTACTGTTCTAGGTATAAATACGATTGAAAGGGAATAAAAATTGCATAGAAAATCATTAGCTACAAAATGTTATAAACTGCCAGGGTCATCATAGTATATAAATTAGCAAAAGAATTCCTATAAATATTGTATTTATAGTAAAGTTGGAAGCACTTCCTACTGCAATTTTTCCTCAACTGCTCTGATATCTAAGACTACTCCATCTGCGTAGATACACTTGACGTTGTAAGTGTTCAGATATTTTTGGTTGGTTGTGTGTATAGAAATTATTGACAAGCATCTGCTCAGATATTATTGAACTAATGAATGTTCAGATACTAATGGTAACTTGTAGTGTAAGGAACTTATTGACATTTTAAATTGTTCAGAAGTATTTGGTCACCTTGTCTGCTACAATATATCTGACGGCGACTGTACTGTGTGATTGTAATTTGTCAAGTCGACTGTTCGTCTACTCGAGTTGTATTTACGCGGGCGTAAAATGTTATTTCACCTGAGACAAATCGTTTTATATTTTTCTTTATAATTTCATTGTCATGTATTTTCGGCTCTTAGTAAATTAGCTGTGTCCGTGCCTCTAGCTGCAATATTTTTTTCCCGTGGAAATCGAAATAGGTACATTATGTTACCTCAGCTCTTTGTGCCTATCTTTCTTTAAGTATCGACAAACCTATCAGCCATTCAGTTATTTCGTATATTGTCTTTCAGTCAAAATCACAGATCAAAACTCTTCAATAAAATTGCTGTTGGGTTGCCACTAAATCACAGTGCTCGACAGGCACCTTCTCTGGTAGCAATATCGTTGCGGTTAAGTTGGCTGCAAGTGCTATCAGAGGTAACATAACTGCTGAAGAACTGTACCAAGCTACCCGTTTGCCAATTTCGATTTGGTGGTTAGTTACGCTAAGCAACTGGGCGTTAAAGTCCTTTCAACATATTTTTTCCTTGTTCCAGGTTCAATCCAGCTGGACCCAGGTGGGTCGCGGTCGGGCTCTGGCGCCGGGTCTGCAGGGTCTGGCTATGAGAGCGACCTCCGTCACTCAGGGTCTGAGGGCAGCTGGGAGCAGAAACAGCAGCAACAACAACATAAATATGGAATATTAACTAGAAAGGTTCCTACTTGCTGCATTTTTCTGTTTAAGTTGGGTTTGTCTGTCGTCTACCTAAATAGTTTCTCACTTTCCCAATCCCGAGAAACATCTAAATAGTGCAATACGACAAAGGAAGAATAAATACTTAAGCCCTAGGTTCTGCCCTCGAAATTGTCTAAAAGTAAATAACACTATTTAAATAACAACACATAATTGTTGGCTGCCGTAAGAAGAGAAGATCTTCTGTAAAAGATAACACTTTTTTAGACCTACTCTTGTCCTGAGGACAGAGATGATGTTTTGGCACCTACTGCAACCTTACTCACGAGAGCTTGTACGAATTAGCATCTCTCAATACAATAGTCGTCTCATTTTCGAATTGATGATTCAAAAGTCGGACAACTTTTGAAACCAGTAAGAAGCGACCTGGTCAATATCATCGACTGTTCTTTCAAACCACCTCCATTTTTCTAGGTATCTGGCAAAAGCGTCCAGTTCCTCCTCTGCCCAACCTGTGGGTATGAAACACAACTGCCTTTGGGAGGCATATCAGCACTGCCTCTCAACTATGTGTTGCTACGGAAGATGGCGGCCGCTCAAGACAGCGAGGGAGTCAACATACTTTGTGATCTATGCAGCAGTGATAATAAGGTAGGAATTGGTGTAGCAACACGGAGCCTGGAGCCTGTAATTTAGGACTATGCCCTTAAAACGCCGCGCGTATTAAAAGGAAGGGGGGGTTCGTCATTTCCGTGCACATTCTACGTAGCAGTGGACGGTTTATGCATTTCACGTGTTTCGAGATCTTGCAAGAAAAGTTTTAGAAACGCGCTGTCGCCAGATCCAGGTAAAAAGTTGGGTGGTCCTACTACACCTACTACCCTGCTTGGCCCTTCTGGGAATACCATAATGTCACCAATACATAAATTATTATTACTGCGGTTATTGCATCCTCGGTTTCTTGTAGACTTATTGCATATTCGTTTGAGGAGCGTGAAACGACTTACATGAGAATTGTTAATTGCGCTGTTAAAGTATTGCTGCAATTATTTCCACGGTCTTTGGAAATAATTGCTGGGTGTGTATGAGCTTCCTAATTATTATTGGGTTGGGCTAAGTCTACTTAGTTATAGGTTTCACAAGCTCTCAAGATAGAATTCACTTCATGAAGTAATTTCAAACACATGCGCAGAACGGTAAAATTGTGATGTTCTCTTCCGTCATTCTTTACTAACTAATGGGTGTAAAAGTACCCCTAACGAAGCCGTAAGGCACTCGTTCTCGCCATGATTTTTTTGTTCTAGCTCAATATTTTGAGTGCGTTACATTGAGTCCTACCGTAAAACGATATTTCACCCAAAAAAAAGTCGTTTCCCAGCAATAGCTTTTGCGTAGAGTTACTTAGTTTGATGTACAGAATGCTTGGTTGACGGCTACGTGAGGGTCCGTTTCCACCTTGTACCCTACCCTGAAATAGTAAAAGGTAACTATGTAGTTCTTTGTCTCAAAAACCGAATAGAAATACCACATACTTTCTTTAAAAGTATTTTGAGATATTGAAACACACGTGAAGGATCTCATCCGTGAGGCGTACGCTTCAAATGTGGGATTTCAACAAATTACCATTCGTTCCGTTCTGCTACATTTGACTTACAGAATGTTTGGGTGTGATTGTATTTGAACTTACTTTGGGGTGTTTAAAAGTGTTTTCGATTCATCAGACATGATTGAATAGGTAGCAGACAAAGGTGTTGGGCTATTTCAGTACATTGATTAATGACTAAGGTATTGAACTACTATTGAACCGGTTGACCCAACACTATTTTATTGCTCATTTTCACTCCAAAACACAAAGTACTGACGTTGCTCAAAAAATAGCTAACCTGAAGTGGGGCTGGACTGGCCACGACTGCCGAATGCCCAATGAGCTGTGGGCCAAAATAGCCACAGCCAGAAGGCGTCGCGGCAGACCTCGTAGAAGACGGCGGGACGAGCTGGACGAAACCAACGACCAGGCTAATGTGGACCCATTATTCGAAATAACTGAAAGTCATGGGCAGAGGCCTTTGACCAGCAGTGGGATGAAGCAGGCTAACCAGTATCAGTATCATTTTCACTAACACTAGGAGACACCTAAATAAAAGCTCTCATCAGTGCCGAATGTTCACATTCGAACTTTGCAATAGTTTATAATCATTCATTTTGGTTGCGTGTAACTGGAAACGGACATCTGTTGATCTGTCAAGATTCAAGATTCTTTATTTGCATGAAATATGGTGGTTACATGGTCTTACAAATAAAAAGGTTTCACATATTTCGCTTACTTCTTTCAGCATGCAAACTTAAAATTAAATTAAAATACCTAGTACAATGTATTTTGAATTTAGGTACCTATTTACAAATTTAACAAAAAAAACATAAAACATTATCTTTTCCAATAATAAATAAATAAATAAATATCCCTGGACATTTTCACACAGCACCATCTAGCCCCAAGTTAAGCAACTTAATGCTTGTGTTATGGTAGCTAGATGGCTGATAAACTACATATATACATTTTTTTTTTGTAAATACATACATATTATAGATAGAAAAACACCCAGACCCGGAACAACTACTTGTAGGTCATACAAATATTTGTCCCGTACGGGAATCGAACCCGCGACATGCAATAATATTCTGACAATTTTAAATACCCGTGTGTAGGATAAAGTAATAGAAAAGAAAAAGAAACAACAATATTAGATAACATCAATAAAATAAAATAATAAAATAGGAACTCAAGCTACTTAACTATTAGAAATGGGTTTATACGTCAAAAACTCATTTATTGTATAAAATACATTATTAAAAAGCCATTTCTTCAGTTTCTTTTTGAAATAATGAATTGGTACTTTGGTAGTTCTCTGATTAGTTTGGGTATTTTATTAAAGATTTTGACCGACACATACTATAGCAATTGTTTTGGAAGAGTGTGCTTCTACATCTTGTTATGGCCAGTTTAGTGGGGTCTCTAGAGAGAAACTTTTTATTTTCTATTACTTTAGTAAATAACTTTGGGTGCTTTTTAAAAAACATGCCCACTTCTAAAATGTATAAACTAGTAAGGCTGAGTAAGCCCAATTTTTTGAAAAGAGGTCTACATGACTCGAGCGGTCCGACGCCGCAAATGGCTCTAACACATTTCTTTTGGGTTATAAAAAACTTTTTTTGCGAAGGTAGAGTTACCCCACATAAGCAAACCGTATCTGAGTATTGAGCCAACGTAGCCATGGTACGCAGTTATAGCAGTCTTTAGACTTGACAATTTTCTAAGCCTTCTTAGTGCAAAAACAAAGTTTAGATTAGAGCATATGCGATTTGTGTGTGCATTCCAATTGCAGTGTCTATCTAAGGTAATACCTAAGAATTTCGTGTCAAGGACATCTTCGATTTTAACGTTATTATACTGTAAGTCTAAAGTTTGTATTTGAGTGTTACTATAATTCGAGAACTGTAGAATTTTGGTTTTAGAAATATTGGCTGTTAGGTTGTCATTATAGAATCTATGGTGTAATTTAATGAATTTTCGTATTTAATATCTGGTTGGTCTGGTACAATAATCGATATGTCATCTGCAAAAAGGATACATTCATGTGCTGTTACTTGAGGAATATCATTGATATATATATTAAGAAAAGAAGTGGCCCGAGGACACTACCCTGGGGTACTCCAAATTTGTTTGTTTCAAAAGTTGATCTGAATGGGGTAGACACAAGTTTATCATTTAGGTGGTTACTTTCAACGCATTGTTTTCTATTGCTTAAGTAGCTTTTAATCCATTCCAGTGCTTTACCACGAATTCCATATAGCTCGCATTTGTTGAGTAAGATTTTGTGGGAATGGAAAAAAAACCAAATGCATTAAGTTTACACTGCCTCACGTTAGGCAGGTGAAAACTTGTGTGTTGGTAAAGGGCGAAGAGTTGAACCCTGAAGATAGCACGGTGTTCTTGGGCTTAACTTTAGACGCTAAGCTTCAGTGGGGGCCTCATATAGATAAATTGTCGAAAAAGCTGAGCTCTGCAGCATACGCAGTTAGAAAAATTCGTAATTTAACCGATGTAGAGACAGCCCGATTAGTTTACTTCAGTTATTTTCATAGCATAATGTCGTACGGCATTCTATTGTGGGGGAATGCCGCTGATATACAGACCATTTTTGTTTTGCAAAAACGGGCGGTTAGATCAATTTATAAATTGAGTCCAAGACACTCTCTCAGAGAAAAATTTAAGGAAATTAATGTAATGACTGTTCCTTCTCAGTATATTTATGAAAATCTTGTGTATGCTCACAAAAATATAAAGCTCTTCAAGAAGTATAGTGATATTCACAATATAAATACAAGAAATAGACATAAATACATTGTACCCACAACAAGGCTCAAGAAAATAGGTGGATCTTTCAGATGCCAATGTATTCGCTTTTATAATAAACTACCAAGCCACATTCAAAATTTAAGCCTTAATAAATTCAAATCCTTTATAAAACGTAAGCTTTGCCAGAAAGGATTTTATACTATTAAAGATTATATAGAGGACAAAAAAGCTTGGGATTGAACTGCTCCAATTTGAATTGACTTTACTTATACCTATTTTTATTTTATTTTTTTACAATTTGACATTTTATGAATTTTCTTTATACACATGACATTGTTTACTTTTTCAAGTATGATATTATTTTTTTTTGACGAATATTTACATGTTAAATATTTTATTTTATTTTTTATTTAGTTTTCTGTATATTGACATTTAATGAATTGACATGATTATTTAATATGACAAATATTTTATTATTTTTATATTCTGAATGTGAGGACCATGTGGGTCTTTTTCTGATTTTGACTATTGTCTGGCAAACTGCCGGACAATGGTTAAAATTAGAAAAACAGTGCTATAAGCGACCCACCCAGATGTCCTTTCTTTGGTATTGTTTGTCGTGATGTTGAGCTCCTTGAGTTATAAGTCGAGCTCCACGATAACTGGCAAGTGCTTGCATTGACTGAACGTTTGTGAATGTGTGAACAGTGTAGGCCTTGTAGATTCCTAGAGGTGTGATAACTTTTGTTAACCTCTTATCTTGTTTTCCGTTTTTTTGTGTAGTAAGCAACGACTTATTGTCGGGCCTATGCTGTCCCCCCATACTTGAGTACTAATGCTGTAACATGAAAATATTGTAAAATCTAATCATTTTAAAAGAGTAACCATGGAGTTTCTTGCCGGTTCTTCTCCATAGGAAACGACCAACCCGAACCGTGCACCTTTTTGTCGACATTTCATAAGTGCCCATGCAGGCCTATGTGAAATAAAAATATTTTGATTTTGATTTTTGATTTTGATCTACAAAATCAAAGGCTTTGCTCATATCAAAGAATATGGCAGCAACTTTATTACGTTTATCGATATTTTCAGTTATTTTTTGAATTAGAGAGAATGCAGCTAGTGTTGTGGACTTATTTTTTTGAAAGCCGTTTTGATTATTTAATATAACGTTAAAAATTTATGATCCGAGAGTGCATGATTTTTTCAAAGATTTTTGATAAGATTGGGATTAACGTAATTCGATCGAACGGTCTATAGTTATTCATATCTAGTTTGCAGTTTTTCATATGGAACGGTTTTACTACTGATAATTTTAAATTTTCTGGAAACGTGCCTTGAGTAAAAGACAAATTAATTAGATGACTTAAAACTGTTGCTAGTTCTTTACTGCATGTTTTAAGTATAGATGTTGAAATGCAGTCATATCCAACAGCTCGTGTGTTGTTTAACGAATTGATGGTTCTCCAAACTTCTTCACATGAGGTTGGTCTTAAGTAAATATTGGAGTCGAGTGAGTCTATTAATTTGTAATTAGGGCGAGTATGATTGTCTTTGTTTGTTATGGAGATAAAATAATCAATAATCTATCATGAGGTCTATACATTTACGTTATCCATGACTGCTAAAGCTAAAAAAGAGCAGGGTCTATGCCCGGTATTTATTTACAGACTGACTGATCACGCACGTAAACCCGTTACATTTGTCAACTCATAACTAGGTACAAATGTTTTTTAGGCACTAAACACCAATACTTAGCTTCTCCGACTATCCGCGCCTGAACTAACCGATAATTCTTTTATAGGCAGAAACCCGCTGCAGCCAATGCCTGGTGAGCATCTGCACATCTTGCGGGGAGCAGCACGGCAGACAGAAGGCAACTGCTCGCCACTCGCTGCACCCTCTGGACCCTCCGCCCGTGAAGTATTGCAGCCAGCACCCGAAGGCAGATCTTAGTATTTACTGCGCTACTTGTCAGCAGGTAACTGTTAGAGAATCAAGAAGAAACATCTCGCCCCGCCTCGTTTGGTTGTGGCTGGGAGCCTGTTAAGTAGTAAGACATGGCTCTTTTGAAACGTGGCCCTAATCGGCACTATCGTCTTGTTTTTTTTTTTTATAAGCTTTAATTTAACTTGCCTTGTTACTCATAGTTAGTTTGTTAGTATGTACGGGTCAAATCTTGCAAGTGAATTTCTAACCAGTTCCCCGTAACCGATTGAGCTAAAATTTAGCACACACCTTTGGTTCCGGTGATAATACCTTTTTATGACAGACATTACTTCATCCTGCAACCAGGATCTTCTCCTCACGAGAGAACTCCTCAACGGTTAATAGCGAGGACACGAAACTTTGTATACGCATTCAGTTTTTTTACAATTTTCACAAGTGTTTACCGACAACACCCTCCTCAATGTCATTCAAGCTCTAAAAGAGCAGCAGATATTTCATGCGTGTGTGCACCACTTGACAAGACGGTTCGTTAGTTTAGTAGAACAAAAGTTGCATAGTCCTGATTGGCTTGTTGTACTAGCTCTAGGTAGTCCAACAAGCCTCGCAAAGTCTATTACTAAATGTGGGTTAGGTATTCCTTTCGACTTCCATATCGGACGGATTTTAGGTTTTCAACCGGTGTTTCACTTTCTGCCTCCCTTTCATGGAGCAAAGGCGTGATGTTATTTTATAAGAAACTCTACGAGTATCAGAGAATGCACCCATTAGATGCACGCGGAGGCTAGTCACTCCACAGAAAGCTCCACGTAAGTCCCCGTTAAAGATCTTGGTTTCTCTCTTTTTTATTTACTATTATTATCTTTCACTAACTAGAAAGAAGTGGAACATGCAACCTAATAAAGTATTTCCTCTAGGTGGTCTGCCGCGACTGCTGCCTCGTTTCGCACAGCGGGCACGCACTCGCCAATGCGTCACGCGCGGCCGCTGAGCGTGCTCGGCTGCTGCGCGACGCGGCTGAGCGCGCCAAGCTTGTACCGGAGAATGTGGAGCGGGCGACTAGGAACCTTGGCGCGCATGCATATGAGATTGATGTGAGTACCACAAAGGAGTTTCGGGTCACGGAATTATTAACCAACTGCGTCCGTCCTCTTTATCTTTTACATATAGGTACTATTTATTATACTTATTGTTTCGGTCAGGGGTTGTTAAAATTTCCAAGTTTCTGCATCCGAAATTCTCATTTCTTTAGTTTTTTTTTTTAGTGAACCCTGAGTGGATAGCCTCACTATATGACCTTATCTGATTAAAAAAAAAATGATCACCAATTTCTGACCAACATGAAACTGAAACTGAACTGAACAGATGGTTTATTAAAAAAATACAAGTAAGAATCTCTTACCGAGCAAACATGATAGGTCTTACCGACACGAGAGAAGACGAATCTTCTTTCTTAATCATTACTGCCTGACAGATTGATAAATATTAGTTATGACTGACTCTTTCCTATTTACAGTGCCAAGCAGCCCGAGTAGAAAGCGAAGTCCAAGAGTGGGCAGTCCAATACCGCCGCGCGGTGGACACACACACACGCACGCTATGCGCCAGCGCTGCGCGTGCGAGGGAGAGGCATCAGCAGCGGCTGGACCAGAAGAGTCGCGCGCTAGATGACAGGGCCAGACATGCTGTTGATGCTGTGAGGTTTGCTGAAGAGGTGAGTCAAATTTAAGGCCTAAGCCAAAGCCATTCAAATATTACGAGCTAGCTCTATGTATAAGTCTTTTTAATCTCTTTGGCCTAAGCGAACCATAACAGGGATATCTAAAACAAAAGAATGACGAAGTGCGCTACCTACGTTGATTGAAAGAATTCGGACAGTATCTTGAGGCGTACGTAAGAATCTTAGTTCGGTGTCAAAGAAGAGATGGTGCTATACCACCTGTATAACTTATATCTTCCTCTGCCACGTCATTATATATTATCGGACTCTAAAATCTAAAAATCAGGTGGAATTGGGTATTATAATACTGATCAGAAGAGTCTGGTTAAACCGCAAAAAACTTGGCATAAAAGTAGAATAGATTTTGAAGAATTTTGCAAACTGGGCATTTTGTTTGCTACAATTAATTTCTTCACAGTTGAAAACTCAAACCTGTGTATCCGCTCCCCAGCTCTTACAAGAAGGCAAAGAAGACGAGCTCCTCTCCCTCTCCGGGCCGGTGCTGCGTCGCCTGGAGCGCGTGACGGAGCTGCAGCCACTATCGGAGCCCCCGCGCCTGGAGCTGCGCTTCGCCCCCCGTGCTCCCGCCACGCACGACCCCACGATCTTCGGGAGACTGCTAGCGCATGCGCCTGATCCGGATATGTGTGTGGTTAATACTGAAGGTGAGGGGGTTTTAGAAGCATTTATTTTGTGTCTTTAAGATACTTTGACGAATCTTTGGAGGACATATTTTAAAAATCTAGTTTGGTTTGATTTGACGAGATTACAATATCTACACACCGAATCACCGGTGTTATTTTCCCTCTCATTCCTGAAAGTGCCTCTTACTCCTGAAAGTGCTGCGATAGAGTTGATTGCTGTTAAAATTGAATCCCAATATTTCAGAAACCAGCGTAGGCTTCTTAATATAGTGGAAGATAGTAGATGGACGTTCACTTTTTCCATTTGTAGGTCTACAAGATCTCCGAGTGGACTGTGAACATGAAGTCACATTGGAACTGCGAGACTGCAATGGTGAACGTATCTGGTGTGGTGGAGAACAGGTAAGAACTAAGGAACTTTAACAAAAAAAATATTGTTTGGTCAGAAATTCTGTATGAGATGTAGACCCCCACGAAACGATAGCCACAACTTGGGGTATTTAAACTGTCGAGCTTTCTTTTAAGACCTGCATCCGATGCAAGCGGAATAGTTCTATGGTGATATGAGTTCTTTACGAGCAATTCACGAGTATGAATAGCTCTAATAAGATATGGTGTCGAAAACTATTAACGTATCATTCTCATGGTTCCCAGGTGGCTGGATACTTCAGACGCCAGGACTCAAGCGCCCGGCCGAGCGTGGCTCGTGTGGAAGATAGTACTGATGGCAGCTATACGCTCAGAATTACTCCACGCTCCCCTGGCGCGTATCTACTGGCTGTTACTATCAATAACAAGCCGATTAAGGTTAGTGTTATCCTCCATCAGCTAGCCAGGGGGATTACTATGCCAGGGCTGGTTCGAAAGAGATACCGCGGCCCTGGAACATAAAGGGCAAAAGAAGGAACATGGATGGTTTTTAGTCAGTAAAAGTGTGACACTCCCTTCCGCTCCGCCCAGAGAGGGAGGAGTCATTTGATGATTACCCTTCCGAAAAAAAAATGAAAAAAGGGGGGGTTACTATGACGTCTTAAAGCAGGAGTAATTCCACTGTGGGAAAGAGACAGAGCTATACAGGTCCTCTAGAACCATCTCTTTCCCTCACTGGAATTACTCCTGCTATAAGACGTCATTGTAGGCCACCTGAAGTCGTTCCATTACAGAATTATATTTAGAGTTGACTTGAGAAAAGTGATCTTCTAGATGTACGTCTTTAACGTCTTTCCAAAACTCAGGGCCTTATCGTCATGTTCCAAATTGACGTCTTGGTTTTTTCATGACCGTACATTCGTATACCAATTTTCGTGGATGTACGCTTGACTTTGTATGTATGTATGTAAAACATGATATTTACCTAAAACGCGACTAGTAGTTGGATTCCCATGAGGAAATTATTTTTCATACGGCAGAGGAAGCCATGGGTATAACTGAAGTGATCATTAATCCTCAGAAGCGAATTGAAACCATTTACCATTACCATTGTCTCGCTCAACAACGAAAGGATTTACGTAGTCCTCTCCCAAGACATCGTAAAGCCTATAGGTATGGAACTCGTGGTTTCTTATCTTCCAAAGAATCAATTCTTTCCATCTCCTTTTCAGGGTAGTCCATTTGCCAGCTGCGCTCGCGCAGGTGCGGCTCACTGGGGTACGTTCCACTGCTGCGCGTTCTGTTCGTCCGGGGGCAGGCGGGACGCGACCTGTGGCTGTGGGGCCCGCATGCCTGGAGGGTACAAAGGTATGTTTTCCTTATCAGAGATATGCGAGATATCCGCCCTAAGACGAACTTCTGTCCCTAAAATTTTTTTAAGCTTCCAACTTCTGATAAGACCAGGATCCGTACCTTCATTTAATTTGCTGGCCAAAAACTTTGCAAATGAAAACTGTGGCATTGGAACAATTTATGAACGGTGACCTGTTTGATCTTAACGGATGACTGCTCAATACAGTGTGGAAGGGACACCAACGCACAAACGTACCACGTATTCAGTACATCATTCTGAACCCTCTCCCCCCCACGTCCCATTCATAGGAATTTTTCATCGGTAATTTAAAAAAAAAACTGCTGTTTCAAGAGTGCAATACCTACTTTCAAAATGTATGGAATAACTGTTTTTTTTTTAAATTACCGATGAAAAATATTGATGTGGGGATTCAGAATGATGCACTGAATACGTGGATACCGTTTTTGCGTCGGTGTCCCTTCCACCCTGTATAGTCTCATAGATCCTTCATTCATATACATATACTTAGATTTTGCAAAGCTTGAGGGTTCTGATGAAATATGAAGTTACATGGATCTGAAAGCAGAACCTACGGAGCCTTGAGAATAGTTCGTATCTTTTTGTCATCGGTCCGTCAGGTTGCGGGCACGGGCACCCGGGCTGGCCGGGCACGCGCCACTGGTCGTGCTGCGGCGCGGCGCGGCGCGAGGCGGCCTGCACGCGCGCGCGCCGCCCGCACACGCAGCTCTACCAGTTCTCCTTGTAATGTTATAGGGAATTAAAGTGTATCAAGTGTTTGGTGTGGTTTTATTTAAATAAGGTGTTACAGAATAATCACAATATCTCTTTCATGGTGATTCAGACAATGAAACAGGACTTTACCAAGGAAGATGGGTCGAACGAATTGGACTCTGCATACTTATTGAGTCAACCGATGCCATATTTTGGGAAGTCTAAAATAAAATGGGTATAAAATACCCTTAACAAAACCGAAAGGCACTTGTTCTCCCCGTCATTGCGATCATTTTTTTGTTCAGCTAGACCATACCTGGGAACCATCTAGTTACGGAGATATTTGGGGGTCAAAGTTCCCACATTTTCACAAGTTTTTTTTTAATACAAGTTTTTAATATTATTATACCTGTACTTTAAATACCTCCACGATCCCCGTACTATTCAATGCATCCATCAGCACAGTGTTTTGAGCGCGTTAGTCATTGAGTCCTATCGTAAAGCTGATTTCACCCTCCCCCCAAAAAAAAAAATTTATAATAAGGACAAAGAGCACTTTTAGTATCACTTTTTGACGCGTATGGCCATTTGAGTTAATGCATAATTCATAATATTATTTTAATCGATTTTTGACTTAAATTCATTGAAATAATTGGTGGGGTTTCTATTTTCATTTTAATTAGTATTTAATACAATAAATACGTAATTTCTTCCAATATAGTGAAGCGACTCCTTTTTCAATTATAATCGATCGATTAAACATTAACATAAATCGTGGAACAACAAAATAATCTACATTTGCAACTAAAAAGTGTTTATAGTTGTCATTATTATTATTCTTTAATTATGTTACTATTTTTTCATTAAAAAGCAATTTCTAGGCAAAAATAAAACAATTAAGATATAATTGATTATGTTATGACGCCGTAGTCTATTGTTGTGTCACAACACTATTCGATGAAATGTCAAACAAATTGATGTTTCTGTTTAGGCGATTAACACACGGCACCGCGCACCGCCGCGGTTGGCGGTGAAGCGGATCTCATGTCGCATTGACCTCTATTAAATCCGTCGATGCCTAACACACGTACACCGCCTGACCGCGCGTTCGTGCGGTGCTCTCACCGCCACCGCCCCTCCGTGCAGCCGGCCGCGCGGAGGGGCGGTGCATCACACACGGGGCGCCGCATTACCGCTCGAATCATCGGGTGTGCAGGATGTGTTGCAATTTAAAAATGGATTTTGATGTTGAAAAGGTTATTTTGGAGATTGAAAGTCGCTCTGCTATATGGGACATGAAAAGCACACAATATAGTGATATGGGAAGAAATTGTCCTATTTAGAGTTCTGCTTCGTAAAAATGGATGAACCCAATATCTTCTTTTTTTTCTATTTAGACCATAAAAGCCAGATTATTGCCACCACTTCAGCGTCCATTCTTGCAGTGTCTGTGATCAAACTGGTCAAATCCGCGTTAAATCCAACCGCGCTGACAGGCGTGTAAACCGCCTTACCGCGCGGGGTGCCGCTACGAAATCCGCTTTACCGCCACCGCCCTCCGCGGCGGTGCGCGGTGCCGTGTGATAAGCGCCTAAGCCGAGAATATGGTACGTATCAAATCAAACAGTCACGCTCGTATTACGAAGAGCATGTCCGTAACGAAGGGAAATATGAAATTGAAGTGGCCATTGATATAGAGGATGAACTGCCATTGGTACTGGGAACGGACAAATATCTCATAAGAGGCAGGATTAGATCGCGGCATATTGGCAATAAGGTTTATTATGCATATATTTTAGTTAATAGTCACACCACCAACCGTGTATCAGATATTGCTGGTTATTATAGTAATTGTTTAGTGGGCAACCGAACAGTAGGCTGCTGTGTTCATGTGATGACTGTTCTGTGGTATCTCAGTTGGGCACGCTACCATTCTATTAATGCTCCTGCTCAATTTTTAGATGACATGTTTTATGAACATGTTAATTATGACGAGGAAGAGGCTGAATAAATTTTTTTTTTATTTAATTGTACTTTTTAATTCTTCCACTACCTTACTATATTCTTATTTTATTTATGATACTCTTATAAATAAAACATTTACAACATTAAAAAAATAATTTTAATAGCAAACTGCAATAATTACATTAACAAAAAATAAAATAGCAAATAAATCAAACAAAAATGAGCAGAGGAGCAATGTAGACAGTTTTACGACAGCGGAGAAAATGAGCGAGTCCACGCAGGGTCCTTGGTTTTATAGGCGTGGCTGCGCTGGTGGGGGGTGTCTGGTGTTGTCATCTAACACGGCCTCTCCTGACATGGCGGCGTCCTCGCAGCCTTCGTCAGCTCTCGATGATGGACCAGCACCAACGTCCTCATCATCGAATGGTAGATCTTCATCGCAACCTGTAACCACAGCAGTGCACAAACTTTAAGACCACGTACAAAGTTATTACACAAGATAGCAAAAGAGTTGCAATTTTCAAATAGCAATGGACTTTATGTACCGAACAAAACAAACACTTTACAAAACGACCAAACAGTCGTACTCAACGACTTTTCATAACACAAGTAGGATTTACTCAGGTCATATTCCTACACCAAATACCATGCGCGCATCAGGATTTACATTGGTTACAGCAGGTCAACCATGAGACCTACTTCAGGAATTACACTCGGTCTATAGTCAGCATGGGCCCCACCGACATCAACCTCGATACCTTCACCATGAACTGCACTCAATAGTACAGTCCACAGTATGTGCCTACCCAAAACCATGTGCACTAAGGATTTACATGAGTCTCCGGCACCCAACAACAAAACAATATTGCAATCAGTGATTGTTTGGTACATACAGTCTACAAATGTAAGCAAAAGCTGGGTGCATACAACAAACAAAACCAATGAAAGTTCTCAACTAACTTTCAAAGAAACCGGCGCATGTATCAGGCGTCCATTCGCCACGCCACAACACCATGTACCCAGCAGCTGCTTGACTGGTTTTGCCATACGAACCAGCTATTAATTTTAGTTCGTACCTATCGTTAGGTAGAACACTCACAACCCTGTATGGGCCTCGCATGCCACAATCCAACTTGCCAGTGCTTTGTGATCTCTTAATTACAAACACTCGATCGTTAATATTAAATTTCTTAGGAGGGTTTCTGTTTTTATTGACATACGCGTCTTGTTCAGATTTGTTTTTAATTATTAATTCATCTGCGCGTTGCCTACGTAACTCACGGATCGATTCGCGGTTAGGATTTGAACCCTCCAATGTGACATCCCTAATTAATGAGTTAATTACGGGCGTAGTGGACTCCGTGCCGACTAATAGATTTAACGCGGAATATTGTGTCGTCTTATGTTTGGTAATATTTAATATGAGCTGTAATTTCCACAAAACGTTTGGCCATTTGTTTTCGTTATTATTAACTTCGATCCTGACCATATTCAGCACAGTTCGGCAATAACGTTCAACCTGCCCATTCTCCTGATGCATCTCAGGCGTAATGAAGTGTACTTCAATACCAAACTCAGTTAGCCAGTGTATAAAATTGTGGTTATCAAACATTCGACTGCGATCGCACACCAATCGCTTAAAAGTACCAAACAACGATATAGTTTGAGTTATTACCCGCTTCAACTCGTCACAATCCTGTCTGTACAGGCTATACAACAAACAATATTTAGTATACGCATCAACTATTATGAGTACGTACTTAAACCCATTACATTCTCTAAGCGGACCGAGTACATCAGCATGTATTGTATCAAACGGTATTGGGTTCTTTTGCCAAGAGGATATCGGTTGTAAAGGGGCTCGGGGTACTTGTTTATGCGATATACATACGACGCAGTGTGTTATGTACTTATTAACAAACCGTCTTAGACCCGGGAACCAAAAGTGTTTGAGAATCAAATCAATAGTTTTGCCCATCCCCAAGTGTTCATGTTCGTCGTGGAACACACGTAACAAGCTTAAACGAAACGCCTTAGGGACATAACATAAGTAACGCTCTTGCTCACCCTCAACGCAGTACTTATAATACAAAAGATCGTTACGTTTTACATAGCGACTAGAATCTAACTCACCGTTATTTAACTTTTCTAATAGTGACAAAGTTTCTTCGTCACCCGCCTGAGCTATCTGCGCCCAATTAAGAGGTTTCTGAACAGCATTTATGACATTAACCGGATTTCGACTCAAATAATCTACATGAGACATTAAACAACCCTTACGGTATTCTAATGTAAAGTCGAAATCCTGCATATAGATCCACCACCGCGCTACTCTCGGCTGAAGATCTTTCTTGCGCTGAGTCATTTTTAACGCGTTACAGTCGGTTATTATTGTAAAGGCTTTACCAACTAGGTATTGACGGAAATGTTGCAATGATTTTACAACGGCTAGGGTCTCGAGTTCATAACTATGGTACCTCGATTCTGCACCTACCGTCAACTTACTAAAATACGCGACGACGCACTTACGACCGTTTTTGTGTATTTGTATCAGAATACCGCCGTAACCTATCGCACTCGCGTCGGTATGTAACTGCGTAGGTAGGTCGGGATCAAATATCGTCAACAGAGGCTCGCTAGTTAAATACGAAATAATTTCCTGCCTAGCTTTTTCATGTTCATCACTCCAATTAAATACAACACCCTTTCGAGTTAAAGCAGCCATACAAGCAGTCTTAATTGCGTAACTAGGAACATACCGCCGAAAATAACCAGCCAGGCCCAGGAATTGGCGAACCTGCTTAACGGTATTCGGTCTCGGCGACCTAATCAAGGCTTCTATCTTATGTTTGCTCGGTCTAACCTGACCCTGACTGATGATTCTACCTAAGTACTCAACCTCACTAGTTAGGAAACTACACTTCTTTAAGTTTATGGAAAACCCGGCTTCTGTTAAAGTTTCTAGGACTGCGTCTAACAAAATAAGGTTCTCACTCATGGTATCCGACAGTAATAATACGTCATCAACGTAAACAAGTACCTTACCAGATTCAATAAACGATTTTAAAGTTTTACAGATGGTTTTCTGATAAATAACGGGAGCATTGGCAAGACCATAAGGCATTTTACAGTATTCGTAATGCCCTTCAGGAGTGATAAAGGCAGTTTTGTGGATGGAACCCTCACTGACTCTCAATTGGTAAAAGCCGGAGACCATATCAAGTGCACTAAACCATTTAGCTTTACCAAGCATGTCTACATGATCATTGATCAAAGGAAGTGGGTGTCTAACTTTAACTGTAATTTGATTTAGGGCTCTATAATCAACTACCATCCTGTCTGAACCGTCTTTCTTTTTCACGAGCAGGATCGGGCTAGCGTATTCTGATTCCGATTCACGGATTATACCTTTCTCTAACAAGTCTTTAACTATCGCGCGAACGCGTATTTTCTCGTCATAAGACAGTTTGTATGGTCGATAATAAATCGGAGTATCACTAGTCAACTTAATCTGTATTTCACTATCTTTAACCGTGGTGGTGGCGGTACCAGATAAAAAGTAATCAGAATATTTGTTTAACACTTTTAACAACTGTTCCCTGTCTTGCCCAGTAACATGCGTTGAAATATCTTCGAAGTGCAATGATTGATCTACCTGCGTAATATTATTCACAAAATCACTATGAACGATATATTGCGAATCACCGGTACGAATGTACGCAACGCCTTTTCTATTTAAGACGTCAGTACCAATAATTACGGGCACATTTAAATGGCTTTTATCGACAACATAAAAATCGACTTCTAACGTAATATTATTTAATTGTATCGGTAACGTAATCATTGACTTTGCTACTACCTCCATTCCACCTAACCCTCGTAACAATTGGTAAGCTGGTTTTACTCGACACGAAAAGTACTTAATTAGGTCGGATATTATTAAAGAAACCGCTGAACCGCTGTCAATAAGTACGTCGACGGGTATATTTGAAATAACTGCCGTAGTAATGTCAGAGTTTTTTCGTTCACCCTCATTTTCGCGACAAAAATTTACCGAACTATTATTTCGAACACGTTCCTTAGCAAAACAGCGACTTTCCGTATGACCTACTTTTTTGCAAAAACTACACTTATCTGGGCGAGTTTTTGTTGAAGAGCTATTCGCATTATTTTCAGAATTATTGCTTGGTGAATCTGATTTAGGTCGTTTAGGACAGGTTTCGCGTTTATGACCTACTTCGCTACACTGGTAACAACGTACCTTAGAAATATCGTAAGATTTACGTTTAAACTGGCTATTACCATTACGATTGGAATTTGAAGCACTATGAGCACTGAGTTTTCTATTAGGATTAGGCACACTGCATTTTACGAAGCTCGACAAGTAATCTACCACGGTTTCGGGAGTTAATTTAGCGTTCCTTGCGGACGCACGAACCTGCGGGTCGGTAATACCGCGTATGATAATTGCTGTTAACAACTCGCTGCTTAATCCTTTAACAATACGTAATTTCAATAAGGATTTACGCGCATAGTCAGCATAGGTAGAATACTTGTCAGATTCGGTACACATGACATTATACAGAATGTTCGCGATATCGACAGACCGTGGGCATAATGATTTTAATTCTAATTTAAAATTAGACCATGTACGCGTGGTGCTAGTCCACTCACTAAGCCAGGTACGGGCTTCCCCCTTAAGACAACGACCTACGCGAGCAAGGCATTCACCATCCTCCCAACGGTTAAGCGATCGGGCTTTGTCAACTTCATCGCACCACGTGTCGACATCATGAACACTTGGATCAAAGTCAGAGACAAAATATTGGTTTGATCTCACCGGGAAAGACATCATGGCGTCGAGAAAACGTTCGGCTACGCTTTTGGCGTCGCTCTCTGTCGGCAACGGTGTAGCAGCAAACTCTTGCGTCGGGGCGATAGACGCTGGGGCTGTGCAGGCAGGTGTTGTGGCGGGCTCCACGTCTGGCGGCGGCGGCGTGCTCGACACGACACGAGGGCGACGAACAGGCTGCAACTCGTTTCCACGTGCCCGTTCCTCCAGATCTTGGAGCCTTTTCAAAATCTGGTCTAGACCACTAGGAGGCGAGGGAGTACGTACATGACGTCTCCCTTTCCTCTTACTATTGGAAGACATTGCGTCTCTGCCCAACTTAACCTCAAAACTACTGCTATAATTATTTAGAACACGTTAAATTAAACTAATTCAAATTTATAGAATCAGAGATGGTATTCTAGCGGATTTAGGCCTTCAGATCCCACTTCTGATCTTATAAATAAAACATTTACAACATTAAAAAAATAATTTTAATAGCAAACTGCAATAATTACATTAACAAAAAATAAAATAGCAAATAAATCAAACAAAAATGAGCAGAGGAGCAATGTAGACAGTTTTACGACAGCGGAGAAAATGAGCGAGTCCACGCAGGGTCCTTGGTTTTATAGGCGTGGCTGCGCTGGTGGGGGGTGTCTGGTGTTGTCATCTAACAATACACTATTTACCACCTCTGGTGTTGTGGTTCACCCACTTGTTTGCGCAGAGGTCCCGGGTTCGATCCCGGCGTACATGCTCGTTTTAGTTAGTGGTAGGGCTGGTTTTAAGTCCACCTGGCTAGCTACCACCGTCTAATCTAAATCTACCGTCATAACAATTTAAAACGTTTTCCAACAGTAAAAGGTAAGATAGCCAGTCCCTCTGTGGTTGGATACCATGAAGTGTGCTGCCATCTTCAGCCTTATCATTGCTCCCCATCAGGCGAGATGAACGTCAATTTCAGGCTATTCCCCGTTGTTAATAAAAAGAAAACCATGTGAAAGTAACTATTAATTAATTAAAGGGTAAGTTGTGTTGTTGATTTACACTTCACAGATAAATTGTTAGAAATGTTGTTTTTCTGAGAAGATTTCTAGACTAATGTGTTTAAATATCTTAAATAATGAACATAGGTAATACTCAATTAATATGTAAAAAAATAATGTAAAATATTTGCCAGTTAATAGCGTTTCAAAATGAATTGTTTTGAGATGTAACATAACCTCAATAGGTACTCAACTTATGTTATTTTTTTCAAAAAACCCACAATATTTAATTTTGAATTTAACCTTGTTTTAAAGTATGACACTAGCACTTTTTGTGTCTAATTTTCATTACTATACTGTGTCAAAAGATGCGCAACCAAGTGCTATAGTAACTTGCTCAATCTCCTTTGCAAAATTAATAATCGCAATAATTTACTTAGATGTACAGAATGCTTGGTTGACGGCTTCGTGATGAGTACGTTGTATTTCTATTTTTTATGTTCCCGGATATTCAGACCATCAAACTGTGATGGTCTGAATATCCGTTTGGTGTAAGTATTCTACTCTTTGGTCTGGAATCACCACAGCGCTTATTCTGTTATACCCTGTAGTTAACGGCCCCAGTACCCATGACTGAAATTAAGTGCTATTTCCTGCGGATTATTCCATCTGCCTCACCAAGTTGGGAATAATGGAATGTTTCAAGTTTTATTCTCTACTTTGTCCCACTATTGCATAGATTTCAGATGGGACAATTGGTTGGGCGAAGTGGAATATTTTCTTTCCAGAAATCTAGAGAACTGAGAACCTGATCAACAGCCATCTCGTTGTTTTAGAAAAATTATTTAAAAACTAAAATTAGTTTTGATAAATCACACCTTCAACATATATAACAAAGCAAATATAACATTAACGACGAGTGACTGTCTTGGACTATAAACTGTTTCTTTTTTCAAAATCTTTTCTTTGAAATGAAACAAAAATAAAAGTTAAATTACATTTTATTTTAAAATTACAAACAAGATCAAGAAAATTATTGCTTATCTCATTACACTTTTACAACAATTATATCGATAAAACTCCATCAAAAAGGGACCTCCGCGACAAACATATAAAAATATTAACATTTACGGTTCATTTCACAACCTCCAGATAACTTCTGGGGGCTTAAAACGGACGCTTTAGACTCAGTAAATATTATGAATTGTCACTTTGTGACCATTTTCAGAATTGTTACGAAATTCATATCTAAGGGGCTGTCTCCACGAGCGAGAGAATCGCGACGATATTATCGTCGTTGACACGTATTTCTATACACTCTCTTAGAGGCCGTCTCCACGAGCGAGAAAATCGCGACGATATTATCGTCGTTGCCACGTATTTCTATACACTCTCTTAGAGGCCGTCTCCACGAGCGAGAGAATCGCGGCGATATTATCCCATACAAATACGTAATATCACCGCGATTCACTCGCTCGTGGAGACGGCCCCTAAGATTCTGCTAAAGCGGCCATTTTATGGTTCCTGGTGAGCTTATGGCACAGATAATTTCATTCAAATAATGTGCCTATCTGATAGATCGTGCCTATCCGAAGACTGAAACGAGCCCTTATCGTCTATGTGTGGAATATTTGATTTAATTTAATTTTATGGTTAAAATTGATCCCGTAATTATTGGAATACCTTGGAAAAATTGAGTTTATGTCACAACAGAGAACATTTTTTATTGTCTTGTCGTATACATTCATCAACTTAATCGGTAAAGAATACGAGGAGATAATTAAGTGTTCATGATTGCTTCAAAAAGCCAATTTTTTATATTCAATAAGTATCAGCTATGAATACAAGGTATTAAAGGTGATAATCGTGTAACCAAGCATAGCTTTTTCATTATTTTTAATAGCTTTTGCAAACACAGAAAGGACGGTTTACAAAAACAGTTTTGACGACAATATTTTGAAGAACTAAGTATTTCAGTACTCAGTACTAAGAATATTACTTAGGATGAGTACATAGGTACTTGTAACACTGTATTTTTCAAATTATCACAGATAAATATCACATCTGTAAAATATATGTTTTAAAATTAGAAGATCCCTCGATTACATTTAAAATTAATTTATACTTAATACTATTTCACAAAGAGTTAATATTCATAGAAACGGATTAACGATTTAAATGTGCTCATACAATATTAGACCTTATTGCAAACAGATAAAAATACTAGTAATTATTTACTAGCCACGTCGTTGTCATAAGATTGTAAACTATTAATTGCAAATAAGGTACAATATTGTATGGACAGCCAAAAATATATTTGGTTTTTATTTTTTAAAGAAAAACAAAAATCCTTTTTTAACAAAAGAAATATAACATAATGTCTTTAACTCCAATCCAAAAGGAGAGTTCATGGAGTCCTCGCCATGAAGGTACCAGACGAGGAACTCTGTGTGAAGGACCTTTTACAGTCGATAAAAATCTCATTTTTATTTTCCATACTAAAGTAAGAAGTAGAAATTACAGAAGATTGAGTAGCAGCCTCAAGATATATACCGTTCTTATAGCAGCTTAAAATTATCTATAAGAGCGTTTATACAGAAACTGGGCAACGTCGCAAATAGCTGTAAAATATTTACCTGTTTTAATTAATTTGGCAATATACTACACACTCACTCACTGTACTATATACTGTATAGAATTAATAAGAAATATTAAAACTATTTGCGATGTTGCCCTCTTTCTGAATAAACGCTCGTAAGTAAATTTAATTTAAATAAAAAACAAAATTAATTATCCCTAGGTAAAGACATGGGCATCATACTGTGATCCAAATTGATTTAACTACGAAACATCACGCCTGATTCCCTCAAGGGTTAGGCAGAGGTGTACAACCACACTTCACTAGTTATGGTTTAAGTTTTTATTTTATTGTTTTAACTACTCCTTCGTCAAATACATTTAGTTTGTTTTTATATGTACTAAAAAGTCTATCTGTCTTTCTGAGACCTTCGTTTTGGTTGACATTTATATGTTTTCAAGATGAATCAATGTCAACGGAGTTATGAGCATTTATACGTTACTCGTTAAGAATTTGATTTTAGGTAGGAACTTGCGATATAAAAGCCACCGCACTCCGGGGACAGCAGGGCAGATCATTTTATCTTTACCTAACGGAAATTCATACGTGGCTAGTGGTAACAAGACAGATTACAATTTAGAGATCGACCCGAAGGCACCAAAGGAGATTTCCCTTCGCAACATTGCGCATTGTAATCTGTGTTTTGTTACCATTAGCACAGAATAAATAATAGTACTAACGTACATCTTGCGGCGGGCGTCGCGCGATCGCGTCGTACGTGCGTCGCTGAGTGCGTATAGACCCCGACTGACTAACAACTGGCAGTTGTCGCGAGTTGCAGGTACTTACCTCGAGCGGTATGTACCAGAGCAGAAGGACTGCCGTTAGCTACGTATGAATTTATGTTGTGTAAAGGTGAAATGCTCTGCCCTGCCGTCTCCGATGTGCGTGCGCTGGCCATAATACTCCAATTTACGACTCCTTACATACTTTTAGTTGGTTAACATTAAATAGATATGTGTTACTTGAATGACATTTATCTACAAGCCGAGTGCGGGCACCGGCGTGTATGAGACCGGTGTGGGCGCGCAGGCTTGTCGCACGCTCATCTCCCACGCGTCCAGGAGTTGGCCCACTGAGCAGCTTTTTGGTAACCTGTGGAAAATGAAGATGCTTATTATTTTTAGTGGGACTTATTGCTTGAGATAGTATGAAGAAATTTTGGTAAGCGATGAAAGAGACGGTGGATAAATTATTTAAAAAGAGGAAATATGTTTCAAAAGCAACTTTACACTACTTTCCTACAAAGACCAAAATCGAATGTCTGTGGATGTTTTCGGTTATCGAAATCAAAATGGCAACCAGAACAAAATCCAATATAACAGGAGTCTACAGTTTTGAGAACTGCGACACCTGTTTTAATGACGGGTACCTTTGGACAGACTCGTGTTTTCAATAGTTTATTTTTTAATTGGTTAAAGGGTCTGTAACTGACCTACTAGGATAAATGTTTCGATTTCGATATTACCTGGCACACCTAGCGTCCATGGCCCTCTCCAGACGGGCGAGGAAAGAGTCTGGCGCGTGGTGGCGCGCGTCGCGCGGCTTGAGGCGGCAGGGGGGGCGCGCGGGGTAGTCGCGCGGGACGGCCACGTGCACGCCCGCCACGCACGGCAGGCGCGGCTCGTCCAGCGCCGCCACCAGCGTGATGCTGCCCGCGCCGCCCTGGCTGCACGACATGGGCTCCAGGGACACCTGCCCCGTAAAAGTTAAAGTGATTTTATAGAACGCTGATTTAGTCGAGGAGATTTTCAAATTTAGTTTATTGGCTGTGTGTAGGTTTTGAGAGCCTCAAATGGAAAAGCCAAAAGGGGACATAAAACCTGATGATATTAAACCAAAAACTAACTTTATTAATATCTACATGATTATCTTACCTTAAACCTTGAATCAAGTCTAGCGATTTCACCCTGTAGAACATCTGGAATTTCCAGTGGTGGCTCCTCCAATTTCGGAATCTTTTGCGGTGTAGGTAGATTTCTGAAAAGGAACGATAAATATGTATCGGCACGTACATCATGTGGGCAGTCCATGGATTTCGTGCAATGAAAATACACTTGGTGCGATATACTGTTTCTATGAAACTAACAAATTACTTGAAATTACAATTTAACATAGTAACACGGGACACAATGAATCGGGATACAGTTCCAGGACGTCTCAACTCCGCTGCGATCTGACACTCAATGTCCTCTGTCGCCTCGAGCTGAAAACATCAGGGCTCTGTAGAAGCACGCAGTGGTGGGCGCGTGATGTCACCACTGGCGTACTTGCGATTCATTTTAAGTCCGTACCAGTGACCAAATCCGACATATATATAAGGTGTAAACGGACCCTTCACAAAGCCAGCTGTACATCAAACTAGCTCATTACGTAAAAATTATTACTAGGAAACAACTTTTTGGAATGAAAAATAACGTTTTACGGTAGGACTCAATGTAACGCACTCAAAACATTTTGCTGATGGATGCATTGAATAGTAAGGGGGTCATGGAGGTATTTAAAATAAGAACATTAAAAACTTATATAACATTATCAAAAACAAAATAATTAAAAACTTTAAGTATTTAAAATAAACATATTTAGAACTTGAAGCTATGGTCTAGAAAAAAAAAATGATCGCAAAGACAAGGAGAAAAAAGGCTTTCAGTTTCGTTAAAGGTATTTTTACACCCATTATGGCCATGACTATAAATAAGAAACATTTTATTACTTGACAGGCTGTAGGGACTAGATCCACAGTCACGTCTAAAGACTAACTTGAAAAGAAGCCATAGGCAATTGACTTCAAGACCTGAAGTGTCATAATTATGTAGGTCTCACTATACAGATCGTCTTCTGCGTGTCCTGTTGTTTGCTCATTACAGGAGCTGATAGAGACCACAGGAGGCGCTAAATTCAGGACCGACTACACCTAGACTACCATCGACAAGCAATGACGAAGAACCAGAATCTTAGTTCTACCAAATGATGTCAGACTAAAGTTGCATTAAAAGTTATTATCTCACCTCATTTCAGGTCCGTTGAGTTGGTCGAGCGCAGAGCCGAATGTGCGCTTGAGTGTGTGGTTAGCTAGTGGTGACTGTAAGCAGTTGTTCACTACTTCTAGTAAGGGATTGAAGATTTGTTCCTGTAAGTAAATACAAAGTATTTTGTTTTGTTGATGGGAAATTACGTTAGATTACACAATTTCAGATGAACGAAAACAGATACTATGATAAAAAGTTAGAAGGCCAATTCTTGAGAAATGGAGTACATTTTAGTATTTGAAAACTTTTTGCAAAAACATACCTTTCTATATTGTATCGTATTGTACCCACTAAAGTGTTAATAGTGGCTCCTGCAATAAGATTAACCATTTGCTACTACTTGGAGAGTGTTTCTGGTCAGTACCAGGACCAAAACATCAATCATATCAGAAGAAAACTTATTTTGATTTACCTACATGCAGACACAGATGCAATGGGGGCTATCGGCATGAATTCGCCGCTAGAGGTGTTCGTGTAGAGTAAGGTCTTCGGAAATGTCAAAGTCATAATGTTCGCGCTTTTTATCACGTATTTTTACTTCTAACATGGGCACTTATAAAACGTCGAAAAAAAGTGCACGGTTCGAGTTGGTCGTTTCCAATGGAGAAGAACCGGGAAGAAACTCTATAGTAAATGATTTGGTTTTACAATATTATCATGTTACAGCATTAGTACTTTAGTATGGGGGAAAATATTTAATATTTACGATTGTGGACAAGATTAAGCCATTCCTGATTAATTATGACTCGATGATTTTAAGTAGCAAGTTAAGATCTAATTTGTTAGTGCTTTGAGATGAAGAATCATTTTTAAATGTTTCATGATTGCTAATTTTAGGAACAATATTGTAAATACATATGTATCTGAAGATTGCACTATGTTGCTATATGTAATAAATAAATGTATGAAGTTAAAGTGTAAAATTGAATTAATAACAAGACCTTACTCGCCAGTGGCGCCATCTGCTACGCTCAAAATATAGCCCGCATTGAAAACGTTTAAAATTGCGGGGTATTTAAGACATCCTAAGCCATAAAACTACATCATTTTAATATGCTCCTATTAATTAGTTTCAATCTGAATATTACCTTTCCAGCACTTGGCACAACGACGCCCTCACTTCTCTTAAAATCCAGCTTTTCTAACACCACCTCACATTTGATGAGCGTCTCCAACGGCATGCGCTTGTTCGGGTTCGACAGTATATCCAGAAGGTTCTTCATCTTTGTCAGTTTTTCAACGTCTGTGGATATTTTGCAGGAGGTATTAGTTAATACAATGATTCTCGGCTAAGGGTACTTGCATAAAGAAACAAATTTCCAGTATGGAAAACTTGGTACTGGGGGTCTAAAATGGCCGCTTCAGCAGAATCATAATGGGTTAATAATATGAATCACGTTAAAACTCTTAAAATGATCACAAGCGCAGTTAATTAGGAATTGTTGCTTTGTGACCCATTTTACGAATTATAACGTAATTCATATTATTTTCCTGTTATGATTCTGCTAAAGCGGCCACCCAAGTAACACAGGAAGCATTTTAAAATACGAATAGTAAACTTATGTAAAACTTAAGGTCCGTATAAACTCATATAAAAGTTCACCGAGCGTCTTGATGCTTTATATTGGTATTTCAAAACCATTATGATGCTTTACAATGTATAACGGTAGGATAATGGCCTATCAAAATGCTTTTGTAAAGCCTTTAGTTTTAGTGAAGCCAACCACAATGCAGCTGTACAGCTTTCAGCTGTTTTTAGTGTCTTAGGGTTTACAATAGCATTGTTAAGCAGTAAGATAATGCCTATTGCCGCTTAATAGCATAAACCTGTACCATTATAATGCATCGTAAATCCAGTATACAGCTTTCAGCTGTTTTTAGTGCCTTAGGGTTTACAATAGCATTTTAAGCAGTAAGATAATGCCTATTGCCGCTTAATAGCATAAACTTGTACCATTATAATGCACCGTAAATCCGTGATACAGCTTTAGGTTGTTTTTAGTGCCCTTTGTTGTGCTATAGCACTTTTAAGTGCTAAGTAAAAGCCTAATACTGTTGAACAGCATAAACGTGAATCAATATAATGCTTGCATTTTTAAACATCAACTGAGTGCTGTTGTGCGAGTAACAGCTCTTTAATCAAATACACGTGAGTTATTGTAATGCGTAAAGCTATATATACATTCACTTTACTGTATTCTTAAAACCATTTGTCGGCCATATTGGGGAAAAGCACATAAAATATAATATGTGTATACATCAACAAATAACAGCATTTTTTATGGTGTGTTGCCTAACCGTGTGTGTAATGATTATGATAATTATGCTAATAACAAAATAAAGTTGTGATTATTCAAGTAATACAAATTCTGAAATGAGTTTTATTGTTTTGCTCAAGGATCCCCAAAATTACTTTCAAGCAATGGCACAATTTCAGTCTACATCAAGTCTATTGGTTTATCGGTGAACCCTTAGAGAACTACTTTATAGCCAATGGTACTACGGTGGTTCATCAAAAGTCTTCTCTCTGGCCTCTAGCTTAACGATTGTTCACGTGTGACTATTTATACTGCTGACGGCATTAATTGGCCTTTATACAGGTTCACCGGGTTATTGTAGACTCACGCCATTTTGAAAATATTTTATAACCAAAAAATATTATCATTCGAACCTATTTATAATAGCAATAGACCTTTATCATAATGATTTAACTTAATTTAATACTGCCCAATCAATACTATTACGTTAATTATGCAAAATTCATTCTAGACTAGGAATAAAAAATTGTTTTGCTTATTTGATTCATATTTTTATATAACATTTTATATCAAAACTACAAAATATCGAAGGCGCGTGAAAATTTTCAATGAAACCTATATAGATATTTACAGTAAACTACATTGCGTTTAAAATAGGCATGAAATAACAAAAAAGTCAAAAACTTAGCCAGTATTATAAATTTTATTTTAATGCAAATACAAGTATGGTGTCACTCAGTTTTGACGATCTTCGTCCATATTATATTGCTGAACAAAGTAGTGAAATTACAACGTTAATTGTATTATAACATTTGTGCCATGGTATTAGAGATGTTTTTGCAATGATGATTAAAGTTCTACCTGTGAACACTTAAATAGCCTCAATCATGCTTTTAGAACAATCTTATGCTATTCTAATGCTTTTGTAATGTAATTAACATCTTCATTATCAATAATATTGCTAGTATAATGTTTCTGTAATGCGATTGGCAACTTCATTGACCGTAATAATGCTCCTATAATGCGATTCGCAACTTATTTGGTCACAATAATGCTAATGTAATGCGCCTGTAATGCAATTAAACAACTATTTGTGAACTTATTTATGATCTAAAGCCGTATAATTTGTGCCCAAATTAGCATTACAGTAGCCGTATAAACGTTTGTAATGCTATCATAGAACTAACTCAAAATGCGAAAACGATACAGAAATGCTGTAAGTCGGCCGATATAATGCTTTTATGTGTTACTTGGGCATTTTAGCCCCTCTGATCGATGCAGGCAAAGAAACAGGTATAGTTCTGTTCAAGCTTGATGGCGGTTCGGAAGTTAGCTACAAGTGACGGTCTGCGAATTATACAGTCAAGTCTATGCGTCCTCTGTGCCCCGCTGTTACCCAAAATTGTGTGTCTTAACGTTAGATCGTTATACCTGCGGCACTCGCCGCTAACTTCCGAGTTATCATAAAGTTTGAACAGAACTAAACATATATGCATCTGTGTGCGAGTGCGAACAGAAAGAATGGGACCATTAAACGCGCACCGATCGGTACCAATCCGTACCTACTTGTCCGTACTGAAAATCTTAAAGCTTTGTCTATAAGCAAAAATCCTAAAGCTTTGTCAAGAAAGGCCATTTTCGCGCGAAATACGGGCGTACGTGCAGTGACGCACACAGAACGCAGAACTGAATAACCATATTAACATATTTCAACATATCAGTGGGACTGGCAACATTATTGACTATGGCTTGTCTAAACAAGGGCAAGTAAACAATTGGAGGATAGGCCCAGGGGTTTTACTTTATCGGTACATTTAACAGTTACACAGTACAATGAAGGTATCACAGAATAAATTTAAAACTAGGTAAATGTGTAGCCCACACCAATTTCCGCAAAATTGTGGTTAGAAATAGTTAAATGCGTGAATTAATTTTACAGAAAATTAAGTAAGTACACATTTTAAGTATAGGTAATTATTATCAGATAGCTTCTTTAAAGAGAAATAGCAATCCTTTTGAATTTAAAGCGGGTAAACGCGAAAATATCCAGTTCGAGTAGTAAGTGTGACCATCTTTTCCCATAGAGAATTGATATCATACCGTGCATCGAGTTTTTATTATTTACTTAACATTGGTTTCGGATAGCCCGATAGATTAACAACAGACCAGTTGAGCATATAATCATGACGGGTTATCGGGCACAAGTAAAATATAGATACTTCTTGTACTTTATAAGTACCGGTACTGATAACACATGAAGAAGAACAACATACTCGTAACATAATACCACGACTGTAATTCTTCACGCCGGAAGGATGCAAGCTCTGTGTAATACGGGCGAGCCTTTTGCCATCAATCTGGCACGAATCCAGACTACTGGCTGCTACTGAGAAATTCCAGGACTTCATGCTCAGCAGTAGCGCTTGCGATCGCTAGACCAACGATGCAGAAGAACAACTACCTGCCTGGTGCCCAACAAAACAATTGTTTTGATATGTAGGTACACAGATTACAATATGGGACATCGAGTTTTTAAAAAAGTGGGTAAAGCTGTATAGAGGTCATCTCTGACTCTTTCTAAAACATCATCATTAGCTTAGCCTTTCCCAATATATTGGGGTCGGCTTCTAGTCTAACCGGATGTAGCTGAATCCCAGTATTTTAAACTGAACTACCACCACAACCCAGTTAGTACTGGGTAACATACACCTTGGTAGGACTGGTAGTCAGACTGGGGTCACTAACTAGATGTAACGACTGTCAAAGATCTACAATTAACAGCCGGGACTAACAGTTTAACGTGCTTTCCGAGGCACGGAGGAAACTCGGTATGTTATGGTGTTGCTTAACCTTGAATATCGACCCGTGCAGCTGTTATTATTTAGTCTAGAGCTCCTCAAGAAGAACTAGTACATAAAACTCTATACTCACTCTCTCCCTCGCTGACCATCCGATGCACCATTCTCCTAAGAGGCTCAATGTACTTGGAGAGCTGGCGCACCTTCTCCCTGTAGGCCGCCTCTTCGCCCCCCGGGGAGGCCACACTGGCCCCGACAGGGGTGTTGAGCGATGACGACGGTGACGCCACCATGCCCATACCGACGCCCCTAGGCGACCAGTATTCAGACAATAATAGGCGGAATTGTTATATCGAATTATTAAAGAACACCTCCTTTTTCTTTGAAGTCGGTAAATTTGTCTTCGTATGACGGGGTTAGATAAAGCTAAATGTTAACATGTTCCAGTTGGTTGCATATATGTGGCGGTAAATTACAGGTGCAAGCAGATACATTTTACTGTTAGCCTGTGACGTCAGTGTTAGCATAGGACTATATTATGTCAGAATGTAGATTATAAGCACCTGTAGGTGTTTCGCAGTTTAGAAACTTCCAATGAATTTATTATGAAGTGCAGAATTATTTGACTTTTATAGCAGTCTCAGAGAATTCAACATTTACAAATTATGTCAAGGGCGAACAGACATGTTTCTTTTATTTGTTGTGTTCCAATTTTAAAAATCGGTCCTTCAATCCTAAATGGAACATCTTTTTCTGGTGCCTAATTCGAATTTCGAAGATGTTACGAAACCGCTCTGGGCCTACGTGTTGGATCATGGCTCACTCCCTCTTATAATATAGAATAGTTATAGAAGACGTCTGTGTCCCACCATTTGTTTTTCTTGGGACAAACCCGCCACACTATTCCCAAACCACTGCAACTCCCGAAAGCCAGAATTAACAGTGGCGACCACAAGAAAAGCGCCGAGACAATGAAGCTCGACGAAGTCCCAGAGAAACAATTTAACTGTCTTAGATCCCGTAACGAAATTAATCAGTAAAAAATAACGGAGGAGTAGGAAAAACACAATTTCCACTTCCCTCCATATTAGCATGAGACAGAACAAAACAAGGCCAATAGGCTGTGCTGTGTCCCACCAGTGGGAAAATTATAGACTGATTACAAAGATGTTGGGTCAAGTCATTTTCTCACCAGCCTATGCTCACTTCATATCATACATACCTCTGTGGTTGCTGAACGTGGTGCTGCAGATGCTGCGGGTTGGATGGCGAAGGACTGCCGACGCTGCCGCAGGCGCCCAGGCCTCCTAATGACGACATCGGTGACGTCATTGTCGCGCCCATTACACCTGGCGTGAGCAATAGTTGTAGATATCATGGTTGGGAGTGTTTCTTGGAGTTAGATATCATTAAAATACGTCAGAGAAAATTGTTGCTTGAAAATCTATGATGAGCCATTTTTCAAATTTTAATATCTTGTTACTAACTACGGCTGAACGAAAGCCTCTCCCAAAATAGCAGGATAATATGTCCATACTTAAACAGATTTTCTATCTTTGAGTATGTCAAGTAAACCTGCTTGACATAAGTCTGAGATAAATAGCCTACTTAACTCTTGCTTAGAGTAACCAGCATCCCTGTCACTGTCTTGCAACTCATCAACTCTTCACAAGAAAGGAGGTGTCTGGTGAGATGACGAGTAATAGAGAAGAAGATAATACATGCTACACCGACCCCAAGTAAATTGGGATTAAGGCAAGAGAATGATGATGTCTTGCAACTCATTACACCATAGCCAAAGCTGTTCTTTTTACTTATCTCGGCCTAATGACCGGATTCTGATTTGACTAATTTGATTATAGAACTAGTTAAATCTTAATTGCGGTGTTTCCTTTCATACAAGTATGAGTGCTACTCGAAATTCAATATTTAAAATTTATCTAAACTTTTATCACTCAATACAGAAACCAGCAATGAGACTAGAAATGCGAGTGATTTTGTGCAAATTAATAATAAAAATCTATGGGCTATTAGTAGTAGTGAACGGTAACAAAGAGCAAACAAAATATTGTCTGAAACTATAAAAATTTGAGATGAAACGGATATCCGGTAACTAACCGTTATCCGGCCGGATATATAATGTGAAATGATTGAATTTCAATAATTTCTCACTAACACGATTAAATTATGGCATTTTTTTTTTTATTTAACGCCCGGACTGGCTTCGAAGCTTGCCGAATATCTGGTATCTGGCCAAACTACTATCCGTTTTATCTCTAATAAAAACCAAATGAAAGTCATAACTGTTGAGTATTGCAGGCCCTTTGTATGACTTGTTTTTTTGTTGAAAGGATAATAAAAATAAAAGTTAAGAAAAAAAAATAAAAAAAAAGGATTTTAATATACATTTACAAGAACAAAAAAATAATAATCATCGTAATAAAATATATATGTATATCACATAGCTTAATAAAATTATTCACTGATTGTGATTTATTCAAATAATCAATAAAATCATAATTACAAAATATAAAACCCTATTATTTGGCACTAAATGCAATTATCATTGTGAAACTTCTTTATCACAAATTCTGGCTAGTATCTGAGATCTATTTATATATTATTATTAAAAAAAAATAACGCTATAGCTTAAAAACGTTGCGTTATACGCTACGTTAAAAGAAGCAAAAAAAAAATTATATTTTTAATTTTATCGTTACAACAATCAAATATTTTATATAAATATTGCTTTATATACTTGATTGCTTAGCTTTTCTCCCACATAATCAGTCTCACCAACTCTTTCAGATCATATTCTATGTTAAGCAGTGGTACAGTGATACAAGAATCTTTTGACGCTCGAATGTCAATTTGTGCAATACAAACATAAACTCTCTCCTTTTGCCAGCAGACACTACAGAATGTCAAGCTACAATCCCTACATACTTTTTCTTCCATCGCTATTCTAGATTTTGCTTCCTCCACGTTCATTCATCTGGTCATACACGTCGGTCAATGTATGTCCTCACATCTGTCTGCGGTTCAGATTACGATCACACGCCAAAAAGATCCTTGTACTACTAGAACCCAGTTTTATAAACTAAGGGTTCAGTTTCACAGGCGTGTACAGTTTGACCATAAACTCAACCTGCTTCCACATGGATGATAACTTTTCATCGGGGACACCACTGACTAGTTTCCTAAATCTATGCGTCATTGCATTGCGGTGGCGATCCGATAGGTCTGAAAACATTTAATAGTATCAATGGTATCATAGCTTGTTTTTTTCTTGAGGTGATTCAATCATGAATGAAAATGAGTGATGTGTAAAATGTGAACAAATTGAAATGGATTGATGAAAGATTCGCAATTCTGATTTGAATTAATTTGAATTATGGATGTAATTTTTTTTTTTTTTTTTTTGTTAAATAAATACTCATTTCAACGTAAAAGATTTGCCATTTAAAACTTGCCATGTCCAAGGGATTAAATCAGTAAGTTTGTTTAGTCCTAGTCATTTTCACCACTCAACCTGGGTAATGAAGAAGCAGAACATGGCAGGTGCAACATAAATGACAGATTATGCATAGACTCATACTACTAACTGACATTGGATACTTAAATGGTGACCTGTACTTAACATGTCACTAGATCGCCACCGTAATGCAACAAAGTGAAATGGTCGAAAATAAAACGGTCGCGATAGTTCAAACCCATTACGTCCATCCATTTATTATTAATACCGGTAAGGACTTCATGCCGAAAATCGACTATCGCTCAAAAGTGCCTGTTGTATCCAACTGCACTGAAAAAGACTCCCTTTCATCTTTCTATTACTTTAGTAGAATATGAGTAATAATTCCAGCACTTACCCATAGGGCTAGGCCCACCCATGTTAGGCGAGGGCGCGGAGGGCGAGGGGCTCTGGCGCAGGAACTGCGCGGGCGGCGGCGCACGCGCAGCCTGGTAGGCGCCGCCCAGCATGCCGCCCACTTCTTGCTTGTTGCCCACGCCCACGCGGCCCATGTGAAGCATGTTCAACCCCACTATCTGGCTGTTGCCCATGCCTCCAACTACAAACAGTGAAAGGAATTTGATGGTACGAAAATTGATAAAAACCTAAATGGTATTGTCAACACCAGTAGTAACACTAGAAGTTCGAAAACAGTACAACATGAAACAAAGAGCTGTAAATATCAAATTGATGCAAAATATGTACTGTTGACTGTACACTCTTGCTTTCTTGCTTCCTGTTTAGATTTGTAACTCTTTGGATTAACCCTTGAAATGTATTTGAAGTAGCTACGGATATGAGTCTATAAGGCACACCATTTACAGATTACAATGTAAGGAATTGTTTGGCAGTGAGTCATGGCAATGCATGCATTCTGTTTTGGCATGAACTCCTGATTATATCAGGAAAATGAGCATAAAAATTGTACTTATGCAGTTTAAACTTACCCATTTGTCCCTGCATTTGACCCTGCATGTTATTTGGTGCCATCTGTCCTCCCATTCCAACTTGGTTGCAAGGCATCTGTCCCATATTGTTAGACCCAGTCATGGGAACCTGCATTGAGTTTGGCATTGACATGTTTGGCATCATCTGTCCCTGCATGCCTCCAGCTAATTGGCTCTGTAATTGGCTACCCATAGGATTCATTCCTCCCATTCCCCCAACCATATTATTCCCCATCTGGCCTTGGTTCCCCACCATTCCCATTGGTCCGCCCAATTTGTTCTGTAACTGCATATTCATCTGTGGTCTCTGATTTAATGTTTGCAGCAGATTTGTGGCTGTCTGAGCTTGTGGTCCTTGTGAGACAATCGGTCCCTGTTGCCCCATTTGACCCTGCATGCCCCCCATTCCAGGGTTTGGTCCCATAACTCCTTGCTGCTGCATTTGCCCTTGGCTCATGTTCATCATTTGATTCCTAGATCCTTGTGAAGCTAAGTTTTGGAGTGCATTGATAGGGTCTGGTGTGAGGCCCCCTTGGTTGTTGGGCCCCTGTTGCTGTTGACCTTGTGAGGTCTGGACTTGAGGACTGGGGCCAGGCTGGCCTTGATTGGGGCCCTGCATTTGCTGCTGACCTTGATTTTGTTTAGATTGTGCTGAAATGTATAGTAAGTAATGTTACAACATGTCACCATCATTACATAATATACATTTATAAATTAAAATAACCTAAAGTAACTAACAACATGACATAAAAAAGTAGACTGTCTCGTGATACATAGACATTTTGAAGATATATTAATATTTTGGCTTATTTTTGTGTTATCTTGTATTTATTCTGAAATGTGCATCTTATTTGACCTGCCACAATTATTTTCATCTTGATATCAACACAAGATAGCAATACTTACACATTTCTCTCACATGTAGTATAAGTTTGGCGACCATGTTCATGTACTCCTCACGAGTTTTGGCCTTCATGAACACATGGTTCTCCATCTCACTGCTGTTCCGAGCCACCTGGACCCCAGAGCGCTGGATCACCTCCTCACTGTGGAAATATTGAAACTTAGTCTTTCATCATATTTCAATGTCATCTGCCTAATTCTTTTCCCAACAAGGTATATTGGGTTTGGCTTCTAGTCTAACCAGATTCAGTTAAATACCAGAATTTTTACATGAAGCAACTATCTGACCTCCTCAAGCAACTCAGTTACTGGTTAAAAGGACAACTCTGGACAAGACTGCTTCTCAAAGATCTACAAACAAGCCAGACCGTTTCATAATTAATTGAGTCAATAAAAACAAGGGCCTGTTTCGGTGACCCAATACAAACTATCTATTAGGTGGTGAAACTGTATGAAATGTGGAACTAAACTTGTAACAGCTGTGCAAGATACGCATTAGTTGGTGAACAGTTTGGAGATCTTACATTCATAAATAAAAGTGCACTTTCTCTCATTTTTATATAGCTGAATCTCAATTTGATTAAAACATAATCATAAAACAGAAATTACTGTGAAATTGGGGTCACAGACCAGAGAGCATCTGGGTATACCCATAGGAATTTCAAAAATGTAAAAGTGAGTCATACAGCATGGAGTTAAGATTTTCCTTGTATCAAGAAGTGATCACTTTTATAGATATTGATAGGCACTGTTAATCATCCTTAGAAGTATTTGAAATATATATGGAGGAATTAACATACCTTTTCTCAGGATACTGTTTTATTTAGAACTTTTGGAGCTGTATTTTAGCTAAATATGTTACCACCTATAATACTTAAGTCATAGAGATATTGGATATAGAGATCCTATAATGTATAGCTGCAGGTCTCTGCAGCGCTAACACTACGAACAATGCTAAATATGTTTCACAACATACTAAAATATAGTAAAACTTACATTTTCGACACCACACTCTGTCGGAAGGCCTGAGTTCTCCAATTATCGTCAGAAGCCATTGTGTTGAATTGTTTTAAGTTTTCCATACACTGTTAGAACCACTTAAGTGAATGATGCCACTTCTATCGACACATTTGTAATAAAATTAAAACAAAAATGATTCATGAAATACAAAGCGCTCGATAATGAGGCGAGCGCTTTGTTTTTTTCCAAAAGAAGAAAGACGCACAGATGTGTTAATTATATATGATGCTCTATGGCACAGCACAGATTATGTATATAATCTTTGACGCACTTTTGACGCTCAGAATAATACTCTATGACCGTCTATGACTCTGTAACATAGACCTATAAGTAAGTGGACTGGAAATACCTACAAAAAAAAGGTGCATACCTATGCCACTTAAAATGGCTGCCAATGCTAGGGTTGTGCCAATCAAGGATTATAGTGTTACTATAACAAGTATCGATACTCATACTACATATTAGTATTACGAGTCTTACTAGATATCACGTTTGAATTATACTATAATGTCATAATAGTCTGTTGTAACAGAAAAATGAGTAAGTTTAAGCCCTTCTGATATCTGACAGTTAATTAATGTAGTGGTTTTTCTGCACAGAATTTAAAAAACACTTAGTTGCATCACTTTTGCGCTTTCACTTATGTTATATCTGGTCTGTAGCTTCTGGTAGGTATGCGGACTAGGTTTGCCAGATACAGTCATTTCATATCCGGGACAATTCGAGGGATACTGATTTGGTGGGTACAAAAATAGCTAATGGTCTTTGTAAATTGCATTTCTTGTAATGTTTGTCTACAACGTTACAAATATGACAAGAAATGCAATTTACTTTTGTTTAGTTCCACTCAACCGTCCACACCACTAAATTGAGCACCGCATCTCGCTTTTACTTATTCATTAAATAAAACTTCAGTAAAAAATCAAGTGTTACATTTATTCAATAATCATTTGGTATGAAAACAACAGCACATAAAAATAAAACTTAAACTATTCATTTCTAAACAATGTTAGTTTGTTAATTTTTTTTTTAATTTTTTTTAGATCGTATTATGTGTTTTCTGTAGTAGTTAAGTTTAGGGTAAAATAAATTTAGATTAAATTAGACTAAATATAATGAAATAAATTATATTATATTAAATTGTATTAAATTCAAATAATTTGGACTGTTGGGTAGTGTTATTTTAATTTGATAATAATTAAGACTGTTTTCTCTTAATGTCGTACTAACATAGCTCCTAAGTAGGTCTCCACCACTCGCTACTAACCCACATGGACTCTTATTCGATAATTATAAAGCTTTTGATTTAATGTTAATCCACCACGCGGGAGGATTTTTTTTAGAGAATTAACTTGTAACATAATTTTCGTTTTATTTTAAAATTGTCGTTAGAACCTCCAAAAATGTTGTACTTTGCAAGAAGACCAGCGAATCGTAATACGGTCGACTTCTCAAGTAGATGGATACATACCTCTTTGTGCACTGTTTCCACAATTGGATGGAGTAACTGCAATGGAGGCATTACAGTAGATGTAGTAGATACATCAGATTTTTTAATGTTGCTGGTCTCACAGAAAACAGATGACCCTTGATGTTGTTTTTTGATGGAAAATTATTATGTTTTTTTTTATATAAGTAACTAATATATCTATTAATTTATACCCATCAAGCTAAAGTGCCAGGCTATTATTAATCAATCATTTTAATATACTTCATTTTTAGGAAACCTAAAAGGTTAATATTTTTATGAATAAATTATTTGGTTCGAGTTGTTAAAATATGTAATTAAAACAAATAACAAAAAAATGCAGTCGTCTTATATTCGGATTTAGTTTAACCAACCATCCCCATCATAAATGTCTGTGGAACGGTCTCTCGGTGCTGCGAATCGCGTGCCGGACCTAGCAAGGTCACTCGAAACGATAAGCACACGTATTATCCCGATATCGTATCAGCGCAGCGAAGGAACTAGTATCGGAAAATATTACGGCAACGGTACAACACTATTCCACCATGACATATTATTGTAAACAAACGAATGAAATTATGAAATTAAAATAAGGTCCGTTGAACGGAAATAAGCCCAAATATGAACACTACAGCCATAAATTCATGATTGCTCAGTATTTTTTTCATCGAAAGTGTAGTAATATGTGTAATAATGCATGAAAACCGGCTACTAACCTGTGCAAAGACAATTGAGGTTGATTTTCCTTCTTTCTTGCACCACACTTCATAATACAATAATCAGGCATGTTGAATGGCTGTTTTCCTCCATATACGTGCAATTTTAAAGATAAACTCCTCGTAATTTTCTCACAAATCTCAATAATACCAAAAGTAAACACTCATTTGACAGCAGAACTACCACGAAACTCGGCGCTGGGCGCATAATATGGCGGATACGACACTTACCTACAACTATCAGTACGTCACAACAAAATGTTGCCAATATGAGCAACAACTGAAATATTGTTGTCTCTCTTATCAAATACGATTACCACATTAGATAGAATGAAACAAAACGATATTTCACAGTCTGTTTCGTATTTCCCCCATACTTGTATAAGCAAATGTAGGTATAGAATACTGCGGCGTCTCCATATAATTTATATCTCAATGCTCTGTAAGCTCTAGCGAGGCTTTGACGTTTTCTCAGCAACGCAGTGTTGCTACCTTCAGTACCAAAGAGTATGGTAGTATGGAAAGTACCCTTCAAGTTTGGATTTACCTAGCTTCTAAAGTATAGCTCGCAGAAAGTCGAAATTTTGGATTTGTAAGGTACATAATAGTATCAAGCTCCTAATGCTACTGTATATTAGAAAAGACTAATATTTAAAAAAGGGCCCGCTGGCTGGACGTTTGTCTAAATAACGAATATCTTCTAAAGTATAGCTCACAGAAACTCGAAATTTTGGATTTGTAAGGTACATAATAGTTGGTAACTTTGAGCACTATTAAGCGATCTGAAAGTATAATAACAAAAAAAATAATCATAAGGGGCCCGCTAGCTAGACACTTCATGGAAACGTCATTAAATCAAAAACTGTCGAGGTACAAAATATATCTTATTTATTTTCTTTAGGTACAAAATACTGTCTATATGAAAAGCTATCATCTGTTGATAAATCTCGTTGGGGCCTGCTAGATAGACTCACACTCTATGTTCGGCTTTTCAAAAGTTTGTATTGTTAGGGACTTCCTTTACTCTCTCTGAAGCCCTGGCTGCCGGTAGCTTGTAGGTACCACAAGTTTTTTCGATTTTTAATGGTTTTTATGAAGGTTTATTCTGTGTCAATATAGACAAAGTTTATTGACGACCAACTGCCGGAAACATCTACTGAAGGACGGTCCTTCACTAGATGTTTGTTTGCTTGCCTTGAAATATAAACTTGTAGAATCTGAGATACCGTACTACAAGTAGGTATGTGCCCGATGCAGTTCTCGAGAGAGACCATGTCACGTTGTACTGGGATCGGTCTATCATTATTGACAAGACTATTGTCGCCAATAAGCCTGACATAGTGGTGATCGACCGATCAGCGCGCCTATCGTTACATAGTCGATGTTACCATCCCGCATGATGAAAGCTGAGAAAGATAAACAAATAAAACATCTCGACTTGGCACATGAGGTTGTTGACATGTGGAATGTGCAGAACTCGGCTATCACTGTGCCGATTGTCGTAACGGCCAATGGCCTTATGGCCAAGACCCTCGATGACCATATTATTATTGTTGGGAGGTTCCTATCTCAACTATGGTAGCTCGGACCTTGTTCCCTATGCCGGTCGGCTACTATTTTCTATTTGTTAAATGTTTATTATATAATTTTTGTAATAAAAATACAGACTACAAATAGAACTAAATTAAAGATAAAAAGAAGATTAAAACAAAGTACATATAAATATACAACGACGACAATAGGACACGTCTTAGGCGTCACAGTACTCCGCCTCATCGCTGTCATCTGGAAACGTGCCCAGAAGACTGGCAGCATTGCCACTTTGAATGGCAATGCTAATTCTTTGGCCAAAGAAAGAGCCTGCTCTCTGGTCACGCTGTGTCAGTGTCGACCAGTCGACGAGAGATTTCCTTAAAAAGGAGACGCGCACTCGGGCCCCATGACCTGAGCGTTTCGACCCCAAACGGCTCAAAACTGTAGTTACCAATAAGGTTACAGTATTTGCGCCGCTTGAGGATCTCAGCAGCCGCAGCAGCAGCGCCCGCACAGCCCGCCTTGTTTGCAACGTGACTGTCGACACAAGTTCTGTCCCACACCAAAGGCCTACCCACCTTCCAAGACACCAACGTCATGTCGTCTGGTCTCTTCCCATCGTCACGTACCAAGCAGTTTGGTTCTAAAACCGCTGGTTCTAAAAGCGCCGGCGCTGGCAAGAGCTCGACGAATCATGTCGTTAATGCTGGCGTGCCGTGCAATGCAACCTACGCTCCTGTAGCAGGACAGGCCATGGTGTCCGAGGGTGTCGACAGCTTCACCGCAGTGACACCGATGCGGAGCAACACAAGGTGCACCTAATTGTAGACTCGTAGCGACCCAGAACGATGCGTCATCCATCATAGTAAGTACCAATGGTAAATGACGGAAGTGCCTGAAGCCACAAGCCCGACTCCCTTTCCCCCACGGCCAGCAGACGAGCACGCTCCACAGTATTAATTGACGTAGAAGGCTATACGTGAATTTTGGTCCAAAACAACATTATCGAATGAAAAGTTACAGCTCCGAAACATCATTAAAATTTTGAATTTTTTCTTCGATGAACGACAGAAAAGATTCGTCAAATATTGGTGACTCTAGGAGGTGAAGAGAATTTTTTCCGGTAATTTTAATATTTGGAGCCAACTAGTTAAATTTAGAAATTAATGGTAGTCTGTCTGGCAGTGGTTTCAGGAAGGGTTTCGCACTTAGAAAGGTTAAGGTCTAGGCCAATGTAACTGAATTTTTCTTTTAAAAAAGTTAAATATTTTAGTGACTGTCTCCACATCTCCTCCCAGGGTTCCATCATCCAAATACCATACCTACGTTGCATTTAAAATTTAGTTGCCGAATAATTGGATTAATTGCTAAACTAAAAATGACTTGTCCAAGAGAGGGTCACCCTGTTGGCATTCAACGGCTGATTCAAAAAGGTTGTCTTCATAGAGTAATTTTGAGGGCTTCCTGTAGCATTGGTAAAGGAAAATGTAAATTCTGTGTATAATGTACATAGTAATAAAATATACTACATACAAGTTTTTAAACTAGAAACGGGATAATTATGTTCGTTGTGTCGTTTCTTTTTTTATTTTCAAAGCAACCGGCAACACTGAACTGATCAACTGACTGACTGAACTGACAGTCGAAAAAACGTCACTCACTGCCACCCACTGGCCCACTGGGGCCACTGGTCTTATGCTATGTAATGGCGCTCTTGCTCTTATCGGTTAAACTTAAACATTTGTTACTATACTTCTTCATTTCGCAAGTTTTTGTGTTTGTTTGTTGCTGCAACGAGCAAACCGCTTCATATGGAAAACTTAAACAATACAAAGCAATGGCTTCTGACGATAATTGGAAAACTCAGGCCTTTCGACAGAGTGTGATGTCGAAAATGTAAGTTTTAGTATGTTGTGAAGCATATTTAGCATTGTTCGTAGTGTTAGTGCTGCAGCTACCTGTAGCTATACATTATAGGATCTCTAGGTATATCCAATATCTGTATGACTTAAGTATAAAGGTGGTACTTAACATCTTTAGCTATAATACAGCTAAATAGCAAAAGTTCTAAATAAAACAGTATCCTGAGAAAAGGTATGTTAATTCCTCCATTATATTTTAAATACTTCTAAGGATGATTAACAGTGCCTATCAATATCTATAAAAGTGATCACTTCTTGATACAAGGAAAATCTAACTCCATGCTGTATGGCTCACTTTTACATTTGAGATTCCTATGGGTATACCCAGACGCTCTCTGGTCTGTGACCCCAATTTCACAGTAATTTCTGTTTTATGATTATGTTTTAATTAAATTGAGATTCAGCTATATGAAAATGAGAGAAAGTGCATTTTTATTTATGAATGTAAGATCTCCAAACTGTTCACCAACTATTGCGTATCTTGCACTGCTGCTACAATTTTAGTTCCACATTTCATACAGTTTCACCATTTCATAGATAGTTTGTATTGGGCCACTGAAACAGGCCCTTGTTCTTATTGACTCAATTAATTAAAAATCGGTCTGGCTTGTTTGTAGATGTTTGAGAAGCAGTCTCGTACAGAGTTGTCCTTTTAACCAGTAACTGAGTTGCTTGAGGAGGTCAGATAGTTGCTTCATGTAAAAATTCTGGTATTTAACTGAATCTGGTTAGACTAGAAGCCAAACCCAATATACCTTGTTGGGAAAAGGATAAGGCAGATGACATTGAAATACGATGAAAGACTCATAAGTTTTAATATTTCCACAGTGAGGAGGTGATTCAGCGCTCTGGGGTCCAGGTGGCTCGGAACAGCAGTGAGATGGAGAAGCATGTGTTCATGAATGCCAAGACTCGTGAGGAGTACATGATCATGGTCGCCAAACTTATACTACATGTGAGAGAAATGTGTAAGTATTGCTATCTTGTGTTGATATCAAGATGAAAATAATTGTGACAGGTCAAATAAAACCCCCTAAATATGAAGATAAAAAAGGGGAAAGAAATAGTACATTTTGATATGAGTGGGGAAACTTTGTTATTGCATTTGAGGTGGAATTAACACCAGAGCTACAGGCGAGGGTGTTATGGAGCCGAGAACTGCAGTAACAAATCCCTACACATCAAACAATGTTTTTCAATACACTTTCTAAGAAATAAAATACTATAACGGAAAGTATTTTTGTCAGGAATTATTAGGAAACTATGATTTAATTTACTTTTTACACACATTTAAGCAAAAAATTTTACTATCCAATTACTGTAAAAGTTGTCTCTATAATGTTCACAAAATATGCGCTTTAGACTTTAGGCCTGTTATACAATATAATAACTATAATGTTTTCATTTAATTATGTAATGATGATGAAATGTTGAAACATTACTTCCTTTACATTTCAGCACAATCCCAACAAAATCAATGTCAGCAGCAAATACAGGCCCCCAATCAAGGCCAGCCTGGTCCCAGTCCTCAAGTCAAGGCCCTACAAGGTCAACAGCAACAGGGGCCTAATGACCCATTGACCACATCCATCCCCAGTATTCCAAAGTAAGTCTAAAAAAAAAATCTGATGAGCGCTAGAATAAAAAAAAAGTCTTCCATGCAGGTCTAGTGGCTGCATGGAAGACTTTTTTTTTATTCTAGCGCTCACCAGATTTTCGCCACAATATTTTGCGACCGTCCATGTCTGACAACGCTAAATATAACTATATTATTGCACTTATCGAAATCCAAATATTCTCTTGCGAAACGTACCCGGTTTTGTTTGTGAATATATATGACAGTATGCACTAGCTGCATGCAAGTGGTTTTGTACAGTTTGTACTGTTACGTCCTTCGATCAATAATGTACTAGATACACAATCCCATGCAAAAGTTCACTTAAAAACTGGCACCAATCGTATTTACCTAATCCTAGTTAAAAAAAAATATGCATTAATGTAAATTCAACCTTAAATACAACAACTTAAAGTTATGTTCACCAAGCTATACAAAAAAAGCACTAAATTTTTACGACCGAAGCTCGCTGGTCAACATACAGCAAAAGAAATTCAACCTTACATGCATGATTTAAGGCATCATTTCCAGAATAGTTGATGTTTGTTACAATAGTTGGCACGTTGTAGCAAACATTGGTCAAACAATCATAATTTGCTAAAAGACTTATATTTACTATTTAATTCAGTTTTTATTTTATGATAAAGACATATTAATATAAACTTACCGAAAAAAAGATATTCCTTCCAAAATCTTGGTGTTACGGTGATTATTAACACAATTTTTGAACGCGCACTGCGGCATTTTGACGTCTTAACGTTGGCTATGATTGGACCATACTAATTTGAAATAAGAGCACAACAGTATTTGTGCTCTTATTTTTCGGGCCGTTTTTGATGCGCTTATCGGGAATCTAGTACATTATTGATCTAAGGTTACGTCATGTTTAGTCGCCGTAGAACTAGCAGTGAGGAAGGGCTCGGCGATATGCGTAGCAACTATATCACGGTGCCGCTCATTGGTATATGTGTATGCAAATTCAGCCTTTTGTCTCGGTCTGTCAGTATTGTTACAAAAAACAACAATCAATAATATGTGGATTATTAAAACATATTGAACTTCTAATCATAATTATAACATTTTGTTAGGTCTGATGGTCCCATGCCAATCCGCGACAACCAGCTTCTTCACCCAATGCCTTTCTTTGCTTGTGCCAATCTTGTATACAGGTAAAGCTGTATTATACTCTTTTATTTTAAGCGCTTTTTCTTTACAGCAAAAATCCCGATTAAGCCGTTGCTTGAAGAAATATTGAGGATAAACGAAAACCAAATCCGGCCATCATAGGGCCAATCCGGATAGCATTCCTGAGAATAAACCGGAGAAAATTCCAGTAAAATCAGATAAAATTATAACAGGACCTTGCTGGAAAATAAACTCGCTGGATCTTCAAACTCTGCGAACCATGTGGCTCCAACATGATGGGGCCCCTGCACATTATGGCACAAGTGCGTGAATATTGAAATGCAACATTTCCTGGCCATTTGTTTCGACGAGGTAGCAGACGAGGCCACCGCGCTGGCTAGACCTAAATCCCCTGGATTTCTTTTATTGGGTTGCCTAAAAGAAAATGTCTACAAAGAACAAATCCCAGTATTGACCAATTCAGGACTAGAATCCACACAGCAGCTAGAGAAATCAGCGAAACCGGGTTTGCCCGACGACTTAAACGGTCATTTATCCGATGTTGCTGAGCGTGTATAGCTGCAATGCAAATGGGGGTAACTATGAACATTTCGTGTAATTTTAATGTTTGTAATCATGCCAAAGATTATTAATAAATGATAAATAAACTAGTGACTTGTTTTTTTAATGCTTTGTTCAAATAAGTAACAAGTTATGTCTAGAAAACAGTAGTAACAAAAATTGCGCATTTTTTTTTAATGGTACCTAGTAATAGTAAACCATTTTAAAATCTGTATTAAGCAGTCATGAAATAAATGGGCACTGACAGTGTAAACAGTGGACAAAAATCGTAAGTATTACAGCAACAAAAATTTTTAAAATGTATTTTACTGAAAATCTTTACGATATTATTATGTTTCTATAATACAGTAGGATCTGTTATTGTGATAACATTTCGAAATCGGTATTTAGTAGGCATATTTTTAAATGAATGGGCACTGACTGTAGTACATTTTTTTTTACAAAAATCGCTCTTGAAGCATGATGTGTTGGGCTGCGGGACTGTTCGAAAGAGATACCGCGGCCCTGGAACATAAAGGGCCAATGAAGGAACATGGGTGTTTTTAGTCAGTAAGAGTCTGACACTCCCTTCCGCTCCGCCCAGAGCGGGAGGAGTCATTTGATGATTTCTCAACCCCCAAAAAAAAAAAAAAAAAGCATGATGTGTTAAAAATTAGGTTTAAAATAGAGAAGCACTAACTTTTTCTTCAGAAGCTATAAAACATAAAAAAACCATTACTTTTCACGATAGCTCTAGTATTCAGCAGTCATTATGAGAACTCAAAATGAAAAAATAATAGTTTTTTGAAACTACAACCAAAAAGGTAGAAATTTCGTAAATAAAAAACAAATAAGAAATATTTTGGGAACCCTTGGGAGAAAATGGTTAAAATTGAAATATGTTTTAGAAAATTATCTAGTAGGTATATCGGATCCATATCGGTGGACCACTATTGATATAATATTATATCAATATAGGGGGCTTATAATGTAAGGGTTTCTAGGGTTCCGTACCCAAAGGGTAAAACGGGACCCTATTACTAAGACTCCGCTGTCTGTCACCAGCAAGGAACATAAATACTTTAGGGAGGTCACCAGGCTGTATTTCAAGAACCGTGATAGTTGAAATTTACACAGATGATGTATTTCTGTTGCCGCTATAACAACAAATACTAAAAAACAATAAAAAAATATTTAAGTGGGGCTCCCATGCCATTCAACAGACATGATTTTTTTTGCCGTTTTTATAGATAATGGTACGGAACCCATCGTGCGCGAGTCCGACTCGCACTTGTTTAGAAACTTTTTGTATTTATTTGTTGACGTCGAGCCAGGTTTGTTGCTGCCAAGCTGCTTCCAACTAGTAAGATTTTCTAATGTTGATTATAGTTTGAGGAAATAACTGTTCACGTGGGCGTGTGATCCGTCCATTTTGTCAATAAACATAGTTTTATATCTCCTCATTTGTTTTATTTCCTTTTTGAAAATTTAATTGGGAAAAAAGTATCAAATTGGGAAAAAACTATAATTTGGGAAAATTCCGAAACCAGATCTAGCAACCCTTAAATGCATCCTGTCAAGTGTCGAAGTGTCAACCCAAAGAGTATAATAATAATAGGGGAGTGTCAACCTGACATTCATTTCATATTTGCATTGTTTGTAGGTTGTAGTAGCCCGCCGAAGTTGTGCTTGTGAATTAAGCAGCAGTAGAAATAAAGAATTATATAGATACTCCAGAATGGCTTCATCAACAGTGTTGAGAGTAAAACGGAGGCTCGAAGCGAACCCAGAAGATACTCTAGTGCTCATGTGTAAACGAATTAAAACCGACAAAGAAGAAATATCACCTTCACTATTCGTGTTTCGAGGAACCGTTGATGATCAGGTAGACACTAATGTTTTTGTTATATCAAATAATAACAGACTTGAAGTAGACGAACGATAGGTCAGTAGGCTATCATAGGATAGCTTTTATCCTATAAACTGAACGTATCGCAATCGAACCTATAGCATGCTTATTATTATTATGTTCACGTGTTTGTTTCGGGGTTCTTTGGCGAGTTTTGGTCTCGAACGCGGTCCCTTTTCATGAAATGAAGTTATGTACGGATAACAGGCATATACTAGGCGGTATATTAGCAAAAGTTTATTAATTTGTATGTATTTTCCCTATCAAGCAATAATTTAGTGTATAAAGGTAGCTGTTGTTGTGTGTGACTTATTCAGCTCAAATATTTACTGGCTGGTGTAATTTTATAACTTTATTCTTCTTTATTTCTATGTTTCTTTTTCTGGACCATGATCTTATTCTAGTGCAGGATTTTTTCGGGTAAACCTTAGTGTGTTCTTAGGCACAGAGCATTATAAATATCACTGTTTGCAATGTATACTGTGTGGAAAATTCTTTTGTCCATTGTTCCTAAGTTAGAGCATTATTAACCTTCCTCTTCCTTTCTCAAATGTAGGTATGAACATCTTATGTACACCATAATTTTATTACTTCTTTGTAATGTTATAAGAAGTAGCATAAAAAATTACTAGACTTTTATTCTATAAACTTAATTGAAACTTTCACTTTCACAGCAAACCACACACGTCAAAAACTTACTGCCAAAGACCGACTTAAAACAGCAATCTGTGCCAAATGTTGACACAATTATTGAAAAATTGCGTAAAGAACGAAAGGAGGTTGCATCCAAAAGTCGTTATGAGATAGTCAACTGTAGCAGAGGACTGCAAGATGCGGAGAATGATGAGGGAAATGAAGACATACTGAATTTAATAGATCTGCAGAAGACCGAGGATAAGGATTGCAATGTGCAATATGCCTATGATTTGTATACTAGTATAAAGCAAGAATTTGATATAAGCATGATTGATAACTTGGTTGGGTAAGCATATTTTAAATAAACTAGCTTATGCTCTGGGCTTAGCCCGTGGGGAGCTTGGTAATGCATTTCAAACAAAAATAGGAACGTCAATCACCTCTATCTGGGATCTGTCACTTGAAATGTGCGGACTAAGTCATGCTTTTCAATTGATAAAGTCATTGCTATTCCTATTCTTATTTGAAACGCAATAGTATATTTAACTTGCCTGTTATTGTTGCTTAAGCAATGATATACAAAATTACTGCTAAGATATTATAATTACTACCAACATTTCTGTTTTTGGAATTATTTTTCTAATACTGATTTATTTTTAAAACTATGCAAAATAATTGTAATTTATATTCAACGTTTTTTCTCCTTTGTAAAGCGATAATTCATATTTTAATTTGATAATACCTAACTGATAAATTAAATAAAACAGCTAAATATTTGACAGCTATTTGCGACATGGTCAGTTTTCAAAGTTACTTATTATCCTGGGTTTGATTCCCGGGTCGAGCAGTGTTATTGGGGTTTTTCCATAAGGAATGTCTCAGTAGAAACCATGGAGTCTGCGATTTGAGCCCTGTTAATGGCAATAGGCTCGCTCCCTATTTCATGTGACCCAAACATAACTGGTGATGTGGGTGGACTATTACGCACACCTCTGCCTAACCCTTCTGGGATTATAGCTGTGATGTTATGTTATTATAGTAGTTAACGTATTTCCTTTGCAGTGTAGAAACAGGCTTAGTCTTAGATTCCTACGACCCATCTCAAGATTCAGATCTGGAAGCTGATGATGATGATGATTCAAATGATGAGAACAACTGGAGGAATGAATATCCTGACTCAGAGCCTAGCAGTATAGAGTTAGATGATATGGTGCGAGCCATGGAGAGGGTTGACATCGGTAAGTAGAATATCAACTAATTTTCTAACAACAGAAGATGAATTCCAGAAACCTCTAAGAGATTGATACGAAGTACTATGTAGTGTAATGAATGGCAGAATCTTGTGTGATGTCTTTTAATATGATATGCATGAGATACATGGCAGAAGATAGCTTATTATTTAGTATGGTAATAAGAAGTCTTTGGCACTCTTGTTAAGCCGTTAGTCCTGGATGTCATTTGTAGGTCTTTGACAGTCATTACAGGTAGTCAGTGGCCCGAAAGTCTGACAACCAGTCTTATCAAGGGGTATCGTATTACCTAGTACTAACTGGGTTGTGGAGGTCAGATAGGCTGTTGCTCCATGTGAAATACTGGTATTTAGCTGCATCCGGTTAGAGTGCAAGCCGACCCCAAAATAGTTGGGAAAAGGCTAGGCAGATGATGAATAGGCTCTGGCATATTCAAGAATAAATAAAATTAAATTTAAAAAAGAATATTAACAGTAAGCACTAAGAGTCAAAGAATCCTCAATATTTATTCTTAAGACAAATTCTCTATTAATCTAAGATAAGTATTTTCACTTTTAAAAACATTCCTTTTTTATGAGATTTGCCTTTTTATGATTTTAAAACCTTTCCTTTACTTCCCCTCTTCAACGACTGACCAATGGTATTAATACCTTACTTATATTTTCAGAGGATGACCTATCCAGCGATACCGGCGAAGACAAAATATATGATGATCCACCGGATTTATTCAATGAAGATGTCCAAAGATACGGTGAAGCGTATGCTAAGTACAAAATTAAAGTGCTTTCAGAAAACCCTGACCTATCTAACAGCAGAAGCCTGGTACATTGCACGAAGATAGATGAAGATCCAGGGTATAAAAATGACAGTGATGATGATGGGTTTTATTATGGAGAAGATCAGGACACGGAACAGTTTAAGGACCAGTATAGAGAAAAGGATTCTTCAGACGAGGATGTTTCATATTGAACTGGTTTAATTTGGTGTGCTCGTCATACGGCTGAATTCTTAAATGCTACTCAATTCTAAGTTCGTGTTACATCTCTTGAGTTTGAGGTTGAGTATTGTTTCTGAATGCAGGGGTTGTTATGTAGGGGTGTTAAATAAATAAACACTATTACATTTTATGTGGTTTTTTTATTGTTGTAAAGTAATTACATTAAATGGTTATACAAATTGGATGTGATCAGAAATTTTGAATTTCGATTTTCATTTTAAATGTCTATTCTACGTAATGATGATTTTGAATACAGAAACTTGCATCAATTAGCTATTTTTCACAATAAACATGCTTCGAAAATATACATCACACTATTCCCCTTTGGGGTAGGCAGGCGTTTTCCATATTTTGCCAATTTAGTCAAATTCCCATGTTACACAGGCGAAATCCTTGAATTTTTTTGAAAAACTAAAATAATGCAGGTCTCCATAAATAAGTATGACTAAAAAAAATATGATGAATTGACTTTCACTTTGGTTCGAATTAGTACAGGAGCAGGTTTTCAAACTCGCTCAAGTTCTCCAGGTGGCTGGGCATGATGAATCCCATGCCTGAAGCCTTGTCTTCAGCTAAAATCATAGAGTAAAACATTAAAAAATTTGCTCTCATCAATTTGACCTACAAGTGGGGTGGGATTAAGTGGAAACCATTTAAACACCATACCACCACCACCACCATTACCACCACCACTACCATTTATCATATTTGGTGGAAACAATTATGCAAGGGCTGGTAGCAGCTTGTTACAGTTGCATTTAAATGAAGTTTGACTTAAAGCGCACTGCTCAGCTTTATTTCATAGCAATAAGAGTGATTTTTCCAATTCAAATGACTTGCAGTTGATAATGCCTCGACAAAGTTGGGTGTTAATCTCTTTTCAACTTTATCCTGTATGATTTAAGGTTTAAAATTGCTCAAACGCGAACATAATAAGTTATGTGACTTACCCATCTCTTTAATGTTTTCAATGATGCATATGATCAAGATCATGTACATCGGCTTGCTGTTCACCTTCTGGAACACCCCGTTCTCCAGCTCGACACCAGTGCACTGCAGCTGTACTCCTGTCTCCTCAATCACGTTGTTGCTGTGAAAAGAAAATCGAAGATTGTGAGGCAGTGTTTAGTTTCGTTGTAGATAATTTTTGTGGTCCAAGGAAAGTATTTTTTAATAATATAACATCACGCCTGTAACCATCGAAGGGTTAGGCAGAGGTGTACCTAATAGTACACTCACATATCGCCAGTTATGTTTAAGTCCCATGTAATAGGGGGCGAGGCTATTGCCATCAACCGGGCACAAATCTAGACTCCGTGGCTGCTACTGAGAAATTCGTAATGGAAAAACCTAATAACACTGCCCGACCTGGGAATCGTACCCAGGACCTCATGCTCTGTTGTCGCGCTTGCCACCACTAGACCAAATAGACAACGAGGCGTTTTTGAGAGATTTAATAGTAGTAAAGAAATAATGCATGTTCAAGAGGAATTATGGCTTAGCAGCCGTGGGTTACGAGTCGTGAGTCCCTAGGCACTTTGTGTGAACCGAAAATTCAAAAGCATGTGGCACCTACCAAAGGACCCACGTGTGCTCTTTGAAAGGAGATTGAGCTGCCCGTATATATGTTGCTCTGGGCTGCCCAATCCCTCTTATAGTGAGGAGGTTTGTGTCTCAGCAGTTACTATAGGCAGAATACGATAATGGTGGATCTGGAAATGGTAGGTACTGGATCCTTGGAGTTGCGGACGCTCAGAGATGGGACTCCGCCCACCGAGTGACCTCAGAGAAGACGGTGGTTCAGTGGTCACGTATACACAGCGCAACTCGAGGGAGAACCACAACAGTCTCCCTAGATATGTATCCTTAACAGGTGGTGCTTTCCAGTGCTGATCGTTGGCTACCACTGAGATGGTTTAATGAGGTAAAAAACCCATACTGCCCAATCTTACCCCCGAAGGCCGGGCCCCTTTTGAAGGTTTCGCCCAAAAGTAAAAAGAAAGGTGTAACTAGGTCTTATTATTCTGTTTACACCTCATATGTAACAATACCCATAAGAAAGCTGAAAGGCACTTGTTCTCCCCGTCATTGCGATCGCTTTTTTGTTCTAGACCATACCTATATTAGATATTCGGGGTCGAAGTACCAACTGTTTCACAACCTTTTTTTAAATACATGTTTTTAATGTAAGATTTTTACTTTAAACACCTCCACGACCCCCATACTATTCAATCCACCCATCAGCACAATGTTTTGAGTGCGTTACATTGAGTCCTACCTTAAAACGTGATATTTCACCCCCAAAAAAAAGTCGTTTCCCAGCAATAATTTTTGCGTAAAGTTACTTAGTTTGATGTACAGACGCCAGCACATCAAGCTACCCGAAACTGTCAAATTGTCCCAATCAACCTTGAACCTTTCGCTGTAGCGATAGTTGAAAATCTATTAAAGAAATTTGACAGATTGTAGTAGCTTGATGTGCTGGTGTCTGTACATAATGCTTGGTTGACGGCTTCGTTCAGATTCGTTTACACCCTGTATGCTTATATTACACCATCTACTTCAGTGACGCTGTGAAATGAGTTTGTAAACAGGGATTCTTACTTCGTAGTTAAGTCTTTATGCTCAACACCTATACATACATATCCATCTATAAACACTTTGTACGTACCGATACTACACAAATCATTGAAAGAAAGAATTACCAATACCTAAGTATTTATAACTACTATTAAATATCCAGTACAATATAGGTAACTTACAGTTTCTCCACCATGGTCTGCCTGAAGGCAGGAGTTTTCCAGTTAGTATGTTCGTAGTACGACGTAGCCGCCGCTGACGAAGACTTCACCTTTTCAATCGCCATTCTTCTTTTCCACAAACACTAACACCGAGACAAGAAGCGACAAGGAGCTCAAGAATCAACAAATGGACCCGTTATTAGCACTATTCTTGTTGTGATAAATTTTCCTCGACGTCACGTGGCTCGGATGGCGAGAGACTAAGGAAGGACCATTAATCAATGATTCGCGCTTGCGCGGTGGCGGGAGACGGTGCACGGCTTTGCGAAGTGCAGTGCAGCGCAGTTCTATGAGAAATAAACAACGCTTCATTGGTAAAATCTTTGTGAATAAAGATAACATGAAAAAATTCAACATGGTTGATGTTGATGCTTGCGAGGTTTTGGGGTTAAGTTCTGTTTTTATTTCAACTTGTTGATACTTTTTTTTTATTGTGCATAAACTGCAGCACTGCACTTCGGTTTGAGCCTTCCCAACCTCGGCTGCGCCGCGCCCTGTTCCTCTAGAAAAGAAGATTCTCGCAATTTTGCTTCTTTGTTTTGCTATTTGGCATCACTAATTGATTTTTCAAACCTGTTAGAAAGTAATTATTATTTTACCAAGCCTTTTCTTGTTACAAGGTAGTAGAGGTACGACCGACAAAAAAATAACATAACATCACGACTGCAATCCCAACAGGTTTGGGCAGAGGCGTACCTAGGCAATAGTATGGGTCCCACATTTCGCCAACCTTCAATTGCGCACGAATTTTTATACCGGGACTGAGAAATTTTGATGGAAAAAATATTTTTTTTAAAAGAATTCAACACAATTCAAGTTTAGTCTCTTTGGAAGTGTTCCCTGCCCCAGTAGCAATATTGGCTGTAATGAATATCCTTTTAAAATGTCCAAATTAATATTTTTAGAATCATCAGATTCTTCAGATGTCTGTTTTGCCTGTTTACGTCGTCTTGGTGCAGGCCCAGAGATGATGATGATGATTTTTTGACCCTTTTTGAAAACTGATATGCCCGAAGGGATCTTGTCGACAAAGTAACACCGTCATGAATGGACGCAAAAACCTTATCCCTGGTTAATTGTAGAAATGTCTCATGTGATCATTGATACTCTTAATTAAGTACAATATTTAACCATGTATAAGAAATTCCAATTGGGCCAAGAGCTGTGTTTAGGTACGCCCACGTGTACCTAGACAACTTCTAAAACTTCATCACATGACCGCCCCCATCCACCAGTACTCATCCGGCTATTAAAATTATACAGGGTGGAAGGGACACCGACGCTACAACGGTTACCATGTACTCATTCAGTATATCATTCTTTTTTATATATTAACTGGGTCTACTCTTGACCTCAATCTAGTCCTGAGGACAGAGATGAGGTCGACGATGGAACGAGCTTACCCAGAAGAAGCCTATTAACTCGCGACTTAAATAGATTGGGGTCATAAGAACTTGGGAACACCGACGTACCTACTATTATGAATTGTCACCTTGTGACCATTTTACGAATTTAAACGTAATTCATATTATTATACTATTATGATTCTGCTAAAGCGGCCATTTTAGACCCCCCAGGTGGTGCTCGTGGTTGTACACAAATTCTCTCTTCTTCTTCTAATCTTCTTTATGTTATGAAAGTGCACCCAGGTTACTGCCATGAGGAACTCCTCAAGTTAATTTTGTACACTGCCCTCTGAATTTAGGCATTTTATCATTTATATCTGTTACGGCTAAAGATGGGTGTCAACATAAACTTAAGATTAGCCGGCTAAACTCCGAACTAACCGAACCTCGGGGTGCCCCTGTCGTCGACCGTCTAGGGTTAGCGTTTCCATCAGCAGGTCGACGGATCCCCGCTGCGCGGGGCTCCTATTTCTGTCTGCAAGGTTTACAGGAACCTAACTAACCGAACCTCGGGGTGCCCCTGACGTCGGAGTTTAGCCGGCTAATCTTAAGTTTATGTTGACACCCATCTTTAGCCGTAACATATCCACGACTTAGTAGTTCTTATTCCACATCAGAGATGGCGCTAGTAGTAGTAGTTTCATTTTATAAATATTCAATTCGTTTGCGTTCAACGTTTGTTTCCGTAAAGTGGGCAGACTGTTTTTTATTATTTTGAAGACATAACATAAAACCACACTTGTGGTCCCTGAAGGGGTAGGCAGGGGTGTATTGCATTACTTTTCCGCACTTCGCTTCTTTTAAATCGTGCGTTCTTATTGTCATTATCAAATTCAGATTTCGGGTATACAAAACAATTCATTAACACTGTCAGGGCCCAGATGATGAGATTACTGAACCCAGGACCATTGTAGGATGCTTAGCAGTCGCGTCCCAGCCAATAGACCGGGGAATAGAATGGGGATGTGTGTGGATGACATAACATAACATCACGCCTGTAATCCCCGAAGGATTAGGCAGAGGTGTACCTCACATTTCGCCAGTTGTTTGTCTCGTATAATAGGGGGCGAGTCTTTATTTCATCAACTGGGCACCAAACTAGACTCCGTGTCTACTGCTAATAAATTCCTCATGGAACAAACCAATAACAATTTGCCCGACCCGGGAATCGAACCCAGGATCTCGTGCTAAGCAGTCGCGATTGCAACCACTAGACCAATGAGGCAGGATACAGGCATACAGGCTGAATTTTTTAAGTGGGCGTGGATGGCCAATTCCAAAACTATGAGGAATAGCAAAAATTACTCAAAGGAGTCTCGAGCCCGATTCATCAGATCATTAGATTTTTGGAAAATCCATAAGTATACCTAGCTAGGAATCGAACACGTTGACTTTGAAAAAAAAAACACTGTATTATTACACCATTCGATAGTGTCGCTAATAGCTATCAAATTCTGGGAAGTAATGACATGCGGCATACTTATGTATAATATACTGGTGTGTATTTATAAATAAAATATCCTAGTAATGTTATGTTATTGTATTGTGTTTGTATTGTAGTGTGCCATAAGGGGTAAATAAAAAATAATTATTAATATGTGATAAATAATTTATTGTCTGGCGGTATTTTTACAATATCATTGTATGCCTACACCAGTTTACTTTTCATTAATTGTTATTATCACTTTAATTCAACGTCTTAATATAATAATGTTGCATTTTAAACATTGGTAGGTACAGAATGGATGTCTTTAATTATGCATAGGTCACTAAATCGGTTCCATTTACTTGCTGACTTCTGCGAAATATAATTATAAAAAATAAAAACGTATTGTAGCTTTAAAATGTGGTGCCATGATAATACAAGCATATTATTTTCCTTTTTTGAATCAACCTCCAAAAGAAGGTTTATTATAATTTTTATTGTTTATGGAATTCTAAAGTAGATAATTTACGAAAGGATAAAAAAGAATTTAATCGACTACTCGTAGAAGCAGTTTTCGTTCAACGGGTTTGTTTTATTAATTGTTTATATATTTTTTAGTAAAATAATTTAAGACATCCAACACACGAAACAAATAAGGATTCTATTCGAGATGACGCCCCTACATTAAAAACTATGTTTTTACTGAGAACACAGTTATGGCACATAACATCAGATGCTGTGTTTCGTTATTTACTTTTACATAAAATGTCATGATTTTTTTACGTTTATACTACTGACTGTAATGTCGTTTGCAGAAGTGACTTTTTATATAGGAAAAATATAATGATGTAAATTATTACATTTTCTTAACTTTAGTGTTTACTGCATTTTTGCGTGTTATGTTATTCGAGCAGGATTACCAACAACATATTTTTTGATTTTGTGATATGATGATATGTGATATGAAAACATCTGACAAGCCACTTCTGCCAAGGACTGTCCACTAAATACGTCATAATGGAAGATCGACAACATTTTTGTTTTGTACCTAGGTATATTTTTAATCGCAACACTGATTCGAGACTCATTCCTTTACAGACAGACAAAACATAAAAGTTACACAAATTACAATAATTATACGTAGGGAACAAGTCTTGTAGTCACTTAATCTACAACTATATTTAATGAGATAACTATAAATGCAAATTACGATTAATCTAGCGATGCTTTGGCATTGACAAAACATGGTATTTTACTCTGTGCCCAGTTTACTTCATTTCAAGATGGCGCTGCATGTGACAGCAAATGTCAAAAATCTGTCAAATTCAGTACAATTTCCTTGTTTAGTTCTTTTTTTCGCCACGTTCCAAAATATACGGGGCACAAAGTATTTTTTTTATTAACACTTACGTTTTGATACTTTTAGTTCGGGAAATGATAAATACTGTGGTTTACACTGTTTAAGAAAAAAGAAAAAATATCATTCTAAATTGCGAAATGTTTGAATTATTGTTAATGATATAATGAAAATTGTTATAAATTTAAAAACTGAAAGTAGTTCGGATGAGTTTTGGATAAGTGGAGAAGGTTTTCGTGAAAAACCATTTTAGCTTTGTTATAGCAATCACGCTCTTGTTTCATAAATTATGGAACAACAAATCGCTATCAGTTATAAAACTTTCTCCATTTTTTAGCGAATTAATTGATAATGGTACAAGTGTTTATAAGTTACTACTTTTAGAGTGACGAGCACGCTAAAGTAAATTGAACATTGCAGATGTTTTCGTAAAAAAATGTTTGTAAAAATGACACTGGTAAATTAAACCGTGTAATATGGAATCAGCACCAGCTTTAGGGAGTAGATAAATTCGCCTAATAATTAATTAATATTAAACAAAAATTAACAACAAAAATCGAACAATCACTTAGAACGAATGGTAATAATATTTAGTAATATCTTTACATTATTTACAATTTTGGTAATATTTTTTAACCGTATACTAATACAAAGACGAAGTTTAACTTTTAACTAGGAAATTTACAATAACAGAGTAACAAAAAACTTATAGTATTGAGGGCTTGTATGTACATGAGCCAATATATTAAGAATTTTTAAGTTTTTGTACCCACATGAGCCCAAACTCGTACGAGTACAAAAAGTTATGAAGGGTTAAGAAAAACACAATTAGCTATAGTTACACCTTTTTATGTATGTGCTATTAACATACATTGGGACATACATGAGTCCTTATTACTTTACAAGATACAATGGCGTAACGCAAGCTAACATTTTATTCTTGCTTTTATAGTTTTATAATATAACATTGAATCGAAAATTTCAAACATCGATTTGGCATTGATATGCAGTACAAGTTTAATTTAATAATCATTAATTTATTGCACATTTAGTTTAATTTTATTTCAAAACGAGAGGATACATTCTTATTCTATGATAATTACAAGAAATTCCGGTGAAGCAACTTAAGCATTTATGTTTTTGCGAGCAATATTTTCAAAGTACATTTTGATATTAGTAGGACTTTTAGATAATAGTCGCCATGTCGTGACACTTCATCAAAATAGAACTTTCGTACCAAATATTTTTGTTATGGTGTGCAATGTACACTTATACAGGGTTATTTGTAAAACACCAGCAACCTCTTAAGAGGTCATTGTACTCATCATTAAGAACAACTTTTACTATGGGACCCAACCTGAAATCGCGAAAAAAAAATCAGCTGTTCCCTACATTTATGATCGATTAACTCGTCAAAATGTAGGGAACAGCAGATTTTTTTTTTCGCGATTTCAGGTTTGGTCCCATAGTAAAAGTTGTTCATAATGATGAGTTCAATGACCTCTTAAGAGGTTGCTGGTGTTTTACAAATAACCCTGTATAGGCATGACTGCTTAGAACTGCGCCTGGTACGTTCTCTTTTCATACCCGAATAACAGATGGCGCTAGTAGTAGTCAAGTCTAAAAGTCGAAGCAATAATTTTGATGAAATGTCAGCGACTGTGGAACACAACATTGCCTGCAACTCACGTTTGTAACAGATCAGTATGCCAACAACCTAAGAATCAAATTCATAGCACAGGCGTGTCACTGACCCTCGCAGGTGTAGGCACGTTGTTATTTGCCGTCGCGTCCTGATTATTAGCAGTACAATAAAACTGCTTATGTGCCTTATAAGTGTTGACATACTTGAAGGAAATATCGCAAGACTTGCAATAGTTCGGAGTCTCTTCTAGTTCCGTGTCTGGTTCCTTCTTGATGTCGACTGTGGTTGGGGGAGGAACAGGAGAGGTTTGTTCCTCTTCTGGTTCATCGGTTGCGTGGACCAGGCGGGCGTGTCTGACGACGTTGCCTCGGTATGTGGAGGTGTAAGCGCAGCTACCGCACCGGTGGACGCGTTCTCCGCCCACTGCTGGGCTTGGGGATGTTGCCTCACGACTGTCCTCTTCTAGAACGCATGCGATGTAGCTTTCCTCCTGTAAAATTTGATATTTTTGGTTAATATCGGTATAACTAGTTTAGTATTTGTGGAACTTTTACTTTTGGAGAAATACTGGCAAATCAGAATAGTTTTGTATATATTTTACAAATTGCTAGAAATCTGTTTCTTTCTCGGGAACACAGCAATTTTTTCTAGTTTATTTTTAAATGACCATTGATGATGGGTTTTGAATTAAGAAGGGTGAATTAATGTTACAAACTTACCTGTAAATCAGCCGGTTTCTTGTTGTTGAAGTGCATGCGTATATGAGTGCGCATGCCTCTGAGCGTGTTGCCCCGATACCGGCAGATGGTGCAGCGGAACGCCTTGACTCCGGCGTGCGCGTCCATGTGACGCTGCGCAGCCGCCGCTGTCGGCGACACCACGTCACAACACGGGCACTTCCACCCACCCTCAGACCCTGATGTAGGTCGTGGAGCCTCAGGAACGCTTCGAGGAGACCGTGTCTCTCGCTTTGTGCAGTAAAAAGATTGATGCGTCGTTAGGTTATCCAGCGAACTGAAGTGGATCCCACACGCCAGACAGATCAACTGACGGTACTGTGGTGGTGGACCGGGTTCAGGCGGTGCAGGGCTCGCGCGCTCCTCCCCGCCACCCGCCGAGCAGTAGTGCCGCTTGTGGATCCGGTAGTTCTCGTACTTACAGAAAACAATGTTGCACTCTTTGCACTTTGACACCCCTTGCTTCACAAGCACTTGGGGAGATGCCGCGGTAACTGGTAGTTCAGACGCGAGTCGTAATGCTAGAGCTGGAGGCAGAATCGCAGGAGGAATTATTGGAGTGTATTTTTCTTCTGGAGGCGACGGCACACTCGGAGGTTTAGGAGTTGGCCCTCTAGAGTTCAATCTTCTTCGCTTTGGTGAACTTTCTGCACTTGGAGAAGAAGACCGTCGAGACGGAGATGGTGTTCCTGGAGATCCTGGGAGCGAAGGTGCGCATACGATCTGCTCGGGGGTCGTAGACCGAAGTCTATTCTCTTTCTCATGCTCATCAGTCACCACAGATTCAGGTGACCGTCGTACACTAAGATCCAAAGGGGTCGCACCATCTCTCGATGGCTCTCGTGGCCGATTGGCTGATTTCAAAACCTCATTTTCTTTTCCTTCCGCGTTCATGTTTGACAGTGCCCGACTGATTGGTTGGAATGTTCCATTTGGTAACAGAAAACATGGCGTATCTGGGTCTGGCAGTGTCGTACCTGGGAGAGTACTAGCGCCCCGTAATAACGAGTAGGGCACTATGAGAATGGGATTCGTGGGTAACGCTAGTGCGTACTGGTTCTGGTTTTGTGCTGGAGGCGTGGCTCCAGGCGAGGGTGGCGCGGACCCTGACGTGGCAGAGCCGCCCCGGGCCGCAGCTAAGGCTTGTTTCACAACTTGTCTTGTGCTGCAGTAGTGTTGTTTATGAGCTCGGTAGGTTTTGATAGAGCTAAAGCGAATATCGCAATCGGCGCAGTAACGATCCTGTACCGGTGGCCCTTCCGTCACTTCTCCATTAGAGGTCGGTGTCGGCGCTGGGGTTCCACTGCTGACCGGAGATGAGGAGTGCATCCTCATGTGGCGGTTCAAGCTAACTTTCTTATCGGCACTATACGAGCAGTAAGTGCAAGCATATTGCTTGCCTGCAGGGCGGGGAGTCTTTGCTTCACTGCTGGACTCATCTACGGCTGGATCAGCCGTAGCATTCGGCTCTGCAGGTTTCGGCAGTCTGTTCGAACAGTAATGTTCTTGATGGGCTTGCAATGTACTGAGAGACGAGTAGCGAATGCCGCATGGCTTGCATATGTAGCCGGGTGGCCCAGTCGTGGGAAACAGCCCTGGGAAGGCGGCCGCAGTTATGGCGAGGAAGTCTCTTGCTTGCGGTGCAGGTGGCGGCGGCGGAGACGGTGACGGTGGCTCATGCTTAAGCGTAGTCGCCTGCGGAGCCAGCGCCGGATCTGTGGCAAGACTGGTGTTGAGGCGCAAGCGAGGTGGCGAGGCGGCAGGCGATCCCCCCGATGCAGGCGAGACGCCTCCGCTGGAAGCAGCCCGTTCGCCCTCTGAGCTCGGTGTGCGAGGTTCTCCCGGCATCGCCTCGCTGTCGTTTCCCCATTCCTCTTCCTCACCTGAAAACAAAAATAACACCAAGTCAGAATCTATTGAATGTGCAAGTGCACCTAAGTGCAAAATGTGGGAGCAAAAAGAATGCATGCCATATCGGCTCCTATTAGTGTTGTTAATAGCTGTGCGATGGTGAGTTGGCAGCGACGTCCCGCGATAGTCGTCACTCGTCACGTTTCGTCCCGTATCTGTGGACGTCAGTCAGATGGAGCCTCGCGAGTCGAGGCATACATTAGCGCTCCTAATTGAGACGTGGTCGCGCTATGTAAATGTCGCCGCGTGGGTGGGGCGCGCGCACCGGCCACTCGTCTTAACAAATGCGAGAAATGTGAACGAGATTAACTTCGCGCACCCGGGACGGTTGATCCGTCATTACGGCCGATGCTCGTCCATCAATATCGTGAGCGGGCCCGCGGCCAAACAGAACAAAAACTTAACGGACCCCGTTGTAATTGGATCTGATTTCCAGAAAACGCTCGCTCACCTTCCTTTTTGAGCGACAACGATCTCTACCGAGCGAGGAATTAACCTATCTTTCGCGCAGCGATCTCGACTCAAAACGCCAATTAATGAGAGGCTCAACTTCATTCTCCTGGCCCTGTGAAGATCATTATATGGGCACGACAGCGAGATGGACGCGACGATTGGTGCGGCCGCGCACCGACCGCCATCTCGCGGTAACGAACACTGCTCGGATCGGATTGCGTTCGGGTCACGCTATCCTAGTGTGCGCGCGTTCCGATTGGTCATTACGATTGCTCGGTGACGCGCGATTGGCCGACTAATGCTGCCTTTATCTGGCAGCTTAATGTTAGCGTCATACCGAACGCGAGCTTATCGAGCTTCGTTAGTCGCGCTCCAGCTTCTGTTTTTCGCTAAATAAGTTATAAGCTTGTGATTGTTGGCTTGGCGAAAGGTTGTCCGGACAATCAGATAGATGGCGTGACTCGGTGTCGTTTATGCAGCGCTCGCGAACTGAACGTCGATTCGTTAAATGATATACATCTGTGCCCTTTGTCTTTATAAACATGTCATTGCGTTCGTACAAGAGAGAAACATGCGACTCATGTATTCGTTGAAAGCTAGCCCGCATAGTTTTGACTAGAACTTCACAATGAGCTGGTTAGATTAGGTGTACCCTTTGACTTCGAAGTTGCCTCACGAATGCAGGAGAACAATGCATGTTGCGTTTTCTTGTATGAATTCATAGAATTAATTTAGTTAAATGTTTGGTTGTAACGAGGCCGACAAGCAGTCATACACGTGCCTACACATGTAGGGAAAAAAACAAAGCGGCCATCTTGTTGAGGTTTTATCTGGTTTGAGATCAGGGTCCAATTAAAATAGTCGTGCATCAGTGGCGTCACAATCTTGGTGATACAAATCTGTGATTGTGACGCTTGTGAGCGATCACCTAGCTCCCCGTTCCACTACCACGGGCTACGAATCATATCTCGATTGATAACTGTTAAAATTGTATTAAAATAAGTACACTAGCAACACCTGTGTGCCTAATATGTACTGTTTGATTGATTGTTGAACGAATAAATTAGTCTGTGTCAACGTGTCAAGTCACCGGTTGTTTCAATAGGTTATGGGCCCAGATCCGCCTAATTCGCGAAAAGTAAACCCGAAATAGTCGTAAAAACATCGTAAAATAGTGCAGAAACGTTCAGGACAGTATATAAATTAGCAGAATTCGCCAAAAAACTGATTGTGTGCAAGTTTTACGTGAAAAGTTGTGCGCCGGTATCGGTTGTCGATTGTGAACAATGGCGGCTAATTACGTTGTGAACGTGCCTAAGTTACGCGGGAGAGAGAATTATGATGAGTGGGTGTTCGCGGCAGAAAACTTCCTCATTCTTGAAGGCATGATGAGGTGCATCAAGCCAGAAGAGGATGGAAGCGATAGAGAAGTTGCTTTATCGGCTGCGGATGACGCCAAGACAAAGGCGAAATTGATCCTAACCATTGATTCGTCGCTTTATGTACATATAAAGACAGTTAAAACGACGAAGGAGCTATGGGATAAACTCAAATCTCTTTTCGACGACTCTGGTTTTACGAGAAAGATTAGTTTGTTACGTCGATTGATATCGATCCGTTTGGACAATTGCAGTTCAATGACCTCGTACATTACGCAGATAATAGAGACTGGTCAGAAACTTTGCGGAACAGGATTTGCAATAACGGATGAGTGGATTGGTTCGCTGTTGCTAGCAGGATTGCCGGATAAATTCGAACCCATGATAATGGCGATCGAACATTCCGGAATAGAAATTACCGCTGACGTCATTAAAACCAAATTGATGGACATGAGCGATAATGTTGGCAACACTGAACAAGAACAAGAAAGTGCTTTTTTGACGTCTAAAGGTTGGCAGAAGAAACGAAACAGTAATGTTGGCAAAACTGAAACTCGATCTGTCAAACCTGTCAAAGTTATTAAATGCTACAAATGCAAACAGACCGGTCATTACAGAAATCAATGCCCGTTGTTGAAGGATAAACCTGTGAATGCATTCAGTGCGGTGTTTCTAAATGGAAAATTCAGCCGAAACGACTGGTATGTCGATTCTGGAGCTAGCACACATATGATTGCCAACGAAGAAAATGTAATAAACAAATCACATAACCTAAAAATGAAAGAAATAATTGTCGCAAATCAAGTTAGCGTTCCAGTCAAGTGTACGGGAGACACGCTGATTACGACGGTGGTGAATAACACGGAGCATGAAATTGTTGTTCAGAATGTTTTATGCGTACCAGATCTTACGACGAATCTATTGTCCGTAAGCCGACTGATTGAGAGTGGCAACAATGTAAGTTTCCAGAAAGGAATTTGTTACATCAGAAATCAGCAGAGTCAGCTGTTGGGAGTGGCATATCTCGTCAATGGTGTGTACAAACTAAATGTCAAAACAGATAGCTTGTTAGCAGCTACGGCAACAACCAGTAAGGTGTGGCACAAACGGCTTGGCCATATTAATAGCAAAGATATGAATATTATGAAGGATGGCGCTGTGGAAGGTATAGTCTTTAATAACAAATCCGATATTAGCAAGTATAACTGCATAACATGCTGTGAAGGAAAACAGACTAGGCTACCTTTTCCACAAAGTAGTCATAGAAGCGGAAAAGTCCTAGAAGTGGTGCATACTGATGTGTGTGGCCCGATGGAACAGAAATCCATTGGATTATCCAGATATTTCTTGCTTTTTGTGGATGATCACAGCAGAATGTCATTTGTATACTTTATGAAAAACAAAAGTGAAGTGTTTTCTCACTTTAAAGATTTCAAGGCTATGGTTGAAAAGCAGACAAATTCCAGTATTAAGACATTAAGGTCAGATAATGGAACAGAATTTTGTTCGAATGAAATGAAGAATTTCTTGAAAAGATGTGGAATTATACATCAGCGGACAAATCCCTACAGTCCTGAACAGAACGGAATGTGTGAAAGGTTCAACCGAACAATTGTGGAGAGAGCAAGATGTCTTCTTTATGACAGTAAGTTAGACAAAAAGTTCTGGGCGGAAGCAGTACATACAGCTGTATATCTGAAAAATAGAACTTTAGCTTCAGGATTGAACCAGAAAACCCCCTATGAAGTTTGGACTGGCCGAAAACCAAACCTTAGTCACATAAGGATTTTTGGTAGCATTGTGATGACACACGTACCCAAAGAAAAACGCTTGAAGTTTGACAAGAAAGCTGAGAAACATTATTTAGTGGGATATGCTGATAATGTTAAAGGTTATCGTCTTTACAACCCTGTAACCAACAAAGTTGTCACAAGCAGAGACGTTACAGTGTTAGAGCCTAGTGAGGATCCAGATACAGCACAAGTCATAGGGAGTGAAGGTCAAGAGACATCAGGTTGCACTGAGGACCATATTCCTATGAAGAGATCTGACTCCGAACAATCTGTAAGTACAGTAGTAGGTAATGATGACAGTACCTATGTAGAAGAGGAAAGTGACACAAATAGCTCCTCAGATAATTTCTCAGATTGCTTACCAGATAGAGAGTTAAAGAATCATGCAAAGGATACTGAGACAATTGATAGGAAAGTAAGAGAAAGGAGAAAACCTGACAGATATGGTTATGGCAATATGTGCGTTGAAACAGATGAGGTGAACCTATATGGAGACCAGATTACATATGAAGAAGCCATGAATGGACCAGAGGCAGGAGAGTGGAGTAAAGCTATGAGAGAGGAGTTAAACAGTTTCAATGAAAATGATGCGTGGAAAGTTGTGGACAGACCAAAGCAAGCTACAGTGGTGAAGTGTAAGTGGGTGTATAAAAAAAAGGTAGACTGTGATGAAAAAGTGAGATTTCGTGCTCGTTTAGTGGCTAAAGGTTTCACACAAAAGTCCGGAATAGACTACACAGAGACATTCTCCCCTGTACTTCGTTTTTCAACATTGAGACTTTTGTTTGCATTAAGTGTCAAATACAATTTAGATGTTACTCACTTAGATGTAACTACGGCATTCTTGAATGGAAATTTAAGTGAAACTGTTTATATGTGTTTACCAGATAATTTTGTATGTGCAAATAGAGATAATAAGGTCTTAAAACTTAAAAAAGCCATTTATGGCTTGAAACAATCAGCTAGGGAGTGGTATAGGCGAATAGATGATTGTTTGCAAAGTTCAGGTTATAAAAAATCGTTATATGAACCATGTTTATTTACTAAACAGTATAGTAATGTGATTATTTATATAGCGTTGTTTGTAGACGATTTTTTTATATTTTCCAGTTGTAAAAAGGAAACTGAAAGCCTTAAGACCTTGTTAGCCTCAAATTTTAAAATTAAGGATTTAGGAGAGATCAAACAGTGTCTGGGTATGAGGGTAAGGAAGGAAAACAATGTAATATCTGTAGATCAAGAACAATTTATTGAACAGTTGTTACATAAATTTCATATGGTAAACTGTAATCCAGTTAGTACACCTATGGAGTTAAATTTGAAACTTGAAAAAGTAAATAATTGTTCTTATCAGTATCCTTATCAGCAATTGATAGGTAGTTTACTGTATTTAGCTATGCTCACCCGACCTGATATATTATTTACAGTTTGTTACCTAAGTCAGTTTAATAATAATTTTAATGAGAGCCATTGGAAACATGCTAAACGTGTTTTAAAGTATTTAAAGAAAACAAAGACATTTGGATTAAAATATGTAAAAGATGATAATGATTTGGTTGGTTATGTAGATGCTGACTGGGCATCAAATTGTATAGATAGAAAATCTTTTACTGGATATGTATTTAAGATGTCTGGAAGTGTTATTTCATTTGAATGTAAAAAGCAGACCACAATAGCTTTATCAAGTACTGAAGCAGAGTATATGGCAATCTGTGAGGCCTCTAAAGAAGCTATTTACTTGAGAAATCTATTGTTGGAACTTAAGTGTAGAAATGAGGCACCTATACTTCTGTATAATGATAACCAGAGTGCTCAAAAACTAAGTAAAAATTGTGTGTTTCATAAGAGAAGCAAGCATATTGATGTAAGATTTCATTTTGTTAGATCAGCTGTTGAAAACAAATATGTAATTATTAATTACTTAAATACTAATGATATGCCTGCAGATATTCTCACTAAAAGTGTAAATTGTCAGAAACATTTAAAGTTCATAAAACAATTTGGTATAATTGAAAAATAAAACATGATTTTGGTAGTTAGAGTATGTATCTTATTTTAATAAGGGAGTGTGTTAAAATTGTATTAAAATAAGTACACTAGCAACACCTGTGTGCCTAATATGTACTGTTTGATTGATTGTTGAACGAATAAATTAGTCTGTGTCAACGTGTCAAGTCACCGGTTGTTTCAATAATAACGCATCGCAATCACTGTACACACAAAACTATCTCCAGATAATAAAATAAATAAATATGGACGCTCATTAAATATTTATTTAGGTACTTGCACAAATATAACGTAAGTGAACGGTAGAATCATTTATGTTCTGACTTTGTAAAGTCCTTCACGTGTCTGCTTTAATCTCCACATTGAAAAGTTCATCAAGTAACTTCGCATAACTTATTAGGTACCTCCTTTTATTAACTACCTATAGAATAGATCCGTCATGTTGTATACAAAATGTTATGTGAACAGACAGACTGTCACCACTAAAGGGAATCATAATTCCACATTTATGCGGGCAGTGCTGAAACCCGCACTAATGTAACATTTTCACCTATTATTTTTCTTTTGCTTCATTTGGCTGCAATCAATTTTGCCTTTTGATGATTCTTCGAAGTTGAGGCTTCGAAGTTCCAAACCATCTTAAGTTCATTCGTACCAAATTGTTAACTTAGACTAATCCTATACGAATTTTCTTTGCATTTTCTCCTAAATCCTTAGTTACATTGGTTGTCTTCATGGGCTTACATTTCAGTCTAGCTTTCCGACTAAAAATATAAACCTCATAAGTACCTAGTACCCCACAAACTAAAAACTCCTTTCTTATTCACTAGCACAAGTCTCGACAACCAATGGTAGTGGTCATCATATGCCTTGCGACTTACACCTTGAAATGAGCCGATTGTCTGATAACACGAGATAAAAACGGATTCATTGAATATTAATGTACGTCTAAGTATTATTATTATCTTGTTCTGCATTGAGCAACTGTCCTACGACTGTTTCCTTATAATTTTAAATGAGACTGTAAGTTTGTTTTGGCTCGTTAGATGGAGGCAGTAGTAGCGTCAATGGAAATATTATGAAGTTTGTTTTTCACTGTAAGTGACACAAACAGCAGGATTTCGATAGTCTTTGCTGTTTATTACAGCTTCTTTAGCCAATTAGGTATACTACAAGTGACGAAAAATTATGTTAAATAGATAATTTTTCGTGATAGTTGTAAAAAGTTGTGAATTTCATACTACAGTAAGTAAAGCTTCGTAAAAACCCAAGTAGGTACCTTGCAAATGCTAAGTTCAAAGCAGATTTGTTGTTTGTAGATTTTAAAGTGAAGCTGAATTAAATAAGAAGAAAGAAATGAATGAAAAGGAGAAGAAAAAAAGGAAGAAGAAAGAAGAAGTGTAAAGTGACTGGATTGTAAGAAGTGAAAAGTAGTACTTTTTAGACCCAATGTAGATCATGTTCATCTCTTACGTTGTCGTAACGGAACAACTATTAATGCTCATGCACTCAGTTACATAAAGCATGAAGTAGAGTGACTTGAATTAATCCCAACGTTAATGATTAAAATGTCAATCAACCTAGACAAAAATCTAAACAACACCAATCTTTTCATCTAAACCTAAAACATTATCTACTACCATTTTTCTTTTTTCTAAGCATGTCGTCTTAACGTCACTACACAACATTATGGCTGCCATTACCAGTGTTGCCAGATTGAGAATAAAAAAAGCTACTAAAAAAGGTTACTGACAAAGAGTTGAGTGACAAAGTCGGACGAGATTATCGTTGCATACATCTTGATTTATTTGTGTTTGTTGAGCTAGGGAGTGTGTACATCTATCATGCGTGTGGACTGTACGATAATATCATAGGTGTTTAATACTAGCAGTGGGAATGAATTGAATGGAACTGATGTTCTGTAAGTAACTCGTTTCGCGATACCTAGAGATAAGGTCCCAAACTATGTATTGTTGTCAAGTTTTTTTCCTGAGATAGACACTTTGCTAGACTGAAATCTGAGATTATTAGAACAAATCTTGTTTGATTTGAGTTTTTGTTTGATTTGATTTGAGTTTCATTAAATGATTCGGTTTAAAAATATCAGCTGAGATGCATAATATGTCTGATTATTTTAGATTGCTTAGCGCACTGCCTGCACTTTGGTTTTGTTTTTATAATGGATGGTAGTTTAGAAAACATTAAAAATATGCTTCAACAGAGAGCCTATACAACAGGTCAAATGCTATTGAATTGACTTCAGTTGCCAAAAAGCAAACACTGCTCAGTAAGCTAGTAAAGCTCTTCAATAAACAACACAGCTTCTAACCTCATTCCATCTCATTACATCACAAAACCATAACAAACCCATTCAAAATTTCCAACGACTCCCAGCCACGCTATATACACATAAAAATATTCTCAAGTACATATCAAGGTGGTGATCTTTCGTAAGTGACCGCAAGTGTCCGGCAGGATGAACGTCGTGCGTCACGATCGGACGCGCATTAACATATCGCCGGTTCGATTCCGCTATCGTTACGCCCTATGCTGTGCTGAGTCTGACTGTGGGACAAGTGTCCGTTTTGTTTGCGGTACGATATTTTTGCTCGTTGGTATTTGGATGGATATCTAGCTGCTGTGTTGTTTGAAAGTGTTAGGTGGAGGCAGAGTTCTAACTAAAGCGTTATTTTTGTTTGACGAACCTGAACGCGCCGTCCGCGTCTCGCTGCCAGAGGATGCCTTACGGTTTTCCATTGAATAAGTGACATATGAAGGCGTCGATCGAGTGATACCGTGAGTTTGAGTGAGACTTTAAAAGTTACTTTGCAGTCAACTAATGATAGACGGTCAGCTTTTAAAAGCCCTTAGTAACTTTAATTCTTGTGAAGATCTCGTATAGATTTCCGAACAATAATTAATGCGGGACGATAACTAGGTGACTGTAGAATGTAAAAACGTTTCGTGTTCAATTATCAAATTATCTATTTTTCCTATCTAGTCAAATTCATCAAGCATTATCGTCATCATCAATCAATTCCTATTAAAAGCATGGAACCCAACTAAAAAATCACTCTGCAATGCAATGGAGACGGTGTCGAGCAAAAACGTTAGTAAGTAAGCGTAGTACGTAGTAGATAAACATTTCCTTGTGGTGTCCACGTCCTGTCTCATGACGAATAAATCTAGATGTCCACGCGGACCGCGATAACAGTAACGTACAGCCGCGATGTTGGTATGAGACCGCGATAAATGTTGCCACGCTTAGTTCGTTATCTTTGGTGTTGCTTGAGGAAAAAATTGCAAGTTCTACCGTAGAAATTTGGTTTATGGCATCAGTTTCTATAGGTAATCCGACATATTTTGTTAACTCTGTCAACAAACTGACTAGATAAAAAAATGCTTCAGAACTTAAATCTGATTACATAATTTAGGAGGCAGAACTTTTTATGTAAGTGTCACATATGTTTGCAAATAAATCACTCAATTATATATTGTTATAACTAAAAGAGCTCTTCATTGGATTGAATGGCGACTTCTATGATTATTTTTAGACCCGCAAAAAGTTGAGAATATTAACAAGCAGTCCATTGATTACTTATTTCAAAAGACCCCTATAAAAGTCCTACTGGCAATTACATACATTTCTTCAGTTAAAAAAAAGATTATAAACACTCGGATCCCTAGTACGCAAAGTACGCGTTTATACAATATTAATTACACACTTTAATTAACCCAGTTTTACGTGCTAACTAAATATCGTCAAAGCAACCCCTTGCCGGCAAACGAGTGGTTGTAATCGTATAGCGAAATCTCAACCTCCGTGTATGATTGATGTTGGATTTAATATTCATGAGGTGTTGCCACATGTGTGGTGAGGTAGATTTGATAGATTTTTGATGTGGTATTTTTTGGCAACACTATGCGCTATGAGAACTTTTTGATTTTGGGTGGGATTAGTAGTCGATTTTTGAAGAGTAATGCTGCCTCTATTGCCAAAAAGGTGACTGTTGAATCGATTATTTTAGGATGAAGGTCTATAATTATCGATATGAATTAATACTGAAGCTGGAAACGTTGGTGGTTTTTCTTGCTTGAATATTGTATTGTAGATATGAGCGATTTTCTTCGAAAAATTAGGCGGAGAAATCCAACTACTAACTAAACGAAACGTAACGTAAAGTAACTAGCGAATTGTGGCTGTATCTACTACAGGTACACCTCAGTGTTACCCTACGAAAAAAAACAGACGGGATATCCAAATAATATTTTTGCCATCGTGCGATGTTAATGAATCATCCAATGATCTCATACCAATACCTATTTGTATATTCTTAGCGAACGTTAAATCGTTTACCGATGATAGACGATAAAAATATTTAATAACAACCTATCTGGTAGATCAACATTGTTTCGACACCTATCCGAGTCATTAAAGTTTAACATATTAACAATCTTACGAACGAGAGATTTGGAGCTAACCATGTTATCGGCCGAACGATCACTTCATCGTACTTTCACATCTCAAGTCTTTGAGATGCGTAAACTGGAATATAAAGAAGTGTGGTTTTGTTGCATTAACACTAATGCTCCTTTTTCACCAACACTAAAAGACACCTAAATTAATGGTTAAGTAAAAGCACTGTTTTCCAACACTTGACTAATTACGGCGCACTCTACGGTAAATCGCTTGGGTCGGCACAACACGTTTTTTTATATTCTCCCCTGTCAATCGTCACGCTATCATTTACTCCTTTTTCCTTCATTTCATTCCTCACACAAATCATCCATCTTTTCTTTGGTCTTCCTCTCCCTCTCCATCCATTAAAATTCATATTCATCACTCTTTTAGTCACATGCGTTTCGTCTTGGTCCTGTATTATGATACGCTTGGGATATGATATTTAGCGACTGTAAGTAAAGGTAGCGATAAATATCGTTTACATTACGAGTTTTTGTTACAAGTTCACATTCAATTATTTTGCCAGTTTAACGTGGAACCGGCAGGGCAGAAGCCCGTCCGAAAGTGCACTTTTCAATTTCAACTATAGTAATTCTACTATTAAAGTTGAAATTGCAAAAGTGCACTTTCGTTTAGGCATTCTTGTGGTTGTTTCAGTTTTAGTGAAAACAGGTATAAATCAGTAAGTTGTAGGTTCGAATCCAGGGAGGAATCCTCAGTGCTTTAAAAACGTGAGAAAACCAACACGCCCTTAGACTCAAAATGCCCATGTTTCCATGTGTGCTCTATGAATTACGGGAATATAAAAGGCTGATTTTTGAATTATGTAACACAAAATCACGACTCCGAAGCATCATTATTTAATTAGAAAGAAACTACCACCTTAGGGGTTATAATATGAAGCCTAATTGCCAGTCCATTTAAAAGTCGGTAGCGGTAACTTTACATACAAAATTATAGCTGACTGATTTAAGTGCCTCGCATTTAGAGCTTAATGTTAAGCCCTTAGGGCTCTTTCGAACACTGTCAGAAATGAGTTACGATATCGGCGTTCACTGATGTGTAGGTTCCTTCCTAATTTTGAAATTGAAGGACTATATCAACACCTGTGGTACCTGGTTGTTTTTTTAATTCAACCGTGGACAAGGTAGAGAGGTTGATGGCAATAGGCTCGCCCCCTATTACACGGGACTTATAAATAACTGCTCAATGCCTGCCTCATTGGTCGAGTGGTCGTAAGCGAAACTGCTGAGGAGGTCCGATTCGATTCCCGGGTCGGGCAAAGTGTTTTTGGGTTTTTCTATCAGGATTTTTTCAGTAGCAGCCACGGAGTCTGGATTTGTGCTCGGTGGATCGCAATAGGATCACCCCCTATTACATGGGACTTAAAACATAACTTGTGAAATGTGGGTGTACTATTAGGTACACCTCTGCCTAACCCGTCGGGGATTACAGGTGTGATGTTATGTTATGTAGACTACGTACAACCACACCCCAACTTCACTGACTATATAGGCCTCTCTTTCTCTCTCTTTTTGCTTGTGCTACTAATCCATTCCTGTGCCAGCCTTATCCAGGATCTATTCGCCATTGCATTTATCTAGACAACAAAAAAACATGTTTTAAATTTTCATGATTGTTTTCTTCTGGTGGTTAATCCAGAGCAGATAGACACACTCTCCACATCTCCACACCACTCTCACTCACCATACTGGTAACCTGCTGTGTCCGGGTAGACTGGAAACCGACCCATTCATAGTTGGGAAAATGCTAGGCAGATATGCCCAGTGCACAAAGTATTGTGACAAAAAAATGCCGTATCCATTCGTTCGTCACTCCAGAGGTGTGCGTATTTAAAAACACAAGTAAGTACCCCGATCGAATGTAGATATGAATGAGGAAATTAAACATTTCACAAGTAATTGCTTCTTTTGCTTTCTTTGTTATTTATCATGACTTCTTTTGACTTTCAGATTGTAATAAAATGTGTTACGTTACTTTTATGATGTTGCAGAATGGCGCTGCTTGATCATGTTTGCGTCAATTGATCAAGAAGGGAAGGTTCAAGATGGGTTTTAGATGGGTGACCGTTTGAACACGTTGAAAGGCCTCGGATAGTCAGCTTTTTTCAGTGATGTACTGGTATTTTTATTATTATTATAACTAGCCCATATTGTCCCACTGCTGGGCAAAGGCCTCCCTCCATTCCTTCCAACGGTCACGATTCTGTGCTACTACTCTTCAGTTCTCAAGGAAGACATCCAGTTCGTCCCGCCATTTCCTTAGTTCATTATATTTTTCTAGACCAAAAAACACATCTCCTAGAATCTTTGATCTGGTAAATTAGGGGCACTGTTGTACACCTACAGTTGACAATTACCGTTTCAGATCCCTTTATGATAAGAAGTGAGCTTATCACTACAAATCAAGATCAACAGCAGTTCATTCTGGGGTGTCGAACTTTTGAAGACATACATAATGTGGTGTTTTTTTGTAGCAAACTTACTAATGTCTAACGTTTACCTTACTGTCTACCTTGCCGAGGGGAAACCGACCTTAATATTAATATTAGAATATTAGTCTGATTTATTTTAGAAAAACGAGAACTTTATCAGCCTAGGGTAATTTGGGAACAGTCACATGTGGTGCCGTTAACAAGGTTCCAATTTGGATGAGTAACCTAAGCTCTTAAAAGAAACCGGACACGTCAATGCTGATGAAAAAAATTCAATGTACCGCTCTACACCCAAAAATATAAAGTGTTTTTTAAATATTACCTAAGAATAACATTAATAATCCGCATGTCATCGTGCATCGTCTGTGACGTACTAATAAAGGTTGCCAGCACAAAAACGAAAAAAGTAGTTCTACTTATTGTAAATTAATATGAAGGCACTGCGATGATTATTTGATTAATAGGTATAGTTTCGTAGAGATAAACTAATGGAGTAATTAATTAGATTTATGCACCACACCTGTTCCTATAGTTGACATAATACAGGGTTATTGAAAAAACACTAACAACCTCCTGCAGGTAGCTTCTTTACATCACATTTAACACTTTGGAAATTCGCAAAAAAAAATGGACGTCCCATACAAATTGAGGCGATCAGGTGATCATTTACTATGAAACGTGTTTTTATTGTTGTAAATTTCAAAAAGTTATTAGAACTTAGAACTAAAGTTATTAAAAATGTGATTTAAAGAAGTTACCAGTAAGAGGTGTTAGTGTATTTTCACTAACCCTGTATACGTATTAAAACACACATGTCATTTTAGTTTTAAAACTTGAATATCAAGATGAATGTGAGTTAGAATCATGTAAGGTTGGTGGTAGGTTGATGATGTCTCTTCGCGTGCGGTACCTACTGTGCCAAATAAACATCTTTTCTTTATTTACTTACTCAATTCATTATGTGAATGGTATTAAATTTCAATAGCAGGGTCTAATAACACACTACTCGCCTGATCACCCAACGATCCAAAGAATTAAAGGAAACACCTCCAACCAAGTAGGAAAAAAATAACGCGATAACTGCATGCATGTAAACAATTTCAATTTCCTAATCTAATACTCCTACGTCCTCTCGACATGCAATCTGCAGTCGCAGAAACATTAAAAAACTCTTGAACACACAAAAAAGTCTAATTCTGATAGGCGCGGGTCTATTACCGTGGCACGCCGTAACTCAGAAACAAGTAAACACGGCAGTCTCGACATTTGCATTACTATCGAGTTTTTAAATCTATGCAAAACGCGACGATACGTTGCACGGGCTCACGAGTCGACCCCCCCACCGCGCCTTCAGTAAAAACACATGCGATTTCATAATACGTCCCCCCATAACTCCATGTGTGCCACGTTTTGATTAATAACCCGGGATTACAGCACACCAGATTATAACATAATTTGAATACACACTTTTTAATAACAATCCTCGTAATACACTGCGAAATTGAGAATAAAGTGATAATACACATAAATAAACAGCTTAAAAGTTGCGTCCACGCATCGCTGGAGGCGTCAAAAGTAGGCGGTACTTATGATGAATAACGTGACGGAATCCGACGTCCAATCGGATCGATCTCGATTTTAATTATACGAATCGAGAACATCGAGACGCCTATAGATCGAATATTAATATGTCGATTGCGCACGCGGCGATATCAACAGCCTGGCCTTTGATTCCGCCGTTCGAATTTCGAATGCGTAATTTGATTTGAGTCCGCGACATTCCGCGAAACAGATGCACACGATAACGGTCTTCCGCAAAAGATTCAAGATAGTTATTGCCAACTGAGAAAAATAAAAGCACAATTTATAACTGCTAGCATCGAGTGATCTTGATTTTAGTTTATTTGCATTCCGTGGACGTACTGTCTGTATTTTATTCATGTGAACATGACAACGCGATGGGCCTATACGTAATAAAGAAAACAAATTAAAACTAACAAAGCATTGTTACTGTGAAACGGTCACGTCAAACCGATCCATTTCCTTTTTGTATTACAGCACAATCTCGATGCCGATAGCATCTAGCAGTCGCAGCACGCCTACGACACGAAAATAATTAACTCGGTCCACCGTCAAACATCATGTTTAACATCGGCTACTCCCATACCAATTACTACCGACAATCGATCCGCTCACAAAAACAGGCGCCCAACACTAGCCCCGACTGGTTTGAAAAAAAAAAGCCACGGCCTCCTCGGCTCGTCGCCCGAGAACGTGTTAACGAGCGTTTGATGGATCGCGCTACAATCTAATACCGATGTTCTTAGCACTGCTACAATTTTCATGAACCTGTACACAGTTTTTATGGGACTTTATTACCTGACGCCCTTCATAACATACGACTGTGTATCCAAGCGCAACCGGACAATAACAGATCCCAGATAAATTGAAAGAAATCAATTGAATTCATGAATAAATCGCATAAACTTGTCTCGCACTGTTATCAACGCGACATAATATTTTTTACAGCTGTTTCATAAATGCGAGAAAGCGACGCACGAGGACGCGCCGGTATTTATTTTTTTAATAAATTCACGTTTAATCGGTATCCGGTATCTTTGAAATTGCTAGCGAGGCCCGAGAGATGGAATCGATACCGGCCCCACAATGTAAATTATATAATTAAAGAAAACTCGCGATTGCGATCGAATACTTATACGATGTTAATCGAATAACGTGACTTTTATCGTCGATTGCGTCAAATTACTGCTCAAATTGCCGTTTTAAAAAAAGAGTGGTGTTGCAAGCGCAAAGGGGTAAAGGGATAAAAATCGGTTTGTTTCTTAAAATAAAAAGTGTGCGGTGTCGTTTGGATCGCGGGCGGGCGAACGCGTTGGAGATTTGAAAATTAGCATTTTTGTCGAATAACTCTGTGGCGGTGTCTCGCTGAGCACAGTGAGCCCCGATACCGACGAGCTGGCCGAATCTCGCTTTTTTAATACTTTTTAACAGGATTGGACTTTAAAATATTTCTCTATTCTTTGGCAACCACTTGTTTTACGAGCTAGCAATAGGACTGTGCACAACTAGAGCTTTTGTTTGTTTTACTCAGTCAGAATTTGTTTTTGTAACAACTGTAAAGCCCAGATTTATTAAATGTTATATTTAAAATGCAACTTCTGATAAGTAATTGCTTATTTCATACTTTCAATAAAGTGAAATCCTGTAATGGCGGGTGTTCCTGATCCTGAAATGTTGCGATGACGTATAATTAAAACGATTGATAGAAATTACTTCATTGTGTTGTATTTTGCTTATCATCGTAAGATTCTTCCCTTATCTACCAAACTATGATCCTCAACCTGTGCAGTCCATGCCACACCAACCTAACAGAGAATCACCAATAACCTACCGAGTTAAAAATGAAGCAAAAACACAGCTCTAAAAATCGTTGACCCTTTATCTTCTGTACCAGCTCTCATTGGGCGAGTAGAAATTTATGTCGCCAAGTAATCCGAACCCATTTGTATAGATAATTTTTATTATTGCCATCTCCCCAAGCCGGCCGCGCCCGATAAATGCCGAACGAAAGAGTTCGTAATGACAATTTAAATAAGGAAGACGTATTCGTTTCGAACGATAACCGGGATTTGAATTTAGAAAATTTTGTAAGTGGTAACTCTGAAATAGGGCTGTGTATAATTGGTATAAAACATATTTATTCACGTATATTTATGTTTTTAGATTTTAGACATGTTTTTGATTAGGCTAATGAATGTCTGATTTGCTTGTGTCCTCAGATTACGTATTAGGTTTGTTAATGGCAGCCGTAGTTTTTCATCACATGTAAGAGTTTGTCTCCAGTTTGCAATTAAGTCAATTGTTATTTAGCATATTTTCATATACAATTTTATTGTTACAACAACTCAAGAATCCATTACAATACTAAACCAATAACCCTACCAGACAACAAACTAAGCGTGTAAACTATTTTTAACATGGCCACACCGAGTTTATCGGCTCCCGCTCTTATGTCCGTGTTATCTCGGCCAGTGCATTAGTCTTCGATAATACAACGATAAAAACAGATCGGCCGGCGCCATGCTCGATACAGATTGTATTTAGTCGATTTAAAAGAAAAAAGAATCGATTCCACCCCGATAAAGATGTTATGGCGTGTTTTCGTAGTCGAGTGACTTAATTGTGGATTCCTATGCTATGTTTACGTGGGGTAATAAATTTTGTGATTAAAAATGTTTTAAGCAGATGCTCTGTTTTATGTTTGGGTTTATTATATTTAGATAATGCAGGTTAAGTGGGAGACAGAGGAATGATCGGCATTCTGTATCAGAGTATTAAAATAGTTTCACGATTTACTAATTTTTATAAGTATGATATCGGCTCATTATAGAAGTAATTAAAATGGTAGCAGCTTAATGACTTGGACTTTTGGCTTTTAAATCAACCAAACATTAATTGAACGTAATCAAGATATTCTTATGTAAAACGGGAGTCATGCATTTGAGAATTAGACCAATAAAATATTCATTCCGGTTTTATATTACTGTTTGTTTTAAGGTAGGCATATTAAAAGCTGATTCGTATTGTTCTTACCTGAAAAGTATTTTACAATCTAACTTTTATCGGGAGTTCACGAACGGTACCTATAATGAATGAGGCATTTTAACAATTTCAGTGCGGAATGCTAGGAACTGTAAGACTGTTAATATCTAGAATAAATTAACTGCACCTACGACATGGTGGATACTCAGCGCTCTTAGCGTATTAAAGATAAAACGAAACGAGCGAGACAAAAAATAATTAAGTAAAATGGTGTGATCCTTAATAATATGACTTGTTTCTAAATCGGTTGACTTAACATTATCGTATTAGGTCACAACACTACCCTAACAAAATGGCGGTCTAATTTCCCTCCAAAATTAATAACCCGCATCGCTCGTGTCGTTTTTCATCAACCTCATTTTAGTGGGTTTATTATTTATCGTGTTTTCCTCAAAACATCATTTACATCGCTTTCATAACGCCGACGCACGTTGAAAGACTGAAAATTTTGTCTATTCGACAAAATAGTGCGATAACTGTGCTAATGACGCCATCACGGTCGCCATTTTCCCGCAGCCATTTTGAATTTGTAACGTTTTGTTTGTTAAGTTGCGTTGTGTGTAATAGTATGAAAAGGTTTAGGGTCCTAGATAATAGGGTGTTCACATCAGTTTTTGTTGAAAGGTCCAACTATTTTATCCCCCATGCCCCTTTTACCAAAACGTATAAAACAATGTTAGTTGGCGTTTTTCTTTCATGTTCAAATAAATCCAAAGCAAAAAGATCGAAACATCGATACAGTTTATGATTTACAAGACAGTGGACATTAAAAAAACAAAGCTTATTCAACATTCGAAAAAATAAAACAACAATGAGATCGCACGGGCTGAGTTTGAGCGCCGAAAGTTGAATACAATCCCTTGCACAGTGGGCCGAAAGCGATCCAGATCTGGCTATCGGGATCTCAGTTTGTTCTCACATCATTACCCGCGCCGACGGCTACAAATTTACATCCAACACAATGGCTATCCACCATCGAGACATCATTAAGGTGATGCCGATAGCGCCAGCATAGCCGCGGAACAAATGCCTTATAGGACCTCAACCTTCTACTCAAATAAGAACCTTATGAAAAAGGCACATAAAATCTGGTTTAGAGCTGGTCAAACTGGCGGTTACACGGGAAAGCCGGCCGGCCGTAATGACGGAACGTCATATAAGTTAGAATGGAGCGAGCGATTATGAGCGCAAGCATGAACGTTTGTAGAGTCGAATTTAAATTGTTAGGACGGGATTACAAGGCTGGAGGGACGGTTTAGGAAAGGATCAGTTTGAGCCGAAGCCTGAGGCTATCGCGGCCGCACAATGGAACTTATAATATGGGTGATTGCGGAAAAATTGATAATAAGAATTTTGTACGCAAATCGTGGATTTTGTACAACCTTTTTCTTTCTTTTGGTATTGTTTTTTGACGCTCCCGCTGATGTTTTATCATTTAAGCCAATAAAATCTTTTTGAATCAACAAGTGGTATGCATAAAATTCTAAAAATAAACCACTAAACTCGACAAGGAAAAACGCAAAGAATGCAAGTAAATAAACGTTACATTATTATCGTATGTAAAGGATTCTATATCTGAGTTAGGACATATCAACGCTGCCGTTTGCATACAATACTCGGTTCGTTACGCGACACGATTGACGCGCGATTTGTGTCGCCGCTGTGACGCGCGACCGACGCCTTATCGCGTCATCTCGACCGCCCTAATTTGCTTGGTGCTTTATTCAGCACCTGTTTAGTTATTGTCTGCATTTTAAAATTTACGGTTTTATTATAACTGTGTTTTGCGTGGGTGGAATAAGAAATTGACAGTGTCAAGGCACAAGGCATTGAAATGTTGGTAGTTTAATGATTGGAATGATCTCTCGCTAACAGACAGGCGTACAGTTAAAATATTGAACTCCCTAATTATTATGCAACAATAAATCACACACATGAAAGTTTTAATTATGTCAGTTTAACGCTATTGTAAAAGTAGACGCACCGTCACGCCATATTTATTATGCTAACGATCATTTGTTTATAATCTCATATCGCGATCATACATATTAAAACAATCCAAATAATTACACAGCCCTCCAAATCCTACGTTGATTAATATCAAAGAATCGCGAAACAATAACGAGATCGCGCTGACGAAAAACAGGGGAACAATCGACGAACATCGTATACGAATGTATACGAGATAAGTAAAACATGGCTACCGTACAAAAATAGCTGAGATAACACCGCGATCGCATCTGTAAACAATGGTACTGGTATCCACGCTCTCATTAGCCAGCCTTGTCGACTCGACGCGGGAAATTGTGCAATTCCGCGGGAATCCGCCGTATCGATACTCGATAGGCGATTTGTAATCGATCGATTCTTGTGCGATCGCCCATCACTAGTGGTGGCTTTTTTAATGGTCTGTTTTTCAGTCTGTGCTGTTGGCTTATTGTTTCTATTTGCTATTTAAGTATTTTTCTGTTCAAGTTTATAATTGAATTAGGTGGTTATTGACTTTAATAAATGTTCGGAGCTAGATTAAATCGGCCTCATAATAAAACCATTGGCCATATCTTTATAGGCTCACTTTAATTAAATAAAGCCGCTAATTAATATAAAAAACTTCGACAACTGATTATTATTTAAGCAAATAATGAATACTAATGTCCGATAGTTAACTCCAAAAATACCGATTTTATTATGATCGTGACATTTGATACGTCAATAATTCTAGTCTATGGTTTGCAAATAAGTTTGTGGACAGGCCCCGCTAGTGTCGTTTCACACTTATCTAGTTAGATTAATATTAAGATAAGATAATTTATGTTTAATGAAATTATTGTTTTTTTAAGTCATTTTTAATTATTTACTGTTAGAATTTTAAATATATTAACATAGTCGATTTGAATTCTTTCAATAGGTCGCCGCGGCGCGCGCTAAAATGAAGGATGGCATTGGTTTTCAAAATTAATTCGCTTTATCCATTGAATATGACTTTGGATGTAATTTATTGACTAAGGCTTGGCACAAGATGGCGTGTCAATACAGCTTTATAAAAAAAATAAAAAATAGAATTAAGTGTAATTATTTCCAAAATGGCGCGCATGACGTCCAAAGTTTGTTACAATTTATTAAGTTACGTTGTAAGAAAGGTCAGCTAATCTGGTTATATCGAAATTAGGCTAGATATTGAAGGTAGCGGTAAAGCTGCAATCGCAATAACAGACCTAAGCGACATGATCATACGACTGGTTTTTTTGTAACTCGTTCCTTAGTACCAATTTCACATGACTAGAAAATTTGCGGTGCTTTTGAAAGCGTATCTGATTAACTTCCTTTTTTTTGCATCCTTGCATACTATTAAACCAATAAAATGTTAATGTATCAGAACAGATAAGTATCAGGAATTTCGGATTTCAAAATATCTATGACAGATAAGAAATACATAATCTGTCCAAGCAACTTTCGTACATCTCGAAATATGCGATGTAATTTTAGTTGTTTTTTTTGTGTATGTGAAACTTTTTAATATTAAGATCTTAATGTATGTATGTACCATATACTCAGAAATAAATAAATCTTTTCTTATCTTATCTTTTTTAAAGTTTGATACATATTCAAATAGCCAATGAACTACAACAAATATATTTTCATTAACATTTGAAACAAATGTGACGAAAATGGGAAGCTTTTGCCTGGTCTGACACATCATATTAAATACCCAAATAAAAACGAGAAAAATCCTCAAGTGGCAAGCAAAAAGAAAATCATGATGGGTAAAAGATCTACTAAAATGTTAAACAACAAAAAAAAACTTTAAAGGCGGTTTCAAATTTTTTTCATACCCTAAGTAATACGGACAGGTCACATAACTCTACGCCTATTTTTCCGAAGTGTAAGGCAGAGGTGTAACTAGTATACCCACATTACACCAGTTATGTATAAGTCCCATACAAACATTCGTAGCCTTGTTAAAGGTAACATTAAAATAAACCGCACGGAACCTAGGTACCTATAAACACGTTAAAAACCGCAACGATCAAATAAATCCGCACTGAATGGCGTTTAAAAACGCACAAAGCTAGCAAATCGAGTACAAATCTGCACAATACCACCTCACTATAAATATCTTAGGCTGTACAACGGATAAATCTCCAGAAAGACCTGTGGACATACTTTGAAGTTTTCAAACCTTTGCGAAAAGCTCTATTTCAACTGCATACAGTTTAAATTCCCTTGGCTACACCAATGTAGGGATGCAACAATATTTTGCGACGGCAATTAGGGGTGTCCATAGTGAGTTGTGGCGAAGAGATTGTTGGCAAATGTATTGGGCGATGTGTGTGACAGGTGAAGTGTTACAGAACTATTAAAAACTGCTTGGATGAGACATTGTTTTGATTTTGATAGTCAAGGTTTCAGAATAGTGTTTCGGGACTTGGAGTAGGTAGTCGTAAAGTGTTATGGTTTGGACACACTGGGCCCTTTACGTCTCAAAGATTAGGATAGATCTTTACGGCACGGTTGGAGTGGTGGTAGAGCGATTGGCTGCTGCGCTGCGTGTCACGGGTTCGATTCCTACACGAAACAAATATTTGTATGGCGTACAGATATAATAGATGTTCCGGGTGGCTGTTTGTGTTTGTGAATTTAAATGTTTGTATACGCACCTACGAAACAGGAGGAAATCTTAGTGTGGGCAACATTTTTAAAAGAAAAATGATTTAAATAAAGGTACCTACTCTACCCTTAAGTCGTACATGAATAAAAAACCTAAAGAAACTGGTTAAAATCCTTACGAAAACCAACAAAATCCTTAAAAAACTATATTTACATTTCATTCTCACTATAGCATTTAATTACGTATATATTTACTTCTATAAATATTAATATAAAACCTCTATTTATTATCTAGATCGTATCACATAGGAGACGATTTAATTTAAATCATATGTACATAATTTAAACATAAGGAATTAAGGTTATACTTGAAATGACGTGACTTTTTATAGCATTGTTAATGTGGACGAATAGATGGTTCCTTCGATTGGGTATGAAGCAGTGGTTGTCAAACTTTTTTTGACCACTTTAATTTCTTCATTGTTGTAATATACATCATAGAATTTAGTTCAGAACTGACGCCGCCATCTTGTTTTTCCATTTTCCACAGACAAATTCATATTTTTTAATAGCACCTTCTTGACAATGTCATTAAAACGCCAAAACCAACTTTATTATAGTTGGGAACGTCAGCTATAAATCAAACTGTGTCAAAGAAAGTATAATAATTATAGTCTTTAAATTCAAAAGTAGTACGAATCATCAATATGTGTGTTGCAGTTTTAGGAATAGGAATTCAATTTCTATACGAATAATTCATCATCATAATCATCTTCCTGGCCTTGTCTCATATTATTTGGGGTCGGCGCAACACGTTTTTTTTTCCATTCTCCCCTGTCATTCGTCACTCTCTCAATTACTCTGAATAAACGTTTTAAATTTTAAACCCATCGCGGTCATATTGGACTTGGTTCTTTCAAAATGTGCCAGCTCACAACCTCTTATTAATTCAGTTAAAACCTTAAAATAAATGAATACAATATTCAAAATGTAGCTATCCAGTAAAACCAGTCCTACATCGAAAACGTATGTTTAGAACAGAATTAAAATCAATCAGCATCAACTATTCAAAATAATTACTTCGGAAGATGGGAGAAATTTTAAGGAGGCTTGGCACATTTTGACAGAAAGCTAAAATCAAAACGTAAAACCTTTTTGGGACCACTGGTGGTCCGCGGACTGTTTGGGAACCACTGACTTCAAGTAATTGATTGGTGATGAATGTATAATATATTGATTTGGTAGAACGTGGCTAAGGCTATATATATAATCATGTTAACGCGTTTGGCTCTAATTGATTGATCGTCGAGACATTATTACACATATAACGTTATAGGCAATCTATTAACGAATTAATAGAATATGCTAAGTTGGTTTAAGCCTTTTGAAATAAGATAAATAAAGTTTTTTTTTCTGTTTAAGGTCGGACACATTTTTTGGAAAACAGTGAGAGCACGAGCTAAGAATCAATAATCGTTTATTAATATCATTTGCATTGAAATAGTCGGTTCCTACAGCCTAGCTTCTTAATTTAAATTAAATATTATTTGTCAAAATATGTGGGTAGTAAGTACCTGGCAGTGACATTTTTAGTAAGTTCTAAATCTTATCCTACCTTGACAGGTGTGCTTATGTGCGAAATTATTTAGGTGATTTCGTATCGATGATTCCTACTATAGTTTTTAAATTTGTTTCGACCAGAACTCAGCCACATCGACGGTGTTGGAAGTGGCTTCGGACAGGTTCCTTAACGTGCAGGAGGAGTTGCACAAAGAGCAGGTCAAGAGGTGGGTTGCTTTGTGCAATGCAATCAGAGAAAACTCTTTTATTCTTATCTTCGACTTTGAGTCGCCCGTGTCAAAAATCTTTAGCTCGAGGACGTTTCTGAAAACTTAAATGTCTCGAAAGAGAAGGAAACGATATAACTGACATTCCAAGTTTAATTTCAATTTTCCTCTACCATAAATACGACAGCTTATTCCGCATTCAGTCTATTATAAAGGCAAGTTTTGACTGATGGTATCATTACACCGCGTTGACCTGTCTTCGCTTACGAATCGAAATTCTCGATCGTAGCCGCGATATCGCGAATGACAATAAACGGACAGCCGCGCGATATTCCGCCGAGATACACGATGTGTGGTCACCCTTACTTTTTAGTCGATTCCTGATTGTATTGTGTTATGGATAGGGCTTACGATACTTTTTTATTGATTTATTAGATCTGAGTGTTTTTGATCAAGAAATCTGAAAAAAAAACTTTAATAAAATAAAGAAGCTTTTATGGAAAATTACTTCGGTGATTGTAATTTAAATAATCTTAAAATTATGCATTGATTTTAAATTGTTTCCTAAGCCTATTTTTTGAATATAAAAAGTCAATAAATTAGCATTTCAGATAAAATTCTAGGCAATTTAAATTTTACTTTGATTTTTAAATAACCTAATCTAGTTTTTTTTGTATTAAAAATCAATAAATAAGCATTGCAGATAAAAATTCTAGGCATTAAAGAAAAGATTTAGACTCTATAGTAAATAATCTTATTCAAATTGCCTTTACAAAAAATCAAACAATTTCTTGCTCTGGTAACCCTAGTTATGAGAATCGATATTTATTTCGGCTTTCCATTCTCCGTTTTTTATGCATCTGTTACTGTTGAATGGACTTAAAGGATTAATGTTACATTATGCTGTAAGGTGTACTCCCCGACTATTGGCCGAGGTGAATTTAAAACGCATTTTGTGGTCGTTAGGCACTTGTCCAGTTCGGCTGCATTATGCAGAAGCCAGTTAATATGCACGTTACCTTACATGGCGTTGTTTATCTTGTCCGTTTGTTGGTGTACTTACCTGAAAATAAAATGGATGGTCAGTTTGATGGTTGTAACACTTGGATTTAAAGTTTATCGAGTTTAGTAACATTAGTAGCGGAGCTCGTGGGTAAAGCCGCGCTTGCTTAGGTTGGTCCGTGGATGGATGACCACCCATTACATACCGAGTTTCCTCCGTGCCTCGGAAAGCACGTTAAGCCGTTGGTCCCGGCTGTCATTTGTAGATCTTTGACAGTCGTTAAGGTAGCCAGCGGCTCGAAAGTCTGACAACCAGGCTTACCAAAGGGTATCGTGTTACCCAGTGCTAGCTGGGTTGTGGAGGTCAGATAGGCAGTCGCTCCATGTAAAATACTGGTATTCAGCTGCATCCGGTTAGACTGGAAGCCGACCCCAACATAGTTGGGAAAAGGCTAGGTACATGATGATGACATTAGTAGCGCTTAGACATAGCTTTTAAAAATGAAAATGAGATTTGTAGCTATAATTTTTGGTTTGTCGAAAAATACACAGGGTAGTCCCCCAAAACGCCTCGCCCTTCGCCGCATCCCAGTGGTTTAGCTGGGAAGAAGACGTGGCTGAACAATTCCCCATTTATATCTTAGAAATTGAAAAACTGTTTTTTTTTTAATCTTTATTTATGAGGCTTTTACCTTACAAAGGTACGTCAGCCTCATCATACCCTAATCTAAACAACTATTACACGTATTTATAATATTATTAAAACAAATATATTAATGCGTAAGCGAGGGAGATAGTGATGCAGCAACCATTTCATATATCAGCTTCGCTTCTCCCGAATTAGGTGTAGATAATACTGTAATGAAACTCCCAACATCATACATACTAACTTTTAACTCCCGCCCAAAAACTGTTAGTGCGAGCAATAATCTTGCTTTTAGATATTATCGGTAAGTAAGGTATCTATACGAAATCTTCTCACCAATTTAAGTGTAGAGGTATTCTTGATCGAAGACTTAACCACACTTATAAATCTATAATTCTATACTAATATTAAAAAGAGGTATTTGTTTGTAAGTTTGTATTTAAGGGGTAATCTCCTGAACTAATGATTCAATTCTAAAAATTCTTTCACAGGTAGAAATCTACATTATTCGTGGGTGCTCTAGGCTATAAACTATATTGTTATCATGCATATTAGCCGAGATATCACATTTTTTGCGGCCGAAGTCGCGGGCGAAGTGCTAGTCTCTTATAAAATCTCTAATCCACATCTAATGGTAATGGTATCAAAAATACCCATAACAACTTAGTGCAGCAATAACTGCCCAAAGTCATGACCCACTTCCAAACTTTAAACCACCATCAAAAACAACTAACACGACACACAAATACGTCAAAGTTTGCACCCTGTCACATAATGTCACCTTTACATTAGCCGTACCCACCCATAAGGCTTGGGCTAGAGTGATGAGCGGTAGCGGCACAGAAATATTAAAAACAGGAGAAGTGGCAAGGGGGCGTGTCGGCGACCACGTGGTGCTGAGCGCCTCGCTCAGCTATTGAAAAAATGGCCGTCACCGCGAGTTAGTGTGTTGTCAACCGCGTTCGTAATAACAACGATTATGCCGTCTTGTTCGGTGGTTTCGTGCAAAAATCGAAGCCAAGACAAACATTTTAGTAGTCATGGCATCAGTTACCACAGCAAAGTACAAGTATTTTACAGTATTTGTCTTAAAAATCACGAAAAACAACAATCCCTAAAATATATCTAACTTGTACTACTTTATTTTTGTTTTCTTGTATTACTCCGACTGTATTGTTTGCATTAAATACATTGCTCTTTTACAACCACCTCAGTCTGTCACTGAGTGACTGAACAAGCAATGTAAAGCTGACATAACGAAACATCATTAAGCCGTAATGTCGCATGGTGCGTCCGCTGCTCCGGTCCGCCGTATTTGAGCGCGGATAGTGATGTGCTCGTGGAGGTTTGACAAAGTCTACCGACAAGAAAGTCGACTGCGAGTTGTTATATTACTATTTTTATTTTTGTCGATTTTTCTTCAATATGTTAACTCTTGTAATCCGGTTGGAAGACCGATGTGGTTCTATGCATATTTACCCATTTTTATTATTTTACAGCGTAGTAGTGCGTAACCAAAGATCGTGAAATAAGTTCATTAATGTTAGTTAAGTAATCTATGGAATGTCCTTGGGTTTGAATTATGAGCTACTTCGTCACTTGTTATGGTTATGGTATTTAACTGAAGTCTTCATAAATGCACCATTAGCTTCGTTTGCATTATAATAATCAGCATCTTAGAGTCATAATTATGTACTATGCCGCAGAATTTCTAAAGAGTGTTTGAAGACGCTATATTGTGACGTCACGTACACTTGCACGCTCTAAAATAAACAATTATAACATGAAAATTACTTTAATATTATTAAAATTTTGGCAATGGGTCAACATTCATGCTATTTATTTATTATGCATGCGTGTGTCTTTTTGTCACATAAACCCCTAGTTGCTAAAGAAAGAAGAATTTAATTTCTTAAAAATACTGCTTGCTTAGGGGTTTTTTAGGAGCCTGCTTAACATACAAGTTTATGATTAGCTTCGTTTAGTAAGTCACTAACAAATTGTAATTGTAGTTTCCCAAAATATTTTTATTAATTGAATAATGTTTTGTTGGTTTCATATTGTTTTTATTAAATTATTTCTAAAACCCGATATATTTATCGATAACTCTTCGATTTTGTCAAGCACTATGTCGTATCCGCCCCCGTGTCCTGACAACACACAATGATAATTGTTTTAGTGTGAGTAAACTATACGGAAAAAGTACGCTGTGCTTTACAGAATAAGGTTTATATTTAATGACAGAGTTAACGATGGCGCGTGTGTGCACTTGTTCGTAATATTGTTTTGACAGAACTGTGTGTGCAATATTAGCGTCATGGAGGGGCAACTGTGGCTTCACTGGTTTTTTATACATTTTGAACTCCACGCCATATCTCCTTCTTTATTATATCTATGGGTAGCGGTGATGTATTTCTGCACGTTTCAATGCATTGAGTTATTGTAGCGAGCAATAGTAGTGTCTATAGGGTATAAAACAATGGCCGATCACGGGCTAGCTTTAATTTAATATTGCTACAATAATCTTCGCGCTTGAATGAGGATGACAAGGAGGCGATGTTGGTATGTGTACATTTGTTTTGTGAATTGTATTATAAAGTAAGATGGCGGCGTAAGTTTCCTTTGGGCCATGCACCAAGATATTGTGGTACTACCATAAGGCTTTACCTTTGGCCTGCTGTTCAAGTATTTATCCAGGCCCGGACTGCGCTACCCATAATTCGGACTGCACTTCCACAGTGATACGACACTTTAATATTTTCTTTGATATCTTTTGTACAGCTCAAGCTCCCGCCTTAGCACCCGCTAAAGCTCCTCACTGTGACTACAACCCAAGGCATGAGGAAGTAGAAATAGATCTTTATCGACACGCACTGCGCCCTCTGTGTGTCAATAAAAGTACCTGCGTTTGTCAACGCACACTATTCGTGACACTTTATTGGTTGTTATGTGAAATATTCAGTCGTATGGGTGGAGAAAGTATGAAAATTGCGGCCCTTTGGATCTGAAGTGTGATTTGGATGCATTCCGACGGAGTTGTTTGTCAGTTAAGAGAGATTTGTTGATGTGGTATTAGGGGATTGGAGGGTACTTATTCAAATTTATTTAGGGCAGTTCAACTACGCGTTTCGGTGCTGTTTTGCTTCCAAACGTCATCGTCATATTGATGACTGTTCAAATGTTTATGAGTCTCAATAATAATGAATCCATCTAAATTGTGAGGATGTATGGATTTCTGGATGTGTGTTACTCTTTTACGCAAAAACTTCTGACCGGATTTGAATGAAATTTGGCTCACAGATAGTTTATAACCTGGACTAACACATAGAATACTTTTTATCTCGATAGTACGATCCCGCGCGGGCATAAGAAGTTCATAATTCAGTTTCATACAATAGAAAGCGAAAATAATAATTCCCGTTGAGCAAGCTTCTAAATTCTAGAGTTCAATTAGGGAGGGTTTTACGTAGAATACCAACTTTTTTTCAGAAAACTTCGAACCTCATGTTTCGGGAGCATACATAGCTACTTGTGGCCAATGGCCAACGACTAATTCATTTCAAACTAAGAGGAAAACATCTCAACAATCTTCAGGGGGGTCTAAATTAAATAAAGACAAGGTGTCAAGTATCAATGAAGATTACAGTTTATAAATCAAGATTTAAATAAATTTACTACACTCTGACCTCCATAAAAATAACTCTAACCAAATATTAATAAAACGATAAAAATTAATCTTATTACCAAATTAAGCTGTCATCGAAATACATAAGATATTGAGTAATATATTACTGCTGATGCCGTTTTTAAACTAATGTTATGGCGTGATGAAACTAAAAACTATGTGTATTTACATCTGAAACTCGTTTAATAAGATTTCTTTGGTGACAGAGAAATATGAGCGGTTTTCCGAATGGTCCAAGTTAGAAGACGAAGTGTTTGAAATGGTATTGGTTCGACCTTTGCAAAAGTTGTTGCTTTTGGTGTACTTTAACTTTAAAAAAAATGTTTAATGATTTATTTTATGATGTGTCTTGTATTTGTAGATCCTCATCATGTGCCTAGCCTTTCCCCAACCATGTTGAGGTCGGCTTCCAGTCTTACCGGATGAAGCTGAATACCATGATGTGTCTTTTAGATGATCTGGGTTTCTCGTTTTGGTCGGAACAGACAGAATCGTCCCGGCCTTTTTTAAGTTCGTTCTAGAATCGACCGCAGCTGCGGAACTACACACAGCACGCCACGCCATCATAACATCACGCCTGTAATCCTCGAAGGGTTAAGCAGAGGTGTGCCTAATAGTACACCCACATTTCGCCAGTTATGTTTGTAATAGGGGGCGAGCCTATTGCCACAAATCCAGACTCCGTGGCTGCTACTGAGAAATTCCTGATGCAGAACTACGTAACTGTATGAAAACGGTAAGATTTCTACAGAATAGAATCCAGTCTTGATGCTGGGGTCTGACATGGCATTTTTTCATTGCGGTTTGCGTGGTCACCTTCAGAATTCTACCTTCTCTTCCTCATCTCATGCCTTCCACCACTCCAAAGCTCCCACTATCACTTTCTCAGCAAGGCTGTACGTCGCGTGTTCACTATCACGCTTATCACGCCATCGGAGCACGCAACTGACACACGTTGTCATGCGTGACGCGTGACGCGAGTGGCGTGTCAACGCACCTTATTTTCAGGCTTTTTACATACTTGATGCGTATGTGTGACGATCAATCAGATGGGAGTTGAGTTGTCAGAAAGTGTGCTGGATTGTTTATGGTGTTTTGGGTTGGAAAAATGGAATGGAATGGGTTAGTCTTACTAAACAAACTACGCATCATACCAGACGTCACGCAAAATACTACATCCGCAAGCAGAGTTATCATCGAGATCAGGATATGTACAGTCGCCAGCTTATCAGGTTACCACAAATTGTCAAATTTTCTCATTCGATTTAGAACTTAACCCTAAACATTTTATGGTTTAAAATCATTTGGAGAAATTTGACAGCTTTTGGTAACTTGATGCACTTGAAAATCATCCGTTTTTGATGGAAGAAGCGAAACTATACACCGTGTTCCTCATACCTCTATAGTTTCTTAAAGACGTCGAGAAAGATCTGAGTAGATAGGTACATTGTAGCGAGGTCGTCATGTTTAAATTGATGGATTTAAGCATAAAATGGCACCATTTACGAGTCAGTCAAAGGAGAAGGCTCGTCGGTGAGAGAGCATTGCTCTCTAGTATGATACCAGCACCGAATTTATTTATCTGCTTCATTTTCCATTCATCTGCATTTTTTAAAGGCCCATTTTTCAACAAATGCACTTAAATCTATTCAAAACGTTCTCAATTCAGTAGTTAAAATATATTTTCGGTAAAGCATCTGTTACATCGTTTTCGAAATTTAGGCTGAAAATTACCAGCAACAATCACAGCATATACGAGTAACTATTAGCACTACTGATGGTAAATCAACCCATGGAATACACTAACGGAATCCTTTGACATACCCACATATGTCTCGGCATCCTCCACAATATTTAGTATCTCTGGAAGCGTATTAAAGCTCACAGGGAGGTCACAAAGCAAGGCGTGGGTGCTAGATACACATCTAGGCATTGTCCACGTCGGAGACCGTGGTTTCAGTTAATAGATTTGCGTATCAAGCCGGCCTGGCCAGCCAATTTATATGTACGTACGAGCTTTGGCCGAATTCAATGATTGTTTTGGTTGTTGTGGTGTCGTTGGTAAATGCATATGAGTATTCTTAAATTCATTAATTTACGGAGAGACGCTAACTAAACTGCTAGGTCCCTTTGCGAAGCCGTCAACCAAGCTTCTGCACATCAAACTAATTAACTCTACGTTTTTGTTTGGGGTAGGACTCAATATAACGCATTCAAAACACTGATGGATGCATTTTATAGTACGGGGTTCGTGGAGGTATTAAAAGTAAAGTTACAACACTAAAAATTTGTTTTTAAAAAAACTTTGACCTCATATCTCCGTAACTAGAAGGTTTCCAGGTATGGTCTAGAACAAAAAAAATAATTCGCAATGACTGGGAGAACAAGCGCCTTCCGGCTTCGTTAAGGATACTTTTACACCCATTATAATGTGCATTTTTCAGTTCATTTTGACCACACAGGTTATATCGTCATGATGTGCCGTTTATACACTCGAGAGCAATGAATCCGGGTCACTTAAAGAATGTTAAAAATCTCGGAAACTAAAAATGATAGGTTAATGCAATAAATTGTATTTAATAGACAATGTAATACTCCTTAAATGAAAGTAAAAAAAATATGGGGCGCCATACATTTTATTAACACAAAATTACATAAAGAAAAAAACTGCTGATCTCTCCTTGAAACAAAAATAGGAAACATGAAATTTTTGAACTCTATTACGATTTTCTTGAATTTTAATACTTCGTATTGCCTCCTCGTGCTTCCATTACTGCGTTTACGCGGTTTGGCATGCTGTACACCAAGTTCCTTATACGATTTTGGGGAATATTCTCCCATTCCTCTGTGAGAGCAATTTTGAGCTCACGAAGCGTGATTGGGGGAGGGTTTCGTTGTTTTACGCATCTGCCTAGCTCGTCCCAAGCATGCTCGATCGGGTTGATATCCGGGCTGCGCGCTGGCCACTCCATACGAGTAATGTTCATCTCTTGAAGGTAGTCATTCACAATCCTACCTGTATGAGGTCGGGCATTGTCATGCATAAATATAGCATCCTCACCTAAATTGACCATAAATGGACCAACGTGATCATTGAGGATTTCTTCCACATATCTTACGCTAGTTAAAGAGCCGTTTTCTATGATCACCAGCTCTGTGCGACTTTCAGAAGAAATTCCGGCCCACACAAGTACAGACCCACCACCGTAGGCTACTTTTTCTTCGATGCATGCTTGCTTGAATCTTTCCCCTGGTCTTCGATACACTCTGTGTCTTCCATCGTGCTTGTAGAGCATAAATTTTGATTCGTCGGAGAACATAACTTTTGAACAATCTTCAATACTCCAATACTCCAATTTACGTGGCTCTGGGCATATCTTAGTCTTGAAATACGATGCCCACGCTCCAGTTTAGGGCCGTTTGCAGGTCTAAGGGGTTTTAAGTTAGATTCAACAAGCCGACGTCTTACTGTCTATGCACTTGGGTTACTTCCTCCGAGGCGTCGAAACTGATTTGTGAGCTCAGTTCCTGTGAGAAAGCGATTTCGAAGCATGGTGTTCATCAAGTATCGGTCTTCTCGTGCTGTGGTACACCTGGTTCTGCCCGTTCCTGGTCTGCGTAGGTTAGAACCAGTTTCTTCGTAACGTCGGAGAACTCTTTGTACTGTTGACAGCGACACACCGACAGTCCTGGCTGTATCGCGCTGACTCCGGCCGGTTTCCAGCATTGTAAGTATTCTGGTGCATTCTTCAGGCGTAAGCGAAATAATTTCAGCTGGAATAATGAATATAGAGCACTATCAACATGGTTTATGTACCCACATAAATGACAGATTACAAACAAAAGCAAAACCAAATGCTGTAATTTCGTAGTTCCATCTTCGAAAGTGGCCCTTTTTCAAATTTGTTTTTTTTATGATATAACTTTACAATAACTAAGAAGTTTTAATACCTTCATTTAAGGAGTATTACATTGTCTATTAAATACAATTTATTGCATTAACCTAGCATTTTTAGTTTCCGAGATTTTTAGGATTCTTTAAGTGACCCGGATTCATTGCTCTCGAGTGTAATTTACTTAAATAACCTCAGATCGAGGAGATTTTTGAATAACACCTAATACGAGTCAAAATTAATAGTTCTCACACAATTCCAGTCCCCTTTTTAACCCACTACACTGCTCAAACATAATTAGAAGGTAAACAAAGTAGGCCTGTATAATATTAATTAAGCATGCATCCATATCGTAGCACGATATAAACGGGCTTGCCAGGCACACCCATACTTATCTGTTTTGATAATAAACTATGGTAACTGAATTACCATATTATTCTGTCACATTTTCAGCTGAGTAACTCGTTGAAAAATGAGGTTTTTGATAATGTTTTTGTAAGGCTGTTGTTTAGAAAGAAAACCGGCCAAGTGCGAGTTTGACTCGCGCACCGAGGGTTCCGTATAAACTTGTAGAGATTTAGTTATTAAATTACATATTTACGGTTTTCAGACTGTTTCCTTTACATGTGCTATAAGACATTGTTTCTTGTGAAATTTCATGATTCTAGGTCAACGGGAAGTAAGTAGGTTTTGGTTCCCTTGTGAAATCGCAAAATATGCGATATAAACGGTCATATCTTTTGATCGCGTTGACTCACAGGTTTGGTTTTTTCACTGGTTCAAGGGGTATCAGATTTGAGTATTTGGTATTAATTTCAGCTTGATACTACTACTCTACGCGTTCCTGAGAAAAAGGGTCAGACGGACAGACAGACAGACCGGCGGACAACAAAGTGATCCTATAAGGGTTCCGTTTTCGCCGACTGAGGTACGGAACCCTAAAAAAGAACCTGTAGGCACAACGAGTTCACAGAGGGTCTGCCACTTTTCACCCTTATGCCCCAAGTCATAAGGTTCAAAAGTCCCGTCAGTGAACTCGGTATTACATAAGTTTCAAGTTGTGCTAATGAATGTTTTGTCGACTTATCGGGAATCGAATTTAATATACTGTATAATTCAGCGGTAATTAATTCTAGGTACAGAGATAAATGTTTAATCAGCTGATGTTTAGTGACATTTTTAGTTTTTCTAAGTGGAAATACACTGATGTTACTTACGAGGTGTTATTTTTTTTAACAGTATTTCATTAAAGAGTCCTACTTTATAATTTTGATACAGAAGTCATTCACATTTACACTTCTGGGAAGTAATTCTGTCACTTTTCATACGAAATTATCCACAAATTGCAGAAAAGCTACTGCATCTTATCATTTCAAGAATCTGACATGAGAATGTTCTTGATTCAGCCATTTCCCCGCCTGCTTAGTTATCATTAAATATGTATCAAGCATATCGATAAAATATGGACATAAAAGATGGCAGATCGCAATAAGTTATCAAGTTTTAATGTAGCAATAGTGCATAATAGGTAAGCGTTATCGTGGAAGATCAGAAGCCATTTCCTTCTATAAGTAGAGCCTTTGAAATAACATGGTGGGTTGAGCAATCGATTTAAATTTAGTTCTCTTTTACGTCTTAATTATTTGAAATGAGCATTTTTTTAACAGTTGCGATAGTTTGGTAATCTTTGTGATCATCTGATCATTAAATGACCCTATTGATGTGCCAGTCATAGTGCAACGGAAAAGCAATGTGGCCGGATCAACTGAATTTCGTTATCTATGTATTAATATTGTTTTTTTACATACATCTCTATGCACTTTATTGATGATGTGGAAAAAGTTGCATGGTGCGCTGATCTTTAATAAAATTTGGCTTGCAAGGTTGTCAAAAGCTTTTTAAAAGGTATTTTGAAAACTATGAGTTTTGATTATTCTTGTGCTTATAAAAATCTTAAAGTTACAGCAGATCACACGTCAATGGTAATAGTTTTACTTTTATCTGATCTAACGTAAAATGGAGTTTCGTTAGAATGCGAGGCCAGTTCAAACTGGTTTTCTTAACACTCGTAAAAGGCCTACTGCATAAGTCTACAAAGAAAAAAGAAACAAAAATCCAGAAGATTTTCGTTTGCCAATTCATGTAGTCGGAATCAATAATCATTTCCACCAATCACGATCAAGCTAACAGCCAATCACCGCACAAGCTCATCCATAGCTTCTAAATAGCCTCATATCGACCACTCGCGTTTATTTTTAACGAGTACAAGATTGAGTGTGATGGTTGCCGAGTGCCTCCTATCTCCGGCTAAAAGCCTGGTATCTAAGGCATCTGGAATGGGCAACACGTGTTCCGATAAGACGGGTCTAGATGTCTAGACTGACTCCGATGTCTAGGTTATGTTTGATTTATTTGGCGAGAGTAAGGATGGGATGGGAGAATCGATTTGGTTGTAGTTGCTATAAATTGTCTATGCTATGAGGAAACTGTTTAGATATTTTCTGAGGTAGGTAATTATTAAAGGTAGGTACGATATGAATATACTTTGAAATAATGTTATCTGCGAATGACACGTGTAACACAACTTTAATACAATGTTTTTCTGGAATTCCAACGATTTAATGGCAAAAACAACTTCGAATACCTATTAATTATCCAGAACTAAGGTTTGAAAATAACTAGCTGGATACCTACTAGGTAAGTCCAGTTATAAAAACGCTCTTAAAAGTAGTGATGTTGGATTTTTTTAGACTGCTTCGTTGTTCTAGTGGTCGAAGGCGCGACTGCTGAGCATGAGGTCCTGGGTTCGATTCCCAGGTCGGGCTAAGTGTTTTCTCTTCAGGAGTTTCTCAGTACCAGCCACGGATTCTGGATTGCGCCCGGTTGATGGCAATAGGCTCGCCCCCTATCACATGGGACTTAAACATAACTGGCAAAATGTGGGTGTACTATTGGGTACACTTCTGCCTAACCCTTCGGGGATTACAGGCGTCATATTATGTTATGTTAAATATGGCTTAGTTACATAAAAGCCACCAAAAATCCTAGTCTTCCCAATTTTTCCAAAAGTTACGATCCGAGCACAATCCACCCGTAAATTAAGACGGTGCAGATAGACCGCATAAATCTGGTGTATCGGCCAATAGGCGATCGCTATCACCTCCGTACACCCCTATTTCACCCCCTATGGGGACGTACTTTCGTTAGCCAGCACACGTAGTGCAGCTGAGAATTAATATCTAGATATTTTGGACATTGTTCTTGTGAATAAAGGAGATTCATAGAATGTTTTTTGGAGCTCATGGACGGTAATGCATATTCAAGTGACAAATCCCGGTTTTTGTGGGGGGGGGGGGGGGTCAGTTTGGTAGAAAAATTAAGAAAAGAAAGACGATGTTTTCATGGATCATACATAACTTATCTTGATGGCTAAAACAGTAACAACTGAGGAAGTCGAGCGTCGACGCCACACAGAATTAAAAGCTTTATAACTGGCAAATCCCCGGACCACGTCTATTCCTTGTTCTAAAATCTGACTGGACAGCATATCTCAGCAATTATATCTAATAGCCTTTTATAGCTAACTCGAAATCAATTTGTAGTTGACTTATGTTACCGCACAGCCAGATAGGTACCGCAGTTCATTTCAAGAAACATTGTCTCTATTAATATTATCTCTAAAACAATATTCACAAACAATTCGCTATAACTTGTCCATATCGAGTATCTAAATCTCTGAATATGACAAAGCAACAAATTTCCACACTTCAATCTGTGTGCGCGTGGGCATAATCGCGAACATCTACGAGCGGGGCCGAAGCCGCCCGACGCGACCCGAGCGCGCCCGAACCTATCGCCGAGTGTGTCCTGTGCTATCTGACGGACGTGGGTGGCCGATCTATCTGAAATGCCAAGTTGAAGGGAATGTGAATTTGACGGTCAAATGGCTGGGTTGATAACTGGCGGCTATTTATTTAAGGCTACCCGCGAGCCACTTAACTAGAGGACGTAAAGTAAGAAAAACTTGAGGAGTGCCGCAAAACTTATGAACAAATTGGAAGGATCTAAACATAGCTTTCAGAAATAAGAATTGTGCTTAAAATAACCAAACTTGCAACTTGAAAATGTAAAGAGGAATTTTCCGATGGAAAATTTCAGAAGGAAAATCTTGCACGGGAAATTATTTGCACTTAACATTAAGAGAATGCAAAAATAATCCGATTATAGCAAGTTTACAAGACATTTTTGCCAACAGCTACCCAAGTAGCAGTTCGTGCAGTGCCTATTCACAACAAATGTAAAGAAAACATAACATAAGATTATGATGCTGGTTATTTTTAACGCTAAGCGGATGACCAGACATACAGATAGGCATCATTTGTTAGAGTGAGCTAATCGATTCGCAGGCAGGCCCTTATCTCAACGTAAATATAAAACTGAATGCGGTCTTATCGCGAGATTTCGGGATGAAATGTACATTGTGAGATACGATACGGTTTTTATTAGAAGCTTTTATGTAGTTGTTTTAGAATTTGGAGAGCTTTTACGTAAGGCTGTTCTGGAGTCATGTCAACGCGAACTTGAATAGAAGTAGCTAGTATTATGAAATAAGAAAGAGATTAGCCGTTTAGCAAGATTGACAGCAGGGATGCCAAGGTTACTCGACTACTTTTCAACCTTAATACAGGGTATAAGGATAAAAAGTGGCAGACCGTCAGTGAACTACTACAAGACTTTCTTGAACTCATACATTTAATGAATGTATTAGTGTGAAAGTTATCAGAATTCATTTAAAGACACAGGAAGGCCTGCTGGCCCAAACATCCAACTATACCGAAATATCTTTCTAACTAATATCGTATCGAATCAAAAAACGGACACACACAGCACATAGTCAGCCACAAACAAATCAAACGTTGCCTTTTTCTTAATATCTCTCATATCTGCTTGAAGAATTTATTGCCTAATTACCAGCCGTTATTGTTCTGTATATTATTTATACATATATTGGACCGGTTCACGTTTTTATTGAGCGAGATAAGTTCAGATTTTAATGGTAATGGGAGACACGTAAATGGGATAAGGATTGCCTTAAGAGCGCCGATTACGGAGATATGGCGAGTTCTCGTGAAAAACTTATTTGTTTCTTTTTTTGGATATCTCGTCTGGCTTTTGTCATGTCCATGTGTGGTGGTAACAAATTTCACAGTACCTACTACTGTGAAATTTGTAGCTAAAGAAATTGTAATGATTTTGGAGCATGCCTAAGAATAAGCTTTCATTGGTTCTCTAAAATGTTCGCTTGTTATTAAATTATTTGTGTGTACTAGTAAAGAAAAAAATTTAAATAACAAATAATTATAGGTGTATCTCGATGACATTTTAATTATTTTTATTGAGTCGCAAAATCGTAAAAAGCAATATTAAACTTTATCTGATATAAAATATTGGAAAGGGTTCGCTAGATAAGACTAAATTAATAAGCTAATTACGACATACCATAGTCTATGATTATTTTTCTTTAATGGGAGAGATGCGCGCGCAGATTGTGTTGGTTTCTTTTTGTCGTAACGATAGATAGTGCTAAACGTCGTCTCGTATTTCCAAGATAAGGCTACTTACTGTTTAATTAGGGCCCATATCATGCCATAAGTGGCGTTTTATAAAGCAATTTCTGTCTATACATGACGGAGTCCTATTTTTAATCTGTGGTCGTATAAAAGGCGGGATTATTGTAAGATGACGTGTCTATGGTCGCAAATGTTATCTGTGGCATCGAAGTGTTTTGATTTGAATATGAAACTTATGAAGGTTTTTAGATAATGCAAATGGGTGTACTTATAATATTTGTTTGTAATAAGTTCTTGAAGTTACCGTAATTATTATCTGGATTGACATGCGTAAGATAAAAGAATACTGTTGTCTATGGCTAAACTCGATTCAAGTTTTCTATTTAGCAAACAAATGCCAGTACTTGTATTCAAATAAGATTTCAAACGTAAGTGTATGTAATACTGTATTTAACTGTAATGTCACACTGTAGAATTGAGACGGGCACTTAGCAAATGAAACATATCTATCTGCTCTTAGGATACCTTTATAATATATGTTCAGCAGCATTTAGCCCTCAACTTTAAAAGTGGTCTGAGGCCATTAGGTGCCACTCTTGTTTTAAAAATATGTGTGTTCGCGTAAAGTATAAATTACATAAAAGTCAACTGAAGTAACCTCCTATTAAGCTGTAAGTGCATATTAAGCTGTAAGTAAATATTTTTTTATAAATTTCTTAAATATGTACTGCAATTTAACTGTTATAGACATTTCACTCAAGTGATTTTTTTTTAATTTCCTAGTTTCTTTTGTTTCAATTTGTGTCCAGACGGGTTACTTCGAGTGAAATAAGCTAAAAAAACAAAAACCGACAGTACTGGAGACGACTGATTTTGCCTTTATCAATTACAGGTTCATGATGAAAAGCTAAGAAACCCTGAATTTTACGTCACAATAAAACCCAACCAATAAATTAAAAATTTAACAGCAATAAACCACCCCAGACCATAGATAACCCAAAAATCGCGAACTAAAATATACGAAACGCGTCACTTTCCGAAAACGTGTTACAAAGCATGTTGACTTGACCCCAAGCATTAAAAAACTGGGGAGTGTGAAGTTTAAACGGGCTATAGGGAGTCCGAAATAAAACGCGACAAATAGGAGGTGGTTGTTGATATTGGGCCTAGCTAGTAAGTGCTGGTAAGAGACAGCACAGAATTCCAAAACATTTTTTATTTAAAAAGTACTGCGGAGATCAATTACTAGTTCATGAAAACGAATGAAAATCCAAGCAACTTGAAATCCACAATAAAAAAAATAAAAGTCTAAACGTCATTTTCAAAACCAGAACAACACTAAACCGCCCCAGACCACAGATAACCCAAAAATCGCGCCATAAAACATGCGAAACGCGTCACTTTCCGAAAACATGTTACAAAGCATGTTGACTTGACCTCGAGCATTAAAAGGCTGGGGAGTGTGAAGTTTAAACAGGCTATAGGTAGTCTGAAATAAAACGCGACAAACGCCGGGTGGTGGGTGCTGATAACGGCAGGCGAGCGTCGAGCCGCATCGCGTCGCAAGCCGCGTCGCGTAGTGTTGCCACGTTCAACGTTTTTATGTTGCTGTATGGATTTTAGTTTGGGTTTAGAATGTTGTTGCTGTTTGTTTATTGGTGATGTTTATTTATTGAACGAGGTTATAAAAATGTTTTGGTTTAGAAGTGTTGAGAAGTTTGTGCAGCGGTTTTAGTAGTTAACTTCTTTTTCATTTCGTTGATTGGATTAAAAAAAAACTTATGTTCAAAAGATTTTATCAATAGTTTCGTTGATATTTTCTATAACAGTGTCTATGTTAATTACTTACACTGAGAAACCTGTAGTTTTTTAAGAATATACAATAAAAATGATTGAATTACAAAACAAAGAACTAACAATTAAAGTACCCTCTGTAATACTGTAATACTCAATTTCTAACAAAATCAAATAGAAAGCAAAATAACTTAACAAATAAATATTATTTTCTACACTGGCAACCCGTTCACCGAGTGATGGATGCACCACACTGATAACACCCTTTTGACTTAAACGCGGCCAAAAGGTAAACACACCTTAAAATAACTCCACATTGTAATAATCTCTCGTTTTTATAAATAATACTCAAGATTGTGAGCGTTTTAAGTTATCTATATTCACTTTACATGGAGATATTAATGAAAGTTTTAGTAATTAAAAAGTTAAATGGATGGTCTATGGTTCTTACATGTGATAGCATTATGGCCGGCCCATACGTTGCCCTTGTTTTTTATTATGATTAGAAAAAAGAGTCTTTAGTTACACCAAAAATGTATGATAAGTATTAAAGATAATAATTATGTAAGATGTGAATATTGTTCTTATAACCGTAGGTAACCGTAAAATTTTAGTTTTTCCTAAATTATGTTAATATAAGTATTAAGGTCGGTCTCCCCCGTAGAAAGTAAATTATAATTATGTTTTGTACTTTTTTTTGTAAATAAATAAGATAAGCAGGTTATTTTCCGAACTATATACATATTATGAAAAAACATTGTTGCGTTTTATTTTGCGCTGATGGACCTGTATCCGTTGACTTTCAAAAATAAAGTCCAAAAATGTCAAAATAATTTTAAAAATTAACAATATAGCCTAAAAACAAAAAACACACTTCAAATCTAACTCACACGCACACACAGTTTAACAAGAACACACACATAAAATTTTACACAACTTGATATTTGCACAAGTTCATGTGGTGTGTAGTAAAATAACGAGTTGGGCGTGCGGCGGTGTGATAAGGGCGGGCGGCGCCCAAGTGATGTATAGAGCGATAGACTGGTGCTGGGCGGCAAGATAACCTGCCATTGACGCAGTGCGTGATTGACTGCTGCCTCCAGAAATTATACTAGGATTTATGGGTATCTGGGTAGATTGAGAACTGAGGGATTGGTGTGGGGAGGGAATAAGACATAGTTTTTTTTTGGTGGGGTTTTCTAGCATAACTTATTGAAAAACGGTGATTCAATACCCGTACTTTGGTCGTACGTGGTCGCCACTGTTGATTCCGGCTTTCAGGAATTGCAGTGGTTTGGAAATAGTGTGGCGGGCTTGATGTAACGGCTATTTTGGCGAAGACAGAATTTTTAAGCTACAGGTCTCAAAACTGAATTCGCCAAAACGACCGGTTACACTCATTGAAAATACAGGTGTGAATATTGCACGGTGTTTATTCAAAATAAAACATTCATGGGGAGAGGAAACTGTCATTTAAAGAAGTCCTATTCCGTAACAAATTCACAATTGATTTTTAGGGTTCCGTACCTGAAGGGTGGTTACCCTAAAATTAAGAGTCCGCTGTCTATCCGTCTATCTGTCAGCGGACTTTATCTCATTATCCGTAATAGGCAGACAGTTGAAACTTTCACAGAATGTGTTTTTCTGTTGCCGCTATAACAACAAATAATAAAAATAAATTAAAGCGGGCTCCCCTACTACAATGCTGCCTTCATGCGCAAGTCGGACTCGCACTTGGCCGGTTTTTATAGTTTTATTTGAAAATTCAAAGTTAGTTTTCCCAACAATTTGAACCTTATTGCGAAAGAAAAATAATTAACTGTAATTGTCTAGTGCCCTTTTGGCGAACAGGGCACTAGGCAACTAGGTCATAAGTTCTCGTTTTAAGCTGATACCCTTGTTTGTTCACGTGATAGATCTTCCCAACTAGTTTTAAATTAAACAGCCTTCACTTTTCCAAAGATATAATATCTAACTTTTAATTCTAAATCGTTTATATTAACATTAATTTGGTCATTATTCAGATTGGGCGATACCGTGATCGCGTTTTACGACACTTGCCAATAAAAACCACGGCTTTGATGGATAGTATAGTGATGGTTATCTTGTATTTATTAATTCATTTATTGCGTCTAAAACGTGGCCTGAAATCGGACGTCTAGAATTACTAGTACAAAACTACCTGATGGGCCTAAAATCGCGTTCAAATCCAGACACTTGTGTCAATGTCATTGTGACAATTCAACAACATCCATTACTCTATTAGACGTAGATAGACTCCTGCTGCGACTGCTTTATGCAGGCGGTTTTTAAAAAAAAAGTAAGTTTATAACAATTATGCGTCCATAAACACACACAAAAAAAAAATCAGAGGAGCAACTGTCATTAAGAATGCGTTACGTACTTAGAGTGCGAATCTCGTAGAAAACAACCAGTTACACTGCCATTCGGGCAGTGTACGACCTGCTAACAGCTGATCTTGAGATATAAAAAACACTCATAATGCTTTTATTAAAATATACAAATTCACACGAAATCTATTCGTCTAATCTACTAAAGTCTCTTATCACTGAGATATCCTCCGGAAACGCACCGGCCGCGGCCCTATCAAAATCAGAAGTTATTATATTATATTATCTTTATAAAGTTAAAAAGATAAGATTGACACACTTTCACTTTAACAGAAGTTATTGGTTAACTATTTAAATGTTTCATTAATACAGTTATTTTTATGTGAATTCAGTTATTTAATTTGTGTTTTAAAATCTTACTTTCGATTGGAAATTATCTAAGCAGTTGATACAGACTAGTTTTCCGCATCTATTCACTTTTTTAGAACATCATAGGCGTCTTATAAATTTGACACCCTATGTCTACGTGAGAAAACCCTTAACACTTAATTGGGCGCGCCTAAAAAGTTACGTAAACGGTCACGTGGGGTGCGTGACATCCCGATCATACAAATCAAATACGAAATACATGCAAAATCACGATTATGATCGATACTTGATCATAAAGGACAAGTGTTTTTATGAAGCTAACGGGAACTTCAGGGCTCAAAATTCAGAATTTAAAAGTTCTAAGCCTTTTTAAGATACGCTGGGGTTTGTACACGCGAGCAATTAAGGGTTAAATATCCCCATAAGAGATGGGGCTAGACAACCTGCATAGCTCTGTCTCTTTCCCACACTGTAATTACTCCTGCTTTAAGACGTCATAGTAACCCTCTGGTCTGAATCAACATTCAAGCTGAACCAACCGTCAAGCAGTGGCGTGCCTAGGGGGCAACAATACGGCAAGCTCATATGGCAAGCAGACTGTTCAGAAACCCTAACATCATGAAGAGTACAGGTTATAAGGGCAAGCTTGTATGAAATTACCGCCACTACCGTCAAGCAAGAGTTCGTGACGTCAACTAAGGTCCTTGCTCAAGCATATTTGCCATTTTGTCACTTTGCATGAGCAAATGGCTCTTGCCGTGGTAAACATTTCAGCTAGTCAGCAAAACGGAAGCGGACCTGCCTACACACCACACAGAATATAACATAAAATCACGCTTTGTAATCCCCGAAGGATTAGGCAGAGGTGTACACTCATATTTCGCCAGTTATGTTTAAGTCCTATTTAATAGGCGGCGAGCCTATTGTCATCAGCCGGGCAAAAATCCAGACTCCATGGCTGCTGCTGAGAAAATCCTGATGGAAAAATCTAGTAAAACTTTGCTCGACCCTGGAAACCGAACCAAGGACCTCATTGCTAAGCAGTCGCGCATGCGACCACTAGACCAATCAGGCAGTCGAACAGCGACACAGAACGTGTAAACAAATTTGAACTCAAGAATATCAATTAGCAATACTCAACCCACATTGCTAGTAATAAAAACAATCCCTCACAAAGACCACTCCACTCCCCGATGAGTCACCGGCCGTCAATTAGCCACGATATGTTAATACCATTTAGTACACGCGCCTACCATTATCTTATAATAAACCATTGACATTTTACGCCAGATAACAAGTAAGGAGTCATCACAGATATGTATTTAAATCATACTTGGATTTCGTCTCTCACGAAGGGCAGTTATCTTAAAAAGCACTCTCTGCTATCTGGTCAGGCGCAATCTCACATATTATGTGCTTATATCCTTTGTAAAGGGGCATGCAAGCTGGGGAGACTTGCGACGCCGTTAGGAAACTGTATTTTATACATTATGTCTAGTCAAAAAATATAAGGAAAACAATTAGGTGCAGGCTGATGGACTTTTAACTGTGAATCCTGATTTAAAAATATTATGGCGATTCGAAATATTTCTTTTAAAAAGCTGTCAAACCGCAATATGTATTCCTCAGATGAAAGTAAACTGAATATTGAAAACATAAGTTAGGTTTATCGCATTTGGGTTGAATCCGAGAACATAAAAAAAACTGGTATTCGATGGCAATCCTACGGCCTCTCAGTGATCACGACGTTCTATAGGCATTTGAATACTAGAGGGTTTGCAAAAGCGTACTGTCCCAAAAAGAACTCGAAATGTGACATGTGACAAATCGACTTCAGTTCGCCATTTTTCATCAAATTCATACTAATCTAATAAATGTGAAAGTAACTCTGTTTGTTTGTTACGTTTAACGACTAAACGGCAGATCGGGTCATAATTAAATTTGGCAAGGAGACAGATTATATCCCGAGGAAGGACATGGTCTATCTGCCTTTTTTTAACACATTCATATTTATCAAAATTTCCACGCGAACAAAGACGCGGGCAACAGCTAGCTTTACATATGTTTAAAACTCAACGGCCGTTAAAGTCGCAAAGGTCCCACTGTACACTCCCCTCTAAAATCGCAGAGTGATTCATTTGTCTCACAGCTATCCGAATGTTTTAAGTTTTCTCAGATAACCGAGGATGGGACACTAAATTAATGCTTCGGCGTTGCTTGACTATCACATAGATAAAGTATGTGTCGCTTAGGCGCTGAGGAATGTGAGTAATTAAGTTACGGGTATGCGTAATGGGATTTACGTTCAGTTTTAGATTGGATTTCTTAGGTAATGTTACAAATTACTATGGTTAGTAATTTGTAACATTAGCTAAGAAATCCTTTAATTTACTAAGTACTACTTTGAATTACTTAAGAACTGTTATTGCTGTGTTATTAGGTTCTGCAATGGCGACATTTTAAAAATAACAACTCCATGAGTTTCCTTTCTTTAGCACGTTTTAAGATGTACAGCAAATACTGTTTTTTCAGCTTTATGGACAATTCTTTTAAATTCAAGGATAGTACCCATATTCTGTAACATTTCCCTCATTGCAATAGTATGTACTTTTAAATGCATAAGAACGTCAATTTGAAATGTCAGTCATCTTGTCAAAATTAAAGCCATAATGATTGTGAGTTCAGGCAGAATAGTCGACATCGGCTTTGCTTGCCATTAAATAAAATAGATTGAGAGTTCGCTACGTAATTGGGATGCAAAACGACGAATGGAGTACTTGAGTAAGTGCCAGATGGGTATGTAATGAACTGATGACCTATACTTCAGAAAGAACTTTCCCGAAAGAGATTACTCAAAATGCTTTTAAGAAATATCACCTACATATAACCTTCAGGATGTGTTAATATTAAAATCAGCTGCTCAAGATGTTCTGACAAAAAATTCTAAAGAAACCGAAAGTGGACCAATTAAGTTGTTATCGAACTAAAACATCGCGACGTGAGACACATTCGTATTGACATAACCGTACATTAACATAGACTTCTCTCAGAAAGTTATCGCGGAAAAATCAACATAAAATAATTAAAATTAATGAGACATTTATAACGAACTTTTTAATTAAAGATTCAAAATATTTGACAGACAAATTTTCAAAATGCAAAAAATGTACTAATGATTTTTTTGTAATGAAACTAAATCTGACACAATACTGAAACATTCTGATAATTTCTTAAATATTACAGCAGGTTAGCACTATTTCGAGAGAATATTTGTAGTGTTATCATTATTTCAAATACAGACAATGTGAAAGACGATATCAGCCGAACCCCATCACTAGAAGAAAACAAAATAAAGTAAATAGTGAAATAAAGTAGATGTATATAGACCTTGATACCCGAAACACAAGATGGCACGTAATTAGAAGCTCTTAATTCAATTACACAACACAAGCTAACACAAACCTAAAGAAGCCAAGACATCATCTAAGAAAAGATAAGCATCCCACACCATCGACACCCAACCGCGGATGCAAATAGCCCAGCATCCCCAGCATCCTAAGTAAAACAATGCTATCTCACGTTCCCAACGTTAGCGGAACATTGCGACGTCCCTGCCACATTAGACAGAAACTAACATAACAGTTTAATTACAAGTGCATCTAAACCGTATTAGTTGCAATGTAGGCAGGGTATGGTATAAGACATAAGCGGAGAGAGTGCGGTGAGAGAGTGTTCTGACCACAGTAAGAGAAGGCACTTTAGGAAGGAAAGTAGAAGAGATAAGACTAGAAAAATTAAACGACAGGTGATTCTGACGATAATGGAGCGAGTCTCGGGTCAAATCGGGAACAGTCGCTAGCGCATCAAGTTACCACTAACAGTCAAATTTCACCAAATTGTAATGATTTTAAACTATAACTTATTGATGGTTAGGTTCAAAATCGAATGAGAAAATTTACATGGTACTTTGATTTTTTAAATATTTTTAGTGAATAATATAATAATCCTGGGTCTTTTTATTAGGTCTGGCCACCTTTTCAGAATAAAGCACAACCAACATAAAGTTAAACAACGAGAAAGATCTTGGATTTAGAATCACCTCAATGACAGGCAGGCAAGATTTTCTGGTTTCTGCGAGACTGATGATTGAGAAAACTTACTAGTGTGATTCTGCGGTTGACTGCTTACATACTTTCTCTAAATCTTTAATAAAAACACACTATAAATGCAAATACGCTACAGCCCAACAATTGCACCATGTCAAGTTAGAACAACTTTTGGTGTTTCATATTGGATCTTGCGAAGTTGGTCGTATCGGCAAACGTATCGTTGTCGATGTCTTGAGCACTGTAAGCGGTTGCAAATACAATGTACCACGTTATGGCTGTTAATGTTTTTGTTAGAAATAGATTTTCATAACGATCTATCGTGAGGAGAGTGGAAATCTTGATTAAATGGAAAACTATGATTATCAAGCTTCGTAAAGAACTGACAAAAATATGGTGGTCGTTATACATATCCTGAAGGTTATATCCACCACGCGGGCCCAGAGTGTATCGATAGATAATACATGTCTTCGATTTTTTGATTCCAACACATGTCTGTTAGTTTTCTTTTACCGTTTGGCAAATTGAAAAGAAGAAAATGGCCAAGGTACTCATAATTATGATCATTTCAGATTCTTCGTGTATGGTGTAAATAAATCTTTAAATTGTTTTACTCTATATCTGAAACACCACATTATAAAAGAAGAATTTCCTACAGCTACCGTTCATCACAGAAATAAAAACTTCGAACCGCCATTCCCGTTACAGAAAGAGCAAAAAGCTAAAATTACTGATCAGAATCTTGGCACAGCCCAATGTATCATAGCTAGCGTTATCTCCAGGGCTTATCCGGGTACATTGTGGATGAAAAATGTTGAGCAGCTTAGAGTGCAGTTTGAAATTTTATACGTCCGAGATCTGGGCTGTATCTCGATGCACTGCACTTCCCACCGAAACTTTTACTTTGCCAGCCAGTGTTACTAGTGTGAGAGGTTCGCGGTGTCCCGGAAAAAATGGAGGCCGTTTTTTGGAGGATATATATTTTTTGGCAATTTATAACAAAACCTGCGATGTAACTTTACTTACATTCCTTAGTTTTTAAAACATTTACTCATTTAAGTAGGTAAACAAAGATATTCAAAAAAATTACATATTGTGTCATATTCATGCCATAACTACATGAAAACCAATTTTCATCTACTTTTCCTACAATATTTAATCATAGCAATACCGGTAGCCACTGCCTTACAGCTGGCAACACCGCTCCAAGATACAGCGCCCTGATATATTCGAGCGCGATACCAACTTCAGAACGCGGATGCTTCAGATTTTGCCGAATTGTTCTGAATTTTAAAGTAAATAAGCTAGTTTGATAGATAACGGAACAAGATACTAGATAGTTCGTACAGATTATCTCTAGTTTTACAAAGTTGTAGCATTTTTAGTTTTAGTTAGGTTTTAGTTTAGATAGGACGTACCTGGACTGCAGTTTATTGTTCGCAGAATATTTAAGTAGCTGTTTTTGGATCGTTTGTAGGTACTGTAGAGGTTCTGCTTAGGTGATTGATCTTACTGATTTTCCATGAATATTTTATAAGTAAAAGGCGTAGACTGCCTCATTGGTCTAGTGGAGGCAAGTGTGACTACTGAGCATAAAACCTTGGGTTCGATACCCGGCTCGGGAAAGGTTTTAGAAAGTAGTTTAAAGTTTTTGGGTTTTTCATCATTGGACATTAAACATAACTGGCAAAATGTGGGTGTACTAATGGGTACTCTGCCTAACCTTTCGGGGCTTATAGGTGTGATGTTATGTTATGTAAATGACGTATGTTTAAGACAAATACTACCTAAAAGTATTTAGAATTAAGGTAATAATTAGAAGTTACAACCTCTACAAAACATAATTAATACATACATTTTAGAAAATAAACTAGTTAAGTAATTAGATCTTTGACAGCCATTACAGGTAGTAAGTGTCCCGAAAGTCTGCCAACCAGTCTTACCAAGAGGTATCGTATTACCCAGTTAGTACTGGGTTGTGGAGATCAGACAGCCAGTCGCTCTATGTAAAATACTGGTTAGACTGGAAGCCGACCCCAACATAGTTATTTTGTATTGGTATATATTGGTATTGGTTATTTTATAACCTATCTAGGAGAGCAGTACGGCACCCACTAACTAGATTAAGAAACTATTTGCTTGTGCTTTATTTTATACAACTTTCGACATATTCGGCAGTAAAATCTTTATTATTATTATTGTAGTTGGGAAAAGGCTAGGCAGATGATGGCAAAATAAAATTAAATACACAGTTAAAACTTAAAAGGCTGTATTTAACTTTGAGAGCCATAAAAGGTGCAAACATATCACTAAGCCCATCTTTTCCTATCATACGAAGAATAAATGACATTAACGTATTTACAACTGCATTATTTTATTGTTTAAAACTCTATACAATCTTCCTTTAAGTCGTAAAAGCTATGTATATCAGAGTACAATTTATAGCTTGCGACAAACAAGTTTTTAATGCACACAATAGTTGTAAAGTCCATGAAGGCTGTAAGGCTAATAACTTAAGTTTTATACGCTCGTAAAACCGGGATACCAGCATCTCAATTAAGGTAATCATGGGTATAGAAAACAGCTATTTTATTTAAAGGTTTTGATAATTTAATGGTAATGATACACGGATCACTTACATGGCTTTCAATTTGGATGTATAAACTAAATTAATTCGTGTAAGCATCAGTCAAAGGGAAGGAAAATGAGATGAGTGACTGTTAAAGTGATATGATGTGAAGTGCGGGAATTAAAGCATTGGGTTGAACCGTGTGCATACAAAATGTATAATTAGGTATTTGTGTTTATTTATTTTCTGTAATGGACAAATAATATGTTTAGAAATTTAATTAATTGAGAAAACATGTACAATATAGCAGTCAAATCCAAGCTATTGCCAAAACACAGATTAAAAGAAACATATTTACAATAAGGAATGATAAAATGGTAATGGTAATTTTATATTTTTTGTTTTTGTACTCTACCACACAGCTGTCCTGTTTGACCCAAAGGTTGACTGGTAGAGAATGCCTTGTGGCATTAAGTCCGCTTATGTACCACTGTTGTACATGAAGTTTAAATAATTAAATAAAATACTTAAAAATAACAAAAAAAGTTGTGTTTCGATCATCCTCTCGTAGAAATTTATACTGCGTCAACAACGTGCACAAATCCCAAAGTTGGACGTAAAAATTTGTTTTTAACTAAGTATTCTATGATATGATTTTAGTATCAATTATTTAGATTCATTCAAAAGATTTATAAAACAATGGTTGGACCTGATAAGGGGGATGTGTGGTATTACGCGAATGGATAAAATAAGAAATGAATACATAACAGGAAGTCTGAAAGTCGCGCCGGTGACTGAAAAGTTGTGTGGTAATCGGTTATCGTGGTATGGGTATGTGGTGCGGAGGAATGTACAAAATGTCGTGAGGAAAGTTTTGAGTATGACTGTGGATGGGTATAAGAGTAGAGGAAGATCAAAGAAACGATGGATGGACTGTGTGAAGAATGATATGGCACGAAAAGAGGTGTCTGATGAGATGACAAGTAATAGAGAAGTATGGAAGAAGAAGACATGCTGCGCCGACCCCAAATGAATTGGGACAAGGGCAAGAGAAAGATGAAGATATGTAGATTCATTCAAAAAATGTACAGCGGGTTTAATGTGAAGGCCTTAGGAGAAGCTATACAATAAATTAAAATATATTGCGATCGGCTAAAGATATAGACAGAAAACAGCAATTTTGGCGTAATAACATAACTCGCCTAAAAATGCACCTTACGTCTCCAGCTCATAACTACAATTTAAGTTATAGTCTTGCAAATAATAAAGACTTGCAATAAATAACAAACATACGGGCAAATCGTTGAAATGTATCATTTTAATGGACGTTGTCTAATATTAAATATCTAGATGGGATCTAAATCACAATATCTAGCCGTTTTGAACGCCTGTAAAATTATCTGTCTGACATTGAGTATTCCCAATTGAAGGACACTTTAGTGATTCATTATTGTATAATAACCCTGTTTTGGAAGGAGCTCACAAACAACATAGGCTGATCGGGTCGATCTTTAGGTTAAGCCACGCTTGTCTAGGTTGATCAGTAGATTGGTCCCCACCCATAACATACCACTCCGGCCCAAGGTAGACGAAGAACACCGTATGGTTTTAGTCAGTAGACCCCTTCGACTATCCCAGGGCGGAGGACATCCATGAAGATATCCAGACATAAAAAAGGAGGGAGTAGAAAGGGGAGTGTATTATCATACACTCTTAGTCTATCCCGCCGTACATCAAATCTTGTTAAAAGGTTAACAAGATTACCGCCAGAGCATAAACGCACGCTCGTACCCTCCACGCCAAGCCACAATTTCACCTACCATTTTGTCACATATTTGTGTCGTTCAAATTAATAGTTATGACATTATCAATTCCAATTTACAATTATTTATATATTCTTAATCTGACATTTTATTAAACTTTATCTCTTGAACTGACAGGTATAATTTTGACATCAATTAATTAATTAATTTGTTCCTATAAATCCATGCATGAGATCTTATTTGTGGTGGCTGACTATTTGAATGTACTTAAATATAATAATAACATTGTGCTGGCTAAAATTAAATATTTGCACACCATATAGAATGGTAGAATGTAAAGGGGCGTTTATAGTTTTAAGATCGCACTTTGTAAGCCTACATTCTGGCAAATAAATGGATTTGATTTGGCGTACGGGACACGCGCTTACGAGAAGATTAAAATGTAATGTAATGTACAGAAGGTATACAGACAATCACTACACACAACACTACACACTACTATAACATACTCACACACACATTTTTGCAACTCCTCAGGCACACTCCTACACACTCATCCACGCTGTACACTTAGCAATGTATTGTATAGCTATTAAATTGTAAATCCGTAATTGGCTGTAAGATTAGTTATATATTTTAAGATATAATTTCAAAGAGCTGTGGATTTTGTGATTAATAAATAAATAAATAAATAATCTTTTCATCACAAAACTAGCTATTCTATAGCATCTCCTGTTGATAAAAAAAGTTATTATCTAGCCTGTACCTTTGCTATCAGAACTCAGTACTTCCCATTGAACATCAACATCTCAGCTCATCTTAAGGCTACGTAAAAGAGCAACAGCATCACAGATAACAAATTTAACACAGTCGCCGATCGCTGAACAAATTTACGACGACCACGGCACGGCCATTTTAGAAAGTTCGACCACTTCATACAAAGGCGGAGGAAGTAACCTCTACTAACGGCGTCGTTACGCCCGCTAACGCCCGTTAACAGCCGTTAACGTACGTTATCAGCGATACAGGGCGGGCGGAAGATCACCTGAGGCTAACGCCCCGCCCGCCCTAATGCATCCGCACTTATTTATTCGCCTGTTAGGCAGGCCGATATGTTTCCTGAGATTTTTATCTACGGAACCCAGGTAGGGTCAGTAAGAGTTCCGTAATATTGTTTTTCTGGATTTTAAATGTTGTTGTAAATGTTTATTGTGTGTGTTTCCGTAGTTAAGCGTCTTCAATTAAATTTGATGACCCGTGTCAGCCATTTTTGTTTGAGGATGAGAGAAAAAAGTTACCTAAGCGTAATTTTCATAAGAGTTAATGGGTTACGTGGCCTATTAGTCGTCCAGATTGCTATGGAAAACCATTATCATCCTGCCCTTGTCCCATGTTATTTAGGGTCGGCGCAACACGTTTTTTTCTTCCATTCTCCTCTGTCAACCGTCACGCTATCATTTACTCCTTTTTCTTTCATATCATTCCTCACACAATCCATCCATTGTTTCTTTGGTCTTCCTTTCCCTCTCCATCTATCACATTTATGTTCATCACTCTATATCTAATGCATTTCTATAGTTTCCATCTGCTCCATTTTGTGCCTTATTTGGTTTCATATGGATTCTTCTCAAAATTCTTTCAAAAATAATGTTAAGTCTTACCTAAGACACTCGTCTTCAAGATCTTAATGTATGTAGTAGCTTTGAGCTTTCCCATATTACATCATCATCATTATTCTGCCCTTTTTTTTTTCGTGTGGGAAATCATCAAATGACGCCTCCCGCTCTGGGCGGAGCGGAAGGGGGAGTGTCAGACTTTTACTGACTAAAAACCATCCATGTTCCTTCTTTTGCCCTTTATGTTCCAGGGCCGCGGTATCTCTTTCGAACAGTCCCGCAGCCCTGGCAGGCATCGGTCCTTGCGGGCGCCTCATGTTTGCTGACATCTCTTTGAGGCGCGCGTGGAACACGAACGCGCCGTCGACACGGCCTGTCGTCATAAGACGGACGGACTTCTGCCCTTATCCCAATTTATTTGCGGTCGGCGCAGCATGTCTTCTTTTTCCATACTTCTCTATTACTCGTCATCTCAGCAGTCACCTCTCTAGGCATATCATCCTTCCCACAGTCCATCCATCGTTTCTTTGGTCTTCCTCTACTCTTATACCCATCCACATTCATATTCGAAACTTTCCTCACGACATTTTCGTCATTTAATTTTCCCTTATTATATCCTGTTCGCAGCGCGACTGCTGAGCATGAGGTCCTGGATTCGATTCCTAGATCGGGAAAAGTGTTATTGGGTTTTTCCATCAGAAATTTCTAAGTAGCAGCCACGGAGTCTGGATTTGTGCCCGGTTGATGGCAATAGGCTAGCCCTCTATTACATGCGACTTAAACATAACTGGCGAAATGTGGGTGTACTTAATGGGTACACCTCTGCCTAACCCATCGGAGATTACAGGCGTGATGTTATGTTAGATCCTGTTCCTTAGACTAGAAAAGTCTGAAACTATTAAAAATAACCAATCTTTCTCTCAAATTCAAAAACCCACAAGAAAACAAAACTACCCTCCATAATTTAACAACAACTACACAGAAGATAAAGCGGGCACTATCAGAACATTAGCAAGCGTACCTGAGTCGATATATATTCAATTAGAGCTGGGCGGGCGGCGATACCATCAGGGCGGGCGGATACTAACACCTTTTAATTTCGTGGTAACTGGTTGTGAGGAGGCTTTGTTTGGTTTTGAGTTATGGTTGGAAGGTTTGTTATAGTTTTGGTTTATAGGATTTTGATTTTAACCGAATTCCAAAATAAAGAAGGTTGTGCTATCCGCTGGTTTTATTAAGCTCAAAGGTAATGTTTTATTTTGAGATCGAAAGTTGGTTTAAAAGTACCTACCCATGTTTTTTATACTTAAGTCTATAATACACCATTATTTTTAGGTCCTTCTGGAGCCGAATACCATGAACTCGATCATCGAACTCGAAACGATTGGGACTATTTTTTTCAAAAAATAACCAAAAAAAAAATCACGAAAGAATAAATTTAATGTTTTTTTTTTTTAATAATGAGAACTCAAATGCATATGTGTGTGTAAAACGTATCCACGATCGGCAACACATGCGAACGATACCCATTGAAAAATTCATTCATCGATCGATTCTCATTATTTCACAAAAAAAAACATTAAATTTATTCTTTCGTGTTTTTTTTTATTGTTATTTTTTTTTTAAATAGTCCCAATCGTTTCGAGTTCGATGATCGAGTTCATGGTATTCGGCTCCAGAAAGACCTAAAAATAATGGTGTATATCCTGCCAGGGCTGCGGGACTGTTCGAAAGAGATACCGCGGCCCTGGAACATAAAGGGCAAACGAAGGAACATGGATGGTTTTTAGTCAGTAAAAGTCTGACACTCCCTTCCCCTCCGCCCAGAGCGGTAGGAGTTATTTGATGATTTCCCATCCGAAAAAAAAAAAATAGCTAGCCCATACTGTCCCACTGCTGGGTAAAGGCCTCCCTCCATTCTGTCCAACGGTCACGACTCTGTGGTAAATATTTCCAATCCTCAAAGAAGATACCCAGTTCGTCCCGCCATCTCCTTCGTGGTCTTTTGAGACTCCGTGTCACTGTTTCAGGGTACCAGTCCTGAGCTTTACGGGCCCACAGCACGTTCGGCATGGGACAGACATGTCCTGCCCAGTCCCATTTAAGTTAGGCAGCCTTTTGAGCCACGTAACCGATTTACGTTTTGGAGCGCAATGTAGTTATAATATTAGAGAAAAAACGCCCCGACATTATTTTTACAAAAGTTTTAGATATTTCAGTAGTTAGTATTAATTTTGTCAGTACACATTGTTCAGTGAACATGGCAAATTGCAGTGAAGATAGTCGTAATAATGGAACATGTAGTACTGAATTTTACCTGACGAAGCAATTAACTGGACATGTTTTGATTCGTCCCGTCTTGTAGTACTTACCTGAAAAAAAAATGAAAAATTGGTTAGTTTCTAATAGATTTTGTCAAATAAAATATAAAGACTATCATCTCGAGCCCTTACCGCCGACTTAGTGTAACCGACAAAAACCAAATTTTACAGCAGAAGGTATATTTTCAATATTTTTATAAATAATTGCGCTATTAAATTGAAATTTGACATATAATAATGATTTTTGAAACCTTATGTGTAACGGTTAAAATTTTCAAAAAATTTTTTTTTGCCACTTTGTTTATAGTAAACGACAAATTTTTGATGTAGGTACTGTGTCGGTTACGATAACAAGTAGGGTCGCTTACGCTGCAATTCTTAGATAATTGCGCAACTTACGATATATTTTGATTATGACGGTTACTGTAAAATATAGAAAACTGTTGTGCTAACGATAAACTTAGCATTTGCTATAACTTTCTAATTGGTTGTCTTTTGGCGGGAAATGTCGACGAACCGAGTCCGTTATAGTTTAAAATGTCGTCTGCGATAAAAAACGCTGTTTAGGTAAAAATGTTGCTTACGATAAGACGGCGGTAATGGCTCGTATTATAATAATATGTGTAAGTCAGATAATCTTACTTATTGTAAATGCGAAAGTATGGAAGAAGGATGGATGGATGCATGTTTGTTACGTTCACGCAAAAACTACTGAACGTATTTGAATGAAAGGACATGGCTAAATTGAAGTATGGACGACTGCCCCCGCAATGAAAACGCATGTATAAACATGGTACCTAGCAATATGTAATGCTAAATAGCTGAAATTAGTATTTTGTAATTTAAAAAGGTTCAGGAACTTTTAATATTTGCACAATCCTAAAAACAAAATCGTGCAACTCCTACGACAAAGGTACAAAAACTTCAAACAATGACATTGCTATAAAGTTTTATCTAGGCGTTTTAATGTGTCTGCGACGATTTTTATTGATAATTGTGTTTTTGACTGGCGATTTTGCACTAAGGTACTTGAAGTAAATATCTACATAGGGGTAATTGCAGCAAAAAAAAACTTGATACATTTTTGTAATGCAATATGTCTCTTCCTTAGCTGTCAGTATTCCTTGACCTTGTCATGTCAAACCAAAACAAAGCATATTTATACAATTAAAAAACTTTTTTATGTTTATTAGTTCACGAAAGTTATAAGAAATTATTAAACACTAAATAATTCATGAATTAATATTTAAATATTACTGGTTAGTGTGAGGTTCCTATTTGTGCTAGTCATGTTGGGGGCAGTCGTTTAGCCATCTCTTTTGTACGCAGATAGTTTATAACCTGGATTAACACATAGAATATTTTTTATCCTAGTAGTACAATTCCGTGGGACAATTACCGCACTCCATACGGCTGAACCCGCGGGCATAAGCTAGTTAATTAATAAATGTTCTATCACTGTCCCACTGCAGCACAAAAGCATGGGCAATGAACCACCAGGTTAGCTCAACGCTGATAGGATATTATTCTTTGATTTGTTTATAAGTTCAGTTAGTCCGTAATTATTTTTTAAATAAAAACTTAAGAAAAAAAGATACAATATCAACACTACAAAAACAAATCAATCTTTACGGAAAAGCATGAAAGTGCGACTGAACAAATTGTGATGAGTCCGACTCGACACTAGCACCAATTAACATGAAGTGTTGATTACAACTGGATTCTTATGTTAATTCTGAAAACGTGGAGACTGGTAAATATGTAGTCTGTCATACTGAGTGGGTTTACTGTGAGTTACTTGGTATGTGGTGTCAAACTAACTGGGTATTGATAGGAAAGACATGTATTATTTTTAAGTGATTTTTATATTGAAAAAGACCATAGCTACGTAGGCAGGCTTCGAGCAAGGTGGACGAACGACCTGGTCAGAGTACCAGGCAAGAGTTTAGGTACGGGAGGCCCAAGATCAGGTTAAGTGGCGTACAATGAAGGATACCTATAGTTTGGAATTATTAGGGCCGGAGGCGCCTGGCCCCAGACAACAGGCACGCTCGCGACTAGGCTCTCCCTTAGCCATGCAGTTGTCAGCACGGCGACTTAGTTTGGAGGTGATCTACCACACAGAAGAGTTCTACAGACTCTTAGATGAGTGAAAGGCGACTAACAAAAGGTATTTGACGCACGGCAGTGTGTGGCAGCGCCGGTTAAAGAAGAAGAGAGAGCGAAGAGATGTGGATAAAGTTTTTTTCCACATCGCATAGATTTAGGGAATGCCTAGAAAGAGATGACAACATTAAATGGATGCTTATCTAAAGGACTGGACGTAGAGGCTATTCACAGAGGTATGAGATGTGAGGCCTCTTGTTTCCGACTGTGGACACTTAAATGGGAAACTATACTTAGGTTAATAATTATCAAGAGAGTTTTCTAAACAAAAGGACTCTTCCGTTATCCGAAGTTTTGTGAAATTTTGTAAGGATGTATGAATATTTGTTACCGTTTCAGCAAAACTACTGACCGGATTTGCATGAAGTTTGGCACACAGATAGTTTATAACCTGGATTAAAACATAGGCTACTATTTATCCCGGTGGTAGGATCCCGTGGGACAATTATCGAACTCCATACGGCTGAACCCGCGGGCTTAAGCTAGTTAATTAATAAATGTTCTATCACTGTCTCACTGCAGCACAAAACCATGGGCAATGACCACCGCGGGCGAAGCCACGGGTGTGGTATGGTATGGGTATGTATATATTGTAGAAGAACCCAATGTCTGAAATCACACGCAAAACAAGCGCGGTTTCAGTCAGTAAGTATGAGCACATTCTTTACCCTTACAGTAAAATTACTAACAAATATTCCGCCAAAGGTCTCTATGAAAATATTTAATTTACTTTCCGAAATGGCTTTATTTAAAAGCCGCGTGTCTTAAGTTAAAGTTTGTCTTTCTAAAGCCTTCAGAGTCGGTGCCGTGACTTCAAGCCCGGCTCGCAGATTACAGCAACTCATTTATTTTTTTAATATGCTCTAAAAAGATATTGTGTACCTACTTACTAATATTTTATAGACGAAAGTAGATTGGCTTTTTATAGATGAAATACATTATTGCTTCATTTAAAATTACAGGTTGGTTTTGTAATAGTTTTTTTTCTTCAAGCTTCTGAATATGTACCTGTCAACTGATCAACTGAAATCTAGATCCTTCAGGCGTTCTGTGAAGCACACTGTTGTTAAAATAGAAAAGAGATGAACCTATGTGTTTCTGTTTACACAAATGCTCAAGGTAGATTTTGATAACAACTTAGCGCTGGAGATTTTTTTATGGACACACGATGATTAGAGTTCTCATCAACGGTTCCCACTCTTGTAACCTAACTGTTAAAAAGAAAACATGTATTTCAAATAGTGTATTCCATTTTCAAAATCTTCAGAAACTTACAGACAAAAATGAAAAATAATGTTTTTTGTTATAAATACCGTGTATACTTTCATATACATTCAGTAAAAAGCTTTAATTATGTTATTACAAATAGACACTTCAATTTTATTTATTTGTTTAGAAGATAGTGTACGCTACATTGATTTGATTTTTAAAGACTTATTTATCTATACAGATACAGACGACTTTTACCTCAAAAATGATTTCCCAAAAAAGCTGACACACTCTTCTCTTCTATGTTATCTCGCGATAAAAACGCAAGTAAGCCGTGACGTGTGGCGCCGGCAGAACAAACGTCGTTACTGCGTCACTAAATAAATCGTTAGCGGCGCGTGAGCCGGCTCCGAGATACGGCACGTAGTGTGCAGGAGGTAGGGCGCTGGATGTGCCAAGGAAAAATAGGATGAAAATACTGGTGGTTGGTGGAAATATTAGTCCCAAATTCATTTCTGGATTCCTCTTCATTTCGGACCTTCGAACTTCGTTCACTCAGCAAGTCATAGATAAGAGAATATTTTGTCTTATCTTTTCTCAGGTAGAAACTTTCGTTTTCATTTACCTATAAATTAAATTATTAACAGTCGTCCTACCTAAAATGGACAATCGAAAATCAGCTAAATTTATTGCCTAGGTATCTTTTAAATAGATGACGTTGGAGAATACAACCTAGAAAGTATTCAGCTGCACTACAATAATATCTGAAAAAAGACTAACGGCTTACATATGTGTTACATATTATAACAGCTCAAAAGTTAGGACCCATTAATGATAATATTTATCCGTGGTGCTAGGCAACAGGGCTTATCCCAGTTGTAAACGTCCCTTTGTGCCTATTGGCCTTGTTTTGTTCTGTCTCTTGCTGTTAAGGAGGGAAGTGGAAATTATGGTTTTCCTACTCCTCCGATATACTTTTCTGATTAATTTTCGTTGCGGGATCCAAGATAGTTAAATTGTTTCTCTGGGACTTCGTCGAGCTTCATTGTCTCAGCGCTTTTCTGGTGGTCGCCACTGTTGATTCTGGCTTTCAGGAGTTACAGTGGTTTGGAAATAGTGTGGCAGGCTTACATATGAGTTACAAACATGCATAAACTCACGACTTTTTCCCTTGGGGGTAGGCAGAGATAGACAAAAACGCTACCTACCACGATCTTTATACTTTCACTTAACAGCTTACACTATCCCACATAATCATAACTTAATCTGAACATGCTGAAGTCATGAGCGTACCTAACACTACACTGCCACTTCCAGTCCCCGTAAATCCGTGTTCACCTAAAACCGTGTCGGTTACCAAACAAACTAAAACTCGGAATTATTAGTGTTTTTCGTATTGTAGATTGTCTAACGTTGTGCTACTGTGTACTTGTTCACTGTGTACACTTGTTGAGTTACTGGCGTTTAATGTATCGCTACCATTTGTACTGGAGTCGGAGAGATATAAGTGTAAGTACTTACTATGTTGTGCTTAGTTTTCTGAAATTCAGTTAATTTTGGAAAAAAGGTAGAAGCAAGTAGAGTATGGACTGCCTCGTTAACTATTGATCGCAAGCGCGAATGCTGAGTATGCGTTCGATTCCCGGGTCAGGCAAATATTGCGGTTTCCATCAGGAATTTCTCAATAACATCCACGGAGTCTGGATTTGTGCCCGATTGATGGCAATAAGTTCGCCCCCTATTACATGGGACTTAAACATAACTAGCGAAATATGGGTGTATATAATAGAACTAGTAATAAATAAATAAATAAATAAACAGTACTCGGTTTCAATAGTTCGTGTTGATAGTTTCGAGTAGTACCTTTCGTACAAGTCCAAACCTCAAACATTTTCTCTTTTGTTCTCAATTTCACATAGCACCAAATCGATCTAATACAAATGTGTCATTACCACAATTATCTCATTAAGACAAGATAATCGACTGAAATCGATAAATAAGCCCCCTTTTCAGCCTGCTACAAGTCACGTAATGATAACTGCTATATCTACTTATCCACCACAAGAAAGAGCGTGATACTACTACTGTTATCTCAGTAAAGAATAGAGAACACATTATCGTCATATCGTATGCCCGCGGGTGCATTGCCGCGAAACTTAATTACAATTAACATTAGAGATAGAGGCAAGAAGCGATGTAGTTTGTGCTATCAAAGTGTATCTTATATATATTTCTTATAACTTGTGTGAGGAGGGGAAGAGGGTATCTTAACTGTTTTAAAGTTGTTATAGCTCAATGATAGGTTGAGGGCCTGCTGGGGTCGGGATGGGCTACGATGGTTGGACTGGACGAACTGGACAGGTTCCGTCAGAACTGGAAGGAGGACGCGCGGGTTCACGAGAAATGGAAGAACAGGGGGTCTAAAATGGCCGCTTTAGCAGAATCATAATAGGATAATAATATATATAATATACAATGTCCAAAAGAGTCAGTACATTGTTTTTGAGGCGGGGACCAAGTACGATCTGGATGTGCCTCCCATACGTCTAAGCGGTGTTCCTCTCGAGCGAGTGGAACAATTTAAATACTTAGGTCACTTGGTCACCGCAGACCTTAGGGACAATGCTGACATTGAAAGGGAACGGAGGGCTCTGTCCGTACGCGCGAATATGATAGCCCGCAGGTTTGCTCGTTGTACTGCAGACGTAAAGGTGACTCTCTTTAGAGCGTTCTGTACCACCTTCTACACTTGCAGCTTGTGGGAAAATTATTCGCAAGCTTCGTACGGAGCCCTCCGTGTCCAATTCAATAATGCGTTCCGGAGACTGATGGGGTTGCCATGGCGTTGCAGTGCGTCAGGGATGTTTGCGGCAGCGCGTGTAGATTGTTTTTACACAACAATGCGAAAGCGAGCAGCATCGATGGTGGCTCGCGTCATGGCCAGCCCCAACAGGGTTCTTAGAATGATTGCTGGCAGAGTGGACTGTCCTTATGTGGTTCACTGCTGTCAGTTACATGTGTCACCGTATCGTGTTGTTTACTAACACTTAGTTTTTAAGGATTATGTTACTAACCCTATATGAGCCTCCGCTCGAATTAAAGAATTTGAATTTGAATTTGAATATGAATTACGTTTAAATTCTTAAAATGGTCATAGACGTACCTACTATTATGAATTGTCATGTGACCATTTTACGAATTTAAACGTAATTCATATTATTATCCTATTATGATTCTGCTAAAGCGGCCATTTTAGACCCCCTGGAGGGAGGCCTTTGCTCAGGAGTGGGTAATGGTGGGACAGTGGTACTCAGTGGTAATGGCTTCAACTTACCGGTTGTGGGTCATGAGTAGGAACCAAGGCAGCGTCACTTTGTGTAATTTATTGCAACACAACAATTCTTAAAACCGTGAAGAAAATTACATAAACTATCTAAGAAAACCAGCATTTCTCAGAACCAAAAAATCAAAGACATGTCTGACTGAATACCAGGCAGACTGAAGAGTCAATTGCCATAAATCATGTACAAACCCCACGCTGCTGCTCAGAATTTCCTAATAGGATATCTCAACCCAAGTCCCACGCTGGTAACGGAACCCAAGACTTTGTAATTCAGCAGCTGCGCTTCAACTAAACCAATAGACAACAGATGTAGTAGTATATATATTGTATGTAAGTAAAAATTTATTTCAAAAATTATTAAATTATAAACTACAAAACTATAATAGTAATAAATATGTACAAACTATAAATATGTACAAGTAGAAAAGGGTTACAGGGCGTCCAAAAATTCGTCCGCATCGCTGTTAACAGAACAAGTGCCCAGAAGGCTGGCAGAATTGCCACGTTAGATGGCAATGCTGATTCTTTGACCAAAAAATAGGCCCGCCCTCTGGTCACGTGAAGAGTCGACCAACCGCTTGGCGATTTCCCGAAATAATGTAAGTGTAATAGTAGCCCTATACGTCAAACCGTGTGGGCTGGAATAACTTTGATAATATCATCAGGATATTATCAAAGTTATTCCAGCCCACACAGGATGCCTGAAGGCAAGTTTTACACGTATTTAGCTTAATAAAGATAATTATTGTCTTACATGCTAGCTCTCAAATCTTGCGAGGGCGTACTAGCAATCTTTGACTGACAAATATCTTGCGTACATCTCTCAAATCACTTTAGACTTTATCTTTGAAGTAGTTCAATTCAATTTCGAATGGTACGTTATTGTTCTTATGTCGTTTTGCATGGTGTTGAGAATTGATATTTAACACAATTGCAGTGGATTTTAGATTTTGTTTCTATAGTTTTGGGTTGGTTTTTGGTTGTCAGGTTTTATTGCAATAGATATCATTGTTTCACAATTGAGATGTGACCAGAGATGTTGGTTGGGTGTAAGATTGTACTAACTATTATTCTTAGTTTGATTGATTACTGATCAATTTGTTTTAATATAAGTTTTTAAACTGTCACAGTCACTAACATTATCATTAACACTAGAAACGGGATAATTACCATGTTTACTGTTAACTTCAGTTTATCTGTGATCATGGTGCTTGCAACAGCGCCGAAATATCGGGAACTCAAAACAAACAGTAAACAAGGTACATAATTATCCCGATAATGAAATGACTCGTTTATAATTTGTTACTGCATTAAATCTAAGAATATATGAAAGGTAATTTAAATTGTGTTAAAGACAGGTTGACTTAGATACACATGAATGGTATAGATTTTAAAGTTCAGTGTTTTTACACATCAAAAAAAGAGTCTTAAAGATAAATTTGAAACGGTATCATAGTGGTCTGAAGAGTGTAAAAACACAAAAATATTAAAAAACTTTAACAATACTTTTCGCAATAACTTTTCATACACCTCATTCTCCAAAAAAATTCAAAAATAAACATTGAACATTCACACATCGCGTTAGAAAAGTTAAAGCGGCTGGGGCGGGCTGATAGGCGGCGATACCGGCTGGGCGCGCGCGATAACTCCCGCCCGCCCTGCGACGACGCAAGACACTGCATCTGTTAGACGCAGCGGGCCGAGAGCTGTGACTACGATTTGAGGATTTTAACGGATATCCCGCTAAACGTGTCACGTTTGTGGAAAAGTGACTAAAATGGGAGTTACGAAAATTTACATATTTAAAAGAAAATTAATAACATTTGAAAAAAAAAAATATTGGCTTTAAGTAAATAAAATATTCGTTATTTTTTAGGATATTTGTAGTGTTCATATGCAATATAGCCTATAAAGAATAATAACGCTTTAAAAATTACAGGATATTATTAATTTCCAGTGATGAAGGCTTACAACCAGTCTTACCAAGGCGTACCGTATTGCCTAGTAATAATTGGGTTGTGGAGGTCAGATAGACAGTCGCTCCATGTAAAATACTGGTATTCAGCTCCATCCGGTTAGAGTGGAAGCCCACCTCAACATAGTTGGGAAAAGGCTAGGCAGATGATGATGAAGTTTAAAGCCAGCCTTTGGGACTTTGTGATAAGATTAGAACTGAACACATGAGCATTATTTTTAGGAAGTTGGGCGAGTGGATAGGTTGCGAGGCAAGACACTGCATCTGTTAGACCCAGTGGTCTGTTACTAAGTGTCAACCAATTCAGATTTTTAGAAGACAGTAGTTAGTACTGTATTAAATCAGATCGAAAATGAATATTATGGCGGATATTGGGGAATTATAGTATTTTTAGCTGCCAACCATAGTGTTAACCTAAATTTTTTCATCAATAAATTCATTTTCTTTTTTTAAATAATTAATTTTACCTGCAGATTTAAAGAATGTCTTGATACTTTTAGCTAAATGCTCTTGGTCTACTGATAACCATATGCAAATATTGAAACATTTGTAGTGCATTTAGACTGTCTATATGGTCTAAAAAATAGAATGCACATGTCTCGTATTTCCCCTACAGCCTGGCAACACCACGCAGGGAGGGGGGGAGGCGTCCAAGCGGGGCAGGCGACCCGTTATCGCCTTCAAACACCCGCCGTATCGCGGACGAACATTGTATCTCCTGGGTTTTGTGATTCCCTGGTCTCTGCACTACTCTATGAATTTTGATAAAGATTTGTGGCTACATAAGATATTGCTTGTTTTATGGGTGGAGTTATGAAGGTGATGTTTGGAATGCAATTTTATGTAAGAATAATTATGTTTCATTAGAATGCAGACGCTCCATGTATAACCCTGTATGTAGCTGCATCCAGCCATTTAGACTGAAGGCCAACCCCTGGGAAGACGCTTAGTAGATGATGAAGTAACCAGTGGTCGACATTAGCCTGCGTCTGTATCAAGTGCTGAAAGTCATTGTCTTTTTTTTTTTTTTTAAACGTTGCCACTCACTAGCAATTTCTCCTGTATCGTGGGTGCGTTTACAAACATCTAAACTCACATACACAAACAGCCAGACCCGGAACAATTATCTGCCTATTATTTTGCCTTGCAGTGGGGGATAATGCATTCCAATAGTAGCACTATTGGAATGCAAAGAGCTGATAGTGATAGTTATAAGCGATTGAACAAGCTGAAATAATGAAAACTGATTTTTACTTTATTGACTAATGGGCCTGCTCTCGACCTCGTTCTCGCCTGATGAAAAGCAATAGGACAAGGCCATTCTTTCATAAACATTGAACATGTAATGTCCACCTATCAATCTGAAAGACTTAATAAATACAGATAAATCTCTATTAACCTAGCCCCCCACGAATTTAGAGCACCTTTAACCCAAAACCACATAGAGCCCCAACATTCACGAATCAAGAACATTTATTTAGTTTATTTTCGCAGCGGCAACCCTATTCGCGAGGTATCGGGAGTGCAGCCGCGCGATTACGTGCGACACCGCGCTATGTGTCGCGACGCGCCGGTCCGATTCACGCAGATAATGTACGGGCCCTAAACGGATCGGAGTGTTTGAAAGAAATTGATATGAAGTGCATGTTTTAAAGTCTGGGCGAGTTTATAGCTGATTGCTGGGTTCTTGTTTTATCGATATAGGATGGTCGTTGAGGGAATTATCGATAAAATGTGATGGTAGAAACTCTGATCTGTTGATGGAAATCGATATTGAAGCTATGTCATTTCTTAAGGCGACAGTGTTGCAGTTTATGTTCTTGTAATTTATCAGAAACGTTATGAGGTTAAAGTTCATAAACCTGCAACTTTGTACTTAAACAAAGTTGCTAATGTAAGTACTTTAAGTTTTATCCTATAAATCAGGAAGCTCCCAAGTCTGAGTCCCAAAAGGGTTTCAGTCTTCAACTAACGAGAGAACCCCTGAACATATCACTCATTTGAAGAATTGTCCCCGAAAATTCGGGATATCATGACAGGAAATATTCCGACTCCTTATAAAAAAAATACAACTTTCTAGCTGTTACGGATCATGAGATACAGCCAGCTTACAGACAGACGGACGGACGTACGGACGGATGGACGGACAGCGGAGGCTTAGTAATAGGGTCCTGTAGGTTACCGTTTGATTATGGAACCCTAAAAACCACAATAAAAAACCTTTTCTATAGATACTTGATGTTATATCCACGGAAATTCACTCCCTACAAAATATTAAAGTTAAGCCAATCGAAGACACTTTCTCAAAATCATATAAGTACATACTTTGTCATACACCAAAAAAGATGATATGGCAAGAAAGTAGGTCTCATGAGATGATGAATAATAGAGAAGTATGGATGAAGAAGACATGCTGCGCCGACCCCAAATAAAATGGGATGTACGAGAATGATGATGGTACACCAAAAACGATTGATGCTTCTATCGCTCTAAAAACCTTTCCTTCGAATACAGACTATCACAAACACGACGATGGAAAGCAGTTATTTAAATGTGGTTATTAATTTTATAACCTAAGTAGTGGACCGTTAGGTTTACGAGGCAGGGTGCACAGAGCGTTCGGAAGTGGATATTAAATCGTTTTATTAGTCGTCGCCGTCGCGTTGTGTGGTTCAAGTTGGGAGAATATGGCGGAGAATTTCGCAATGATGCTGTGGAACTGAGGCGGGCAGAATGAGGGCTAAAATTTAACGTTATTTTTAAGCTTTTGTTACTTCTTCTACGTGTACGTTGGAAACTAAGACTTGGACTGCATGTTTTGATTAAAATGGGGTTAATGTTGCATTATATTTGTTGTATTTTAGACCTAGAAGTATGACGTTGAATTATGATTTCGGGAGAGTTCGTTCGTAGTCCCAAATAGGGGCGTATCTAATCGGACTGACTGTATCAAATTCTTGCCTTCTTATGATTCCTGTGTGTTGTATGTTATTTTCCTCGATAAGTAAAAGTATCTATCCCAAGCTGCTTTCAAAAACTTTCTACTCCACATACCATCCCACTTGGACCAACCAACCAGTGTGGTGTGAAATATAGGCGAGTCGAGCGAGCCTTATCGTTCGAGCGCACGCCGCGCTATCGGTGCAGCCGCCGATAACTACTCGATCTATGTGCGTGATGCATGTGGCTGTGCATTACTTACTACTCCGCACTCCTGCAACCCTGGTAGCTGCTACACAAATTGCTAACGTGTTTTGGAGGAAATTCTGCGTTGTAAGCTTTGTGAAGAACCTTGGTTTTCCGGATCCACTATATCCTATTGATAAGCAGACATCTTTATTATCATATATGATATTATGTGGGTTAGTATGAAGCTGGTTGACAGTCAGATGAACTTATTCAAGTACGAGTAGGTCTTAGGAATGTCCAGGGTCCCCTCGCTATCGGTGCAGCCGCCGATAACTATACTCGATCAATGTGCCTGATGCATGTGGCTGTGCATTACTTACTACTCCACACTCCTGCAACCCTGGTAGCTGCTACAAAAATTGCTCACGTGTTTCGGACCAAATTCTGCGTTGTAAGCTTTATAATGAAACCGGAAGATTTGATATTTCGTTATCTCGCGTAACATACATTTTTCTATTTCTTTAAAGACTCAGTCTTTAAAGAAATAGAAAAATGGGAAATTCGTAATATATTTAATTCGACGACTCAACAATGTATCAAAGAAGTAGGTTTAAAAATAAGAAAATTATTATGTACCTTCGTGTTATTTCAAGCATTAACATTATACAGTTTCAAATGTCGCTAAACAACCTAGTATTTCCACATGCAACACACCTACAACGACAATTATCTCTATCCTAACAGTGTGATCACGTGAACTCCATAGATTCTGATGCACTTCCTAATTTAACCTGTCGAACGCGTGCTAAACCCGAGCTAATGAGACGTAGTATCAACCCGTCGCTTGGCTGCGCGTGCTATCGCTAAATTGTCCGCTAACAAGAGCTTTGTAGGGGTTAACCGCCTCTATGATCCGGCTTCCGATTCGAACATAGAGGTGACAATGTCTGGAATAGATGGGGGTGCTCTGTGGATGATATAATTGTTACAATATGTGAATAGTAATGACTTACTCGTCATCTAGCTTTTCTCAACTATGTTGGGGTTTCCAGTCTAATTGAATGCAGCTGAATACCAGTATTTTACATTGAGAAACTGCCTATCTGACCTCCACAACGCACACAACGATACCCCTTGGTAAGACTGGTTGTCAAACTTTCGGGCAACTCACACTCCCTCTCTCTTTCTGCAACGACTGTCAAAGATCTACAAATGACAGTCGGGACCAACGGCTTAACGTGCTTTCCGAGGCACGGAGGAAACTCGGTATGTAATCGATGGACCATGAACAGACTGACATTGGCGAGTTGGGCTTCACCTGAAGATCGATCCGTGCGGCTGTTAATACTCCTAGAGTATTAAATGATGTGCGATTTAAACTCAAAGTCAGCATTTATTTCAATTAGACCATTACAGGCAGTTTTGAATGTCGTGATTGGAGAGGTAGGTACTTAGCCAACAGCGGAATGCAAGAGGCTGGTGATGATGACGAAGAGAACATTAACATTTAAACCAGTTTCAAGGCGTTAATAGAGATAAATTTATCACACATAATACCATTAAATTAATTGATTACAAAATTACTGCCATTCTACGAACAATTTAAGACTCCGAGAGACCATTTAAACCGTTCAAAATTGACGGAAATGTGTGATTTAATTAAGCCTAACTTTGGAGGAATATTTCTCACATATGCCTACAAATCTTTTGCTTTACCAGATGATCGCCGTTGCTAGGGCCCGCCCATTCACACGCCTAGAAACATAATCATATAAATATACATTTTATGTAAATAAGGCCTATGTATCTGTTACGATCGCCTCAAAGATTACGTTACTGATCACAATCGCATCGAATTTTGCTCAATAAAATATAGAATAATTGCGTTCTAATTTAATAAATTTTGTTTAAAATGAGTGTTGAAGACGGAAAAATTAAATGCTTTTGAAATATGATATGGTTTAAGTTATATTTTGATAGTTATGGTCAATATCATTGTGTTTGTCGGTATATTATTTTGCCATCTGTAGTCGGCAGAAAATATGATATTCTTTTAGGAAAAATTAAAACCTTTTGAATTTTAAAATGGTGAATGAATTAGTTTTGCTGCGTTACGGCGTAGGTACTTGTTTATATAACTGGTTTTGTATAGTGAGATATATATCTTAATTTTTGATCTTTGGTGATTTGAATCACGGGTTTTAACTGGTATTTTTTACGCAGGTTTAACTTTTAAGTAATTTATGATTTTACTATGAAAATATTTACATGTTTTTGATCATTATCGCCGGCCCTAAATCAAGACCAAAATAACACAACCTTCAAATGGTTTTTTTTTTTAATTTTATTCTTATTTATCCCATAGGTTAACTGGTACCACTACTATACATGAAGTTTAAATAAATAAATGAATAAAAATCAAAATATTGCTCTACCATAACATACATAATTTAATTTATGATATATTCAACACAAACATACGATATAAGGGGGACCATTCACGACACAATAAACAGCTACCCACGACGCGACATTGTCGTGTCATTCTGCTAAATATCGCGCGCGTCCCGCGTGTAATCGCGCCGGAGGATCGCGCGACGCGCGGCCACCCCGCGAGGCGATATCGCGATAACGGCCGCCAGTTACACCGAGGTGAATGTTCGTGTGAAAAGTTAAGAGAGTACCTGTGGCGGTGCTTCAGTGTTTGCAAGGAAAAACTGTCAGTAATGCTGCTGGAGATGGCGATTAATTGTGATCTATATTTATTTTAAATCGTGCTTGTTTACTAGTGGTCCTAAGATTTCAAATACCTTTTCTGTGTTTACTCGTAGGAACCTGTAATTGGCTCTGTGTTGCATATACAATTGTTACTCATTTGTTATAGCTGTTGGTTCTCCTATTTATAAATAAATAAATAATTTACAAAATCGTCTCATCTCTTTCTACGTATATAGAAAGAGAAACGCATAAGTGTGTTCTTTCGAGTTTTTTCATTATTTATTGTTTCACTCAGTCGGTTCTTGGCAAAACTCGAACTTGAGTCAGATCAAAAGTAACAAAGATGATTAAAAAATAAAGCTGAAAGACTCTGCAGTCCTTACTTTGATAAGGAGCCACTATTTCGAATTAAAATATAAACAATCTTTTCAAAGCTACTGTGTAATATACGGCCGTTGCACACACACCCTCACAAGAATATAACCAAATCCATTCTTATCACCTTAACTTAAAGTCCATATTCCCTTACCATCATCCTAGGGAGTCTGTAGGTTTGGGAGAGCAAGAAGATTTGTTTCGTTCCTAGAACTTAAGGCCTCACTGCACGACCTCTTGATAAGCCTCGCAGAATATTATATTTGTACACAATTTCACTAAATGTGTTTAAAATTGAGTAATAAGTGAGAGAAAGGTGACGGATTGTTATAAGAAAAGTTTTAAATTGTGATATTCTCAATGGCAAACATGCCCGATGTCCTGTGTGCATTTGTGCCCGGTTCATGGCAAAAAGGCGCATATAACATCATTTCTCTATAATGTTTTCACAGGCCTCGCGGTGAGAAGGAGTGGGCCATAATCGGTGGACTATGACCCGTGTGGTGACGCGGGCCCTGTACGGGTTAGTGGACGGCAAAGAAAAGGAAAAGGCGCATAAATGGTATTTTCAAATAACTGGCAAAATTATCCATAGTCCTTTGCCTACGGGATGCATGTGTGACGTTAATTTCTCGCTTTCTTAAAAAAACCCCACAAAAGTATTCTGTGGGTCATTGGGTCTAAGTAATTTGAATTTTATGACTAAAGATTGGACCTAACTCTATTCTGATAACAGTGTTACTCAAAAATCGGGTCTTTTTATCAGTAAACATCATCTATTCTCAAGACTATTTGGTTAGTTCGTCGACCTTCGATTGTAAATTGATTCGAAATCAAAGGATCCCGCACTTATTTGGCGAAAGTAAAGCCAAATGGTTTTGAATTTCATCCTATGTTCTTCTTCTGTTGATTGTCTAATAAGGTATTGAAGATTAACAATCAACTCAGATTATGCATTACATAGGTTACATCAACGGTGTCTGATGAGATGATGAGTAATAGAGAAGTATGGAAGAAGAAGACATGCTGCGCCGACCCCAAATGAATTGGGACAAGGGCAAGATAATGATGACGATGATGACATTAACAACTACTGCACTGATCGCAAAATCGAAAATGATTAGTACCGCAATATGTTTCAGATTATAATTTATGACACCCAGGAAATTCAATATGGTGGATACTACGCTTATAAAAAACCGAACAAATTCGCAGTTTAGTTCAAAAAAATATCTTGTTCAAAACTGAGTTTCTTAGACCTGCAGTATTTTTTCATTCAAAAACTATATTCCAATACTACGTTGCAATTCCTTGTCCATTACTTGCTAGGAAGAGGTAGCACTCATAATGAGCCTAGATAGCGAGCAATGGACGCGGAACACCATCTGATTGTGGCAACAGGTGTCTAATGTACTAATGTTTACTTTTCTGCAGTTTGTGGGACGTAAGGTGTAGTTTAGTAAGTGATTATGGGGTAAGTAGAGATGTAACAGTAGTCATAGACAGGTTACGATGAAGGTAAAAGAAATATTTTGTCAAATATGATAATAAATTTTTATTTTATAATTAAATGACAAAATAACTTATTTGAATCCAAGATAGGGGTATTCAAGCAAAAGTCTGTTGCCATGAATCTAATCAATTTTCAACTTTATTGTTGTTAATCTAAATAGATTTTTAATTAACACAAACAGTATGAATTCGTTACTCAGTCCAAGCAAAATAAATTTATGTGGTACTTATGAATCATTACGAAGGACAGGTGCCGTTGAAATAAGCCTTGAGACTCCAATAACTTTATAACTTCCACTTTTCCACAAGATCTTATTTCGATAACATAAAATATTTTCCCTACAACAATACTTTATATTAAAATAATCGATAACAAGTGACAAACAAAAGCTCATTTTGCTAGTCGCACAGTGGGGCGACGATCAAGCGATACTGTATGACGGACGGGCGAGATTGCGCGCGCGCATGCAGGGTGGCCATGGGCTCACCACATATCCTTCGCGGTTAGCTGAGGAATGAGGGATTTATTTTAAGGCTATTTTGCCTGATAACATAACGGAAAGGGTGGCACATGAGCTGACGAATAATAGAGAACTGTGGAAGAAGAAGACATGCTGCGCGGGCCCAAATCATTTGGAATGGGGACAGATATTATAATTAACACTAGAAACGGGATTTTACCATGTCCACTGTTTGTTTCGAGTTCCCGATATTTCGGCGCTGTTGCAAGCACCATGATCACGGATAAACTGAAGTTATTGCGGGTGGGTGTTTATGACCAGACAAATCGGTCTACCCTCTTTCTTGTTCGTTTCTTGCTCAGTGCGCTATGTTAGTGACCATGACAGTTTAAAAACTTATATTGGGGACAGATAAATTATAATAGTGCACATCTGTTCCGTGTAAGGATGTATTTCGACAACCAAAGACTACAAGGCTTTATGATCATCAAACGCGAAATGATGATTTGATAGCCAACAGGAATGTTGAGATCCTGGGTTTTTATTTTCAAGTTGGCTGACTCTCCTACTCGATCACGTTCGCTCAGTGTGAAAGACTACTCTGTCATACTGAGGGAAAGCCGGGATCGGGTAGCATTTGTTTGTAGTTCTACCAATACATGCAGTTTCTATAGAATGTTCTAAGAATCGTTCGCTTGGTTTTATTTATTCCAAGGTGTGTCAATTGGCAAAGTGTGTTATTTAATTAACTAAGGTGCTGTTCAAGTGTGAAAAACATGCCTCGCACCAAGTGTCATACTTGGTAGCAGGTATGTTTGAATGGTCATAATTATTAATTTGACGCACCATCGGCACCATTATATGAATTCTTCGAGCGCCATAACTACTTATGGAACCCATAGAGGCTCCATAAGCCCGGCCCAATTAACAAGATTTAAAATATAATATTAATTTAATTTCCATTCAATAACATAATTAATTAGCAACACTAAAAAGTTTCGTCTTAAAACAGCGACAAGAATCCGAAGGGCGCACAAAGTCAACACACGCAAAGAATTTTTAATGCTTGCAACTTATTAACATTATACTGGCCACCCTATCGGAACAATGACGCGATAAACTCGCGGCAATATTTTAAAATCGATGTTTTTATGAATCGATAATTTGTTCGGTGCGTTTCGGCGCGTCGTTTCGCGAGCCTATCGATTCTTATCTCGATGTCACAACGCTTTGTTTCGATTCGACCCCAACATCGTCCATGTTTCGCTTGAAATGTGTTTCTTGCTAACGTACGAAATGATACTATCTCAGGCTCTGCTGCAACTTTATTCGAAACGTTTTGAAATTGAAATATTATTCGAAATTGACTCTTCTTGCTCAAGGATAGGAGTTTGGGTGTATTTTCGGGGGTGTTTCGGTAAGTTTGTGGTCGTGTATCTGTCCTCTTCATATGCATGCCAGGCTGTCTGGCTTCAGGTGTGTCCGATGGTTAATATTTGATACTTTCTTGTTCGGGAGAGGTCCCGAGAATGCAGTCTGCCGTCATTATGCTGAATGGTGGTGGATGTTCGTTACATTTTGAAGTTTCTTTCTCGTTGGAATGCAGGGTGTTAATTGATGTTTTGGCATTGGAGCAATGTAATAGTAAGCCGGTGAAAGTTGGAGAATTTTTGGTGTAAATTTGCATTATATTGGACAGGTCTTCAACCAAATTCGGTGTCTACTTTCAAATCGAAAAATATTTGCGATGAATATATATATATTTCTATCCATATTGTCGATGAACCCCGATTAAAATCAAAACCATCGGCAAAATATAAAAAGAATGAATAAATCGAACATGCTAGAAATTCCTTCCTCGTATTTCAAAAACATTTCCCGTCACGTGGGAGGCTAGAGTCCGAATAAATAAACCACAATCTTCCATCGAGATACTCAAGATAAAATAGATTTCGAATAATAATTTATTCGAACTAGCTGGCGAATATTATGCGAACGAATAAATAAAAATCGAGACAGATGGCTATCAGTAGGATGCCAAAATTGGCCGCGTTGTGCGGGCTTCCTTAGTTGATAAGCTTGTTCCGAAAATGGTATGTTTTAATGTATCGAGAACTGATGGCAGGAATTATTATCTTGTGTTCTTGGATTCTTTATTATAGGGATTGTATGCAGCTTCGAATAAACTGCTCTTTCATGTATACAAACTTAGAAGAACAGTTTATTCGAAGTTACCAAGACAGAATCTGAACGTGATTCCTCAAAAGTAATACGAAGATGTAGGTTACTTTTGGGTGCTCATCAATTTTAATTAGACAAAATCTGCAGCTGAAAATCGAATTAACAATATTGGGACATTGCACTGGACTTAGCTTTTACAATTTAAGAATATTGTTAAAAATGCCGTAAGTACTTAAGTTTAATTCACCATCAATCTGTAGGATAGTTTATTGGAACTGCATTTCTTGAAACGAATATAGACCTTTTCATGCATCATTTTACCGGCCACTTTTCTCTATCGATACTCACAAACTCATAGATTCTTTGTATTTTATCCATCGATAAAAACTCAATAAATAATGCCTATACAGGGGGTTGATCATTCATACATGCTGATTTCCGAGATAAGCAGTATCCGTTAAAAGGTTACTTTTTATGTGTGTGTGCGTGTGTGTGTGTGTGTGTGTGTGGGCGTATCGGGACAGGATCTTAATTTACAATAGCGTTCTTTGTACCATGTGTGCTGATGACAGATGCGGAGGATGATTGAAGTATGGGGTGTTGTTTTGTTGTTTTAGTTGATGTAGGTGCCTGTCTACTTCGGTACTTGAATGCTGGTTAGGCTGGGCAAATATTTAGCTACTGATTGGGAGTTGAAATTAATTTTGTAACATAAAATGTATTGAAAATTGGTGTTCCCTGATGGTACGAATTCAGTGTAAGCCAGCCGCTTATCCTATTGAAACTCGTCTGTCGTTACCATTGAGATGCGACCTAAAGTACTGCTGTATAATTGGCATTATTTTATTTTACTAACTACAGGTTTCCAAAGAAAGAAAAGCATGTTTTGTTCCATTTTTCTTTGTAACCTCCAAACTACAGTACTTTCTATAAGTATGTACAGGCTTTGAAAAAGTTGATAATGATACCCGCATAGCCTATCGTGACACTAACCACTAGGCGCACTACTTTGTGTCACTACATTAACTCTAGACATAGCTCACTCCCGCCATATCATACCACCAGCAATCCATATACCCCTAGTGACGTTATAACCCGGTGAACCTTTGCAGATAAAACTTAACTTCCTCTCAAAAAGAAATGCAAAAAAGTCCGACTCCACCACACGGCTAACTAACGTTTAACAAAGATTAATGCTGCCCGATATATCATTCGCGACACGGAGAGGTGCGCGAACTTTCAACGATAAACTTTTTAAAGACTCAACTTGCTACAGCTTTTATATCGCCCTGAAAAATTGTGTATCTCAGGCCGTGCCCTGTGGCGAGGAGATAAAACGAAAAAATCGTCCCGAACCGTATTTGTTAAAGTGGAGTAGATATTTGTCACGGGGATGCGCAAACTTCAGTAATTGCTCTCTGGGAACCTGATTGTCAGATCGGTGATACGAACTAGATGTTTTTTTTTTATTGCTCATTTTTAACGCTGTGTATTAAGGTCGTTTAGATTGTTTATTGTACAGATTTAAGGAGTTTGTAAGTTTTATTATTATAGTCGTTGTAAAGTCATTTGAAGTTGCTGTAGGCTAGACTAATTTATTTTATTAGGAGATAAGTAATAAAAAGTTTTATTTTTACATTTACATGTGAAAATGTTTATAAATAAAAGTGATCAAACTAGTAACGTATTGATGATATCAGTTCAGCTGGATATAAAATTGTTGACATTTTTATGGGTAGTTTGATATTTAGAAAATGGTTTTATCCATTGCCGATTATTTCTACGAAAAAAGCCTATCTTTCATCTCAAAATGACCTTTTCAGCTTCGCAAAAAATATTACAAAAAACTAAAGCAATATTTACTTCCCCAGATTACACAATTAAATATGCCCAAAAGCTCGTCATATCTCCGCGATGTGTCTCGACAAAGCGACTTTATTAAACTTTTTTTACCTTTTTTTGCGAGTTTCGAGTACGTTCCGCGGATAAATTGTCGTGCGATAAGTCAGCGGGCTAAACGAGGTTAATACATTAAACTGAGTTTAAGCACAGTTTCAGGTTAACTTGTTGGTGCCTCCGGGCGGGCCTCGCTGATGGACTGGTTATAACCGTAAAGAAATGTTACCTGACACTGTTGGACAGTTTGAGGTTTAAAATGCAACCAAGGGGTGGGTTTTGCCCAAAAGATTTGTAACCTTTTTAAAGATTCATAATACTTAAAGAAAACATTTATAATTTTATTATTTGCATCAGGCTGATTTTTAAATTTTCTGATAATTTTTATGTGAAGAATAAATGTAGCTTATAAACAATTTTTGTATAGAAAATAAGTATATCAGACTGTAGGTAATATTTACTTTTCGAATGAAAAAAACAAATGACTATTAGCGTTTAACATCTCGTATCGTTTTTAATTAGTTTACAATAGGTCATGCTTATTTTAAAAAAAAGTTGATAGTTCAGTTACATATTTATGTAACTGAACTATCAACTTTTTTTTTTACGAAGTTGACCATTATTTAAGTTGATAGTGGTTTTTTTTTTTTTAAGTTGATAGTTCAGTTACATATTTATGTAACTGAACTATCAACTTTTTTTTTTACGAAGTTGACCATTATTTATTTCAAAGATAATTAAATTATTTACAAACTACAAAACTATAATAGTAATAAACGATGACTATCTAAAAGAATCAAGTACTTTCAGTATTCACCTAAAAAACGAAAGCCTATAATCAAGACTTTCGGCTCCATAAATCACATCCAAAACTCCAATTAAAAAATAATGACACCCCAAGAAAAATCAGCAAAAAACTTCTCAAGAAATCCTTTCGGCGTCTACCTATCTAAAAATATGAAAATGTATGTAAAGCCGACCACCGATGCGGCGACAATAAATCGTGCGACATCGGTATCGGCGTCATTAGCGGCAGAAGTAATTGTCCAGATTTGTCTTGCGGTCGCTCGGGGAGTGGGACACTTTATCTGGCCTTTTGACAAGATGTGGGCTGCGAAGATTAGCTGGTTTGTGTTCTTAACAGGGTTGGTGGGTAGGTACAGTTTTAGGGTAGCTGGTAGGAGTGTTCGAATGCAAGATATTATGTGAATGTTAGTGGGATGTGGGTCATGGTGTTTAAGACGTTAGTCAAACTTTTGAAGAGAACAGTTTGAATATTTGCTAACATTATTATGCAATACATTGACTGACTGATTCGTTGGGTTAGTGGTCGCAAGTGCGACTGCTGAGTATGGGGTCATGGGTTCGTGTTATTGAGTTTTTTCACCGGAAATTTCTCATGAGCAGACACGGAGTCTGGAATTGTGCCCGGTGGATGGCAATAGACTCGTTCGAGTAAACGTAGGTACGTAAATGTTTGAAGGTCAATTTAAATACATACATTAACGCCTTTTTCTCATAGAGGTAGTCCCAGAAACTACAGAACGCTACCTGCTGCGATACTTGTGTTACGAACACGTTCATACAAGTGTTATATTCAGTCAATGTAACATATAACATCACGACTGTAATCCCCGAAGGGAAAGGCAGAGGCGTACCTAATAGTAAACCCACATCTAGCCAGTTATGTTTAAGTCCCATGTAATAGGAGGCGATTGCCATCAAACGGGCTTTAATTTAGACTACGTGGCTGCTACTGAGAAATTCCTGATGAAAAATCCCACTAATAATTTGCTAACCTTTTAGCATTTTATGTTTAACGCTAAACGCATTTAATTATTTGTGGTGCAAACAGGCTTATGTGGAACCTCATCTCCAAAGAGGACTCAGTTGCACTCAAGCTGTACCTAATAGTTAGGGATTACTACATTAGCCGGGCAACGTGCGATGTCGCCGACGATCCGTGACGTCACTATCTGAAGCTCGGTGATCTACGGAATTAGCTACCAGAGACGATACATTCCGGAATTTTGGATAAAATTACGCAATCTTTGTTTTATAAAATTATAGCTTTTGCCTGTTTAGCTACGGGATGATTTTCGACTAACATCATCTGCCTAGCCTTTTCCAAACTATTTTGGGGTCGGCTTCCAGTCTAACCAAATGCAGCTGAATACCAGTATTTTACGTGGAGCGACAGCTGGGTGGTGGTGGATGTGGGTTGTGGAGGTCAGATAGGCAGTCGCTCCATGTAAAATACAGGTATTCAGCTGCATCCGGTTAGACTGGTAGCCAAACCCAACATAGTTGGGAAAAGGCTAGACAGATGATGAATAACTATTCATGAAAAAGTCATTCATTGGGGTTAAATGAACTTAAAAGGGTTGTATGATGTTAATGATTACAATTCTGTAACTACATAGGTGTTACTTGCGCGAATAATATTTTTATTAACATACAACCTGACACTGACATCTAAATTGGAAAAAATGTAAGAAAATTTGAGTTTCGCGGCCTACCCTTACGGTTTCATCTTAAGTTCGATTCTCAGTTCGGGTAAAATGTTATTAATTAATTTATTTAACTATTTATATACACACAGTAGACAACACAGGAAAATAACAATATAATATATGAGTACTTTTTTTTTTTTTTTTTTTTTTTTTTTGGGGGGGTGAGAAATCATCAAATGACTCCTCCCGCTCTGGGCGGAGCGGAAGGGAGTGTCAGACTCTTACTGACTAAAAAACACCCATGTTCCTTCATTGGCCCTTTATGTTCCAGGGCCGCGGTATCTCTTTCGAACAGTCCCGCAGCCAATATATGAGTACTTAGGTACTGATATTTCTCAAGAAATTTCTGCCAGCAGACCTGCAAAATGTTGTTGGGTTTTCCCATCAGGAATTTCTTAATAGCAGTCCAGACTACAGTGCGGTTGATTTTTGTTCTTCATTCAGTTGTTTTTTAGGGTTCCGTACCTAAAGGGTAAAACGGGACCCTATTACTAAGACTTCGCTGTCTGTCTGTCTGTCTGTCTGTGTGTCTCCAGGCTGTATCTCATAAACCGTGATAGCTAGAAAGCTGAAATTTTCACAAATGATGTATTACTATTGCCGCTATAACAACAAATACTAAAAATTAAAAAAATATATATATTAAGGGGGCTCCCATACAACAGATATGATTTTTTTGCCGTTTTTATAGATAATGGTACGGAACCCTTCGTGCGCGAGTCCGACTCGCACTTGGCCGGTTTTTGTTGGTTGCTATGCATAATAATATTAATTTAAGCTTAGTAGGTACTAATTAATACTATATCAGACACAGGATGTCCAATATCGTTTTGATTGCTACTGATTATATTATTATCATAAGTATTCGATTGATTTTAATATCAGCTATTCTGAGACGAAAATGATTCATAAATATTAATAGAACGCTAATTAGAGCGACAAAGATAGGTGCTTGCACTCTGCAAAATTCTAAATAGTACAGTCACGAGCACAAATATGTATACACTTTCTTAAATTTAAAAGCAATTTTCGCTAGAAATAACGATTGGAAGTTGAAGATAGGATCTTTTTCGTGAAAATAAGGGTTCCAAAATATGTACGATGTACGTAACAACATGAAATTTTAAACAGAACAGTAGAAGAAAAACACTTTTAAAAGTTATTAAGTGTTTACTTATTGCTGCTCGTGACTGTACCTACAACTTTTTTCGGCGCCAAAAAACACAAAAAAGACGAAACACATTAATACTAAAACCTCGATAGTAATATACCGCATTATTCACCTCAAAATCAGAAGCACATTACAATAACACATACCAACATTTAAAATATAAATAAAAATTCATAATAAACGACTTACGTGCTAATGTTTCCTGCCACACATCTTGTTTGGCGCGGGTTTACTCGTTATGTGACGTAAAATATATCTACTAATGACGTCTGCCTCTATGATGTATGTGCAATCGAACTTACCTGTAAAAAAAAATATATATAAGTATTTTGAGATGGTAATAATGTATGGGAGGTATTTAGTAAGAGTCACACATGAACCTTCCCCTCCTTGAGTCGTTTTCCCAATGCTGGGGTGGGGGGGGGGGGGTCGTTTTGACTTTCAAAAGTGCCTGTAATGGTCTAATTGAAATAAATGCTTTAGCATAAGCATAAGCATAATCAGCCTAAATGTTCCCACTGCTGGGACACACGGCCTCCTCTCTATGAGAGGGAATGGGCTATAATCCACCACGCGGGCCCAGTGCGGGTTGGTAGATGTCACATGTCTTCGAATTTTTGGTTCTAGGACATGCCGGTTTCCTCACGATGTTTTCCTTCACCGTTTTTTGAGAGCAGTAGTGATGAAATAAATTACACAAAGTAATGCGCCTGCCTGGGTTCGAACCCACGGCTTACTGTTCGTAAATGCTTTGACTTTGACATAATCTGCCTAGCCTTTTCCCAACTATGTTGGGGTCGGCTTCCAGTCTAACCGAATGCAGCTGAATACCAGGATTTTACATGGAGCGACTGCCTATCTGACCTCCACAACCCAGTTAGTACTGGGTAATACGATATCCTTGGTAAGACTGGTTGTCAGAATTTTTGGGCCACTGACTATCTGTAACGACTGTCAAAAATTTACAAACGACAGCCGGGACCAACAGTTTAACGTGCTTTCCGAGGCACGGAGGAAACTCTGTATGTAATGGGTGGTCACCCATCCACAGACCAACCTAGGCAAGCACGGCTTAACCTACAGATCGACCCGAGCGGCTGTTATTATTTAGCCACGATCTCACGTGCCCTGTATGCCAAACGACACAAATATGTGACAAAATGGTAGATGAAATTGTGGCTTAGCGTGGAGGGCACGCGCATGCCTTTATGCTCTGGTACTCAAAAGGTTGACACGGCTACTGTCGCAGCAAGCTAATTTGTTTAAAACTTAAGAACAAAAACGTAGTCTATTTTGAGTACTTAGTAACTAATTTTTTCATACGCATCGTGAGACTTGTGTTATCTAGGTATATCTGCAGGGTGGAAGGGATACCGACGCGAAAACGGTTACCACGTATTCAGTACATCACTCTGAGCCCTCCATAGAAATACTACATAGAAATTTTTCATCGGTTATTAAAAAAAAATCAGCCGTTCCTTACATTTTGATCTTGTAGGTATCGCACTTTTGTAGGAGACAGCTGATTTTTTGAAAAAAGACAGCATTGGCCCCGAAAGACAGGCCTGCAAAATATTTGATGAGAAATTCATTTCTCATTCACACCAAAAGTTGTCAGTTTCTCTCAGTCGTCAGTTTATTTAGATTGTTTTTTTTTGTTTTTTGGTTTATTAGTCAGTTTCGCTGATTGGACAGTATTGTGAATTTGAGTTTCCAGTGCTTGCCAGTTTCTTCAATTCGACAGTTTTATTTAATTCGTCAGTCGAAGTATAGTAGTATAGGGTAGGAAACTGCACACGGTGACTAAACAATTTATTCAGATATTATTAGTTTATAACTTATAATCTTTAAACTATCATTTCAAAAAGTAACGATATAATTTATTTACCATATTAACGATCACAAAGAAGCGTTTCTATACTAATTTATTGAACGATAATGATAAAAGAATGTATTTTTAGAACTGAATTAAATAAACTATTCTACCACAGACAAGGAATGCAGATTGTCAAAAAAAAAAAAAAACTGAATAATAATCTTAAAATTGGAATAATTTATTATAGAGTTATCTAGAACTGGCTTTCAATTATCTAACTACATATTTCGCACGTGGCCGTTGTTCTGTATAATAGCCAGGATGCTTTTGACATAAGCGTGCTTGAATTTGTCGAGAGTTAACAATCGCACGCGTCCATGCTTATCGCTTCCTGCTTTTTCGTTTTTTTTTACATGTGTATGTTAGACTATTTTATTATTTAAAATTATGCTTTGTAGATATGGATATAATAGTATTAAGATAAGCAGTTGTCTTTTAGATATGAAAATCTTTGATGTAAGAGAAGAATATATTAATGTTTTGTTAAAGATTTCGCTTTTCATTTTTAGGCTTGGTCATGTGTGGATTTAATTAATGGCCTGTTATGTTTTATTGTTTTGTGCGTCATGTATTGTGTTAATTTCTAAAAATGGCTAATGTCTTTTTAAGGAATTTGTTAGGGAACTTTTCCGCTTCGAACACTAATGATATTTTCTAGCGAAGTAAAGTTAAAAGAAAATATTGCCTTTTGCAAATCATTGTTACGAATATAGCATGAACAAGAATTTAAATTAGGTACCTAACTCTATAATCAAAATATAATTACAATAGTGGTTCACTTTACAAAAGCTGTATTGTACAGTTGGTGCTTTTACTGCCCAATACACGGAATGACAGTCATCACCTGCCTAGCCTTTTCCCAACTATGTTAGGGTCGGCTTTCAGTCTAACCGAACGCAGCTGAATACCAGTATTTTACGTGAAGTGACTGCCTGTGCGACATCCACAACCCAGTTAGTACTGGGTAATACGATACCCCTTCGTAAGACAACCAGTCTTACGAAGGGGTCAGACTTTTGGGCGACTGACTACCTGTAACGACTGTCAAAGATCTACAAATGATAGCCGGGACCAACGGGTGGTCATCCACGGGCCAACCCAGGCAAGCACAGCTTAACCTGAAGATCGACTCGAGCGGCTGCTATTATTTAGTAATGAGCCCTTCAAATACGCAGAATAACAGTAAAACCTTTAAATTAATACAATAATAATAAATAATAGATACAATCTAGGACAATATTAACTAAGGATAATTCTAATAAACATTCAAGCTGGTAACAGATCACAAAAATCTACACGAAAACAAATAATTCACGGTTATCGATCAGTAATAAATCGAGTCGGGACCTTTAATGATATTTAACGAGAGTAGATCTTACCGATTAACCTATGTAGTATTTTTCGAATTTCTCATTCGAGAATCGATTTTCTTAATCGATTAGTAAGTATTCGGGTGGGCCGTTACAGTGACGTAAGTGACAGACATATTGTCTCTCGGATACCTTGTTAAGCATTCCAATCGAATTCAAAACGATTGGGAACAAATATGTAGATTTTAAATTGGATATCAAATATTTTATTACATTATTAAATACGTATTTTTGAATTGAATTTATTGTTTTGTATCATGTTTCTTCGCTACTGTTTGATGTTCACATTTATAAATCAAATGTTTAACGAATTATGACAGTAATGGGAATTTTCCCATTTGAAGTGATATTAGTCAAATTTATAATACATATTGGTTTATGAAAATACCTAATAGGCAGCTATAAAATATTTCATTCATATTCATACCGTTATTGGAATGATAATTTTTATGACGATATTGATATCCTTCATCCATTGCGACCTAGCGACATAGCTGAAGATCTAGGCTAGCATAAATTTGATAATCATTGCCTAATCAAATATTTGAATTTTATCTATCTTTGTAGACAAGCGGGTAGCGGCAGCTAAGTCAGTACTAATTGTTTTGAGATTATGTGCCTAATTTAATGGCGTTATTGACTATAAAAACTCTGGTTTAAAGTTACTTTACGTTTTGACTAAAGGCTTTTGCAATATCATCTTAAGGCCAACCTAAGGCTGCTAATGAACAGCCAAAACACTCAAAATTTAAATACAGCATAACATTGTACCATCAGATTTCTCTAAAGACTCCAGAGATAGGCACACACTGACTCTTGACTCCCAGATATGCAGTAGATCCACTCAAAGCCTTTCTTCGCAAAGATGCCACGATAATACACGAACAGTTTAAAATTCATGTGAATTGGAACGGTGACATTTCATGGTTTTATCTTCGAAGCACGAATTACAGGTTAATTGCTTACATACATTGGGTTTGTACAATTAGATACAGTGATCTGATCGAAGTAAAGGACGAGGATGTATAGAATGCAGCTGTGGATCGGTTTGATTCTGTATTTTAGGAATTAAATTAAAGAGAGTGGAACGAGTGGTCGAAACAGTGAAGGTTATAGGACAGATAGTTATTTTTAAAGGTGTTTAAGATTTAAGTTAATTAGGTTCAAGTTTTTCATTTGTAGAAATGCTAATGATGTTTGATTTAGTCAAAAGATTTAAGAATGCTGTCGCTTCGATCAGTGTTTTACAAAAAATAGACCGAATCAATTGAACTATTGATTATTTATAAAAAAGCCAAATGAAGTTATAACGGAGTGAATATAATTTTTTTAAACTGATTCAAATATCCATACTTCATATTAAAGTTAAAAGTGAAACTGATTCGGTTGTTACATCACCCACATCGATACACATCACACACATGGGAATCCCACACTAAACTCAAGAAATGACCAGAAACACTAGAATTATGGTGATTTTATCAACGCCATTCGATACGTCACAAGTACCTCTATAGATCCTATCACAACCAGTTTCTATGTTAATTACCTTAAAGGTGTCAAATTAACCAAACATTGTGTGAAAATTATTAATTTTAAAACTGTTACCTCCATTGAGAACAAAATTAACAGAGATAAAGTAAGGATTCCCATCGATGGGAACTAGTTTCTTCATAATCGCAACGACATCTTGTTCACGTTTTATTACTAAAATTGTAATCGATATTTGAAAATTACAATCGAATATGTATCTGTCAATTATTTATTAATCGATTGGGAAACGTATTTTTTTGTAATGATGGTGATGGGAATCAGAGTTTTGATCGAGTAATTGGTGTAAAATTACATTTTTGTGGCACCTGATCTGGTTGTCATAAAAAGATGCGTAGGTTTATGTAGTGTGGGATGAGTTTAATGTGACTTGATTACGACAGTTACTTTATCAAAATTACTGTGATAGAATAAGATAAAGACCGTATAATAGTGTGAAAAAAAAGTGAACCAAACAAACAAAAGTCACCGACTTTCGAAGCTAAAGTTATTTTTCAATATTGGGGTTTTTTGAAGTTTTTATTTGTTAGTTGTTATTTTTTGTAAAAAACGTTTTTTACCTACCATTTGTATTAATAAAATTACTGTAACAAGAGCGTTAGTTTGACTATTACAGGTAAACTTTTTTTTTTGGATGGGAAATCATCAAACGGCTCCTCCCGCTCTGGGCGGAGCGGAAGGGAGTGTCAGACTTTACTGACTAAAAACCATCCATGTTCCTTAATTGCCCTTTATGTTCCAGGGCCGCGGTGTCTCTTTCGAACAGTCCCGCAGCCCTGGCAGGCATCGGCCCCTGCGGGCCCCTCATGTTTGCTGACATCTCTTTGAGGCGCGCGTGGAACACGAACGCGCCGTCGACACGGCGTTACAGGTAAACCTTATGTAACGTTTATAATGAAAATATAATAACATCTTACACATCAGAATTAGTCACTAAAAACTTGGACATATTATTTAGAAAGAGTAATAGTTAAAAATATTACTACTACAGTACAACGTAACAAACGATAAGTATAATTTGATTAAAATAACAATTTTTATGACGTTAGAAATAATTGATTACAAGATATTAATGCAATTAATTAAGATTGTGTTATCTTTTGCGTTGTCATTGATAAAATTGAATATTGACATCATGTAATTGTAATTTTGTCTTTGGAAATGTCATTTTGGAGTCAGACATGACGTCATTTAGATTAATTTATTGATACATGTCGAGTATTTTAATGATCTTATGCTGATTAAATGAATGAACATTAAAATTAGCATTTTGAATCACTGAAAATTATTTCGAATCTAAAAATAGATTTGTTTCCATCAGAACAGACAGAGTGATAGTATTTTGTTTTGCTGTTGTGCATACGAGGTTTGGATCACAAATCTACCCAAAAATATAGTAACTATTGTTAGCTATGTGATTAGTTGTACTTACACAATCATAGGGTAAAAATTGTTGTTTTTCTCGACCCACATTTTGATTGGGTGGTTAGACTCAACATTTTTTTTTTATTCATTTGTTTTGGCTTTATCATATCAGTCAAGATTATTTTTCAGCAAAATTCTTCATGAATGGATTTTCGTAGATAGTGGTTTAATAAATCTTAAGATAATCATCATTAGAATTTCCGGTCCATATTTATCTAGACTGAAAGTATAATAATATACCTGAACACTAAGACATGGATTTGTGTTGTGATCATATTTAATCGATTTATTTATGAATTAATGAAATATGATCATGAAGAATCATGCTGAAAAACTATCTCGACTAATATCATAGTGCCAAGACAGATTAATTTAAAAAAGAAATGTAAAGAAAAACAACACTCTCTTAGGAAAAGTTCATTTAAAAGTCAAATAACCCAAGTTTACAATTTAAGACTATGATTGTTTATATTCAACGAATCACATAGCTAATAAGTAATAATACTTTCTATATTTTTGAGTAGATTTCAGATCCACACCTCTCAAGTATAAATCAATTTTTATTAGTTTCGTTTCGATGAAATATAATCAATTGACATAACCACATAGTTAGAGAGCAGCTGTGGTAGTCAGGTGGTAGCAACCCTGACTTTTAAGTTACCTATACGTCGTCGGTTCTAACCCAGTTAGGCGCGCTAGTTTAAGTAATTTATTTCATCACCACGGCTTTCAAAACGGTGAATGAAAAACATCGCGACATAACGGCATAAGGCAAGTTGCAAGTAACCAAAACATGTGTTTTGTGAGACCTTCCAATGCGTACTGGACCCGCGTGGTAGATAACAGATTTACCGTCAACACCGTCTTACAGACTTGGAGCCTTTGTCTCAGCAGTGCGAACATTATAGGCTGTTTCTTTTTAGGGTTCCGTACCCAAAGGGTGAAACGGGAGCCTATTACTAAGACTCCGCTGTCTGTCTGTCACCAGGCTGTATCTCATGAACCGTCATAGTTAGACAGTTGAAATTTTCACAGATGATGTATTTCTATTGCCGCTATAACAACAAATATTAAAAAAAAAAACATATTTAAGGGGGCTCCCATACAACAAACGTGTTTTTTTGCCGTTTTTATAGATAACGGTACGGAACCCTTCGTGCGCGAGTCCGACTCGTACTTGTTTTATACTGAATAGGCTTGCGTTTGTCCGCAACTCACCTGATGCGAAGCGATGACGCGGCCTAGGGTGGAGCACGCTTGCCTAGAAGAAACCGATTCACTCGGAGTTAGTGAGATAATGATCGGGAAACAGAGAAGCCAGCAGTGAATTCCATAGACTGGCTACAAAGCTTAAGAATTATGCTACAAGTGTGTGTTTGATCATAAAATGTGAAACCAGTGACTTCTAAACACGTTATCAGACACAAGAACGACCAACAGAATAAACGCAAACCTCGCATAACTAGAAATAACTCATAACACTAGTTATTGATTGAAAACAAAACATCACGTAACCATAACGCGTTGGTTATCGGCAGAGGGGGTGAGGGAGGTAGTAAGCCGGGGGGAGGGGTACAGATAAGAAAGAAATCGACCTTATCGTGCGGTAACACGCGAAAATCGACAAAATGCATGCTGCGGGTGGTTGGCGCCAATGTTGGTGGCCAATGTTTGTGAGTAGATTGTCATGCGTAACCTAATGTCCGACTTGGAAATAATTTCTGTAAAGTTGAATTGGATTTTGAAACTATTAAAGACAAAGCACTGGTCTAAGTCGAAGTCATACCATTTATTTCACATAATATAACATCACGCCTGTAATCACCGAAGGGTGAGGCAGAGGTGTAGGTACCTAATAGTACACCCACATTTAGCCAGTTATGATTTAAGTCCCATGTAATAGGGGGCGAGCCTAGCCATCAACTGGGTACAAATCCAGACTGAGGCTGCTACTGAGAAATTCCTAATGGAAAATCTCAATAGCAATTTGTTCGATCCGGGTATCGAAACCAAGACCTCATGATCAGCAGTCGCGCTTGGGATGAGTCAGTCCTCCATCCCCTATTATTATTTGTTCATCATTTATTTCAATTAGGTCATTAAAATAATCTCCCGTAAGTGACAGTAAAGTGGTTATAAACTGTGAAAGATTAAAAAAAAAATAGAACTCATCCATCATAAACCAATTCGCTAGGCGTTGCACAGAGGGGGCTCCGGACTGGTCTTTTCATGTGCGGATGGTGACCAGCGGGTTGGTTTTAGTGCGGTAAAAATGCCACACTCCCCGGTCTTATCTCCAAAGACCGGTCGCCTTTTGAAGGTTACCCCGAAAACCAAAAAAAGGGCAGTTTCAAAAAGATGACCAAGCGCCTTCTGTGTCTGGATAGAGATAGCCTGCGACTGGTGGCGGGGACCATCACTGGACACTGCTCACTAAACAAACACTGCCACACCCTAGGTATCACTGACAGTCCCCTGTGCAGGGCGTGCGTGGAGGCGGAGGAAACGATAGCGCACGTACTCCTCGAGTGCACTGGCGTCACTCAGATCCGCGAGGAGACTCGGAACACCAAGATCTCATGCGGATGCCCTGAGAAGACCGGGAAGTCTGATCTGCTTCTGGAGGGAGGTGGGCTGGTTTGAGTAACGGCCACCATGGCTCACGCACAATGGTCCACTTTAGGGACTAAGTGCGGAAACCAAAATCCTTAATATAGAACATAGAAGGGCAGTTTCTTAGACTGGGCTTAGCTGCATCTGGTGAGGCTGGAAGTCGACCTCAACATAGAAGGGAAGAGGCTAGGCAGATACAATACAAATACAAAAATGTTTATTCAAGAAAATTTGTTACAGCAATGGGCGGTTGTGTTTGGGGACTCCTTTTAAGCAATTTTTGCCTGTGTTAGGAGACCCCGCTCTTACATAAGAAAAATAATTACAACAGTAACAAATATACTAGAAACTAAAATATAGTAAACTTATACTAGATTACTTATTTCTTACTCTTTTCTAGATTATTATTTGAATAAATGATGAACGGAAGAAGTAAACTAATTTGGAAAAAGAGTGTTTTTAAATATACCATATTCCTATATGTATATAACTACTTACACGCTTTTTATTACGTTACATTGATCCTCTAATTTGAATACTAGACTTGGCTTTGAACCTAGTATTTAAATATTAAATGCATTAATTTAATTTATTGGTACAGAATACAAATTAAGAAATAATAAAGTGTCTCGTTTACACGCGAAAATCTAAAAATTAAATTCACATTATCTAATAAAAGAATCAACTGTTACTATTTTTATATCCCCAGATTATTATAAAAAAAAACAATAATACTAAAAAATCTTTCATTTCTCACATTGAATCTACCTCGTTGGTCCAGTGGTTGCAAGCGCGACTGCTGAGCATGAGGTCCTGGGTTCGATTCCCAGGTCAGGCAAAATGTTATTGGGTTTTTCTATCAGGAATTACTCAGTACAGCCACGGAGTCTGGATTTGGTTCCATCCCTATTAAATGAGACTTAAAACTAACTGGAGAAATGTGGGTGTAATATTAAGTAGTAGCTACATCTCTGCCCTTTGAGGATTACAGATAATTACAGGCGTAATGGTATGTATAATACTAGAAATACGTAACAAAAACGATTTCAAGACACACATCGGCTTGGCTCCAATACTTGAGCCAACGTTTGTGTCAAATGTTGGCCCAAATATTGGCGATATGTTTGGTGATAAGAACCCGTACATCTGTTATCTATTGCCACTGAAACAATTTTACATGTGAAGATAAAAATAAAGTGTAAATATACAATAAATTGTTTGATATAGGCTATCTCCGCTACTGGTTATCTATTAGGCGCAGAATAGAAATTCAAACAACAATATGCCACATTTATTTTATCGAAAATAATGGGTATGGAGTTGATCATGAAACTATGGCTTTTAAACGGTGAGTTAAAGTTAATTTTTTAATGTAGAGTTTGGTGTGATTGCATATTAGTTTAAGGAATCATAATGAAAAGTTAGTACCTAGATAACTTTTTTGATTAAAATGTAACAAGAATTAAAAAGAAAACTATACAAAAAAAAAAAAAAAATCAGCAAGTTTGGACTTTTCTTTTAAGTTTGAGAGCTTTTTTGTCTTTATTTACATAAATGACTATCTGAAAACAATGCTGGCTAATTGACACATTGACACATACACAAATTGTATATGCACAATTGCACACTGGGGAATTTGATAAAAAAATAATCCAAAAATCTAATAAAAAATTAACTTAGAATCTGATGATAATCTTTGAAAGATTATCGTAAAACCAACATTTTGTGAAGGACGTGTAATCCATGCCCTTCAAACTCTGATAACTTTGATAAGTTCTAAACAAATCTTAGATATTTTATATTCTATCTACACATTTATAGCGATAGATGACTTGTTGATTTCCTATCCTAGCTTTAACAATCTATGTTCAAGTAGGTAATTATTCTATTATTATTACTTATTTAATAATTAAAACTTTTAAGAGGACTTCTCGAACATATTTTGACAGTTAACTATTTTGTTTTAATTTTTAATTTTATTTTCCAATATTCGTAAGGAATTGGGAGGCCTCTGCCCAGCAGTGAATTGAAATTATCTCTTTTTTACTATTTTTTTTAGTTTTTTTTTTAACGTAACCATAAAACAAACCAAGACACAAAATCCCATAATTCTGTATTAAAAAAAATACGAAAAATATCTACAAACCGCAAATATATCCCGTCCATATCGCACAGTGGTACAAATACAATCACATGCACGGTGTTTTGCCTCGGCAATCGGGCGCGCACTAACCGCTTTCGTCCAAGCGCGACTCTTATCGTTAAAAAACCGATAAAAACTTAATCGAGCGCGATTTTTACGATTTTTATCAAACGACATGCTGGATTACACAGTCTGATAGCAATCACAATTATTGTAGGAGCACTGTGTAGATTACTATCTTACACACGATAGTTAGATGGGCAGAATAATATACTGATATACCTAAGTTTTTTTTATGATTATTGAAATCTGATAGCAACACTGTGTAGCCTTATTGATAAATATTGATATGTAACGTACTTAAAACTCGGTTTTACTTATCGGGTTTAGCCGATTTGTTGATTTGTGTGAAAAGTGAAACTGCGTAAGTATGTGTTGTACAAGTGTTGGTCTTGGCTTTATTTTGGTTTACAGCAAAAGAAAATTATTGGAGCGATGGCTTAAGCAAATTTCATGTTTATTTACTTAAAATTCTTTCTAAGTTTATGTTACACCGTTATTTGGTCAAGTTTTTTTAGGTTTTAGGTTTGGTACATGGAATCGCGATATTTTTTTCGGAGATTTATTCCAACGGTTTTTTGTCAGGCTGTATGTGCTCCCATTATTTGAATTATCAACGTTTATCTTTTTTATATTTATTTGTATTACAATTCTCTCTCGCAAGAATACGCAAATTGAAGCATTGTCGAAATTCTGTAGGTTAATTGCTCTTTAACTTCGAAAAATAAAACTCCTTTTTTTTGCAACGCATTAAAATGAGGTTGCATTTGCTTATCAATAAGTTGTATGCCTTGTAGTAAATTGGCATAGATAATATAACAACTGTTAAAGTACATTATTGTTACTGCCTTAGAAATAGCGAAATTATCGCAAAAAGAAACTGCTTAGCAACTGTTTAAATAATTAGGTGTAGACTGTAGAGTTATTTAATCTAGAAGATAATTGTATAGTTGAATTACTATACAGTCAAAAACGAAACGTTACTGATTGTTTTATTCATTAACAATTCAAGTCGCGTTAGAATACATTCAAGAATGAAACATACAAGAAAATATAATTTGTAATCTGATTAAAAAAAATATTATATTAAATAAAAAAATAACCAGTAGTTTTTTTACCAAAAAAGTACAACACAATTTTATTGTGCATTTAATGTTACAAATAAAAATATTTACAACAACACCAAAGGTCTTGGAGATAACAAAAATAAATAAAAGAAGTCAAACAGTAAAAAAAGCTAAATAAAAACCTACATCAGTCGAGGCCGATACGCGACATTAGTTTAAAAAATTGCACAACGATAGCTAGTGTCGCACAGTGGTGCGAAGCTTATCTCGCGGGGACAAAGGAATTTTTGACGACTGAGCAAACATAATGTGGCGCGGATCGCGATCGGAATCTACTCGGACAGGTGACGTGTGACGATACAGTGCCCGTAGAAAAAACACACATATTTCATACCCAAAAATATTTATCAAACCGTTTATGATGAATAAAATGTTAGAGGATATTATTAATATAGAGCTTTTATAGTTTCCGCTGTTTTATGAAGCGTACCTACTAAATAATCTAATCATCTCACCGGTTCTCAAATATCATAAAGCTAGCTCTCAAATAGATTAAAAATTTCGAGTCGACTGCGGCTTTCAATAATCCTTCTTTATTTTGTTCTGAACTCTAGTGCGAATGGTGTCGCTATCACACATAACAGTCGAAAACTTTTTCAACTCTGTATAGAATGACGCGGGCTTGCGGGCTTAGCCCGCCGGTGACGAGACGGCGACAGGTACGTAGGTAAATACGTGGATATCTCGCAGCCGCCTGCCGCACACTGATACGTCACTCATGTAAGTTTTCTTCGCGTTTCCGCGAATTATCGAATAGAAGTTGAAATTGGAATTTCGCTTGGTTTTTTCTAGAATGGAGCGCGGTTGGCGCATTGTGCGATGTCTTTCACCGATATTGTCATTCAAGTTTTGGATGAATTTTAATATAAAGTAAGTATACTTCCTCTGCGGTGTAAGTTGATACTTAATCGTGTGTCACTCATCTTATTGAACATTTGGGTTTCGCTACGGGTTAGGTGTTATCAATATACTTACACAGGTATTCATGCATTACTAATGCGAGCGATTTATGGGCGTTGATAAGTTTAAAAGATGTTAATATTGTATTTAGGTAGGTAAGTGGTAAGTGATGAACTGGTTTGTAAAGATATTGCGTTTTAGAATTTTTGCGTTTCAGAGAAATGGTAAATCAACGGTAACGATGAGTCAAAGAGGACAAAGATGACGCTACTCTACTCGTATGTACAGGTCCACCAATTAGGAACCAATAAAATCGAGGGTACATTGATGACGTAACGTTTCAGGCCCACAAAGCCTATTCCTCAGTAAATTGCCGTTAATTTGCTTCGTACAACGCTCCTATATAATATGCGATACGATAATAGACTCGTCTACTCGATGGACTTTCATTTCCGCGCGCACGTCCCTCGATAACAAAGAAGTGTTGACATATTTAGAACAAGCCTGAAATCGAACTGGCTGCCAGTGCGGCCGGCAGCTGCCGACAGCCGTCACCACTGCCAACATTGCCAACTAACGCGAGATTTTAATTTTCGAATCCATCGTAGCTGACGCGCGCCCTTTTGTTGCCAACGTCACAACCCGATTGGTTCCTTCGCCATTTTTTTTTAAATGTCAAAGTCGAATGACGTATGTCAGAGGATTGAGTTGATTGATTTCGAATTGGAGTTTCGACAGCTTGACGATCTTCGTTGGCTTTTAGGCGAGATTTTTTGGTTAAGTTTGTTCTTTGCTTTACTAGAATTGCTTGCACATTCTAATCCAAATCCTGCTTAAATAGTATCTACATTTTTCTTCTGCTATTATTACTAAATCGAACTTTTCACGGTTTATAAAACGCTGTTATCTCCAAGAGGCTGAAAGTCTTACTCAAAGCTTTCACCTGCGTTCAAAATTGGACGAAAATTGAAAAATATGAATAGATTTCTGGCGTGGCGCGCTTTCTATCGTATCGGTGGTTGCCGTCCAACGTCCGTCACTATCTATATTCCACACGAGCGCTCTCGATACTCGCTTCCTCGATACACCTACTCGATTAAAATAAGAATATTTTAAGGCACTACACTATATTGTGAGGCGCACGGACCTTCCGAGAAAGGTTGTAAGCCGATATCGCATTCAAAATGCTGTGAATACTTTACACGTGTTTTTGTATTATTAAGTTTATTTAATAATACATATTCTTATTGGAAGTCCGTAATGAATTAACCTCGAAATATTTATGTAATTACAAATGAATCCATTTGTCTTGTCATTATCGTCTGCGCGTGTCCTAATATTTTAAAATGTTATTTAGATCAAATAAATAGAAAATTAATTTGAAAAATCATACACGGAAAAATACTAACAGAAATAAAGAAGTGCAAACACAGGACGGCAAAGTAAAACAAAGCCGTCGAGACACTTAATCGAAATAGAGGCGCGCAATAATCCAACATGGAGTCTGCAATTCGACTGCAGATGCAATTGTCACGGGCCGATGGGCTCGCTCCCGCTCCTTCTGTTTTTACTCGATTGCTCGATTACTCTATTCTCGTTTTTCGCCGTGCCCGACTAGCGATACTGTTCGTACACTGAGACCTGTCATATCGCCTTTGTTCGACGTATACTGAAAAAAATAGCAAAAAACGAGATAAAAAAAAGTCTCCCTAGCAAATTGGGCGTCTCTGTTATAAACAACAGAGGTGGAATGTAACGATAGCGAACAATAAATGTCCGATCCGTTTGTACGATGTGAATTTGTTGATTGTTTCGGCTCACCGGTGCTTTGTCAACGGTAGTTTTGGCGCGCTCTCCAACTGTCACTTTGACGTTTCAACTTTTTTTTTAACAGGTCTCTTTTTTATGGCTACTCATTTAAGGGGAAAGGTTATCAAGCCTATTAACTTTTTAAAATGTTATGACTGCTTTATATTATTTGCTTCGTTTTTCTTATTCGCGTTTGTGAGTGACAACTTTCTGCTATCTTGATTTTCGTATTCTGAAGCAGACAATTCGGACGAGTGGAAAGTAATGCAATGCTCCCTTTTAAATTCGTTGACAATTTCGCGAAAACAAACAGAACAACTCCTAAAATGATTGATTGTAGTAATTAGCATACTGCATGAGTTCCTACTTTTTGTATGCAGGTTAAATTTTAATAGGTATATTGGGCGGGCCGTTATCTCAGGGAGTTGGGGTGTTAGGGTGTCTGGGAGTGCCGGGGGTGTTGGGGGGTGTTCGATATGAATCACCAGGAGTAATGGCTGCAATATCACGTAGTGCAGTTTGTCAACTGGTTGTAGCCTCCCGGTAGCATAGATAATACGTAGATTGTGCCCGCAAGAGATACGCTTGTTCTCGATAGTCTAACGTCTGGTGCTGCCCGGCTAAAATTTTCGTCCACATTCATGTAAATCATGTTAGAGGAGATTAGATATTTTGCCATAATACATTATACGGAGACCAAGAATCTAATGCTGTTTTATTAGGCCTTACGCCTGAGAATCCATTCATGTGGGTTTCTAACAGGCGAGCAGTGTTTTTGGGGACTTTATTCCACCACTTCTTCTCACTAAAACACTATAAAATGGGGGACGTTTTGGAGAACTGTCTCATATAATTTTGACGTTCAAATTGTACAGATTCTGAACCTAATTTGAATAAATGTTTTTTTTTTGTTGAGCTGTTATTTGAAAATGAAAATGCTAAAATAACTGCTTGAAAATGTTAAAATAACTGCCATGACCGCTGGATCACCACTACATTAGTTGCAGTAACCATTAACTTACAACAAAACAAATGCCGACCCCACCACACGAGTTCCCCCCGATCAAACACAACAAAACCGAACTCCAACAAAAAGATCTCACCCTGTATCAATATCCCCTTGAACCGGCATGGAAAGAGCAAGTTCCGATACAATCATGCACAAGTATCTTCATCCCAGTGGCTCAAGGGGGTGAGCGCGGGTAATCTGCGTTCGGGAGACGATCGGTTTCTAGTGGCTGGTCGACAATTAGTATTGGTTTGAATTAGATCGGGGTGTATCACGTTTTGCTGGGTTAGGTCGATGATATGGTGAGGGTATTACTTTGTGGAGAGAGGTGGTAGTGATGTTTTAAGTGGAAAAGTGTCTTGATGAAGAAGAGGGAATCTAGATTGGGGGAAAACTCTTTATCTGAGGAAGAAATGAGTGCAACGAAGTTTGTTTAGTGCCGTTGTTTTTTAATTGACAATGGATAGTTTAAACTTTACCATTTAAGGTACAGCAAGACCACTTCTTAAATAATGGGAGTTAGTGGTCGCTATGAAATATATCATCCTGGTGTGGAGTCTAACGATAAGGTCTAGAAAGGTATTTTTAAAGGTAACAGTTTCATGTGAAAAAGTCGTTCTATATTTATTCTGTTTTTGTGGCTGCCTTAATTAAAACATTACAAATGCTGCATCTAAGAAAAAACTGAATTATTTTAAATCTGAACAACAAAAGAATGCAACCTAGATACACTATCAATTAGTAAATACACTGCCTACAAGATTTCTAACCATTTATGTACTTCGTCAACCTCTAATTGCTTGTAATGTAACATTCGTTCGACAATCGATAACGCGCAATCGAGTAACTCGCTAACTCGATCAATATCTCGATTAGATCCTGCGCTTGCGCAACGTTCGGAACAAAATAACAAATGTTAGTATATTCCCACGCTGTTCTGTACCTAGCTTTAAGTTTAGTGTTACTTAATAACGGTACTTTAGTTAGAAAACTCGTGATTATCATTCTAGACACTGGAGAATTCCGTGTTATCACGGAATCGTATCGGTAGAAGAATCGATGGAATTTGGGGCTGTTAGGTGTAATAAAATGGCGTAGTTGTCCGACTGGTTGGTGGCGAACCGTACAGTCTACATACACCTTCAATTCCAAGAAATTTTCCGTTGAGTTGCTAGCCAGAGGTCATTATCATAATCTGCCCAGCCTTTACCCAACTATGTTGGGGTCGGCTTCCAGTCTCACCGGGTGCAGCTGAATACCTGTATTTTACATGAAGCGACTGCCTATCTGACCTCCACAACCAAGTTAGTACGAGGTAATACGATACCTCTTGATAAGACTGGTTGTCAGACTAACTAGAAGTAAAGTCAAAATTTCTCACAAGCCTATTTCAAGCCATACCTATTGATTCTGGTCCTATGTGATTAGCCTGAATGCTGATGTACTATCAGCAACTCTACATGTAAAGAGTTATCCTACGTACCTTCTATATTATTAAAGCCTTGAAGATATAATACGGCGCAAATATACCTATATATGGGAATCATACATCTATCTATCTCTTTCCCTCGTTCAAGTGTGAGTAGGACGTCGCTAAAAGCGCGAGAGTGGCTAATCTACCATCACGCGCGCCTCGATGGGGCTTCAGCGCTTTTGAAAAGTTCGCCTTTTACGGTATCTGGGAGAGTACGTACCTATGTATATGGAAGAAGGTACATTATGTACATATAGATATTTCTTTTCAACTGACACTATCGTGCAAGGAGCAGTCCCTAAAGATATTTAAGGTGCTAGTTTTTCTATCAACGCAACGGTCAGAAATCCTAATATTTATTCTTAGTAAGAAAACAAAATTTAGATTAGCTTCTAAGAAGTTTGAAAAAAAAACTGTACCTGTAGTTAAAACTGTCTTTCTAACTGTAAATATTGCAGCCACTTAATTACTGACCCTCTCCCAATTTCGAGACCATACCTGCTGATATTACTTCGCATTCTCTGCGTCCCTGGTCATAAGGTACTGTGGACTTACCTGTAAAGAACAAAAATAAGTAATTTAGTTAAAATTGATGGAACGCTTTATAACTAAAATAACTTTACTACCACAACATAAAATCTTTATGTAAGAATGGTATTCTTGCAACAGTCTGATCCATCCATAAACAAACACCGCCTTTTTATTAATAATTTCTCACAGATAAACAATACGTAAATCAAGGGAACGGTAAATAGTGAACATAGAAATATCCGATCGGTGCAAGAAACGTAATAAACACGAAGTTTACGAGAACAAATGCAATGAATCAAAAACAAAACAATGCGATTATCCCTGCGTTGTAGTGTCAGTGGGAGGCGCGTGTTATGAGCTGACAGCGGGGCGGGAACTGGAACATTTATACAGGGTGTAAACGGCCCCGAAGCCGTCAATCAAGCATTCTGTACGTCACAGAAAGTAACTCTACGCTGAGGTTTGGGCGCAGAACGTCAGAAACGCAAAATGACAGATTAGCGAATTGTCAGGTGTTAGTATTTTGTCTCAAATGGTCAGCATCGCAAAAAGACAGATTAGCAAAATGACAGGTTCACAAAAAGACAGATTAGTAAAATGACAGATTCGCAAAAAGACAGATTAGCAAAATGACAGAGAATAAAAAAAAAACAAAGATTAAAAAGTGCATATTATTGCACAACAGTTTTGGACAAAAGTTTTAAAGGTTTAGGCTGGAATTCCTCCTACGCTGACGTCGGTTGCGCATACGAGTATACATTGCGTTCTTTAAAGCACCATACTGCGATACTGACGTCAGCGGCGCGTACGTTGCTACTGTATTTCTCGCTGACATACGCGGCCGACATCAACGTAGCAGGAATAGAAGTATGAGATTATTTTTCCCTGTTCTGTTCTTTGTTAATATAATATGACAACGTTGAACATTAATTTTTAAGAAGAATTATTTTTATTAAAAGTTCTTTTCAACCAACGTCTAAAAATAAAAATTGAATAGCACGTTATGTGAATTTACTACGGAAATACGGAAGTACACATAATATAAAGAGTGCATTAAAGGGAAAACCACAGTTTCTTCCTTCTGGATGATATCACAACTCGGTTTTGTCTATTATTGTTAATCGTGTTATAATGGAAGGTGATGAAGTGTTGCATTTCGAACAAAATCAAAAAGGAAATGAAACGGTTTTGTGTGGAGGTTACCGATATACGGTAAATGCTCGAAATAAAAATAATACAACAAACTGGAGGTGCATCAAGCGTACTGAATGCAGTGCGTCGGTGACTATACACAATGAAAGGAAAAATATAATTCGGAAAAGTACACACACATGTATAGCACAACCAAAAGCAAATGAGGTGTTTATTGCCAAAAATAACTGCAAGAAGGAAGTATGCGAAGATTTGGGTCCGATACAACACATATATGAAAAAAAATTTGAAACTTTAAAGAACAAAGGTTCAAAGTATTTAGATTACATTCCAGAATTTAAACAATTTAAGGATAACCTTTACAGGACCAGAAAAGCTTTTTATAAAACAAATACATTAAATTTCGCACGTCTAGAGGACGTCCATATACCTGAAGTATTAGCTAAAAATTTTTTGGTTTGTGATGATGGTGGAAGCGACAAAATTTTGATTTTTTGTACAAAAACCGCCAGAAGAGTCATTCGAGCTAATCCAGCGGGACGATATCTTGGTGACGGTACCTTTAAATGTGCACCAAAACCATTCTACCAACTTTTCAGTTTACATTTAGATTTAGGATCTAATGAAAATACAACAAATATTTGCCCTATGATTTATGGTTTATTGCCAAATAAAACTGAAGAGACGTATGTTCGATTTTTTCAATTAGTCAAAGATATATTGGGCTTAAGGATGGGCTCTTTTAAGTGTGATTATGAAAATGCAATAATCAATGCTGTTAATATTGTATTCCCTGATGTATCCATCAACGGTTGCTTCTTTCACTTCCAAAAAGCTGTGAAAAAAAAGGCGAAGGATTTAAAATTATATGACTCTCGTGAAGGTAGAAACATTACCAGAATGACAGCGTGTTTACCTCTTCTACCAGGAAATTATATACGGTCTTGTTGGGAATCGATTTTGGAAGATGCTTCACAAACTAGGGAACTTAAAGCTTTTGCAACATATTTCGAAGGTCAGTGGTTAAAGAAATTTTCGCCAGACTTATTGAGCTGTTCAGAGAATATGCACAGAACAACAAATGCATTGGAGGGCTGGCACCATCGCCTTGGCGTCAAATTTCCTAAGAAGCCCCAAGTATGTCATTTTGTACAAAAATTAATAAAAGAATGTAAGCATTATAACTACATAATAAGAAATAGTTACTTTTATTCTGCAAAAAAAATCGACGTATTGCTTTTAATAAAAAACTCAGAAAGTACACACAATTATTAAAACAAGAAAAAATTACTCCAAAACAATTAATTAAAAAAACTATTTTCGCAAGGTTAATTAAGTAATAATGTATGGACGATTATGATGTATGTTATTGTTGATTTGATTATTTGAAAAATGTTGATTTAAACCATACTTAAAATAAATAATTTTGTTAATATTCATTATTTGATGATTTTTATTTAATCCGAGATTGATCTGTCATTCTGCGAATCTGTCTTTACGCGAATCTGTCATTCTGCGAATCTGTCATTACGCGAATCTGTCATTCTGCGAATCTGTCATTATCAGATCTTGTCATTTTGCGACACCTGGCATTATGCGTTTCTGACAATTCACTAATCTGTCATTTTGCGTTTCTGACGTTCTGCGCCCAAACCAAAAATGATGGCTGGGAAATGACTATTTTTGGTATAAGAATTACGTTTTACGGTAGGACTCAATGTATCGCACGCAAAGCATTGTGCTTATGGATGCATTGAATAATACAGGGGAGATAGGTTGGTACGTCGTGGAGGTATTTTTATTAAAGTTATAACATTAGAAACTTGAATAAAAAAAAAACTTGTGAAATAGTTGGAACTTTGACCCACAATATCTCCGTAAGTAATAGGTTCCCAGGTATGGTTTAGAACAAAAAAATGATTGCAATGACGGGGAACACAAGTGCCTTTCGGCTTCGTTAAGGGTACTTTTACACCCATTAGAATAACTGTCAATTACGCAGAAATGAGCATGGTTTCTTTGAATTGGTGGAGAATAATAAATGATTTTAATTGCTAATCGAAAAAATGGAATTGTTCTTTCATTGATAAATACGATTAGGTTTTTGTCATTGAACGGAACAAATAACAATTGCATTGCATTGTCGATTTTCCTGTTGCTTGCCAAGCTACTATAATAGAGTTTTTCGAAGAAATTCGTTTAAGCTGGGAAAAACTGTAGAGAATTGAAAGTTTTAATTCGCTATCGAATTATTGAGAATTTGATAACATGACTTAATGATTGACCACACTTTCTAAATAACAAGAAAACGTAGATAGAAAGCGACTTTCTATATACGTTGTCCATTACCTACCTGTTTTCCATTCGATTCGAAAAGCCAGCAGACACATTCCCATCAATAGCGACCTCCGCATTGTACCACACGCCATCTCCTCCACCTTGCGCCACCCATAAGTTCGACAAGAGGCAAGTTCAGGAAATGAAGCGGGCTCGGGAGAAGCCGATAAATCCAGCAGCACACAAAGAACTTGCCACTTCTTGCGTCTTTATTAACTTGCGACAAATTGTCTAGCAATAATTAAGTTTACGAATATGGTGGTTCAGGCATTGACAGATGAAGACTGTTAATTTTTTAAGTAATTTTAAAGAAATTTGCCTTCTTTTCATAGCGTGTCGATGGCAAATTTTTATTAAATATATTTGGCCTAAAGTTCAGCTATGCGAACTCCGCTCGCTGATGCAGTCATAAGATCGTCAAGTGCGCTGGTGTTAGGGCATGCAGCGCAGTGCAGGTGGAAGATGGGCCATTGTCTGTGGAGACACGCCGCATACACACTTGAGATCTGAGCCGTCCATAAACCCCCATCTGTAGACATAGTCTTTGTTACGGCCGGCTTGGGTTCGGAGTCTATTTAGAGATTTCCAAGTTGGCCACGGCGAAGCATGCCATGGAGGAAGGCTTTCAGACGCCTCGATGAAGCAGTCACGGGGTCGAATTTTAATAACTGAACATAAGTCAACTAAGTGGTCCTGCTGGTAGAATCTTTGGCTTCGGACAGAATTTGACACTAATTAGCATGTTTTCACCTTCAGATTTCGAAAGTCACAGCTGTTGTGTGATAAACATAGGTAATCAGCCTTTACGGTCCTACTCCTGGAGGAGAGGTTCCCTCTCTGAAAGAAGGGCTATGCCTAAATCGACCACGCTAGCCCAGAGCAGGTTGGTAGATGTTATATGTCTTTGAATTTTTGGTTCTAGGACATGCTGGTTCCTTACTATGATTTTCTTCATTGATTGATTGAATATACATGACTTCTGAAAACACTGTTGGAATTAAGCTATCGTTGACAACTCTTTAATTTTTCTCCAACGTTTCATCATTTGCCTACCCTTTGGATTTTACATGGAGCGACTGCCTATTTAACCTCCACAACCCAGTTAGTACTGGGTAATACGATACCCCTTGGTAAGACTGGTTGTCAGACTTTCGGCCACGGACTGCTTAACGACTGTCAAAGATCTACAATTGACAGCCGGGAACAACGGCTTAACTGTGCTTTCCGAGGCACGGAGGAAACTCGGTAAGTAATGGGTGGTCACCAATCCACGGACCAACGCAAGCGCGGCTTAACCTGGAGATCGACCCGTGCCGAGTATTATTAAACCATGAACTCGTTGATTATTAAAACCGATAGAAGCGTTTATTCTCCTACGTTTATAACCATGAAATAATTGTTAAGTTTCCTTCCCTAATTCATAATCAACTCATTCCTAACTCCTAAATCAATTAACAAGAAAGTATTCCCACTGCTAGTCGAGCGTGAGTGTCACAATCTTTTAATTAAATAAAACAACTAATCGAACAGTAAACAAGTAAAGTTATTCAACTGTTATTAATATAAAACGGCTTCCTTATAATAAAGGATGTTGTGACTAGCGTTAATCCGAGGGTTCGCTTACTTTTGTTCTGGTTAATCTTTCGCTAGGTAAAAAGTTTTTTTAATACCTATAATAAAAATTTGTAGGTACCAGCTTTTCCATCATATATCTAATGAGCATTGATGATCACCACTCTTGGTCGAGGCAGATTGGGATTGAATTTCAGATTTTCATTTTTTCATTCGATTGAATTTCATTGTGAAACATTGGACACATGAAATAAATATGTTTTCAATTTAGTAAAGTCAGATGCTTATCCTCCAGTCAGATATTATTGTCTCTTCTTTTTAATTCATCATCGAGTATTAAAGTTATTCTAACGAGCAATGAAAAACATGAGCTGAATTTTCAACTGTAACAGATAATGTAATGACTTTAATATTATGATATTCGGCAATTCAAAAGTAATCGAAAATGTATCGAATAGAAACAAAAACAAAGCATCTATCCAGTAACTACATCATCCAAATACATCCTATTTGTATTCATAACGATCGTTTATTGTAAACATTTGTGCTTAAAACGGTACACTCCACGTTGTTTCATCTCTTTCAGGAAATTACCACAGTTCCTAGCGGATTATTGCAAAATAAGATATTGTTCACTCAATCTGTTCACTCGTTCGTTGCTCGTTCACTTCATTCGTTTGAATGATGCGCCTTTGTTTCGAAATTTGAATTTGTAAGTTGTGATCCGTTCAGATTGGTTAAAGGTTGGTTTCAATTTTGTTTATCTTTTAAATGTTTAATCAATTGTAATGCGAATAAGGTTTTTGATGTGAAATATCCTATTATCCTTCGGCTGTTTATAATGCTTTAAGTAGAAAGTTTTGTTTGTTTGTTTACTTCGATTAAAACGCTGTAGAAATTGTAATATTCTGAAATACAACTGGTCGTGTTTAAAGTTTCTTTTAATTTAAATGTTGTGCAAAATATTTAGTTTTAATTCCGCGAAAAAGATCCCAGGCTGGATGCAGCACCGCCCTTCCAAGTCGATTATTGGTTTGGGTGCATGAGGCATAGCATATCATAATCAGCCTATAATGTTCCCACTGCTGGGACACACGGCCGCCTCTATGAGAGGGAATGGGCTATAATCCACCACGCGGGCCCAGTGCGGGTTGGTAGATGTCACATGTCTTCGAATTTTTGGTTCCTGGACATGCCGGTTTCCTCGGTGCAAGAGGCATGCTAATGATTATTGCTTTTCCTGCATGTGCATATTGCATGTGGAATTAAAACTTAATATTTTGCATAACTTAACTAATTATTTTTACCATTATTCATTAATTAAGAAAGAGAGTAATTATAATTAGAATATTTTTACGCCGTTCGCCTTGACAGCAAGATTCAATTCAAAATTCGTTCATTTTATTAATATTGACATCTGTACTTTTGTTTAACCTATGTTCTACAAATAAAACTATTTGATTTTTTTTAATAACATTTAATGTCATGGATTTCCATTAAATAACGCCTGATTCTAAAACTTTTTAACTTCCAATGATGCCCTAAGATCCCCTAAGATGGCGCTCCAAACAAAATTTTCACCAATCAATCACTTGACCAAAATACAACACCACGAAAAAAAGGTTATTTTTTTTCATAAAGCAAAACATTTTTATAGAAAACGATATCAAAGATAAATAGTCATGAAATGTTAGAAGGAAATAAATAAACATGGTTGCCACACTGACGGACGGACGGACGGTATAGGAAATTGCGGAGCCAGATCGCGGGATCTTGTCAACGCGTCAATGTACTAATGTTATTCAATATTTTGTTGTATTTTATACTTGTACTTAACTTATTTCTCGGACTGGCTATATCTTTTGAGGTGGTATTTTCTGTTGCTTTAGATACTGTGTGTTTTTTTGTATTTTTCTACTTTTAAAGAATGGGTTGTATCGGAGCAAGATAGGATTAAAAAAATATATTATTCATCTACGAGTATACTCCCCTGACAGCCTACAATAAGCAATAAGCCCTTTCATCGTTAGAGTTCCACAGTTTTAACGAAGGTATTCAACGTCGTTTCGAAATATATATTTCTTAGATATTTCCGTCGTATATAAACGACATTTTTGTCGAGTTAAACCCTGTTCAAGTCTCCAATTTGTAAATCGACCGTCTGTTATTAGTTTGTTAGACTTCACTTTTTCAGGATTTGTGTAGGTGCCCTGTAACTAAATCATCATCATCTGCCTAGCTTTTTCCCAACTATGTTGGGGTCGGCTTCCAGTCTAACCGGATGCAGCTGAATACTAGTATTTTACATGGAGCAACTGCCTATCTTACCTCCACAACCCAGTGGGACCTGTGTATTACGATACCCCTTGGTAAGATTGGCTGTAAGACTTTCGGGCCACTGACTACCTGTAATGACTGTCAAAGATCTACAAATAACAGCTGGGGTCAACGGCTTAACGTGCTTTTCGAGGCACGGAGGAAACTCGGTATGTAATGGGTCACCCATCCACGGACCTCCCAAGGCAAGCGCGGCTTGACCTGAAGATCGAACTAAGTGGCTGTTATTATTTATCCACGAGCTCCTCCTGTTACTAAATATATAATTTGACATATTTATAACGGCACTTTCTATCAATGAAAAAGATAACACTAGGCAACCACCTGTGAATTTAGGTACTATGAAAACGAGAAAAATAATCCAACAATCCATTCACATTTATTTTCAAAAAGATTGTGGTAGTCAATAAATAAAGCACCAATTTAAATTCACCTTTGTATATTTCAGTATTTAAGAAAATAGGTATAATCGATACCTAACGTCTATTTTTAACTTAGCAAGTTTTCAAAACTAGATTTTATTTACTTTATCGTGAATTCGTGATTATTTCTGTAATAAATAAAAAATAATCTTTATTGCAGACCATAAAAAAAACACACCAAGATAGATGAAAAAAAAAGAAGAAAAATGAAGTCCATAAAAAACATAAGACAATCGTAAACTTGACAACTTTCATAGAAGTAAAATAAACAAATGCCACCCAGCTAGACGAGCTAAAAACGCGTCAATATATTTGCGAACCACACATCCGTATATAAAGGCCACCCGTCATAACTTACATAGCACACAAGATTTTAATATTACGATAAGGCGGGGGCGATCGTAGATGTATGCGTTGTCACGAGACCCGCCAATATCCGACGCAGAATTGAAATATCTGACCCATCCAACCCTGGTACAACCCTAGCCCAGAGCTTGCATATGGATGGATATATTTAATTATTTTATATGTATGTTGGGGTGTTGTGAGGAATCTTGGAGGAGGTGGAGGAAATTGAGGTGAAAAGTGGTAGTGGCATGTTTTTTGGAAATGGTTTTGGGGGTGAAGTGTTAAAATATGGTGATTAAAATGTTTTTATTTTCTCGTGTAGCAGCACTACAAAGAGTACTACAGCAACATAGAACAAAAAGTACTACAGCGCCATCTATGACACTGATGATGAACTAAACATTGAAATAAATACATCTAAATCCTGCATCGCGCAAGTAAAGTTATCCGCGACTTTAGACTATATTGAAGAGCCCGACAGTCAGTAGCCCACCAGACATAACCATACAATTCTGGTTGGAAGATCATCCCTTTTCTATGGGGGGATGAAGAGCTTTACACCCGGCTCTTCATACCTGCAAACTAGCATTAGGTACATTTTTTGTTGTTTCTCGTTGTTGGTTTTCCGTGCCTCGGAAATCACGTGCAGCCGTTGGTCCGGGCTGTCAATTGTAGATCTTTGACAGTCGTTACAGGTATTCAGTGGCCAGTCTGACAACCAGTCTTACCATGAGGTTGTATTACCCAGTAATAACTGAGCTGTGTAGGTCAGATAGGCAGTCGCTCCATGTAAAATGCTGGAATTCAGCTGCATGCGGTTAGACTGGAAGCCGACCCCAAGGTATTTGGAAAAAAAAACAAGACAGATGATAAAGTTTTTTGTTTCTTTAACACTATCGAACTAAGGAAAGGAAATGATTCTGTAGTATCAGTTAGAGACGAAGGCATACATGAATACATTTATAAAGCTAAAAACTGTGTACACTTAAAACGCACCGTTTTTTAGGTTTTGAAATTCGTCTACCTAGCAAACACGGCGTTTCTCGGCAAAAGAAACACAAATTGAATACTAGAACTAAAATCTGACTTTTCATAACGATATGGTCAACCTATTTACATGTATTTAGTCAACTTTTGTGGACATCTATTATGGGACTTATCAAACATAAATTATGGCGAAATTTGGGTGTAGGTATCTATAAATAGGTCCAACTCTACCTAATATTTCTGTGAAAGTAATTACGATTATAATAAGTAAGACTACCTCGGTGGCCTAGTGGTCGCAATCGCGACTGCTGAGCATGAGGTCTTGGGTACGATTCCCGGGTCGGGTAAATTGATATTGAGTTTGTCCATCAGAAACATCTTAGTAGCAGCCGCAGTGTCGGGAATTGTGCCCGTTTGATGGCAATAGACTTGCCTATTACATGGGACTTAAACTTAACTGGCGAAATGTGGGTGTATCTACTATTAGGTACATCTCTGCCTAACCCTTCGAGGATTAGAGGCGTGATGTTATATTAATATGTTGTAATAATAAATTGCACCTTCTTACCCACCAAGACCATTGTACCTTGCACATGGTAACCTATGTAACATCAACATTAGCGATATCTTTGTTTGTCCATGTGTGGGACGCTATCAACACATCGCTGATTCACACTATTGAGTCACTATCACAACTGTCAGTGTCTCTTAGTCATCTAGTTTTATGTTTAACTGTTGTATTTTATCTGTCTTGTGCTGGGATTTGATTAGAGAATAATTAAAAGGAAGTTACTGATAGAGATAGTAATATAAAAACCATCCAAGTGCGAGTCGGACTCGCGCATGTAGGGTTCCGTGGCATCGTAGTAGGAGTGCCCTCTATAAATTTATTATTTCTTGATATAGCAGCAACAGAAATACACATTCTGTGAAAATTTCTGCTGTCTACCTATTAAGGATCATGAGACAGATCCTGCTGACAGACAGACGGACGGACACACAGCGGAGGCTTAGTAATTGGGTCCCGTTGGTTACCCTGCGGGTATGAACCCCAAAATTCCGGACCATCGTCATCCCTCTGTTTCATCCTTTTCCAATTATTTTTTGGGGAAGACGCAGCATTTGACCTCCAACAAACTACACTGTGCCCCCAGACACGAGAGCCTTGAGGGCTGCTATTGTAGAACGTCATCTTCTCCCATACGTCTCAATTTGTCAACATCTTAATATTAAGTGCTTGTCTCTCTAACCGTTACTTCTGTCTCACTCCAACTTATCTATATTTTTTTTCGTATTTCTATACTTTTTTAGCTACTGGCATTCATAATCTGCCAGTCAGCCAAGTTCGTACAGTTTTATAATAAAAATGCTAAGTCCTATAGAGTGCAGCTTATCAAAATATTTTTTATACTGGTCATACAAGACGTCCCATTAATGACGTTTCAGCGATCTCGAACTGTCACAAACCCGTTAAATCCCACTTCTTTCATTCCCGTTTCGTTCACCATCTCTTCCTTACAAATCTGACAAAATATCCATCACATTCTGACATAACTTCTCACAATTATTCGCTCCTGGTACATGTAAGAGTGAAAGATACCGCATTCCGATGACACACACCGTCTGTACACCGTCTAGCCGCTTCGCAATGGCTATCTGCGCGTACGCAGCCTGCTTTCGCGCCAACTTACCCCTTTTATAACCAGGACAACATAAAAACCATTTAGTTTCCGTTGGATTTTCAACCTTGGTCGTAGCTTTTAAAGTGCAGTATTGACTGCAGGGATGAGAGACAGTTAAAACGAATAACGAACCTCAGTGCAAGTTATTTGAAATTGGAATCGAATGCAGTCCAGCCAGGAAGGTTTTTGTAGAGACAATGCAACTGATTTCAGACTCCATTTCCATTGCATTAGGGTTTCTTTTCCTTTAAACCAGGTTGGTGCCTATGTGGTTTCGGTATAGGCTCTGGTGGTGTTGCAAAAGGTGAGTTCACACGTGCAAAGACTGACCAATTCTGCAAATCGATGCGATCGGCGATCGGTAACGGAACCAGATGCGTGTGACCGGACTTTTTTAAATGATTCATAGCGGTTGGAACAACGCCGAATCAAAACAGGTGGCAAAAACTGCTTAAATTATGTAAATTATATTATGTCTTTTATTTTATTTAACAATTTATGTACAAAATAAATATAGAAAAGAAGAAAGGAATAGAATATAGTAAAAAGGTGATGCTTATTTCTAAAGAAATCTCTTTTTCTGCATACCTGCGAAATGACATACTGAAAAAGAGATGTAGACATAGTGTGTCCAAGAAGAAGAGAAAATGGAATACATAAATCAAGTAACTATTTTTAAAATAATATACAAAATAAGAATAATAATATAAATACTTACATACTTATAAATACAAAGAAAAAACATATAATAAATGCTTATGCAACTATGACGAAATGGAAAGATAATGTTATTTCACTCTTCTATTGAACTGCAACAGTTTGGCAGTCCCTAATATCAGGCGGAAGGGAATTCCATAACCGCAGAGCGTATGCAATGAAGGAGTAGGAGTAGAAGTCGGTCACTGTGGTATCTCAAAGGGGATGAGGGAGAAGAGATGGAACGCGAATCTGATGAGGGCCTTCGATCGCTAGACTATTAGGGGTTGATATGCAAAAAGTCCAAAAAAAAAAATATTTTACTTGGGCCAGTGTTTCGATCCTGACTACTCTGAGAAGAAACAGCCAAAACAAACTCAGAGGTCATAAAAGGTCCAGACATAGTCTTGTCAATTCACATGAGGACTATGCAGATAAGTGTCTGAGATGGTCTTTTGAAGTAAGAACCACACAGATGCTGCATTATGACTGTGTCACGCTAGCACGAATATAGCTGCATAATGTAGTATCAGTGTTTTAAAATAACGACTTTCAACTAACCCCCAATACAAAACTCGAAGGTTAGATTCAATGCAACTAGATGTTTTTTTTTTGCATTTAAATTCTAATTATCCTTAAAGCAACTTTAACAGTCGGTCGGTGCAAAGTACAGTCTGTACTCTTTGTGAATGATGCTAAGTGATAACATAGCGATAGTACGTGCTAAGTAAATAATTTTAATATTTAAACACCTATGAATGGCTTTGTACTGAGGAGTTCGTGGCAGAATAATAACAACCGCTCGGGTCGATCTTCAGGCTAAGCCGCGCTTGCCCTGGTTGCTCCGTGGATGGGTGACCACCTATTACATAAAGAGTTTTCTCCGTGCCTCGCAAAGCACGTTAAGCTGTTGGTCCAGGTTGCTATTTTTACCCGAAAGTCTGACAACCAGTCTTACCCAGGTGTATCGTAATACCTAGTACTTACTGGAGTGTGGATATCAAGAGTAACTTGAAGAAGGAAAGGCTGATATTGCCATTAACGTCATGGGAGAAGCCTAAGTCCAGTACAAGAAATTAACAGGAACCAGGACTCATTTTTTCTAGTCATGCTATGTGTGCTGTGTTATGTGTTTTTCATCTCATGTGTGTGTGTGTGTGTGTTGGAAAATGTTTTGAGTAAAAATAGTCACATGTTCCACTATTTAGAATAACTAATATTCTTCTCAAGCCATCTAGAAATCTGACCATCTAGTAATAAGATGTACCTATTTAATGCAATGTTAATGCAAAACTAACTGAATGAGTTTCTAAAAAGACTAAAATGTGTCTGAGAACGACGATTAGATAAAAATCTAGATGAAAATAGTTTTTAATTGTTATGGGACGGACAAAAAGTCAAGGATTATTGTCTCATGTATTTTTTTTTTAATTTTTAGTTTAGATTCAACGTTGCTAGCATAATCAGGTAAGTTTATCTACAATGTAGATTCTACATAGAAGTATAATAAAATCAGGGTTCTGACAGACCCAGGTCATGTAGACCTTTAGATTTATTCACTTCATTAAAAACTCAATAATGTATTTACAACTAGGAAATAAAATAGGAGAGATCTCTAAAGGCACAACAATACAAATACATTACATCATCATCATCATAAGTTTTATGAAAGATTTTTGATAAAAACAGACTAACACTATATCTATAGTCAAGTTAAAGTGTAGGTAAGTAGGTACTTGAGTTTAAGTAATTACCTACTTATGCAACCATTTTTATTTAATAGACAAGAATTTGAACAAAGTAGCCGTCAAAGAAAGAAAATCTAAGAATTCTAACTTTTGATAGTTCTAAATTCAAGCAATTATTAAACTATAGAATAAAAATCGTATCTTAAATAATGAATTTTATTCAAGTAAACACTTTGTTTATAAATACGGGTGTAAGACTTACAAGAAAACAATAAAAGGTAAACGATGTTACCCAAAAAGAAACAGATCAAGCTCCTAAACACAACTTAGCCCAACCAAAAACCAAGTTTCATCTCAACACATAAATAATTCACCAATCCTATATTTCAGGAATAACAGACATCACATTATAAACTCGAAACCAACTAAACAGTTTCTAACAAAGTTGTTTCCCTGCTGACAAACAGCTGGGAGCGTCTAAACGGACAGTCTCAATTATTTTTCTATCTATACATCATGGTGTGGACGCCATATTTCAAATAGGCATAGACAGTTTCACTGGCTAACTTTCCACAAAGCATAAGGAAGGGAATAACTTTAATTGGCACACAATAAAATATGGAGAGTTGCAGTATCGATTACGGGCCGCGTTGTCGATGGTTTCGCTAGTGATGGGAAAGAGTCGGCAGTTTAGTTGTTTCTGGTCCTGATTTTGTTGCGAATCGTGTGTTCTTTCGTTGGTCGTTGTTAGTGATGGGGGCTTGTCGATAGTTTGGTAGTTTTTAACTTTTTAAATATTATTAATTGGACGGTGATTTTGTGCTCCAGGTAAACTACGTAACTGCAAAAAGAGATTTCGTCTTTTAAACACCTGATGTACACTTGAATTTGCAAATGCCCCTAATAAAGCTTTACCAATCAAAATCATTAATTCTCAAAGATCTTTAATTATGCCAACAATGGCTTTAATACAAAATTTAAATACTCAATAATTTCCAAAAGGAAAAAAGTCCCCTCCGTCACATAGCGTGCGCGGGCGCCGATGGCAGAACCGATTGCAGTCGCAGGTGCGACCACGATCGGCACATTCGTGACAATATAATTGTACCGCATACCTCACTCCTCCCGTCCCTTAATTTATACCTAATAGAGAGATAATCTTATACTTTTTCAACACGTCTCATTTACATTTTAAACCTTTATCTTTTCGTACAGTCGGTTGTAAAACTTATAAAGCAGTTTTACTGGTCCGTCTTTAGTGTTCTTATTTTGCGGTTTTAAGATGTCTTTAAGGAGATGTATCGTTGTTATCGTTATAACTAGAAGATTTTTTGCAACGTAGTGATTCTCCCTATCGTTCATAAGTGCGTTAATACTTAATCTTAATATTTGCCAAGAGTTCTTGTCAGCCATTGCACTCTTCAGGACCATACTTGTACTGAAAGCGAGTATTCTGGAGTATGTTAAACGATGTTAAATGATGCTAAGTTTTCAATATCTATAGCAATGTCTCTGTTCGTACTTCGTATGACTATGATATAGAGGTTAAAATCCTTTGAAGCTGGAACTAAAATCTCCTTGAACTTTAAGATCCTATAATTTGTTTCAACTCCATCCATGTTCACGCCTTCACACAGTTTCCTCATGATGTTTCCGTGTACTTGTACCAGCATATTGTACTGTATTTATATTCCATGTATCAACCCGTCGCCTTCGAACCGTATAGCAATATATTTCTCTAACTTAACCCTTACCTCACCACGTTCTTGCGCAGTGCGATAAAAAGTGATTTTATCAATTTATTTTTCTTAGGTAACTGTTCGATTGGTACTAAATTATCGTTGTTACTTTCGTAAAAAATTCTGATAGAGAGCTTTGTGTATCGATCGATTGGGTAAAGAGATTAAGTAATGCTTGTTATGGGCAACATTCTGAAGGGAGATCGTCCTAACATTATGTACAGTTGCTTACAAGTAACACTTGCTATACATAACATTACATCACACCAGTGATCCCCGAAGGATTGGGCACCTTTATAGTACACCCACATTTCACCAGGTATGTTTTTAAGTCCCATGTGGGGGGCGGGCCTATTGCCATTAACCGGACACAAATCCAGACTCCGTGGCTACTATTGAGAAATTTCTGATGAAAAAACCCAATAACAAATTTTCAACGAGAAAGAGTGTACACCTCTAAGGTAGATTTTTGAGGAACTAATTATAAGATGTCATGTAAAATGCACCAAAAAACACACCAATAAATGAATTTGATTTTTTTTTTCAACCCAGGATTCGAACCCAGGACCTCATGCTCAGCAGTCGCGCTTGCGACCGCTAGACCAACGAGGCAACACTTGCTACTGATAGCTCATCTTCTATGTCTAACAGTTGACAGTTCTGTTCTCTAAGATGTTAGTGTTTTGTCTCAAATCAATAATCCAATTTAGTTTATCCGGTGGTTCATGGTTCCTTCAACACTTGGTTTAAAATCCGACTTTAATGAGATGAAATAGACATATGATGACTGTCATCATGACCCCCTTTGTCAAAAAAGCACGGTTTAAGTCATTAATTGCCACTACTGACAAAAATCTTGACAAATATAGTTCAATACTCTCAGCGAGGTTCTCCAAACATGGATAGTTGAATATCCATCATGAGCATATTTTTTTCAACTACATGTGAATAATTTAGTAGGCATATGAAATGCCTATTTATACGCTTCTCCACCTACCGTAATACTATTAAAGTTTTTATGACTTCAAAGATATCATTATGTCAAGAATATTAATAATTCGTAGGTACTGATCGCGTTATCTTGCTTTTAATTGGAGTTTAGCCTCAAATATATGGTAAACATCTATGGTGATGATTCTTTTATTGATGAGACGACTTTTTACGATTAATTTGTTAATCTTGATTAAGCTGCGTCAAGGTTAACAGTTATTTTGGAGATATACTACCGATTTCACTGACGGTCGACCACTTTTCAACCTTATTACTGAGGTCATAAGAGTGAAAAGTTGTAGTCCCTCAGTGGGCTCGGTAGTACCTACCTTGTTGTAAGTTACAGCAAAGCATTAGAATAAAATTGTCGTACGATTCTTGCTGAAAATTATCGTTTACTTACCTACTTGAAATATAAAATACTGTTTATCTGCAAAGACGACATTAGATTTGTTCAAAGTGATAATGATTGATGCATGAAACTTATCCTCATAAAGAGTAACTTGAAAAAAAGAACACCAGAAAGACCTCTTTGGAGAAGAATGATCAGCAGAGCCGAACCCAAATAAAGACGTCATAAGGCCCGAAGAAAGAGTAACTTGAAAAAAGCTGTAAGAACGCTCTTCATTCTATTTCTGTTCATATGATTAACGTACTTTAGGTTCAGGACTATTATGATTCAACAACAGTTTAATTTGTTTTTAATAGCCGATGGCAACATTACCTCGCTACAAGGAGTTTTTAGCGGTTGAATGTCACTGAGAGGTGAGTTGTCGGTGGAAATGTTTAATGAAATTGTATTAAAAACAACATGTTGACGGCATTATTCCTGATTACGGCCATGCCCTATACCAGTGTTCCGCAAAGTGTGTGCCGCGGCGCACTAGTGTACCGTGGACATTAGATGGTGTGCCTCGGAAAAATAATGTTATCTCTTAAAGTTAAATATACAGACTGAAGAAAAATACCTACTTAAACAGACGCAAAACTTTAATAACAAATGTTGATTAATATTATATAAAATTAGCTGTTGCCCACGACTTACGGCCGTATAAAATTATTATGAAAATACAATTTTCTCTGTTTTTGCAATATTTTTCATTGACGCTCCGGACGTTTTACGTCGTACTGTGATGTTATATAGCCTTCCTCAATAAATGGACTGTCCAACACTAAAATATTTTTTGATTTCGAACCAGTAGTTTCTGAAATAAGCGCGTTCAGCCAAACAAACTCTTCAGCTTTATAATATTAGTATAGATGTGATTTTTCTTTTATGGGTGTACCTCCAAAATATTCCGATTTTCTACATACACTGCGTTAAACGATCCGTGCATATCTTTAACTCTCCAACTTCGTTTTTGAAATCCAATTTGGATTTCAAAACTATTTTTACTATTTTTTTTTTCAATACACCATTTCTATTCCGCAGACCAACTGTCCTCACCAGTCCCATACCCGGGGTGGGGGGTACAATAATGATATTACGGCGCGATCGCAGGCGCTGATAGGTGCGCCGTGTGCCGATCTATCGACTCACGCGCACCTTAACGTTTATATTTCACTCTGGGCCCGGCGTGAGCGTTGCGCTTGTAAACCCAACCGATTTAATTGGCGCGAATGGTCCATGTTTTTAGAGGAATTGTATAAGAATGAAGAATGTTTGATTTTTATTGCAGGAGGTTTTGTTTTAGGGCTGTGATTGCAGGTTGTTCGAATAGAGAAGATTGTGGGGTTCTTGATTTGGTACTCAAGAGACGAATTGTGGATTTCTTTTTTTGGTTTTTGACTTTTGAAAAGATGGTTACAAGTCTGAACTTAAGACATTTTAAGTGCCTTACTAAAATTGGTAACATGTCTGCTGTTTTTTTTGACCTCAAATTTTTATGACTTTATTTTTTTGCTAAAAATATAGGCTGGATTTATACACATCTTTCTCGACGATGAAATTTGGTGATGTAAGATATGACAATTTTGAAAACCTTCAATAAAATTTAAGATGAACCTGTTGCAAACAAAAACAGCTACACAGCCATATTGGACCAGGCATCCTAGTCCCTTACACCACGACAGGGCCACCTATGAGTGGCCTATCTAGCAATGAGCGTCCCTCGCGTGCCCAATAAATCGTAGCTGTGGACGTGCGTACAAATTGGCCCGATGCGATCGCGACAAGGCGACGGCTCGCTTGTCTTGCCCCTTGTTAACGCCTCAGGAAGATCGCATGCGATTTTATTGTCGCACTTTAGAACGTGAGCACGCCCACGTTTTGTAAGCCTTGTATTATAAAGTCGTACGTCTGTTGTTTGGGAGAGAAATGGCGGTGAATCTGTTGTTAGGTTTGAACAGAATGTTGTTAATGGAAAGCTATGTTTTGTTATTGTTTTTGTGGGGCTAGCGATGGTTAAAGGTGCATCTTTGTTTGGTATTACCTGCTTGGGTTACTATCATGACCAACCGATGCCTTTTTACGGACTTATGTAAAGCCATTCGAACTCAAAGCCTTTGAAAAAAAACTATTATCAGACACTGGGTTTTTTTGCTTTGTGTTATTTTTTAGAAGGGCGTCGTTTAACTCGCTAGTTTCGTGTAGTAGAGCGTTTACAAACATTTAAGCTCACATATGCAAACAGCTAGACCCAGAGCAACTGCCATACAAATATCAGTTCCGTGCGAGAATCAAACCCGCGACACGCAGCGCAGCAATCGCTCAGCCATAGCGCCAACCGTACCAACCAAGTGATGTGGTATTATGTTGTAAGAGCAAAATATATGGTTAGTCATAGGTGGCATCTCAATGATGGTCGGATTCACTGAAAAATTATCCACTTTCATACTAATTTATTTCGATGATTTCACGGAAACTCATCTAGAGCACATGTTTTGCCGAATTTTCAGTCAATAGGTATTCTTATTCACTGTAATCTCTAATTGGTTCATCGCTAGTACATCTGGGTTTTTTCTTGTATTTTGGTGTATCTCCAGCAATTTGATCATCATCATGTTAATCTTTGATGTTTTTTTTTAGAACAGGTCATATTTTAACAACGAACAGTTACAAGGCATTGTTGTAGCACTACTATAAACACACACCCCCATTTAACATAAGCGTAATAGTGGGCGATAAGGCCGGCGACGTTTCCGGGAGCGATACGATAACGTAGCGATAGCGATACGACGCCGGATTGCGAACGCGTGTGGTAATTAAGTATTGTATTATAGTTAAAAGCTTTTTTGAGTAAGGTTTTGAAAGACAGGTGCGAGTGACACTTAACATAGGTTGCTTCTTAGTAGCAGAGTTTGATGTGATAATTAACATTGATCTTTTAATATCTTGATAATAACGAACATCATTAATTCATTATCTATGTCTCTTCACGTGTAACCGATCGCAATTTGCCGCTTCCACGCGTATCCAAACGCGTTCAGTGAAGGCTAAGAAGAAATGGTCAGATACATTGTGTTTATTCATCAGAATTTTAATATAGACGCCAGCATATCAAGCTACTACAAACTGTCAAATTTCTTTAATATGATTTTCAACTTTATCGCTAAAGCATTAGCATAGCCTACCATGACGTCTTAAAGCAGGAGTAATTCCAGTGTGTGAAAGAGATGGCGCTAGATGACCTGTATAGCTCTGTCTCTTATCCACACTGGAATAACCCCCCAGAAGATATTGACGAGACTTTTACTAGCAGATGGGAGTAACCTTGGCTATTATTACATACCTACTTCTTTTAGTGTATTAGAAAAAGTATTAGGAGCTCGTGGCTAAATAAAAACTGGCGCATGGGGTCGATTTTCAGTTTAAGCCGCGCTTGCCTAGGTTGGTCCGTGGATGGGTGACCATCCATTACATACCGAGTTTCCTCCGTGCCTCGGAAAGCATGTTAAGCCGTTGGTTCCGGCTGTCTATTGTGGATCTTTGACAGTCGTTAAGGTTCTACAAAAATGTGGAGTGGCTCGAAAATCTGACAACCAGTCTTACCACAGAGTATCGTGTTACCCAGTGCTAGCTGGGTTGTGGAGGTCAGATAGGCAGCCGCTCCATGTAAAATACTGATATTCAGCTGCATCCGGTTAGACGGGAAGCCAACCCCAACATAGTTGGGAAAAGGCTAAGCAGATGATGAGAAAAAGTATTACGGTTCCGTGCAAAAAAAAACCCTTGAAATTGTTAACAAAATTCGATTCAAATAGGGAAGCAATAGTTTTGTAATAATTTGACGCACGAAGGTCACGGGCATCAGCTAGCAAGAAAATAATAACAGAAGAAACTTTACAGCAGTGTGAATGAAGTACATTAATAAGAAAACACGATGTTCCACACATTCGGACGAAGCGCTTTGCACTTTGCTACATCGTTTATTATGCGCACAGCCAAGGAGTGGAATTCCCTACCTTCGTCGGTGTTCCCAAGTTCATATGACCCCAATCTATTTAAGTCGCGAGTTAATAGGCTTCTTTTGGGTTAGCTCGTTCCATCGTCAGCCTCATCTCTGTCCTCAGGACTAGATTGAGGTCAAGAGAAAGCGCATCAAATATATATATAAAAAAAAAAACAGGAAAATGCGTAGGTAATGCATTTATTTATAGAAATGATGCGATTTAGCTTCCTTATGAGAGTTTAAAGCTACCAGAATAAGGAATATCAACAAAAATACTATTTATATTTTGTAAAATCTTGACGCGTAGAGGCCTCAAGTAAATAAATAAGTCGTTGAATTTTATAAAAAAAAAAACATTAACCAGGTGCTAATTATTTAAATTACTTTTAATTAAATTACAGCAAAATTATAATTTAACGCAATACATATTCAGTAAGAAATTAAAAGAGTGGAGACATGGTAGATTTATAGGCTCAAAACACGAAAAAAAAATCAATCTATTCATTCTGGTAATAAAATGTATCATTATTAAATTTGCATGCGAAAAAGATCTCAAAGAAGACAACAGTCAAGCAATAATCAGTTTTAGAATGCTGTGATTAGGTTCATTTTTGGGTTGGAAATAATATGACCCGGATACCAACTTAATAAATGCAGTAATATCAATGTTTATGCAAAGTTGTGTTCATTGATCGCATTAATAAAAATGGCGACACACCCAAAACTACAATATACCTAGAATTTAATAAAAAAAGGTAATATTTTATTATATTTTCTATAATCAGATTAACATGTGTGATATCGTATTGTTAGATTATTTAAGCATTTATTTACATATTTCCATGTTTTTCTTAAACGCACCGTGTTTTTGGATAAGCCGATGTCAATGCTTATGATAATTGCGCGTTATTTTTTATTAATTGTGGCCATTAGTGATTTGTTTTACAAATCTTCAGGTTTTCGACTACTTTTTCTATCTTATCAATTTTAAAATCATTTACCGTTTTTTCATTTGCAATAAAATACACTATATTAAACACTAATGGTGTGTACCGACGGCTTTTTATGCGTCTTTAGGAATTTAGATCTTATTTTAGTATTCTGTGTACCTAGAAATCTTTGTTTGTATTTCATTTTATTGTTATTCAATGCTTTTGCCCGCGGCGTTAATTTAAAATTTGACAATTAAACTCCACTACTATTGTTTATATACCTAATAATATAATTGTATCATGATTCGATAGACACGTGGCGTCATCTATTGTCTTATGAACGTTATTGTTGTTTTCCTCGGGAACAGCACTTTTTTTCGGGATGAAAGGCACCCTATGTCCTTTTCTGTAAACCTGACACTACTGATCTATCTACTATCTACCTGACTAAACGCAAGTATAAAATTCAGCTGTTATACTTGCGATCAGTAATCCTGAGCTGCATGACATCCTTTTTTTTTTGGAGCAAGTCAAGCAGCAGTGTTATTAAGTATTTCAGGCTGGATTTTAGCCCGGTCGTTGGCAACACCCCCTTAATACATGGGACTCAAATATGAAGGCGAAAGGTTGGTATCCAATACTTAAGCGTAAGTTGGGACGCCCTTAGGCTAGCAACTGGGTGAGAGTTGCCGAGAGAAGCGATTGTAGAAGCCTATTTCCAGCAGTGGACTGTCGCAGGCCTACTACTTAGATACACACTTCAGTGAAAAACAAGCGTGAAGTAGTGGAAAAAGTTTATAAAACTAGCAAGCTCCATATTGAGCTTACATCATAGCCGCATACATATTTGATAAGGTAATCAGTTAGTTCTATACACATAGGGGCAAGACGGTATCGTGGCTCGGCACATCACTGCGATACCGCCCCTATGGCGCCGCTGTAGATAAAAAACAATTATACACTGAGTATTGTTGTGGCGACTAAGTAGTTTCTGTTTACTGCTGTTTTTGTAATAGTTGGATAGTGATGTAAGGCGGAAAACCATTTATACATGAAACTTGGAAAGTGGCTATGATTGAAAATGTACTGTTTCTGATGAAGAGACTTTTTGGGGGGGTTCGGTGTGATATTATGTGGCTTATAATTTATGTTATTACAAAAATTGTCTAGTGGTCGCAAGCGCGACTGCTAACCATGAGTTACTGAGGTACTGGGTTCGATTCCCGGATCGGGCAAATTGTTATTGGGTTTTTCCATCAGGATTTTTTTGTAGCAGCCCCGGAGCCCGGTTGAAGGCAATAGGCTCGCCCCCTATTACATAGGGATGGGACTCAAACATAACTGTTGAAATGTGGGTGTACTAAATTAGGTATACACCTCTGCCTAACCCTGTGTACAAAAATAGAAACTGCCTGATCGGGTAGGTCAGAAATTCAAGGTAAATGTAAATTCACACCAAGCCAGCCTGTTTTTCTCGACTTGGTAATTTTTTCGTTTTCAGAGAGTTACGTACATTTATGGGGTAAGCAGGATTAGGGATGAAAAATACTAATATTTAGAACTGTCACCCCTAAACGTAAAATTTCAAGAATTAACAGCTGAAGCAAAAAATTAGAAACAAAAAAAAAAACTAATAAATATTCCTCCCACGTAAACCTATTATAAAAAGTCATTAAAACTAGATCCTGGCAAGCGATTAGAGACAAAAACCTCTTTGAAAAGATACAGGCATGTTCTGGAGTGGGCCTTTATCGCGTCGAAGAATCGGTCTATATCGCGCGGGCGAATCTCGTCGCGATCGGGCGCGTTTTGGGCGATAAAACACCCCCTCCCCCATCGGCTCGCTAGACGCCTTTTCGACGAGGAGTGTAACTGTTGGTATTGTTGAATTTTTTGGTGATATACATTTTTCGTTGGAATATTTATTTCAGCTGGTCTATTTTTTAAATAGTTTTTTTTTTTAAAGTTGACAGTTTGAAAACGCCGTGGTCAGCTACGGCATAAAATGCTAAGGCAATATGTTTGTCTTAATTCCATTGTTAAATTATATTGTCTAACCATCATTTCTCATTTAAACTTATGCCCCAAGAGAACAAACATTAATTATTCATTTTATAACACTTTCTAACGAATATTTAAATAATCTAACTTTAAAATCCGAATCTTATCACTAAAAGCATAATTTCAGTCACTTAATTAGTTTATAACAGCATCTTAGTCGATATTATATTATAATAAAATAAAATAAGATCTAAATTCATTATAATTTACACATACAGCTATTTTCATACGAAGTTATCAAGTCACTAAATCACAGATTCTGTGATAACATTCTCTCCTATAATTACGGGCCCCCTCTCACACCGAAGCTCGCGTCGTCCTACCGGCAACACACCCTGCTTATCGCGATGTGGCGTCGCGCGTCGCGGCGTTTCTTATCAGTCGCCCGCTCTCCATCTTAGATTACGATCCGTTGTAATAAATGGAAGGTGGATTCGAGCGTGACGGTGTGATACGCGGACGTGTGATGTCGCGAGCTGGGTTGGGTGGGATAACGAAACTTGTGTTTTCTTTCCAAAATATTATGTGGCCGCTCTTTTATAATCGCTATTCTTGATATTCTAGAGATTGATAGAAGAGGTGAATACTCAAGGTTTAGTGAAATTTATTTAGTTCTACCAGGGTTTACATAATTTTAGTACCTATTTACCTCCCATCATTGCAGTATATAACCAAAAACTATAGAAAAAAATATCTTTATCTACGAGCAACTTTCACAGTTCCGTCAACGTCACCTGGCATCGAAGCCGCGACCTTTCCGTGGCCCCGCCCCCTGCGATCTGGAATCAATTAGCGTGCGCGTGAGTCGGCCGGCCCACAGCGCGGCCCGGCGCAGGCGCATAAATTGATGCTAAACGAGATTGACCCCGAAACGGGGATTATTAAACGTACGACTGTGTTGAAAGCGCAGATTTTTATTTGGGTAAATCGCTTTGGGTTAGAATATGTGTTGTTTTTGACTTTTTGTGTGGGATAATGGGAAAAGTTGTGACGGACTGAGGACCCACTGTATTTTCTGAATGTTAAATGAAAAAGATTGACGTAGAAAGTAACAGATGTATGGATGGAGTAAATATGAGGAGTTGAAAAGATTTTTGAAATCATTCTTGTATTTTTTTTCTACACCGTTGATGGTTTGAAGAGTTGAAGGTTACATAAGGAGATAGGCAGTGTTTTCTTGTATTTATATTATTATTTATAATAACCATTTCCATATTTTTGGTAGATCATACATGAGCGCGCGTAGAGCAACCGACTTACCTCGCCAAAGTGACAATTTTAATAATCAACAATATTTTTCAATCTTAATTAAGAGAGTTCTAGGCTGACCTGAAAACCAACTTCATAACTTAAAACTTCAGGTACAAGATCATTACATCCTTGCTTTAAATACATAAGTTCGCACACAAACGCAGCGCATGGTGTATAGGGCGAGTCTGCACTATCGTCATGATGTCGGATAACATGATGTAGGTCCCGTATTTCGACACCGACTGGGCTATAGCTTCCCAGGAACTTAGGTATATAGTATGCATATATAATGTACCTATGTACAATATTATTAACTTGGTGTGTAAAGAAATGTAGGGTGTTATGTTTAGGCGGAATTGGCGCTTCGATCATAATATTTAAATAAAATGAAATATTTTACTAATTCAATATAAGTTCTTTTAATAGTAAAGAAAGTAGAATCATACATAAAAAAATTAAAGTATGCATTTTATTTCTGCTATGCAATTCAACACTAGTGCTGCGACACGATTATTGCAGATACCGATAGTCGGATACCAATACCAGTACCGAAAACCTTAACGGGATCAAATCCTTCGTTCATATTTAACCTAAAACGTCGACTAGTTTTAAAATACAACTTGATGTTTTAAAAGAGCAATAATAATAGCAATATTTTGGACCACAAACCTTCAAGGTGCTTACAAAAAGAGATCACTTAGATAACACAACGGCGCAGCGGTGTAGATATAAGCTCCTGATAACAGCTTCGATTCCCCGGCCGAGCGATGTTTTCGTTAGATAATTTTATTATTTCGGTGGAAAAAATATAGTTTTAAAGTTAAACAATGGCATTGTTGTAGGAATTAATTTTGTTGATAATCTATCTTTTATGTAAACTGATAGAAATCGGGTCAGAAAATTAAAACTTTAATAATTTGAAGGACTGGAAGAAGTTTTTTAGGAGCTTATTTAATTTGTGAATGTAACACATAGAATGAAACATTAAATTGACACTGGAGGCTCACCTCATTTATACATAAATAAATCATCCCAATGTAGCTGCAGTATTGTAGTTAACAAAGTAAATAAGTGAGGTAACGTCTCAGAAACCGAGCAATTAAGTAATCATTATTTGTACCTAAATGTTATTTATAAGCATTAAAAATAAATAATTGACGTAATTCTAATAAAATAATATTATTTTAACAAAAGCATGACACATCACTCTATTGTTTTGTATTTTCCAACAAATTAGGTTACACAGATAGATTTAACAGCAAAATATTATTGACGAATACGGGCCTCTTCCAGCATACACTTCGGTAAGTCCCACTATCAAAATATTTACGAAACCATTTTTTTTGCCAAAGAGCGTAAACGTTCTTAATTCTTATCCGTGAAACCGATAAAAATAAATTACACTTTTAGGTATTTTGCTAATTAAGTCAACAAAGTTAATATCATTACCAGAACTGTTATCTCAGAGGAAATATAACATACTTCCAGGGGCGATAAGGAGTTTGCCAAATTGATATGCTGAGACCAAAAAATTCGGTATCGGTATCAGTATGAGGGGCATCCCTTTAGATATTTTTTAAAAGTTCTACGGGGTTGCGTTTGTGCTATTTGTTTGCAATGTAAAAATCAAAAATTAATGAGCAGTTACTAGAATAAATAATAAAATACAGTAATTTGTAATTAAATTAGAATTAAAATGCCTGAAATATTGCATCATATCATAAGTTAGCTTCTCAATATTAATTAATGCTCATACTTGCATGTAATTACTAGATTAATCATTGCAGATAAGCAGCATTTATTATCTTATTGATTTTCAGCACTAATTATAATAATTTAATTTGCTTATCTTTTGATTGTTTGGTGTCGGGATTTCCGTAAAAGTGGCGTCTGTTTTTAACGCATTTTACTAGCTTCACTTGTAACTATGTTAAAAAATCTTAGACGTTAAAGTTGATCCTCTTCCCGGTTTCCGATTGAGCTGGAATTTTGCATACATGTTTAGTTTAGATGACAATACATGTTTAGCCGTTAGACGTCATTCTAAATCCAATATGGCGGACTCCCACAGATGGCGGACTAGTAATTTTTGATGAATTCCAATGATATGGGTATGAAATAAAAGGGTTTTGAGAAGAATACGAGAAATAAAATAACGTCACTGTAAAGCGTGTTTTGTAGTTTTGTTTTTTAACTATATTATTTTATTTCATCAATACTAATTGACAGTTAACGTAAGATTTCCCCAATCTTACGTTAACTGTCAAACTTAAAACAAGAGAGATCAGTTATGTTCAGGTCACTTTTCAACTGAGACTCAGTGCTGGTACTAAGAAATAATAGAGAACCCAATAACACCTTGTACAACCTGGCAATGGAATCCAAGACCTCCTGCACAGTTGTAGCGTCTGTGACCAGTAGACCAAGGAGGCATAACTATTAACTAGCTTTCCATCTCCACTTATTTTACATGCGAATTGAGTTTAATTATTTCTCACTTGCTATGCCATTTTCTAAGGTCAGAAGTGCCTATTTACTCAAATTAGTTTGTTTTTCACTAATTATTGTTTTAATGAGATACAATTAATTCCGTATGTTAATTATTGCCGGTCAAAAAATATACTTTACATAAAAATATTAATGATAAAAAATAAAGAGGCCGTAAGAGGCGTTTGCCGGCTTAGTCTATAAACTTTTTTTTATTTTTTAATAAGCAGTTTATTAATTTGCTATTTTATTGTACTACTATTTAACTCAGATGTTTTCATTTAGCGCAAGTGTGGCATAATCAGCCTATAATGTTACCACTACATATATGTATATACAGACCTCTGACCATGTGCACCCATTGCGAGTATTTTGTTTTAGTTCTAGGACATGCCGATATCCTCAAGATGTTTTTCTTCATCGATTTGAGAACAATGGTCACGTGCGACATAATTTATACATACTGAAGTGAAAAATAGATTAGTTTTCTAAACAATTCAACGTTCCAGTGTTGTACCCTTGACATTATCAAAACTGAATTGCTTATTCCTCATGATTGGTCAAATATTTGAGTAGACAATAATACAGCTGTTTACTAATATGTTAGCTCCAATAGTTATTCTGTTAGTTATTGGCAATAAATAACTCATTGTTTCTTAAATGAAAGATAATATAAAAATGATAATTTACTAAACACAGTAGTCTACTGTTATTAGTGAACGGTAAACTCATTAAGAAATTTTAATAGCAGAAATGTCTATTATATTAATGCAATACTCACTGAATCTATAACAAAAGATCGACAACCAGTGTGGCATTAAAAACAATTCAAGAACAACAAAACGTAACCTTTTCAAACCCACTGTAGTTTAAAAAGCATCACCCCCCACATTAACACATACTACACACACATTAAAATTCTCTTTCTCCCTCTCTCACACACACAGACGTACAATTTGATAATGAACGTGGAATCAGAACGGAGATAACATTTCTCCCTCGCTTTATCAGTAGGATCGGGAGGCTGGGGCCCATTGAGTGGAACACACGTCATTTTTATCGTAAGCCACGACTGTCTAAGTGTAGGGCTGATGGATAGTTTTTGTTTCGTTTTTAAGATTGTAATAATGTTATATTGTGAACAGTAGCAGCTGTTGTTTGTTAAAATATTTGAAAATCGATGGTTTTTGTACCAAGTTTTACCAAAATTAAAAAAAAAACATCGAAAACAACAAATAATCCTTAAAAAAAACAAAAGGGGTTAAATAGTTAATTTCCTCATATTTTTAGAACCTCATTTGAGTTAATTAACACACAATTAATAAATTCAAATAAGTGATGTTGGTAAAAACAAAACATACAGGGAAATATTAATTCCTCAATCACAAATCTGATTCTAAATCCGACACTTGAACTGCGATATACTGATGAAGCAACGAGATACAACTCTACCGAAACATATACAAACTATTTAGACATAGTTGACATTGACAGGAGCTGTCAAAATAGGAACATGCCTCACGAGTTCGGTATTTAAAAATGGATTCGGTCTCGTTGCAATGTGATTTGGTATCGGCTTAAGATTGGTATCTAGTTTTTGTAATGTCACATCACTATTTTGTAGTTAGAAGGTTTTGATGTAAACATACCTAAAGTGAGAGCTAAATGAGATAAAGGTTAAGTACTAAAGTCAATTAAACATGTTTTTATAAAAAAATGCCTAGTTTTAACATCAAACTCTACAAAATTAACCAGTTACTGGGTTGTGGAGATCAGGTTAGCAGTCGCTCTATGTAAAATACTTTCCTAAAATTCAGCTGCATCCGGTTAGACTGGAAATCGATCCCAACATGGTTTGGAAAAGGCTAGGCAGAAGTCGATGACAAGTCAAACATTGGAAAAATGAGAAGGTAGGTACCTACCATCGATATTCTAATACAAACGCGCAATACTGTTTAAAAACATGAAAATCTAAGTAACTCACAGTAATTACATTTTATCAATGATTTACATTCGTTCATGCTCTGATAATGTATCTACAGGGCAATAAAAATCCTATATAATACATTAGTACCACTGTTAAGGCTATCAGACCAGAGATAAAAACCGAACAATCTTAACGACGGCCTTATCGCGAATTCAGAGAAAACTGCTGTCATATACTATAGCGTTGTGTCCAAAATTAATTTATTTGTTTTTATTTTTGGACGAACTTGGCCCTCGATATTGTTTTTCTGGTTTTTGAGATGACTGTAAACTTATTTACTTGAATCTCTTGGGATTTTTTATGTTTTAAGTTTAATGTGTGTGGTTTTTGTTTACAGCTACATCAGTGCTGTATTGATAAAGTATGGAGTTCATTCACCCCACAACATAACCTTAAATTGTCATACATGAGCGTTGAAAGTATTCACAAATATTATTAAGCGTTTTCTAAAGACTTATAAACATTTCACCAATTGTTTAGAAAGATTTTTTAGGAAATATTGCAGGTGAGATCTTTTAAAATCCAATCTGTCATAGCAAAGTGCACTTTAAACCCACTTTAATGACGTTTTAAGTGTTTTTAATACCTCACTGACACTAATTGGTAGTCTGCTTATCCCGATCATCGATAAAACCTCGGCTATACGTCCACATGTAAATTCCAAGAATGTTGTTTTATCTAATGTCAACAAATTCCACAAATGCACACTGTTTTCTTTCAAATCGAAGTGTTCTAGAGAATTGTTTACGTTAAATACTAAAGAATATATTAAGGTAGGTACTTAACTAGTTTATTCTAATTAGGACAATTAAATGCAACATTGTTTTGTGTAGTTAGTGCATAACTTAGAAACTATCAGATCTCGGATCTCGTTGATTTCTCAAACAAAATAGTAGATTTTACGTACCCTAATTCAACTCAGACATAAAGAGTCCGAGTTGAATTAGGTATTAGTAAACTCCACAGCATTAGGGAGTTAAGCAATGAGTAAAAATGTCAAAGTTTAATAGATAACGATAGCAGAAGTAAGTAACAACAGTAATTCTTATTTGATACAACATTTCATTCAATACGCTCAAGATAGATGCCTCTAATCGGTATTGGTATCTATTCTCGAGATATTTCATTGATACCCATCGCAGATTGAATAGACAAGAAGCCAGCTTTAGAATACGCGAATGGAATGAAATGGGGGACATTAAAAAGGCTTAAAAACTATTGGAAAGTCGATAAAAATATGAAAAACAAAGCAGTATAAACAGTCAGCAAGACCGACCGATATGTAAACAAATCTTACACATTGTTTTGAAGTCGACAGCGCCACCTGGCGGCGGGTCTCCGGCCGCCACTTCCAGCTGCTTCAGATACCGCAACCACAATAACATAATATCCACAGCACAGCACTATTTTTTGGTATTTATTTTGTGTATATTTGTGCGCGCGGCATTTCAGCCGTCATACTTTTGCCGCGTAAAGTGAGTGACTGGCCCGGCGAGTCGAACGCCCCTCCCCGCACACACGCGCGCCTCGTCCGCACACGGGCGCACACAGACGCAGCCGATCCCTTATCAGGTTGGTTTAACTAGCAATGGCTGGCCCCAGATGCTATCACTCCGAGCTCGCGGTAACGTTGCATTGAAAGATAAGAGTCAGCGATATTATCGCTCTTTGAATAAACTTGTATAAAATGTCAAATAAAAAAGCTGCGCGCCATACACGTCGGTCTAGCGGCGATTTTTTTGATACCCCCGCGATGTCGGAAGTCGGACAAGGTTTATGATTTCGAGAATTTGTTATGAGCTCTCAGAAATGTGGAAGTTCTGGTGTTTTTGTTGGCATTGATAACAGAGTTAAATTTTGGTCACATTTGTAAGTTGAAAAGAATTTGATTCTTATTTTTTGTTTGTTTATACTTACGTACAATTTCATTTTCTTTACCTTTATCATTCAAATCAGGAATAATCGCGATCGAGACTTACCTGGAAAGAGAAAAACAGTTCATTAATAGAAATACAAACTTTTTCAAAACCATAAGAAATCAAATAACAAAATATTGCCAATAATTAATCCTTTTTCTCAAGACCAAAGTCACCAGACTGCATAAACGAAGTGATGGTTACTGGCTATACACACACGTGACGGACAAAAGGTGACATTGAGGAAAACTTCTCAATATGGGTCAGCAATTGAGTGCAGGCCCACATAGTTCTGAATCAGTTTCGTTTGACATTTAACAGTCTTCACGCGTAGAGTGCCTTCTAGGGTTCCATCAAATGGAAGTATACGAATATCAGTCGTGTGCTGAATGTATGGGGCCGTGCTATATCGATATTACGATAGTACTTTTGGAGTATGGACTTTTGAAAGCCTTTTTTGGCTTTGTCGTCCATTTTGGACACACTTCACGGGTACATTGACCAGATATATCGCCTACTTTGATGAAATGTTTATCAGAATAAAAGTACCTACCTATACTTTGAAATGGGTGCAGAGTGAACTTTGGTATTTAGAAGCGAGAAAACACGTTTGTGAGATTACCAGCAATGTTAGCTAGGTCAAGTTGACCTAACACGTCATGTGAACAGCTGTGTCCTATTAAGTTTTGAGTCCTATTTTCCTCCAGTTTGGTTTTAATTCATGAGTTACTGAAATTGTTTTCCTAACCTAACCTAACTTAAATGTACTATTTTTTCCTGTATCGAAATTGCTATGTTAGTTTTAAAACAAAACCCTTACTTATTACACAAACAGTCAAAAGATTAAACAAACCACAATATCATAGTCTTCCTAATTTAAAACAAACATAGTTAGTTGTTGCTCATTGTATGTACATTTATCCGCATATACGGCACAAGTGCGCGCACGCAGTTAATAGCAGTCTAAGATTCGGTGCTGATCCACCGATAGCTGCCAAGGTTATGATTTACTAGATACGGACGCAGGTGGCTGAACGGTAGTGAGGAGAAATATTGGGAATAGCTATATTGTCCCGGAATATATTTTTTAATTGAATGCTACAATTTTTTTTTATTTTGCTGTTTCCAATTCCGGTCTCCTTATTTTGCATGACTTATTTTGAGCTTGAATTAGGTGAACTCTTATCGAGTTCGTTTGAGAGCTCTGGTGATGGTTAAAATGCTGGTAGCATCGGGGATTTCTGCGATGGTTACTCATCAAAATGAGTAGTAATACTGTAGGATAACATAATTTCAATACTGCTCGTTGCCCTGGGGAACCCCTTAGCCATTTAAAGCAGCCGATGAAATCGAAATATGAAATATGTATGTAAATGTATGTATAAGGGTTTCTATCATTAACATCTAGTCTATTCTAGGCTTTTTGGCCTATTCTACAGAAAGTTCTAGCTACATACTATCTTTCACAGATATTTGTCCCGTGCAACACAACACTTGGCACCACCTCACACACACTAGGGCGACGCTTGTGTGCGATCCCAGTCTGAGATTGTGTTTATCTCACATCTCGTATGCAACGTTCATTTACATAAAAACTATTATTTTTTCGACCATGCCTTTATCTTTTATCATCGATTAACTTTTTGTTGTACTGTGTGCTTTAATAAGTCATAGTTTTGTCTGGTTAATGTGTAATTTTAGTATGTTTTGTAATGCCTAATAACGTTCTATTCCTTTTTTAGCCACCCAAATTCTGTACCAAACCTTTTTCTCTACCTCCCAACGTCTTCCAACATCTTTTCTCAAAAACATTCTGGTATTTACCCAGAACTGATCATCTTTTGAGTTTTTAAGCCTTGAAATAGAAGCTCCCTCGTAAATAACATCCACAACCGATCTTTGACGGATAATTCTCGAACCATAGTAACCACACAAGGTACGCGAAATTGTTGATTGCAGCATGATGTCATCAGTTCAAGTGGATGCTACTGCTCATTCACTTGATAAAATCCCTTTCAAAACCCATGCAACTGAATCTTTAGCCAACGATTTTGATAATGACGAAGATTTCACCTGCTTCTTTTACCAAAGATTTTGGTGATTCTACAATGAGTTTATTTCGAAATCTCAAAGTATCATCTTATACTGATTTTGTAGGGATCAAAGAACGAATCACTTCGTAAATTGAAATAAAACGATATCCTTAAAAAAACCAGGGCACAGGGCTCCAAAACACAAATCAAACGGCAGCCGCTAAGTACATCATATCTACTCGAAAATTCATAAAAGAAAGCCCAGTCTGATAGGCGGTCGGCGCCAGCCATATGTGTTGATAAGGTCCAGAATAAATCAACCCGTCTCGCTGGCTAGTGATAAGGGCAGATAAAACATTAATCAGTATTGGTCGAAGTTAATGGATTCTTAATGCGGCGGTCGTGATGTGGACGAGGAATTTTTGAAGCCCTTGATTTGTTGTGTGATTTTGTTAAGTGTGTTAGCGCCATTTTTGGACGTCGTTTGATAGTGGGATTCTGTGATGGTGAGTTGATACTAAAATCGCGACGATTTATCCTGGTTGTAACTCTTTAAAGAGTTTTTGGTGTCAGATTTTGAATTAAGTTGATTTTTGTTAATTGAAGTGTGAATACGACGGGCAAAATGTTCCAATAGTAAACATAAGCATCTCAAAAACGCTTCAAAGCTAAACAATAACAAACTAGTCGTTTTTTAAACAGAGCAGAAGGACAAAAACCAGCAGTAGCTGCAAAAAGTGGTCTATCGTCTAGAAAAATCCAAAAAGTAAACTATAACTTATAACTTTGCAGTCTTGTGGCTGATTCACAATCGTTCTTACATTCAGATGAGCATGTATTTTTAAAACTACTTCCCAGTTTGTCTGTCCATATAGATCGTTATCTTAGTGAGCTACTGTGTTCATAATTTTTATCTCCATATCATTATTACCGGTTACAATTGTGTAAAATTAAATTTACATAATGACTTTTAATTGTAACCTTGTTGTCTGCAATTTTAACTTTCAATGTATTTTATTGTTTTAAAATTATAGCTACATGTACGGAAGATTGTATGGTCAAACCAATTAAATAAAAAGAACTATGATTTTTAGGCTGGAAACAATTAATGTAGGCAATAGAGATAAGAATTTCGGTAAAAAAGAAAAGAAAATTGTGTCAAGTGCCAAGACTATACCAGTCTTGGCACTTGACACAGATGATAATAATATACTCAACAGCATATTGAAAAACACATTCAAACAAAATTCTACAAGCATCATAAAGGTGCCACTCCACATAGCCCGCAGCTAAGCTACGCACGTACTAGCATCGCTTTATGACAATGTAGCCGGGTTCGTACAGACGCCTGCACATCAAGCTACTTCAATCTGTCAAATTTCTTTAATAGAATTTCAACTTTATCGCTAAAGGATTAGGTTCAAAGTTGATTGGGGAAATTTCACAGTTTCGGGTAGCTTGACGTGCTGCGTCTGTACACTGCGAACCACGGTCAAGTTACGCATAGATGCGTGGCTGAAAACAAGTGAACCGCGCAAAATCCTACTTGGCAGTGGATGAACGTCTACAAAGCTGTTGTTTACAAGCAACTCCAAGCAATCCAACACCTTGCTCGCGTTATAATTGATAAAGACACTAGCCATACCATCATCATCATCATTTTCCTGTCTTTATTTCAATTTATTTGGCATCGGCGCAGCGTGTCTTCTTCCTTAATGCCTTTTCTTCCTACAACCACTTTCTAGCCATATAATTTATCACAGTCCACCCGTCGTTTCTTTAGTCTTACTCTCATAGCCACATTCATACTTAAAACTCAAAAACAATAGCCATACCGTCTACCACATTCCTACCCTGACCACAATCACCCAAAATAAACCGCAAAATATAACCACAACCACAGGTAACGAAACGTATCAAGTTTGATGCGTTTCGTTTCGTCGATGGAGTGATAGGCGGTCAATCGATACGCTATCAGCGCCATCTGGCCTCCCCCCGCGCCCCACAGGTGCTGGCTGTAATGGTAGCAGAAGATGGTACTTGTATTAAAAATAATAATTATGTGATCGATATTAAAAGTTTGAAAGTGGCATCTGTTACAGAAAAATTGAAAAGAAGTCGTTTGTCTTGGTATGGACATGAGGGGAGGGATGAAATGCATGTTACTAAAAGAGTGACGGACATGAATGTTGATGGATGTAGAGGGAGAGGATGGCCAAAGAAATTATGTGTGTATTGTGTGTGGAATGATATGAAAGAGAAAGGCGTAAATGATGCCGTGACGTCTGACAAGGGAGGATGGAAGAAGAAAACGTGTTGCGCCGACCCCAAATAGAATGGAACAAGGGCAGGAAGATGATGAATTATGTGGTCGATTTTTTTGACTGTCTAGAGACCAGGTATTCTATAACGGTAGCATTGTTTAAATCTTGATTCAAAACTGTTAGTTTTTATACATATCTCTAGCCAAATCAATAACCTTTTTTTAAATTTTCGTTGAAAATCTAGATTTACGTTTGATTCTCTTTTAAGAATACAATCCACCAAAACGAGATTGCATTACAGAGACTCAGAGGATTAATTTTGATATTACACTTAGTTCTGTCCTTATCTTATTTTGTAAATTTTTAACTGTTACTAATTCTATTGTGAGTAAAAAAGTAACTACTTTATCATTTTCGTCCCTCATGTTTAGTTAGTTTATTCTCAATTGTAACTGTAGTCTCTATTTTCTTTATACTTCAACCAATTTCATCTTCTATCCATTCATCAGATTCACCATTGACCACCACATTACCCAATCATAAAAAAATTAACCTTAAAGTTTTTTTCCTATCGCTACCACATTTATGTGATGGTGAGATGGCGCTGATAATCGGCCGATCAAATTACCAGCGGGGTCACCACGCCTGCAAGCTTCCTCTGTAAGGTGTGATGATTAAGCGAGGACAAAGGAATCACACAGGATGAAAAAGGCTTGGTAAAATTGCAAACGCGGCTGCGGACGGCAGAGTGAGAGGTAATGTACTGAAGTATATGTTAGCCAGTGTACGGTGTCCACAGCTGATCTACAATCTGTCCGTATCGGTTCGTCAACCCTGGGAGGTCTTTAGTCTAAGTCAAGGTAGTCGACAGTACTTGGATATGTGCGACGAATTTCGATGATTTCCAGGATTTTTTTACCGTCATCGACACAAATAAATTATTGTACTTCTAAAATCGTTTGTCCTGACTGACTATCAACGCACAGCTCAAACCACTGGACGCACCCTAAGTGGGTGAACCTATTTCACCCACTTAGGGTGTTAATTTTCTAAAATCCTTTGGGTTGAAAGTTTGTATAGAAACCCGTCAACGGGCGAAGCTGGTGCAGGTCGGCTAGTCTTACAACACTTAAAAACAACAACTTTTGTACAGACGATCCAAATAATCTATTAATGATATCGAATCCGAGCATAGCAAAAGCCAATAGCATTCCCCCGCCTATTGTAATTGATCGTCCTGTTTGAGCCTGCAATCACTCATTGGTAGGCAGTTTTCTTTCATTCCACCATACTCCCAGGTTCCGTGCATCCTTCACCGTTAAATTATTTTATACTACATTGTTGATGTCCCTCCCATCTTATTACTAAATTCCTCGAACCGCATTTTTGTAATACATTGCCCAAGACACCTTGAATTTGTAATCTGATCTCGCTACATTGATTCACAACAGATGTAATATTTTTTATTCTGTTTCGGCCGTGATTAGATCTAAGGTAAGATTGTGTTTCTAATAAAGTGGAGTCAGTTAACTATGAAGGGCAAAGGTACATGAATACAATATTGAATATTAAGTAGGACCACGTTCTTGGCAGTTAAGACTACAACAAAGACTGAGATTTCTTTATTGGTAGATACAATTCCTGCGAAGAGATTTTGCCAATTGAAAGATATGAAAAATACACGAATTAAAGCCTTTTTCTCTGACGACAGGCAGAAACTACAGACCAGCACCGATTATCGTGCTTCAAGCCTTACATACTCATTATACTTCTTCCAAGTTCATACATCTATATAGTCATAGACGAACGCTGGTTGCCAGTACTACGTACCGAACTTCCTGATGAACGTTATAAGTAAAGTCAGTGTATGTCCTTCCAGGGCTCATAAAATGCTCCACAATAAAAAAAAACCATAAACAACAAAGAACTGCACACTGTTATTTACAATACATCAACTAAGAGTATTGATAATGAAAATAACCCGATGACAGATCATTGCATCATGTATCATCGTTCGCAAGCATTTTTCCAAGAAAGTCAGTCAGCGCCTAATCATATGCGGTTGAACTTAATGGATCAATCCACTGATAGGTCAACTAAAATGGCCGCGGAACGTTAATATACTGCGGTTACTACCACTTGAATCTAATAAGAAAACACGATCAGCTGTTTGCCTTTCCGGTCAAGCTTTATCAGTTAATTACTAATTAATACAGAATAAGTTATTATGACTCAAATGGTTTGCCACCTGTCATTTGTTGGTTTAAGTTTTTTAAACTGTCATAGTCACCAACATTATCACTAACAATAGAAACTGCATATCCTCATTAAATTTGTAGGTTTGTACCTAAGAAAAACCGTAATACAAAATTGAAGATTATATTGATATTGACGCACTAGCAACTTCGTGGAGAAACTGAACGATGACGGATAAAATCTAGATAGAATTGGCAAAGATAAATTACCTACATGGCGCATTAAACAGGACACACATAATATCATAGGGCTTGACAACCTAGGTTAGGTAGTTATTGATGATGATAAACTTGAAAATGTTGGTAAACTCAAAGAATTTGGCAACGGAGGTCAAGCGGCTGAAAATCGGCGCAACGTAGTTGAAGAAATATTGAGAAGTTGTGACAAAGAATTGTTGACAATTTTCGGACAGAATCAAACAGTTGAAGCTTTAGTGGCATTAAAAGTCGATCAAAACTTAGCCAAAGAAATACTGAGAAGTCATGACGTAAAACAGCTTACAACGATTTATTGGTCGATATCAACAATGAAATAAAATATTCAGAGATTACGTGAGAAGAATAGTATGAATCTCATTTACCGTTAGAAATAAAATTAAGAGACAGATGAAGTATAATTAATTAATTACTTACTTTCCCAATTTAAATTATCATTTAGAACCAAACTTAAAATAATAATAACAATATGTACGTAAAGAAAAAGAAGGAGAGCATTAAATGGCGTCAAAAAATTCGTCCACATCGCTGTCATCAGCGATATTGCCCAGAAGGCTGACAGCTTTGCGACATTGGATGGCAACATTGGCAAAGTTCTATGACCAACAAATATTCCAGCCCTAGAATCAAAAATTGTATGATTCTCTTCACTCTTTGCAACAGTACTAACTCATCTTTTACCGTCAGTTATCTGCTTACCCCAAAAGCACATAAAACTGAAAACACACACAGTGGCCATCATAACCGCTGCTGAGACGGCCCATATTGCATTGTGAGGCTAATTGGATTGAGATGCTTATCTGTTGAACCGATAAAATGGTGTAGATAACATTCTGTAGTGACTTATTAAGGCCGTTCCCAGAATAATATTAGATCGCACGATACGCGCTGTGTGTTCGTAGCGATAGCAGCGGACGAAACAATTTTTGGTAACGTTCGATTTTTTTTTTGGCTAGTTTGATTTTTTTTTGTTTGTCCTCAAAAAAGTACAAAACATGCTTTCATAGCCAAATTTTATATATACCTTGGACCGCTACTCTATAACAGGCTAAATGAAAAAGGAAATATCTACTCCTTAAATCATAGTCAATGCAAGAAAATCCTTAAAGAAGCCCTTCAAAATATGTCCTATGAAGATACAGAGAAGTTATTACTTGTGCTAAAGTAAATATTGTTCGTATTATTGTAATTTTTTAAAATTAGTTAGCTAAGTTAAGATACTATAATTTTTATATAACTTTTTACGTAGGTACCAATAAGATTAGTATGATAATTATGTGATTATTTAATCAATTAATGTGACTTCCAATCGCCTGAAACACAGGATTACCTAGTTCAGGCACAAATCATGAGTGAACTTGACATAAATTTAAGAAAAACTGTAAAAGTTGTACCTTGGAATTTTCAACAAATTTTATTATTATTATATTATTATTATTTTGTGGTAGTACTTGTGTTGGATTATGTAAACGGTCTTTTGTGTTTGGATCTCATAAGTTTGGATGAAATTGGGATGGTAGATTCAAACTTTGATGTAAAGATCGCCGTGAGGCACACAGTGTCATATTATTTTATTTTATTGTTTAGATTTCAGATGTTTTATTTTATTTTTATTCTTTTGGTTTTCTTTTATTATTATTGTTTTTTATACTATATGCACTTGTGGCATGTGCCAAATAAATGTATTTTTTTTCTTTCTTTCATGTGTAAAACTTTTTGAAATAATGGTTCTGTGGTGTTAATTATCATTTCATTTTTAAAAACTTTATTTTGTATTACGAGTTTTTATTTAGTACCTGTAATATCATTATTATAATAAATGTCCTGTTACTATCTGATTGTTTTGACCTCTATAAAACCCTCGAATATGCATTATGTGCTACTACGTTTTTTTTAAACATTTAGATAGCAATCACCAAAAATGCAGCAGGAAAAATTGCGCCTCAAAATCTCAAGACAGACCACATTCAATTCACGATCACAAGTCCAAATCAACCAGACCATTATAAAAGAAGAAGAAACCAATTAGGTCACATCTCCCCCACTTATCTGCAAACCCTACAACGCTATCAGCGATCAGAACAACGGATCGCGTTGTGTAGTTTTTGCGAAATTGGTCCCGATCGAGTGTTATTCGCTCGTGTTGATTCCCTGAAACACTGCAAGTATCGGAGACTCAATCTGTGACAGTGCCCTCGGACCCTGGACGTGAGTCATCAGGATGTTTCAACTGCCTTAAGAATTTGCCTGGTATCTGCAGCTTTTTGATAAAATCTGTGATGCGGAGTCCCTACTATGCGGTTCGTGGGGCATAGAAAAGGTTAAGTTACTATGGGTAAAATGAAAACATCGGGAACGTGACATGTCCTAGAAAAAAAAAGATATATTATGACATCCACCAACTAGTAATGGGCCCGCGTTGCTGATTACTGCCCACTCCCTCTCGAAGAGAGGAGGCCTACGTCCCCGAAGTGATAACATTATAGGTGGTTATGCTAATTCTTGTAGTGTAGGAGATTTCAAATCATCACGCTAGAACTAGTTTTATGCAAGATATTTCTTTAAGCCAAACCCTAATAGCAGGAAAGGTCAGGCGTACGTGACCTGGCTGTTGCACTATTAACGTAAACCCAGTCTAATCATTACCATAATTTGGTTTGAAGAGGTCATGAGATTATTAGTATAAAGGTATGATCTTCTATTCCCAACGGTGACAAATTTCAAAAATATGAAAAGAAAAACTACATATTATTTGAACAAGATGTTAATTCCAAGTCGTTGATACTTGTGGACATGATTCTTGACCAAGAAATTGGTGGTCTACAAATGGAAGGGTGCAACCATTACAGTATCGTGATTGTCAGCCATGACCCTCTCAATGAAGGTACTAGTAGACCCATAGTAGTGAAAGGAACCGCGAGGTTTAAGTCAAGAAGTACGAAAAAATAGTAGTCTCTCAGAAAAATAAATCAAAATTATCAGAATCGGCAGCAAGAAACAAGATATATTTCCTGGGTATTACACAGAATAACTTTGTCTGGCAATCTGTATTGGCAATTTTATCTTAAAAAATCAATCTCATCGATCTAGACCAAACGACTCAATAAAGACAATATCAAAACCATCTAAAGGAGCATTCTCAACAATATTTACAATGATAACTAACTTATTAATAGCGTTTCTTTAATAAAATTAATACCATATCGTGACCGCAGCGATGAAGATAAAGATCTTTTTGAAAAAAAGGTGCATAAACTTTAATTAGAGAAGCGAGATCCATTTGAACGATAAAATGTATCGTTCTGATACACCTTGTTGTCTGGCGATGTTACTTATTACGTGTATAATGGTAATCGCACCTGTGTGTTATGTGTAAGGTTATGTTAATAATAATTTGATTAACTAATCGGGTTTAGTCTGCATCTGGTGTAACATGTAGGACTTGAGAACAGAAGCTTTTAGTGTTCGTCAAGTTGTTCTACTGGCAATGGAATGACTGTATCGAATGAAGAGTGCTTTTTCTACACGACTGTCATTTAATCTATAAGAAATATTTTTGTTGTCTCTCGTTCTTGTAATTTTTACTAGGACTACAAAGTTATTCTTCCGATCATGAGTTTAGAATTATGTAAGACCACGAAGCGGAAAGCATAGTTGTTAAATATGTGCCTAAAGTACGAAGAAATATTCTTTGCAATGAGTGAAACAAACCTGTCAATAATAATAAGCTTTTCAATAAAACAATCTTCAGAAACTGTCTATAAATTCTAAAATGAAAAATCTAATGTATCATCTGGCAAGGACTCATCATCGGCCTAGCCTTTTCCCAACTAGGTTGGGGTCAGCTTCCAATCTATCCGGATGCAGCTGTATACCAGTATTTTACATGGAGCGACTGCCTATCTGACCTCCACAACCCAGTTATTACTGGGAAATACGATACCGGTACGACTTTCAAAGATCTACAAATGGCAGCCGGCACCAACGGGTTAACGTGCTTTCTGAGACACGAAGGATACTCGATATGTAATGGGTGATCACCCATTCAAGGACCAACCTAGGCAAGCGCGACTTAACCTGAAGATTGACCTGAACGGCTGTTATTATTTAGCTAAGCGCTGTTCTATCTGGCATGGACTATTCTACTAATAAAGATGAGAAAGCAAAAAGAAGAAGGACGAATGAATAAAAAACAAATGAATATAAATTCTTGTCTCTCTATCAACGAGATCGATCTATATAGACAGGAAGTGTTTCTAGCAGTTTTTGCGACAAAACGACATTCAAAAGACAAAGTAGTTGCGACAGCCAGTAAAGACTGGATCCGTCTGGTTCATTTAAAATGTAAATGTTACACAATAGGCAGGATGTTGATTACCTCGGTGCTGTGGTGGTCTAGAGGACGTAAGCAACATTGCTGAAGTTTGAGAGTCCAAGGTACGTTTGATCCTCGAGGTTGGAAATTGTTTATAAAGAAGTTCTCAACAAAGTGCGATGACTTAAACGATAGTTATTGCTGTGGTGCAGGGTTTTGGGAGACTCACGACTTATTGTACTGTTAATTAGCTTCAATGTAAACTGTAACTCTGCAATCAAAAGAAGTTGATCACTTTATTCATCATCCGTCTAGCCTTTTCCTACCTACGTTGGGGTCGGCTTCCTGTCTAACCGGATGAAGCTGAATACCAGTATTTTACATGGAGCGACTGCCTATCTGACCTCCACAACCCAGCTAGCACTGGGTAACACGATACCCTATGGTAAGACTGGCCTTAACGACTGTCAAAAATCTACAAATGACAGCCGAGACCAACGGCTTAAAGTGCTTTCCGTGTCACGGAGGAAACTCGGTATGTAATGGGTGGTCACCCATCCACGGACCAACCTAGGCAAGCGCGGTTTAACCTGAAGATCGACCCGAGCGGCTGCTATTATTTAACCACGATCCTCCTCGTAAGATGATCACTTTGTTAATACAAATATTTTGATTAATAAGATGATTACGAAAATTTCCAAGAGCACATTTGACCACCAAGGGCGTTTTAACTCGAAAAGCTTTACAATCATGAACAAAGTATAATTTAAAGAGTTCAAATCACAATTATAATAATTTAAAACTGCTTTTAAATTGGTAATCAGAAATCTTTTCCATGAGCTCATCTATAGAATCAAATAAACATACGACTTGATTGATTAATATACCCTAATGATCAGCGGTATTAACTTTATAGGCCCGTAAAACATGTGGGACGTAAATAATTTACGATTCGAAATACTAATTGCCGCAATAGTCTTACACTTGGCCGATTTTCAGTGATAACCATCTGTCCATGCCGATCACCATATCCAAACATAAATTATTGAAGAGATACGATCAAAATGTGTTAAAATCAATAAATCTAAGTCCGAAATCGTATGCAAATGAATCACAATAAAGAATGAGAGTATCGAAATGTGAGCTAAAAAATAAAGGCTTCGGTTACGATATCACACATGGATCAACTGATGAATTAGATTTTGAATTAAGATAAGCAGTAGACATAGAAACTATAATATAAATGAATGATAGGAATCATTAAGGAAGGAAGTTATAAATGTTATTCTAATAAACAAATCTAGTGGTTTAAATTTAAGGGTCAAAGAAACTGTTAAAAGAGGAAATATATACAAGTCGATAACGTAACTATGTTTAATATTGTAGGCCTACAACTTTAAATATTTATGATTCAATTTATCCTTTCCATGGTAGTTACTTAATAAAAGTGATGGATATTAGAAATAAGTGGTAATGGAAAAGTTAAAAGATATTGATTCAACATTGCCTACTTATTTTTCAAAAATCAAAGGTTGTTTACAAATTTATATGAATTTAGCCATGGTTGTTTAAGAAAAAGATGAAGACGATACAATTATCATACTGTATACTTACATAAAATAACATCAACACAATCTCAGAAGGGTTAGGCAGAGGTGTACTTAATAGTACACCCACATTTCGCCAGTTATGTTCAAGTCGCACGTTATAGAGGGCGAGCCTATTGTCATCAACTGGGCACAAATCCAGACTCCGTGGCTGCTACTGAGAAATTCCTGTTGGAAAAACCAAATAACACTTTGCCCGACCTGGGAATCGAATCCAGGACCTCATGCTGAGCAGTCGCGCTTGAGACCACTAGACCAACGAGGCAGCCTTTATACTTTTATTACGTACTATAAATGCCAACGTTTATGAGGATGGATAGATGTTTGTTACTCTTTCACGCAAAAACTACTAAACGGATCAGGATGAAATTTGGCACACCGATAGTTTATAGTCTGGATTAATATATACATATATAGGATACTTATTAATTCCAGTAGTCCGTTTCCGTGAAACAATTACCGAACTCTGAGCGGGCGAAGCCGCGGACACAAGCTAACTCAGCTAGCTGGTACACTCAGATACAGTAGGTATATAGAATGATGTAAAAATAAAATAAAATAAAAAATGTCAATAGGGAATTACTGTAGGCTCACAATGGATTTAACATAGAAGGAAATTGAGTTACAATGAGTTAACATAGGCTAGATAAAATAGAAACAATACAAAGATTACATACATGAAATAAACTAATTAAAAAATAATACACTATGAAGGAATTAATAACTACGAGAGCCTTGTTAGGTTTGTGATAGCAAGGCATAAGCACTAACACCCAAAGTGTTAAGGTGCTTTTCCTTTGGGAACTTCTCAATGGCAGCCTGGTTGATGGCAATAAGCTATGGGCATGGCCATCAACCGGTTTTTTTTTATATTAAATGGGCCGTACCTCAATCTAGTCCTGAGGACAGAGATGAGGTCTACGATGGAACGAGCTAACCCAAAAGAAGCCTATTAACTCAAAACTTAAATAGATTGGGGTCATATGAATTTGGGAACACCGACGAAGGCAGGGAATTCCACTCCTTGGCTGTGCGCATAATAAACGATGTAGCAAAGCGCTTCGTGCGAATGTGTGGAACATCGACAAGGAATGGATGATAACCCGCAGTCTGGACTCCCGATGGAAGAAGGGAGATGGTGGAATGATCTCGTGGAGCTCTTGGGCACACTCACCGAAGTACAGCCTGTAAAAGACCGACAGATACTACTGAGACTTGAACCTAAGGCCCCGTATAACATATATATGGAAAAGTTGTTTATCATGAGTACAATCACGTGTATAAGTATCGGTCACTAATTACCAGTCACCCTATAAAGGACCTAAATCAAACTAACGAAATGTAGATGTACCCATTATCTAGACACACCTCTGTCTCTCATTTCGGTGACTAGTGCTGTGATATTCTGTTATGTTATGAACAACAACATTAACTTTGAAACTAATCATAAGGCAAAGCCATTGTCTTTTCCACTTTTAATCAGAAATACCTAATTTAATTGTATATCACTTATAACCACGTCATATAGTGTGTTCATTTGCCTTATTCTTTGTTTTAAATCATGTGTGTTTATCAAAACCGCGTTAACCTATTCAATTGGAACAAAAGGATTTTTATCAGCTATGGGCTCAAAATATTCAAGTGATTCAAAGTGGTGGTAGAATGATTCAGTTCTTGAAACCAATCGGTAGATTTGTTGGTACTTTTTATAATGTGCTAGTATTTTTTCCCAGTGATGTTGGATGGCTTGAGTGATGGAACCCAATAGTGGGTTATTACGCTCGCTTTTGTTTTTGTATTTTTTGTTATATTATATAAGAAATAAGTACTAAATCTGCTAATTATCGTCGTACGAGGGGTATTTTTGTGTTAGATATTATAAGCGCACGAGCTACGGTAAATCCTAGACTAATCAATATTCGTGATATTACAGTAATACTTTTATTTATTGTGTCGCAGCTTGCTTGACTTTTAATTTCTTTATTTTTCCTACGGATACACATACAGTTACCTAAACTAACAACAGCTTTGCCAATGGATGTAAAATCTCATAGTGATTGAACCAAGGTAAAAAATCTCAAGGTATCCTTATTATCAGCCAGTAGCAGTGCACAGGAAAACAAATTCAAAAGAATGATAAATGAAATTACCTAGATCAGCACGACAATCAACATCCACACAATAGTAACACGATTCCTTTTTGTATCTGATAATCTAGTCACCTTTGTTCATATTTCGTATAATAAGAAGTAATCTGGCGATCGAGTGAATCATTAAACACCCGATAGAGGGCGGAGGTGACGCGTCGCCCACTGTGGCCGCGTAGACATGGACATCTACAAGTTATGAGCGATGAGCGTTTAGTAATGATTAACTAGAGAGGAAGAGAGGTTTCGTACGACAACACTGATACGTTTTTAGGGGCAGACTATTAAGCACTCATATTACATCGATACATTGTATTATCGAACTAAATAAAGCACGAATGAATGCATCATCGATTCGATACATCATTCCTACCGAAACTAACAACAAGGCTATTCGAATCTATTAGGTGTGTTAACGAGGATTACAGTACTTCCTACGATGAATCTTAACATGTTAATAATCCATCACATATAGCCACCACAAAACTTGGTATATTTTTTATTTGATTAGTGAATCAACAACCCCGTTTTGATCGAAATCTCATAATACTTATAGATTTAAGAAATAACTACAAAATGAGAAAAAATAATTAAATAAATAAGGAAATAAGCTCCCGTTTTACTTAGACCAACACAAAAACTAACCACAGCCGTATCTGCTTAATCGCGATCGCTCATAACTAAAGGCACGGCTACACCAGCTACACACGGTCGATTTCATCCTTTGTTGTGCACAAGAAAAATGGCCGAACACTATCGAGCGACGATACTATTACTTTAAACAAGATCCCCGCTCCTGATAGTTCACTGAGAGGGAACATACGTAAGCGTTGGACACTGATGTAGACTGTGGAAAATTAGAATTATTTACAAGAATTTGTTATTTATGTTTTTCTTGCGTCGGTGGTTAGTTAAACACTCAATTCTAACACTTTCGTTTCAACGAGCTAAAGTTTGTAAGGTTTATCAAAGAAAAGAGTGCAAAAATGTTTGGGGTTCCTCAAGGAGGTATCTTGGGACTTTCTATAAAATCAGTCGAAAGCGAAAAAAAATAGCAGGTAAATGGGGGAAGTCTTTCGAGCATAACTTTACCAAACTTGAACAACAACCCCTATTTCACCGTTATTTTCGTCAACCAAATAACCAACACCAAGAAAGATTTCTATCTCCAATTCTGTACAGCAAGAACTATTAAAACGATCTACAACCACACTTCACTATCAATTCCGTGTACCAAAACAATCCGAATAACTTAATAGGCGTCTCATAATACAGGCCTCACGTTGGGTGGGCTTAAGCAGCACTCATTTGTCAACTGCGCCCGCTACCACGATACGCGTCACAATCCTTTGTGTGGAGATAGCTATCGCAAGAACAATGCCTCCTAGTGTTTATACTTCCAAACCGTTTAACACATTTGTTATAAGGTCAGAAATGTTAAATTGTTAAGATCGGGTTACCTTTGATTTGGATCGAGTTAAGGTGGAAGGGCGGGACAGTTGTTATTCATTTCTGCGGTTGGTAAAGGATCGATTTTTTCAGTGTTGATATCAGTGTAAGACGTTTAAAGATCTTTTCCATTGCAAATTTTCTTGTGGATACCAAAGGGTATGGACATACAATAAAACTTTTTTATAGTTTTGCAGATTGTTCATTGTCCTTAAAGATTAAACTGTATTTATACATAGTAAAGATCTTTATTCCATTCCATCTTCTTATCTCCAACTGAAAGATAATCAATAAAGCTCAACGTCCCAGAATAGAACTTACGACCTAAAGCTCCACTTTCTTCACCACCATCCACAAACCTGTCTTAACCAATAAACAAGAAAATAATGGTGACAATCGCCCAGATCGAACATCGATACGTCGTACCGTTTAGTGTTTCAAACGTTAAACAATGAACTATTTGTTACGACAAATCCAACTTTAAACAACTCCCTAAGTATACAGTAACAAGTGAAGAAACAATTCTATATCCATCACTCTTTTTGTACTCATTTTAAATACACAACTACTTGTGTAGCCGTCAATGTACTTGATACAAATCGGTACGCTCGAATTTATCTTCGTTTGTTAGTAGATGCTCTCGCGCCGGTAGTCTCGGCTTTTTTGTCTTCTATCTCCTTCTCTCGCGTTAGTTCGTGTTATATAGTGTTACGCCCTTTTCCCCGACGATCGATAATATTGTCTTACGAGAGTTTTATTAGATTACTATCAGTAAGAACTGTCAGTTTATTAAAACTTTCGTGTTTTGTGTTCTTAACGTTTGTTTTAGTGTTTTCTTGTTTTGTTTTACGATTGGTAATAAGTTTTTATGGCATAATTATTGTAAGTCTCTCTGAAATTGATGATTATTGTGTAATTGGTCAAGTTACACGTGTCTTCATTGAAAATTATATTGAATGTTATTATCGCAATAACTTCAGTTCGTGTGGTCTTCAGCTTAAGATAGAATTTCACCATTTGGAAGTTGTGGGAGATGATTTTAAATAATTTTAGAATATTGGAATAATCTTAACTCATGTTGAAACGAAAAACGAATTGCTTAGTTAGATTAGACGGGGAAGTGGAAGAAAAACACGTAAAGTATGTGTTTCATTGGCTTCAGAAATCCTAAGAATCATCTCAATATTCTCAAGGTTCCAATCAGTTATTTTTCTAACAAATTTTACGGAAACGCCACTGTTGCATCAGAATCAGATGGATCTTAACACTTTTCCACCTCAGACTCGCCAACAAGAAACTTCCCTATCTGATCGTCTAGACAATTTATTTTTAGCTGCAACATAAGCCGTAAAAATATCTCCCTACATCTATCAAAAGATACCGCAATATAGCAGGACTAATCTACAGACTACTACAATCGCACCATCGCCTATCTGAGCCCGGTTATCAGCCGTAACGACCGTCCAGCTTATCACAAACGTGCTTTTAAAGCTTTTTTCGTGAATTAAAATTTGTTAGCTGAAACTCGTGTGCAGATAGCTTTAGATTAATGACATCAGATTACAGATTTCGGATGAGCAAAATATGGCGGATAGGAATCTAGGTAATAACAGTTTTTGTTTTGTTATGTGCTGCGATATGGTTGCGAGATTTTTGGGGTCAGGGCCTTTGAAAGAAGGCTGGGAAGAGAATTGGGGGACTGGAGTTGGAGGTAAGGACTTATTGAGGAAGAGCTCGTGGCTTAATAATGACAGGCACTTGGATCAATCTTCAGGTTAAGCCGCGCTTGCTTAGGTTGGTCTGTGGATGGGGGACCACCTATTACAAACCGAGTTTCTTCCGTGCCTCGGAAAGCACGTTAAGCCATTGGTTCCCGCTGTCATTTGCAGATCTTTGACAGTCGTTATAGGTAGTCAGTTGCCCGAAAGTCTGTCAACCAGTCTTACCAAGGGATACCGTATTACCCAGTACTAACTGGGCTGTGGAGGTCAGCTACACAGTCGTTCCATGTAAACTACTGGTTTTCAGCTGCATTCAGTTAGACTGGAAGCCGACCCCAATATATTTGGGAAAAGACTAGGCAGATGATGAGTTGGAGGTAGGTCAGGAATATGTTAATCTGACTGTTATACGTAATGGTTCTATTAGACTTAATGATTCCGTTAAATACCATTTTAAAGATGTTATAATGGGTATGAATAACACTGGGTAATATATTGAAATAGAAACACAACGGCAGACTTTCGGTAACCTGATGAGAGCATTTGTAGATTTATTGAAAGTCGATAGTTAAAGTTATATTTGCTGACCGACTCTATTATTCGCTTAGATTTATAATTGGAGAATAGATCAAGATTTAATACAATGTTCATCTGTTCTTTGCTGAAGATAGACCAGTTAAAAGCCATATACCCTTTTAATCACAATACATTAGCCAGAGGGAACTCCTGCGCGCTCATGTCACCAAATCTTCCGACATCTTCCGACGTCTCCCGAAAACAGCCGAAACTTTCCGATTCGAACTACCCCAAAATACATTACGTTGGCGCCAAACCCTTCAACTGCAGATACACTATCAGTGAATTAAATAAACTCATTATTATCTTATCGTATAAAAGGAGACCTCCTCGGTATTGAGACCATATCAGGTATTTTTCAAAGTCACATTTTTTATTGACGCTTTCGAGTGTCTTTACGTTTTTGAATAACTTTGGTATTGCAAGGAATTTGAAAGATAAAAAGGATTAGAAATACTGATTCTTTCTCGTGCTAGGGAATCTGGTATTTTGCAATATAATTCATCTATCTATTACCGAAACACAAATACAGATATTATTGTACGAGTATTAAATAAAAAAATACATATTTAAATTTCAATCTATTTATTTCCAAATGCATTCATCAAAACTATTACAATAAAAAAAATATCGCTCAATGTTTTTGAGGCAAGATTATGTGCGCTATCGATTAAGATTTTGGTTACTCACTCACAGGACTTTGTTTGGTAGTGGACCCACATGTACGCCCCTCAGAGTTTTCAACGGTAAAATAGGTTTTTAAGATGTTTTTTATTTGTCGAGGTTTTTTGTTTTCTAATTTTGGCTATCTCTTTAGGCAATGTATTCAGAATGCTTGGATAAAAGCTCAAGGTTTGGTAAACTTATAGTTATATACTACTCTTTTTTGGCCCTCTCAAATGAATTCCTAAAACAATTCGTGTTATTTTTTAAACAGAAAAGAACTGATACTACATCTTATCACCCGGAAACATATTTGTCACCTTAGCAACGCCAGCTTCCTTTAGTTTCGTCCAGGGAACCCCCTAAAACTAAAACCACACTTTATTAATTAAACATAAAGGTATATCATCATAATTAACGGTAAAATATAATGGCATGAACCATGTTCTGCCACAAAATACAGGAAAATCCTACAAATATCTGCACACTTAATTAGCACGAATCGTAAAATAGCATCTGCATATAAGTTTTTCGCAACTTTTTTTGGCACAAGTTAATGGGGGGACATACGTTGGTGTATTTTGGCACACAACCCCTCGATGCTGCTGCGTTACTCCAGACCGATAGTTTATTGACGACTATTTATTCGCGACGATTATCGTAAACTTTTGGATTTTGTATTATATCATTTATTTGTATTTTAAGTTCAGTTGTAAGTGTAGGTGTGTGTTTTCTTGCAACGTTTTGTTCAAATGACTTCATTTTAAATACCAGTAACGTCGTAACGCCACGTTTCTGAATGGTACTTTTCTAAGCCACATCAATATACACAAAATTCAAATATTACCGGGACATGACCTAAGTTATTTTCATAGAATATCTTATAGGCATCGAAAACAATGATAAACACAGGATATAAGATACATCTAGTAAAATATTCATAACGAATTACATGTTAATTTATAGTTTCAGAAGACATAGAAAGGTCAACAAAACCTAAAATATTATGTACCCATATTTTAAGTTACCTAAGCTTACATACATATACCTCTTTTTATGTCATATCTACATATCTACAAATCCTTGAAACCATGTCAGAAAACTTTATATCATCCCAACATCAAAACTTGAAAAAGAAAAAGGTATTAGCATGAACATTAGAGTAATATTTTTGCGATCGTATCGTGAAGTACGGCCAAGTAATGCCTTACTTTACATGTCACATTTACATAGCAGTTTTCAAGAACATTGCTGTCGAATCAACGCTTACTATCCAGTTTAAGTTATAAGCGTGAGCGGGTAGTTTTACGATTTTTTTTGTCCAAGGAGATCGAACTTGAAAATCTATGACGTCAACCAATTGTTAGATAGATAACAGCTTAGAAACCAGCTTCTTACTCAGGCATGTGATAGTAAATAAGAGACTTTTAATATACTGAAGCAAAATAATGGCTGAATTTTGTTATGTAGAAATACTGGAGAGTATGTGAAACGCTACACTCAGTAAAATAAATTGCGTTTCCCTACGTGGAAGACAATATAGATTATGGATTGTGCGAAAAATTATAAGGTCAGAAAGGGGGTGAATACAGAATCAGAATTTCAATTCTGATTTCTGGTTTCAAGGTCTTTCCCGCTAACCGCTCAAGCCTCACACCACACAACCTATAGCGTATTTTAGTGCCCAAAATGGCAAATTACATACAAGAAAATAGTGCAGTTGCATTAAAGTATTAACATTTTTATGGGCCATATATTCAGTGTAAGCGTTGCTCAGAACAATTGATGTGCGAGAAAATACGGATTTAATGCATTTTTCCATTGTAATAGGTTCAACTGGTGATTAGGAGATTATACAGTTTTAAAACAGGAAATATGGGGTACGGTAGGATAGGTCGCAAAGTATTAGTGTAGGTTTGTGTATAGGTGTGGAAGATTTAAAATGGAAAACCTAATAAAGGAAATGTGTATGTAGGTGTAAACCAATCTGGGAGCGGAAAAGCTCTGGAAAAACATTGAATACAAGGTCCATATCTTGGGTACGCAAAAGTGACAGACAATGTACAGCCAGCCTTAAGAACTTCAACAAGAGTTGCTTACATTACGAAGATGATCACTAGGGATGACAGTTTACATCCTTGAAAGTACGTCATTTTAAAAGTTATAAACGTTGAAGTATCTCGTCAATAACAAATAGCTGATGATCATCGTTTTTTGGGAAATCATCACCATGCTAAGATTCCTGAGAATTTTCCAAAGGGAAATTCCATCGAAAACCCGGCTTGTCTACTTATAACAGACTAGTACTTCATCCGCAAAAATTGTGATAGCTCGGCTAATATGCATGATATACCTAATTAAGAAGTATACCTAATTGATAGCCTATAGCACCCACGACTAATGTTGCTTTCTGCCAGTGAAATAATTTTTAGAATTGGATCATTAGTTCCCTATATACTCGCACAAACAAATTTTACCTCTTTTAAAATTTTCGCTTATTCATTTACATTCTTATCTTACTAAATTTCTAAGTATTTCTTAAAAATAAAACGATACAAAAAAAGAACACTTAAAATATAAAAAATAGAGGTTCGCCAGTGTCGGCAGCAGGGTCCAAGCTACTGGTGGTTTGGGCTGCAGAGACAAGAACCTTCTCACAATTCGAGCCGTATTAAGGTATGTATTGGTTTTACTTCATTTCCTTTTTTTTTTTTTTTAATTAATTATAATTATATTAATTTAAAAAAATATAACAAACGTGTACCTGTAAAAATTGTAGCCCACCAGTATCGAGAGTAAGCTACCGGTAGTCAGGGCTCCAGAAAGAGGAACTTCCTAACAATACGAGCCGTGTCCAGTGGTACCGCTTTCTGAATCAAGCCCTTGATCCAGCTGCCTAACGAGAGCCTCCTCAGGTATTGATCGATTGCCTCTTTTTATTATTAGTATAGACTAACTGATCAATAACTCCTTCACTTACTAGGGACATAAATATCACCTATATAAATACCACCTTGAAATGAAACAGCTGTTCTTGACATTTTTTTACGAAAACCTTCTTTCACCTATGAAACAATTGCTGAGTATTTTTTTTTTTTATCTGTAAGATAACGTGCATTATCCTACATTAAGAGCGTCATTTTATACACGAGTATTTTATTATTATTTACCATTGTATGTCAAGGAAAAACGTCGGTAACTAATAAATAGGCACGTATGTTTATCTGCCGTACACAATGTGTTGTTGATGTACCTATCTGTGTGGACACACGGGTGGGTAGGACGGCTAGCAATTATTTGAATTAAAAATTTAACTACCAGGTGCTTCTTGATTATTTTACGCATTAATTACGAAATTAAAGGCTTTTCTCCTGTAGTTTTGTATGCAACGATAGAAAAATATGCAAAACGTCTACAGAAAATGTTGCAGCGGTAATGTCAAATAAAAAAAAAAAGTTTTTCAACCATTATTTGTTACTTATCCTATTAATGTATTATTTAAAAGTTCCTAGACCGATACTGACCTTACTTAATATGTAAATTATATAAACATCGCGTGTTTCTTAACAACTAGTTGCTGTAAAAATTCTGTTTAAAATGACGCTAATTACTGCAGTGAACATTTTGATTACATTTGTTTGTTTACAAAAAAATAATGCACTGTGTAGGATTGTAGGCATGCTATTGATTTCTCTTAATTATGTTGAAATCACCTAAAATGATTTGCCCATACGTTATTTATTTGTGTGTGCTCGTGAATTATAATCAAAGAAATATTTTATAGATTTTTTTATGATTTTCATTTTTCAACAGAAAGTTAAACAATCTAAGTCTCTAAGATTGACTTATTTTGTGATTTGAATTTCACAAAACAAAACTTATTCTCCATACCACGCCATTCTTCCCGATCTTCCAGCCTGCATTTAACGATTTTCTGCCCCTTTAGTGTCAGCATATAAAACTCAAATTGCTAATCCTTTTTCACGAACATATCCCCCATCCTCAAGCCCCGTATGTCACGCAGCACAAACTTACAACAATGGCTTCCCGATAAGCTGTATACTTATAAAATAATTGGTCTACGATAATTCTAATTAGCATGCCGATACAATCGATATCTTGCACCAGAGCCAGGCAACAGGAAACCCTGATAGTGGCCTTATTTATTAACACTTTAAATACGCTTAACTTGCAAGTGGAGACAAAAAATAAAGTCAACCGTGTATTTTGTAACTTATCTTTTAGCCGGTTAATTGGAAATGTAGGCTGTTAATTATTTCCATCGACCATATATTCTAATCGATGAAGACGATCATCGTGAGGAAGCCATGTCCTAGAATCAAAATCATAACCCTGTCTTTGTTATCGTGTAGTCGGGTAAGAAGAAGACATTATGTCATCCACCAACTCGCACTGGGTCCGTATAAGCGTGGTGGATTGAGGACCATTTCCTCACTCAGAGGAGGCGTATTCCAGCAGTAGGAATATTATAAGCTGATTATGCTATCAGCTCGTGGCTTAATAATAACAGCTGCTCGGGTCGATCTTTAGTTTAAGCCATGCTAAGTATGGTTGGTCCTTGGGTGGGTGACCACCCATTACATACCGAGTTTCTCCTCCGTGTCTCGGAAAGCACGTTAAGTCGTTGGTCCCGGCTGTCAGTTTTAGATGTTTGACAGTCGTTACTGGTAGTCAGTAGCTTGAAAGTCTGACAAACAGTCTTACCAAGGGGTATCGTATTACCCGGTACTAACTGGGTTGTGGAGGTCAGATAGGCAGTCGCTTCATGCAAAATAGTATTCAGCTGCATATCAAACTGGAAGCCGACCCCAACAGAGTTGGGAAAAGGCTAGGCAGATAATGATGATGCTATCATCTGGTCACCTACCAAACATGTGTTAGTAAAGCTATTAAATATTCCTAAAGCGAAATTTGGTAAACAATGTAGATTACACAATCGATGACACGTGTAAAAGAAAAATAATCGGGAAACGATAACGTATTAACTGTTTTATAAATAGGGATGCTTCTTTTTCCGTTGACATGGCACCAAGAGTAAGGAAACACCTCTACCGTTGTTGAAATGACTTCAAAATATAGGGCCGTCTGCGAGTACGGTAGTTAGAAATATTCAAGTTTCATTACTCGTGGAGACAGAAATTATACTTCGTCATGGAAGTTGGTGGATTTATAAAAAAGTAGCACTACTCCCGTAACTTCGTCTACAAAAATTGTGATAGCTCGGCTAATATGCATGATAAAACACTCACTAATGTAGCTTTCAGTTCAATGCCAGTGACAGATTTTTTTTATTGGTATCGTTAGCTCCGGAGATTACCCCCTACAAACAAACCAACAAACTTACAAACAAATACCTTTTTATAATATTAGTATAGAACTATAAATAAGCACTAAGTTAAAATAAAGTTTATTGGGAAATTTGTATCAAGACGCGCGTCTTTACGTGCAGTTCTGTTATTTTTAGGGTTCCGTACCCAAAGGGTAAAACGGGACCCTATTACTAAGACTTCGCTGTCTGTCTGTCTGTCTGTCTCCAGGCTGTATCTCATAAACCGTGATAGCTAGAAAGCTGAAATTTTCACAAATGATGTATTACTATTGCCGCTATAACAACAAATACTAAAAATTAAAAAAAAATATTAAGGGGGGCTCCCATACAACAGATATGAATTTTTTGCCGTTTTTATAGATAATGGTACGGAACCCTTCGTGCGCGAGTCCGACTCGCACTTGGCCGGTTTTTTTTTGTCTAAACTGAAACTCAAGCCCAAAGCCGCCACTGCCACTTGACCATTTTGTCTACAACTTCGACAAAGGCATTCTCATCATCATTGTATATCCTACAAGAACTCATATAACACCACGCCTGTATGCCACAAAGTGTTAGGCTGAAGTGTTCCTATAGTACCCACGCATAATAACTATCAACATTCCATAACTGCAAGTCCAGTCCAGCACAAAACCGTTTCAAAAGCTTCTAGAAAAAGATAAAAACTATTTATACTCGTTACAGCCGATATCAAGCTCCCGATAGCAGTTTTATAGCTGAGTCGCTGACAAACAGATAGTTCCAAGGTAAATAGTTATTGATCATCGGTAAAATTTGTTATGACTACCGTCTTGGTGGCCCTTGGTGGAAGCAGAAAGTTTATAAAGCACGTTTTGTATTTTTAAAGTGCAAGTAGATACTATAGTAAATTTCATAAGTCCTTTCTACATAGCATAACATCAAGCCTGTATTCCTCCATGGGTTTGGCAGAGGTCGCAAGCGCAACTGCTGAGTATGAGGGTTCGATTCCCGAGTCGGGCAAAGTACTATTGGGTTTTCCCATCAGGAATTTCTCACGTAGTCTGGATTTGTGCCCGGTTGATGGCAATAAACTCGCCCCCTATTACTTGGTTACTTAACATATAACGTAATGTGGGTGTACTATACGGTACACCTCTGCCTAACCCTTTGGGGATTACAGGCGTGATGTTATGTTATTTTATTATTTACATCGTCAAAGATTTTCAGATGTAATAAACTTTCAAAATGACTCAATTATCCGCCACACAACTCTGCTGACCCCAACAACACAGTCTAGAAACTAATGCTATCAACATAAATAATAATGATAAAAAGCTCCGTAAATCGCAACGAAACGATGATAACAATCGGCTGGATTTATACGGTATAGATAAGAGTACAGAAGATAGGGCGCTTTCTATGTAGGTAGTTCGCTTTGTATTTTTATAGGTACAGCTTGAAAGCGCTGTTTAAAGCTGGAAGCGCGATAAGAGTTTGATGTTATCATTGCTTTTAAGTATCAAGTCCGAACTAGGTGTTGGTAGTTGTAAAACCGTGTTAGTGCAGTAGATTATTGTGTATATTTACTGATAATGTAGGAGAGTCATCTTGACAAAAGTTCATGATTTTCAGTTCAGTTGCACGATGGCAAAAACATTTGCTACATCGTTTATTATGCGTACAGCCAAGGAGTGGAATTCTCTGTCTACGTCGTCGACCTCATCTCTTGAGGACAGAGATGAGGTCGACGATGGAACGAGCTAACCCAAAAGAAGCTTATTAACGCGCGACTTAAATAGATTGGGGTCATATGAACTTGGGAATTCCACTCCTTGGCTGTGTATGTATGTATTCAAAATACTAAATCTAAGCTCACAAAACCCTGGCACAAATCCATCTATCAATCTCCAAACAAAATACAATACAAAATTGAAGTCAACATCAAGAAATAACGAAACGTCCTTGATAAGAATTTATATACGGGAGCGATAAGGCTGGGCGGGCGGGCGATAAGCGGCCGCGGGCGGTGATAACGCGCCGCCCGCCCTACAGATGTTATCTGTGATTAAATAGCTCGCGTTATCAGTAGCGGGAGTCGACGATCTTGGGCTGTACAGAGTAGTTTTGTGAGATAGAGGTGTTAATGTGATTTTGGATTGGCAGTTTACTTCAAGAAGAATTTGGAGGCAGCTGTTGAGAATATAATCATCATCATCATCTGCCTAGCCTTTTCCCAACTATGTTGGGGTCGGCTTCCAGTCTAACCGGATGCAGCTGAATACCAGTATTTTACATGGAGCGACTGCCTGTCGGACCTCCACAACCCAGTTAGTGCTAGGTAATACGATACCCCTTGGTAAGACTGGATGTCAGACTTTCGGGCCACTGACTACCTGTAACGACTGTCAAAGATCTACAAATGACAGCCGGGACCAACGGCTTAACGTGCTTTCCGAGGCATGGAGGAAACTCGGTATGTAATGGGTGGTCACCCATCCACGGACCAACCTAGGTAAGCACGGCTTAACCTAAAGATCGATCCGAGCGGCTGTTCTTATTTAGCCACGAGCTCCTCCTCCTGTTGAGTATATAATGAAACTCTTAATTCAGTGATTGAGAAATCGGCAATTGTTTTGTTGTACCATCTGTTTCTTATGACAGGTGGTAACTAATCTGTTTGGTATTTGTAGTTACAGGGTGATGGTTGCAAACGCAGTTAATATTACGAATTGTAACGTAATTTATATTATTATTGCGAAAGTGCCCATTTTAGGACCCCTGGTTAATAAAGATGTACAGATCAGGATCTCGTTCGTTTTCGTCTGTAATCTTTTATAATGATTCCCAATAAAACATTTGGCATGGTTGGTGTTGTGGCTAAGCGATTGGCTGCTGCGCTGCGTGTCGCGGATTCCATTCCCGCACGAAACAAATGTTTGTATGGCCTACAGGTAGATCCGGGTTTGGCTGTTTGTGTGTATGTGAGTTTAAATGTTTGTGAATGTACCCACGATACTGGAGAAATTCCTAGTGTAAAGCAACGTTGAAAAAAAGCCGGCCAAGTGCGAGTCGGACTCGCGCACGAAGAGAGCCCCCTTAATATTTTTTTATTTTTAATTTTTAGTATTTGTTGTTATAGCGGCAATAGTAATACATCATTTGTGAAAATTTCAGCTTTCTAGATATCACGGTTTATGAGATACAGCCTGGAGACAGACAGACAGACAGACAGCGAAGTCTTAGTAATAGGGTCCCGTTTTACCCTTTGGGTACGGAACCCTAAAAATTGACATGAGACTTTTGCCCAGAAGTAAAAGTAACAATTGATTTTTGCCCATTCCAATATTAGTATTGCTAATTAGTTATCCCAACTAACCTTTAAATGCCCTTTAACTTTTCATGGATCACCCCAAAACACCCCGCCGCCTCTGTCCCAAACTAATCTACACAAAATATGAATACGCAGCGTTGTCGGTACGAATCCGTCAAACAGATGAGATAAGACGGACGTGAACTTTTGCTGTGTTTGTAACGTACCACCCCCCCTTCACCCCTAGCTTTTCACCCCCTCGACTTGGTGCCCCCTTCACCCCTCGACACTTACATATATTCAGAAGTTGGTGTGTGTGATGATAATGTCTAGAATTACTTTGCTTTTGAAATAAAAATAAGTTTTGAGTTTGATAATAAGTGTTTTATTGGGGTTGATAATTGTTGACAGTTTATTTTGAATTTGATGAGGTGTTAAGGGTGTAAACGCTTCTGGATTTTTAGTCTTTCGGATAAGAAGATACCAATCTATCAATTGTGTATGCAGTATGAAATCACTGACTGCCTCGTTGGTTGAGTGGTCGCAAGCGCGACTGCTGAGCTTGAGGTTCTGTGTTCGATTCTCGGGTCGAGTAAATTGTTATTGGGGTTTTCCATCACGAATTTCTCAGTAGCAGCCACGGTGTCTAGATTTATGCTCGGTTGATGGCAATAGGCTCGTCTCCAATTACATGGGACTTAAACGTAACTGGCTAAATGTGGGTGTACTATTAGGTACACTTTTGCCTAACCCTTCGGGGATTACAAGCGTCATGGTATGTGTTTATGTTTGAAATCATTTGTGACCTTTCAGTTAATTTCAAGGATTTTTGCATGAAGAGACCGACTTGATCTTTTTAATTTTTTTTTTATTATAAAATACTTATTTTTGGATAGCCTGCACTGTTCCACTTCTGGGCATGAAGGGCATGCTTACCCCAAAACAAACTTGATTTGAATTAATAAACCCAGTCGATTTTTGAATAATTTCCAAAAAAAAAAAAAATTGCAAAGCAGTTGTCTTCGTACTTTGTAGTTTAAACAGTTTACCACTAACCTATTTTTTTTTCAATTGCCTCTAAACTCGACTGGTGACTTACTTGCGCAGAACATAATGGCATCAGATGACCCACTTACCTGAAAGAAAAAAGCGAAATTAAATTACATTATAATATCATTATGAGGTGACGGTGGGTTGACCTGCGATTGACCTGACAGCTATAAGTTATGAGCGGCAGCGGAGAAGGTAGCGGGTTTGGAATTACGTGTTTGTCATGGTGAAAGTGTAGTGATTCAACTTTACCTTTTATTTCCATTTTGAAGTATTTTAAAACGAAACAACGTGAAAATAAAAAGCCACCAGCATTTGGAACACTTGAACTAAGAACTCGCCTCATTAAAGGCACCATATCTAAAAGGATTTAAAGTTCACATTCTTTTTTATTTCTTTATTAATTTGATCTTGAACAGTGACTCACACAATAATATGTAATATTGTTTTTTTATTACAAAATGGCCTGCTCTTGACCTCGATCACGCCTGGTGGAAAGCGATGGATGAGGTCTATAATGAAACGAGCGTGCCCAGAAGATGCCTGTTTATATAATTGTGTCCAATTCTCTAACCAGTATATGCTTTCAAATATAGCAGACTACATCGTTCACTATAATCCAGGTACCGGTAATTTAACAAAGACGAAAATTTAAAGTACCTATTTAGGCCCAAGAAACGCTGGCGTGACTGATTGGCAAGAGAAGGCAAAACACCGGGAGAGTTGGAAAGGAATGGGGGATGTCTTTGCCCAGCAGTAGGATCGGAATAGGCTAATAAAAAAATAAAATGATAAAATTCAAATTTTAATTCACAGTGGCCTATTGAGGACTAATGAGGGCTTATCGGTGCATTCACAAGCAAATTAATATTTAATATTTCAGTACGCTTTTGAATGATATATATTTTTAAAACTTTCTTCAAAACTAATCCGCTTCCGCTTATACCTTACACCGTCTCCCCCCATATTAGCGCACAAAGTTTATACGTATGCACTGTTGAAAAAAATCTGCGGTATTATGCAAAGCAGTACTATCGCGCCATCTAGAGTGGACTGCACACGCGGTGTAGCATGTTCTATGTTCCAGGAACAGCCAGGAACAGCCCAGCCGGCTTTTTGTGCAAATGTGTTATTGATTGTGGGTTATGATGCAGATTGTGATAACTTATGTTAAAGAGTATTGATTTTTCGAGAGCTTTTCCTCCGTTCTCTGTTCTAGATTATAATTATGTCAATGCATTGTTATTGTAGTTACAAAAATTTTGAGTTCATGTGGTGTAGTACTTTATTGCGTCGCTTTATTATTGGCTTGAATTTAAAAGTGAGGTTGAGAATCAGCACCTTTGGAACGTCGATTATACAAGACAGTCCACCAAAACGCCTGCCCTTAGCAACTTCCAGTGTTTTAGCTAAGAAGAGGCAGAACTAACTCCCCAGCAAACCATGCTTGGAGTAAGCCTATGTCTAGCAACGGTCCTCTTTCGGCTAAGATTAAGATGACGTTGTAGCGCAACTAAACTGACTAATTTAACTTCATAAGTTTTATTTGTCGTCTGTAGATCAAATAAGATACTTCAATCGGTTGTTTTTTCCGAAAGAATACACAGTTTTGAAAACCTAACGCACAGCTGAATTTCTTCATTCTCTCATTTCCATTCACACTAATCGAACGAACGTTTTCAATAATCCTTCCACAAAATAAAAACCTTGTGCACAGACCACTATAACACGACTACCGCAATCGCAGCACCCCTAGGCAGCGGTATCGGCCGGCCGCGCGGCCAAAACTCACGTTATCTCGGTCACTTTTCACGTTTTTCACCAATCCAGCCGCGCCAGAATAGGACGGTGCCAGATCTCGCGATATGAGCTTTATTGAAGCGGCTTATATAACGTTGTCTAGTTATAATTGTGTGTTTTCATTTTGTGTTATAATTGTGTGTTTTCATTTTGTTTTGGGTTGTTCTGATTTCGTATGAGGTCATGCGGACACCTTAAAATGATGGCTGAAGTCGATTGGATGGGTAAGTCATCATGAAAGGGTACATTGACGACCTTAAATAGGCAAATGGGTTAGACTTGGTTCAGAAATCGGGGAATCGGGTATTGTGGAGCAATTTGGGAGCTTCGGTTGACAAGAATGGGCTGAGTTGAGGATAAAATCACAGATCAGTAAAACATCCAGGTTTGCTTCGAAGCAGCCTCCGTGGTGATAGCATTTATCCAATGGATAAAAGTGAATAGCCCAGGGGCGCTGAACATAACAGAAGGACCTGAGGGACGCTACAGAAAGTGCCAAAGGGTTAGTCAAATTCTGGGCAAAATCAATTTAGAATGCCATCGAAACGCTTAGAAGACGTACAAAATGTCGGAAGGAGCGTCGCTTTAGGAGGCACCTTTCATGCTAAATAATAAGCTTCTGCTATACACCTTCCTCCTGAATGTAGTTTTTAGAATGTAAGGTGATGTTCATGTAATATAAACACTGTTTTATGTTTTCACGGTTTTAAACTAAACTTATACTGTCACTTACGGGATATCTTCCGTGATTTTTCATGATTTTGAGCTCCCGATATCCCGTAAGTGACAGTTTAAGTTCTTGTAATATAAGTAGTGAAATTAATGTAATGTAATGAAATTAGTGAAATGTTTATAATGTAATGTTAATACGTTTTGAGATAATTATGATTAATTAACTTTAATATGTTCTATGTATTTATGGTCGAAATAAAGGCTTTTTATCTACCTTCCTCAACCCAATTCCTGTTAATGCAGTCCGATAAGGATATAAGGAAACTTGCAGGATATTTTATCATTAGGGAAATGGACAAATGTAAGTCAATCCCAAAGCGGGCTTAAGTAAAAAAAACTATAAAGTAATAATTGCATTTATTTAAAAAAAAACACTTAATTTATGTGGTAGCAACGTGATAATTAGAAAATAAGGAAAATAAAAAATTTAATTACTGTTAGGTATAGCGACTACATTCAATTCTTTTATTTTTAACCGCATTGAGGCAACACAACAAAGAATAGTTAGTACGGACACTGAACAAATGGTAATGTCACTTCAAATAGAGTTTATAGTTTTATAACATCTAATAACTGGTCGAAAGGCCAAAGAAATCTACAATAACGAAATTCTAAACCGTAAGTGTGACGTAGATATTTACGCGTCCATCTCAATTTTGAGCGATGCGAATTTCTGGGGGTCTAAAATGGACCCCCAGAAATGGCCGCTTGAGCAGAATCATAATAGGATAATAATATGAATTATGTTTAAATTAGTAAAATGTTCACAAGGTGACAATTCATAATAGTAGATACGTCTATGACCATTTTAAGAATTTAAACGTAATTCATATTATTATCCTATTATGATTCTGCTAAAGCGGCCATTTTAGACCCCCAGACGTCTACATTTACCTTATGCCTCGTCCACGACTGCTGGCGATGAGACATGCACCAAGCGACATGCGGACGCGCCACTTGTTTATCTGCGTAAGCACTGTCTCTCCGTAATTTCATTACGTTACTCTAAGTAATTTCATTCATTTGATTTAATCTTTTTCACAACACTCGCGTTGCTTGAGGCCCAAACTAAAACAAAACGGTGACGTACGGGAATTGACCAATCATATTGTTTGAAATCCACATCGTGTCTCTCATCTCTCATGTGATTGGTCGGAACTTGCACGTCTCCGTACCGCTCCACTCGTCTCCGCTTTTGGTGGAATCCGGGCCTGAGCGTTGAGTCCTTAGCTTTCAGCAACATCTATAATTGCCGACGATTGACGATTGATTGATTGTGACGGCACGGTTGGCGCAGTGGTCAAGCGATTGACTGCTGCGCTGCATGTCGCGGGTTCGATTCCCGTACGGAACAAATATTTGTATGACCTACAAGTAGTTGTTCCGGGTCTGGGTGTTTTTCTATCTATAATATGTATGTATTTACAAAAAAAATTGTATATATGTAGTTTATCAGCCATCTAGCCACCATAACACAAGCATTAGGTTGCTTAGCTTGGGACTAGATGGTGCTGTGTGAAATGTCCAGGGATATTTATTTATTTATTTATAATTATCACACTACCTTCCGCTACGACCATGACTCTTTACTAATCAGTTTCACATAAAGCGAAGGTTTACAAATTCAGCCTCGTTTTAATTGCTACAGGTGCGATACCACTATCGGTTGGCTTCGATCCTGTTCCTCACTAACCGATAGTTATTCACTGCGTAAAATATCTGCCGTTTCATACTAAACTGCAATATCTTCATGGGCAAAATGTGTGGAAGAGCAGTTTTTTTTTTAGGTTCTGACAACCAGTCTTACCAAGGGGTATCGTATTGCCCAGTACTAACTGGGTTGTGGAGGTCGGATAGGCAGTCGCTCCATGTAAAATACTAGAATTCAGCTGCATCCAGTTAGACTGAAAGCCGGACCCAACATAGTTGTGAAAAGGCTAGGCAGATGATGATGAATACGAAACCAAATATAACGTAAATTTTAGTAAATATTATAGTAAACCTGGTCTTCTTGCTCAGCACTAGCATTTCCGACCATTAGACCAAGGCGAATGGACTGCCATCCTCTTTGCTTTCACCTCGGGGCTCACCTATCATCATCTGCCTAGCCTTTTCCCAACTATGTTGGGGTCGGCTTCCAATTAACTGGATGCAGCTGAATACCACTATTTTATATGGAGTGCTCGGGGGCTCGCCTATATGGGACTTAAACATAATTTGGCAAGCTTGCTTACCCCAACATAGTTGGGAAAACTCTAGGCAGACGATGAAACATAACTTCTGCCCATAGGCGTGACGTTATACAGTGTGTCTGTAAAGCCAAGGTTTTCAAATTCAACCTCGTTTTAATTGCCACAGGTGCGATACCACTATCGTCGACTTCGATCCTGCCGCTGCTCATTAACCGATAGTTATTCACTTAGTTAACAATGCCGTACGTGATAACTGCTGAGCAGATAAACAGCACGTGTATGTTCTATAATTAGTTGTATTGGAAGTTGTATGGTTACGGTAGGATGGGTGGTAAGTTGGTGGTGTTATCTTTTTGAGAGATTTGGAGGTTAGGCTGGTCGAAGTTTTAGGCCTTGCTTTTAGTGTCATTTATTTATCACTTTCCCCACCCGTGTGTTGACAAGAGCTGGGTCATAAAGCGAAATATTATGTATAGTCCGCGTTATCGTTTTTGGTCATGGCGGACTGTTTAAGAGGAGACGATATTAGCCATCGACGCGGGAAATATTATACAGGGAGAATGGGACTTCAACGCACAAACGGTTATCACGTATTCAGTACATCACTCCAACATAGAATTTATTCATCATTTATAAAAATAAAATGAAATGATAAAAATATGATATGAAAATATGATGAAATGATTATTTATTTATTAAAAAATAAAAACATTTGTTTCCTACAAAAGTGCAATACCCACACGGTCAAAAGTTATGGAACTGCAGATTTTATTTTAAATTACCGATGAAAAATTTATGTGGGGATAATGATGTACTCAATACGTGGTAACCGTTTGTGCGTGGATGTACCACTCTGTATTGCGCAAGTGTGTGCGCAGACACAGGTGCACTATCTCTTTCCTCACTCTCCTAGTCCTACGGGACCCGGCGTAACCGGAAAAAGGCCAAAAAAAAAATGCATTACTGTATCAATTTGTAAATAAATAAGCATTCTTTTCATATAATTTATTTTGGATGCAGGATTTATATTGCAGACTAACCGATGGAGTTAAAGATCTGTATTAAAACGACTGTCTTACAACCCCTTATCATCTCAACAACAACCCTTTACACCCCCTCGACCAAAAATCTAAACACTCCTTCCACAGTTAGTGGAAAACTGTGCAAAATCTCGCAAGTATGGCTCGTATTAACTTACACATGAAATATATTCAATCTGCGACTTCGCGATAAGGCCCGCCCCCAGCATCCCTGGGGGGAGATCCCCCTCTGAAGCTAAGCCGGATGCGAGGATGATTTTTGACGGTCACTGCGTATGTGCTTTTTTATTTTGTTTTTTTTTGGTGTATGTCTGTTGTGGCTATCGTTTTTTGAATGTTTGGTGATCTTGAAGTAAGAAGAGGTACATGACGTACTTGATTTTTAACTGTCTGGATTTTCGTCAAATACTTGAAGCATCATACTGTGAAAATATCACTTAAAAGATTAAAATAGTAGATGTTATAGTGTTGAAAATTAAGTAATAAACTATGGCAACAGCTTGTGTATAGATTTTAATGATTTTCGGTAAGAGTATGAATTTATGCAACGACGGTGCAAAAATCGTACCGACTGACCAATTCGCTTCCTGTGAAACTTTGGGTAATGAAGCAGCTCGTGAAGCGGAACTTGATGGCTCCGCGATCATGAATAGAAAATATCATAATTATCAACACTATCTTTTCCACTAAAATTCTTGTCACCCTAACAAAAACTTCCCACTTCATTACTTTAAACTCACGAGCGTCACTATCCAGTATAACAGAGAGGTGGCAGCCCTGGATCGCGATAATAAAATTATTATTATTCGTACTATCAGAACCGCCACCCGGCGATGTTATCGGCGCTATCTCGCAGCGCCAAGCGACGCTTCACCCCCTTCTGTGAGGAGCAGGGGTGGGAAAGGAATGTATCGATAGTGTGGTATGTTTTGATTTATTTTATATTGGGTAATTGTTTGATTGATGCTGAGTTTGGTGATTGAAGAGTAATAAAGATCTTTGATAATTGTTTTTACAGGAATTTTCTGTGTTTTATAAGTGTTGTGAAGTGTGTTCATTATATCTTAAATATTATTCAATATAACTGAAGATTTTTTGACACCCTTTAATTATTCTTTTGCTCTTTTGATACTTGTACGCACTGCTACCAATCAAGCTATAGAAAATCAGTTTATGCAGATCTCTCATTGTACGAGAAATCTATACAAAGCGAGGCCATGTTATACTGGAAATGTATAGCTTGATGTATCGCCGTGTGCCTTGTGTGTAGCTTGATCTGTCAAATTAATTTAATAGATTTGCTATTTTATCGCTAAAGCATTAGGTTCAAGGTTTATTGGGTAAACTTGACAGTTTCAGGTAGCTTGATGTGCTGGCGGCGTCTGTACATATTTTTTATCATTTAAAGTCTAGGGTTTAAATTTTATCAGATAGTCAAATACTACCTTGACCTATCTGAGACAGCCTCTTATTAAAAGCTGTCCTACTGGCTTTTCATTTATCTCATGATTTTAGCACTCCAGAGCCATGTATCATTGTATCCTTTAAAAAATTCTGGACAATAAGTTTTTTTTTAAAGATTTAAACATCGACAACACACCCACATCCCAACACAAGTCTTACAAACAAACGCTATCGATATCAGCCCGTCACTAGGGGTGTAACCTGCCTTATTCCGGATAAGAATAAATACAGTGGTTCGTTGGCGGAATGTGCTAATACATCCTTATCGACTGACGCCCCTACACACATAGACGGGTTTATTTATACTATAGCAATGACTTTTAATTGGGATTTGTTTTCGTGTTAAAATGATATTATGTAAGAAAAGTTGAAAAAAAATGGTATGTGTGATATTAAGTTGAGAAGAAACCGTCATCATCTTCGTGCCCTTGTCCCATTCTACTTGGGGTCGGCGCAACACGTTTTCTTCTTCCATTCCTCATGGCATCATTTACTCCTTTCTCTTTCATATCAGTCGCCACACAATCCATCCATCTTTTCTTTGGCCTTCCTCTCCCTCTCCATCCATCAACATTCATGTCCATCACTCTTTTAGTCACATGCGTTTCATCTCTCCTCATTACATGTCCAAGTTGAGAAGCCATCATCATCAAATCATGAATTTTTGCCATTCAGGTTTTCTGCTAGGTACCGCAGGATGTGGTTCTCGTGAAATCAGCATTTATTTCCTCATCTTTTTCTTTTTGCATGTACCTATGTTTTTTTCCATCACCTTTATTCATTGATAAACAAATTTTATACATTTTTAAACATTGATTAAAAAAAATATAAAAAAATTGTAGCCCACCGATATCGGGAACAGAGTCCCAGCTACCGGCGGTCAGGGCTCCAGAGAGAGGAACCTCCTAACAATACGAGCCGTGTCCAGAAGTACCGCTTTCTGAATCAAGCCCTTGATCCAGCTGCTTAACGAGAGCCTCCTGAGATATTAGTCGAGGCTCTTGGCAATTAAGCCATGAGCTAAATATACGAGCCGTATAAGCCGCATGTTATTAATTTTTACCCTTATTTAAATTTTTGCCTCTGTAACATCACATCTTGCTTATTAATTTAAGTTATTTTGAATGTTATTAATTATTAGGTTTTTTTTTTGTCTTATGCTAATAATCTAAATCATTTTTCTTGCACTAGGTAGCAAAACATTGTAATTTTTTAAATTTGTGTAGTGTCTGGGTCGCCCGGTCGCCATGATACAGGTCTTATGCCTAGTTTGCCTACAGCGTATTTTGAGCTATTACGGCCACATAATGCGAAGGGGAGATAGCAGCCTTGTGAAGCTGGTCATTGTTGGCAATATCGAAGGCAAGAGTACGAGTCCGGTCGCCAACACGATGGTACGACCAAGTAAAAGAGGCTATGTTTTCAAGCTGCCAGCAGGTGGTGATGGCAACTTTGGACCGGAGTCGATGGAGGCAGATTGTCCGTTTGAAGGGATCCGGTGACCACGATCCTCAGTAATAAGGGACCGATGAAAAAGAAGTTAAACCTGTCAGTAATCTGTTGAATTAGCTAATAAATGAATTTGAATGTTGCCGAGATAGGCACGTATTTCGGCCTTGTACAGTACCAATTTAGTTTAATGTAAGTCTTATTTTAGATTTTTTTTTGTTGTTGTTTTTCTTACTTAATTTTGTTTTATTTTTTTTTCCTGTGCGAGTCAAATACATACTTCTCTTTCTTTAGGTACTTTTTTTATTTTTTGTTAAGATGAACGGTAAGGTAACTGACAAAGATGATTAATGTGAGGAGTGAAGTTACTGAACTTACTGATAAAAAATCTAGCACAGTAGCACTTACTTTATAACATAACAATCCAGAATGATACTAGATACAAAATCTTGCTTAATCTGATAGATTTAATAATACATTGCTAAAATTCTCGATTACAATCAGTCGATATTCCGGCTGTCATTTGTAGATCTATGATCTGAGTCGTTACAGGTTGTCAGTGGCGCAAAAGTTTGACAGAACAGCTTACCAAGCAAGGGTATCATATTACCCAGTACTAACTGAGTTATGGAGGTCAGATAGGCAGACGCTCCATGTAAAATACTGGTATTCAGCTGCATCCGGTTAGACTGGAAGCCGACTCCAACATAGTTGGGAAAATGCAAGGTAGACAATGATGATGATGCTTCCGGAATAGTGCATCAATTCCAGAATACTTCTACTACATCCGTCCACAGGATACAGCGTAGTTCAGTAGGTACAATCTACACTTATTTGCACAGCCTTTCAATTAATATATTTGACAGTAATCGATATGTAACGCGGAAACGATTCTCGATAAAAACAAAAGGAGTCGATTCGAGGTCGGCTCTGTTTCCTGGTGCGATACTCAGTTCTGTGTCCTCGTACTGTCCTTTGATAGCAAACCCGTTACTGATGTGTATAGTTAGAGGTTTTTACTGATATAGATACGATGGTGTCACTTTTAGGTTGCCTTACCAATGTCTGTGTCTGTGGGTTAATTTTGGGGGGCTTATGACATCTTCAGAGTTCTGAATTAAATAAGTTGTGAATGAAGCGTGACTGCTAAGCATGAGGTCCTGGGTTTGATTCACGGGTCGGGCAAAGTGCTATTGAGGTTTTCCATCAGTAATTTCTCAGTAGCAGCTACGGAGTCTGGGATCGTACCCGGTTGATGGCAATAGGCTCGCCCCTATTTCATGGGACTTGGACATAACTGACGAAATGGTCTACCCTGCGGGTATTACAGGCGTGAAGTTATGTTAGTCTCGGTGCTTATTTTTCTCTATTAAGTGCATTTTAATGTGCTAACGAAAACTAACGAAGTAGGTACTTACTGGGTTTGGAGGTCAGATAGGCATCCGCTCGATGTAAAATACGTGTATTTAGCTGAATCCGGTTAGACTGGAAGCCGACCCCAACATAGTTGGGAATATATTTTGCAAAACATTTGAACTCATCGATTTTAAATACCGAAAAATAACGCCTGATTCTTTAACTTATTTAAAATTAACTGAAAAAAAAATGGCAGGACATTTTTCTCAATTATCCGAAATGCCTCATAATGTACCATCAGTTAATGTTTATTATAAATTAAATGATAAATAGCACACCTGAATTAATAACGCATATGATATGGGTACGTCTTGATGTGGGTTGTGAAGGCATACATTTTTACTGTCGTGTTTGTTGGTGATAATTAAATTGATTATATCTAGGCCTGAGCGGGGGCGATAAACTCTGTTTGTGGGGTAGGTAGGTAGGTAGCTACTGGGTCGGTGTACTTTTGGTAAAAACCTTGGATGGACAGTATTTGATTATTTTACTAACAAATTACGGCACGGTTGGCGCAGTGGCTGAGCGATTGGCTGCTGCGCTGCGTGTCGCGGGTTCAATTCCCGCACAGTATAAATATTTGTATGGCCTACAGATAGTTGTTCGGGGTTTGGCTGTTTCTGTATGTGAGAATTAATGTTTGTAAGCGCAATCACGATACAGAAGATATTCCTAGTGTGGGTATCGTTTGAGAAGAAGAAAATGAAAAGACAAAAACGTGTTCCAGCTTCCTATCAGGCGAGTTGACGCCAAACGCAAACAAGTTTAGTGTAATAAAGCAGTTTTCTATAGTCGTAGAGAAAAAACAATGCATTGAATGAAAATTGATGACTTTAAAACCGTTTACTAGCTGAAACCATAATTTTATAATCGAGACTTAACTTGAGCTGTTATTTTCAAAAATTTATAAAAAAATAAACAGTTTTAAAAGTTATTTCTGCTTCAAAAACGATCACAATCGATCCATAACCAACAATCGATTAAAAATCAACAAAACTAAAACGCACAACAGACATTTAACAACGAAATTACCTGATAAAACATCTATTCACCAAAACCCAATCAAATTCCAACCTTACTCCCTTGCTATACCATCCACATTACCTTGACACCCTACCCCATATATCTCCAAAGCTCACTCAATTGAATTCCAACCCTATGCTGCACAACATACAGTTAAAACTACCTTGTTAGGTTATATTTGCCTGTTGCTTCTACGGATATTGCCGCGCTCTATCACCTCCCCAGCGCCCTCTAGTGAGAATTACCTTGTAATTCGCCAAATTACCCGTTGGTTCTTGTAATTAAATACTTTTCTTTGCGTTACCTTTTGGCTGATAAGGGATTTTGACCCGTTTTGGGCAGGAAATGGAGGAGATTTTAAGTTTACTAGCTTAGATTTGGAGTAGGATATTTTTTTATGAGCTGTCTGGTGATAGTAGGATGATTCTCTTGTAGATGTCGTAAAGAACGTTTGGAATATCAAATAGTTCTTGGTCTTACTATATTATTAGCTTATAGCAGTCTTCCGGGTGTAAACGGACACTCGCGTAGCCGTCTACCAAGCATTCTGTACATCAAACTAAGTAACTCTACGCAAAAATTATTGCTGGGAAACTTTTTTTTTTTGGGGTGAAAAATCACGTTTTACGGTGGGACTCAATGTAACACAAAACATTGTGCTGATGGATGAATTTAATAGTACAGGGGTCGTTTAGGTGTTTAAAGTAAAAATCTTACATGTATGTAAAAAAAAAACCTTTTGAAAAATATTTTAAACTTGAAACCCATTCTCCGTAACTAGAAGGTTCCCAGGTGACAACAAGTGCCTTTCGGCTTTGTTAAGGGTCTCGTTACACCCTGTAATGAGACAAGAATGTAAAATACTGGTATTCAGCTGTTTACTGTTAGACTGGAAGCCGACCCCAACATAGTTGGGAAAAGGCCTACGGAAAATCTTGACAGCAAATAATTAAAATCCTATCTGCGGGAACGCTTGTCCTACTCTCGTCCCTCTGATGCACCTTGCAGGTCGCATCTTAGGAACCTCCTTACTCCTCCACACTCTACCGACTTGAACTCCTACTCCTTCACTGTATTGACTTCCGCCTGACATTAGGGACTGCCAAACTGTTGCAGTTTTCAAAGGAAGAGTGAAAGAAAATTATCTTTCCATTTCGTCATAGTTGCGTATTTATTATTAGTTATTTTATTGTATTTATAGTATTGTTATTTGTTTTTTCTTTGTATTTATAAGTATATTCTTATTTTGTATACTATGTTTAAAATAGTTATTTGCTTTGTTTAATGTATACTATATTTATCTTCTGCTTTTACACACTATGCCTACATCTCGTTTTTAGTATCTCCTTTCGCAGGTATGCTGGAAGAGATTTCTTTAGAAATAACCATCACCTTTGTACTATTTACTGTTCCTTTCTTCTTTTATTTATTTAGTGTACATAGATAGTTGAGTTTCTTACTCAAGTTATTATGCCTTGTGACTGGGACTGCAGCTTCGCTTCTTTTTGTTTTTTTTTTGACATTCAAAAGTGCCGTAATGGTCTAATTAAAATAAATGCTTTGAGTTTGAGTTGAATTTGAATAATAAATAAAATAAATAAATAAATGGTTTATGGTTTAATTTTTTCAGAAAGTTGAAAGGGAAAGTTGTTTAGTATGACAGGTAGTACCTCGACTCATAATTATGACAGATCTACGAATTCGTTGACCACATTTTATTTTAAAGGAAATTACAAAAGAGTAAAAAAAACCTTAGATCCAGCTCATCAAAGTATCTGCTAGCTCAAATTCCTCTTAAAATCTACAAAACACCCCAAACCCAAGTAAAACCACGTCGCGAACCTAGTGTGGGGTAATAAACAACCCCAACTTCACTTTAAAACGTTATCTCTCGGTTGCAAGCCACCCCCGCCCCCCGTACACCCCGCCTGATAAACAGATATGAAACATTTTGATGTATGTAATTTTGTATGAAAATCGTCTTGGCTATGTGATTGTGCCTAACTATTAATAAAATAAAATGGGTGCTTTGTGGAACTAAAAGAAAAGAAGGTTGTTAAAGATGGAAGGTTAATGGTTTCGTCAGAAGGTTCTGAAACAATATTGTTTGAGGGTCGCGGTGCACATAACTTCTCGAGTGATTAGGTTTTGATTGGCATTACACCAAAAGCAAAACGACTATACTTAGCTACAAGATCGAAGTTCTAATTTCAATAATAATAAAATTAAAGCTGTTTAAAAATAAACATGATTTGAAAAAAAAAAATAGATTCAGCATTAAAGTTATTAAGTCTCGTGTCCGTGCTATTAATCGTTGAGGAGTTCTCTAGTGAGGAGGCGGTGGCTACAGGATCAAGTCATGCCTGTCATAAAAATGTATTGTCACATAAACCAAAGGTTTTTGCAAAATTTCAGCTCAATCAGTCGGGAGGAACTGGTTTGAATTTCAGTCGCAAGATTTGACCCATACATACAAAGACCCTAATTATTGTTCAGCAAATGTGAAGAGAGCGCAGCGGTGGCCCAGTGGTGGCGGCCCCGACTTACGAACCCAGGCAGGCGCATTACTTTGTGTAATTTATTTTATCACCAATGCTCTCAAAAACCGTGAAGGAAAACATCGTGAGAAAACTCTTCTACCTAAGACTAACAACACAAGAAAACTCCTCCACAAGTTGAGCATACATCACAACAAGTAGTAATCCTGTTATCAGCCGTCACGCTCAATTGAGCTCTTAACGATACACCTTTAAACACGTTCGCGAAGCCCCGACTTTTTATCTCGTAATCGTCCGAAACACGGACATTTCGCTGCTCAATGATTACGTCATAATAATGTTTTAACGTATGCTAAGTGTGTTTTTGGGTATAGAGGAAGGAAAAATGTTGAAAATATATGTTTTTGTGCACAGGTATGTATGTATCACCGAATTTTAGATAAGTAGTAGATTATACTATACCCATTGTTGATTGAGTATCCTGCATTAGGTGTCCAAGGTCAGTTGGATCAAATCGAGTGTTATGTCCCCTTTTAATTTTTGACAAAACATATAGAGGTAAGCTGGAAATTTTCTGATTTGTCTCTTGAAATACATCAAAGGGTTATTTAACAAGTACGTAGGTACGTTTGAATTCTTTGGTTGACTACAGAATTAGACTGAAATGGTGTAGCTGCATAAAAACATAAGTTATATTATTATGGAATAAATGGACAGTAATTTTTATGAAACCTTACAATTTTTGTTTTTTGAAAAGAATCATCAGATTCAAAAAGCTTTCGACGTTGTGCAGTTTAGTTTAAGATAGTTTAAGCTATGATAAAGCTCTTACATAATGTAAGATTTAAAAAAAAGGGACTGAGGTTCGAAATTGTCGCACAAAATGGCAACAATGACGTCACAATAGCAACATTAAGCAACGGACTGCAACAGCAATTGCTTGCAGCATTTAGTAATCTATTACAGAACAGAGATAAGGATTTGTAAGTTTATGTAGAATGACACGAGTACTCTGTAATCTTGATTTCATTGTAATCCATGTTTAGTAAGTATTAACTAAGTTTAATTTACGGTAATGTTTCAAGAAGTGACAGCAAGCACGTAATTTTATCAATTTTGGATAGTTAAGTAAGTATTCTGTACGATACCATTGAAATTTTTTCGATGTATCCAAGTTGCAGATGACAAAAAAATATAAATATGGATTTGATATTCTTACAAGCTTTTCTCAAGCTGTGCTGCTGTGCTGTGTGTATTCTAACAACCATTCTTACCTAGGAGTATCGTGTTACTCATTAATTACCTGGTTGTAGAGGTCAGATGGCAGACGTTCTAAGTAAAATGCTTGTTTTCAGCTGCATCTGGTTAGATTGGAAGCGTCGTTGCAATAATTTTTGCGTAGGGTTACTTAGTGTGATGTGCAGAATCCTTGGTTGTCTTCGTGAATGTTCCGTTTTTACCCTGTATAACAAGAACATGAGTTCTTCCTTTAAAACTTGTAAAAACTTATAGGAAGAATATTCTTCCATCTGACATCTTAATCTAGTCGCATAGAAAATATTAAAAAAAATAATGAAAATCTACCTCCGAAACTTATTCAAGATTATCGCTTTTACCTCCTCATACACCCTAAAAACATCTAAAAGGCCTATTATAATCGTACCATAAACTCCCATTCACCTAAGCCTATTCAAAAATTCACTCGAGTGAGTTTAAAAACGTCCTTATTCCGTAAAGGTGCGATATAACCGAGTTTATCGTCACGCGCAATTTGGCGAGACCGACCGGCTCGTTCGAACTAACGAGCCACATCTACATCGACGATAGCAAGCTTTGTGATCGTAAACTGTTGGCTCTCTGTTTTATAGAATAGGTATGTTTTTGAGGGATATTCGGGCAATTGAGTGGGTTTTTATGCGATTATTGGGATTTTTAAAAGTCTGTTTACATACTCATTGACTGCCTCGTTGGTCTAGTAGCAGTCGACTGCTGAGCATGAGGTTCTGGTTTCGATATCCAGGTCGGGAAAATTGTAGTAGTAGTACTAGTAGCAGCCACGGAGTCTGGATTTGTGCCCGGTTGATGGCAATAGGCGATAAAGTCATCGTATATCCTTCTCATCGTATGACCGATGATTCCAGCCTTAATTTTTTTGTGTCACATCAAAACTTAGAAGTCACATTGATGATCTTTCGAAGATAATAGTTTGGTAGTAGTCATTATTAGATAGTTTAAAAAAAAAACTCACAAAACTTAAAATAACGTTAACTCATCCAGAACCCAGAAAACTTAACCCCTCACACACCACCTCGAATTTGACCAACCCTCCATCGATACAAGCCCTATCGTACCACTTCGCGGAACAAGAAATATTTCATACGAGATTACAAGTGAGAAGGGCCTGTAGATTGATCGCAGGTGACATTATCGTATTGATACCCGCGCGGCCACGAGCTGGCGAGAAAACGAGTTCCGATCGAGTAACGATAGTAATTGATACCTGACGCGCGATCGAGAATCGATCCCGACAATCGTTTTGACGTGAATCAGGCAGCGTTGAATTTCTTAGTGATTGATTTGTATGTAAATCGATTTAATGGTAGCCGTTTGAATTTTATTTCATTTGAAGTGATGTTATCTGGTGCTTGTCACATTGTTTTGGGTAGATAATAAATGTAGTGTACTTTAGTTTCGATGGCAGTTTATTTAAAAGTTTTATAGTGTATACGAGTACTGATCTAAGTTATTTAGTCGTGTCTGGTAATGGGTTCGAATCCAGACAGGCACACATTACTTTATCCTTCATTTCATAACTGCGTTCAGAATGGTGAAGGAAAACATCGTGAGGACACTGCCATGTCTATGAATCGAAAATTCGAAGACCCCCGAAAATCCATCATGGTTCATGACCCAGTTCCTCTCAGAGAGTATAGGCCCGTTTCTCATCAGTGAGAACGCCATGCTGATTATTGCGCGATACTGTTTCTTTTTCAAACCTTGCAAACATGAAAACAGAAAGTTTTATTCTCTCTATCTTTGAAAGAACATAAAAGCTGTTCACTCGAGGAAACATAAGTAACTCCGAGATAATACAGACGCGAACATTTCATCTGAACTCCCAATTCCCTTAAGAGATAACGTCTTATCTGCGAATTACGAATACATACATACTCTTTGGTATCTGAAACTGATTTCAAAGGATTTTTTTACAATGTTAATAACATTTAGAGAGTACGTAAACTCTACAAGATAGATCTGGTAAATCTGAAAGCTTACTGAATGGATTGGTTAAAAAAACCACTCACAATAATGATCTTACAAAATGCTTCATTTTATAAATCACTAGCTTTTTACCCGACTGCCCAAAAAAGGAGTGTTCTGTTTTCAGGGTTCATGTAGGTACGTATGTATGTGAGTTTCTTTATTCCACCATAACTTCTAAACGGCTTAACCGATTTCAATGTATGTGGCATCATTAGAAGTGTTGAGTTATTCCGGGTAACTTAGGCTAGTGAAAATTAAAAAAAATATAAAGTGGGAATCATGAAAAAAAAAACAGAAATATTTTATTTTTTCATGAAAATTTGACTACGTATACTAACATCGTCTAGAACTTGCTTAGCATAACAAAAATATTTAACAGTAGTATTCAATATGCATTCGTTCACTACAAAAAAATAAATTAAATAAGTTATCTTTGCGTGATATTGATTTCCTAAAAAAAGTTACCTTTGGCACATTGTGCATTTGCAAAAATATTGTTTTACCACTAAAATGTATAAAAAAAGCAAATAATTAAAGAAAACACGCCTGTCATATCAAAAAGCGAACTAAGAAATTAAAAAGAAGTCATGATTTTAGTGTTGAATGGCCACAAGGTAGGTACTAAATAGATTATAATATTACTGTGCAATTAAAACGCCATTGTGCCTAAAAGTGGGAAACTGAAAATCTTTTCATTGCAGTCGCGGGACGGTTGCTTGGAATAGTTCTTTACAGCTCCCGTGATTTTTTTACCCACGTGGTGGTTAAAAATAAAACCACGGGATCAAACTACCAGAATAAAAAGTATTTTTTGGTATTTAGTATTATATGTCCTAATGTTCTGATGAAACTTGCACATAGGTAGATCATGGCAGTGGGGGCAAGGGTACCCATGCTATCATGGGCTGCTGTGATGAAAATGTGTTAAACATACTTTCTAAGAAAAGCGCGAAGGTAGTGAAATTCAAATTTTCGTACGTTGTTTAGCAATTTTCAGGTCACTGTAAAGCCCTTATATTTGTTACGGTCACGAATCATACTATAATCAACAAACAAACTGACCTGCAAATTGCAAAAAACGTAAGAAAATTCGAATTTCGTGGGCTACCCTGGCGCTTCCTATTAATTTTTCCTGCTCGTATTTAATTTTGACATTGATATTTATTTAATTTTGATTTGTTTAATTTTGACATTGATTTTTATTTTATTTTGACATTGATACTTATTTAATTTTGATTTGTTTAATTTTGACATTCATTTTTATTTTATTTTGACATTGATATTTATTTAATTTTGACATTGTAATGCTATATATCTTTACTTCCATTCATTGTTCATATGTTTACTCAATTGTTATGTTTTGCTTGCATTTTCTGTCTTAAGTTATGTTGTGTTTTGTTGTAATTATGTTGTTTTAATATGTTGATTTAATTATTCTTTTTTTTAAATAATGTGAAAGAGTGTACACCTCTAAGGTAGATTTTTGAGGAACTAATTATTTATTATTAAGATGTCTTGTAAAATGCACCAAAAATCACACCAATAAATGAATTTGAATTTGAATTTCCCCGAGTCAAAAACAATAAATGTGTTTATATCCATTAAACAGCAACAGCCTTTTTTTTCGGATGGGAAATCTTCAAATGACGGGGTCCTGCTCTGGGTGGAGCAGAAGGGAGTGTCAGACTTTCACTGACTAAAACCCATCCATGTTCCTTCTTTTGCCTTTTCTGTTCCAGGGCCGCGGTAACACTTTCGAACAGTCCCGCAGCCCTGGCAGGCATCGGCCCTTGCTGACCCTTCCGGTTTGCTAACATCTCTTTGAGGCGCGCGTGGAACACGAACGCGCCGTCGACACGGCCTGTCGTCATAAGACGGACGGACGGCGAGCTAGCCCATTACTCACCGTCCACAGGCCTGCGAACAGCAACATCTTTACAAAGCATTTAGTTAAGCAGTTGCTGAATGTTTTATCACTTTCCAAAACAAAAACTTGACTATGCAACAACTCATCTGTTTCCCCATGATCGGCACTTCTCACCTCGTGGGGAAAAGGATAAATAATTTAGTATGATCCCCGGGCGCAGATAGCCCGCCAGAACAAAGGTAGGGCGCTATCGCGAGCAGCAGCCTTCGCCCGCCCGCCCTCCGTGCGCGTTCCCAAGCCAACGTACGATACGGTACGAGAATTTTTCAGTTGAATTTTAAGGTAACCTACATCCAGTTTTTTCTCATTTGAATTTAATGGAAACCTTTTAATTTATTAGCGAGCTTTGTATATGGTGTGTCCATAGCCAATGTGAAACAAAATTGGGACGAAGCAATTTTTGTTTTGGTTCAACCTGTTTTGAATTAAAAAATGATTTTTACAATGACGTGTGTTGATACTAGGTATACCAGCGGCATTTGATTCACATTTAGTTTCCCCTCCAACATGCAATACATTTATTTCAAATTGGTTTTATACTTCTCAATAACTTTGGTCGTCGAGGTAACTATGTATAAATTTTAGACCTATACCTGCAAAATAATATAGTAGTTAATAATACGGGTATTACTATGTACTTAATAACTACGTTTTCCTTAAGTCCAAATCTAGAATTAGGTACCTCCCAAAGGTAATAACAGTGACGTCGCAGTCGCAGGGTTATAGCAACTTCAAATAAATCAATAAATAATTAAACACAAAGGTTTGTTATTTCGTTTAATTGTATGAGTAGGTTTTGTGGATTAATGATCTTAAAAACTACGAGGATCATCATCATCTTCAGCCTAGCCTTTTCCCAACTATGTTGGGTTCGGCCTCCAGTCAAACCGGATGCAGCTGAATACCAAAATTTTACAGAGCGGCTGCCTATCTGAGCTCCATAACCCAGTTGGTACTTGGTAATACAATACCCCTTGGTAAGACTGGTTGTCAAACTTTTGGGCCACTGACTACCTGTAAAGACGGTCAAAAATCAACAAATGACAGCCGAGACCATCGGTTTAACGTGCTTTTCGAGGCACGGAGATAACCCAGTAAATACTGAATGGTCACCCATCCACGCCCTGCTTAACCTTTAATATCCACCCGTGCGGCTGTTTTTATTTAGCCATTCCTCTTAGAAAATTAGAACGTCTAATGGAAACGGTATCACTCGACTGAGGGTGAGCAAAACTCAAGGTAAATGAATCTCTTATGAAAATGTGATACAATGTATTACCTAGCGATAGCCAGCCAGATAAGGCATGATTGAGCGAATGAAAGACGGGTCGACTGCCATCGAAAGGAAAGCTGAACGGAAAAATAGTATAGCTGTAGCGGTGGCGAAAGGTGGGCTTAATATTTGGCGTCGACAATAATTATTTGGTAGAAAAGTCATGTTGATTTGTCGAAGGGTCTTGATTCCTGAATGAATCTAAGTGCGTAAGGTGTTTAGTATTATTGGGAGCACCTGTGGTTTTTATAAAAGGACAGTATAAATGAATATATATGACTAGAAAGAGGGTGACTGCTAAGAGATGATGGCTAATATCGAAGTATGGAAGAAGAAAACTTGCTGAGTTGACTCCAAGTTAACTGAAATAAATTGGGTTAAGAGTAGGAAGATAATGGCTGGGTGCAGAATTGCACATGATATTAATAAAAGAAATTAGCAAATAGTATGCTCTTGCGGTATTTTTTTCGCAAATTTATCTTTTCTCTCAACTTTTTTTGTTTCGTCCTGTTGTTTTTATAATGTGTGTTGTTTATGTTATGCGTTTTATGTTTATTTTTGTCTGTTTTTTGTATGCACGTCATGTCTCTGCGACAAATAAATATTTCTTCTTTCTTTTCTTTCTGTTTAAAAGAACAAAAAATCTTTGAAATAATTAATTTTAATTACAAACTGTGAAAGAATTATTTTTAAAAGCGAAGCCAACTAATATTTAACAGTACATAGGTACCTGAAAACTGGGTCAACCTTACACCGATAAATACATCCAAAAGCCATCTAATCATCACCCCTGCAAATCAAAAATCAACCACAAAGTCGGAACTATTATCTATTACCAGACAATTACACCGATCGGAGATCTTTAGCCCCCTGATACCGGGAGGCGTCGGGGGTGAAACTGGGGGTGGAAGCGGGTTGAATGGGGGTGAAAGTGGGGGGTGTTATCAGCGATTTTCGCGCCATTACCCGTCGCGATACAGTCGGCACTCTATGCACAACGCGTTAAGTTTCTATTTAATTGATGTAGCACAGGTAGGCTTGAGTCAAGTAGCTTTTCAGGTCCATCTAAGTTATTTATGGTCGTTTAAGTTAGTTGGGAGTGTGACAAGTGGAAGTTTGGGGGTAAGTCGGCGTTTTTGACGTGATTTTGGTGAATCAAGTGGATCTGAAAGTGTTTATCTCTGATAGTCGTTGTAATTGGGCGCATTTGAAACTACATATTTTTGACATGATATGATTGGTCATCATATTAGAGTGAGCATTAATTGATATTTCCGTTATTTCAAGGAGTTACACACTTAAGCATTATAAATGAATAAGTTTTAAACTTTTAAGTAAGTATTCAGTCATTTTCAGAATAGACGTTTTTATTGATATCATGACATAAATGATTGATTTATTATGCATATAATGTTAAAATAGGAGTCTACCGTTTCCCATGAGTCTAACGATGATTTCGACTACGCAATTAGTTATTAAAAACAAATAACAAAAAGATTTTTTTTTTAATGGTGTCTCGCAAGTCAACCTGATGAGGGAGCCTTGAGTGTTAGGCCTCCATACAAGGGCAAGATCTGAGGAAGCCCAGTATATGTTATAATTTGGATTTTTAAATAAAATAAAACCATAAGACTAAGAACCAGCGCACCTATTAGCAACAGATCACTATACCCACCGATAGGCACCTGCTTATCTACCACATAACAGCATACTCGATAACACAGTAGTGCAACTAAGTAATGTAACGTCTGATGGAACGCCGATACGGCACGCCTGCCTAAATGCGTTTAAACTTGTTGATTCACTGGTATACTTAGCTCAACTATGTAGTCATACAAGCGGGTGAGTACCTTCTTTGTATGTTGAAGTGGAAGCGGGGTTTTGTTGAAGGAATAAGAGGGAATATTTGTAAAGATATTGAACGCGATCAACTTATTGAAAGAGCAAGAGTAGACAGTGTTTATGTCTAAGGAAATAAAAGAGTGTAAAAGCCTCAATGAATTTAAAAACAGAATAATTTATTTGTTAAACATAGGTATAACATTACGGATCTTATAAATAGTTAAGGTTCTTGCTATGTTTTGTCGTTACTTTCACAATTATTGATAGACAAAGTATACTACTATGTTAGCGAGTTTCTAAATGACAAACTGTTATAATGTTGACATTTTATTAATTAATTCTATTTGCCATTGACATTCTTTCTTATATTGACATAACTCTGACATTTGATGCATGGAATTTTAATATTGACATAAATGACATAAAATTATGTAATGTTTTAGTTTGTTGTTTTGTGTTGTGTTATTTGATGATTTTAATTATTTAGTGAACCAAATTGCATTGTTATTTATTGATTTTATTTTATTTATTTTGATTTTATTTATAGATGTTTTTTTAGTTATTACTATTTTTTGAACCAATTTAATTGTATGTACCTAATTGGAGAAACATTTTGTATGCCAGACGGCGGGACATAGATAGTTTCTGAATTTTATATATTATACCACCTATATTACTTATGTTCACAAAATAAATGAATTTCAATTGTTTTTGGAATATTTTTATTCTTAGCGTATCAATGGCAAAAAGTTCAAATGTGTTTGTTTAGCCCAAAACTCAGCCACGCGAACCCCGCTCACTGATGCAGTAAGGTGATCATCAAATGCAAGGTGGTGCAAGATGGAAGGGCCATTGTCTGTGGGTTATGGAATATTGACATTAACAGGTCTTGAACGCAGTTTAAATGTGTTGATCGCGTTCAATGGCGTTGATAAAATCCGGTCTTAGTCAGTTGACTTCATATTTAGTCAGATACTGAACTGTGTGGAGACGGTTGCGACTTAGTTTGGCTTCGAGCCTCGGCAGCTACTACTTCGCGTAAATTATTTCATCACCACTGCTCTCAAAACGGTGAACGGTACCTCATCATCATCATCTATAGCCCGACTCCATCTACGACTGGCTTCTCTTTGTTGGTGCCGATCTCTATGCTCCGTTGCCTACCTTTGAAGTAATCCTAGCGATTTTCTAAAACCTCAAGCAGTTTTATTATGGTTTCTTAATTTTGATATCATCACAAATGTCACGCCTGTAATCCCCAAAGGGTTAGGCAGAGGTGTACCGATTAGTATACCCACATTTCGCTAGTTACGTTTAAGTTACATGTAATAGGGGCGAGCCGATTGCCATTAACCGGGCACAAATACAGAATCCGTGGCTGCTACTGAGAAATTCCTGTTGAGAAAACCCAATAACACTGTCCAACCTGGGAATCGAAACCAGGATCTCATGCTCAGCAGTTGTGCTTACGACCACTAGACCTACGAGGCAGTCAATCCGAACTTGATTAATTCATTTGATTGTTTTAATTTCGATATTAATTGATAAACGTGAAAAGTAGTAGTTAATTGCTTGAGACAAAACCAGTAAGTCCGTGGGTAAATAAAAGTTGATAATATAGTTATATAACATTTATTTTTCAGATTTTCAGAAAGGGAGCTCCCCCATTCCCACTTTGGTTCCAATTTTATCAATAATCCCCACAATTATATGAATGTACGAGTGTATTTATGTACATATGTCATGTTTCCTCAGCCTATGACACTAACGGAAAAAGACACATAGTTACATCTCAATATTAATTAACTACCAAACAAACATAGATTAAATATATTAAACAATAGTGTTATTTCAATTACTAAGCTGCCTCATTGCGTCATATATTACTTAAAATAGTTATCGGACATAATTTATCGGTCCGACTGGCAGACGCAATTCAATATATTGAGTCATTATCTATATTTGTGGCTCAATATCAATGTCCGTCTGTGGCGACTTGCTACTGAAATGCTGTTGAGATTTTGATTGCGTTTTATCGGGGGGATAGAAGGCTTTTAGCATCCTTAGGTGTCTTGAGAGTATATTGACCTTTATTTATTTAGAATTATGTGGTCTGTGGCTTTGAATGTTTTGTAAAGGAATGAGTAGTATCTACTCACGGTTAGTCACCGGGGGTTTATGATCTCAGAAAATGAGTTATTTGCTCCTAAAATGGCTTGCCTGTCGATGTTTTACTATAATTTTGGTCATTTTTAACCTTCTACTTTTTACACCAAACTACTAGTAACACTGCGTCAAAATTATTGCTGGGAAATGACTTTTTTTTTTCGTGTAAAACGTGATGTTTACGTTTTACGGTAGGGCATAGTGTTACGCACTCAAAACATTGTGCTGATGGATGCATTGAATAGTACAGGGGCCATGGAGGTAGTTAACATCGCGCATGTAATCCCCAAAGGGTTCGGCAGAGGTGTACCTAATAGTACACCCACATTTTGCCAGTGGAAGGCGAGTATATTGCCTTCAACGGTGCACAAATCCAGGCTCCTAAAATAAAACCTAATAACACTTTGCCCGACCCGGGAATCAAACCCATCAACCTCATGCTCAGCCGTCGCGCTTGCGACCACTCGAACAACGAGCAGTAATTTCTACTTTACTATCTTTTTATGTTACAGTGTTGTCAACACGTTAGGTTCAGAATATACAGTCATTGAAAAATAATGCAACATGTTTTTAACACCACTTTACAACCAACACTACATTTAAACTGCAATCTTTATCTCAGCTCATTCTACAATCTAGAAACATCTATAAAACTGGAGTGATCCGGAAAATATCAGTTCGAACTGGTTATGATGTACCTATCTGAGTATGCACATGTTTAATGCAAACTGTCTTGTAGTCGCCATCTTGCTAACGACACGTCGACAAATTTTATTGTTATAGATGGGGGCCAAAGGGAGCAGAATGGACACTACTTTAAAATAATTCGCGAAACGGGTGCCCTTTTTTTTTCGGATGGGAAATCATCAAATGACTCCTCCCGCATTGGGCGGAGCGGAAGGAAGAGTGTCAGACTTTTACTGACTAAAAACCATCCATGTTCCTTCTTTTGCCCTATGTTCCAGGGCCGCGGTATCTCTTTCGAACAGTCCCGCAGCCCTGGCAGGCATCGGCCCTCGCGGGCCCCTCCTGCTTGCTGACATCTCTTTGAGGCGCGCATGGAACACGAACGCGCCGTCGACACGGGTGCCCTTTGTTTTTAAAAATAAGTACAGACACGTATAACACACATCTTATCGAACTTGATATTTTCGCGCTATCACACTTTCGATTTAAAAGGATGGCTATTGAATATTTAAAGTAGCTATCTAATAAATAATCTAATAACGTATTATCCCTATATCACACATGAGTACTTACTTAATTTTCTGTAATATTAATGCACGCATTTAACTATTCTATTAATCATTATTTCGCGGATATTGGTGTGGGTTACACGTTTATTTAGTTTAAAACTCATCCTGTCATACTTTTTGTAATGTGTAACTGTTAAATGTCCCAATAAAGTAAAATAAAAAAATAAAAGTGTGTTTGACCAGATGTATGAACGTGGAGGCGGAGTATATATATAAAAGGAGTATGTTAAGATCATAGCAGGTGACGATCTGTAGTAGGGGGTGCTTTCTTCCCCGTGAGTTTACGTACCTATGTATTTAAATCCCATTGGTATTTATGGCATCATAATTTGGGAAGCGCATGTTCATTATCACCGTTCTATCCAACGATAATCACTACATAGTATAAAACAAAGTCGCTTTTTCTGTCCCTATATCCCTATGTATACTTAAATCTTTAAAACTACGCAACGGATTTTGATGCGGTTTTTTTTAATAGATAGCATTTTAATAGATGCACCCGAAGCCGGGGCGGGTCGCTAGTGAATTAATAAATTGAAGATGTTTTTGATACGTATAAGAATGAGCAATCCTTTTATTTTTGCGATAACTAAATTAAAAAATTCTACATTGGCTCTGGATGGAAATAGTTGGAAGTTTTGGCAAGGCCTTTGCGAGAGACAACGCTTATTAGTGTTCATAATAATTTACCTAGAACAAAACGTAGGATAATAATAGTTGATTTTCTTGCTTATATACAACACACACTTAAGCAAAAGCCTACTTCCGTGGGGGCAAAACTTATTTTTTTGTTTACTCGAAAGTCTATTTAAAATATTAATAACTATTTTAAAAGTTTAAAAGTTGCGCCAGTTACAGAAAAGTTAAAAGGAAATCGACTGTCTTGGTATGGACATGGAGTGACGAGGAGGGACGAATCGCATGAGACTAAAAGAGTGATGAATATAAACGTCGACGGATGGAGAGGGAGAGGAAGATCAAAGGAACGATGGATGGATTGTGTGAGGAATAATATGAAAGATAAAGAAGTAAATGATAGCATGACGGTTGACAGAGGAGAATGGAAGTAAACCGTGTTGCGCCGACCCCAAATAACATGGGACAAGGGAAGGAAGATGATGAATAACTATATTAAATGGACTACGAGTAGAGGGAAATCAAAGAAACGATGATATGGCAAGAAAGGAGGTGTCTGATGAGATGATGGGTAATAGAGAAGTATGGAAGAAGAAGACATGCTGCGCCGACCCCAAATAAACTGGGATAAGGGAAGAAGAACGATGATATTGATAAAGATTTCAACATTGTTCACTTCGTTCGCAATAAATGTTTTGACTTTATTTATTTATTTTATTTGGCTCTTCAACAATGAGTACACTATTACATAGATAGTAAAACATTTCAAACTTAAGTCTAAGTGCCCCATTACTTAAAGAAGAGCACTACATGCACTATATTATGCGCCTAAATAGCTAATTAAACAGTGAAAAAAAAAAGAATAAAAATACAAACATAAAATGAAAACAACAACAGTATCGCTAACAATAAGTTAAGCCAAACAGAATCAAACTTATTGAAGTGAAAACTTCTTTAGCGGCGTTGAGCACTTTTTCTGTAATGGGTATAAAATCTTAAACTCGCGTCAGGACACGTGACCTGATCGAAAAAGCGTAAGACGGAGGGAGTTCTGAAGTGTTAAATTTTTAATGTAATATAAATTGTCATGTTTGTGTCCGATAGCGCAATAAATGAATATTGTATTTTACCACATAAATGATAGTACTTTTATATTGATAATTAAAGCAATTCGTGCAAAATTATTCCCTAACCATTTCAAAATATCAAAAATGCACAACGTTAATATTCAAGTTTTCACTTCTGCCGGCACTCCCGGAGTGCAACCCGTTGTTTTTTTTTTTTTGTAAATTTCATTTAAACAATTTCCTGAGAGTAGGCACAGATGTATGATGTAAGTCGATGTCTTCATCGTGTTCCTTGTAAACAGCATACATTATATTTAATGAGCAATGTTGCCTTAGATTTGTATTGCATTTTGGCATGCAAACTTTACCTTTAAGACTTTACCTACTAAGCTGCAAATGTATTATTTACAATTTCTATAAAAGTCTCTTTAAAATTAATAAATAACTTTCAAGTACTGGGCATTATAAGGACAATGGGAGATAAAATCTGAGTCTGTTTATCGCCGAGAAGATGAAAATAGGCAGAATTATCTTATCTCTATCTTATCAGTATTTACAGTCTTAACAGATAGCTGATATGATTGTAAATATTTACTTTTGCTATCAAGATCTTTGTTAAATTTACATAGTTGAAGAGCCTTGAGTTAGATAAAGAGATTCTTCAGTAGGTACTCATCACATAGCATCACTCCTTTTGCTCCAAATGGGTTGGGCAGTAATGTAGGTACATCCATGTTTTGCCGGTTATTGTACCAGTCCTGAAATAAGGGGTGAGTTTTTTTTGCCATTTACCAAAAATAGTTCAAATTTTCGTACTGGAAATCCCAAGAAAGCCTTTGCCCGACCTGGGAATCAAACTCAACTCCTAATCGTATCAAGCAACATGAGCAACCGCTTCTGCGACTGAAAACTAGACCAATGATGGACTATCTAAATATGTATTTGAATACAGGTAAATAAGTACAAACCATTTCAAACTTATGACATTATTAAATATTTTTATAAGCAGAACAATGGATGTATTTATTTAACTGCATTCTTCAATAAAGTTTAGTGTATATTTGATTTATTTAATATCCAATTATTTCTATCAATGTAACTCCATTTCGAAATCAACAACTACAAGACGTTTAACATATTATTTAAAAAAATATTCTGTCTCTATCATATTCAGACGATTGATTGAAACAGAACTATTTTTAAATTCATTAAGTTAAAAGCCTTAATGATTTGTAGCACAAGTGGTTTAAAATAATGGAACATCATCATTTCAATTTATCAGTTTATAATTTCTATTAAGTTGATAATCTATGGTTTTACTTAACGTTAATTTAGTACATTTTACTGTCAAACATGTTTATAATAGTTTTATTTATTATTGGTTAATAGTATTCTTAATAGTTTTTAGCTACTTATGAAGTAGTGAAATTAGTTAATAGAAATCTTAATGATTATAGATTTTTATGGTTTCAAATAGATACTTTACTTTATTAATATCTTATGAGATTAATAGGCGGCTAAATATTTGTTAGTTTTTTTTTATAACTTTTAACCAGTGCCTGTTCTGTATTTTTTTTTAATTTAGTCTATGTCCTTATTGTCAGTACCTAGGGTACTAAACGTTATCTTCGAGCCTTCAGTGCCTGTTCTGTATTTTTTTTAATTTAGTCTATGTCCTTATTGTCAGTACCTAGGGTACTAAACGTTATCTTCGAATGCAAATTTGAATTGTATGGATGTCAACTTAAACATCGATAGTCGATACTCCCAACACTGCAATGTATGTTGATGTTTCTCAGGGGTAGTAAATAGTTTATTAGTATTACTAATCTATATACTCAACATCAAAATCAAAATATTTTTATTTCACATTTCTACATGGGCACTTAAAAAAACCTCGACAAAAAGGTGCACGGTTCGGGTTGGTCGTTTCCTATGGAGAAGAACCGGCAAGAAACACCATGGTTACTGTTTTAAAATGATTTGATTTTACAATATTATCATGTTACAGCATTAGTACTTAAGTATGGAGGGACAGCATAGATAAGTCGTTGCTTACTACACAAAAAACGGAAAACAAGATAAGAGGTTAACAAAAGTTAACACGCATCTAGGAATCTACAAGGCCTGCACTGCTACTAATGTACATACTAAATCTATATACTAATCTTGATGATTTCCTGTGTTTTGTAGTGATGGATAGTCAGTATTTTATGTGGACCTCGATGTTCGATTATATTAGGATGTGAAATCTATTGTAAGAATTGTATGATATTTTTCACTGCTTGTCTCTGCACTACCCAAAGGTTGACTGGTAGAAAATGTCTATGGCACTATGTCCGCCTCGGTACTGTGTGCTTGATGTGTTAAATAAATAAATACATAGATATTTATACTGAACATAAATTTTCAACTAACGATATTGACAGTGTTTTCCTTAAAGTTAATCTTTTGATAGTAATATCTGCCTGAAATCGTAGAAAATAATTTATTTTAATTTAACAATATAAACCACATAATGGCTTGATTAATTTAGTGCTTTTAAATGCTTAATTATGCTATGCTACGTAGTCACGAAGTGCAAGCAGTCAATTTTTGTTCCGTCCTTTTGTGTTAATAAATATTTGTTAAGTATGCTTTGTATGTTTAAACATACTAATATTATAAATGCGAAAGTAAGTTTGTTTGTTACCTTTTCACGCCTAAACCACTGGACCGATCGTCCTAAAAGTTTGCATATACCTTTCATCACGAAAAAAAGCACTGAACCCGAGGAAAACAACAATAACGTTCTTATGATAAATAATAGATGGCGCCACATTATTACAAGCACAGTACAAACCGAATTTATGGTCAAATCCTAAATTATTGCGAGCAAAGCTGCGGGCAAAAGCTAGTTGTTTATTTTTTTTTTGTTGTTATTTTGTATGCACAAATAAATATTTCCTGTATCCTTTTTTTTTCTTAAAGTCTAGAACTATTTATCCCGTTAAGAAATGTGTTATTACATAGAATCTTTCAGACAATCACACTTTTATCTTCTCATAACTCTAGCAAAACCCAAAAACATAATCTTAAAAACGTTATCATCAGAAACACGAACACAAAAATGATCAGCAATCTAAAAGTTATGGCTCAAAATCCGCCACAGCCGGGAATCGAACCGGCAACAAAGGCGGCGACACCTCCGCCCTTATATTTATTGCAAATTATGAGCGTTATCCGCCGATCTCCAGCACTCGATAATGGACTTCATACGGACGGTAGGATAGAGTGGATGAGACGGGGAGGATGGGAAGAATGGGGTCGTCTTTATTTTTTGTTCAAGGGAACACAGAAAAATATGGACTTTGGGGATTTTTAATAGTAAGATTAAGTTACTAGTTATTACTAAGTTTGCTGGAATTTATAATTTAATATCTTTAGAATTAATAATGCTGAAAGATCTGTACACATAGGTAAAAATCATAACATTACAAATAGTAACTAACATTATTCGGGAATAATGAGACTTAATTTAGTCGTTTCGACTCACTGACTATTTAATACTTTTCAAGCATTTACGGGAAAAATTGGTTAAAAGAATTGTTCGCCTAAAATTAAAAAAAAAAAACCTAGTTATTTATGTAGACCATGAAAATGTAAAGCATTGCAACATATTATTAGAATAGGTACATTGAATTGAAAAGCTAGCCTATCTGTTCTTGGAAATTAGGAGCTGAACACAAAAAGTCTCCAAAAAAGAAACCTGTTTTAATTCCCATCTAAAATTAACTGAACAAATTAATTGACCGTCCGATCCTCCTTAATCCAACATGGCCGGCCACCTCAAAGCTATTGACAGAGGCGGCGTAACGTTGATACCAGCTGATTTATTCGCCATTACACCGGCCTTAACTGATCGGCAGATTATTGCGATTTTTATTCAACCCCTAACGACCTGGCGCTAAATGTCTGCTGAATGGGGAACAGGTGGATTATATTGTGCTCATTTTGAGGTGGTTTGTCTATGAATTAGTATCAAAAACTTCGTAAAGTCCGAAGTAAATAAGGCTGATTAAACTTGTATGTGTAAGAAGAGAATTAACTGGCGTTATTCTGGTCTTTTCATGGGTTTCAGAGTTAGAATGAGAGCCAGTATATAAAAGGCGGTGTTTACTAACCACCTACTGAAAATCTCCCACCTAAACATGAGTTGCTATGGCTGACCTGGAAGTCTTTAAATAGACTCCGGACCTAGGTTGGCCGCAACATGGATAAGCTTCTCAGAGATTCATTAATTACTCTGCTCAGGAGTGTAAATGTGATGCTGCTTCACAAACGATGGGGCACTTAATAGCGTGTCCTGCGATTCCTATTATTTGTTCATTACAGGAACTGATGGACGCTACTGAAGGCGCCAGACTAGTGGCTCAGTTCTGGACCGACACAATTTAGATTGCCATCGAAACACTGAGAAGAAAAACCGGCCAAGTGCGAGTCGGACTCGCGCACGAAGGGTTCCGTACCATTATCTATAAAAACGGCAAAAAAATCATATCTGTTGTATCGGAGCCCCCCTTAATATTTTTTTTTTTTTAATTTTTAGTATTTGTTGTTATAGCGGCAATAGTAATACATCATTTGTGAAAATTTCAGCTTTCTAGCTATCACGGTTTATGGGATACAGCCTGGAGACAGACAGACAGCGAAGTCTTAGTAATAGGGTCCCGTTTTACCCTTTGGGTACGGAACCCTAAAAATGAGTGGGCCACACCCACCCACCTAACTGCAACCAACCAACCCAACTACTACCCAGTGTAGTTTGGTAGATGTCACACATCTTCGAATCCTTAATTCTTCGAGGGCATGACGGTTTCGTCGCGATGTTTTCCTTCACGGTTTAAGCTTTTCATGTTTCTAAAACTTTGAGGGTTAAGATAAGTATTTCGGTAACTAATGTCATTCTCATACATTTATATAAGTTTTCCATTACCGGTGTTACTGATAGAAAGTCATATTGACTAGGTCTTCTGGTCTTATCTTGCTTTGGTATTTTTGTTTATTATAAGCCACTCAAGTTTTTAAACTGTCATGGTCACTAACATTATCATTAACACTCGAAACGGGACACAGTAAACATGGTAAATACCCCGTTACCAGTGTAAATAATAAACCAGTCAGTCGTGAGGAAACTG